>CM068708.1:1392088-2736676 GCA_035079005.1 Fraxinus americana
GAACCGATGAAATCATCTGTGATCAATTGATTTGATAATATTTGACATTGTAACATATAAGTACACACATGTGACCATTAATTGTATAATTGTAATATTAATATATTTAATTAATAAAATATTTTCAATTAATTAATTAATACCTGAATTTTAAAATTTCTGAAAATATAGTTGTCCAAACCTAATGCATGACCTGTGAATTTTTCCTAGCCAAAAAAATTAAGTGGCCCAAGTTCACACGCCATTAGTTTGAGAGTTTCTTCCACGTTCAAAATCCTTGTCTCTTTTGAAAGTAATGGGTAGTCTTCTTGTACACATTTGGTTGAATGAGAGAAAAAAATTTAAATTTTATTTGTGTACTTTCTTCTGAAAACTTAGTCCCTCATAAAGTTTTATATAAGTTTTTAATCGTTTGACTATTATAAGTAGTGAAGAGGAAAATAATATTTCAATGGAAGATTTCTAATTATGGAATAAGGTATTGAGAGCATCTCCTATATATTTTATAGATTGCAGTTTACAGGCGGACAATTACACAAGGCTTCTAGTTCATATAGCATTGATGTCTAATTATAATCAATTAAGTTCGAATTTTGTCTTCGATGCAAATTTTTATAACTTGAATTTATATAATATGAGAGAAAAATAAGAAACAAAAAAGAAAAATAGAGAGAGTTAAAAATATTTTAATCGGTCTAACAAAGCCTCCACCTCTACACGGACATCTTCACAATGTCTATTTTTTCTTCCTACATTAACTAGAATATGTTTCGCTTATGTTGCATTGATTAGCTTTTACAGAAATTATCAATTTTTGCATGAATGATAACTTTTATTAAGCAAACCACATTAAAACTCTATTAGTATTTTTAAGGGAAGATTACATATTCAATAGTATAAGTTTAGTCTATTTCAAAAATAAGAACACAAGTTTAAAATTATCAAAATCAGATTTTTATTAGATTTTTTAAATTTTATTTATGAAATAATAAATTATTAAATTAATTTATTATTAAATATTTAATTCTAATATAATATAATTAACTCATCCCACCTTTACTCCTACCGTTCCGGCAACCGTTCCGATCACCGCCCTACTCCGACGAACTTTCCGACGACTTCCCTGTGAACTTTCCCGGCGACTGTCCGTCCAACTTTTCCGACGACTTCCCAACGAACTTTTCTGGTGACTTTTCGATTCCGACAATTATTTATATTATTAATTAAATATTTATTTATTTTATTAATTAAATATAATAGTGTTACAATTATACAATTAATGGTCACATATACATAATTAATTGGTCACAGATCAAAAATTTTGTATGTCACTGATTATTTCGAGATCACAAATCAGGTCATATATTATTTTATTGATCACGGATCAAAAAAATTACAGGTCACAGTTATCTATCAGTCACATATTTTCAAATTTATTGGTCACAGATTAATTTTTAGTTACAATTTTAAGGTCACCACCACCGAATTCTGTGACCACCCTCGTGACCACCACAAACTTCTGTGACCACCCCCGTCCCCCGTGACCACCCCCATGACTACCCCTATGACCACCACCGACTTCTGTGACCACTCCCGTGACCACCACTGAACCCCATGACCACCCCCGGGACCACCACCAACTTCTGTGACCACCACTCATCACTGCCACAAGCCACGTCATTGTTGCCACCACCACTGAAATACACCAACTCCACGGCGCCACCTAACAGCGCCACCACCAACAAAACTGTCACCACCCAAACACCAGACAACCAACAATAACACCGTCATTTCCAAACCACCACTACCACTGAACCACCACCATTTGCAAAACAAAACCAGAAAAAATAATAAAAAACAGGAAAAGCACAATCTTCCTCCACCACCGGCTCATACTTTCTGGTATACTCATCTAGGGTTTACTCCACTGACAGATCTGAAGGAGCCAAGGAATAGGCGAGGGACTGCGTGTGCACGGCTACGAGCGATTGTTTGTGGGCGTACGGGTGGTTATTTTCAGCGAGTTCTGACGGCCTCGACGGACGACACAATCTTCCTCCACTGAAACGGCTGCGCAAGTTTGCGGCGGCCTCGACGGCTCCGTTTGACGCCTCTACGACGGTGCGACGACAGTGGCTTCAGACCACTTAGTTCAACGGTGCTACGACACGGAGTTCCGGTGCCGGATGAGGGGTAGGTGCGGCGCCGGTGGAGAAGGTAGAGAGACCGAGAAGAGAAAGAGGAAGATGGAGAGGAAGATAAGTTAATTAGGGATTGAAATTTTGAAATGATTATTATACAATTAATATTTAATAATTAAAAATCTGATTTTTGAATAAACAAACCTTGTATCTGATTTTTGAAGTTGGATTTTGAAAGGTTGGGTTTGGTGTAATTACCACTATTTTTATTGTCATAATTGACTTGATAAAGGCAAAAGTCAAAGAGCATAACAATTAAAAATCCAGCTATACTCTAGTCTAATTTAAGAAGAAAGCTTATGGGCTTGCTGAGTCATTATTGGGCCTCATTTGGTAAATGGGCCCATAAAGTGTAGATCCATATTGACTAGCTTGAAAATTTTATAATCAATTCAAGATAAACAAAAATACAATATGAAAAATGAAATTCGACGTACATGTGAGATGGATAAACAAACATGTTCATTTCAAATTGTTTGAGCTTTAAGACAAAATGGTCCGACCAACGAAAATTAATGCCACGAACATTATTTGTGCTCGTAGTATTTGTGTTCGACTTGCAAATCTGGTTTCCACCATTGACGAATTCCATGTGCCTCCTTGAACCTTTCACGTCTACTCATATTAACATTAACAACGTGACTTATATTTATAGTCATATTTGCATGGTACACAATACTCCGTATTGAATTTTGTGTCGATATATTTCCAATTTTTCCAAATCCCATGCTCTCCATTATCTCCCTGAGTTCGAAATATCCAACGTAGTTGGAACATATGGGATCGGACTTATTGACGAACAAATGGGGGTGCCCATGAAGATAACACGATAAATGGATCATTTACACCAGGCGTTAGCCGGTGACCTCCTTTAGCAACAAAAACTAGTCCTGCTTTGTGAGGAAATTTTTCCTAATCTTAGACCATTCTTCAAAATCTCGTTTTTTATTTGTTCAATTGGAAAAGAAAGGAATGGCGGATTAAAGAGATAGGTCTCGAGATGATATCCCTCTTCCACCTGTCAAAAGCACACAATCAAACTACCAAGAAAGCACTTAAATTGTTTGACTAAACTTAGTTAATTACTTTTAACCAATCTTCCCGTACCATTTTCCTCCCAATTAGTAGTGATATGGATGATTACGTATTTTGGGAGACCTTGGCCTGCGCAGTTAGGATAGGACTTGAAAATAGCTCCAAAAATTGATTGGTCCTTCTCATCTACTAGAACTTGGGTTAGTTCAAAATTGAAAGATTTCCACCATTCAGGAGCAAGAGCTTGATCGCCTTGTCGATTTTGCTTGCGATCACTTTCGAGTGTGTATACACCCTCGACCAAGCAGGCCATGATCGACTTACGATGATGCCAATTATTCCTGTCAAAGGTTCAAAACGAACACCCAAATTTCTTAATGGAACTCTGATTTTTCTTACTTTTCACTGGAGAAATCTCATAGTATAGGGTAACTTTACTCGTTTGGATTTTTTCATAAAGAATAAGCCCCGAGTCTAGTTGAACTGAAAAATGAGTCTTTCAATGACAACATAAACAATTTTTTTATTTTTTATTTTTATCTTTCTCTCTATTAGATTAGCCAATTTACTTTGCTTTTCATAAACGACCTGATTCATATTTTAAACGTGCATAATAATTTTAAATAATATTTGAAACGAGTCTTGAATTCAAGATATGTGAGCAACAAACATATTAAGCAACAAATTAAAAATAGGCATACCAATCAATATCAGTAAGATATTTAGGTCCATTATCGTCGAAATTTTCCATCTCGGGGCCTATCGATCTATCAAAAAACATTTCACCGATGTACGCAGCTCTTCAACAATCTGTAACAAATGAAAAATTAAACATAAATTATAAAGGTCATACATAACCTTGAAGCCATCGGAACAATAATTGATAATTATGACATTCTATTACAAGCGTTTTTGAACAAAAAAGTTGTAACTAAGCTCAATTTCGTCTTGAGTATGTTAGAGAACACAAAATATCTTAGCACATTACCCACCAAAAGAAACGTTGAAATAATTTCATGGCCGTATTGATACTTACATTTATATATATGAATATCGAAGTATACATGACATTCAACAGATTGTGCTAGGAATAAAGAAAATATCATGTTTGGCTTAGCTTCAAAGCTTCTAATTTTTTTTTTCCCCAACATCATGTAAGAAAAAAAAAACCTTTTAAGTTCGACCAAACATGCTAAATAAGGAAAACTACCTTAAATCTCTCTCTTCCCTGTAGGCTAGCTAGTTATGCTATGCAACTATACTCTTTATCAAGAGTAAACCTGTGTGAAAGTATATATAGAGAGAGGTTGACTTAAGAAAAATAATAAGTCCTCGCAATATTTTTTCATTTGATTGGTGTTCATTAGCCAACTATCTATGCTTATTTGCAACGAAAATTTAAACGGTGATAACATTTGTAAGTTGACCTTTATATTTTAAAATTCATTTTTTCCATTTTCAATCTCACATTTTATAAAATTCACAACTTTTATCAACTATTCAACTAAAATTTTAATCAACTTTATCAAAATCTACTAAAAATATAATTTTTAATTAAATAGGCTAATTATTATTGAATTGGGCCGTATATGTATATAAATTAAAAATTAATTAAATAGTGACACAAACTAAATCAAAACAAAAAAAGTAGAAATTACATGCCAACGGGTGTTTAAAGATTACAATTTGTAAATCAGCTATAAAATTTATTTGTTCACATATCAGGTATTAATATAATAATTAAATATTAAATATCTCAACACAATTCAATTCCAAACCCTAAAAATCATTTCATTCTATTCTCACTCTCCATCTTCTATCTTCTGACTCTCTCAACCTATTGACACCCCCTTAATTCGACGAAGACGGCGACACACCCACTGTCGGAGACCGTAGTGACACACAAGACGACGACGCACCTAATGTTGTAGATCGTTGCCACACACACAATTTCTCTTCTCACTCTCTCTCACTTCGGAGTATCACGCGGAGTGCCAACTTACAATAGTGCTCCACCCATTGTCAGAGATGGCAACATTCACAGCAACGACTCACCCTTGTCAAAAATTGCCGCCGCACACATTTTTCCCTTGTAACAGAAGCGCTCCACCCACTGTCGAAGATGGCGGCGCTGTAAGCGTCCTTGCCTGTGGCGCTATGCAATGGCAACGGTTACAGATTTTTTGGGTTGGTTTTCTTGGTTGTTGGGTTGTGGTGGTGGTGCAATAGTGATTATTGTGGTAGAGTATTATAGTGGTGGTTGTTCGTGGTGGAGATGGTTGTTGGTGGTTGGAGGTCTGATAGTGGTGGTTGTGGTGGTTTTTTGTTGGCAATGGATTGGATCTGGTGGTGGCGATTTGTTATTGGTGATGTGGTTGTGATGGTGGCTGTGGTGGTGGCGAAGTGAAGGTGGTTGCAAGTGGTCGTGGTGGTATGTGACCAATTATTTAGTTATCTGTGACCAACTATTTAATTATGATCTAAAAATTCGATAATTTGTAATTGAAAAATAATTTGTGACCAATTAATTTGAAAAACTGTAACCGACAAATTAATTGTGACTTATAAATTTTTTAATTTATGAACGATGAAATAATCATGACCAATTAATTTGATAATATGTGACATTGTAACATATAAGTACGCACATGTGATCATTAATTGTATAATTGTAACTTTAATGTATTTAATTAATAAAATATTTTCAATTAATTAACTAATACCTGAATTTTTAATTTTAAGATTTATGAAAATTGAATGGTTCATACTTAATGCATGACTGTATACACATTCTTCAAAATTTTTTAAAAATGCTCAAAATCATAAATACTAAAATTAATTGAACTTTATACATATGTTTCAAAATTTTAACAAAAATATAATATTCAAAATTATAAATACTACAATTACTTAATAATCAATTCTTAAAATTAGATTAGACATGAACATTAAATTAAAAAATACCCAAAATATTGTCTAATTTTTTAACGAATTTCAATTCAAACTCTTCTTCATTCAAGTCATTTTCCATGTCATCCGATGTAAAATAATCTTTATCGGACTCCCCTATTTCAACTAGATAATTTCTATTGCCTCTTGTAGATTGTAGCGTATCATCATTAACCTCCTCTTCATCATCACAACCATCAACAATTCAAGATTGTTCATTACTAGGATCACTTGTTATTAAAAACTAGATAAATATAGAAGAAGAAAAAAGCTCAGACTCGATATAGACAATTTGCAATTTTATGAAAAAAAAAAATTTTGTTTTTTATTTTTTTCAAATCAAAGCCAAACAGATTGTTATATATAATTCACGGGATTGGGTGATTTGAGTTAAGGGAACAATACACAAAACCTACATATAAGAATTACTTTTCAAAACTAACAAATTTCTCTAATTATTTCAAAAATCAAGCGGTAAATAGATTTATTAAATATTAAATTATAATATAATATATATTAATTATTTACACCCCATGACACCTCACCCACCCCCACCCCCATCCCCATCACCTCACTACACCACCTTCCCTCCATTTTCGGCACCCCTCCGGCGACGCTCCGGCAACTGTTCCGACTATTACTCCGTTGGCCGCTCCGGTAACTCTCCGGCGATCACTCCGACGGCTAACTTCGAAATTTTTCCAGAATATTTTTGTCACAATCAGCCACAATTCACAAGTCACAATCGGTCAAACGAGTCACAATTCACCAGTCACAATCGGTCACAAAAAGACATAATCGGTCACAAACAGTCACATTCGACCACAAACAGTCACAACGAACTACCTGTGGTCAAATCGCGATCTGGTCGTAGATCAGAAAAGGTTCGTCGACACCACCAACTCCTGTTGCAGTCTTCTTACTCTGCAGCGGCGCGACGCCGACAGTGATGACCGCTACACCCACCACCATCTCCATTGCTGCTGGACAACCAATCAACCATTGTAGCCCTAAATCGGCTCACACCTACTACCATCTCCATCACCACCATCTCCATTGCTGGTGGACAACCAATCAACCATTGTAGCCCTAAATCGATGCTCACACCTACCACTATCTCCATTACTGCAACAGCGATGACCGCTACACTTGCCATCTCCGCTGCAGTAACGATGTCAAGCTCCGTCGTTGGTCAGAGCGCAGTGATGACGTCATCGTCGTTGTAGCTAAAAATCGACAATGACCGCTACAGCAAAAACCACCCCAACACGAAAACCATCAACACTCCAAAACCCAACAAAAATACAACCACCGCAAGCCATGCACACACCACCACGGTCCACGGTCACAAAATCACGCCCAAGCGCCACCAACCATGTACATGCACCTCCGACGTTCAGATCTGTGGGTTCAAATCGCCAAGGTACAGCATATCACCACCACAAACTGCTGCTGTAATCCGACCCAGATAGCCACCATAGATCTCATCGGTTCTGAGAGAGAGGGAGATTAGAGCGGTGAGAGAGTTGCCATAGATTTTAAGAGAGAGATGTGAGATATGAGAAAAAGTCGACACAAGTTTTGAGGGAGAGACAGTTGCCACAGGTTTACAGAGAGAGAGATGATGAAGAATTGTTTTTATAATTATTAATATTAATATTTTTGATTAAATACCTGATTTATGATTAAAAAAACTTTGTACCTTACTTTTGAATTTTCATCTTTAAAGACTGGGTTTCCTGTAATTTCCTTTTGAGTTAATTTGATACTTGTTTGACTTAATTTGCTTTTTCAGATATAAAAATGGATTAAACTTTGTTTTGCTAATTTTGACACAATATTTAACACAAATATGTGCTCATTTTGGTATTTAAACGTGCATATGCGGTCAATGAAATGAGTTGACCATATTAACACGCACATACCCCATATACGAGGCGATTCAAAAATGCATTGAGTATATTCGCACATTTTAGAACGAACTATTAGGCCCCGTTTGATTGGCAGAATTTTCCATGGAATTAGGAAAATATTTCCATTTTCCACTTTTTTGACTGTTTGATAGGCGAAATTTTCCACGGAAAATGTTTTCCCTCCCTACCCCGACGTGCCTATTTTTACGGGTTTTTGTTGAAAAAGTTTTCCGGTAATTTTGCTAAATTATTATTATTATTATTATTATTATTATTATTATTATTATTATTATTATTATTATTATTATTATTATTATTATTATTATTATTATTATTATTATTATTATTATTACAATGGAAACAAATGTCATAACCAATTGTAAAACAAAGTCAAACGAATAGAAAATTTTAAAATTTTTTGATTGGGAAATTATACAAATCAAACACACTTAATTAACAATTCCTTGCAAAACAATTTCCAGGCAATTACTTTCCCTGAAAACCATTTTCTTTTCACCCATTTTCCATCATTGCAATCAAACGGACCCTTAGAAAAAAGTCGTGCAAATTACTAACATAATTTTCAAGAAAGTAGGTGCGATGATTTTGTGAAGTTTTATCCCTTGTTTGAACCCAATTCTTGTTTTCTATATTTTCAATAGAGCAAGAGAATACATAATGCACAGTGTTGAAGAATGGCAATACAGATTCAAGGAAAGAGAGCAATACATTAAATTTTAACCGTTCAAATGCGGACAACTTCCCAACAGAGTGATTAAAATTAACCCGTCCTGAAATGCGATCAAAATTAATCATTCCTTGGAGAAAGCCTATATTTATCTCAAAATGACAAATTATTCAGTCTGTAACAGGAGAGGAAGAATACAACAAACCTTAATTTCAAGAGAAGAATATGACCACCCATAATTTGGATAACTTGATTTTGAGTTATTTTAATTTACGAAGTGGGTCATAAATCGATTTGTGCAAGACAGAGAAGAAGACGAGGCCAATTATTTTGAATAGAAACAAGGAACGTGAGTTGGAACTTGAAATAAACGAATGCCGTGTAAATTTGGGCCACTTAATTTATTTTGTTTTAAACTAATTTGTGTCATTAATTGATTAATTTAAATTTAATTTAATTGATTGATAACTAATCAATTAGTTATTTTTGCCATTCAAATGGTTGCAAATTTTATTTTAAATTAAATTTTTTAAGTAATATTTATTAATTAAACACATGTAGAGCATCTTCACGAGATCTTATACATAAAAGTAATTTTATTTAGTGTTACTAAAGTTTAACGACAATTTAGATTGCAGCACCAGTGACATTAAATTAAAAGTTAAATTAAATGAATCATATAATTTCATAACTGAAATTTAGCAACAGCCTAGATGTCAGCACCGATGACATTAAGTTATATGTTCAATTAAATAAATTATATAATTTCATATTTAATTAAATATATCACATAATGACGCATAAACTGGTATTTATTCTATGCATAATAAAGAGTATCTTTAAATTTAGAGAATAAAATTTTTAGAATAATATATGTACGTAAAAACGTTGGAAGAAATTTTACAATAGAAAATTTATATTCAAAAAAATCATACCCCTTGTAATTTTGCATCGAAATTTTACATGAAATATGACTTTTTCGGATGTAAAATTTCGAAATTTTTGATGTCATATCCCATATAAATTTCCTAATAAAATAATGCAAATTACATTGAGAAATTTGTATCACAAAAATAATAAACGTTAATTAAATAATTAAAATTTTTAAAAAAAGCGAGTTAGACGCCTCTTTTTAAGAAGTACGTTTGATGCATCCTTAACTATTTTCGATATATGTTTGAACTATTCGATATGCCTATAATGTAGTTCTCGAAACGAGTTTTGAGATGATATAAGCGATTTGTAGATTCGACTACTGTACGATCGTCGGAGAATTTTTAAAGTTAACGTGTTATCGAAATTTTTGAAATACTAATTTTAAACCATCTACTATGACGAGTCATAACATTTGCTAAAATTGGTCGTTTCGCACGCCATTAACGACATAAAAATAGATTGTGTGTACTTCGAAATTAATGGTATTAAGAATACAATATTTTGATTTCGTTTCACATTTTATAATGATTTTGAAAATTGAAACAAAACATAGAAAATTTAAAAAAAAAAAAAAGCAAAGCAAAGTTGGGGGGCACGTGCCCCCCAGCCTCCCTGGGTCCGCCAGTGAAACCTCCTACATCCCACGCAAAAATATGAGTAATACTATTTATAGTGAAAATTATCGATAGTCGTACTACGAAATATATACACGAAAATTTGTTATTTAATATTTTAATGTGATAGTTTTTTATTACCTTATGTATCAAATAACAAATTATCAGGTATATATGGTCTAGTACGATTATCGATAATTTTCATTAAGAAAAGTACACTAAATTCATATTGAGTTGGTAAAAAATTTCAAATTGGTCCTATTTCTCCAAATGTTTACTCGGCTAGAAATACTTGCATATAGAAGAGTCTAAACAGTGGAGGCACACTTATTTAAAGAGAGTACAAGAAGTACATAATCAAGAATAATTTATGTTAATTTGAAAATATGAATGCGATAAAAAAAATTATGACATAAATGTGTAAATGCTATGAACATTTTACACAATTAATATGTAATCTAGTTATTAAAAACTACGGTATATACTGTATATTTAGCCTTTGCAGAAATGATAGGGGTGATATGGTGGCTGCCCAGTCTAAATTCATTGCCAAATGAGTTGATTAACAGAAGAAATCTTATCTATATTCTAGTTATGTTATCTTGTATTTGAATTTGTATAGATTAGTGTAATCTTGCATTTGGATTTGTATATGTTAGTTCTGTAGTTACCTAGTTACGCTCTGTATGTTTATCCACTCAATCATTTGTAACCTACATATATATTCACCTCTATCAATAAACAGAGTGTAGTAGTTTTCATATTAGAAAAACTATCATGGTATCGAGCATTCTTAATTCCCAGCTCCCTCATTTCAATTTTTTTTTCCCTTCTTATCTCTTCCTTCGTTGTTACCATGATGACTACCAATCCAACCCCAACCTCGACTGCCAATTCATTAATTCACAATACCAGTGAACCACATAATACATCGATCACCATTAATATTTCAGCCCAAGCCCCACTCAAACTCACCTCCGATAATTACGTCTCATGGAATATTCAGTTTCACACACTTTTTGTAGGCTACAATCTAACTGGCTATATTGATGGTACAAAACCATGCCCACCTGCAACTCTCTCTCAAAACAACACCATCTTGGCAAATCCTAATCATATGCTCTGGGTTCGTCAAGACCATTTGATCCTAAATGTTCTTGTAGGATCTCTTTCCCCCACCATCATCCCCTTCATTGCCCGAGCAAAAACCTCTCGTGAAGCCTGGATAACCTTAGCATACACTTACGCCAAACCATCTCGGGGACGTATCAAACAAGCAAAATGCCATCTAAAATTTCTAACTATGGGATCCCAGAGTGTTATTGAGTTTCTTCAAAATGCAAAAGCTCGTGCTAACGAACTGGCCATCCTTGGAGCACCGATTGATGATGAAGATCTAGCAGAAAAGATCCTTGATAGACTAGGAGATGATTACAAAGAGTTAGTGCGTGCTGTCCAAGCTCGAGACAATCTAATTTCATTTGATGAACTTCATGAAAAACTCTTAACATTTGAAGCATCCATTCATGATAATGAACCTGCCCCCCATCTTATTTTTCTGCCTCTGCTAACCCAACAAATCGAACCAATTCTAGTTCGCCCTCATCAGGAACCAATGGCTGGAAACCACCATCCAATTATGGTGTCAACAACATGGGTAGGCGCCCGTCGCCCACCTTAAATGACTCGTCCATTCCCATCAAACATAGCCGAAACAAATCTTTGTACTAGGCCTCCTCCACGGCCTTATCTTGGCTACTGTCAAATATGTGGAATTCAGGGACACAGTGCTAAACGATGTCCTTCCTTTCGCTTAGTCCCAGTTTATCAAACCAGCAACACAAATAAAGCAGGGACTTCATTATCACCATGGCAACCAAAAGCACACTTTGCTGCCAACTACACTCCAGCATGGCTTCTGGACAGTGGTGCTTCCCACCATGTTACTTCCGACTTGAGCAACTTATTTCTTCACTCTCCTTCCATAGGTTCTGATGACATTATGATTGGAGATGGCACAGCTCTTCCCATTACTCATACTGGTTTCATATCCCTCAAAACTCCTACTTTTCAATTTTCATTAGATAATGTTTTATGTGTACCTAGCATGAAAAAAAACTTGATATCTATCTCACAATTTTGTGCTTCAAACAATGTATCTATTGAATTCTTACCTTCTGCATTTTTGGTGAAGGAACTTCGCACGGGAACAATACTTTTGAAGGGTCCAACTAAGGATGGTGTGTACGAATGGCCCCCAAATTCCCCATTATTTGCCTTCTCCAGTGTCAAGACTACCTCATCCGATTGGCATCATAGATTGGGACATCATGCTCTTCCTATTTTGAAACATATGGTTTCAAATTATCATTTGGATTTAGCTTCTTCTATTCCTTCTGATTTTTCATGTAACGCTTGTCACTGCAATAAAAGTCATAAACTTTCCTACTCTAATTCAACTCTTTTCTCCACTCAACCTCTTCAAATAATATTTTTCGATGTTTGGACTTCACCAATTATGTCTCATGATGGTCGTAAATATTATGTCATTTTTGTTGACCATTTTACCAAATACATTTGGCTTTATCCACTCAAACAAAAATCTGAAGTTAAAGAAGTGTTCAATAGATTTAAAGCCATTGTCGAAAAATATTTTAATCTCAATATTAAAACATTATATTACGATAATGGTGGTGAATTTATCGCTCTAACTTCATTTCTAGCTACTCATGGTATATCTCATTTGACTACTCCACCTCACACACCTGAACACAATGGGTTTTCAGAGAGACAACATCTCCATATAGTTGAAACAGGTCTCACTTTGTTGTCACATGTTTCACTTCCTTTAATTTATTGGTCTCATGTTTTTGCCACTGCCGTGTACCTAATTAATTGCATGCCAACCTCGACATTAAATTTCTTTTCTCCTTATGAAATTTTTTTTGGTGTACCTCCTAATTATCTAAAACTCAAGGTTTTTGGTTGTCTATGCTATCATTGGCTTAGACCATATACATCACATAAAATTGAGTCTCGATCTAAACCTTGCGTATTTATTGGGTACTCTTTAACGCAAAATGCTTATCATTGCTATGATCCTTCAACATCAAAAATCTATGTTTCTAGACAAGTTAAATTCATTGAGTCTATTTTTCCCTTCAACTTCTTATCCACTTCTTCTCCACATCCCGAATCATCTACCATTTCCAATTGGGTTCCACCAATGCTTACAATCAGTGCAAATACCAACAATTTACCCCCACTCGTACACTCATCTGATTTGGACACTCAAAGATCGTCCTCGTGTGAAGCTTCAATGCAATCAATTACTACAGAAACTATCACACATGACCCTAGGCCCTCTATCCCCTCGTTTGACAAACCATTTACACAAGCTATTCCCACATCAACCCCTCCTACTTCCCAAACAACTCACCAAATGACTACCAGGGTAAAAACAACATTCACAAACCCATACAGAAACTTAATCTCCACACCCAATTATCTACTTTCATTGATATCGAACCTACAAGTGTGACCCAAGCTATCAAAGATCCAAAATGGGGTCGAGCTATGTCAGAAGAATATGATGCTCTTGTTCGGAATGGGACATGGTAATTAATACCTACTGATCCTAGTCATAATATTGTTGGTTGCAAATGGATTTTTAAAATCAAACGTAACCAAGATGGCTCCATTGATAGGTATAAGGCTCGCTTGGTTTCAAAAGGTTTTCATCAAAGACCGGGAGTAGATTATCATGACACTTTCAGCCCTGTGGTTAAACCCACAACAATTCGCCTTGTTCTAAGCTTAGCCTTAAGTAGAGGTTGGTCAATTCGTCGCTTGATGTTAATAACCCATTCTTTCAAGGCCGCCTCTATGAGACAGTTTACATGACCCAACCACAAGCTTTCATTGATCAAGTTCATCCATCCTATGTATGCAAACTCACAAAAGCCATTTATGGTCTCAAGCAGGATCCACGAATATGGTATCAAGAACTTCGTAATTTTCTACTTCAGTATGGTTTTAAGAACTCTCATGCTGATACTTCGCTATTTGTCCTTCACTTGAATGGGCATCTAATCTATCTACTTGTTTATGTTGATGATTTGATTATAACTGGGAGCAATATTACGTTGGCGAATCAATTTGTTCAGTTTCTAGCTGACCGTTTCTCTTTAAAAGATCTTGGTTTGCTCTCTTATTTTCTTGGCGTGGAAGTTGTCCCCAATAACCATGGCATTCTCCTTTCTCAGCGACGGTATCTCATGGATCTTCTTACTAGAACTCATATGATAAATGCTAAACTGGTTGCCACTCCTCTTCCATCGGATTCATCTTCTCTTACATTACATTCTGGAACTGCTCTTTCAGACCCTACAGAGTTTCAGGCAATACTCGGAAGCCTTCAATATCTCTTTATTACTCGCCTTGATATTGCTTTTGCTGTAAATAAACTCTCTCAATATATGCACAGGCCTACAACTTAACATTGGGCTCTTGTTAAGCGACTTTTACGTTATCTTTGTGGCACTATAAATGATGGTCTGCAACCGTTCAAGGAATCTCCCCTATCATTACATGCCTTCTCTGATGCTCATTGGGCTGGAAATCAAGATGATTTTTCATCGACCAGTGCTTATATTGTTTATCTTGGCAAAAATGCCATCTCTTGGAGTTCATAGAAACAAAAAACGGTAGCGCTACAACGACAACAGAACTTAATTGGATTTGTTCTTTGTTAGCTGATCTTGGTGTCTCAATCTCTACAAGTCCTGTTGTTTATTGTGATAATGTTGGGGCTCCTCAACTTTGTTCTAATCCAGTCTTCCATTCACGAATGAATCATGTGGCCATTGATTTTCATTTCATTCATGATCAAGTTCAAAGTGGCTCTCTTCGGGTTGCACATGTTTCCTGAACTTATCAACTTGCTGATGCTCCAACTAAGCCACTTCCTCGTGCTCGATTTCTCCTTCTCAAAGACAAAATTGGACTCTTCTCTCGACCTCCAACTTGAGGGGGCATAATAGAAGAAATCTTATCTATATTCTAGGAATTTGTATAGATTAGTGTAATCTTGCATTTGGATTTGTATAGGTTGGTTTTGGAGATACCAAGTTACGCTCTGTATGTTTATCCATTGAGTCATTTGTAACCTATATATATTCACCTCTATCAATAAACACATGTAGTAGTTTTCATATTAGAAATTATATCAATGATAAGAGCGTAGCATGAAACTTTCATATGTGAGGTAGAATCTTGCAATGTTGTTACTTGTAAGTAGACACTCTCAAAAGGGGATGTTAATGAATAATATAGATTTGTGAAATACGGATATAATTGATGTTAGAATTGACAAGGGTAATTATATTACCATTTCAAAATTTGTTTGTTACGCTACAATTTTAAATTAAGGTTTAATCTATTTAAATGGTCCTAAGTAAAATTACATTAATAACCATCCTTTTAAATAATTTTTTTGAACTAATTTTTTCTTCAATTCCACAACCACCGTTAAACTTGTCGTCTTCTTTTTCATCCATGTGGCGGATGGTGCAACTTTTTTTTTTTCAACATCACCGGCGGGGTGGGTAATAAACTTTGAATTATCAGAAAAGCTTGTATTGCTATTGCTATTACCTGGCCTTTAATAGTCAAAGATGATCCCATAATTAAGGGATTTGTTACAAGTTATTTACACGTAAATCAAGCAATGAGAAAGGAAGGAATAACAAACTGCACAAAAATAGCTACATATTTACATAGTCAAAGAAACATTCTCCTAATAGAGAATTTACTTCATAATACTCCCCCTCAAGTTGGAGCGTGAGGATTTTGAACACCCAACTTGCCCTATAAAAACTTGAACTGGTGATGGCCGAGAGCTTTGTCAAAATATCAGCTGGTTGGTGCGATATTTGTATATATGAAGTGGAGATGTTACCCGCGACGAGTTGTTCACGGACATAGTGACAATCAACTTCAATGTGCTTTGTACGTTCGTGGAAAAGCGGGTTGGAAGCAATGGTAATCTTTGCTTGGTTGTCACAGTAGATGCGCATGGGGTGACTATGGAACACTCCAAGTTACGCAAGGAAAGACTTGATCCATGTTAATTCACACATGGTTAAGGCAATGACTCAGTACTCAGCTTCAGTGGAAGAGCGAGCGACTGTCGGTTGCTTCTTGGTTTTCCATGAGATGGGTGGAGACCCAAGATTAATGAAATACGCTGTGAGGGAGCTACGAGTTAGGGTACAGGCGGCCCAATTAGAGTCACCAAATGCCTAAAGCTGGAGAGAGCTATCAGACCGTAATAAAATACCCTGGCCTGGAGACCCTTTCAAATAGTGAAGAACACGATATACGGTGTTCATATGCTCTTGTCGAAGCTCGTGCAAAAATTGAGTTAAGATTTGAACAACATAACATATATCCGGGCGAGTAATAGAGAGATAACAAGATGACCCACAAGATGGCGATAACGTCCTGGATCATGAAGGAGACGGCCTGAAGCACGAGCAAGATTGTGATTTTGTTCCATAGGAGTGACGGCTGGCTTAGCACCCGAGAGACCCGCTTCTTTTAGTATATCAAGAGCGTACTTTCGTTGGCACAAGAATAGACCAGAAGCGTTACGAGCTGCTTCAATGCCAAGAAAGTATTTCAAGGTCCCAGATCTTTAAGCTAAAAAAGGTCATTAAGGTAACTCTTGAAAGAAATACAGGCTTGAGAATTATTTCTTGCCACAATCAAATCATCAACATACACAAGAACAGATAGGAAAGTATCATCTTTGCGGTAAGTAAAGAGAGTGTGGTCAGCATGTGACTGAATAAAATCGTAGCGCCGGATAGCTGCAGTCAATTTGGCAAACCAATTGCGAGGTGACTATCGGAGACCATATAAAGACTTTTGAAGCCGATGAGAGTGGAGAAACCCGGAGGAAACATCATATAGAACTCCTCGTTGAGATCACCATGGAAGAAAGCATTATTAATATCAAGTTGAAGTAATTCCCAGCCTTTAATGACAGCGATAGCAAGAAATAGTCTAACACTGACCAACTTTGGAACGGGGACAAATGTCTCATCAAAGTCAAGTCCTTCGACCTGAGTATCACCACGTACCAGGAATTGAGCTTTATGCCTTTCGATAGTGCCATCGGACTTGTATTTGAGCTTGTAAACCCATTTGCAACCAATGGGCTTTTTGCCAGGAGGAAGATCTGTAATAGTCTAGGTACCATTACGCTCAAGGGCGTCGATCTCAGTTTTCATAGCTTGTCTCCAATGAGGGTCCTGCATAGCTTCATTAAAACAACGGGGTTCAACCTCAGCAGTGATAGCACCCAAAAATTTCGAATGTGATGAAGAGAAATTTTGACAAGTGACATAATTAGCCAAAGGGAACCGCGTACCTGAGGACCCGGTGGAGTGGCGAGACGAAGGAGGATGTACCTAGACCGTGTGACAAACATAATCATGGAGATGACTAGGTGGCTTACGAACTCGATGGCCACGACCAAGGGACGGTGCTGGAATATCAGATGTTGTCATGGAGGAGTTACGATGCACGACGATAGTGTCAGATAATGGCACAGGAGATGGTGCAGTGGCAGGAGACATGCGTGTCTCAGCAACAGTAAAAGACCGAGTGTGTGGCGGTGTCATGAGGGCTCGCCCTGATTCATGAGATGATGCAACATTATCAAAAGCAAGGGATTCCCACGACCAATCAGATCCAATGATAGTGATGGAAGGTGTAGAGCTTGATTGGGAATGAGGAGTAGCAAAAGGGAATGTGTTTTCATCAAATTTCACATCTCGGCTAACAAACATCTTTTTAGACTCCAAATCTATAACCTTCCAACCTTTCTTTCCATGGGAGTAACCCAAGAATACACAACAACGACTATGGGGGGAGAATTTATCCTTGGAGCGGTCTTTGTAGTGAGCATAACATAAACAACTAAAGACTCAAATGTGTGTAAAATTAGGTGGTGTAGAGAATAATTTTTCATGTAGAGTAAAATTTGTTCAAAAGAGGTGTGGGGGTACGGTTTATTAAATGTGCGGCGGTAAGAACACACTCCCCCAAAATTCAATAGGTAAGGAAGCTTGAAACAATAAAGCCCGGCGACTTCTAGAATATGACGTTGTTTCCTTTCGACTTGACCATTTTGTTGTGGTGTATCAACGAGGCTGGTTTGGTGAATAATCCTACGTTGACCATAAAAGGAAGTCACAGAAGTGGAAGTAAATTCCAAACCATTATCACTACGAATCATTTTGACAGATTTTGCAAACTGTGTGATGGCCATAGTACAAAATTGTCTAAACAATAAACTAGCTTCACCTTTATCATGCATCAAATAGACTCGAACAGCACCACTAAAATCATCCACAATAGTAAGAAAATAAGTTGCACAAGAAATAGTAGACTTGCGATATGGACCCCAAATATCACAATGAATTTAATCAAACTGGTCTTTAGCACAATTGGTACTAATAGGAAAGCGAGACCGAGTTTGTTTGGCTCGACAACAGATATCACAAATGGAAAGATGGTCAGGAACAACGACCTTATTGCCATCAACATATAAATATGACATGGGTTTAGAAGACGGATGACTCAACCGGCGATGCCATGTCCCATAAGACTCATGTACTCGAGCTACGGAGGCGGCCGCTACTATAACCGGTCGATAGTGGTACACCCCTCCTCGTGACTCACCCAATCCAATCGGGCTCCTCGTGGTGCGGTCCTGCACGGAGATTCCTCTTGAGCAGAAGTTTCTCAACCCATGAAGACCACTCCCAAAACTTTGGAAGAAAAGAAATTGCTCCACGACTGACAAGTGCGCTTTCCCATCGTATTTCTTTGTTATTGATCATCTCACAAATTGCGGCATTTGGGATGCACTCCATGCTTTGGGAATAATGAGCCGGAAGACTTAAAAAGGGAAGACTGCTAGATCGGATATATATATATATATATATATATATATATATATATATATATGAAGAGAGAGAAAGAGAAGCCGGCAGAAATCAAAAAGGGAGGAGGGAGGGAGGGAGGAAGGGGGGGGGGGGGGGCTCTTACCTTTTGCTTACAAATTTAGCCTTTGAATCTCTAAACCTAATACTTTGTTGATATAAATAGTTAAATATCGAGCTTCATTTGAGCTAAACTTATCATAAAACATAAAAAGTCTGTTAAAAAAATAATAAATAAACAAATCATGTTAACCAAGAATTGTGTAAAATAAATAAATAATCGAACAACGATTACGTCAAAAAAAAATCGAAAATCAAGATTTACTAATTTATTTATTTCATAATAAATTAATAAATCTTGAAGGGGTATTTGTAGACATAAAAAAAATAAAAATAATAAATAATGGGTTGAGACAAGTTAAATAATTAGCCCAATTGAACTAAAACCCAATAAGCCCAAAAGATTTTAAAAGCCCACCCTACTATTTTAAAATCCACAATTATTCAATTATAATCAATTTTAATTGAATTAATTGAGTGATTACCAAATTTGGCCAAGAATTTCTCCTATAAATAGGATCAAAGGTCAATTGCAAGTGGGGGGAGCAAAAAGTAAAGAAGAAAATCATGAAGTGCTGAAAAAATCCCAAAATCGGAAGGAGAGAAGAAATTCTCTCAACCCAAAGTCAGGGGAACATGAAAAAGATCAAAACCTTCTTCAAATCAAACAAACCTAAGAAGATCAAAATCTTCTACGAATTAAATCAAGATACAAGCCCAAGTTTCGAAGTACAAATCCAAGCTCAGAAATTCAAGTGCCAACAAGTTAAATTCTTGACAAATAAAATTCTCAACAAGTCTCGGATTCAAATTATGTGGCTCCTCGTTTTCAAACATTCAGATAATTAATTAGAGGGTTTTGCAATTTTGCAATTACAAGAAGATTCTTATTTATTTGTATTTTAATATAATTTGTAACGATTTCTGTATTTTCTGCTGAAATGGTTCGCTGAATAGACTATCTTGACCAAAGAAGAAAAAAAGTGATAAGAGATTGAAAAGGGCTTAGGGATTTTCTGTATGACGTCTAAGCAAGCTTCTGGTAAGGTCTATTTCTTGCTTCTAATTTGCAGGAGCGCTTGTAGCGATCGTTGCGGCTTGTGTGTGGGTGGATTGCAATCATCGGCACGATGGATGTGGGTGTATTTTGGTTCGTTTGGTTGGGGTCGGGTGAGGGAATGTGGGGGTAAGTGTGGGGAGGTGGGAAGAAGATGAACTGTTTCAGATGAAGTTTTGGGTTTCTAATTCCATGGTCAATCAAGATGAAGTTTTGGGCTAAATGCACAGGCAGAGTTCCTTAGAGTCATTGTCATTGCAGCAGAGTGCACATTTGGTTCTGAGACTCCATTCCCGCACTTGTTGAAGCATTCTCAAAGTTCCAAACCCAGATTTCCAATTGGGGTAGGGGTAGGGATGGAATGGAATGGGTTTTTAATTTTAATTATTTGATTTTGGTTATTTTATTATTAAAAATGTAAAATTACAATTTTAACCTTTTAAAATCAATCAACATTATTGTCAAAATCAATTATTTGATCAACTAACGGTCAAACTAACATAAATCATCTATTTGGACTTCAACTGCAGACATTTTGAAAGATCCCTATTTTAATCGGTCCAACAGAGCCTCCACATCTAGATGAACATTTTCACATTGTCTATTTTTTCTTCCTACATTAACTAGAATAAGTCTCGCTTATGTTGCATTGATCAGCTTTTACAGAAATTATCAACTTTTGCCTGATAACAACTTTTATTAGGCAAACCACATTAACTTCGGAGCTGTCATGAGTCTATGGAGTAGAATTTTGACTTCTTTAATTTCTAAGACAAAAGTAGATTCCTTTTGATTCTTTTACTGGTTTTAGCCTACTTTTTTATACTGATGTACTATAATTAAAGATCCTACTTAAAACTCTATTAGCATTTCAAAAAAAAACCTCTTGTAGAGTGTTTAGAGGGCTGTAAAATTTACAGCCCTCAAAACGCTGTACAAGTAGTGCAGTTCTTAGCATTTTTATTGTCATAATTGACTTGATAAAGGCAAAAGTCAAAGAGTATAACAACTAAAAATCTAGATGTACTATATTCTAAGAGGAAATGACAGAAGATAGGAATTTAATTTTTCAAATTCAAAAATCAGATCTTAAATTTATTTAATAAAAAATCAGGTATTAATTGAATTTACAATTAAAACCTTAATTTATTTCAATTCCCTTGTCTCACTCTTCTCTCTAAACACACCGGGCTTCAAATGTTTTCCCCATTATCTCTCTAAACCCACTCAATCACCTCCCTCCATTTTCTCTCACCTTCCCGTCGTCGTCATTGCCTATTTCGACCACGAACTCCTCATCTTTCTGTTGCCACCGCTCGCCATCGTTACCCAGCCCCATAACCACCGTCAATCCATATCGCCGGCCAGGAGCATCAATCGTGCCACTGAAATTGTGCGCGACAACCTTTTTGTCGTCGTCGTTGCCCAACCCCACAACCACCCTCAATCCATTTCACCCTAGAAGGAGCGCGGATCGCTGTGAGGTACGATGCAGATCTACCCACTCTGGCGACTCTTCGCAGCTGAAGCACCGCTACGTTGTTGAGCCGACGATGTTTTGTGTGGTAGCGGTATTTTGTGTGGTGGCGGAGTTTGTGGTGGTGGATCTGACGATTTTTGTAGCGGCGGCTGTGGATCGGTGGTTGGGGTGGTGTGGTGTGGAGTTTTGTGTCGTAGTTGTTTGTAGTGAAATTGGTGGTTGTGGTGGTGAGGATGAGGTGGAGATGGTGAAGAGATGGAGAGTACAGTGTTCCTATTGGTTGTCGTGAGGTGGTGGTGGTGGTTCGGCACGTCGAAGGCGGTGGTGCTGCTAGAGGTCGCAAGTGTTGGTGGTAGTTAAGCAGTGGTGGTGGTGAAGAGATGGAGATTACAATGTTCCTAGTTGTCATGAGGTGGTGGTGGTTCTGGCAACGGTGGTTTGACGGCAGTGGTGGTGGTTCTGGCATGCCGAAGGCGGTGGTGTTGTCGGAGGTCACAAGTGTTCGTGGTGGTCACCATTATTTGGTCGATTGTGACCATTAAATTGGTTAATTTGTGACCAATAAACAATGTGTGACCAATGGAAAAGATAAATTGTGACCATGAACTTATATGTGACCTAAAAAATTATTAATTTGTGATAGATAATTTAATAATTTATGATGAACTAATAAGTTGTGATTCATAATATTTGTGATTTATGAGCTGTGACCTATTAATTTTTTGATTTGTGACCTATGAAAATTTTAATCTGTGACATATAAATTTTCTGATTTGTGATCTAAAAATAAATTGTGATCAATAAATAAGTTATGACAAATAAGTATGTATACGTGATCATAGATTGTATAATTGTTATTTTAATATATTTAATTAATTAATAAATACACGATTTTTACAATTTTTAAACTTAAGGCCTGAAAATTGATTTGGTGATAGTTAAAACTTGATCCATGAAATCTTTCCCTATTCTAATTTAAGAAGAAAGATTATGGTCTTGTTGAGTCATTATTGGACCTCATTTGGTAAATGGGCCATACGGTGTAGATCAATATTGACTAGCTTGAAAATTGTGGTAATTACGTAAAACCAGGTGTTTAGTTTGATATTTTAAAGAATCGGGTTTACACTTTATTTAATTAAAAATCGGGTTTTAATTTCACAATTAATATTAATAATGATATTTTAAATTAAATTAATCTATATATCCACCCCCAAATTTCCTAAATCTAATCCAAATCCTAAATAATCCATTTCTCTCCACTCTCTCACCTGCACCACCGTCCGCCGCCTCCCTCCCTTCTCCTCTCTGTAGGCGTCACAACGCTACTGTGAACGGCAGCAGCGTTGTTCATAGCAGCGTTGCGACGGTCGTTCACAGCGTCGAAGCGCTGCTGTAAATCGCAGTAGCACCTCGATGCTGCTGTGGGTGTTTGGGCGCCGCTCGACACCTGATTTTATGTAGCCCCAATCGGTGATGTCGATTGTGAAAATCGATTATGATTCAGTAGCCGAGTACAAGTACAGCGGTGTCAGTTTGAACTCAAATAAACCAGATGTGTGTGTTATGGCGGGGTCGACGGTGGTGAATCTATTTATTGGCGAATCTATGTGTGGCAGATCTGTTTATTGATGTAGCGAGGTTGACCGTGGTGGTGGGTTTTTTGGTGTTGTGGTGCAGGTGGCGATGGTGATGGTTGTTTTTTGTTATTATTGTGGATACGGTTGTGGTGGTGTTGTGGTAGGCGACGATGTTGGTGATCTTGTGCGACGGCAGACGGTGATGGTTGTTGTTGGTGTTATTGTTGGTGGGCGGCGGTGGCGGCTATTTGGCCGATCTGTGACCAAGTATTGGTGGCAGATTGAGATCGGTGACGGGTGTTTGAGTGTATGCGACCAACTATATTAGCTATTAAATTGTGACCTTAAAATTATCTGTGACTAAAAATATAATCCGTGACCAACAAATTTGGAAATATGTAACCTTTATTATCTATAATTTTTTTAACTTGTGACCTATAATTTTTTGATCAGTGACCAATGACGTCAACTGTGACCCGAATATTTGTTTGATTTGTGAGCTCGAAATAATTTGTGACCAATAATTTGACAAGTTGTGACTGAAAAATAAATTTTATCTAATTAAGTAGATATATGTGACCAAATTGTATATAACTGTGACATTAACAATTGTCGAAATCGGAGCAGTTGTCGGAATTAAGCAACGGTGGAACGGTCAATAGAGTACTCGCCGGTAGTCGGAATAGTCATCCGAGTAGAGTGGCTACCGGAACTGTCGTCGGAGCAGTAAGGGGCGGTGGAGATGGGATGGGATGGGATGGGGTGGGGGTGGGGTGGGATTAATTATATTATATTACAATTAAATATTTAATTAATTAATAAAAACCTGATTTTTGCAATTTTGAAACCTAGCACTTGATTTTTGATTTTGGCAAAGATAATACATGATCTATGTATTTTTCCCTTGAAAATTTTATAATCAATTCAAGATAAACAAAAATATAATATGAAAAACGAAATTCGACGTACATGTGAGATAGATAAACAAACAAGTTCATTTCAAATCGTTTGAGCTTTAAGACAAAATGGTCCGACCGACGAAAATTAATGCCACAAACATTAATTGTGCTCATAGAATTTGCAGTCGACTTGCAAATCTGGTTTCCACCATTGACGAATTCCATGTGCCTCATTGAACGTTTCCCAGCTACTCATATTAACAGTGGGACTTATATTTATAGTCATATGTGCAGAAGGAAGAAGATGAATTGGTTCTGAATCCTTCCCTATTGCATGGTACACAATACTCCGTATTGAATGTTGTGTCGATATATTTCCAATTTTTCTAAATCCCATTCTCTCCATCATCTCCCTGTGTTCGAAATATCCAACGTAGTTGGAACATATGGGATCAGACTTATTGACGAATAAATGGGGTGCCCATGAGGATAACATGATAAATGGATCATTTACACCAGGCGTTGGCCGGTGACCTCCGTTAGCAACACAAGCTAGTCCTGCAGTGAGGAAACTTTTTCCTAATCTTAGACCATGCTTCAAAATCTCGTTTTTTATTTGTTCAATTGGAAAAGAAAGGAATGGCGGATTAAAAAGATAGGTCTCGAGACGATATCCATTTTCCACCTGTCGAAAGCACACAATCAAACTATCAAGAAAACATTTAACTTGTTTGACTAAACTTAGTTAATTACTTTTAACCAATCTTCCCGTACCATTTCCCTCCCAATTAGTAGTGCTATGGATGAACCTGCGGAATGTCCTGCCAACAAGACATTTCCATGGCCATTTGCTTCTTGGACAATGTTCATAGCAAATTCCATGCCAGCCCGAACACGCGGACTTTGCTTGAGTTTATTGAGAAAAACCTGAAGATTCTGCTTATAATCTCGAGTCACGTTATCCTGTTCGTTGACCGTACCACGGAAGGCGATCACGTATTTTGGGGGACCTTGGCCGCCTACGTAGTTAGGATCGGACTTGAAAATAGCTCCAAAAATTGATTGGTCCTCCTCATCTACTAGAACTTGGGTTAGTTCAAAATTGAAAGATTTCCACCATTCAGGAGCAAGAGCTTGATCGCCTTGTCGCTTTTGCTTGCGATCAGTTTCGAGTGTGTATACACCCTTGACCAAGCAGGCCATGATGGACTTGCGATGATGCCAGTCACTCCTATCAAAGGTTCAAAACGAACACCAAATTTCTTAATGGAACACTTATTTTTCTCAGTTTTCCCTGGAGAAATCTCATGGTAAGACTCTCCATAGGGTAACTTCACTCTCGTTTGGATTTTTTCATAAAGAATAAGCCCGAGGTAGTTGAACTGAAAAATGAGTCTTTCGATGACAACTTAACCAATTATTCTTTTTTTTTCCTCTCTCTCTCTAAATTAACCAATTTACTTTGCTTTTCATGAACGATCTGATTCATATTTTAAATGTGCATAATAATTTTAAATAATATTTGAAACGAGACTTGAACTCAAGATATGTAACCAACAAACATATTAGGCAACAAATTAAAAATAGGCATACCAATCAATATGAGTAAGATATTGAGGTCCATTATCGTCGAAATTGTCCATCTCGGAGACTATCGGTCAATCAAAAAAATTTCCACCGATGTACGCAGCTCAGGCTCTTGACCAGTCTGTAACAAATGAAAAATTAAACAGAAATCATAAAGGTCGTACATCACCTTGAAGCCATCGGAACAATAACTGATAATTGTGATATTCTAGTACAAGACAAGTGTTTTTGAACAAAAAATTTGAAACGAGGCTCAATTTCGTCTTGATTATGTTCAAGAACACAAAATATCTTAGCACATTACCCACCAAAAGAAACATTGAAATAATTTCATGGCCGTATTGCTACGACATTTATACATACGAATATCGAAGTATACATGACATTCAATAGTTTGTGTCGGAATAAAGAAAATATCAGTGGCTTAGCTTCGAAGCTTCTAATTCTTTTTTCCCCCCCAACATCATGTAAAAAAACACCTTTTTAAGTTAGACCAAACAAGCTAAATAAGGAAAATTACCTTAAATCTCTCTTTGCCGTAGGCTAGCTAGTTATTTGCGACGATACTATTTATCAAGAGTAAACGTGTGTGAAAGTATATATAGAGAAAGAGGTTGACTTCGTAAGAAAATAATAAGTCGTCGCAATAATTTTTCATTTGATTGGTGTTCATTAGCCAATTGATATTTTTATTATAAATATTTTTTATTAATTAGTAAATAAGTATTTGCAAATGTGAAATTTTATAGCTGTCGATGGTCAAATTGATATGGACCCGTAGATAATCAATCTAAGCGGGAAACTGCTTGGCTATTCCTCAAGTCTAAAGTCAGTCATAATTTTTTTGGATCTTTAGAATAAATTTCAATATATCGCTTTCCATTTTATTGCAAATTTTATGTTTTATAAAATGGGTTAAATATATAATTTTTAATGATACTATGGTTAAACCCAATATGTCGAGTGATCACTTTGACCGTTTTACACCTCAATTATATAGGTTTGTTAATTTTAGGATGTGATTATGTAACATTGCAATATTTAAAAAGTTGATTTTTTGTATATAAGTAGTGAAGCGGAAAATAATATTTCAATGGAAGATTTCTAATTATGGATTGATATTTTTATTATAAATATTTTTTATTAATTAGTAAATAAGTATTAGCACGTTACCCACCAAAAGAAATGTTGAAATAATTTCATGGCCATATTGCTACTGGCATTATACATACGAATTTCGAAGTATACATGACATTCAATAGATCGTGTCAGGAATAAAGAAAATATCATGTTTGGCTTAGCTTCAAAGCTTCTAAATTCTTTTTTTTTTTTTTTTTTCCCAACATCATGTAAAAAAAAAAAAAAACACCTTTTTAAATTTGACCAAGCATGCTATATAAGGAAAATAACCTTAAATCTCTCTTCGCCGTAGGCTAGCTAGTTATGCTATGCAACTATACTCTTTATCAAGAGTAAACCTGTGTAAAAGTATACATAGGGAAAGAGGTTGACTTCGTTAGAAAATAATAAGTCGTTGCAATAATTTTTCATTTGATTGGTGTTCATTAGCCAATTGATATTTTTATTATAAATATTTTTTATTAATTAGTAAATAAGTATTTGCAAATGTGAAATTTTATAGCTGTCAATGGTCAAATTCATATGGAACTGTAGACCATCAATCTAGAGTATGTTTGAGCCCTATTTTTATCATTTTTTAATTTTTTTTTTTTTTTGAGAATGCATTTTGGAATAGTACGATTGATGGATAATGTAGTCAAAAAATAATGGGTTTACGTATAATATTATTTTATTAAAGAACGTGTAATTGAAATGAAAAAATAGAAAAAATTATTTTATAAATAATGGGAACAAACAACGGCCTGGAAACTGCTTGGCTATTCCTCCAGTCTAAAGTCATAATATTTTTCCAAAACACATCGCTATCTATGCTTATTTGCAACGAAAAATTAAACGATGTTAACATTTGTAAGTTGACCTTTATTTTTTGAAATTCATTTTTTTCTTACATTTTATGAAATCCACAACTTTTATCAACTTTTCAACTAAATGTTTCATCAACTTTTATCCAAACCTACTAAGAATATAATTTTTAGTTAAATAGGCTAATTATCATTGAATTGGGCCGTATATGTATATAAATTAAAAATTAATTAAATAGTGAAACAAATTAAATCAAAACAAAAAGTGGAAATTACATGCCAACAGATACCCTAAAAATCATTTCATTCTATTCTCACTCTCACTCTCCATCTTCTATCTTCTCACTCTCTCCACCTATCCACACACTCTTAATATTCGACGACAACGGCGACACACCCACTGTCGGAGACCGTGATGGTGGTGGTGCAATAGTGATTGTTGTGATAGAGTGTTATAGTGGTGGTTGTTTGTGGTGGAGGTGGTTGGAGATCTGATAGTGGTGGTTATGGTGGTTTTTGTTGGCAATTGATTGGATTTGGTGGTCGTGGTGTTGTGTAGTGGTGGCAATGGTGACGAAGTGAGGGTGGTCGTGGTGGCAGTAGTGTTGGTGGTGGTGGTATGTGATCAATTATTTAATTGTGGCCTAAAAATTCGATAATTTGTAACTGAAAAATAATTTGTGACCAACTAATTTGAAAAACTGTAACCGACAAATTAATTGTGACCTATAATTTTTTTAATTTGGAACCGATGAAATCATCTGTGATCAATTGATTTGATAATATTTGACATTGTAACATATAAGTACACACATGTGACCATTAATTGTATAATTGTAATATTAATATATTTAATTAATAAAATATTTTCAATTAATTAATTAATACCTGAATTTTAAAATTTCTGAAAATATAGTTGTCCAAACCTAATGCATGACCTGTGAATTTTTTCTAGCCAAAAAAATTAAGTGGCCCAAGTTCACACGCCATTAGTTTGAGAGTTTCTTCCACGTTCAAAATCCTTGTCTCTTTTGAAAGTAATGGGTAGTCTTCTTGTACACATTTGGCTGAATGAGAGAAAAAAATTTAAATTTTATTTGTGTACTTTCTTCTGAAAACTTAGTCCCTCATAAAGTTTTATATAAGTTTTTAATCGTTTGACTATTATAAGTAGTGAAGAGGAAAATAATATTTCAATGGAAGATTTCTAATTATGGAATAAGGTATTGAGAGCATCTCCTATATATTTTATAGATTGAAGTTTACAGGACGGACAATTACACAAGGCTTCTAGTTCATATAGCATCGATGTCTAATTATAATCAATTAAGTTCGAATTTTGTCTTCGATGCAAATTTTTATAACTTTAATTTATATAATATGAGAGAAAAATAAGAAACAAAAAAGAAAAATAGAGAGAGTTAAAAATATTTTAATCGGTCTAACAAAGCCTCCACCTCTACACGGACATCTTCACAATGTCTATTTTTTCTTCCTACATTAACTAGAATATGTTTCGCTTATGTTGCATTGATTAGCTTTTACAGAAATTATCAATTTTTGCATGTATGATAACTTTTATTAAGCAAACCACATTAAAACTCTATTAGTATTTTTAAGGGAAGATTACATATTCAATAGTATAAGTTTAGTCTATTTCAAAAATAAGAACACAAGTTTAAAATTATCAAAATCAGATTTTTATTAGATTTTTTTAAATTTTATTTATGAAATAATAAATTATTAAATTAATTTATTATTAAATATTTAATTCTAATATAATATAATTAACTCATCCCACCTTTACCACCCCTACCGTTCCGGCAACCGTTCCGATCACCGCCCTACTCCGACGAACTTTCCGACGACTTCCCTGTGAACTTTCCCGGCGACTGTCCGTCCAACTTTTCCGACGACTTCCCGACGAACTTTTCTGGTGACTTTTCGATTCCGACAATTATTTATATTATTAATTAAATATTTATTTATTTTATTAATTAAATATAATAGTGTTACAATTATAAATTAATGGTCACATATACATAATTAATTGGTCACAGATCAAAAATTTTGTATGTCACTGATTATTTCGAGATCACAAATCAGGTCATATATTATTTTATTGATCACGGATCAAAAAAATTACAGGTCACAGTTATCTATCAGTCACATATTTTCAAATTTATTGGTCACAGATTAATTTTTAGTTACAATTTTAAGGTCACCACCACCGAATTCTGTGACCACCCTCGTGACCACCACAAACTTCTATGACCACCCCCGTGACCACCCCCGTGCCCCGTGACCACCCCCATGACTACCCCTATGACCACCACCGACTTCGGTGACCACTCCCGTGACCACCACTGAACCCCATGACCACCCCCGGGACCACCACCAACTTCTGTGACCACCACTCATCACTGCCACAAGCCACGTCATTGTTGCCACCACCACTGAAATACACCAAATCCACGGCGCCACCTAACAGCGCCACCACCAACAAAACTGTCACCACCCAAACACCAGACAACCAACAATAACACCGTCATTTCCAAACCACCACCACCACTGAACCACCACCATTTGCAAAACAAAACCAGAAAAAATAATAAAAAACAGGAAAAGCACAATCTTCCTCCACCACCGGCTCATACTTTCTGGTATACTCATCTAGGGTTTACTCCACTGACAGATCTGAAGGAGCCAAGGAATAGGCGAGGGACTGCGTGTGCACGGCTACGAGCGATTGTTTGTGGGCGTACGGGTGGTTATTTTCAGCGAGTTTACAACAGCCTCGACGGACGACACAATCTTCCTGCACCTGGAAACGCTGCTGCAGTTTGCAGCAGCCTCGACGGCTCCGTTTGACGCCTCTACGACGGTGCGACGACAGTGGCTTCAGCCCACTGCGTTCAACGGTGCTACGACATGGAGTTCCGGTGCCGGATGAGGGGTAGGTGCGGCGCCGGTGGAGAAGGTAGAGAGACCGAGAAGAGAAAGAGGAAGATGGAGAGGAAGATAAGTTAATTAGGGATTGAAATTTTGAAATGATTATTATACAATTAATATTTAATAATTAAAAATCTGATTTTTGAATAAACAAACCTTGTATCTGATTTTTGAAGTTGGATTTTGAAAGGTTGGGTTTGGTGTAATTACCACTATTTTTATTGTCATAATTGACTTGATAAAGGCAAAAGTCAAAGAGCATAACAATTAAAAATCCAGCTATACTCTAGTCTAATTTAAGAAGAAAGCTTATGGGCTTGCTGAGTCATTATTGGGCCTCATTTGGTAAATGGGCCCATAAAGTGTAGATCCATATTGACTAGCTTGAAAATTTTATAATCAATTCAAGATAAACAAAAATACAATATGAAAAATGAAATTCGACGTACATGTGAGATGGATAAACAAACATGTTCATTTCAAATTGTTTGAGCTTTAAGACAAAATGGTCCGACCAACGAAAATTAATGCCACGAACATTATTTGTGCTCATAGTATTTGTGTTCGACTTGCAAATCTGGTTTCCACCATTGACGAATTCCATGTGCCTCCTTGAACCTTTCATGTCTACTCATATTAACATTAACAGCGTGACTTATATTTATAGTCATATTTGCATGGTACACAATACTCCGTATTGAATTTTGTGTCGATATATTTCCAATTTTTCCAAATCCCATGCTCTCCATTATCTCCCTGAGTTCGAAATATCCAACGTAGTTGGAACATATGGGATCGGACTTATTGACGAACAAATGGGGGTGCCCATGAAGATAACACGATAAATGGATCATTTACACCAGGCGTTAGCGATGACCTCCTTTAGCAACAAAAACTAGTCCTTTGTGAGGAAATTTTTTCCTAATCTTAGACCATTCTTCAAAATCTCGTTTTTTATTTGTTCAATTGGAAAAGAAAGGAATGGCGGATTAAAGAGATAGGTCTCGAGATGATATCCCTCTTCCACCTGTCAAAAGCACACAATCAAACTACCAAGAAAGCACTTAAATTGTTTGACTAAACTTAGTTAATTACTTTTAACCAATCTTCCCGTACCATTTTCCTCCCAATTAGTAGTGATATGGATGATTACGTATTTTGGGAGACCTTGGCCTGCGCAGTTAGGATAGGACTTGAAAATAGCTCCAAAAATTGATTGGTCCTTCTCATCTACTAGAACTTGGGTTAGTTCAAAATTGAAAGATTTCCACCATTCAGGAGCAAGAGCTTGATCGCCTTGTCGATTTTGCTTGCGATCACTTTCGAGTGTGTATACACCCTCGACCAAGCAGGCCATGATCGACTTACGATGATGCCAATTATTCCTGTCAAAGGTTCAAAACGAACACCCAAATTTCTTAATGGAACTCTGATTTTTCTTACTTTTCACTGGAGAAATCTCATAGTATAGGGTAACTTTACTCGTTTGGATTTTTTCATAAAGAATAAGCCCCGAGTCTAGTTGAACTGAAAAATGAGTCTTTCAATGACAACATAAACAATTTTTTTTTATTTTTTATTTTTATCTTTCTCTCTATTAGATTAGCCAATTTACTTTGCTTTTCATAAACGACCTGATTCATATTTTAAACGTGCATAATAATTTTAAATAATATTTGAAACGAGACTTGAATTCAAGATATGTGAGCAACAAACATATTAAGCAACAAATTAAAAATAGGCATACCAATCAATATCAGTAAGATATTTAGGTCCATTATCGTCGAAATTTTCCATCTCGGGGCCTATCGATCTATCAAAAAACATTTCACCGATGTACGCAGCTCTTCAACAATCTGTAACAAATGAAAAATTAAACATAAATTATAAAGGTCATACATAACCTTGAAGCCATCGGAACAATAATTGATAATTATGACATTCTATTACAAGCGTTTTTGAACAAAAAAGTTGTAACTAAGCTCAATTTCGTCTTGAGTATGTTAGAGAACACAAAATATCTTAGCACATTACCCACCAAAAGAAACGTTGAAATAATTTCATGGCCGTATTGATACTTACATTTATATATATGAACATCGAAGTATACATGACATTCAACAGATTGTGCCAGGAATAAAGAAAATATCATGTTTGGCTTAGCTTCAAAGCTTCTAATTTTTTTTTTCCCCAACATCATGTAAGAAAAAAAAAACCTTTTAAGTTCGACCAAACATGCTAAATAAGGAAAACTACCTTAAATCTCTCTCTTCCCTGTAGGCTAGCTAGTTATGCTATGCAACTATACTCTTTATCAAGAGTAAACCTGTGTGAAAGTATATATAGAGAGAGGTTGACTTAAGAAAAATAATAAGTCCTCGCAATATTTTTTCATTTGATTGGTGTTCATTAGCCAACTATCTATGCTTATTTGCAACGAAAATTTAAACGGTGATAACATTTGTAAGTTGACCTTTATATTTTAAAATTCATTTTTTCCATTTTCAATCTCACATTTTATAAAATTCACAACTTTTATCAACTATTCAACTAAAATTTTAATCAACTTTATCAAAATCTACTAAAAATATAATTTTTAATTAAATAGGCTAATTATTATTGAATTGGGCCGTATATGTATATAAATTAAAAATTAATTAAATAGTGACACAAACTAAATCAAAACAAAAAAAGTAGAAATTACATGCCAACGGGTGTTTAAAGATTACAATTTGTAAATCAGCTATAAAATTTATTTGTTCACATATCAGGTATTAATATAATAATTAAATATTAAATATCTCAACACAATTCAATTCCAAACCCTAAAAATCATTTCATTCTATTCTCACTCTCCATCTTCTATCTTCTGACTCTCTCAACCTATTGACACCCCCTTAATTCGACGAAGACGGCGACACACCCACTGTCGGAGACCGTAGTGACACACAAGACGACGACGCACCTAATGTTGTAGATCGTTGCCACACACACAATTTCTCTTCTCACTCTCTCTCACTTCGGAGTATCACGCGGAGTGCCAACTTACAATAGTGCTCCACCCATTGTCAGATGGCAACATTCACAAGAACGACTCACCCTTGTCAAAAATTGCCGCCGCACACATTTTTCCCTTGTAACAGAAGCGCTCCACCCACTGTCGAAGATGGCGGCGCTGTAAGCGTCCTTGCCTGTGGCGCTATGCAATGGCAACGGTTACAGATTTTTTGGGTTGGTTTTCTTGGTTGTTGGGTTGTGGTGGTGGTGCAATAGTGATTATTGTGGTAGAGTATTATAGTGGTGGTTGTTCGTGGTGGAGATGGTTGTTGGTGGTTGGAGGTCTGATAGTGGTGGTTGTGGTGGTTTTTGTTGGCATTGGATTGGATCTGGTGGTGGCGATTTGTTATTGGTGATGTGGTTGTGATGGTGGCTGTGGTGGTGGCGAAGTGAAGGTGGTTGCAAGTGGTCGTGGTGGTATGTGACCAATTATTTAGTTATCTGTGACCAACTATTTAATTATGATCTAAAAATTCGATAATTTGTAATTGAAAAATAATTTGTGACCAATTAATTTGAAAAACTGTAACCGACAAATTAATTGTGACTTATAAATTTTTTAATTTATGAACGATGAAATAATCATGACAAATTAATTTGATAATATGTGACATTGTAACATATAAGTACGCACATGTGATCATTAATTGTATAATTGTAACTTTAATGTATTTAATTAATAAAATATTTTCAATTAATTAACTAATACCTGAATTTTTAATTTTAAGATTTCTGAAAATTGAATGGTTCATACTTAATGCATGACTGTATACACATTCTTCAAAATTTTTAAAAAATGCTCAAAATCATAAATACTAAAATTAATTGAACTTTATACATATTTTTCAAAATTTTAACAAAAATATAATATTCAAAATTATAAATACTTAATAATCAATTCTTAAAATTAGATTAGACATGAACATTAAATTAAAAAATACCCAAAATATTGTCTAATTTTTTAACGAATTTCAATTCAAACTCTTCTTCATTCAAGTCATTTTCCATGTCATCCGATGTAAAATAATCTTTATCGGACTCCCCTATTTCAACTAGATAATTTCTATTGCCTCTTGTAGATTGTAGCGTATCATCATTAACCTCCTCTTCATCATCACAACCATCAACAATTCAAGATTGTTCATTACTAGGATCACTTGTTATTAAAAACTAGATAAATATAGAAGAAGAAAAAAGCTCAGACTCGATATAGACAATTTGCAATTTTATGAAGAAAAAAAAATTTTGTTTTTTATTTTTTTCAAATCAAAGCCAAACAGATTGTTATATATAATTCACGGGATTGGGTGATTTGAGTTAAGGGAACAATACACAAAACCTACATATAAGAATTACTTTTCAAAACTAACAAATTTCTCTAATTATTTCAAAAATCAAGCGGTAAATAGATTTATTAAATATTAAATTATAATATAATATATATTAATTATTTACACCCCATGACACCTCACCCACCCCCACCCCCATCCCCATCACCTCACTACACCACCTTCCCTCCATTTTCGGCACCCCTCCGGCGACGCTCCGGCAACTGTTCCGACTATTACTCCGTTGGCCGCTCCTGTGACTCTCCGGCGATCACTCCGATGGCTAACTTCGAAATTTTTCCAGAATTTTTTTGTCACAATCAGCCACAATTCACAAGTCACAATCGGTCAAACGATTCACAATTCACCAGTCACAATCGGTCACAAAAAGACATAATCGGTCACAAACAGTCACATTCGACCACAAACAGTCACAACGAACTACCTGTGGTCAAATCGCGATCTGGTCGTAGATCAGAAAAGCTTCGTCGACACCACCAACTCCTGTTGCAGTCTTCTTACTCTGCAGCGGCGCGACGCCGACAGTGATGACCGCTACACCCACCACCATCTCCATTGCTGCTGGACAACCAATCAACCATTGTAGCCCTAAATCGGCTCACACCTACTACCATCTCCATCACCACCATCTCCATTGCTGGTGGACAACCAATCAACCATTGTAGCCCTAAATCGATGCTCACACCTACCACTATCTCCATTACTGCAACAGCGATGACCGCTACACTTGCCATCTCCGCTGCAGTAACGATGTCAAGCTCCGTCGTTGGTCAAAGCGCAGTGATGACGTCATCGTCGTTGTAGCTAAAAATCGACAATGACTGCTACAGCAAAAACCACCCCAACACGAAAACCATCAACACTCCAAAACCCAACAAAAATACAACCACCGCAAGCCATGCACACACCACCACGGTCCACGGTCACAAAATCACGCCCAAGCGCCACCAACCATGTACATGCACCTCCGACGTTCAGATCTGTGGGTTCAAATCGCCAAGGTACAGCATATCACCACCACAAACTGCTGCTGTAATCCGACCCAGATAGCCACCATAGATCTCATCGGTTCTGAGAGAGAGGGAGATTAGAGCGGTGAGAGAGTTGGCATAGATTTTAAGAGAGAGATGTGAGATATGAGAAAAAGTCGACACAAGTTTTGAGGGAGAGACAGTTGCCACAGGTTTACAGAGAGAGAGATGATGAAGAATTGTTTTTATAATTATTAATATTAATATTTTTGATTAAATACCTGATTTATGATTAAAAAAACTTTGTACCTTACTTTTGAATTTTCATCTTTAAAGACTGGTTTCCTGTAATTTCCTTTTGAGTTAATTTGATACTTGTTTGACTTAATTTGCTTTTTCAGATATAAAAATGGATTAAACTTTGTTTTGCTAATTTTGACACAATATTTAACGCAAATATGTGCTCATTTTGGCATTTAAACGTGCATATGCGGTCAATGAAATGAGTTGACCATATTAACACGCGCATACCCCATATACGAGGCGATTCAAAAATGCATTGAGTATATTCGCACATTTTAGAATGAACTATTAGGCCCCGTTTGATTGGCAGAATTTTCCATGGAATTAGGAAAATATTTCCATTTTCCACTTTTTTGACTGTTTGATAGGCGAAATTTTCCACGGAAAATGTTTTCCCTCCCTACCCCCGACGTGCCTATTTTCTGGGTTTTTGTTGAAAAAGTTTTCCAGGCGGCTGCTAAATTATTATTATTATTATTATTATTATTATTATTATTATTATTATTATTATTATTATTATTATTATTATTATTATTACAATGGAAACAAATGTCATAACCAATTGTAAAACAAAGTCAAACGAATAGAAAATTTTAAAATTTTTTGATTGGGAAATTATACAAATCAAACACACTTAATTAACAATTCCTTGCAAAACAATTTCCAGGCAATTACTTTCCCTGAAAACCATTTTCTTTTCACCCATTTTCCATCATTGCAATCAAACGGACCCTTAGAAAAAAGTCGTGCAAATTACTAACATAATTTTCAAGAAAGTAGGTGCGATGATTTTGTGAAGTTTTATCCCTTGTTTGAACCCAATTCTTGTTTTCTATATTTTCAATAGAGCAAGAGAATACATAATGCACAGTGTTGAAGAATGGCAATACAGATTCAAGGAAAGAGAGCAATACATTAAATTTTAACCGTTCAAATGCGGACAACTTCCCAACAGAGTGATTAAAATTAACCCGTCCTGAAATGCGATCAAAATTAATCATTCCTTGGAGAAAGCCTATATTTATCTCAAAATGACAAATTATTCAGTCTGTAACAGGAGAGGAAGAATACAACAAACCTTAATTTCAAGAGAAGAATACGACCACCCATAATTTGGATAACTTGATTTTGAGTTATTTTAATTTACGAAGTGGGTCATAAATCGATTTGTGCAAGACAGAGAAGAAGACGAGGCCAATTATTTTGAATAGAATCAAGGAACGTGAGTTGGAACTTGAAATAAACGAATGCCGTGTAAATTTGGGCCACTTAATTTATTTTGTTTTAAACTAATTTGTGTCATTAATTGATTAATTTAAATTTAATTTAATTGATTGATAACTAATCAATTAGTTATTTTTGCCATTCAAATGGTTGCAAATTTTATTTTAAATTAAAAGTTTTAAGTAATATTTATTAATTAAACACATGTAGAGCATCTTCACGAGATCTTATACATAAAAGTAATTTTATTTAGTGTTACTAAAGTTTAACGACAATTTAGATTGCAGCACCAGTGACATTAAATTAAAAGTTAAATTAAATGAATCATATAATTTCATAACTGAAATTTAGCAACAGCCTAGATGTCAGCACCGATGACATTAAGTTATATGTTCAATTAAATAAATTATATAATTTCATATTTAATTAAATATATCACATAATGACGCATAAACTAGTATTTATTCTATGCATAATAAAGAGTATCTTTAAATTTAGAGAATAAAATTTTTAGAATAATATATGTATGTAAACCATTATGTAAACATATCACATATCTATAATACAACCCAAATTTTTATGCACTTCAACCATACTCTCAATTTTTACTCTTTATTTTATTTTTTCTAATGGATATTTATTAATTTCTCCTAATCTCTTATATAATAAGATTTTTTTATATGTTAATAGTCAATTAAGTCAAATGTAATTCGAATAATTTAACTTATTAAATATTTAAATTTGTAACTTATTAAATACAGTAATTGTTAATTAAAAATAAAGAGTGAGTTTTGCTCTTCAAATTTGAAAAATCGAACCCATTCTTTATTTTAGAAGTTTAAAACATAGAATCTTTTGGAACTTATTTTGTATTTATAGAGTCTCTTAAAGATACTCTTATTAGAGACAAATTATAACACCAATTGTCACTTAATGTTAACTTTATCACTAAAATATTTTTTCTTACTCTATTAGAGTATTTCCAAGAGGCTTTCTATTTAAAAAAAAAAAAACAAATTCTACAATTTAAAGAGTATTTATAAATTTAGAAAGAAAAGTTTTTTAAGTGCTCCAACGGGTTCTTTATATTTAATATTTAATTTTATTACTCCCAAAAATATTTATTATTTTGTCATATATTTTATTCTAACTAGCTTACATTCAAATTATTATATTATTTTCTTTCATTAAAAATTGAAATATTTTGAATTGATTTAATTATAGAGAGTGTGTTTCGCTTTCTGAATTTGGAGAGTTAAACTCACTCTCTAAATTAAAATGTTAATTTAAATAATTTTTGGAGCATAATTTTAAGGGTTGACTCTTTAAAATAAAGAATATTTTATGTTTGAAAAATCTCTTGAAAATGCTCATGTTTGGCAAAACTCAAATTAAATTAGTTAAGTATACTTTTTATCCATATATTTCATAGAATGCACAATTAACTACAAACTTAGTTTTCACATTTTATAACATAGCTCTGTTTTGGACTCCATAAAATCAAATCGGGCATTGCTGCATGTACATTTAGGTGTACACCTTGGATGGCATGATAAATAAGTGACATTTTGTTGTTAGCTAGTGGAAAAAAAAAAAAAAAACAATTTTTCGACAATGACTGAATGTCACTTGTGCATCATATCACCCAAGGTGTACACTTGAATGTACAAATAGAATAATTAAAACCAAAAATATAATTTTTCAAAACTCATTCCACGCATTTTTCAATCAAATAATATTACACGTAAATCTCAAAAAAAAAAAATTCCTTACTTTTTAATTACACAATCTCCAAAAAATTACTATTTTAAAATACATTTTTCATAAAACTTCATTAAAATGGGGCTCAAACAAGGACAAAATATGATGCGTGCCAAACTCAAATAACACGACTAATAAAATTAACCCGTTGTGGCACATAACTACCACAACCTTGATGATTTTATTTTATTTTATTTTTTATTTTTAAAAACACGAAAGCAGCTTCATTTCATAGCATCAACTGAGACAACTTTTACAATAAAAAAAACTTATTATAATTATCAAACACATATCGACTAAGAGCATGGGCAAACTATGTGCTTTCAGTCGAAATGCACTTACGATAAATCTGGAAATGAGTCACGAGGTTTTCGTAAGACAACATAGAATACCATCCTTGGAATATAACTTGGATTTTTTACCACAATCAGGGGTTAGGGGGCACAATCGAACTTGCAAAAACGTTGGAAGAAATTTTACAATAGAAAATTTATATTCAAAAAAATCATACCCCTTGTAATTTTGCATCGAAATTTTACATGAAATATGACTTTTTCGGATGTAAAATTTCGAAATTTTTGATGTCATATCCCATATAAATTTCCTAATAAAATAATGCAAATTACATTGAGAAATTTGTATCACAAAAATAATAAACGTTAATTAAATAATTAAAATTTTTAAAAAAAGCGAGTTAGACGCCTCTTTTTAAGAAGTACGTTTGATGCATCCTTAACTATTTTCGATATATGTTTGAACTATTCGATATGCCTATAATGTAGTTCTCGAAACGAGTTTTGAGATGATATAAGCGATTTGTAGATTCGACTACTGTACGATCGTCGGAGAATTTTTAAAGTTAACGTGTTATCGAAATTTTTGAAATACTAATTTTAAACCATCTACTATGACGAGTCATAACATTTGCTAAAATTGGTCGTTTCGCACGCCATTAACGACATAAAAATAGATTGTGTGTACTTCGAAATTAATGGTATTAAGAATACAATATTTTGATTTCGTTTCACATTTTATAATGATTTTGAAAATTGAAACAAAACATAGAAAATTTAAAAAAAAAAAAAAGCAAAGCAAAGTTGGGGGGCACGTGCCCCCCAGCCTCCCTGGGTCCGCCAGTGAAACCTCCTACATCCCACGCAAAAATATGAGTAATACTATTTATAGTGAAAATTATCGATAGTCGTACTACGAAATATATACACGAAAATTTGTTATTTAATATTTTAATGTGATAGTTTTTTATTACCTTATGTATCAAATAACAAATTATCAGGTATATATGGTCTAGTACGATTATCGATAATTTTCATTAAGAAAAGTACACTAAATTCATATTGAGTTGGTAAAAAATTTCAAATTGGTCCTATTTCTCCGAATGTTTACTCGGCTAGAAATACTTGCATATAGAAGAGTCTAAACAGTGGAGGCACACTTATTTAAAGAGAGTACAAGAAGTACATAATCAAGAATAATTTATGTTAATTTGAAAATATGAATGCGATAAAAAAAATTATGACATAAATGTGTAAATGCTATGAACATTTTACACAATTAATATGTAATCTAGTTATTAAAAACTACGGTATATACTGTATATTTAGCCTTTGCAGAAATGATAGGGGTGATATGGTGGCTGCCCAGTCTAAATTCATTGCCAAATGAGTTGATTAACAGAAGAAATCTTATCTATATTCTAGTTATGTTATCTTGTATTTGAATTTGTATAGATTAGTGTAATCTTGCATTTGGATTTGTATATGTTAGTTCTGTAGTTACCTAGTTACGCTCTGTATGTTTATCCACTCAATCATTTGTAACCTACATATATATTCACCTCTATCAATAAACAGAGTGTAGTAGTTTTCATATTAGAAAAACTATCATGGTATCAGAGCATTCTTAATTCCCAGCTCCCTCATTTCAATGTTTTTCCCTTCTTATCTCTTCCTTCGTTGTTACCATGATGACTACCAATCCAACCCCAACCTCGACTGCCAATTCATTAATTCACAATACCAGTGAACCACATAATACATCGATCACCATTAATATTTCAGCCCAAGCCCCACTCAAACTCACCTCCGATAATTACGTCTCACGGAATATTCAGTTCCACACACTTTTTGTAGGCTACAATCTAACTGGCTATATTGATGGTACAAAACCATGCCCACCTGCAACTCTCTCTCAAAACAACACCATCTTGGCAAATCCTAATCATATGCTCTGGGTTCGTCAAGACCATTTGATCCTAAATGTTCTTGTAGGATCTCTTTCCCCCACCATCATCCCCTTCATTGCCCGAGCAAAAACCTCTCGTGAAGCCTGGATAACCTTAGCATACACTTACGCCAAACCATCTCGGGACGTATCAAACAAGCAAAATGCCATCTAAAATTTCTAACTATGGGATCCCAGAGTGTTATTGAGTTTCTTCAAAATGCAAAAGCTCGTGCTAACGAACTGGCCATCCTTGGAGCACCGATTGATGATGAAGATCTAGCAGAAAAGATCCTTGATAGACTAGGAGATGATTACAAAGAGTTAGTGCGTGCTGTCCAAGCTCGAGACAATCTAATTTCATTTGATGAACTTCATGAAAAACTCTTAACATTTGAAGCATCCATTCATGATAATGAACCTGCCCCCCATCTTATTTTTCTGCCTCTGCTAACCCAACAAATCGAACCAATTCTAGTTCGCCCTAATCAGGAACCAATGGCTGGAAACCACCATCCAATTATGGTGTCAACAACGTGGGTAGGCGCCCGTCGCCCACCTTAAATGACTCGTCCATTCCCATCAAACATAGCCGAAACAAATCTTTGTACTAGGCCTCCTCCACGAAAGCAGGGACTTCATTATCACCATGGCAACCAAAAGCACACTTTGCTGCCAACTACACTCCAGCATGGCTTCTGGACAGTGGTGCTTCCCACCATGTTACTTCCGACTTGAGCAACTTATTTCTTCACTCTCCTTCCATAGGTTCTGATGACATTATGATTGGAGATGGCACAGCTCTTCCCATTACTCATACTGGTTTCATATCCCTCAAAACTCCTACTTTTCAATTTTCATTAGATAATGTTTTATGTGTACCTATCATGAAAAAAAACTTGATATCTATCTCACAATTTTGTGCTTCAAACAATGTATCTATTGAATTCTTACCTTCTGCATTTTTGGTGAAGGAACTTCGCACGGGAACAATACTTTTGAAGGGTCCAACTAAGGATGGTGTGTACGAATGGCCCCCAAATTCCCCATTATTTGCCTTCTCCAGTGTCAAGACTACCTCATCCGATTGGCATCATAGATTGGGACATCATGCTCGTCCTATTTTGAAACATATGGTTTCAAATTATCATTTGGATTTAGCTTCTTCTATTCCTTCTGATTTTTCATGTAACGCTTGTCACTGCAATAAAAGTCATAAACTTTCCTACTCTAATTCAACTCTTTTCTCCACTCAACCTCTTCAAATAATATTTTCTGATGTTTGGACTTCACCAATTATGTCTCATGATGGTCGTAAATATTATGTCATTTTTGTTGACCATTTTACCAAATACATTTGGCTTTATCCACTCAAACAAAAATCTGAAGTTAAAGAAGTGTTCAATAGATTTAAAGCCATTGTCGAAAAATATTTTAATCTCAATATTAAAACATTATATTCTGATAATGGTGGTGAATTTATCGCTCTAACTTCATTTCTAGCTACTCATGGTATATCTCATTTGACTACTCCACCTCACACACCTGAACACAATGGGTTTTCAGAGAGACAACATCTCCATATAGTTGAAACAGGTCTCACTTTGTTGTCACATGTTTCACTTCCTTTAATTTATTGGTCTCATGTTTTTGCCACTGCCGTGTACCTAATTAATTGCATGCCAACCTCGACATTAAATTTCTTTTCTCCTTATGAAATTTTTTTGGTGTACCTCCTAATTATCTAAAACTCAAGGTTTTTGGTTGTCTATGCTATCATTGGCTTAGACCATATACATCACATAAAATTGAGTCTCGATCTAAACCTTGCGTATTTATTGGGTACTCTTTAACGCAAAATGCTTATCATTGCTATGATCCTTCAACATCAAAAATCTATGTTTCTAGACAAGTTAAATTCATTGAGTCTATTTTTCCCTTCAACTTCTTATCCACTTCTTCTCCACATCCCGAATCATCTACCATTTCCAATTGGGTTCCACCAAAGGCTTACAATCGGTGCAAATACCAACAATTTACCCCCACTCGTACACTCATCTGATTTGGACACTCAAAGATCGTCCTCGTGTGAAGCTTCAATGCAATCAATTACTACAGAAACTATCACACATGACCCTAGGCCCTCTATCCCCTCGTTTGACAAACCATTTACACAAGCTATTCCCACATCAACCCCTCCTACTTCCCAAACAACTCACCAAATGACTACCAGGGTAAAAACAACATTCACAAACCCATACAGAAACTTAATCTCCACACCCAATTATCTACTTTCATTGATATCGAACCTACAAGTGTGACCCAAGCTATCAAAGATCCAAAATGGGGTCGAGCTATGTCAGAAGAATATGATGCTCTTGTTCGGAATGGGACATGGTAATTAATACCTACTGATCCTAGTCATAATATTGTTGGTTGCAAATGGATTTTTAAAATCAAACGTAACCAAGATGGCTCCATTGATAGGTATAAGGCTCGCTTGGTTTCAAAAGGTTTTCATCAAAGACCGGGAGTAGATTATCATGACACTTTCAGCCCTGTGGTTAAACCCACAACAATTCGCCTTGTTCTAAGCTTAGCCTTAAGTAGAGGTTGGTCAATTCGTCGCTTGATGTTAATAACGCATTCTTTCAAGGCCGCCTCTATGAGACAGTTTACATGACCCAACCACAAGCTTTCATTGATCAAGTTCATCCATCCTATGTATGCAAACTCACAAAAGCCATTTATGGTCTCAAGCAGGCTCCACGAATATGGTATCAAGAACTTCGTAATTTTCTACTTCAGTATGGTTTTAAGAACTCTCATGCTGATACTTCGCTATTTGTCCTTCACTTGAATGGGCATCTAATCTATCTACTTGTTTATGTTGATGATTTGATTATAACTGGGAGCAATATTACGTTGGCGAATCAATTTGTTCAGTTTCTAGCTGACCGTTTCTCTTTAAAAGATCTTGGTTTGCTCTCTTATTTTCTTGGCGTGGAAGTTGTCCCCAATAACCATGGCATTCTCCTTTCTCAGCGACGGTATCTCATGGATCTTCTTACTAGAACTCATATGATAAATGCTAAACTGGTTGCCACTCCTCTTCCATCGGATTCATCTTCTCTTACATTACATTCTGGAACTGCTCTTTCAGACCCTACAGAGTTTCGACGAATACTCGGAAGCCTTCAATATCTCTTTATTACTCGCCTTGATATTGCTTTTGCTGTAAATAAACTCTCTCAATATATGCACAGGCCTACAACTTAACATTGGGCTCTTGTTAAGCGACTTTTACGTTATCTTTGTGGCACTATAAATGATGGTCTGCAACCGTTCAAGGAATCTCCCCTATCATTACATGCCTTCTCTGATGCTCATTGGGCTGGAAATCAAGATGATTTTTCATCGACCAGTGCTTATATTGTTTATCTTGGCAAAAATGCCATCTCTTGGAGTTCATAGAAACAAAAAACGGTAGCGCTACAACGACAACAGAACTTAATTGGATTTGTTCTTTGTTAGCTGATCTTGGTGTCTCAATCTCTACAAGTCCTGTTGTTTATTGTGATAATGTTGGGGCTCCTCAACTTTGTTCTAATCCAGTCTTCCATTCACGAATGAATCATGTGGCCATTGATTTTCATTTCATTCATGATCAAGTTCAAAGTGGCTCTCTTCGGGTTGCACATGTTTCCTGAACTTATCAACTTGCTGATGCCCCAACTAAGCCACTTCCTCGTGCTCGATTTCTCCTTCTCAAAGACAAAATTGGACTCTTCTCTCGACCTCCAACTTGAGGGGGCATAATAGAAGAAATCTTATCTATATTCTAGGAATTTGTATAGATTAGTGTAATCTTGCATTTGGATTTGTATAGGTTGGTTTTGGAGATACCAAGTTACGCTCTGTATGTTTATCCATTGAGTCATTTGTAACCTATATATATTCACCTCTATCAATAAACACAGTGTAGTAGTTTTCATATTAGAAATTATATCAATGATAAGAGCGTAGCATGAAACTTTCATATGTGAGGTAGAATCTTGCAATGTTGTTACTTGTAAGTAGACACTCTCAAAAGGGGATGTTAATGAATAATATAGATTTGTGAAATACGGATATAATTGATGTTAGAATTGACAAGGGTAATTATATTACCATTTCAAAATTTGTTTGTTACGCTACAATTTTAAATTAAGGTTTAATCTATTTAAATGGTCCTAAGTAAAATTACATTAATAACCATCCTTTTAAATAATTTTTTTGAACTAATTTTTTCTTCAATTCCACAACCACCGTTAAACTTGTCGTCTTCTTTTTCATCCATGTGGCGGATGGTGCAACTTTTTTTTTTCAACATCACCGGCGGGGTGGGTAATAAACTTTGAATTATCAGAAAAGCTTGTATTGCTATTGCTATTACCTGGCCTTTAATAGTCAAAGATGATCCCATAATTAAGGGATTTGTTACAAGTTATTTACACGTAAATCAAGCAATGAGAAAGGAAGGAATAACAAACTGCACAAAAATAGCTACATATTTACATAGTCAAAGAAACATTCTCCTAATAGAGAATTTACTTCATAATACTCCCCCTCAAGTTGGAGCGTGAGGATTTTGAACACCCAACTTGCCCTATAAAAACTTGAACTGGTGATGGCCGAGAGCTTTGTCAAAATATCAGCTGGTTGGTGCGATGACTGTATATATGAAGTGGAGATGTTACCCGCGACGAGTTGTTCACGGACATAGTGACAATCAACTTCAATGTGCTTTGTACGTTCGTGGAAAACTGGGTTGGAAGCAATGGTAATGCTGCTTGGTTGTCACAGTAGATGCGCATGGGGTGACTATGGAACACTCCAAGTTACGCAAGGAAAGACTTGATCCATGTTAATTCACACATGGTTAAGGCAATGACTCAGTACTCAGCTTCAGTGGAAGAGCGAGCGACTGTCGGTTGCTTCTTGGTTTTCCATGAGATGGGTGGAGACCCAAGATTAATGAAATACGCTGTGAGGGAGCTACGAGTTAGGGTACAGGCGGCCCAATTAGAGTCACCAAATGCCTAAAGCTGGAGAGAGCTATCAGACCGTAATAAAATACCCTGGCCTGGAGACCCTTTCAAATAGTGAAGAACACGGTATACGGTGTTCATATGCTCTTGTCGAAGCTCGTGCAAAAACTGAGTTAAGATTTGAACAACATAACATATATCCGGGCGAGTAATAGAGAGATAACAAGATGACCCACAAGATGGCGATAACGTCCTGGATCATGAAGGAGACGGCCTGAAGCACGAGCAAGATTGTGATTTTGTTCCATAGGAGTGACGGCTGGCTTAGCACCCGAGAGACCCGCTTCTTTTAGTATATCAAGAGCGTACTTTCGTTGGCACAAGAATAGACCAGAAGCGTTACGAGCTGCTTCAATGCCAAGAAAGTATTTCAAGGTCCCAGATCTTTAAGCTAAAAAGGTCATTAAGGTAACTCTTGAAAGAAATACAGGCTTGAGAATTATTTCTTGCCACAATCAAATCATCAACATACACAAGAACAGATAGGAAAATATCATCTTTGCGGTAAGTAAAGAGAGTGTGGTCAGCATGTGACTGAATAAAATCGTAGCGCCGGATAGCTGCAGTCAATTTGGCAAACCAATTGCGAGGTGACTATCGGAGACCATATAAAGACTTTTGAAGCCGATGAGAGTGGAGAAACCCGGAGGAAACCGCATATAGAACTCCTCGTTGAGATCACCATGGAAGAAAGCATTATTAATATCAAGTTGAAGTAATTCCCAGCCTTTAATGACAGCGATAGCAAGAAATAGTCTAACACTGACCAACTTTGGAACGGGGACAAATGTCTCATCAAAGTCAAGTCCTTCGACCTGAGTATCACCACGTACCAGGAATTGAGCTTTATGCCTTTCGATAGTGCCATCGGACTTGTATTTGAGCTTGTAAACCCATTTGCAACCAATGGGCTTTTTGCCAGGAGGAAGATCTATAATAGTCTAGGTACCATTACGCTCAAGGGCGTCGATCTCAGTTTTCATAGCTTGTCTCCAATGAGGGTCCTGCATAGCTTCATTAAAAGAACGGGGTTCAACCTCAGCAGTGATAGCACCCAAAAATTTCGAATGTGATGAAGAGAAATTTTGACAAGTGACATAATTAGCCAAAGGGAACCGCGTACCTGAGGACCCGGTGGAGTGGCGAGACGAAGGAGGATGTACCTAGACCGTGTGACAAACATAATCATGGAGATGACTAGGTGGCTTACGAACTCGATGGCCACGACCAAGGGACGGTGCTGGAATATCAGATGTTGTCATAGAGGAGTTACGATGCACGACGATAGTGTCAGATAATGGCACAGGAGATGGTGCAGTGGCAGGAGACATGCGTGTCTCAGCAACAGTAAAAGACCGAGTGTGTGGCGGTGTCATGAGGGCTCCCCCTGATTCATGAGATGATGCAACATTATCAAAAGCAAGGGATTCCCACGACCAATCAGATCCAATGATAGTGATGGAAGGTGTAGAGCTTGATTGGGAATGAGGAGTAGCAAAAGGGAATGTGTTTTCATCAAATTTCACATCTCGGCTAACAAACATCTTTTTAGACTCCAAATCTATAACCTTCCAACCTTTCTTTCCATGGGAGTAACCCAAGAATACACAACAACGACTATGGGGGGAGAATTTATCCTTGGAGCGGTCTTTGTAGTGAGCATAACATAAACAACTAAAGACTCAAATGTGTGTAAAATTAGGTGGTGTAGAGAATAATTTTTCATGTGGAGTAAGGCTGTTCAAAAGAGGTGTGGGGGTACGGTTTATTAAATGTGCGGCAGTAAGAACACACTCCCCCCAAAATTCAATAGGTAAGGAAGCTTGAAACAATAAAGCCCGGGCAGCTTCTAGAATATGACGTTGTTTCCTTTCGACTTGACCATTTTGTTGTGGTGTATCAACGAGGCTGGTTTGGTGAATAATCCTACGTTGACCATAAAAGGAAGTCACAGAAGTGGAAGTAAATTCCAAACCATTATCACTACGAATCATTTTGACAGATTTTGCAAACTGTGTGATGGCCATAGTACAAAATTGTCTCAACAATAAACTAGCTTTACCTTTATCATGCATCAAATAGACTCGAACAGCACCACTAAAATCATCCACAATAGTAAGAAAATAAGTTGCACAAGAAATAGTAGACTTGCGATATGGACCCCAAATATCACAATGAATTTAATCAAACTGGTCTTTAGCACAATTGGTACTAATAGGAAAGCGAGACCGAGTTTGTTTGGCTCGACAACAGATATCACAAATGGAAAGATGGTCAGGAACAACGACCTTATTGCCATCAACATATAAATATGACATGGGTTTAGAAGACGGATGACTCAACCGGCGATGCCATGTCCCATAAGACTCATGTACTCGAGCTACGGAGGCGGCCGCTACTATAACCGGTCGATAGTGGTACACCCCTCCTCGTGACTCACCCAATCCAATCGGGCTCCTCGTGGTGCGGTCCTGCACGGAGATTCCTCTTGAGCAGAAGTTTCTCAACCCATGAAGACCACTCCCAAAACTTTGGAAGAAAAGAAATTGCTCCACGACTGACAAGTGCGCTTTCCCATCGTATTTCTTTGTTATTGATCATCTCACAAATTGCGGCATTTGGGATGCACTCCATGCTTTGGGAATAATGAGCCGGAAGACTTAAAAAGGGAAGACTGCTAGATCGGTTGGACAAAGTATTAAAAAAAAAATTATATATACATGTGTGTGTGTGTACACACACACACACACACACACACACACACATATATATATATATATATATATATATATATATATATATATATATATATATATATATATATATATATATGAAGAGAGAGAAAGAGAAGCCGGCAGAAATCAAAAAGGGAGGAGGGAGGGAGGGGGGGGGGGGGCTCTTACCTTTTGCTTACAAATTTAGCCTTTGAATCTCTAAACCTAATACTTTGTTGATATAAATAGTTAAATATCGAGCTTCATTTGAGCTAAACTTATCATAAAACATAAAAAGTCTGTTAAAAAAATAATAAATAAACAAATCATGTTAACCAAGAATTGTGTAAAATAAATAAATAATCGAACAACGATTACGTCAAAAAAAAATCGAAAATCAAGATTTACTAATTTATTTATTTCATAATAAATTAATAAATCTTGAAGGGGTATTTGTAGACATAAAAAAAATAAAAATAATAAATAATGGGTTGAGACAAGTTAAATAATTAGCCCAATTGAACTAAAACCCAATAAGCCCAAAAGATTTTAAAAGCCCACCCTACTATTTTAAAATCCACAATTATTCAATTATAATCAATTTTAATTGAATTAATTGAGTGATTACCAAATTTGGCCAAGAATTTCTCCTATAAATAGGATCAAAGGTCAATTGCAAGTGGGGGAGCAAAAAGTAAAGAAGAAAATCATGAAGTGCTGAAAAAATCCCAAAATCGGAGGGAGAGAAGAAATTCTCTCAACCCAAAGTCAGGGGAACATGAAAAAGATCAAAACCTTCTTCAAATCAAACAAACCTAAGAAGATCAAAATCTTCTACGAATTAAATCAAGATACAAGCCCAAGTTTCGAAGTACAAATCCAAGCTCAGAAATTCAAGTGCCAACAAGTTAAATTCTTGACAAATAAAATTCTCAACAAGTCTCGGATTCAAATTATGTGGCTCCTCGTTTTCAAACATTCAGATAATTAATTAGAGGGTTTTGCAATTTTGCAATTACAAGAAGATTCTTATTTATTAGTATTTTAATATAATTTGTAACGATTTCTGTATTTTAATACGTGAAATCCGTCGTACACACAACTATGTAGATCTATGTAGGCCAGATTAGAGATTTGGACCTTAACAACCGATCAGAAACGGAGCTCCTCGATAAAAATATGATTTTCTGCTGAAATGGTTCGCTGAATAGACTATCTTGACCAAAGAAGAAAAAAAGTGATAAGAGATTGAAAAGGGCTTAGGGATTTTCTGTATGACGTCTAAGCAAGCTTCTGGTAAGATCTATTTCTTGCTTCTAATTTGCAGGAGCGCTTGTAGCGATCGTTGCGGCTTGTGTGTGGGTGGATTGCAATCATCGGCACGATGGATGTGGGTGTATTTTGGTTCGTTTGGTTGGGGTCGGGTGAGGGAATGTGGGGGTAAGTGTGGGGAGGTGGGAAGAAGATGAACTGTTTCAGATGAAGTTTTGGGTTTCTAATTCCATGGTCAATCAAGATGAAGTTTTGGGCTAAATGCACAGGCAGAGTTCCTTAGAGTCATTGTCATTGCAGCAGAGTGCACATTTGGTTCTGAGACTCCATTCCCGCACTTGTTGAAGCATTCTCAAAGTTCCAAACCCAGATTTCCAATTGGGGTAGGGGTAGGGATGGAATGGAATGGGTTTTTAATTTTAATTATTTGATTTTGGTTATTTTATTATTAAAAATGTAAAATTACAATTTTAACCTTTTAAAATCAATCAACATTATTGTCAAAATCAATTATTTGATCAACTAACGGTCAAACTAACATAAATCATCTATTTGGACTTCAACTGCAGACATTTTGAAAGATCCCTATTTTAATCGGTCCAACAGAGCCTCCACATCTAGATGAACATTTTCACATTGTCTATTTTTTCTTCCTACATTAACTAGAATAAGTCTCGCTTATGTTGCATTGATCAGCTTTTACAGAAATTATCAACTTTTGCCTGATAACAACTTTTATTAGGCAAACCACATTAACTTCGGAGCTGTCATGAGTCTATGGAGTAGAATTTTGACTTCTTTAATTTCTAAGACAAAAGTAGATTCCTTTTGATTCTTTTACTGGTTTTAGCCTACTTTTTTATACTGATGTACTATAATTAAAGATCCTACTTAAAACTCTATTAGCATTTCAAAAAAAAACCTCTTGTAGAGTGTTTAGAGGGCTGTAAAATTTCCAGCCCTCAAAACGCTGTACAAGTAGTGCAGTTCTTAGCATTTTTATTGTCATAATTGACTTGATAAAGGCAAAAGTCAAAGAGTATAACAACTAAAAATCTAGATGTACTATATTCTAAGAGGAAATGACAGAAGATAGGAATTTAATTTTTCAAATTCAAAAATCAGATCTTAAATTTATTTAATAAAAAATCAGGTATTAATTGAATTTACAATTAAAACCTTAATTTATTTCAATTCCCTTGTCTCACTCTTCTCTCTAAACACACCGGGCTTCAAATGTTTTCCCCATTATCTCTCTAAACCCACTCAATCACCTCCCTCCATTTTCTCTCACCTTCCCGTCGTCGTCATTGCCTATTTCGACCACGAACTCCTCATCTTTCTGTTGCCACCGCTCGCCATCGTTACCCAGCCCCATAACCACCATCAATCCATATCCCCGGCCAGGAGCATCAATCGTGCCACTGAAATTGTGCGCGACAACCTTTTTGTCGTCGTCGTTGCCCAACCCCACAACCACCCTCAATCCATTTCACCCTAGAAGGAGCGCGGATCGCGGTGAGGTACGATGCAGATCTACCCACTCTGGCGACTCTTCGCAGCTGAAGCACCGCTACGTTGTTGCGCCGACGATGTTTTGTGTGGTAGCGGTATTTTGTGTGGTGGCGGAGTTTGTGGTGGTGGATCTGACGATTTTTGTAGCGGCGGCTGTGGATCGGTGGTTGGGGTGGTGTGGTGTGGAGTTTTGTGTCGTAGTTGTTTGTAGTGAAATTGGTGGTTGTGGTGGTGAGGATGAGGTGGAGATGGTGAAGAGATGGAGAGTACAGTGTTCCTATTGGTTGTCGTGAGGTGGTGGTGGTGGTTCGGCACGTCGAAGGCGGTGGTGCTGCTAGAGGTCGCAAGTGTTGGTGGTAGTTAAGCAGTGGTGGTGGTGAAGAGATGGAGATTACAATGTTCCTAGTTGTCATGAGGTGGTGGTGGTTCTGGCGACAGTGGTTTGGCGACAGTGGTGGTGGTTCGGGCACGCCAAAGGCGATGGTGCTACCGGAGGTCACAAGTGTTAGTGGTGGTCACCAATTATTTGGTCGACTGTGACCATTAAATTGGTTAATTTGTGATCAGTAAACAATATGTGACCAATGAAAAAATAATTTGTGACCATGAAATTATATGTGACCTAAAAAATTATTAATTTGTGATAGATAATTTAATAATTTATGATGAACTAATAAGTTGTGATTCATAATATTTGTGATTTATGAGCTGTGACCTATTAATTTTTTGATTTGTGACCTATGAAAATTTTAATATGTGACATATAAATTTTCTAATTTGTGATCTAAAAATAAATTGTGATCAATAAATAAGTTATGACAAATAAGTATGTATACATGATCATAGATTGTATAATTGTTATTTTAATATATTTAATTAATTAATAAATACCTGATTTTTACAATTTTTAAACTTAAGGCCTGAAAATTGATTTGGTGATAGTTAAAACTTGATCCATGAAATCTTTCCCTATTCTAATTTAAGAAGAAAGATTATGGTCTTGTTGAGTCATTATTGGACCTCATTTGGTAAATGGGCCATACGGTGTAGATCAATATTGACTAGCTTGAAAATTGTGGTAATTACGTAAAACCAGGTGTTTAGTTTGATATTTTAAAGAATCGGGTTTACACTTTATTTAATTAAAAATCGGGTTTTAATTTCACAATTAATATTAATAATGATATTTTAAATTAAATTAATCTATATATCCACCCCCAAATTTCCTAAATCTAATCCAAATCCTAAATAATCCATTTCTCTCCACTCTCTCACCTGCACCACCGTCCGCCGCCTCCCTCCCTTCTCCTCTCTGTAGGCGTCACAACGCTACTGTGAACGGCAGCAGCGTTGTTCATAGCAGCGTTGCGACGGTCGTTCACAGCGTCGAAGCGCTGCTGTAAATCGCAGTAGCACCTCGATGCTGCTGTGGGTGTTTGGGCGCCGCTCGACACCTGATTTTATGTAGCCCCAATCGGTGATGTCGATTGTGAAAATCGATTATGATTCAGTAGCCGAGTACAAGTACAGCGGTGTCAGTTTGAACTCAAATAAACCAGATGTGTGTGTTATGGCGGGGTCGACGGTGGTGAATCTATTTATTGGCGAATCTATGTGTGGCAGATCTGTTTATTGATGTAGCGAGGTTGACCGTGGTGGTGGGTTTTTTGGTGTTGTGGTGCAGGTGGCGATGGTGATGGTTGTTTTTTGTTATTATTGTGGATACGGTTGTGGTGGTGTTGTGACTGAGGCGACGATGTTGGTGATACTGTGCAGGCGACGACGGTGATGGTTGTTGTTGGTGTTATTGTTGGTGGGCGGCGGTGGCGGCTATTTGGCCGATCTGTGACCAAGTATTGGTGGCAGATTGAGATCGGTGACGGGTGTTTGAGTGTATGCGACCAACTATATTAGCTATTAAATTGTGACCTTAAAATTATCTGTGACTAAAAATATAATCCGTGACCAACAAATTTGGAAATATGTAACCTTTATTATCTATAATTTTTTTAACTTGTGACCTATAATTTTTTGATCAGTGACCAATGACGTCAACTGTGACCCGAATATTTGTTTGATTTGTGAGCTCGAAATAATTTGTGACCAATAATTTGACAAGTTGTGACTGAAAAATAAATTTTATCTAATTAATTAGATATATGTGACCAAATTGTATATAACTGTGACATTAACAATTGTCGAAATCGGAGCAGTTGTCGGAATTAAGCAACGGTGGAACGGTCAATAGAGTACTCGCCGGTAGTCGGAATAGTCATCCGAGTAGAGTGGCTACCGGAACTGTCGTCGGAGCAGTAAGGGGCGGTGGAGATGGGATGGGATGGGGTGGGGGTGGGGTGGGATTAATTATATTATATTACAATTAAATATTTAATTAATTAATAAAAACCTGATTTTTGCAATTTTGAAACCTAGCACTTGATTTTTGATTTTGGCAAAGATAATACATGATCTATGTATTTTTCCCTTGAAAATTTTATAATCAATTCAAGATAAACAAAAATATAATATGAAAAACGAAATTCGACGTACATGTGAGATAGATAAACAAACAAGTTCATTTCAAATCGTTTGAGCTTTAAGACAAAATGGTCCGACCGACCAAAATTAATGCCACAAACATTAATTGTGCTCATAGAATTTGCAGTCGACTTGCAAATCTGGTTTCCACCATTGACGAATTCCATGTGCCTCATTGAACGTTTCCCAGCTACTCATATTAACAGTGGGACTTATATTTATAGTCATATGTGCAGAAGGAAGAAGATGAATTGGTTCTGAATCCTTCCCTATTGCATGGTACACAATACTCCGTATTGAATGTTGTGTCGATATATTTCCAATTTTTCTAAATCCCATTCTCTCCATCATCTCCCTGTGTTCGAAATATCCAACGTAGTTGGAACATATGGGATCAGACTTATTGACGAATAAATGGGGTGCCCATGAGGATAACATGATAAATGGATCATTTACACCAGGCGTTGGCCGGTGACCTCCGTTAGCAACACAAGCTAGTCCTGCAGTGAGGAAACTTTTTCCTAATCTTAGACCATGCTTCAAAATCTCGTTTTTTATTTGTTCAATTGGAAAAGAAAGGAATGGCGGATTAAAAAGATAGGTCTCGAGACGATATCCATTTTCCACCTGTCGAAAGCACACAATCAAACTATCAAGAAAACATTTAACTTGTTTGACTAAACTTAGTTAATTACTTTTAACCAATCTTCCCGTACCATTTCCCTCCCAATTAGTAGTGCTATGGATGAACCTGCGGAATGTCCTGCCAACAAGACATTTCCATGGCCATTTGCTTCTTGGACAATGTTCATAGCAAATTCCATGCCAGCCCGAACACGCGGACTTTGCTTGAGTTTATTGAGAAAAACCTGAAGATTCTGCTTATAATCTCGAGTCACGTTATCCTGTTCGTTGACCGTACCACGGAAGGCGATCACGTATTTTGGGGGACCTTGGCCGCCTACGTAGTTAGGATCGGACTTGAAAATAGCTCCAAAAATTGATTGGTCCTCCTCATCTACTAGAACTTGGGTTAGTTCAAAATTGAAAGATTTCCACCATTCAGGAGCAAGAGCTTGATCGCCTTGTCGCTTTTGCTTGCGATCAGTTTCGAGTGTGTATACACCCTTGACCAAGCAGGCCATGATGGACTTGCGATGATGCCAGTCACTCCTATCAAAGGTTCAAAACGAACACCAAATTTCTTAATGGAACACTTATTTTTCTCAGTTTTCCCTGGAGAAATCTCATGGTAAGACTCTCCATAGGGTAACTTCACTCTCGTTTGGATTTTTTCATAAAGAATAAGCCCGAGGTAGTTGAACTGAAAAATGAGTCTTTCGATGACAACTTAACCAATTATTCTTTTTTTCCTCTCTCTCTCTAAATTAACCAATTTACTTTGCTTTTCATGAACGATCTGATTCATATTTTAAATGTGCATAATAATTTTAAATAATATTTGAAACGAGACTTGAACTCAAGATATGTAACCAACAAACATATTAGGCAACAAATTAAAAATAGGCATACCAATCAATATGAGTAAGATATTGAGGTCCATTATCGTCGAAATTGTCCATCTCGGAGACTATCGGTCAATCAAAAAAATTTCCACCGATGTACGCAGCTTAGGCTCTTGACCAGTCTGTAACAAATGAAAAATTAAACAGAAATCATAAAGGTCGTACATCACCTTGAAGCCATCGGAACAATAACTGATAATTGTGATATTCTAGTACAAGACAAGTGTTTTTGAACAAAAAATTTGAAACGAGGCTCAATTTCGTCTTGATTATGTTCAAGAACACAAAATATCTTAGCACATTACCCACCAAAAGAAACATTGAAATAATTTCATGGCCGTATTGCTACGACATTTATACATACGAATATCGAAGTATACATGACATTCAATAGTTTGTGTCAGGAATAAAGAAAATATCAGTGGCTTAGCTTCGAAGCTTCTAATTCTTTTTCCCCCCCCAACATCATGTAAAAAAACACCTTTTTAAGTTAGACCAAACAAGCTAAATAAGGAAAATTACCTTAAATCTCTCTTTGCCGTAGGCTAGCTAGTTATTTGCGACGATACTATTTATCAAGAGTAAACGTGTGTGAAAGTATATATAGAGAAAGAGGTTGACTTCGTAAGAAAATAATAAGTCGTCGCAATAATTTTTCATTTGATTGGTGTTCATTAGCCAATTGATATTTTTATTATAAATATTTTTTATTAATTAGTAAATAAGTATTTGCAAATGTGAAATTTTATAGCTGTCGATGGTCAAATTGATATGGACCCGTAGATAATCAATCTAAGCGGGAAACTGCTTGGCTATTCCTCAAGTCTAAAGTCAGTCATAATTTTTTTGGATCTTTAGAATAAATTTCAATATATCGCTTTCCATTTTATTGCAAATTTTATGTTTTATAAAATGGGTTAAATATATAATTTTTAATGATACTATGGTTAAACCCAATATGTCGAGTGATCACTTTGACCGTTTTACACCTCAATTATATAGGTTTGTTAATTTTAGGATGTGATTATGTAACATTGCAATATTTAAAAAGTTGATTTTTTGTATATAAGTAGTGAAGCGGAAAATAATATTTCAATGGAAGATTTCTAATTATGGATTGATATTTTTATTATAAATATTTTTTATTAATTAGTAAATAAGTATTAGCACGTTACCCACCAAAAGAAATGTTGAAATAATTTCATGGCCATATTGCTACTGGCATTATACATACGAATTTCGAAGTATACATGACATTCAATAGATCGTGTCAGGAATAAAGAAAATATCATGTTTGGCTTAGCTTCAAAGCTTCTAAATTCTTTTTTTTTTTTTTTTCCCAACATCATGTAAAAAAAAAAAAAAACACCTTTTTAAATTTGACCAAGCATGCTATATAAGGAAAATAACCTTAAATCTCTCTTCGCCGTAGGCTAGCTAGTTATGCTATGCAACTATACTCTTTATCAAGAGTAAACCTGTGTAAAAGTATACATAGGGAAAGAGGTTGACTTCGTTAGAAAATAATAAGTCGTTGCAATAATTTTTCATTTGATTGGTGTTCATTAGCCAATTGATATTTTTATTATAAATATTTTTTATTAATTAGTAAATAAGTATTTGCAAATGTGAAATTTTATAGCTGTCAATGGTCAAATTCATATGGAACTGTAGACCATCAATCTAGAGTATGTTTGAGCCCTATTTTTATCTTTTTTTAAATTTTTTTTTTTTTTGAGAATGCATTTTGGAATAGTAAGATTGATGGATAATGTAGTCAAAAAATAATGGGTTTACGTATAATATTATTTTATTAAAGAACGTGTAATTGAAATGAAAAAATAGAAAAAATTATTTTATAAATAATGGGAACAAACAACGGCCTGGAAAATGCTTGGCTATTCCTCCAGTCTAAAGTCATAATATTTTTCCAAAACACATCGCTATCTATGCTTATTTGCAACGAAAAATTAAACGATGTTAACATTTGTAAGTTGACCTTTATTTTTTGAAATTCATTTTTTTCTTACATTTTATGAAATCCACAACTTTTATCAACTTTTCAACTAAATGTTTCATCAACTTTTATCCAAACCTACTAAGAATATAATTTTTAGTTAAATAGGCTAATTATCATTGAATTGGGCCGTATATGTATATAAATTAAAAATTAATTAAATAGTGAAACAAATTAAATCAAAACAAAAAGTGGAAATTACATGCCAACAGATACCCTAAAAATCATTTCATTCTATTCTCACTCTCACTCTCCATCTTCTATCTTCTCACTCTCTCCACCTATCCACACACTCTTAATATTCGACGACAACGGCGACACACCCACTGTCGGAGACCGTGATGGTGGTGGTGCAATAGTGATTGTTGTGATAGAGTGTTATAGTGGTGGTTGTTTGTGGTGGAGGTGGTTGGAGATCTGATAGTGGTGGTTATGGTGGTTTTTGTTGGCAATTGATTGGATTTGGTGGTCGTGGTGTTGTGTAGTGGTGGCAATGGTGACGAAGTGAGGGTGGTCGTGGTGGCAGTAGTGTTGGTGGTGGTGGTATGTGACCAATTATTTAATTGTGGCCTAAAGATTCGATAATTTGTAACTGAAAAATAATTTGTGACCAACTAATTTGAAAAACTGTAACCGACAAATTAATTGTGACCTATAATTTTTTTAATTTGGAACCGATGAAATCATTGTGATCAATTGATTTGATAATATTTGACATTGTAACATATAAGTACACACATGTGACCATTAATTGTATAATTGTAATATTAATATATTTAATTAATAAAATATTTTCAATTAATTAATTAATACCTGAATTTTAAAATTTCTGAAAATATAGTTGTCCAAACCTAATGCATGACCTGTGAATTTTTCCTAGCCAAAAAAATTAAGTGGCCCAAGTTCACACGCCATTAGTTTGAGAGTTTCTTCCACGTTCAAAATCCTTGTCTCTTTTGAAAGTAATGGGTAGTCTTCTTGTACACATTTGGCTGAATGAGAGAAAAAAATTTAAATTTTATTTGTGTACTTTCTTCTGAAAACTTAGTCCCTCATAAAGTTTTATATAAGTTTTTAATCGTTTGACTATTATAAGTAGTGAAGAGGAAAATAATATTTCAATGGAAGATTTCTAATTATGGAATAAGGTATTGAGAGCATCTCCTATATATTTTATAGATTGAAGTTTACAGGACGGACAATTACACAAGGCTTCTAGTTCATATAGCATTGATGTCTAATTATAATCAATTAAGTTCGAATTTTGTCTTCGATGCAAATTTTTATAACTTGAATTTATATAATATGAGAGAAAAATAAGAAACAAAAAAGAAAAATAGAGAGAGTTAACAATATTTTAATCGGTCTAACAAAGCCTCCACCTCTACACGGACATCTTCACAATGTCTATTTTTTCTTCCTACATTAACTAGAATATGTTTCGCTTATGTTGCATTGATTAGCTTTTACAGAAATTATCAATTTTTGCATGTATGATAACTTTTATTAAGCAAACCACATTAAAACTCTATTAGTATTTTTAAGGGAAGATTACATATTCAATAGTATAAGTTTAGTCTATTTCAAAAATAAGAACACAAGTTTAAAATTATCAAAATCAGATTTTTATTAGATTTTTTTAAATTTTATTTATGAAATAATAAATTATTAAATTAATTTATTATTAAATATTTAATTCTAATATAATATAATTAACTCATCCCACCTTTACCACCCCTACTGTTCCGGCAACCGTTCCGATCACCGTCCTACTCCGACGACTTCCCGGTGAACTTTCCGACGACTTCCCGGTGAACTTTCCCGGCGACTGTCCGTCCAACTTTTCCGACGACTGTCCGACGAACTTTTCTGGTGGCTTTTCGATTCCGACAATTATTTATATTATTAATTAAATATTTATTTATTTTATTAATTAAATATAATAGTGTTACAATTATACAATTAATGGTCACATATACATAATTAATTGGTCACAGATCAAAAATTTTGTATGTCACTGATTATTTCGAGATCACAAATTAGGTCATATATTATTTTATTGATCACGGATCAAAAAAATTACAGGTCACAGTTATCTATCAGTCACATATTTTCAAATTTATTGGTCACAGATTAATTTTTAGTTACAATTTTAAGGTCACCACCACCGAATTCTGTGACCACCCTCGTGACCACCACAAACTTCTGTGACCACCCCCGTGACCACCCCCGTCCCCCGTGACCACCCCCGTCCCCCGTGACCACCCCCATGACTACCCCTATGACCACCACCGACTTCTGTGACCACTCCCGTGACCACCACTGAACCCCATGACCACCCCCGGGACCACCACCAACTTCTGTGACCACCACTCATCACTGCCACAAGCCACGTCATTGTTGCCACCACCACTGAAATACACCAACTCCACGGCGCCACCTAACAGCGCCACCACCAACAAAACTGTCACCACCCAAACACCAGACAACCAACAATAACACCGTCATTTCCAAACCACCACTACCACTGAACCACCACCATTTGCAAAACAAAACCAGAAAAAATAATAAAAAACAGGAAAAGCACAATCTTCCTCCACCACCGGCTCATACTTTCTGGTATACTCATCTAGGGTTTACTCCACCGACAGATCTGAAGGAGCCAAGGAATAGGCGAGGGACTGCGTGTGCACGGCTACGAGCGATTGTTTGTGGGCGTACGGGTGGTTATTTTCAGCGAGTTTACAGCAGCCTCGACGGACGGCACAATCTTCCTCCACCTGGAAACGCTGCTGCAAGTTTGCAGCAGCCTCGACGGCTCCGTTTGACGCCTCTACGACGGTGCGACGACAGTGGCTTCAGCCCACTGCGTTCAACGGTGCTACGACACGGAGTTCCGGTGCCGGATGAGGGGTAGGTGCGGCGCCGGTGGAGAAGGTAGAGAGACCGAGAAGAGAAAGAGGAAGATGGAGAGGAAGATAAGTTAATTAGGGATTGAAATTTTGAAATGATTATTATACAATTAATATTTAATAATTAAAAATCTGATTTTTGAATAAACAAACCTTGTATCTGATTTTTGAAGTTGGATTTTGAAAGGTTGGGTTTGGTGTAATTACCACTATTTTTATTGTCATAATTGACTTGATAAAGGCAAAAGTCAAAGAGCATAACAATTAAAAATCCAGCTATACTCTAGTCTAATTTAAGAAGAAAGCTTATGGGCTTGCTGAGTCATTATTGGGCCTCATTTGGTAAATGGGCCCATAAAGTGTAGATCCATATTGACTAGCTTGAAAATTTTATAATCAATTCAAGATAAACAAAAATACAATATGAAAAATGAAATTCGACGTACATGTGAGATGGATAAACAAACATGTTCATTTCAAATTGTTTGAGCTTTAAGACAAAATGGTCCGACCAACGAAAATTAATGCCACGAACATTATTTGTGCTCATAGTATTTGTGTTCGACTTGCAAATCTGGTTTCCACCATTGACGAATTCCATGTGCCTCCTTGAACCTTTCACGTCTACTCATATTAACATTAACAGCGTGACTTATATTTATAGTCATATTTGCATGGTACACAATACTCCGTATTGAATTTTGTGTCGATATATTTCCAATTTTTCCAAATCCCATGCTCTCCATTATCTCCCTGAGTTCGAAATATCCAACGTAGTTGGAACATATGGGATCGGACTTATTGACGAACAAATGGGGGTGCCCATGAAGATAACACGATAAATGGATCATTTACACCAGGCGTTAGCCGGTGACCTCCTTTAGCAACAAAAACTAGTCCTGCTGTGAGGAAATTTTTTCCTAATCTTAGACCATTCTTCAAAATCTCGTTTTTTATTTGTTCAATTGGAAAAGAAAGGAATGGCGGATTAAAGAGATAGGTCTCGAGATGATATCCCTCTTCCACCTGTCAAAAGCACACAATCAAACTACCAAGAAAGCACTTAAATTGTTTGACTAAACTTAGTTAATTACTTTTAACCAATCTTCCCGTACCATTTTCCTCCCAATTAGTAGTGATATGGATGATTACGTATTTTGGGAGACCTTGGCCTGCGCAGTTAGGATAGGACTTGAAAATAGCTCCAAAAATTGATTGGTCCTTCTCATCTACTAGAACTTGGGTTAGTTCAAAATTGAAAGATTTCCACCATTCAGGAGCAAGAGCTTGATCGCCTTGTCGATTTTGCTTGCGATCACTTTCGAGTGTGTATACACCCTCGACCAAGCAGGCCATGATCGACTTACGATGATGCCAATTATTCCTGTCAAAGGTTCAAAACGAACACCCAAATTTCTTAATGGAACTCTGATTTTTCTTACTTTTCACTGGAGAAATCTCATAGTATAGGGTAACTTTACTCGTTTGGATTTTTTCATAAAGAATAAACCCCGAGTCTAGTTGAACTGAAAAATGAGTCTTTCAATGACAACATAAACAATCTTTTTTTATTTTTTATTTTTATCTTTCTCTCTATTAGATTAGCCAATTTACTTTGCTTTTCATAAACGACCTGATTCATATTTTAAACGTGCATAATAATTTTAAATAATATTTGAAACGAGACTTGAATTCAAGATATGTGAGCAACAAACATATTAAGCAACAAATTAAAAATAGGAATACCAATCAATATCAGTAAGATATTTAGGTCCATTATCGTCGAAATTTTCCATCTCGGGGCCTATCGATCTATCAAAAAACATTTCACCGATGTACGCAGCTCTTCAACAATCTGTAACAAATGAAAAATTAAACATAAATTATAAAGGTCATACATAACCTTGAAGCCATCGGAACAATAATTGATAATTATGACATTCTATTACAAGCGTTTTTGAACAAAAAAGTTGTAACTAAGCTCAATTTCGTCTTGAGTATGTTAGAGAACACAAAATATCTTAGCACATTACCCACCAAAAGAAACGTTGAAATAATTTCATGGCCGTATTGATACTTACATTTATATATATGAATATCGAAGTATACATGACATTCAACAGATTGTGCCAGGAATAAAGAAAATATCATGTTTGGCTTAGCTTCAAAGCTTCTAATTTTTTTTTCCCCAACATCATGTAAGAAAAAAAAACCCTTTTAAGTTCGACCAAACATGCTAAATAAGGAAAACTACCTTAAATCTCTCTCTTCCCTGTAGGCTAGCTAGTTATGCTATGCAACTATACTCTTTATCAAGAGTAAACCTGTGTGAAAGTATATATAGAGAGAGGTTGACTTAAGAAAAATAATAAGTCCTCGCAATATTTTTTCATTTGATTGGTGTTCATTAGCCAACTATCTATGCTTATTTGCAACGAAAATTTAAACGGTGATAACATTTGTAAGTTGACCTTTATATTTTAAAATTCATTTTTCCATTTTCAATCTCACATTTTATAAAATTCACAACTTTTATCAACTATTCAACTAAAATTTTAATCAACTTTATCAAAATCTACTAAAAATATAATTTTTAATTACATAGGCTAATTATTATTGAATTGGGCCGTATATGTATATAAATTAAAAATTAATTAAATAGTGACACAAACTAAATCAAAACAAAAAAAGTAGAAATTACATGCCAACGGGTGTTTAAAGATTACAATTTGTAAATCAGCTATAAAATTTATTTGTTCACATATCAGGTATTAATATAATAATTAAATATTAAATATCTCAACACAATTCAATTCCAAACCCTAAAAATCATTTCATTCTATTCTCACTCTCCATCTTCTATCTTCTGACTCTCTCAACCTATTGACACCCCCTTAATTCGACGAAGACGGCGACACACCCACTGTCGGAGACCGTAGTGACACACAAGACGACGACGCACCTAATGTTGTAGATCGTTGCCACACACACAATTTCTCTTCTCACTCTCTCTCACTTCGGAGTATCACGCGGAGTGCCAACTTACAATAGTGCTCCACCCATTGTCAGAGATGGCAACATTCACAAGAACGACTCACCCTTGTCAAAAATTGCCGCCGCACACATTTTTCCCTTGTAATGAAGCGCTCCACCCACCTGTCGAAGATGGCGGCGCTGTAAGCGTCCTTGCTCGTGGCGCTATGCAATGGCAATGGTTCTGATTTTTTGGGTTGGTTTTCTTGGTTGTTGGGTTGTGGTGGTGGTGCAATAGTGATTATTGTGGTAGAGTATTATAGTGGTGGTTGTTCGTGGTGGAGATGGTTGTTGGTGGTTGGAGGTCTGATAGTGGTGGTTGTGGTGGTTTTTTGTTGGCAATGGATTGGATCTGGTGGTGGCGATTTGTTATTGGTGATGTGGTTGTGATGGTGGCTGTGGTGGTGGCGAAGTGAAGGTGGTTGCAAGTGGTCGTGGTGGTATGTGACCAATTATTTAGTTATCTGTGACCAACTATTTAATTATGATCTAAAAATTCGATAATTTGTAATTGAAAAATAATTTGTGACCAATTAATTTGAAAACTCAGAACCGACAAATTAATTGTGACTTATAAATTTTTTAATTTATGAACGATGAAATAATCATGACCAATTAATTTGATAATATGTGACATTGTAACATATAAGTACGCACATGTGATCATTAATTGTATAATTGTAACTTTAATGTATTTAATTAATAAAATATTTTCAATTAATTAACTAATAACTGAATTTTTAATTTTAAGATTTCTGAAAATTGAATGGTTCATACTTAATGCATGACTGTATACACATTCTTCAAAATTTTTTAAAAATGCTCAAAATCATAAATACTAAAATTAATTGAACTTTATACATATTTTTCAAAATTTTAACAAAAAATATAATATTCAAAATTATAAATACTACAATTACTTAATAATCAATTCTTAAAATTAGATTAGACATGAACATTAAATTAAAAAATACCCAAAATATTGTCTAATTTTTTAACGAATTTCAATTCAAACTCTTCTTCATTCAAGTCATTTTCCATGTCATCCGATGTAAAATAATCTTTATCGGACTCCCCTATTTCAACTAGATAATTTCTATTGCCTCTTGTAGATTGTAGCGTATCATCATTAACCTCCTCTTCATCATCACAACCATCAACAATTCAAGATTGTTCATTACTAGGATCACTTGTTATTAAAAACTAGATAAAGATAGAAGAAGAAAAAAGCTCAGACTCGATATAGACAATTTGCAATTTTATGAAAAAAAAAAATTTTGTTTTTTATTTTTTTCAAATCAAAGCCAAACAGATTGTTATATATAATTCACGGGATTGGGTGATTTGAGTTAAGGGAACAATACACAAAACCTACATATAAGAATTACTTTTCAAAACTAACAAATTTCTCTAATTATTTCAAAAATCAAGCGGTAAATAGATTTATTAAATATTAAATTATAATATAATATATATTAATTATTTACACCCCATGACACCTCACCCACCCCCACCCCCACCCCCATCCCCATCACCTCACTACACCACCTTCCCTCCATTTTCGGCACCCCTCCGGCGACGCTCCGGCTATTACTCCGTTGGCCGCTCCGGTGACTCTCCGGCGATCACTCCGACGGCCAACTTCGAAATTTTTCCAGAATTTTTTTGTCACAATCAGCCACAATTCACAAGTCACAATCGGTCAAACGAGTCACAATTCACCAGTCACAATCGGTCACAAAAAGACATAATCGGTCACAAACAGTCACATTCGACCACAAACAGTCACAACGAACTACCTGTGGTCAAATCGCGATCTGGTCGTAGATCAGAAAAGGTTCGTCGACACCACCAACTCCTGTTGCAGTCTTCTTACTCTGCAGCGGCGCGACGCCGACAGTGATGACCGCTACACCCACCGCCATCTCCATTGCTGCTGGACAACCAATCAACCATTGTAGCCCTAAATCGGCTCACACCTACTACCATCTCCATCACCACCATCTCCATTGCTGGTGGACAACCAATCAACCATTGTAGCCCTAGATCGATGCTCACACCTACCACTATCTCCATTACTGCAACAGCGATGACCGCTACACTTGCCATCTCCGCTGCAGTAACGATGTCAAGCTCCGTCGTTGGTCAGAGCGCAGTGATGACGTCATCGTCGTTGCAGCTAAAAATCGACAATGACCGCTACAGCAAAAACCACCCCAACACGAAAACCATCAACACTCCAAAACCCAACAAAAATACAACCACTGCAAGCCATGCACACACCACCACGGTCCACGGTCACAAAATCACGCCCAAGCGCCACCAACCATGTACATGCACCTCCGACGTTCAGATCTATGGGTTCAAATCGCCAAGGTACAGCATATCACCACCACAACCGTCGTCGTAATCCGACCCAGATAGCCACCATAGATCTCATCGGTTCTGAGAGAGAGGGAGATTAGAGCGGTGAGAGAGTTGCCATAGATTTTAAGAAAGAAAGAGAGAGAGAGATGTGAGATATGAGAAAAAGTCGACACAAGTTTTGAGGGAGAGACAGTTGCCACAGGTTTACAGAGAGAGAGATGATGAAGAATTGTTTTTATAATTATTAATATTAATATTTTTGATTAAATACCTGATTTATGATTAAAAAAACTTTGTACCTTACTTTTGAATTTTCATCTTTAAAGACTGGGTTTCCTGTAATTTCCTTTTGAGTTAATTTGATACTTGTTTGACTTAATTTGCTTTTTCAGATATAAAAATGGATTAAACTTTGTTTTGCTAATTTTGACACAATATTTAACACAAATATGTGCTCATTTTGGCATTTAAACGTGCATATGCGGTCAATGAAATGAGTTGACCATATTAACACGCGCATACCCCATATACGAGGCGATTCAAAAATGCATTGAGTATATTCGCACATTTTAGAACGAACTATTAGGCCCCGTTTGATTGGCAGAATTTTCCATGGAATTAGGAAAATATTTCCATTTTCCACTTTTTTGACTGTTTGATAGGCGAAATTTTCCACGGAAAATGTTTTCCCTCCCTACCCCCGACGTGCCTATTTTCTGGGTTTTTGTTGAAAAAGTTTTCCAGGCGGCTGCTAAATTATTATTATTATTATTATTATTATTATTATTATTATTATTATTATTATTATTATTATTATTATTATTATTATTATTATTATTATTATTATTATTACAATGGAAACAAATGTCATAACCAATTGTAAAACAAAGTCAAACGAATAGAAAATTTTAAAATTTTTTGATTGGGAAATTATACAAATCAAACACACTTAATTAACAATTCCTTGCAAAACAATTTCCAGGCAATTACTTTCCTTGAAAACCATTTTCTTTTCACCCATTTTCCATCATTGCAATCAAACGGACCCTTAGAAAAAAGTCGTGCAAATTACTAACATAATTTTCAAGAAAGTAGGTGCGATGATTTTGTGAAGTTTTATCCCTTGTTTGAACCCAATTCTTGTTTTCTATATTTTCAATAGAGCAAGAGAATACATAATGCACAGTGTTGAAGAATGGCAATACAGATTCAAGGAAAGAGAGCAATACATTAAATTTTAACCATTCAAATGCGGACAACTTCCCAACAGAGTGATTAAAATTAACCCGTCCTGAAATGCGATCAAAATTAATCATTCCTTGGAGAAAGCCTATATTTATCTGAAAATGACAAATTATTCAATCTGTAACAGGAGAGGAAGAATACAACAAACCTTAATTTCAAGAGAAGAATACGACCACCCATAATTTGGATAACTTGATTTTGAGTTATTTTAATTTACGAAGTGGGTCATAAATCGATTTGTGCAAGACAGAGAAGAAGACGAGGCCAATTATTTTGAATAGAAACAAGGAACGTGAGTTGGAACTTGAAATAAACGAATGCCGTGTAAATTTGGGCCACTTAATTTATTTTGTTTTAAACTAATTTGTGTCATTAATTGATTAATTTAAATTTAATTTAATTGATTGATAACTAATCAATTAGTTATTTTTGCCATTCAAATGGTTGCAAATTTTATTTTAAATTAAAAGTTTTAAGTAATATTTATTAATTAAACACATGTAGAGCATCTTCACGAGATCTTATACATAAAAGTAATTTTATTTAGTGTTACTAAAGTTTAACGACAATTTAGATTGCAGCACCAGTGACATTAAATTAAAAGTTAAATTAAATGAATCATATAATTTCATAACTGAAATTTAGCAACAGCCTAGATGTCAGCACCGATGACATTAAGTTATATGTTCAATTAAATAAATTATATAATTTCATATTTAATTAAATATATCACATAATGACGCATAAACTGGTATTTATTCTATGCATAATAAAGAGTATCTTTAAATTTAGAGAATAAAATTTTTAGAATAATATATGTACGTAAACCATTATGTAAACATATCACGTATCTATAATACAACCCAAATTTTTATGCACTTCAACCATACTCTCAATTTTTACTCTTTATTTTATTTTTTCTAATGGATATTTATTAATTTCTCCTAATCTCTTATATAATAAGATTTTTTTATATGTTAATAGTCAATTAAGTCAAATGTAATTCGAATAATTTAACTTATTAAATATTTAAATTTGTAACTTATTAAATACAGTAATTGTTAATTAAAAATAAAGAGTGAGTTTTGCTCTTCAAATTTGAAAAATCGAACCCATTCTTTATTTTAGAAGTTTAAAACATAGAATCTTTTGGAACTTATTTTGTATTTATAGAGTCTCTTAAAGATACTCTTATTAGAGACAAATTATAACACCAATTCTCACTTAATGTTAACTTTATCACTAAAATATTTTTTCTTACTCTATTAGAGTATTTCCAAGAGGCTTTCTATTTAAAAAAAAAAAAACAAATTCTACAATTTAAAGAGTATTTATAAATTTAGAAAGAAAAGTTTTTTAAGTGCTCCAACGGGTTCTTTATATTTAATATTTAATTTTATTACTCCCAAAAATATTTATTATTTTGTCATATATTTTATTCTAACTAGCTTACATTCAAATTATTATATTATTTTCTTTCATTAAAAATTGAAATATTTTGAATTGATTTAATTATAGAGAGTGTGTTCGCTTTCTGAATTTGGAGAGTTAAACTCACTCTCTAAATTAAAATGTTAATTTAAATAATTTTTGGAGCATAATTTTAAGGGTTGACTCTTTAAAATAAAGAATATTTTATGTTTGAAAAATCTCTTGAAAATGCTCATGTTTGGCAAAACTCAAATTAAATTAGTTAAGTATACTTTTTATCCATATATTTCATAGAATGCACAATTAACTACAAACTTAGTTTTCACATTTTATAACATAGCTCTGTTTTGGACTCCATAAAATCAAATCGGGCATTGCTGCATGTACATTTAGGTGTACACCTTGGATGGCATGATAAATAAGTGACATTTTGTTGTTAGCTAGTGGAAAAAAAAAAAAAAAACAATTTTTCGACAATGACTGAATGTCACTTGTGCATCATATCACCCAAGGTGTACACTTGAATGTACAAATAGAATAATTAAAACCAAAAATATAATTTTTCAAAACTCATTCCATGCATTTTTCAATAAAATAATATTACACGTAAATCTCAAAAAAAAAAAAAAATTCCTTACTTTTTAATTACACAATCTCCAAAAAATTACTATTTTAAAATACATTTTTCATAAAACTTCATTAAAATGGGGCTCAAACAAGGACAAAATATGATGCGTGCCAAACTCAAATAACACGACTAATAAAATTAACCCGTTGTGGCACATAACTACCACAACCTTGATGATTTTATTTTATTTTATTTTTTATTTTTAAAAACACGAAAGCAGCTTCATTTCATAGCATCAACTGAGACAACTTTTACAAGAAAAAAAACTTATTATAATTATCAAACACATATCGACTAAGAGCATGGGCAAACTATGTGCTTTCAGTCGAAATGCACTTACGATAAATCTGGAAATGAGTCACGAGGTTTTCGTAAGACAACATAGAATACCATCCTTGGAATATAACTTGGATTTTTTACCACAATCAGGGGTTAGGGGGCACAATCGAACTTGCAAAAACGTTGGAAGAAATTTTACAATAGAAAATTTATATTCAAAAAAATCATACCCCTTGTAATTTTGCATCGAAATTTTACATGAAATATGACTTTTTCGGATGTAAAATTTCGAAATTTTTGATGTCATATCCCATATAAATTTCCTAATAAAATAATGCAAATTACATTGAGAAATTTGTATCACAAAAATAATAAACGTTAATTAAATAATTAAAATTTTTAAAAAAAGCGAGTTAGACGCCTCTTTTTAAGAAGTACGTTTGATGCATCCTTAACTATTTTCGATATATGTTTGAACTATTCGATATGCCTATAATGTAGTTCTCGAAACGAGTTTTGAGATGATATAAGCGATTTGTAGATTCGACTACTGTACGATCGTCGGAGAATTTTTAAAGTTAACGTGTTATCGAAATTTTTGAAATACTAATTTTAAACCATCTACTATGACGAGTCATAACATTTGCTAAAATTGGTCGTTTCGCACGCCATTAACGACATAAAAATAGATTGTGTGTACTTCGAAATTAATGGTATTAAGAATACAATATTTTGATTTCGTTTCACATTTTATAATGATTTTGAAAATTGAAACAAAACATAGAAAATTTAGAAAAAAAAAAAGCAAAGCAAAGTTGGGGGGCACGTGGCCCCCAAACCTCCCCGGGGTCCGCTGAAACCTCCTACATCCCACGCAAAAATATGAGTAATACTATTTATAGTGAAAATTATCGATAGTCGTACTACGAAATATATACACGAAAATTTGTTATTTAATATTTTAATGTGATAGTTTTTTATTACCTTATGTATCAAATAACAAATTATCAGGTATATATGGTCTAGTACGATTATCGATAATTTTCATTAGGAAAAGTACACTAAATTCATATTGAGTTGGTAAAAAATTTCAAATTGGTCCTATTTCTCCAAATGTTTACTCGGCTAGAAATACTTGCATATAGAAGAGTCTAAACAGTGGAGGCACACTTATTTAAAGAGAGTACAAGAAGTACATAATCAAGAATAATTTATGTTAATTTGAAAATATGAATGCGATAAAAAAAATTATGACATAAATGTGTAAATGCTATGAACATTTTACACAATTAATATGTAATCTAGTTATTAAAAACTACGGTATATACTGTATATTTAGCCTTTGCAGAAATGATAGGGGTGATATGGTGGCTGCCCAGTCTAAATTCATTGCCAAATGAGTTGATTAACAGAAGAAATCTTATCTATATTCTAGTTATGTTATCTTGTATTTGAATTTGTATAGATTAGTGTAATCTTGCATTTGGATTTGTATATGTTAGTTCTGTAGTTACCTAGTTACGCTCTGTATGTTTATCCACTCAATCATTTGTAACCTACATATATATTCACCTCTATCAATAAACAGAGTGTAGTAGTTTTCATATTAGAAAAACTATCATGGTATCAGAGCATTCTTAATTCCCAGCTCCCTCATTTCAATTTTTTTTTCCCTTCTTATCTCTTCCTTCGTTGTTACCATGATGACTACCAATCCAACCCCAACCTCGACTGCCAATTCATTAATTCACAATACCAGTGAACCACATAATACATCGATCACCATTAATATTTCAGCCCAAGCCCCACTCAAACTCACCTCCGATAATTACGTCTCACGGAATATTCAGTTCCACACACTTTTTGTAGGCTACAATCTAACTGGCTATATTGATGGTACAAAACCATGCCCACCTGCAACTCTCTCTCAAAACAACACCATCTTGGCAAATCCTAATCATATGCTCTGGGTTCGTCAAGACCATTTGATCCTAAATGTTCTTGTAGGATCTCTTTCCCCCACCATCATCCCCTTCATTGCCCGAGCAAAAACCTCTCGTGAAGCCTGGATAACCTTAGCATACACTTACGCCAAACCATCTCGGGGACGTATCAAACAAGCAAAATGCCATCTAAAATTTCTAACTATGGGATCCCAGAGTGTTATTGAGTTTCTTCAAAATGCAAAAGCTCGTGCTAACGAACTGGCCATCCTTGGAGCACCGATTGATGATGAAGATCTAGCAGAAAAGATCCTTGATAGACTAGGAGATGATTACAAAGAGTTAGTGCGTGCTGTCCAAGCTCGAGACAATCTAATTTCATTTGATGAACTTCATGAAAAACTCTTAACATTTGAAGCATCCATTCATGATAATGAACCTGCCCCCCATCTTATTTTTCTGCCTCTGCTAACCCAACAAATCGAACCAATTCTAGTTCGCCCTCATCAGGAACCAATGGCTGGAAACCACCATCCAATTATGGTGTCAACAACATGGGTAGGCGCCCGTCGCCCACCTTAAATGACTCGTCCATTCCCATCAAACATAGCCGAAACAAATCTTTGTACTAGGCCTCCTCCACGGCCTTATCTTGGCTACTGTCAAATATGTGGAATTCAGGGACACAGTGCTAAACGATGTCCTTCCTTTCGCTTAGTCCCAGTTTATCAAACCAGCAACACAAATAAAGCAGGGACTTCATTATCACCATGGCAACCAAAAGCACACTTTGCTGCCAACTACACTCCAGCATGGCTTCTGGACAGTGGTGCTTCCCACCATGTTACTTCCGACTTGAGCAACTTATTTCTTCACTCTCCTTCCATAGGTTCTGATGACATTATGATTGGAGATGGCACAGCTCTTCCCATTACTCATACTGGTTTCATATCCCTCAAAACTCCTACTTTTCAATTTTCATTAGATAATGTTTTATGTGTACCTAGCATGAAAAAAAACTTGATATCTATCTCACAATTTTGTGCTTCAAACAATGTATCTATTGAATTCTTACCTTCTGCATTTTTGGTGAAGGAACTTCGCACGGGAACAATACTTTTGAAGGGTCCAACTAAGGATGGTGTGTACGAATGGCCCCCAAATTCCCCATTATTTGCCTTCTCCAGTGTCAAGACTACCTCATCCGATTGGCATCATAGATTGGGACATCATGCTCTTCCTATTTTGAAACATATGGTTTCAAATTATCATTTGGATTTAGCTTCTTCTATTCCTTCTGATTTTTCATGTAACGCTTGTCACTGCAATAAAAGTCATAAACTTTCCTACTCTAATTCAACTCTTTTCTCCACTCAACCTCTTCAAATAATATTTTCTGATGTTTGGACTTCACCAATTATGTCTCATGATGGTCGTAAATATTATGTCATTTTTGTTGACCATTTTACCAAATACATTTGGCTTTATCCACTCAAACAAAAATCTGAAGTTAAAGAAGTGTTCAATAGATTTAAAGCCATTGTCGAAAAATATTTTAATCTCAATATTAAAACATTATATTCTGATAATGGTGGTGAATTTATCGCTCTAACTTCATTTCTAGCTACTCATGGTATATCTCATTTGACTACTCCACCTCACACACCTGAACACAATGGGTTTTCAGAGAGACAACATCTCCATATAGTTGAAACAGGTCTCACTTTGTTGTCACATGTTTCACTTCCTTTAATTTATTGGTCTCATGTTTTTGCCGCTGCCGTGTACCTAATTAATTGCATGCCAACCTCGACATTAAATTTCTTTTCTCCTTATGAAAATTTTTTTGGTGTACCTCCTAATTATCTAAAACTCAAGGTTTTTGGTTGTCTATGCTATCATTGGCTTAGACCATATACATCACATAAAATTGAGTCTCGATCTAAACCTTGCGTATTTATTGGGTACTCTTTAACGCAAAATGCTTATCATTGCTATGATCCTTCAACATCAAAAATCTATGTTTCTAGACAAGTTAAATTCATTGAGTCTATTTTTCCCTTCAACTTCTTATCCACTTCTTCTCCACATCCCGAATCATCTACCATTTCCAATTGGGTTCCACCAGTGCTTACAATCAGTGCAAATACCAACAATTTACCCCCACTCGTACACTCATCTGATTTGGACACTCAAAGATCGTCCTCGTGTGAAGCTTCAATGCAATCAATTACTACAGAAACTATCACACATGACCCTAGGCCCTCTATCCCCTCGTTTGACAAACCATTTACACAAGCTATTCCCACATCAACCCCTCCTACTTCCCAAACAACTCACCAAATGACTACCAGGGTAAAAACAACATTCACAAACCCATACAGAAACTTAATCTCCACACCCAATTATCTACTTTCATTGATATCGAACCTACAAGTGTGACCCAAGCTATCAAAGATCCAAAATGGGGTCGAGCTATGTCAGAAGAATATGATGCTCTTGTTCGGAATGGGACATGGTAATTAATACCTACTGATCCTAGTCATAATATTGTTGGTTGCAAATGGATTTTTAAAATCAAACGTAACCAAGATGGCTCCATTGATAGGTATAAGGCTCGCTTGGTTTCAAAAGGTTTTCATCAAAGACCGGGAGTAGATTATCATGACACTTTCAGCCCTGTGGTTAAACCCACAACAATTCGCCTTGTTCTAAGCTTAGCCTTAAGTAGAGGTTGGTCAATTCGTCGCTTGATGTTAATAACGCATTCTTTCAAGGCCGCCTCTATGAGACAGTTTACATGACCCAACCACAAGCTTTCATTGATCAAGTTCATCCATCCTATGTATGCAAACTCACAAAAGCCATTTATGGTCTCAATGTGCTCCACGAATATGGTATCAAGAACTTCGTAATTTTCTACTTCAAGATGGTTTTAAGAACTCTCATGCCGATACTTCGCTATTTGTCCTTCACTTGAATGGGCATCTAATCTATCTACTTGTTTATGTTGATGATTTGATTATAACTCGGGAGCAATATTACGTTGGCGAATCAATTTGTTCGCTTTCTAGCTGACCGTTTCTCTTTAAAAGATCTTGGTTTGCTCTCTTATTTTCTTGGCGTGGAAGTTGTCCCCAATAACCATGGCATTCTCCTTTCTCAGCGACGGTATCTCATGGATCTTCTTACTAGAACTCATATGATAAATGCTAAGCGGTTGACACTCCTCTTCCATCGGATTCATCTTCTCTTACATTACATTCTGGAACTGCTCTTTCAGACCCTACAGAGTTTCAGGCAATACTCGGAAGCCTTCAATATCTCTTTATTACTCGCCTTGATATTGCTTTTGCTGTAAATAAACTCTCTCAATATATGCACAGGCCTACAACTTAACATTGGGCTCTTGTTAAGCGACTTTTACGTTATCTTTGTGGCACTATAAATGATGGTCTGCAACCGTTCAAGGAATCTCCCCTATCATTACATGCCTTCTCTGATGCTCATTGGGCTGGAAATCAAGATGATTTTTCATCGACCAGTGCTTATATTGTTTATCTTGGCAAAAATACCATCTCTTGGAGTTCATAGAAACAAAAAACGGTAGCGCTACAACAACAACAGAACTTAATTGGATTTGTTCTTTGTTAGCTGATCTTGGTGTCGCAATCTCTACAAGTCCTGCTGTTTATTGTGATAATGTTGGGGCTCCTCAACTTTGTTCTAATCCAGTCTTCCATTCACGAATGAATCATGTGGCCATTGATTTTCATTTCATTCATGATCAAGTTCAAAGTGGCTCTCTTCGGGTTGCACATGTTTCCTGAACTTATCAACTTGCTGATGCTCCAACTAAGCCACTTCCTCGTGCTCGATTTCTCCTTCTCAAAGACAAAATTGGACTCTTCTCTCGACCTCCAACTTGAGGGGGCATAATAGAAGAAATCTTATCTATATTCTAGGAATTTGTATAGATTAGTGTAATCTTGCATTTGGATTTGTATAGGTTGGTTTTGGAGATACCAAGTTACGCTCTGTATGTTTATCCATTGAGTCATTTGTAACCTATACATGTTCACCTCTATCAATAAACACAGTGTAGTAGTTTTCATATTAGAAATTATATCAATGATAAGAGCGTAGCATGAAACTTTCATATGTGAGGTAGAATCTTGCAATGTTGTTACTTGTAAGTAGACACTCTCAAAAGGGGATGTTAATGAATAATATAGATTTGTGAAATACGGATATAATTGATGTTAGAATTGACAAGGGTAATTATATTACCATTTCAAAATTTGTTTGTTACGCTACAATTTTAAATTAAGGTTTAATCTATTTAAATGGTCCTAAGTAAAATTACATTAATAACCATCCTTTTAAATAATTTTTTTGAACTAATTTTTTCTTCAATTCCACAACCACCGTTAAACTTGTCGTCTTCTTTTTCATCCATGTGGCGGATGGTGCAACTTTTTTTTCAACATCACCGCGGGGTGGGTAATAAACTTTGAATTATCGGAAAAGCTTGTATTGCTATTGCTATTACCTGGCCTTTAATAGTCAAAGATGATCCCATAATTAAGGGATTTGTTACAAGTTATTTACACGTAAATCAAGCAATGAGAAAGGAAGGAATAACAAACTGCACAAAAATAGCTACATATTTACATAGTCAAAGAAACATTCTCCTAATAGAGAATTTACTTCATAATACTCCCCCTCAAGTTGGAGCGTGAGGATTTTGAACACCCAACTTGCCCTATAAAAACTTGAACTGGTGATGGCCGAGAGCTTTGTCAAAATATCAGCTGGTTGGTGCGATGACTGTATATATGAAGTGGAGATGTTACCCGCGACGAGTTGTTCACGGACATAGTGACAATCAACTTCAATGTGCTTTGTACGTTCGTGGAAAACTGGGTTGGAAGCAATGGTAATGCTGCTTGGTTGTCACAGTAGATGCGCATGGGGTGACTATGGAACACTCCAAGTTACGCAAGGAAAGACTTGATCCATGTTAATTCACACATGGTTAAGGCAATGACTCAGTACTCAGCTTCAGTGGAAGAGCGAGCGACTGTCGGTTGCTTCTTGGTTTTCCATGAGATGGGTGGAGACCCAAGATTAATGAAATACGCTGTGAGGGAGCTACGAGTTAGGGTACAGGCGGCCCAATTAGAGTCACCAAATGCCTAAAGCTGGAGAGAGCTATCAGACCGTAATAAAATACCCTGGCCTGGAGACCCTTTCAAATAGTGAAGAACACGGTATACGGTGTTCATATGCTCTTGTCGAAGCTCGTGCAAAAACTGAGTTAAGATTTGAACAACATAACATATATCCGGGCGAGTAATAGAGAGATAACAAGATGACCCACAAGATGGCGATAACGTCCTGGATCATGAAGGAGACGGCCTGAAGCACGAGCAAGATTGTGATTTTGTTCCATAGGAGTGACGGCTGGCTTAGCACCCGAGAGACCCGCTTCTTTTAGTATATCAAGAGCGTACTTTCGTTGGCACAAGAATAGACCAGAAGCGTTACGAGCTGCTTCAATGCCAAGAAAGTATTTCAAGGTCCCAGATCTTTAAGCTAAAAAAGGTCATTAAGGTAACTCTTGAAAGAAATACAGGCTTGAGAATTATTTCTTGCCACAATCAAATCATCAACATACACAAGAACAGATAGGAAAATATCATCTTTGCGGTAAGTAAAGAGAGTGTGGTCAGCATGTGACTGAATAAAATCGTAGCGCCGGATAGCTGCAGTCAATTTGGCAAACCAATTGCGAGGTGACTATCGGAGACCATATAAAGACTTTTGAAGCCGATGAGAGTGGAGAAACCCGGAGGAAACCGCATATAGAACTCCTCGTTGAGATCACCATGGAAGAAAGCATTATTAATATCAAGTTGAAGTAATTCCCAGCCTTTAATGACAGCGATAGCAAGAAATAGTCTAACACTGACCAACTTTGGAACGGGGACAAATGTCTCATCAAAGTCAAGTCCTTCGACCTGAGTATCACCACGTACCAGGAATTGAGCTTTATGCCTTTCGATAGTGCCATCGGACTTGTATTTGAGCTTGTAAACCCATTTGCAACCAATGGGCTTTTTGCCAGGAGGAAGATCTATAATAGTCTAGGTACCATTACGCTCAAGGGCGTCGATCTCAGTTTTCATAGCTTGTCTCCAATGAGGGTCCTGCATAGCTTCATTAAAAGAACGGGGTTCAACCTCAGCAGTGATAGCACCCAAAAATTTCGAATGTGATGAAGAGAAATTTTGACAAGTGACATAATTAGCCAAAGGGAACCGCGTACCTGAGGACCCGGTGGAGTGGCGAGACGAAGGAGGATGTACCTAGACCGTGTGACAAACATAATCATGGAGATGACTAGGTGGCTTACGAACTCGATGGCCACGACCAAGGGACGGTGCTGGAATATCAGATGTTGTCATAGAGGAGTTACGATGCACGACGATAGTGTCAGATAATGGCACAGGAGATGGTGCAGTAGCAGGAGACATGCGTGTCTCAGCAACAGTAAAAGACCGAGTGTGTGGCGGTGTCATGAGGGCTCCCCCTGACTCATGAGATGATGCAACATTATCAAAAGCAAGGGATTCCCACGACCAATCAGATCCAATGATAGTGATGGAAGGTGTAGAGCTTGATTGGGAATGAGGAGTAGCAAAAGGGAATGTGTTTTCATCAAATTTCACATCTCGGCTAACAAACATCTTTTTAGACTCCAAATCTATAACCTTCCAACCTTTCTTTCCATGGGAGTAACCCAAGAATACACAACAACGACTATGGGGGGAGAATTTATCCTTGGAGCGGTCTTTGTAGTGAGCATAACATAAACAACTAAAGACTCAAATGTGTGTAAAATTAGGTGGTGTAGAGAATAATTTTTCATGTGGAGTAAGGCCATTCAAAAGAGGTATGGGGGTACGGTTTATTAAATGTGCGGCAGTCAAAACACACTCCCCCCAAAATTCAATAGGTAAGGAAGCTTGAAACAATAAAGCCCGGGCAGCTTCTAGAATATGACGTTGTTTCCTTTCGACATGACCATTTTGTTGTGGTGTATCAACGAGGCTGGTTTGGTGAATAATCCTACGTTGACCATAAAAGGAAGTCACAGAAGTGGAAGTAAATTCCAAACCATTATCACTACGAATCATTTTGACAGATTTTGCAAACTGTGTGATGGCCATAGTACAAAATTGTCTCAACAATAAACTAGCTTCACCTTTATCATGCATCAAATAGACTCGAACAGCACCACTAAAATCATCCACAATAGTAAGAAAATAAGTTGCACAAGAAATAGTAGACTTGTGATATGGACCCCAAATATCACAATGAATTTAATCAAACTGGTCTTTAGCACAATTGGTACTAATAGGAAAGCGAGATCGAGTTTGTTTGGCTCGACAACAGATATCACAAATGGAAAGATGGTCAGGAACAACGACCTTATTGCCATCAACATATAAATATGACATGGGTTTAGAAGACGGATGACTCAACCGGCGATGCCATGTCCCATAAGACTCATGTACTCGAGCTACGGAGGCGGCCGCTGCTATAACCGGTCGATAGTGGTACACCCCTCCTCGTGACTCACCCAATCCAATCGGGCTCCTCGTGGTGCGGTCCTGCACGGAGATTCCTCTTGAGCAGAAGTTTCTCAACCCATGAAGACCACTCCCAAAACTTTGGAAGAAAAGAAATTTCTCCACGACTGACAAGTGCGCTTTCCCATCGTATTTCTTTGTTATTGATCATCTCACAAATTGCGACATTTGGGATGCACTCCATGCTTTGGGAATAATGAGCCGGAAGACTTAAAAAGGGAAGACTGCTAGATCGGTTGGACAAAGTATTAAAAAAAAATTATATATACATGTGTGTGTGTGTGCATATATATATATATATATATATATATATATATATATATATATATATATATATATATATATATATATGAAGAGAGAGAAAGAGAAGCCGGCAGAAATCAAAAAAGGGGGAGGGAGGGAGGAAGGAGGGGGGGGGGGGGGGGGCTCTTACAGCTAAACTTATAAAAAAAAAAAAAAAGTCTGTTAAAAAAAAAAAAAAAAAAAAAAAAAAGTTAACCAAGAATTGTGTAAAATAAATAAATAATCGAACAACGATTACGTCAAAAAAAAATCGAAAATCAAGATTTACTAATTTATTTATTTCATAATAAATTAATAAATCTTGAAGGGGTATTTGTAGACATAAAAAAAATAAAAAAAATAAATAATGGGTTGAGACAAGTTAAATAATTAGCCCAATTGAACTAAAACCCAATAAGCCCAAAAGATTTTAAAAGCCCACCCTACTATTTTAAAATCCACAATTATTCAATTATAATTAATTTTAATTGAATTAATTGAGTGATTACCAAATTTGGCCAAGAATTTCTCCTATAAATAGGATCGAAGGTCAATTGCAAGTGGGGGGAGCAAAAAGTAAAGAAGAAAATCATGAAGTGCTGAAAAAATCCCAAAATCGGAGGGAGAGAAGAAATTCTCTCAACCCAAAGTCAGGGGAACATGAAAAAGATCAAAACCTTCTTCAAATCAAACAAACCTAAGAAGATCAAAATCTTCTATGAATTAAATCAAGATACAAGCCCAAGTTTCGAAGTACAAATCCAAGCTCAGAAATTCAAGTGCCAACAAGTTAAATTCTTGACAAATAAAATTCTCAACAAGTCTCGGATTCAAATTATGTGGCTCCTTGTTTTCAAACATTCAGATAATTAATTAGAGGGTTTTGCAATTTTGCAATTACAAGAAGATTCTTATTTATTTGTATTTTAATATAATTTGTAACGATTTCTGTATTTTAATACGTGAAATCCGTCGTACATACAACTTTGTAGATCTATGTAGGCCAGATTAGAGATTTGGACCTTAACAACCGATCAGAAACGGAGCTCCTCGATAAAAATATGATTTTCTGCTGAAATGGTTCGCTGAATAGACTATCTTGACCAAAGAAGAAAAAAAGTGATAAGAGATTGAAAAGGGCTTAGGGATTTTCTGTATGACGTCTAAGCAAGCTTCTGGTAAGGTCTATTTCTTGCTTCTAATTTGCAGGAGCGCTTGTAGCGATCGTTGCGGCTTGTGTGTGGGTGGATTGCAATCATCGGCACGATGGATGTGGGTGTATTTTGGTTCGTTTGGTTGGGGTCGGGTGAGGGAATGTGGGGGTAAGTGTGGGGAGGTGGGAAGAAGATGAACTGTTTCAGATGAAGTTTTGGGTTTCTAATTCCATGGTCAATCAAGATGAAGTTTTGGGCTAAATGCACAGGCAGAGTTCCTTAGAGTCATTGTCATTGCAGCAGAGTGCACATTTGGTTCTGAGACTCCATTCCCGCACTTGTTGAAGCATTCTCAAAGTTCCAAACCCAGATTTCCAATTGGGGTAGGGGTAGGGATGGAATGGAATGGGTTTTTAATTTTAATTATTTGATTTTGGTTATTTTATTATTAAAAATGTAAAATTACAATTTTAACCTTTTAAAATCAATCAACATTATTGTCAAAATCAATTATTTGATCAACTAACGGTCAAACTAACATAAATCATCTATTTGGACTTCAACTGCAGACATTTTGAAAGATCCCTATTTTAATCGGTCCAACAGAGCCTCCACATCTAGATGAACATTTTCACATTGTCTATTTTTTCTTCCTACATTAACTAGAATAAGTCTTGCTTATGTTGCATTGATAAGCTTTTACAGAAATTATCAACTTTTGCCTGATAACAACTTTTATTAGGCAAACCACATTAACTTCGGAGCTGTCATGAGTCTATGGAGTAGAATTTTGACTTCTTTAATTTCTAAGACAAAAGTAGATTCCTTTTGATTCTTTTACTCGTTTTAGCCTACTTTTTTATACTGATGTACTATAATTAAAGATCCTACTTAAAACTCTATTAGCATTTCAAAAAAAAACCTCTTGTAGAGTGTTTAAAGGGCTGTAAAATTTACAGCCCTCAAAACGCTGTACAAGTAGTGCAGTTCTTAGCATTTTTATTGTCATAATTGACTTGATAAAGGCAAAAGTCAAAGAGTATAACAACTAAAAATCTAGATGTACTATATTCTAAGAGGAAATGACAGAAGATAGGAATTTAATTTTTCAAATTCAAAAATCAGATCTTAAATTTATTTAATAAAAAATCAGGTATTAATTGAATTTACAATTAAAACCTTAATTTATTTCAATTCCCTTGTCTCACTCTTCTCTCTAAACACACCAGGCTTCAAATGTTTTCCCCATTATCTCTCTAAACCCACTCAATCACCTCCATCCATTTTCTCTCACCTTCCCGTCGTCGTCATTGCCTATTTCGACCACGAACTCCTCATCTTTCTGTTGCTGCCACCCACCGTTGTTACCTAGCCCCATCACCACCGTCAATCCATATCGCCGGCCAGGAGCATCAATCGTGCCACTGAAATTGTGCGCGACAACCTTTTTGTCGTCGTCGTTGCCCAACCCCACAACCACCCTCAATCCATTTCACCCTAGAAGGAGCGCGGATCGCTGTGAGGTACGATGCAGATCTACCCACTCTGGCGACTCTTCGCAGCTGAAGCACCGCTACGTTGTTGCGCCGACGATGTTTTGTGTGGTAGCGGTATTTTGTGTGGTGGCGGAGTTTGTGGTGGTGGATCTGACGATTTTTGTAGCGGCGGCTGTGGATCGGTGGTTGGGGTGGTGTGGTGTGGAGTTTTGTGTCGTAGTTGTTTGTAGTGAAATTGGTGGTTGTGGTGGTGAGGATGAGGTGGAGATGGTGAAGAGATGGAGAGTACAGTGTTCCTATTGGTTGTCGTGAGGTGGTGGTGGTGGTTCGGCACGTTGAAGGCGGTGGTGCTGCTAGAGGTCGCAAGTGTTGGTGGTAGTTAAGCAGTGGTGGTGGTGAAGAGATGGAGATTACAATGTTCCTAGTTGTCATGAGGTGGTGGTGGTTCTGGCGACAGTGGTTTGGCGACAGTGGTGGTGGTTCGGGCACGCCAAAGGCGATGGTGCTACCGGAGGTCACAAGTGTTAGTGGTGGTCACCAATTATTTGGTCGACTGTGACCATTAAATTGGTTAATTTGTGACCAGTAAACAATATGTGACCAATGAAAAAATAATTTGTGACCATGAAATTATATGTGACCTAAAAAATTATTAATTTGTGATAGATAATTTAATAATTTATGATGAACTAATAAGTTGTGATTCATAATATTTGTGATTTATGAGCTGTGACCTATTAATTTTTTGATTTGTGACCTATGAAAATTTTAATCTGTGACATATAAATTTTCTGATTTGTGATCTAAAAATAAATTGTGATCAATAAATAAGTTATGACAAATAAGTATGTATACATGATCATAGATTGTATAATTGTTATTTTAATATATTTAATTAATTAATAAATACCTGATTTTTACAATTTTTAAACTTAAGGCCTGAAAATTGATTTGGTGATAGTTAAAACTTGATCCATGAAATCTTTCCCTATTCTAATTTAAGAAGAAAGATTATGGTCTTGTTGAGTCATTATTGGACCTCATTTGGTAAATGGGCCATACGGTGTAGATCAATATTGACTAGCTTGAAAATTGTGGTAATTACGTAAAACCAGGTGTTTAGTTTGATATTTTAAAGAATCGGGTTTACACTTTATTTAATTAAAAATCGGGTTTTAATTTCACAATTAATATTAATAATGATATTTTAAATTAAATTAATCTATATATCCACCCCCAAATTTCCTAAATCTAATCCAAATCCTAAATAATCCATTTCTCTCCACTCTCTCACCTGCACCACCGTCCGCCGCCTCCCTCCCTTCTCCTCTCTGTAGGCCTCACAACGCTACTGTGAACGGTAGCAGCATTGTTCATAGCAGCGTTGCGACGCTGTCGTTCACAGCGTCGAAGCGCTGCAGTAAATCGCAGTAGCACCTCGATGCTGCTGTGGGTGTTTGGGCGCCGCTCGACACCTGATTTTATGTAGCCCCAATCGGTGATGTCGATTGTGAAAATCGATTATGATTCAGTAGCCGAGTACAAGTACAGCGGTGTCAGTTTGAACTCAAATAAACCAGATGTGTGTGTTATGGCGGGGTCGACGGTGGTGAATCTATTTATTGGCGAATCTATTTGTGGCAGATCTGTTTATTGATGTAGCGAGGTTGACCGTGGTGGTGGGTTTTTTGGTGTTGTGGTGCAGGTGGCGATGGTGATGGTTGTTTTTTGTTATTATTGTGGATACGGTTGTGGTGGTGTTGTGACTGAGGCGACGATGTTGGTGATACTGTGCAGGCGACGACGGTGATGGTTGTTGTTGGTGGGCGGCGGTGGCGGCTATTTGGCCGATCTGTGACCAAGTATTGGTGGCAGATTGAGATCGGTGACGGGTGTTTGAGTGTATGCGACCAACTATATTAGCTATTAAATTGTGACCTTAAAATTATCTGTGACTAAAAATATAATCCGTGACCAACAAATTTGGAAATATGTAACCTTTATTATCTATAATTTTTTTAACTTGTGACCTATAATTTTTTGATCAGTGACCAATGACGTCAACTGTGACCCGAATATTTGTTTGATTTGTGAGCTCGAAATAATTTGTGACCAATAATTTGACAAGTTGTGACTGAAAAATAAATTTTAACTAATTAATTAGATATATGTGACCAAATTGTATATAATTGTGACCTTAACAATTGTCGAAATCGGAGAGATCGTCGGAATTAAGCAACGGTGGAACGGTCAATAGAGTACTCGCCGGTAGTCGGAATAGTCATCCGAGTAGAGTGGCTACCGGAATCGTCGTCTGAGCAAGAGGGGCGGTGGAGCTGGGATGGGATGGGGTGGGGTGGGGTGGGGTGGGGATGGATTAATTATATTATATTACAATTAAATATTTAATTAATTAATAAAAACCTGATTTTTGCAATTTTGAAACCTAGCACTTGATTTTTGATTTTGGCAAAGATAATACATGATCTATGTATTTTTCCCTTGAAAATTTTATAATCAATTCAAGATAAACAAAAATATAATATGAAAAACGAAATTCGACGTACATGTGAGATAGATAAACAAACAAGTTCATTTCAAATCGTTTGAGCTTTAAGACAAAATGGTCCGACCGACGAAAATTAATGCCACAAACATTAATTGTGCTCATAGAATTTGCAGTCGACTTGCAAATCTGGTTTCCACCATTGACGAATTCCATGTGCCTCATTGAACGTTTCCCAGCTACTCATATTAACAGTGGGACTTATATTTATAGTCATATGTGCAGAAGGAAGAAGATGAATTGGTTCTGAATCCTTCCCTATTGCATGGTACACAATACTCCGTATTGAATGTTGTGTCGATATATTTCCAATTTTTCTAAATCCCATTCTCTCCATTATCTCCCTGTGTTCGAAATATCCAACGTAGTTGGAACATATGGGATCAGACTTATTGACGAATAAATGGGGTGCCCATGAGGATAACATGATAAATGGATCATTTACACCAGGCGTTGGCCGGTGACCTCCGTTAGCAACACAAGCTAGTCCTGCAGTGAGGAAACTTTTTCCTAATCTTAGACCATGCTTCAAAATCTCGTTTTTTATTTGTTCAATTGGAAAAGAAAGGAATGGCGGATTAAAAAGATAGGTCTCGAGACGATATCCATTTTCCACCTGTCGAAAGCACACAATCAAACTATCAAGAAAACATTTAACTTGTTTGACTAAACTTAGTTAATTACTTTTAACCAATCTTCCCGTACCATTTTCCTCCCAATTAGTAGTGCTATGGATGAACCTGCGGAATGTCCTGCCAACAAGACATTTCCATGGCCATTTGCTTCTTGGACAATGTTCATAGCAAATTCCATGCCAGCCCGAACACGCGGACTTTGCTTGAGTTTATTGAGAAAAACCTGAAGATTCTGCTTATAATCTCGAGTCACGTTATCCTGTTCGTTGACCGTACCACGGAAGGCGATCACGTATTTTGGGGGACCTTGGCCGCCTACGTAGTTAGGATCGGACTTGAAAATAGCTCCAAAAATTGATTGGTCCTCCTCATCTACTAGAACTTGGGTTAGTTCAAAATTGAAAGATTTCCACCATTCAGGAGCAAGAGCTTGATCGCCTTGTCGCTTTTGCTTGCGATCAGTTTCGAGTGTGTATACACCCTTGACCAAGCAGGCCATGATGGACTTGCGATGATGCCAGTCACTCCTATCAAAGGTTCAAAACGAACACCAAATTTCTTAATGGAACACTTATTTTTCTCAGTTTTCCCTGGAGAAATCTCATGGTAAGACTCTCCATAGGGTAACTTCACTCTCGTTTGGATTTTTTCATAAAGAATAAGCCCGAGGTAGTTGAACTGAAAAATGAGTCTTTCGATGACAACTTAACCAATTATTCTTTTTTTTCCCTCTCTCTCTCTAAATTAACCAATTTACTTTGCTTTTCATGAACGATCTGATTCATATTTTAAATGTGCATAATAATTTTAAATAATATTTGAAACGAGACTTGAACTCAAGATATGTAACCAACAAACATATTAGGCAACAAATTAAAAATAGGCATACCAATCAATATGAGTAAGATATTGAGGTCCATTATCGTCGAAATTGTCCATCTCGGAGACTATCGGTCAATCAAAAAAATTTCCACCGATGTACGCAGCTCAGGCTCTTGACCAGTCTGTAACAAATGAAAAATTAAACAGAAATCATAAAGGTCGTACATCACCTTGAAGCCATCGGAACAATAACTGATAATTGTGATATTCTAGTACAAGACAAGTGTTTTTTAACAAAAAATTTGAAACTAGGCTCAATTTCGTCTTGATTATGTTCAAGAACACAAAATATCTTAGCACATTACCCACCAAAAGAAACATTGAAATAATTTCATGGCCGTATTGCTACGACATTTATACATACGAATATCGAAGTATACATGACATTCAATAGTTTGTGTCAGGAATAAAGAAAATATCAGTGGCTTAGCTTCGAAGCTTCTAATTCTTTTTCCCCCCCCAACATCATGTAAAAAAACACCTTTTTAAGTTAGACCAAACAAGCTAAATAAGGAAAATTACCTTAAATCTCTCTTTGCCGTAGGCTAGCTAGTTATTTGCGACGATACTATTTATCAAGAGTAAACGTGTGTGAAAGTATATATAGAGAAAGAGGTTGACTTCGTAAGAAAATAATAAGTCGTCGCAATAATTTTTCATTTGATTGGTGTTCATTAGCCAATTGATATTTTTATTATAAATATTTTTTATTAATTAGTAAATAAGTATTTGCAAATGTGAAATTTTATAGCTGTCGATGGTCAAATTGATATGGACCCGTAGATAATCAATCTAAGCGGGAAACTGCTTGGCTATTCCTCAAGTCTAAAGTCAGTCATAATTTTTTTGGATCTTTAGAATAAATTTCAATATATCGCTTTCCATTTTATTGCAAATTTTATGTTTTATAAAATGGGTTAAATATATAATTTTTAATGATACTATGGTTAAACCCAATATGTCGAGTGATCACTTTGACCGTTTTACACCTCAATTATATAGGTTTGTTAATTTTAGGATGTGATTATGTAACATTGCAATATTTAAAAAGTTGATTTTTTGTATATAAGTAGTGAAGCGGAAAATAATATTTCAATGGAAGATTTCTAATTATGGATTGATATTTTTATTACAAATATTTTTTATTAATTAGTAAATAAGTATTAGCACGTTACCCACCAAAAGAAATGTTGAAATAATTTCATGGCCATATTGCTACTGGCATTATACATACGAATTTCGAAGTATACATGACATTCAATATATCGTGTCAGGAATAAAGAAAATATCATGTTTGGCTTAGCTTCAAAGCTTCTAAATTCTTTTTTTTTTTTTTTTCCCAACATCATGTAAAAAAAAAAAAAAAAAACACCTTTTTAAATTTGACCAAGCATGCTATATAAGGAAAATAACCTTAAATCTCTCTTCGCCGTAGGCTAGCTAGTTATGCTATGCAACTATACTCTTTATCAAGAGTAAACCTGTGTAAAAGTATACATAGGGAAAGAGGTTGACTTCGTTAGAAAATAATAAGTCGTTGCAATAATTTTTCATTTGATTGGTGTTCATTAGCCAATTGATATTTTTATTATAAATATTTTTTATTAATTAGTAAATAAGTATTTGCAAATGTGAAATTTTATAGCTGTCAATGGTCAAATTCATATGGAACTGTAGACCATCAATCTAGAGTATGTTTGAGCCCTATTTTTATCTTTTTTTAATTTTTTTTTTTTTTGAGAATGCATTTTGGAATAGTAAGATTGATGGATAATGTAGTCAAAAAATAATGGGTTTACGTATAATATTATTTTATTAAAGAACGTGTAATTGAAATGAAAAAATAGAAAAAATTATTTTATAAATAATGGGAACAAACAACGGCCTGGAAACTGCTTGGCTATTCCTCCAGTCTAAAGTCATAATATTTTTCCAAAACACATCGCTATCTATGCTTATTTGCAACGAAAAATTAAACGATGTTAACATTTGTAAGTTGACCTTTATTTTTTGAAATTCATTTTTTTCTTACATTTTATGAAATCCACAACTTTTATCAACTTTTCAACTAAATGTTTCATCAACTTTTATCCAAACCTACTAAGAATATAATTTTTAGTTAAATAGGCTAATTATCATTGAATTGGGCCGTATATGTATATAAATTAAAAATTAATTAAATAGTGAAACAAATTAAATCAAAACAAAAAGTGGAAATTACATGCCAACAGATACCCTAAAAATCATTTCATTCTATTCTCACTCTCACTCTCCATCTTCTATCTTCTCACTCTCTCCACCTATCCACACACTCTTAATATTTGACGACAACGGCGACACACCCACTGTCGGAGACCGTGATGGTGGTGGTGCAATAGTGATTGTTGTGATAGAGTGTTATAGTGGTGGTTGTTTGTGGTGGAGGTGGTTGGAGATCTGATAGTGGTGGTTATGGTGGTTTTTGTTGGCAATTGATTGGATTTGGTGGTCGTGGTGTTGTGTAGTGGTGGCAATGGTGACGAAGTGAGGGTGGTCGTGGTGGCAGTAGTGTTGGTGGTGGTGGTATGTGACCAATTATTTAATTGTGGCCTAAAAATTCGATAATTTGTAACTGAAAAATAATTTGTGACCAACTAATTTGAAAAACTGTAACCGACAAATTAATTGTGACCTATAATTTTTTTAATTTGGAACCGATGAAATCATCTGTGATCAATTGATTTGATAATATTTGACATTGTAACATATAAGTACACACATGTGACCATTAATTGTATAATTGTAATATTAATATATTTAATTAATAAAATATTTTCAATTAATTAATTAATACCTGAATTTTAAAATTTCTGAAAATATAGTTGTCCAAACCTAATGCATGACCTGTGAATTTTTCCTAGCCAAAAAAATTAAGTGGCCCAAGTTCACACGCCATTAGTTTGAGAGTTTCTTCCACGTTCAAAATCCTTGTCTCTTTTGAAAGTAATGGGTAGTCTTCTTGTACACATTTGGCTGAATGAGAGAAAAAAATTTAAATTTTATTTGTGTACTTTCTTCTGAAAACTTAGTCCCTCATAAAGTTTTATATAAGTTTTTAATCGTTTGACTATTATAAGTAGTGAAGAGGAAAATAATATTTCAATGGAAGATTTCTAATTATGGAATAAGGTATTGAGAGCATCTCCTATATATTTTATAGATTGAAGTTTACAGGACGGACAATTACACAAGGCTTCTAGTTCATATAGCATTGATGTCTAATTATAATCAATTAAGTTCGAATTTTGTCTTCGATGCAAATTTTTATAACTTTAATTTATATAATATGAGAGAAAAATAAGAAACAAAAAAGAAAAATAGAGAGAGTTAAAAATATTTTAATCGGTCTAACAAAGCCTCCACCTCTACACGGACATCTTCACAATGTCTATTTTTTCTTCCTACATTAACTAGAATATGTTTCGCTTATGTTGCATTGATTAGCTTTTACAGAAATTATCAATTTTTGCATGTATGATAACTTTTATTAAGCAAACCACATTAAAACTCTATTAGTATTTTTAAGGGAAGATTACATATTCAATAGTATAAGTTTAGTCTATTTCAAAAATAAGAACACAAATTTAAAATTATCAAAATCAGATTTTTATTAGATTTTTTAAAATTTTATTTATGAAATAATAAATTATTAAATTAATTTATTATTAAATATTTAATTCTAATATAATATAATTAACTCATCCCACCTTTACCACCCCTACCGTTCCGGCAACCGTTCCGATCACCGCCCTACTCCGACGAACTTTCCGACGACTTCCCTGTGAACTTTCCCGGCGACTGTCCGTCCAACTTTTCCGACGACTTCCCGACGAACTTTTCTGGTGACTTTTCGATTCCGACAATTATTTATATTATTAATTAAATATTTATTTATTTTATTAATTAAATATAATAGTGTTACAATTATACAATTAATGGTCACATATACATAATTAATTGGTCACAGATCAAAAATTTTGTATGTCACTGATTATTTCGAGATCACAAATCAGGTCATATATTATTTTATTGATCACGGATCAAAAAAATTACAGGTCACAGTTATCTATCAGTCACATATTTTCAAATTTATTGGTCACAGATTAATTTTTAGTTACAATTTTAAGGTCACCACCACCGAATTCTGTGACCACCCTCGTGACCACCACAAACTTCTGTGACCACCCCCGTGACCACCCCCATGACTACCCCTATGACCACCACCGACTTCTGTGACCACTTCCGTGACCACCACTGAACCCCATGACCACCCCCGGGACCACCACCAACTTCTGTGACCACCACTCATCACTGCCACAAGCCACGTCATTGTTGCCACCACCACTGAAATACACCAACTCCACGGCGCCACCTAACAGCGCCACCACCAACAAAACTGTCACCACCCAAACACCAGACAACCAACAATAACACCGTCATTTCCAAACCACCACTACCATTGAACCACCACCATTTGCAAAACAAAACCAGAAAAAATAATAAAAAACAGGAAAAGCACAATCTTCCTCCACCACCGGCTCATACTTTCTGGTATACTCATCTAGGGTTTACTCCATCGACAGATCTGAAGGAGCCAAGGAATAGGCGAGGGACTGCGTGTGCACGGCTACGAGCGATTGTTTGTGGGCGTACGGGTGGTTATTTTCAGCGAGTTTACAGCAGCCTCGACGGACGGCACAATCTTCCTCCACCTGGAAACGCCGTCGCAAGTTTGCGGCGGCAGCCTCGACGGCTCCGTTTGACGCCTCTACGACGGTGCGACGACAGTGGCTTCAGCCCACTGCGTTCAACGGTGCTACGACACGGAGTTCCGGTGCCGGATGAGGGGTAGGTGCGGCGCCGGTGGGAAAGGTAGAGAGACCGAGAAGAGAAAGAGGAGGATGGAGAGGAAGATAAGTTAATTAGGGATTGAAATTTTGAAATGATTATTATACAATTAATATTTAATAATTAAAAATCTGATTTTTGAATAAACAAACCTTGTATCTGATTTTTGAAGTTGGATTTTGAAAGGTTGGGTTTGGTGTAATTACCACTATTTTTATTGTCATAATTGACTTGATAAAGGCAAAAGTCAAAGAGCATAACAATTAAAAATCCAGCTATACTCTAGTCTAATTTAAGAAGAAAGCTTATGGGCTTGCTGAGTCATTATTGGGCCTCATTTGGTAAATGGGCCCATAAAGTGTAGATCCATATTGACTAGCTTGAAAATTTTATAATCAATTCAAGATAAACAAAAATACAATATGAAAAATGAAATTCGACGTACATGTGAGATGGATAAACAAACATGTTCATTTCAAATTGTTTGAGCTTTAAGACAAAATGGTCCGACCAACGAAAATTAATGCCACGAACATTATTTGTGCTCATAGTATTTGTGTTCGACTTGCAAATCTGGTTTCCACCATTGACGAATTCCATGTGCCTCCTTGAACCTTTCACGTCTACTCATATTAACATTAACAGCGTGACTTATATTTATAGTCATATTTGCATGGTACACAATACTCCGTATTGAATTTTGTGTCGATATATTTCCAATTTTTCCAAATCCCATGCTCTCCATTATCTCCCTGAGTTCGAAATATCCAACGTAGTTGGAACATATGGGATCGGACTTATTGACGAACAAATGGGGGTGCCCATGAAGATAACACGATAAATGGATCATTTACACCAGGCGTTAGCCGGTGACCTCCTTTAGCAACAAAAACTAGTCCTGCTGTGAGGAAATTTTTTCCTAATCTTAGACCATTCTTCAAAATCTCGTTTTTTATTTGTTCAATTGGAAAAGAAAGGAATGGCGGATTAAAGAGATAGGTCTCGAGATGATATCCCTCTTCCACCTGTCAAAAGCACACAATCAAACTACCAAGAAAGCACTTAAATTGTTTGACTAAACTTAGTTAATTACTTTTAACCAATCTTCCCGTACCATTTTCCTCCCAATTAGTAGTGATATGGATGATTACGTATTTTGGGAGACCTTGGCCTGCGCAGTTAGGATAGGACTTGAAAATAGCTCCAAAAATTGATTGGTCCTTCTCATCTACTAGAACTTGGGTTAGTTCAAAATTGAAAGATTTCCACCATTCAGGAGCAAGTGCTTGATCGCCTTGTCGATTTTGCTTGCGATCACTTTCGAGTGTGTATACACCCTCGACCAAGCAGGCCATGATCGACTTACGATGATGCCAATTATTCCTGTCAAAGGTTCAAAACGAACACCCAAATTTCTTAATGGAACTCTGATTTTTCTTACTTTTCACTGGAGAAATCTCATAGTATAGGGTAACTTTACTCGTTTGGATTTTTTCATAAAGAATAAGCCCCGAGTCTAGTTGAACTGAAAAATGAGTCTTTCAATGACAACATGCTAAATAAGGAAAACTACCTTAAATCTCTCTCTTCCCTGTAGGCTAGCTAGTTATGCTATGCAACTATACTCTTTATCAAGAGTAAACCTGTGTGAAAGTATATATAGAGAGAGGTTGACTTAAGAAAAATAATAAGTCCTCGCAATATTTTTTCATTTGATTGGTGTTCATTAGCCAACTATCTATGCTTATTTGCAACGAAAATTTAAACGGTGATAACATTTGTAAGTTGACCTTTATATTTTAAAATTCATTTTTTCCATTTTCAATCTCACATTTTATAAAATTCACAACTTTTATCAACTATTCAACTAAAATTTTAATCAACTTTATCAAAATCTACTAAAAATATAATTTTTAAATAGGCTAATTATTATTGAATTGGGCCGTATATGTATATAAATTAAAAATTAATTAAAAACTACGGAGACCGTAGTGACACACAAGACGACGACGCACCTAATGTTGTAGATCGTTGCCACACACACAATTTCTCTTCTCACTCTCTCTCACTTCGGAGTATCACGCGGAGTGCCAACTTACAATAGTGCTCCACCCATTGTCAGAGATGGCAACATTCACAGCAACGACTCACCCTTGTCAAAAATTGCCGCCGCACACATTTTTCCCTTGTAACAGAAGCGCTCCACCCACTGTCGAAGATGGCGGCGCTGTAAGCGTCCTTGCCTGTGGCGCTATGCAATGGCAACGGTTACAGATTTTTTGGGTTGGTTTTCTTGGTTGTTGGGTTGTGGTGGTGGTGCAATAGTGATTATTGTGGTAGAGTATTATAGTGGTGGTTGTTCGTGGTGGAGATGGTTGTTGGTGGTTGGAGGTCTGATAGTGGTGGTTGTGGTGGTTTTTTGTTGGCAATGGATTGGATCTGGTGGTGGCGATTTGTTATTGGTGATGTGGTTGTGATGGTGGTTGTGGTGGTGGCGAAGTGAAGGTGGTTGCAAGTGGTCGTGGTGGTATGTGACCAATTATTTAGTTATCTGTGACCAACTATTTAATTATGATCTAAAAATTCGATAATTTGTAATTGAAAAATAATTTGTGACCAATTAATTTGAAAAACTGTAACCGACAAATTAATTGTGACTTATAAATTTTTTAATTTATGAACGATGAAATAATCATGACCAATTAATTTGATAATATGTGACATTGTAACATATAAGTACGCACATGTGATCATTAATTGTATAATTGTAACTTTAATGTATTTAATTAATAAAATATTTTCAATTAATTAACTAATACCTGAATTTTTAATTTTAAGATTTCTGAAAATTGAATGGTTCATACTTAATGCATGACTGTATACACATTCTTCAAAATTTTTTAAAAATGCTCAAAATCATAAATACTAAAATTAATTGAACTTTATACATATTTTTCAAAATTTTAACAAAAATATAATATTCAAAATTATAAATACTTAATAATCAATTCTTAAAATTAGATTAGACATGAACATTAAATTAAAAAATACCCAAAATATTGTCTAATTTTTTAACGAATTTCAATTCAAACTCTTCTTCATTCAAGTCATTTTCCATGTCATCCGATGTAAAATAATCTTTATCGGACTCCCCTATTTCAACTAGATAATTTCTATTGCCTCTTGTAGATTGTAGCGTATCATCATTAACCTCCTCTTCATCATCACAACCATCAACAATTCAAGATTGTTCATTACTAGGATCACTTGTTATTAAAAACTAGATAAAGATAGAAGAAGAAAAAAGCTCAGACTCGATATAGACAATTTGCAATTTTATGAAAAAAAAAAATTTTGTTTTTTATTTTTTTCAAATCAAAGCCAAACAGATTGTTATATATAATTCACGGGATTGGGTGATTTGAGTTAAGGGAACAATACACAAAACCTACATATAAGAATTACTTTTCAAAACTAACAAATTTCTCTAATTATTTCAAAAATCAAGCGGTAAATAGATTTATTAAATATTAAATTATAATATAATATATATTAATTATTTACACCCCATGACACCTCACCCACCCCCACCCCCATCCCCATCACCTCACTACACCACCTTCCCTCCATTTTCGGCACCCCTCCGGCGACGCTTCGGCAACTGTTCCGACTATTACTCCGTTGGCCGCTCCGGTGACTCTCCGGCGATCACTCCGACGGCCAACTTCGAAATTTTTCCAGAATTTTTTTGTCACAATCAGCCACAATTCACAAGTCACAATCGGTCAAACGAGTCACAATTCACCAGTCACAATCGGTCACAAAAAGACATAATCGGTCACAAACAGTCACATTCGACCACAAACAGTCACAACGAACTACCTGTGGTCAAATCGCGATCTGGTCGTAGATCAGAAAAGGTTCGTCGACACCACCAACTCCTGTTGTAGTCTTCTTACTCTGCAGCGGCGCGACGCCAACAGTGATGACCGCTACACCCACCACCATCTCCATTGCTGCTGGACAACCAATCAACCATTGTAGCCCTAAATCGGCTCACACCTACTACCATCTCCATCACCACCATCTCCATTGCTGGTGGACAACCAATCAACCATTGTAGCCCTAGATCGATGCTCACACCTACCACTATCTCCATTACTGCAACAGCGATGACCGCTACACTTGCCATCTCCGCTGCAGTAACGATGTCAAGCTCCGTCGTTGGTCAGAGCGCAGTGATGACGTCATCGTCGTTGCAGCTAAAAATCGACAATGACCGCTACAGCAAAAACCACCCCAACACGAAAACCATCAACACTCCAAAACCCAACAAAAATACAACCACTGCAAGCCATGCACACACCACCACGGTCCACGGTCACAAAATCACGCCCAAGCGCCACCAACCATGTACATGCACCTCCGACGTTCAGATCTATGGGTTCAAATCGCCAAGGTACAGCATATCACCACCACAAACTGCTGCTGTAATCCGACCCAGATAGCCACCATAGATCTCATCGGTTCTGAGAGAGAGGGAGATTAGAGCGGTGAGAGAGTTGCCATAGATTTTAAGAAAGAAAGAGAGAGAGAGAGATGTGAGATATGAGAAAAAGTCGACACAAGTTTTGAGGGAGAGACAGTTGCCACAGGTTTACAGAGAGAGAGATGATGAAGAATTGTTTTTATAATTATTAATATTAATATTTTTGATTAAATACCTGATTTATGATTAAAAAAACTTTGTACCTTACTTTTGAATTTTCATCTTTAAAGACTGGGTTTCCTGTAATTTCCTTTTGAGTTAATTTGATACTTGTTTGACTTAATTTGCTTTTTCAGATATAAAAATGGATTAAACTTTGTTTTGCTAATTTTGACACAATATTTAACACAAATATGTGCTCATTTTGGCATTTAAACGTGCATATGCGGTCAATGAAATGAGTTGACCATATTAACACGCGCATACCCCATATACGAGGCGATTCAAAAATGCATTGAGTATATTCGCACATTTTAGAACAAACTATTAGGCCCCGTTTGATTGGCAGAATTTTCCATGGAATTAGGAAAATATTTCCATTTTCCACTTTTTTGATTGTTTGATAGGCGAAATTTTCCACGGAAAATGTTTTCCCTCCCTACCCCCGACGTGCCTATTTTCTGGGTTTTTGTTGAAAAAGTTTTCCAGGCGGCTGCTAAATTATTATTATTATTATTATTATTATTATTATTATTATTATTATTATTATTATTATTATTACAATGGAAACAAATGTCATAACCAATTGTAAAACAAAGTCAAACGAATAGAAAATTTTAAAATTTTTTGATTGGGAAATTATACAAATCAAACACACTTAATTAACAATTCCTTGCAAAACAATTTCCAGGCAATTACTTTCCTTGAAAACCATTTTCTTTTCACCCATTTTCCATCATTGCAATCAAACGGACCCTTAGAAAAAAGTCGTGCAAATTACTAACATAATTTTCAAGAAAGTAGGTGCGATGATTTTGTGAAGTTTTATCCCTTGTTTGAACCCAATTCTTGTTTTCTATATTTTCAATAGAGCAAGAGAATACATAATGCACAGTGTTGAAGAATGGCAATACAGATTCAAGGAAAGAGAGCAATACATTAAATTTTAACCATTCAAATGCGGACAACTTCCCAACAGAGTGATTAAAATTAACCCGTCCTGAAATGCGATCAAAATTAATCATTCCTTGGAGAAAGCCTATATTTATCTCAAAATGACAAATTACTCAATCTGTAACAGGAGAGGAAGAATACAACAAACCTTAATTTCAAGAGAAGAATACGACCACCCATAATTTGGATAACTTGATTTTGAGTTATTTTAATTTACGAAGTGGGTCATAAATCGATTTGTGCAAGACAGAGAAGAAGACGAGGCCAATTATTTTGAATAGAAACAAGGAACGTGAGTTGGAACTTGAAATAAACGAATGCCGTGTAAATTTGGGCCACTTAATTTATTTTGTTTTAAACTAATTTGTGTCATTAATTGATTAATTTAAATTTAATTTAATTGATTGATAACTAATCAATTAGTTATTTTTGCCATTCAAATGGTTGCAAATTTTATTTTAAATTAAAAGTTTTAAGTAATATTTATTAATCAAACACATGTAGAGCATCTTCACGAGATCTTATACATAAAAGTAATTTTATTTAGTGTTACTAAAGTTTAACGACAATTTAGATTGTAGCACCAGTGACATTAAATTAAAAGTTAAATTAAATGAATCATATAATTTCATAACTGAAATTTAGCAACAGCCTAGATGTCAGCACCGATGACATTAAGTTATATGTTCAATTAAATAAATTATATAATTTCATATTTAATTAAATATATCACATAATGACGCATAAACTGGTATTTATTCTATGCATAATAAAGAGTATCTTTAAATTTAGAGAATAAAATTTTTAGAATAATATATGTACGTAAACCATTATGTAAACATATCACGTATCTATAATACAACCCAAATTTTTATGCACTTCAACCATACTCTCAATTTTTACTCTTTATTTTATTTTTTCTAATGGATATTTATTAATTTCTCCTAATCTCTTATATAATAAGATTTTTTTATATGTTAATAGTCAATTAAGTCAAATGTAATTCGAATAATTTAACTTATTAAATATTTAAATTTGTAACTTATTAAATACAGTAATTGTTAATTAAAAATAAAGAGTGAGTTTTGCTCTTCAAATTTGAAAAATCGAACCCATTCTTTATTTTAGAAGTTTAAAACATAGAATCTTTTGGAACTTATTTTGTATTTATAGAGTCTCTTAAAGATACTCTTATTAGAGACAAATTATAACACCAATTGTCACTTAATGTTAACTTTATCACTAAAATATTTTTTCTTACTCTATTAGAGTATTTCCAAGAGGCTTTCTATTTAAAAAAAAAAAAACAAATTCTACAATTTAAAGAGTATTTATAAATTTAGAAAGAAAAGTTTTTTAAGTGCTCCAACGGGTTCTTTATATTTAATATTTAATTTTATTACTCCCAAAAATATTTATTATTTTGTCATATATTTTATTCTAACTAGCTTACATTCAAATTATTATATTATTTTCTTTCATTAAAAATTGAAATATTTTGAATTGATTTAATTATAGAGAGTGTGTTTCGCTTTCTGAATTTGGAGAGTTAAACTCACTCTCTAAATTAAAATGTTAATTTAAATAATTTTTGGAGCATAATTTTAAGGGTTGACTCTTTAAAATAAAGAATATTTTATGTTTGAAAAATCTCTTGAAAATGCTCATGTTTGGCAAAACTCAAATTAAATTAGTTAAGTATACTTTTTATCCATATATTTCATAGAATGCACAATTAACTACAAACTTAGTTTTCACATTTTATAACATAGCTCTGTTTTGGACTCCATAAAATCAAATCGGGCATTGCTGCATGTACATTTAGGTGTACACCTTGGATGGCATGATAAATAAGTGACATTTTGTTGTTAGCTAGTGGAAAAAAAAAAAAAACAATTTTTCGACAATGACTGAATGTCACTTGTGCATCATATCACCCAAGGTGTACACTTGAATGTACAAATAGAATAATTAAAACCAAAAATATAATTTTTCAAAACTAATTCCACGCATTTTTCAATAAAATAATATTACACGTAAATCTAAAAAAAAAAAAAAAATTCCTTACTTTTTAATTACACAATCTCCAAAAAATTACTATTTTAAAATACATTTTTCATAAAACTTCATTAAAATGGGGCTCAAACAAGGACAAAATATGATGCGTGCCAAACTCAAATAACACGACTAATAAAATTAACCCGTTGTGGCACATAACTACCACAACCTTGATGATTTTATTTTATTTTATTTTTTATTTTTAAAAACACGAAAGCAGCTTCATTTCATAGCATCAACTGAGACAACTTTTACAATAAAAAAAACTTATTATAATTATCAAACACATATCGACTAAGAGCATGGGCAAACTATGTGCTTTCAGTCGAAATGCACTTACGATAAATCTGGAAATGAGTCACGAGGTTTTCGTAAGACAACATAGAATACCATCCTTGGAATATAACTTGGATTTTTTACCACAATCAGGGGTTAGGGGGCACAATCGAACTTGCAAAAACGTTGGAAGAAATTTTACAATAGAAAATTTATATTCAAAAAAATCATACCCCTTGTAATTTTGCATCGAAAATTTACATGAAATATGACTTTTTCGGATGTAAAATTTCGAAATTTTTGATGTCATATCCCATATAAATTTCCTAATAAAATAATGCAAATTACATTGAGAAATTTGTATCACAAAAATAATAAACGTTAATTAAATAATTAAAATTTTTAAAAAAAGCGAGTTAGACGCCCCTTTTTAAGAAGTACGTTTGATGCATCCTTAACTATTTTCGATATATGTTTGAACTATTCGATATGCCTATAATGTAGTTCTCGAAACGAGTTTTGAGATGATATAAGCGATTTGTAGATTCGACTACTGTACGATCGTCGGAGAATTTTTAAAGTTAACGTGTTATCGAAATTTTTGAAATACTAATTTTAAACCATCTACTATGACGAGTCATAACATTTGCTAAAATTGGTCGTTTCGCACGCCATTAACGACATAAAAATAGATTGTGTGTACTTCGAAATTAATGGTATTAAGAATACAATATTTTGATTTCGTTTCACATTTTATAATGATTTTGAAAATTGAAACAAAACATAGAAAATTTAGAAAAAAAAAAAGCAAAGCAAAGTTGGGGGGCACGTGCCCCCCAGCCTCCCTGGGTCCGCCAGTGAAACCTCCTACATCCCACGCAAAAATATGAGTAATACTATTTATAGTGAAAATTATCGATAGTCGTACTACGAAATATATACACGAAAATTTGTTATTTAATATTTTAATGTGATAGTTTTTTATTACCTTATGTATCAAATAACAAATTATCAGGTATATATGGTCTAGTACGATTATCGATAATTTTCATTAGGAAAAGTACACTAAATTCATATTGAGTTGGTAAAAAATTTCAAATTGGTCCTATTTCTCCAAATGTTTACTCGGCTAGAAATACTTGCATATAGAAGAGTCTAAACAGTGGAGGCACACTTATTTAAAGAGAGTACAAGAAGTACATAATCAAGAATAATTTATGTTAATTTGAAAATATGAATGCGATAAAAAAAATTATGACATAAATGTGTAAATGCTATGAACATTTTACACAATTAATATGTAATCTAGTTATTAAAAACTACGGTATATACTGTATATTTAGCCTTTGCAGAAATGATAGGGGTGATATGGTGGCTGCCCAGTCTAAATTCATTGCCAAATGAGTTGATTAACAGAAGAAATCTTATCTATATTCTAGTTATGTTATCTTGTATTTGAATTTGTATAGATTAGTGTAATCTTGCATTTGGATTTGTATATGTTAGTTCTGTAGTTACCTAGTTACGCTCTGTATGTTTATCCACTCAATCATTTGTAACCTACATATATATTCACCTCTATCAATAAACAGAGTGTAGTAGTTTTCATATTAGAAAAACTATCATGGTATCAGAGCATTCTTAATTCCCAGCTCCCTCATTTCAATTTTTTTTGCCCTTCTTATCTCTTCCTTCGTTGTTACCATGATGACTACCAATCCAACCCCAACCTCGACTGCCAATTCAATAATTCACAATACCGAGTGAACCACATAATACATCGATCACCATTAATATTTCAGCCCAAGCCCCACTCAAACTCACCTCCGATAATTACGTCTCATGGAATATTCAGTTTCACACACTTTTTGTAGGCTACAATCTAACTGGCTATATTGATGGTACAAAACCATGCCCACCTGCAACTCTCTCTCAAAACAACACCATCTTGGCAAATCCTAATCATATGCTCTGGGTTCGTCAAGACCATTTGATCCTAAATGTTCTTGTAGGATCTCTTTCCCCCACCATCATCCCCTTCATTGCCCGAGCAAAAACCTCTCGTGAAGCCTGGATAACCTTAGCATACACTTACGCCAAACCATCTCGGGGACGTATCAAACAAGCAAAATGCCATCTAAAATTTCTAACTATGGGATCCCAGAGTGTTATTGAGTTTCTTCAAAATGCAAAAGCTCGTGCTAACGAACTGGCCATCCTTGGAGCACCGATTGATGATGAAGATCTAGCAGAAAAGATCCTTGATAGACTAGGAGATGATTACAAAGAGTTAGTGCGTGCTGTCCAAGCTCGAGACAATGTAATTTCATTTGATGAACTTCATGAAAAACTCTTAACATTTGAAGCATCCATTCATGATAATGAACCTGCCCCCCATCTTATTTTTCTGCCTCTGCTAACCCAACAAATCGAACCAATTCTAGTTCGCCCTCATCAGGAACCAATGGCTGGAAACCACCATCCAATTATGGTGTCAACAACATGGGTAGGCGCCCGTCGCCCACCTTAAATGACTCGTCCATTCCCATCAAACATAGCCGAAACAAATCTTTGTACTAGGCCTCCTCCACGGCCTTATCTTGGCTACTGTCAAATATGTGGAATTCAGGGACACAGTGCTAAACGATGTCCTTCCTTTCGCTTAGTCCCAGTTTATCAAACCAGCAACACAAATAAAGCAGGGACTTCATTATCACCATGGCAACCAAAAGCACACTTTGCTGCCAACTACACTCCAGCATGGCTTCTGGACAGTGGTGCTTCCCACCATGTTACTTCCGACTTGAGCAACTTATTTCTTCACTCTCCTTCCATAGGTTCTGATGACATTATGATTGGAGATGGCACAGCTCTTCCCATTACTCATACTGGTTTCATATCCCTCAAAACTCCTACTTTTCAATTTTCATTAGATAATGTTTTATGTGTACCTAGCATGAAAAAAAACTTGATATCTATCTCACAATTTTGTGCTTCAAACAATGTATCTATTGAATTCTTACCTTCTGCATTTTTGGTGAAGGAACTTCGCACGGGAACAATACTTTTGAAGGGTCCAACTAAGGATGGTGTGTACGAATGGCCCCCAAATTCCCCATTATTTGCCTTCTCCAGTGTCAAGACTACCTCATCCGATTGGCATCATAGATTGGGACATCATGCTCTTCCTATTTTGAAACATATGGTTTCAAATTATCATTTGGATTTAGCTTCTTCTATTCCTTCTGATTTTTCATGTAACGCTTGTCACTGCAATAAAAGTCATAAACTTTCCTACTCTAATTCAACTCTTTTCTCCACTCAACCTCTTCAAATAATATTTTCTGATGTTTGGACTTCACCAATTATGTCTCATGATGGTCGTAAATATTATGTCATTTTTGTTGACCATTTTACCAAATACATTTGGCTTTATCCACTCAAACAAAAATCTGAAGTTAAAGAAGTGTTCAATAGATTTAAAGCCATTGTCGAAAAATATTTTAATCTCAATATTAAAACATTATATTCTGATAATGGTGGTGAATTTATCGCTCTAACTTCATTTCTAGCTACTCATGGTATATCTCATTTGACTACTCCACCTCACACACCTGAACACAATGGGTTTTCAGAGAGACAACATCTCCATATAGTTGAAACAGGTCTCACTTTGTTGTCACATGTTTCACTTCCTTTAATTTATTGGTCTCATGTTTTTGCCACTGCCGTGTACCTAATTAATTGCATGCCAACCTCGACATTAAATTTCTTTTCTCCTTATGAAAATTTTTTTGGTGTACCTCCTAATTATCTAAAACTCAAGGTTTTTGGTTGTCTATGCTATCATTGGCTTAGACCATATACATCACATAAAATTGAGTCTCGATCTAAACCTTGCGTATTTATTGGGTACTCTTTAACGCAAAATGCTTATCATTGCTATGATCCTTCAACATCAAAAATCTATGTTTCTAGACAAGTTAAATTCATTGAGTCTATTTTTCCCTTCAACTTCTTATCCACTTCTTCTCCACATCCCGAATCATCTACCATTTCCAATTGGGTTCCACCAAGCTTACAATCGGTGCAAATACCAACAATTTACCCCCACTCGTACACTCATCTGATTTGGACACTCAAAGATCGTCCTCGTGTGAAGCTTCAATGCAATCAATTACTACGTAAACTATCACACATGACCCTAGGCCCTCTATCCCCTCGTTTGACAAACCATTTACACAAGCTATTCCCACATCAACCCCTCCTACTTCCCAAACAACTCACCAAATGACTACCAGGGTAAAAACAACATTCACAAACCCATACAGAAACTTAATCTCCACACCCAATTATCTACTTTCATTGATATCGAACCTACAAGTGTGACCCAAGCTATCAAAGATCCAAAATGGGGTCGAGCTATGTCAGAAGAATATGATGCTCTTGTTCGGAATGGGACATGGTAATTAATACCTACTGATCCTAGTCATAATATTGTTGGTTGCAAATGGATTTTTAAAATCAAACGTAACCAAGATGGCTCCATTGATAGGTATAAGGCTCGCTTGGTTTCAAAAGGTTTTCATCAAAGACCGGGAGTAGATTATCATGACACTTTCAGCCCTGTGGTTAAACCCACAACAATTCGCCTTGTTCTAAGCTTAGCCTTAAGTAGAGGTTGGTCAATTCGTCGCTTGATGTTAATAACGCATTCTTTCAAGGCCGCCTCTATGAGACAGTTTACATGACCCAACCACAAGCTTTCATTGATCAAGTTCATCCATCCTATGTATGCAAACTCACAAAAGCCATTTATGGTCTCAAGCAGGCTCCACGAATATGGTATCAAGAACTTCGTAATTTTCTACTTCAGTATGGTTTTAAGAACTCTCATGCTGATACTTCGCTATTTGTCCTTCACTTGAATGGGCATCTAATCTATCTACTTGTTTATGTTGATGATTTGATTATAACTGGGAGCAATATTACGTTGGCGAATCAATTTGTTCAGTTTCTAGCTGACCGTTTCTCTTTAAAAGATCTTGGTTTGCTCTCTTATTTTCTTGGCGTGGAAGTTGTCCCCAATAACCATGGCATTCTCCTTTCTCAGCGACGGTATCTCATGGATCTTCTTACTAGAACTCATATGATAAATGCTAAACTGGTTGCCACTCCTCTTCCATCGGATTCATCTTCTCTTACATTACATTCTGGAACTGCTCTTTCAGACCCTACAGAGTTTCAGGCAATACTCGGAAGCCTTCAATATCTCTTTATTACTCGCCTTGATATTGCTTTTGCTGTAAATAAACTCTCTCAATATATGCACAGGCCTACAACTTAACATTGGGCTCTTGTTAAGCGACTTTTACGTTATCTTTGTGGCACTATAAATGATGGTCTGCAACCGTTCAAGGAATCTCCCCTATCATTACATGCCTTCTCTGATGCTCATTGGGCTGGAAATCAAGATGATTTTTCATCGACCAGTGCTTATATTGTTTATCTTGGCAAAAATACCATCTCTTGGAGTTCATAGAAACAAAAAACGGTAGCGCTACAACGACAACAGAACTTAATTGGATTTGTTCTTTGTTAGCTGATCTTGGTGTCTCAATCTCTACAAGTCCTGTTGTTTATTGTGATAATGTTGGGGCTCCTCAACTTTGTTCTAATCCAGTCTTCCATTCACGAATGAATCATGTGGCCATTGATTTTCATTTCATTCATGATCAAGTTCAAAGTGGCTCTCTTCGGGTTGCACATGTTTCCTGAACTTATCAACTTGCTGATGCTCCAACTAAGCCACTTCCTCGTGCTCGATTTCTCCTTCTCAAAGACAAAATTGGACTCTTCTCTCGACCTCCAACTTGAGGGGGCATAATAGAAGAAATCTTATCTATATTCTAGGAATTTGTATAGATTAGTGTAATCTTGCATTTGGATTTGTATAGGTTGGTTTTGGAGATACCAAGTTACGCTCTGTATGTTTATCCATTGAGTCATTTGTAACCTATACATGTTCACCTCTATCAATAAACACAGTGTAGTAGTTTTCATATTAGAAATTATATCAATGATAAGAGCGTAGCATGAAACTTTCATATGTGAGGTAGAATCTTGCAATGTTGTTACTTGTAAGTAGACACTCTCAAAAGGGGATGTTAATGAATAATATAGATTTGTGAAATAAGGATATAATTGATGTTAGAATTGACAAGGGTAATTATATTACCATTTCAAAATTTGTTTGTTACGCTACAATTTTAAATTAAGGTTTAATCTATTTAAATGGTCCTAAGTAAAATTACATTAATAACCATCCTTTTAAATAATTTTTTTGAACTAATTTTTTCTTCAATTCCACAACCACCGTTAAACTTGTCGTCTTCTTTTTCATCCATGTGGCGGATGGTGCAACTTTTTTTTTTTCAACATCACCGGCGGGGTGGGTAATAAACTTTGAATTATCAGAAAAGCTTGTATTGCTATTGCTATTACCTGGCCTTTAATAGTCAAAGATGATCCCATAATTAAGGGATTTGTTACAAGTTATTTACACGTAAATCAAGCAATGAGAAAGGAAGGAATAACAAACTGCACAAAAATAGCTACATATTTACATAGTCAAAGAAACATTCTCCTAATAGAGAATTTACTTCATAATACTCCCCCTCAAGTTGGAGCGTGAGGATTTTGAACACCCAACTTGCCCTATAAAAACTTGAACTGGTGATGGCCGAGAGCTTTGTCAAAATATCAGCTGGTTGGTGCGATGACTGTATATATGAAGTGGAGATGTTACCCGCGACGAGTTGTTCACGGACATAGTGACAATCAACTTCAATGTGCTTTGTACGTTCGTGGAAAACTGGGTTGGAAGCAATGGTAATGCTGCTTGGTTGTCACAGTAGATGCGCATGGGGTGACTATGGAACACTCCAAGTTACGCAAGGAAAGACTTGATCCATGTTAATTCACACATGGTTAAGGCAATGACTCAGTACTCAGCTTCAGTGGAAGAGCGAGCGACTGTCGGTTGCTTCTTGGTTTTCCATGAGATGGGTGGAGACCCAAGATTAATGAAATACGCTGTGAGGGAGCTACGAGTTAGGGTACAGGCGGCCCAATCAGAGTCACCAAATGCCTAAAGCTGGAGAGAGCTATCAGACCGTAATAAAATACCTTGGCCTGGAGACCCTTTCAAATAGTGAAGAACACGGTATACGGTGTTCATATGCTCTTGCCGAGGCTCGTGCAAAAACTGAGTTAAGATGTGAACAACATAACATATATCCGGGAGAGTAATAGAGAGATAACAAGATGACCCACAAGACGGCGATAACGTCCTGGATCATGAAGGAGACGGCCTGAAGCACGAGCAAGATTGTGATTTTGTTCCATAGGAGTGACGGCTGGCTTAGCACCCGAGAGACCCGCTTCTTTTAGTATATCAAGAGCGTACTTTCGTTGGCACAAGAATAGACCAGAAGCGTTACGAGCTGCTTCAATGCCAAGAAAGTATTTCAAGGTCCCAGATCTTTAAGCTAAAAAAGGTCATTAAGGTAACTCTTGAAAGAAATACAGGCTTGAGAATTATTTCTTGCCACAATCAAATCATCAACATACACAAGAACAGATAGGAAAATATCATCTTTGCGGTAAGTAAAGAGAGTGTGGTCAGCATGTGACTGAATAAAATCGTAGCGCCGGATAGCTGCAGTCAATTTGGCAAACCAATTGCGAGGTGACTATCGGAGACCATATAAAGACTTTTGAAGCCGATGAGAGTGGAGAAACCCGGAGGAAACCGCATATAGAACTCCTCGTTGAGATCACCATGGAAGAAAGCATTATTAATATCAAGTTGAAGTAATTCCCAGCCTTTAATGACAGCGATAGCAAGAAATAGTCTAACACTGACCAACTTTGGAACGGGGACAAATGTCTCATCAAAGTCAAGTCCTTCGACCTGAGTATCACCACGTACCAGGAATTGAGCTTTATGCCTTTCGATAGTGCCATCGGACTTGTATTTGAGCTTGTAAACCCATTTGCAACCAATGGGCTTTTTGCCAGGAGGAAGATCTATAATAGTCTAGGTACCATTACGCTCAAGGGCGTCGATCTCAGTTTTCATAGCTTGTCTCCAATGAGGGTCCTGCATAGCTTCATTAAAAGAACGGGGTTCAACCTCAGCAGTGATAGCACCCAAAAATTTCGAATGTGATGAAGAGAAATTTTGACAAGTGACATAATTAGCCAAAGGGAACCGCGTACCTGAGGACCCGGTGGAGTGGCGAGACGAAGGAGGATGTACCTAGACCGTGTGACAAACATAATCATGGAGATGACTAGGTGGCTTACGAACTCGATGGCCACGACCAAGGGACGGTGCTGGAATATCAGATGTTGTCATAGAGGAGTTACGATGCACGACGATAGTGTCAGATAATGGCACAGGAGATGGTGCAGTGGCAGGAGACATGCGTGTCTCAGCAACAGTAAAAGACCGAGTGTGTGGCGGTGTCATGAGGGCTCCCCCTGACTCATGAGATGATGCAACATTATCAAAAGCAAGGGATTCCCACGACCAATCAGATCCAATGATAGTGATGGAAGGTGTAGAGCTTGATTGGGAATGAGGAGTAGCAAAAGGGAATGTGTTTTCATCAAATTTCACATCTCGGCTAACAAACATCTTTTTAGACTCCAAATCTATAACCTTCCAACCTTTCTTTCCATGGGAGTAACCCAAGAATACACAACAACGACTATGGGGGGAGAATTTATCCTTGGAGCGGTCTTTGTAGTGAGCATAACATAAACAACTAAAGACTCAAATGTGTGTAAAATTAGGTGGTGTAGAGAATAATTTTTCATGTGGAGTAAGGCTGTTCAAAAGAGGTGTGGGGGTACGGTTTATTAAATGTGCGGCAGTAAGAACACACTCCCCCCAAAATTCAATAGGTAAGGAAGCTTGAAACAATAAAGCCCGGGCAGCTTCTAGAATATGACGTTGTTTCCTTTCGACATGACCATTTTGTTGTGGTGTATCAACGAGGCTGGTTTGGTGAATAATCCTACGTTGACCATAAAAGGAAGTCACAGAAGTGGAAGTAAATTCCAAACCATTATCACTACGAATCATTTTGACAGATTTTGCAAACTGTGTGATGGCCATAGTACAAAATTGTCTCAACAATAAACTAGCTTCACCTTTATCATGCATCAAATAGACTCGAACAGCACCACTAAAATCATCCACAATAGTAAGAAAATAAGTTGCACAAGAAATAGTAGACTTGCGATATGGACCCCAAATATCACAATGAATTTAATCAAACTGGTCTTTAGCACAATTGGTACTAATAGGAAAGCGAGACCGAGTTTGTTTGGCTCGACAACAGATATCACAAATGGAAAGATGGTCAGGAACAACGACCTTATTGCCATCAACATATAAATATGACATGGGTTTAGAAGACGGATGACTCAACCGGCGATGCCATGTCCCATAAGACTCATGTACTCGAGCTACGGAGGCGGCCGCTACTATAACCGGTCGATAGTGGTACACCCCTCCTCGTGACTCACCCAATCCAATCGGGCTCCTCGTGGTGCGGTCCTGCACGGAGATTCCTCTTGAGCAGAAGTTTCTCAACCCATGAAGACCACTCCCAAAACTTTGGAAGAAAAGAAATTGCTCCACGACTGACAAGTGCGCTTTCCCATCGTATTTCTTTGTTATTGATCATCTCACAAATTGCGGCATTTGGGATGCACTCCATGCTTTGGGAATAATGAGCCGGAAGACTTAAAAAGGGAAGACTGCTAGATCGGTTGGACAAAGTATTAAAAAAAAATTATATATACATGTGTGTGTGTGTGTGTATATATATATATATATGAAGAGAGAGAAAGAGAAGCCGGCAGAAATCAAAAAGGGGGGAGGGAGGGAGGAAGGAGGGGGGGGCTCTTACCTTTTGCTTACAAATTTAGCCTTTGAATCTCTAAACCTAATACTTTGTTGATATAAATAGTTAAATATCGAGCTTCATTTGAGCTAAACTTATCATAAAACATAAAAAGTCTGTTAAAAAAATAATAAATAAACAAATCAAGTTAACCAAGAATTGTGTAAAATAAATAAATAATCGAACAACGATTACGTCAAAAAAAAATCGAAAATCAAGATTTACTAATTTATTTATTTCATAATAAATTAATAAATCTTGAAGGGGTATTTGTAGACATAAAAAAAATAAAAATAATAAATAATGGGTTGAGACAAGTTAAATAATTAGCCCAATTGAACTAAAACCCAATAAGCCCAAAAGATTTTAAAAGCCCACCCTACTATTTTAAAATCCACAATTATTCAATTATAATTAATTTTAATTGAATTAATTGAGTGATTACCAAATTTGGCCAAGAATTTCTCCTATAAATAGGATCGAAGGTCAATTGCAAGTGGGGGGAGCAAAAAGTAAAGAAGAAAATCATGAAGTGCTGAAAAAATCCCAAAATCGGAGGGAGAGAAGAAATTCTCTCAACCCAAAGTCAGGGGAACATGAAAAAGATCAAAACCTTCTTCAAATCAAACAAACCTAAGAAGATCAAAATCTTCTACGAATTAAATCAAGATACAAGCCCAAGTTTCGAAGTACAAATCCAAGCTCAGAAATTCAAGTGCCAACAAGTTAAATTCTTGACAAATAAAATTCTCAACAAGTCTCGGATTCAAATTATGTGGCTCCTCGTTTTCAAACATTCAGATAATTAATTAGAGGGTTTTGCAATTTTGCAATTACAAGAAGATTCTTATTTATTTGTATTTTAATATAATTTGTAACGATTTCTGTATTTTAATACGTGAAATCCGTCGTACACACAACTATGTAGATCTATGTAGGCCAGATTAGAGATTTGGACCTTAACAACCGATCAGAAACGGAGCTCCTCGATAAAAATATGATTTTCTGCTGAAATGGTTCGCTGAATAGACTATCTTTACCAAAGAAGAAAAAAAGTGATAAGACATTGAAAAGGGCTTAGGGATTTTCTGTATGACGTCTAAGCAAGCTTCTGGTAAGGTCTATTTCTTGCTTCTAATTTGCAGGAGCGCTTGTAGCGATCGTTGCGGCTTGTGTGTGGGTGGATTGCAATCATCGGCACGATGGATGTGGGTGTATTTTGGTTCGTTTGGTTGGGGTCGGGTGAGGGAATGTGGGGGTAAGTGTGGGGAGGTGGGAAGAAGATGAACTGTTTCAGATGAAGTTTTGGGTTTCTAATTCCATGGTCAATCAAGATGAAGTTTTGGGCTAAATGCACAGGCAGAGTTCCTTAGAGTCATTGTCATTGCAGAGTGCACATTTGGTTCTGAGACTCCATTCCCGCACTTGTTGAAGCATTCTCAAAGTTCCAAACCCAGATTTCCAATTGGGGTAGGGGTAGGGATGGAATGGAATGGGTTTTTAATTTTAATTATTTGATTTTGGTTATTTTATTATTAAAAATGTAAAATTACAATTTTAACCTTTTAAAATCAATCAACATTATTGTCAAAATCAATTATTTGATCAACTAACGGTCAAACTAACATAAATCATCTATTTGGACTTCAACTGCAGACATTTTGAAAGATCCCTATTTTAATCGGTCCAACAGAGCCTCCACATCTAGATGAACATTTTCACATTGTCTATTTTTTCTTCCTACATTAACTAGAATAAGTCTTGCTTATGTTGCATTGATCAGCTTTTACAGAAATTATCAACTTTTGCCTGATAACAACTTTTATTAGGCAAACCACATTAACTTCGGAGCTGTCATGAGTCTATGGAGTAGAATTTTGACTTCTTTAATTTCTAAGACAAAAGTAGATTCCTTTTGATTCTTTTACTGGTTTTAGCCTACTTTTTTATACTGATGTACTATAATTAAAGATCCTACTTAAAACTCTATTAGCATTTCAAAAAAAAACCTCTTGTAGAGTGTTTAGAGGGCTGTAAAATTTACAGCCCTCAAAACGCTGTGCAAGTAGTGCAGTTCTTAGCATTTTTATTGTCATAATTGACTTGATAAAGGCAAAAGTCAAAGAGTATAACAACTAAAAATCTAGATGTACTATATTCTAAGAGGAAATGACAGAAGATAGGAATTTAATTTTTCAAATTCAAAAATCAGATCTTAAATTTATTTAATAAAAAATCAGGTATTAATTGAATTTACAATTAAAACCTTAATTTATTTCAATTCCCTTGTCTCACTCTTCTCTCTAAACACACCGGGCTTCAAATGTTTTCCCCATTATCTCTCTAAACCCACTCAATCACCTCCCTCCATTTTCTCTCACCTTCCCGTCGTCGTCATTGCCTATTTCGACCACGAACTCCTCATCTTTCTGTTGCCACCGCTCGCCATCGTTACCCAGCCCCATAACCACCGTCAATCCATATCGCCGGCCAGGAGCATCAATCGTGCCACTGAAATTGTGCGCGACAACCTTTTTGTCGTCGTCGTTGCCCAACCCCACAACCACCCTCAATCCATTTCACCCTAGAAGGAGCGCGGATCGCTGTGAGGTACGATGCAGATCTACCCACTCTGGCGACTCTTCGCAGCTGAAGCACCGCTACGTTGTTGCGCCGACGATGTTTTGTGTGGTAGCGGTATTTTGTGTGGTGGCGGAGTTTGTGGTGGTGGATCTGACGATTTTTGTAGCGGCGGCTGTGGATCGGTGGTTGGGGTGGTGTGGTGTGGAGTTTTGTGTCGTAGTTGTTTGTAGTGAAATTGGTGGTTGTGGTGGTGAGGATGAGGTGGAGATGGTGAAGAGATGGAGAGTACAGTGTTCCTATTGGTTGTCGTAAGGTGGTGGTGGTGGTGGTGGTTCGGCACGTCGAAGGCGGTGGTGCTGCTAGAGGTCGCAAGTGTTGGTGGTAGTTAAGCAGTGGTGGTGGTGAAGAGATGGAGATTACAATGTTCCTAGTTGTCATGAGGTGGTGGTGGTTCTGGCGACAGTGGTTTGGCGACAGTGGTGGTGGTTCGGGCACGCCAAAGGCGATGGTGCTACCGGAGGTCACAAGTGTTAGTGGTGGTCACCAATTATTTGGTCGACTGTGACCATTAAATTGGTTAATTTGTGACCAGTAAACAATATGTGACCAATGAAAAAATAATTTGTGACCATGAAATTATATGTGACCTAAAAAATTATTAATTTGTGATAGATAATTTAATAATTTATGATGAACTAATAAGTTGTGATTCATAATATTTGTGATTTATGAGCTGTGACCTATTAATTTTTTGATTTGTGACCTATGAAAATTTTAATCATGACATATAAATTTTCTGATTTGTGATCTAAAAATAAATTGTGATCAATAAATAAGTTATGACAAATAAGTATGTATACGTGATCATAGATTGTATAATTGTTATTTTAATATATTTAATTAATTAATAAATACCTGATTTTTACAATTTTTAAACTTAAGGCCTGAAAATTGATTTGGTGATAGTTAAAACTTGATCCATGAAATCTTTCCCTATTCTAATTTAAGAAGAAAGATTATGGTCTTGTTGAGTCATTATTGGACCTCATTTGGTAAATGGGCCATACGGTGTAGATCAATATTGACTAGCTTGAAAATTGTGGTAATTACGTAAAACCAGGTGTTTAGTTTGATATTTTAAAGAATCGGGTTTACACTTTATTTAATTAAAAATCGGGTTTTAATTTCACAATTAATATTAATAATGATATTTTAAATTAAATTAATCTATATATCCACCCCCAAATTTCCTAAATCTAATCCAAATCCTAAATAATCCATTTCTCTCCACTCTCTCACCTGCACCACCGTCCGCCGCCTCCCTCCCTTCTCCTCTCTGTAGGCGTCACAACGCTACTGTGAACGGCAGCAGCGTTGTTCATAGCAGCGTTGCGACGGTCGTTCACAGCGTCGAAGCGCTGCTGTAAATCGCAGTAGCACCTCGATGCTGCTGTGGGTGTTTGGGCGCCGCTCGACACCTGATTTTATGTAGCCCCAATCGGTGATGTCGATTGTGAAAATCGATTATGATTCAGTAGCCGAGTACAAGTACAGCGGTGTCAGTTTGAACTCAAATAAACCAGATGTGTGTGTTATGGCGGGGTCGACGGTGGTGAATCTATTTATTGGCGAATCTATGTGTGGCAGATCTGTTTATTGATGTAGCGAGGTTGACCGTGGTGGTGGGTTTTTTGGTGTTGTGGTGCAGGTGGCGATGGTGATGGTTGTTTTTTGTTATTATTGTGGATACGGTTGTGGTGGTGTTGTGACTGAGGCGACGATGTTGGTGATACTGTGCAGGCGACGACGGTGATGGTTGTTGTTGGTGTTATTGTTGGTGGGCGGCGGTGGCGGCTATTTGGCCGATCTGTGACCAAGTATTGGTGGCAGATTGAGATCGGTGACGGGTGTTTGAGTGTATGCGACCAACTATATTAGCTATTAAATTGTGACCTTAAAATTATCTGTGACTAAAAATATAATCCGTGACCAACAAATTTGGAAATATGTAACCTTTATTATCTATAATTTTTTTAACTTGTGACCTATAATTTTTTGATCAGTGACCAATGACGTCAACTGTGACCCGAATATTTGTTTGATTTGTGAGCTCGAAATAATTTGTGACCAATAATTTGACAAGTTGTGACTGAAACATAAATTTTATCTAATTAATTAGATATATGTGACCAAATTGTATATAACTGTGACCTTAACAATTGTCGAAATCGGAGCAGTTGTCGGAATTAAGCAACGGTGGAACGGTCAATAGAGTACTCGCCGGTAGTCGGAATAGTCATCCGAGTAGAGTGGCTACCGGAACTGTCGTCGGAGCAGTAAGGGGCGGTGGAGATGGGATGGGATGGGGTGGGGGTGGGGGTGGGGTGGGATTAATTATATTATATTACAATTAAATATTTAATTAATTAATAAAAACCTGATTTTTGCAATTTTGAAACCTAGCACTTGATTTTTGATTTTGGCAAAGATAATACATGATCTATGTATTTTTCCCTTGAAAATTTTATAATCAATTCAAGATAAACAAAAATATAATATGAAAAACGAAATTCGACGTACATGTGAGATAGATAAACAAACAAGTTCATTTCAAATCGTTTGAGCTTTAAGACAAAATGGTCCGACCGACGAAAATTAATGCCACAAACATTAATTGTGCTCATAGAATTTGCAGTCGACTTGCAAATCTGGTTTCCACCATTGACGAATTCCATGTGCCTCATTGAACGTTTCCCAGCTACTCATATTAACAGTGGGACTTATATTTATAGTCATATGTGCAGAAGGAAGAAGATGAATTGGTTCTGAATCCTTCCCTATTGCATGGTACACAATACTCCGTATTGAATGTTGTGTCGATATATTTCCAATTTTTCTAAATCCCATTCTCTCCATTATCTCCCTGTGTTCGAAATATCCAACGTAGTTGGAACATATGGGATCAGACTTATTGACGAATAAATGGGGTGCCCATGAGGATAACATGATAAATGGATCATTTACACCAGGCGTTGGCCGGTGACCTCCGTTAGCAACACAAGCTAGTCCTGCAGTGAGGAAACTTTTTCCTAATCTTAGACCATGCTTCAAAATCTCGTTTTTTATTTGTTCAATTGGAAAAGAAAGGAATGGCGGATTAAAAAGATAGGTCTCGAGACGATATCCATTTTCCACCTGTCGAAAGCACACAATCAAACTATCAAGAAAACATTTAACTTGTTTGACTAAACTTAGTTAATTACTTTTAACCAATCTTCCCGTACCATTTTCCTCCCAATTAGTAGTGCTATGGATGAACCTGCGGAATGTCCTGCCAACAAGACATTTCCATGGCCATTTGCTTCTTGGACAATGTTCATAGCAAATTCCATGCCAGTCCGAACACGCGGACTTTGCTTGAGTTTATTGAGAAAAACCTGAAGATTCTGCTTATAATCTCGAGTCACGTTATCCTGTTCGTTGACCGTACCACGGAAGGCGATCACGTATTTTGGGGGACCTTGGCCACCTACGTAGTTAGGATCGGACTTGAAAATAGCTCCAAAAATTGATTGGTCCTCCTCATCTACTAGAACTTGGGTTAGTTCAAAATTGAAAGATTTCCACCATTCAGGAGCAAGAGCTTGATCGCCTTGTCGCTTTTGCTTGCGATCAGTTTCGAGTGTGTATACACCCTTGACCAAGCAGGCCATGATGGACTTGCGATGATGCCAGTCACTCCTATCAAAGGTTCAAAACGAACACCAAATTTCTTAATGGAACACTTATTTTTCTCAGTTTTCCCTGGAGAAATCTCATGGTAAGACTCTCCATAGGGTAACTTCACTCTCGTTTGGATTTTTTCATAAAGAATAAGCCCGAGGTAGTTGAACTGAAAAATGAGTCTTTCGATGACAACTTAACCAATTATTCTTTTTTTTTCCTCTCTCTCTAAATTAACCAATTTACTTTGCTTTTCATGAACGATCTGATTCATATTTTAAATGTGCATAATAATTTTAAATAATATTTGAAACGAGACTTGAACTCAAGATATGTAACCAACAAACATATTAGGCAACAAATTAAAAATAGGCATACCAATCAATATGAGTAAGATATTGAGGTCCATTATCGTCGAAATTGTCCATCTCGGAGACTATCGGTCAATCAAAAAAATTTCCACCGATGTACGCAGCTCAGGCTCTTGACCAGTCTGTAACAAATGAAAAATTAAACAGAAATCATAAAGGTCGTACATCACCTTGAAGCCATCGGAACAATAACTGATAATTGTGATATTCTAGTACAAGACAAGTGTTTTTGAACAAAAAATTTGAAACTAGGCTCAATTTCGTCTTGATTATGTTCAAGAACACAAAATATCTTAGCACATTACCCACCAAAAGAAACATTGAAATAATTTCATGGCCGTATTGCTACGACATTTATACATACGAATATCGAAGTATACATGACATTCAATAGTTTGTGTCAGGAATAAAGAAAATATCAGTGGCTTAGCTTCGAAGCTTCTAATTCTTTTTTCCCCCCCAACATCATGTAAAAAAACACCTTTTTAAGTTAGACCAAACAAGCTAAATAAGGAAAATTACCTTAAATCTCTCTTTGCCGTAGGCTAGCTAGTTATTTGCGACGATACTATTTATCAAGAGTAAACGTGTGTGAAAGTATATATAGAGAAAGAGGTTGACTTCGTAAGAAAATAATAAGTCGTCGCAATAATTTTTCATTTGATTGGTGTTCATTAGCCAATTGATATTTTTATTATAAATATTTTTTATTAATTAGTAAATAAGTATTTGCAAATGTGAAATTTTATAGCTGTCGATGGTCAAATTGATATGGACCCGTAGATAATCAATCTAAGCGGGAAACTGCTTGGCTATTCCTCAAGTCTAAAGTCAGTCATAATTTTTTTGGATCTTTAGAATAAATTTCAATATATCGCTTTCCATTTTATTGCAAATTTTATGTTTTATAAAATGGGTTAAATATATAATTTTTAATGATACTATGGTTAAACCCAATATGTCGAGTGATCACTTTGACCGTTTTACACCTCAATTATATAGGTTTGTTAATTTTAGGATGTGATTATGTAACATTGCAATATTTAAAAAGTTGATTTTTTGTATATAAGTAGTGAAGCGGAAAATAATATTTCAATGGAAGATTTCTAATTATGGATTGATATTTTTATTATAAATATTTTTTATTAATTAGTAAATAAGTATTAGCACGTTACCCACCAAAAGAAATGTTGAAATAATTTCATGGCCATATTGCTACTGGCATTATACATACGAATTTCGAAGTATACATGACATTCAATAGATCGTGTCAGGAATAAAGAAAATATCATGTTTGGCTTAGCTTCAAAGCTTCTAAATTCTTTTTTTTTTTTCCCAACATCATGTAAAAAAAAAAAAAAAAACACCTTTTTAAATTTGACCAAGCATGCTATATAAGGAAAATAACCTTAAATCTCTCTTCGCCGTAGGCTAGCTAGTTATGCTATGCAACTATACTCTTTATCAAGAGTAAACCTGTGTAAAAGTATACATAGGGAAAGAGGTTGACTTCGTTAGAAAATAATAAGTCGTTGCAATAATTTTTCATTTGATTGGTGTTCATTAGCCAATTGATATTTTTATTATAAATATTTTTTATTAATTAGTAAATAAGTATTTGCAAATGTGAAATTTTATAGCTGTCAATGGTCAAATTCATATGGAACTGTAGACCATCAATCTAGAGTATGTTTGAGCCCTATTTTTATCTTTTTTTAATTTTTTTTTTTTGAGAATGCATTTTGGAATAGTAAGATTGATGGATAATGTAGTCAAAAAATAATGGGTTTACGTATAATATTATTTTATTAAAGAACGTGTAATTGAAATGAAAAAATAGAAAAAATTATTTTATAAATAATGGGAACAAACAACGGCCTGGAAACTGCTTGGCTATTCCTCCAGTCTAAAGTCATAATATTTTTCCAAAACACATCGCTATCTATGCTTATTTGCAATGAAAAATTAAACGATGTTAACATTTGTAAGTTGACCTTTATTTTTTGAAATTCATTTTTTTCTTACATTTTATGAAATCCACAACTTTTATCAACTTTTCAACTAAATGTTTCATCAACTTTTATCCAAACCTACTAAGAATATAATTTTTAGTTAAATAGGCTAATTATCATTGAATTGGGCCGTATATGTATATAAATTAAAAATTAATTAAATAGTGAAACAAATTAAATCAAAACAAAAAGTGGAAATTACATGCCAACAGATACCCTAAAAATCATTTCATTCTATTCTCACTCTCACTCTCCATCTTCTATCTTCTCACTCTCTCCACCTTTCCACACACTCTTAATATTTGACGACAACGGCGACACACCCACTGTCGGAGACCGTGATGGTGGTGGTGCAATAGTGATTGTTGTGATAGAGTGTTATAGTGGTGGTTGTTTGTGGTGGAGGTGGTTGGAGATCTGATAGTGGTGGTTATGGTGGTTTTTGTTGGCAATTGATTGGATTTGGTGGTCGTGGTGTTGTGTAGTGGTGGCAATGGTGACGAAGTGAGGGTGGTCGTGGTGGCAGTAGTGTTGGTGGTGGTGGTATGTGACCAACTACTTAATTGTGGCATAAAAATTCGATAATTTGTAACTAAAAAATAATTTGTGATCAAATAATTTAAAAATCAGAATCGACAAATTAATTGTGACCTATAATTTTTTAATTTGGAACCGATGAAATCATCTCGTGATCAATTGATTTGATAATAGATGACATTGTAACATATAAGTACACACATGTGACCATTAATTGTATAATTGTAATATTAATATATTTAATTAATAAAATATTTTCAATTAATTAATTAATACCTGAATTTTAAAATTTCTGAAAATATAGTTGTCCAAACCTAATGCATGACCTGTGAATTTTTCCTAGCCAAAAAAATTAAGTGGCCCAAGTTCACACGCCATTAGTTTGAGAGTTTCTTCCACGTTCAAAATCCTTGTCTCTTTTGAAAGTAATGGGTAGTCTTCTTGTACACATTTGGTTGAATGAGAGAAAAAATTTAAATTTTATTTGTGTACTTTCTTCTGAAAACTTAGTCCCTCATAAAGTTTTATATAAGTTTTTAATCGTTTGACTATTATAAGTAGTGAAGAGGAAAATAATATTTCAATGGAAGATTTCTAATTATGGAATAAGGTATTGAGAGCATCTCCTATATATTTTATAGATTGAAGTTTACAGGACGGACAATTACACAAGGCTTCTAGTTCATATAGCATTGATGTCTAATTATAATCAATTAAGTTCGAATTTTGTCTTCGATGCAAATTTTTATAACTTGAATTTATATAATATGAGAGAAAAATAAGAAACAAAAAAGAAAAATAGAGAGAGTTAAAAATATTTTAATCGGTCTAACAAAGCCTCCACCTCTACACGGACATCTTCACAATGTCTATTTTTTCTTCCTACATTAACTAGAATATGTTTCGCTTATGTTGCATTGATTAGCTTTTACAGAAATTATCAATTTTTGCATGAATGATAACTTTTATTAAGCAAACCACATTAAAACTCTATTAGTATTTTTAAGGGAAGATTACATATTCAATAGTATAAGTTTAGTCTATTTCAAAAATAAGAACACAAGTTTAAAATTATCAAAATCAGATTTTTATTAGATTTTTTTAAATTTTATTTATGAAATAATAAATTATTAAATTAATTTATTATTAAATATTTAATTCTAATATAATATAATTAACTCATCCCACCTTTACTCCTACCGTTCCGGCAACCGTTCCGATCACCGCCCTACTCCGACGAACTTTCCGACGACTTCCCTGTGAACTTTCCCGGCGACTGTCCGTCCAACTTTTCCGACGACTTCCCAACGAACTTTTCTGGTGACTTTTCGATTCCGACAATTATTTATATTATTAATTAAATATTTATTTATTTTATTAATTAAATATAATAGTGTTACAATTATACAATTAATGGTCACATATACATAATTAATTGGTCACAGATCAAAAATTTTGTATGTCACTGATTATTTCGAGATCACAAATCAGGTCATATATTATTTTATTGATCACGGATCAAAAAAATTACAGGTCACAGTTATCTATCAGTCACATATTTTCAAATTTATTGGTCACAGATTAATTTTTAGTTACAATTTTAAGGTCACCACCACCGAATTCTGTGACCACCCTCGTGACCACCACAAACTTCTGTGACCACCCCCGTCCCCCGTGACCACCCCCATGACTACCCCTATGACCACCACCGACTTCTGTGACCACTCCCGTGACCACCACTGAACCCCATGACCACCCCCGGGACCACCACCAACTTCTGTGACCACCACTCATCACTGCCACAAGCCACGTCATTGTTGCCACCACCACTGAAATACACCAACTCCACGGCGCCACCTAACAGCGCCACCACCAACAAAACTGTCACCACCCAAACACCAGACAACCAACAATAACACCGTCATTTCCAAACCACCACTACCACTGAACCACCACCATTTGCAAAACAAAACCAGAAAAAATAATAAAAAACAGGAAAAGCACAATCTTCCTCCACCACCGGCTCATACTTTCTGGTATACTCATCTAGGGTTTACTCCACTGACAGATCTGAAGGAGCCAAGGAATAGGCGAGGGACTGCGTGTGCACGGCTACGAGCGATTGTTTGTGGGCGTACGGGTGGTTATTTTCAGCGAGTTTACAGCAGCCTCGACGGACGACACAATCTTCCTCCACCTGGAAACGCTGCTGCAAGTTTGCAGCAGCCTCGACGGCTCCGTTTGACGCCTCTACGACGGTGCGACGACAGTGGCTTCAGCCCACTGCGTTCAACGGTGCTACGACACGGAGTTCCGGTGCCGGATGAGGGGTAGGTGCGGCGCCGGTGGAGAAGGTAGAGAGACCGAGAAGAGAAAGAGGAAGATGGAGAGGAAGATAAGTTAATTAGGGATTGAAATTTTGAAATGATTATTATACAATTAATATTTAATAATTAAAAATCTGATTTTTGAATAAACAAACCTTGTATCTGATTTTTGAAGTTGGATTTTGAAAGGTTGGGTTTGGTGTAATTACCACTATTTTTATTGTCATAATTGACTTGATAAAGGCAAAAGTCAAAGAGCATAACAATTAAAAATCCAGCTATACTCTAGTCTAATTTAAGAAGAAAGCTTATGGGCTTGCTGAGTCATTATTGGGCCTCATTTGGTAAATGGGCCCATAAAGTGTAGATCCATATTGACTAGCTTGAAAATTTTATAATCAATTCAAGATAAACAAAAATACAATATGAAAAATGAAATTCGACGTACATGTGAGATGGATAAACAAACATGTTCATTTCAAATTGTTTGAGCTTTAAGACAAAATGGTCCGACCAACGAAAATTAATGCCACGAACATTATTTGTGCTCGTAGTATTTGTGTTCGACTTGCAAATCTGGTTTCCACCATTGACGAATTCCATGTGCCTCCTTGAACCTTTCACGTCTACTCATATTAACATTAACAACGTGACTTATATTTATAGTCATATTTGCATGGTACACAATACTCCGTATTGAATTTTGTGTCGATATATTTCCAATTTTTCCAAATCCCATGCTCTCCATTATCTCCCTGAGTTCGAAATATCCAACGTAGTTGGAACATATGGGATCGGACTTATTGACGAACAAATGGGGGTGCCCATGAAGATAACACGATAAATGGATCATTTACACCAGGCGTTAGCCGGTGACCTCCTTTAGCAACAAAAACTAGTCCTGCTGTGAGGAAATTTTTTCCTAATCTTAGACCATTCTTCAAAATCTCGTTTTTTATTTGTTCAATTGGAAAAGAAAGGAATGGCGGATTAAAGAGATAGGTCTCGAGATGATATCCCTCTTCCACCTGTCAAAAGCACACAATCAAACTACCAAGAAAGCACTTAAATTGTTTGACTAAACTTAGTTAATTACTTTTAACCAATCTTCCCGTACCATTTTCCTCCCAATTAGTAGTGATATGGATGATTACGTATTTTGGGAGACCTTGGCCTGCGCAGTTAGGATAGGACTTGAAAATAGCTCCAAAAATTGATTGGTCCTTCTCATCTACTAGAACTTGGGTTAGTTCAAAATTGAAAGATTTCCACCATTCAGGAGCAAGAGCTTGATCGCCTTGTCGATTTTGCTTGCGATCACTTTCGAGTGTGTATACACCCTCGACCAAGCAGGCCATGATCGACTTACGATGATGCCAATTATTCCTGTCAAAGGTTCAAAACGAACACCCAAATTTCTTAATGGAACTCTGATTTTTCTTACTTTTCACTGGAGAAATCTCATAGTATAGGGTAACTTTACTCGTTTGGATTTTTTCATAAAGAATAAGCCCCGAGTCTAGTTGAACTGAAAAATGAGTCTTTCAATGACAACATAAACAATTTTTTTTTATTTTTTATTTTTATCTTTCTCTCTATTAGATTAGCCAATTTACTTTGCTTTTCATAAACGACCTGATTCATATTTTAAACGTGCATAATAATTTTAAATAATATTTGAAACGAGTCTTGAATTCAAGATATGTGAGCAACAAACATATTAAGCAACAAATTAAAAATAGGCATACCAATCAATATCAGTAAGATATTTAGGTCCATTATCGTCGAAATTTTCCATCTCGGGGCCTATCGATCTATCAAAAAACATTTCACCGATGTACGCAGCCTCTTCAACAATCTGTAACAAATGAAAAATTAAACATAAATTATAAAGGTCATACATAACCTTGAAGCCATCGGAACAATAATTGATAATTATGACATTCTATTACAAGCGTTTTTGAACAAAAAAGTTGTAACTAAGCTCAATTTCGTCTTGAGTATGTTAGAGAACACAAAATATCTTAGCACATTACCCACCAAAAGAAACGTTGAAATAATTTCATGGCCGTATTGATACTTACATTTATATATATGAATATCGAAGTATACATGACATTCAACAGATTGTGCTAGGAATAAAGAAAATATCATGTTTGGCTTAGCTTCAAAGCTTCTAATTTTTTTTTTCCCCAACATCATGTAAGAAAAAACCTTTTAAGTTCGACCAAACATGCTAAATAAGGAAAACTACCTTAAATCTCTCTCTTCCCTGTAGGCTAGCTAGTTATGCTATGCAACTATACTCTTTATCAAGAGTAAACCTGTGTGAAAGTATATATAGAGAGAGGTTGACTTAAGAAAAATAATAAGTCCTCGCAATATTTTTTCATTTGATTGGTGTTCATTAGCCAACTATCTATGCTTATTTGCAACGAAAATTTAAACGGTGATAACATTTGTAAGTTGACCTTTATATTTTAAAATTCATTTTTTCCATTTTCAATCTCACATTTTATAAAATTCACAACTTTTATCAACTATTCAACTAAAATTTTAATCAACTTTATCAAAATCTACTAAAAATATAATTTTTAATTAAATAGGCTAATTATTATTGAATTGGGCCGTATATGTATATAAATTAAAAATTAATTAAATAGTGACACAAACTAAATCAAAACAAAAAAAGTAGAAATTACATGCCAACGGGTGTTTAAAGATTACAATTTGTAAATCAGCTATAAAATTTATTTGTTCACATATCAGGTATTAATATAATAATTAAATATTAAATATCTCAACACAATTCAATTCCAAACCCTAAAAATCATTTCATTCTATTCTCACTCTCCATCTTCTATCTTCTGACTCTCTCAACCTATTGACACCCCTTAATTCGACGAAGACGGCGACACACCCACCGGCCGGAGACCGTAGTGACACACAAGACGACGACGCACCTAATGTTGTAGATCGTTGCCACACACACCATTTCTCTTCTCACTCTCTCTCACTTCGGAGTATCACGCGGAGTGCCAACTTACAATAGTGCTCCACCCATTGTCCGAGATGGCAACATTCACAAGAACGACTCACCCTTGTCAAAAATTGCCGCCGCACACTTTTTTCCCTTGTAACAGACGCGCTCCACCCACTGTCGAAGATGGCGGCGCTGTAAGCGTCCTTGCCTGTGGCGCTATGCAATGGCAACGGTTACAGATTTTTTGGGTTGGTTTTCTTGGTTGTTGGGTTGTGGTGGTGGTGCAATAGTGATTATTGTGGTAGAGTATTATAGTGGTGGTTGTTCGTGGTGGAGATGGTTGTTGGTGGTTGGAGGTCTGATAGTGGTGGTTGTGGTGGTTTTTTGTTGGCAATGGATTGGATCTGGTGGTGGCGATTTGTTATTGGTGATGTGGTTGTGATGGTGGCTGTGGTGGTGGCGAAGTGAAGGTGGTTGCAAGTGGTCGTGGTGGTATGTGACCAATTATTTAGTTATCTGTGACCAACTATTTAATTATGATCTAAAAATTCGATAATTTGTAATTGAAAAATAATTTGTGACCAATTAATTTGAAAAACTGTAACCGACAAATTAATTGTGACTTATAAATTTTTTAATTTATGAACGATGAAATAATCATGACCAATTAATTTGATAATATGTGACATTGTAACATATAAGTACGCACATGTGATCATTAATTGTATAATTGTAACTTTAATGTATTTAATTAATAAAATATTTTCAATTAATTAACTAATACCTGAATTTTTAATTTTAAGATTTCTGAAAATTGAATGGTTCATACTTAATGCATGACTGTATACACATTCTTCAAAATTTTTTAAAAATGCTCAAAATCATAAATACTAAAATTAATTGAACTTTATACATATGTTTCAAAATTTTAACAAAAATATAATATTCAAAATTATAAATACTACAATTACTTAATAATCAATTCTTAAAATTAGATTAGACATGAACATTAAATTAAAAAATACCCAAAATATTGTCTAATTTTTTAACGAATTTCAATTCAAACTCTTCTTCATTCAAGTCATTTTCCATGTCATCCGATGTAAAATAATCTTTATCGGACTCCCCTATTTCAACTAGATAATTTCTATTGCCTCTTGTAGATTGTAGCGTATCATCATTAACCTCCTCTTCATCATCACAACCATCAACAATTCAAGATTGTTCATTACTAGGATCACTTGTTATTAAAAACTAGATAAATATAGAAGAAGAAAAAAGCTCAGACTCGATATAGACAATTTGCAATTTTATGAAAAAAAAAAATTTTGTTTTTTATTTTTTTCAAATCAAAGCCAAACAGATTGTTATATATAATTCACGGGATTGGGTGATTTGAGTTAAGGGAACAATACACAAAACCTACATATAAGAATTACTTTTCAAAACTAACAAATTTCTCTAATTATTTCAAAAATCAAGCGGTAAATAGATTTATTAAATATTAAATTATAATATAATATATATTAATTATTTACACCCCATGACACCTCACCCACCCCCACCCCCATCCCCATCACCTCACTACACCACCTTCCCTCCATTTTCGGCACCCCTCCGGCGACGCTCCCAAGAATGTTTCCGACTATTACTCCGTTGGCCGCTCCGGTAACTCTCCGGCGATCACTCCGACGGCTAACTTCGAAATTTTTCCAGAATATTTTTGTCACAATCAGCCACAATTCACAAGTCACAATCGGTCAAACGAGTCACAATTCACCAATCACAATCGGTCACAAAAAGACATAATCGGTCACAAACAAATACATTCGACCACAAACAATACAACGAACTACCCGTGGTCAAATCGCGATCCGGTCGTAGATCGAAAAGGTTCGCCGACACCACCAACTCCTCGTTGCGCCTTTCTTACTCGCAATAGCGCGACGCCGACAGTGATGACCGCTACACCCACCACCATCTCCATTGCTGCTGGACAACCAATCAACCATTGTAGCCCTAAATCGGCTCACACCTACTACCATCTCCATCACCACCATCTCCATTGCTGGTGGACAACCAATCAACCATTGTAGCCCTAAATCGATGCTCACACCTACCACTATCTCCATTACTGCAACAGCGATGACCGCTACACTTGCCATCTCCGCTGCAGTAACGATGTCAAGCTCCGTCGTTGGTCAGAGCGCAGTGATGACGTCATCGTCGTTGTAGCTACAAATCGACAATGACCGCTACAGCAAAAACCACCCCAACACGAAAACCATCAACACTCCAAAACCCAACAAAAATACAACCACCGCAAGCCATGCACACACCACCACGGTCCACGGTCACAAAATCACGCCCAAGCGCCACCAACCATGTACATGCACCTCCGACGTTCAGATCTGTGGGTTCAAATCGCCAAGGTACAGCATATCACCACCACAAACTACTGCTGTAATCCGACCCAGATAGCCACCATAGATCTCATCGGTTCTGAGAGAGAGGGAGATTAGAGCGGTGAGAGAGTTGCCATAGATTTTAAGAGAGAGATGTGAGATATGAGAAAAAGTCGACACAAGTTTTGAGGGAGAGACAGTTGCCACAGGTTTACAGAGAGAGAGATGATGAAGAATTGTTTTTATAATTATTAATATTAATATTTTTGATTAAATACCTGATTTATGATTAAAAAAACTTTGTACCTTACTTTTGAATTTTCATCTTTAAAGACTGGGTTTCCTGTAATTTCCTTTTGAGTTAATTTGATACTTGTTTGACTTAATTTGCTTTTTCAGATATAAAAATGGATTAAACTTTGTTTTGCTAATTTTGACACAATATTTAACACAAATATGTGCTCATTTTGGTATTTAAACGTGCATATGCGGTCAATGAAATGAGTTGACCATATTAACACGCACATACCCCATATACGAGGCGATTCAAAAATGCATTGAGTATATTCGCACATTTTAGAACGAACTATTAGGCCCCGTTTGATTGGCAGAATTTTCCATGGAATTAGGAAAATATTTCCATTTTCCACTTTTTTGACTGTTTGATAGGCGAAATTTTCCACGGAAAATGTTTTCCCTCCCTACCCCCGACGTGCCTATTTTCTGGGTTTTTGTTGAAAAAGTTTTCCAGGCGGCTGCTAAATTATTATTATTATTATTATTATTATTATTATTATTATTATTATTATTATTATTATTATTATTATTATTATTATTATTATTATTATTATTATTATTATTATTATTATTACAATGGAAACAAATGTCATAACCAATTGTAAAACAAAGTCAAACGAATAGAAAATTTTAAAATTTTTTGATTGGGAAATTATACAAATCAAACACACTTAATTAACAATTCCTTGCAAAACAATTTCCAGGCAATTACTTTCCCTGAAAACCATTTTCTTTTCACCCATTTTCCATCATTGCAATCAAACGGACCCTTAGAAAAAAGTCGTGCAAATTACTAACATAATTTTCAAGAAAGTAGGTGCGATGATTTTGTGAAGTTTTATCCCTTGTTTGAACCCAATTCTTGTTTTCTATATTTTCAATAGAGCAAGAGAATACATAATGCACAGTGTTGAAGAATGGCAATACAGATTCAAGGAAAGAGAGCAATACATTAAATTTTAACCGTTCAAATGCGGACAACTTCCCAACAGAGTGATTAAAATTAACCCGTCCTGAAATGCGATCAAAATTAATCATTCCTTGGAGAAAGCCTATATTTATCTCAAAATGACAAATTATTCAGTCTGTAACAGGAGAGGAAGAATACAACAAACCTTAATTTCAAGAGAAGAATATGACCACCCATAATTTGGATAACTTGATTTTGAGTTATTTTAATTTACGAAGTGGGTCATAAATCGATTTGTGCAAGACAGAGAAGAAGACGAGGCCAATTATTTTGAATAGAAACAAGGAACGTGAGTTGGAACTTGAAATAAACGAATGCCGTGTAAATTTGGGCCACTTAATTTATTTTGTTTTAAACTAATTTGTGTCATTAATTGATTAATTTAAATTTAATTTAATTGATTGATAACTAATCAATTAGTTATTTTTGCCATTCAAATGGTTGCAAATTTTATTTTAAATTAAATTTTTTAAGTAATATTTATTAATTAAACACATGTAGAGCATCTTCACGAGATCTTATACATAAAAGTAATTTTATTTAGTGTTACTAAAGTTTAACGACAATTTAGATTGCAAAGCACCAGTGACATTAAATTAAAAGTTAAATTAAATGAATCATATAATTTCATAACTGAAATTTAGCAACAGCCTAGATGTCAGCACCGATGACATTAAGTTATATGTTCAATTAAATAAATTATATAATTTCATATTTAATTAAATATATCACATAATGACGCATAAACCGGTATTTATTCTATGCATAATAAAGAGTATCTTTAAATTTAGAGAATAAAATTTTTAGAATAATATATGTACGTAAAAACGTTGGAAGAAATTTTACAATAGAAAATTTATATTCAAAAAAATCATACCCCATATAATTTTGTATCCGAAAATTTACATGGAATATGACCTTTTTGGATGTAAAATTTCGAAATTTTTTAATGTCATATCCCATATAAATTTTCTAATAAAATAATGCAAATTACATTGAGAAATTTGTATCACAAAAATAATAAATGTTAATGAAATAATTAAATTTTTTTAAAAAAATCGAATTAGACACCTCTTTTTAAGACGTATGTTTGATGCATTTTTAACTAGTTTCGATATCTGTTTGAACTATTCGATATGCCTATAATGTAGTTCTCGAAACGAGTTTTGAGATGATATAAGCGATTTGTAGATTCGACTATCGTACGATCGTCGGAGAATTTTTAAAGTTAGCATGTCATCGAAATTCTCGAAATACTAATTTTAAATCGCCTACTTTGACAAGTCGTAACATTTGCTACGATTGGTCGTTTCGCACTCTGTTAATGACATAAAAATAGATTGTGTGTACTTCGAAATTGTATTAAGAATGCAATATTTCGATTTTGTTTCACGTCTTATAATGATTTTGAAAATTGAAACAAAACATAGAAAATTTTCCCAAAAAAAAAGTCAAAGCAAAGCAAAGTTGGGGGCACGTGCCCCTGACCTCCCCGGGTCCGCCAAAGTGAAACCTCCTACATCCCACGCAAAAATATGAGTAATACTATTTATAGTGAAAATTATCGATAGTCGTACTACGAAATATATACACAAAAATTTGTTATTTAATATTTTAATGTGATAGTTTTTTATTACCTTATGTATCAAATAACAAATTATCAGGTATATATGGTCTAGTACGATTATCGATAATTTTCATTAAGAAAAGTACACTAAATTCATATTGAGTTGGTAAAAAATTTCAAATTGGTCCTATTTCTCCAAATGTTTACTCGGCTAGAAATACTTGCATATAGAAGAGTCTAAACAGTGGAGGCACACTTATTTAAAGAGAGTACAAGAAGTACATAATCAAGAATAATTTATGTTAATTTGAAAATATGAATGCGATAAAAAAATTATGACATAAATGTGTAAATGCTATGAACATTTTACACAATTAATATGTAATCTAGTTATTAAAAACTACGGTATATACTGTATATTTAGCCTTTGCAGAAATGATAGGGGTGATATGGTGGCTGCCCAGTCTAAATTCATTGCCAAATGAGTTGATTAACAGAAGAAATCTTATCTATATTCTAGTTATGTTATCTTGTATTTGAATTTGTATAGATTAGTGTAATCTTGCATTTGGATTTGTATATGTTAGTTCTGTAGTTACCTAGTTACGCTCTGTATGTTTATCCACTCAATCATTTGTAACCTACATATATATTCACCTCTATCAATAAACAGAGTGTAGTAGTTTTCATATTAGAAAAACTATCATGGTATCAGAGCATTCTTAATTCCCAGCTCCCTCATTTCAATTTTTTTTTCCCTTCTTATCTCTTCCTTCGTTGTTACCATGATGACTACCAATCCAACCCCAACCTCGACTGCCAATTCATTAATTCACAATACCAGTGAACCACATAATACATCGATCACCATTAATATTTCAGCCCAAGCCCCACTCAAACTCACCTCCGATAATTACGTCTCATGGAATATTCAGTTTCACACACTTTTTGTAGGCTACAATCTAACTGGCTATATTGATGGTACAAAACCATGCCCACCTGCAACTCTCTCTCAAAACAACACCATCTTGGCAAATCCTAATCATATGCTCTGGGTTCGTCAAGACCATTTGATCCTAAATGTTCTTGTAGGATCTCTTTCCCCCACCATCATCCCCTTCATTGCCCGAGCAAAAACCTCTCGTGAAGCCTGGATAACCTTAGCATACACTTACGCCAAACCATCTAGGGTACGTATCAAACAAGCAAAATGCCATCTAAAATTTCTAACTATGGGATCCCAGAGTGTTATTGAGTTTCTTCAAAATGCAAAAGCTCGTGCTAACGAACTGGCCATCCTTGGAGCACCGATTGATGATGAAGATCTAGCAGAAAAGATCCTTGATAGACTAGGAGATGATTACAAAGAGTTAGTGCGTGCTGTCCAAGCTCGAGACAATCTAATTTCATTTGATGAACTTCATGAAAAACTCTTAACATTTGAAGCATCCATTCATGATAATGAACCTGCCCCCCATCTTATTTTTCTGCCTCTGCTAACCCAACAAATCGAACCAATTCTAGTTCGCCCTCATCAGGAACCAATGGCTGGAAACCACCATCCAATTATGGTGTCAACAACATGGGTAGGCGCCCGTCGCCCACCTTAAATGACTCGTCCATTCCCATCAAACATAGCCGAAACAAATCTTTGTACTAGGCCTCCTCCACGGCCTTATCTTGGCTACTGTCAAATATGTGGAATTCAGGGACACAGTGCTAAACGATGTCCTTCCTTTCGCTTAGTCCCAGTTTATCAAACCAGCAACACAAATAAAGCAGGGACTTCATTATCACCATGGCAACCAAAAGCACACTTTGCTGCCAACTACACTCCAGAATGGCTTCTGGACAGTGGTGCTTCCCACCATGTTACTTCCGACTTGAGCAACTTATTTCTTCACTCTCCTTCCATAGGTTCTGATGACATTATGATTGGAGATGGCACAGCTCTTCCCATTACTCATACTGGTTTCATATCCCTCAAAACTCCTACTTTTCAATTTTCATTAGATAATGTTTTATGTGTACCTAGCATGAAAAAAAACTTGATATCTATCTCACAATTTTGTGCTTCAAACAATGTATCTATTGAATTCTTACCTTCTGCATTTTTGGTGAAGGAACTTCGCACGGGAACAATACTTTTGAAGGGTCCAACTAAGGATGGTGTGTACGAATGGCCCCCAAATTCCCCATTATTTGCCTTATCAATAGTCAAGACTACCTCATCCGATTGGCATCATAGATTGGGACATCATGCTCTTCCTATTTTGAAACATATGGTTTCAAATTATCATTTGGATTTAGCTTCTTCTATTCCTTCTGATTTTTCATGTAACGCTTGTCACTGCAATAAAAGTCATAAACTTTCCTACTCTAATTCAACTCTTTTCTCCACTCAACCTCTTCAAATAATATTTTCTGATGTTTGGACTTCACCAATTATGTCTCATGATGGTCGTAAATATTATGTCATTTTTGTTGACCATTTTACCAAATACATTTGGCTTTATCCACTCAAACAAAAATCTGAAGTTAAAGAAGTGTTCAATAGATTTAAAGCCATTGTCGAAAAATATTTTAATCTCAATATTAAAACATTATATTCTGATAATGGTGGTGAATTTATCGCTCTAACTTCATTTCTAGCTACTCATGGTATATCTCATTTGACTACTCCACCTCACACACCTGAACACAATGGGTTTTCAGAGAGACAACATCTCCATATAGTTGAAACAGGTCTCACTTTGTTGTCACATGTTTCACTTCCTTTAATTTATTGGTCTCATGTTTTTGCCACTGCCGTGTACCTAATTAATTGCATGCCAACCTCGACATTAAATTTCTTTTCTCCTTATGAAAATTTTTTTGGTGTACCTCCTAATTATCTAAAACTCAAGGTTTTTGGTTGTCTATGCTATCATTGGCTTAGACCATATACATCACATAAAATTGAGTCTCGATCTAAACCTTGCGTATTTATTGGGTACTCTTTAACGCAAAATGCTTATCATTGCTATGATCCTTCAACATCAAAAATCTATGTTTCTAGACAAGTTAAATTCATTGAGTCTATTTTTCCCTTCAACTTCTTATCCACTTCTTCTCCACATCCCGAATCATCTACCATTTCCAATTGGGTTCCACCAGTGCTTACAATCAGTGCAAATACCAACAATTTACCCCCACTCGTACACTCATCTGATTTGGACACTCAAAGATCGTCCTCGTGTGAAGCTTCAATGCAATCAATTACTATAGAAACTATCACACATGACCCTAGGCCCTCTATCCCCTCGTTTGACAAACCATTTACACAAGCTATTCCCACATCAACCCCTCCTACTTCCCAAACAACTCACCAAATGACTACCAGGGTAAAAACAACATTCACAAACCCATACATAAAATAAAACTCCACAACCAATTATCTACTTTCATTGATATCGAACCTACAATTGTGACCCAAGCTATCAAAGATTCAAAATGGCGTCGAGCTATGTCAAAAGAATATGATGCTCTTGTTCGGAATGGGACATGGTAATTAATACCTACCGATCCTAGTCATAATATTGTTGGTTGCAAATGGATTTTTAAAATCAAACGTAACCAAGATGGCTCCATTGCTAGGTATAAGGCTCGCTTGGTTTCAAAAGGTTTTCATCAAAGACCGGGAGTAGATTATCATGACACTTTCAGCCCTGTGGTTAAACCCACAACAATTCGCATTGTTCTAAGCTTAGCCTTAAGTAGAGGTTGGTCAATTCGTCGCTTGATGTTAATAACGCATTCTTTCAAGGCTGCCTCTATGAGACAGTTTACATGACCCAACCACAAGCTTTCATTGATCAAGTTCATCCATCCTATGTATGCAAACTCACAAAAGCCATTTATGGTCTCAAGCAGGCTCCACAAATATGGTATCAAGAACTTCGTAATTTTCTACTTCAGTATGGTTTTAAGAACTCTCATGCTGATACTTCGCTATTTGTCCTTCACTTGAATGGGCATCTAATCTATCTACTTGTTTATGTTGATGATTTGATTATAACTCGGGAGCAATATTACGTTGGCGAATCAATTTGTTCAGCTTTCTAGTCGACTGCTTTCTCTTTAAAAGATCTTGGTTTGCTCTCTTATTTTCTTGGCGTGGAAGTTGTCCCCAATAACCATGGCATTCTCCTTTCTCGCGACGGTATCTCATGGATCTTCTTACTAGAACTCATATGATAAATGCTAAATGTTGCCACTCCTCTTCCATCGGATTCATCTTCTCTTACATTACATTCTGGAACCGCTTCTTTCGGACCCTACGTAGTTTCGTGCAATACTCTAAGCCTTCAATATCTCTTTATTACTCGCCTTGATATTGCTTTTACTGTAAATAAACTCTCTCAATATATGCACAGGCCTACAACTTAACATTGGGCTCTTGTTAAGCGACTTTTACGTTATCTTTGTGGCACTATAAATGATGGTCTGCAACCGTTCAAGGATTCTCCCCTATCATTACATGCCTTCTCTGATGCTCATTGGGCTGGAAATCAAGATGATTTTTCATTGACCAGTGCTTATATTGTTTATCTTGGCAAAAATGCCATCTCTTGGAGTTCATAGAAACAAAAAACGGTAGCGCTACAACAACAACAGAACTTAATTGGATCTGTTCTTTGTTAGCTGATCTTGGTGTCTCAATCTCTACAAGTCCTGTTGTTTATAGTGATAATGTTGGGGCTCCTCAACTTTGTTCTAATCCAGTCTTCCATTCACGAATGAATCATGTGGCCATTGATTTTCATTTCATTCATGATCAAGTTCAAAGTGGCTCTCTTCGGGTTGCACATGTTTCCTGAACTTATCAACTTGCTGATGCTCCAACTAAGCCACTTCCTCGTGCTCGATTTCTCCTTCTCAAAGACAAAATTGGACTCTTCTCTCGACCTCCAACTTGAGGGGGCATAATAGAAGAAATCTTATCTATATTCTAGGAATTTGTATAGATTAGTGTAATCTTGCATTTGGATTTGTATAGGTTGGTTTTGTAGATACCAAGTTACGCTCTGTATGTTTATCCATTGAGTCATTTGTAACCTATATATATTCACCTCTATCAATAAACACAGTGTAGTAGTTTTCATATTAGAAATTATATCAATGATAAGAGCGTAGCATGAAACTTTCATATGTGAGGTAGAATCTTGCAATGTTGTTACTTGTAAGTAGACACTCTCAAAAGGGGATGTTAATGAATAATATAGATTTGTGAAATACGGATATAATTGATGTTAGAATTGACAAGGGTAATTATATTACCATTTCAAAATTTGTTTGTTACGCTACAATTTTAAATTAAGGTTTAATCTATTTAAATGGTCCTAAGTAAAATTACATTAATAACCATCCTTTTAAATAATTTTTTTGAACTAATTTTTTCTTCAATTCCACAACCACCGTTAAACTTGTCGTCTTCTTTTTCATCCATGTGGCGGATGGTGCAACTTTTTTTTTTTCAACATCACCGGCGGGGTGGGTAATAAACTTTGAATTATCGGAAAAGCTTGTATTGCTATTGCTATTACCTGGCCTTTAATAGTCAAAGATGATCCCATAATTAAGGGATTTGTTACAAGTTATTTACACGTAAATCAAGCAATGAGAAAGGAAGGAATAACAAACTGTACAAAAATAGCTACATATTTACATAGTCAAAGAAACATTCTCCTAATAGAGAATTTACTTCCTAATACTCCCCCTCAAGTTGGAGCGTGAGGATTTGGAACACCCAACTTGCCCTATAAAAACTTGAACTGGTGATGGCCGAGAGCTTTGATCAAAATATCAGCTGGTTGGTGCGATGACTGTATATATGAAGTGGAGATGTTACCCGCGACGAGTTGTTCACGGACATAGTGACAATCAACTTCAATGTGCTTTGTACGTTCGTGGAAAACTGGGTTGGAAGCAATGTGTAAGGCTGCTTGGTTGTCACAAAGAGATGCGCATGGGGTTACTATGGAACACTCAAAGTTACGCAATGAAATACTTTATCCATGTTAATTCACACATGGTTAAGGCAATGACTCGATCATCGCCTTGGAAGAGCGAGCGACTGTCGGTTGCTTCTTGGTTTTCCATGAGATGGGTGGAGACCCAAGATTAATGAAATACACTGTGAGGGAGCTACGAGTTAGGGTACATGCGGCCCAATTAGAGTCACCAAATGCCTAAAGCTGGAGAGAGCTATCAGACCGTAATAAAATACCCTGGCCTGGAGACCCTTTCAAATAGTGAAGAACACGGTATACGGTGTTCATATGCTCTTGTCGAAGCTCGTGCAAAAACTGAGTTAAGATTTGAACAACATAACATATATCCGGGCGAGTAATAGAGAGATAACAAGATGACCCACAAGATGGCGATAACGTCCTGGATCATGAAGGAGACGGCCTGAAGCACGAGCAAGATTGTGATTTTGTTCCATAGGAGTGACGGCTGGCTTAGCACCCGAGAGACCCGCTTCTTTTAGTATATCAAGAGCGTACTTTCGTTGGCACAAGAATAGACCAGAAGCGTTACGAGCTGCTTCAATGCCAAGAAAGTATTTCAAGGTCCCAGATCTTTAAGCTAAAAAAGGTCATTAAGGTAACTCTTGAAAGAAATACAGGCTTGAGAATTATTTCTTGCCACAATCAAATCATCAACATACACAAGAACAGATAGGAAAATATCATCTTTGCGGTAAGTAAAGAGAGTGTGGTCAGCATGTGACTGAATAAAATCGTAGCGCCGGATAGCTGCAGTCAATTTGGCAAACCAATTGCGAGGTGACTATCGGAGACCATATAAAGACTTTTGAAGCCGATAAACTTTATTGGGATGAGAGTGGAAAAACCCGGAGGAAACCGCATATAGAACTCCTCGTTGAGATCACCATGGAAGAAAGCATTATTAACATCAAGTTGAAGTAATTCCCAGCCTTTAATGACTGCGATAGCAAGAAATAGTCTAACACTGACCAACTTTGGAACGGGGACAAATGTCTCATCAAAGTCAAGTCCTTCGACCTGAGTATCACCACGTACCAGGAGTTGAGCTTTATGCCTTTCGATAGTGCCATCGGACTTGTATTTGAGCTTGTAAACCCATTTGCAACCAATGGGCTTTTTGCCAGGAGGAAGATCTGTAATAGTCTAGGTACCATTACGCTCAAGGGCGTCGATCTCAGTTTTCATAGCTTGTCTCCAATGAGGGTCCTGCATAGCTTCATTAAAAGAACGGGGTTCAACCTCAGCAGTGATAGCACCCAAAAATTTCGAATGTGATGAAGAGAAATTTTGACAAGTGACATAATTAGCCAAAGGGAACCACGTACCTGAGGACCCGGTGGAGTGGCGAGACGAAGGAGGATGTACCTAGACCGCGTGACAAACATAATCATGGAGATGACTAGGTGGCTTACGAACTCGATGGCCACGACCAAGGGATGGTACTGGAATATCAGATGTTGTCATAGAGGAGTTGCGATGCACGATGACAGTGTCAGATAATGGCACAGGAGATGGTGCAGTGGCAGGAGACATGCGTGTCTCAGCAACAGTAAAAGACCGAGTGTGTGGCGGTGTCATGAGGGCTTCCCCTGACTCATGAGATGATGCAACATTATCAAAAGTAAGGGATTCCCACGACCAATCAGATCCAATGATAGTGATGGAAGGTGTAGAGCTTGATTGGGAATGAGGAGTAGCAAAAGGGAATGTGTTTTCATCAAATTTCACATCTCGGCTAACACACATCTTTTTAGACTCCAAATCTATAACCTTCCAACCTTTCTTACCATGGGAGTAACCCAAGAATACACAACGACGACTATGGGGGGAGAATTTATCCTTGGAGCGGTCTTTGTAGTGAGCATAACATAAACAACTAAAGACTCAAATGTGTGTAAAATTAGGTGGTGTAGAGAATAATTTTTCATGTGGAGTAAGGCCATTCAAAAGAGGTGTGGGGGTACGGTTTATTAAATGTGCGGCAGTAAGAACACACTCCCCCCAAAATTCAATAGGTAAGGAAGCTTGAAACAATAAAGCCTGGGCAGCTTCTAGAATATGACGTTGTTTCCTTTCGACATGACCATTTTGTTGTGGTGTATCAACGAGGCTGGTTTGGTGAATAATCCTACGTTGACCATAAAAGGAAGTCACAGAAGTGGAAATAAATTCCAAACCATTATCACTACGAATCATTTTGACAGATTTTGCAAACTGTGTGTTGGCCATAGTACAATAAACTAGCTTCACCTTTATCATGCATCAAATAGACTCGAACGGCACCACTAAAATCATCCACAATAGTAAGAAAATAAGTTGCACAAGAAATAGTACACTTGCGATATGGACTCCAAATATCACAATGAATTTAATCAAACTGGTCTTTAGCACAATTGGTACTAATAGGAAAGCGAGATCGAGTTTGTTTGGCTCGACAACAGATATGACAAATGGAAAGATGGTCAGGAACAACGACCTTATTGCCATCAACATATAAATATGACATGGGTTTAGAAGACGGATGACTCAATCGGCGATGCCATGTCTCATAAGACTCATGTACTCGAGCTACGAAGGCGGCCGCTGCTATAACCGGTCGATAGTTGTACACCCCTCCTCGTGACTCACCCAATCCAATCGGGCTCCTCGCGGTGCAGTCCTGCAAGGAGATTCCTCTTGAGCAGAAGTTTCTCAACCCATGAAGACCACTCCCAAAACTTTGGAAGAAAAGAAATTTCTCCACGACTGACAAGTGCGCTTCCCCATCGTATTTCTTTGTTATTGATCATCTCACAAGTTGTGGCATTTGGGATGCACTCCATGCTTTGGGAATAATGACCCGGAAGACGCAAAAAGGGAAGACTGCTAGATCGGTTGGACAAAGTATTAAAAAAAAATTATATATATATATATGTGTGTGTGTGTGTGTACACACACACACACACACACACACACACACATATATATATATATATATATATATATATATATATATATATATGAAGAGAGAGAAAGAGAAGCCGGCAGAAATCAAAAGGGGGGGGAGGGGTGGGGGGGGGGGCTCTTACCTTTTGCTTACAAATGTAGCCTTTGAATCTCTAAACCTAATACTTTGTTGATATAAATAGTTAAATATCGAGCTTCATTTGAGCCAAACTTATCATAAAACATAAAAAGTCTGTTAAAAAAATAATAAATAAACAAATCAAGTTAACCAAGAATTGTGTAAAATAAATAAATAATCGAACAACGATTACGTCAAAAAAAATCGAAAATCAAGATTTACTAATTTATTTATTTCATAATAAATTAATAAATCTTGAGGGGGCATTTGTAGACATAAAAAAATAATAATAATAAATAATGGGTTGAGACAAGTTAAATAATTAGCCCAATTGAACTAAAACCCAATAAGCCCATAAGATTTTAAAAGCCCACCCTACTATTTTAAAATCCACAATTATTCAATTATAATCAATTTTAATTGAATTAATTGAGTGATTACCAAATTTGGCCAATAATTTCTCCTATAAATAGGATCAAAGGTCAATTGCAAGTGGGGGGAGCAAAAAGTAAAGAAGAAAATCATGAAGTGTTGAAAAAATCCCAAAATCGGAGGGAGAGAAGAAATTCTCTCAACCCAAAGTCAGGGGAACATGAAAAAAATCAAAATCTTCTTCAAATCAAACAAACCTAAGAAGATCAAAATCTTCTTCGAATTAAATCAAGATACAAGCCCAAGTTTCGAAGTGCAAATCCAAGCTCAGAAATTCAAGCGCCAACAAGTTAAATTCTTGACAAATAAAATTCTCAACAAGTCTCGGATTCAAATTATGTGGCTCCTCGTTTTCAAACATTCAGATAATTAATTAGAGGGTTTTGCAATTTTGCAATTACAAGAAGATTCTTATTTATTTGTATTTTAATATAATTTGTAACGATTTCTATATTTTAGTACGCGAAATCCGTCGTACACACAACTATGTAGATCTATGTAGGCCAGATTAGAGATTTGGACCTTAACAACCGATCGAAAACGGAGCTCCTCGATAAAAATATGATTTTCTACTGAAATGGTTCGCTGAAGAGACTATCTTGACCAAAGAAGAAAAAAAGTGATAAGAGATTGAAAAGGGCTTAGGGATTTTCTGTATGACGTCTAAGCAAGCTTTTGGTAAGGTCTATTTCTTGCTTCTAATTTGCAGGAGCGCTTGTAGCGATCGTTGCGGCTTTTGTGTGGGTGGATTGCAATCATCGGCACGATGGATGTGGGTGTATTTTGGTTCGTTTGGTTGGGGTCGGGTGAGGGAATGTGGGGGTAAGTGTGGGGAGGTGGGAAGAAAATGTACTGTTTCAGATGAAGTTTTGGGTTTCTAATTCCATGGTCAATCAAGATGAAGTTTTGGGCTAAATGCACAGGCAGAGTTCCTTAGAGTCATTGTCATTGTCATTGCAGCAGAGTGCACATTTGGTTCTGAGACTCATTCCCGCACTTGTTGAAGCATTCTCAAAGTTCCAAACCCAGATTTCCAATTGGGGTAGGGGTAGGGATGGAATGGAATGGATTTTTAATTTTAATTATTTGAATTTAATTATTTTATTTTAAAAAAATTTAAAATTACCCTTTTAATCTTTTAAAATTAATCAAAATCAATTATCAAAATCAATTATTTGATCAACTAACGGTCAAACTAACAGAAATCATCCATTTGGACTTCATCCGCTACATTTTGAAAGATCCCTATTTTAATCGGTCCAACATAGCCTCCACATCTAGATGAACATTTTCACATTGTCTATTTTTTTCTTCCTACATTAACTAGAATAAGTATCACTTATGTTGCATTGATCAGCTTTTACAGAAATTATCAACTTTTGCCTGATAACAACTTTTATTAAGCAAACCACATTAACTTCGGAGCTGTCATGAGTCTATGGAGTAGAATTTTGACTTCTTTAATTTCTAAGACAAAAGTAGATTCCTTTTGATTCTTTTACTGGTTTTAGCCTACTTTTTTATACTGATGTACTATAATTAAAGATCCTACTTAAAACTCTATTAGCATTTCAAAAAAAACCTCTTGTAGAGTGTTTAGAGGGCTGTAAAATTTACAGCCCTCAAAACGCTGTACAAGTAGTGCAGTTCTTAGCATTTTTATTGTCATAATTGACTTGATAAAGGCAAAAGTCAAAGAGTATAACAACTAAAAATCTAGATGTACTATATTCTAAGAGGAAATGACAGAAGATAGGAATTTAATTTTTCAAATTCAAAAATCAGATCTTAAATTTATTTAATAAAAAATCAGGTATTAATTGAATTTACAATAAAAACCTTAATTTATTTCAATTCCCTAGTCTCACTCTTCTCTCTAAACACACCGGGCTTCAAATGTTTTCCCCATTATCTTTCTAAACCACTCAATCACCTCCCTCCATTTTCTCTCACCTTCCCGTCGTCGTCATTGCCTATTTCGACCACGAACTCCTCATCTTTCTGTTGCCACTGCTCACCATCGTTACCCAGCCCCATAACCACCGTCAATCCATATCGCTGGCCAGGAGCATCAATCGTGCCACTGAAATTGTGCGCGACAACCTTTTTGTCGTCGCCGTTGCCCAACCCCACAACCACCCTCAATCCATTTCACCCTAGAAGGAGCGCGGATCGCTGTGAGGTACGATGCAGATCCACCCACTCGGCGACTCTTCGCAGCTGAAGCACCGCTACGTTGTTGCGCCGATGATATTTTGTGTGGTAGCGGTATTTTGTGTGGTGACGGAGTTTGTGGTGGTGGATTTGACGATTTTTGTAGCGGCGGCTGTGGATCGGTGGTTGGGGTGGTGTGGTGTGGAGTTTTGTGTCATAGTTGTTTGTAGTGAAATTGGTGGTTGTGGTGGTGAGGATGAGGTGGAGGTGGTGAAGAGATGGAGAGTACAGTGTTCCTATTGGTTGTCGTGAGGTGGTGGTGGTGGTTCGGCACGTCGAAGGCGGTGGTGCTGCTAGAGGTCGCAAGTGTTGGTGGTAGTTAAGCAGTGGTGGTGGTAAAGATATGGAGATTACAATGTTCCAAGTTGTCATGAGGTGGTGGTGGTTCTGGCGACAGTGATTTGGCGGCAGTGGTGGTGGTTCGGGCACGCCAAAGGCGATGGTGCTACCGGAGGTCACAAGTGTTAGTGGTGGTCACCAATTATTTGGTCGACTGTGACCATTAAATTGGTTAATTTGTGACCAGTAAACAATATGTGACCAATGAAAAAATAATTTGTGACCATGAAATTATATGTGACCTAAAGAATTATTAATTTGTGATAGATAATTTAATAATTTATGATGAACTAATAAGTTGTGATTCATAATATTTGTGATTTATGAGCTGTGACCTATTAATTTTTTGATTTGTGACCTATGAAAATTTTAATCTGTGACATATAAATTTTCTGATTTGTGATCAATAAATAAGTTATGACACATAAGTATGTATACATGATCATAGATTGTATAATTGTTATTTTAATATATTTAATTAATTAATAAATACCTGATTTTTACAATTTTTAAACTTAAGGCCTGAAAATTGATTTGGTGATAGTTAAAACTTGATCCATGAAATCTTTCCCTATTCTAATTTAAGAAGAAAGATTATGGTCTTGTTGAGTCATTATTGGACCTCATTTGGTAAATGGGCCATACGGTGTAGATCAATATTGACTAGCTTGAAAATTGTGGTAATTACGTAAAACCAGGTGTTTAGTTTGATATTTTAAAGAATCGGGTTTACACTTTATTTAATTAAAAATCGGGTTTTAATTTCACAATTAATATTAATAATGATATTTTAAATTAAATTAATCTATATATCCACCCCCAAATTTCCTAAATCTAATCCAAATCCTAAATAATCCATTTCTCTCCACTCTCTCACCTGCACCACCGTCCGCCGCCTCCCTCCCTTCTCCTCTCTGTAGGCGTCACAACGCTACTGTGAACGGCAGCAGCGTTGTTCATAGCAAATAAGCAGACGTCGTCGTTCACAAATTAAGCGTCGTCAGAAATCGCAAAGAGCACCTCGATGCTGCTGTGGGTGTTTGGGCGCCGCTCGACACCTGATTTTATGTAGCCCCAATCGGTGATGTCGATTGTGAAAATCGATTATGATTCAGTAGCCGAGTACAAGTACAGCGGTGTCAATTTGAACTCAAATAAACCAGATGTGTGTGTTATGGCGGGGTCGACGGTGGTGAATCTATTTATTGGCGAATCTACGTGTGGCAGATCTGTTTATTGATGTAGCGAGGTTGACCGTGGTGGTGGGTTTTGGGGTGTTGTGGTGCAGGTGGCGATGGTGATGGTTGTTTTTTGTTATTATTGTGGATGCGGTTGTGGTGGTGTTGTGACTGAGGCGACGATGTTGGTGATACTGTGCAGGCGACGACGGTGATGGTTGTTGTTGGTGTTATTGTTGGTGGGCGGCGGTGGCGGTAGAGGTGGCGGCTATTTGGTCGATCTGCGACCAAGTATTGGTGGCGGATTGAGATCGGTGACGGGTGTTTGAGTGTATGCGACCAACTATATTAGCTATTAAATTGTGACCTTAAAATTATCTGTGACTAAAAATATAATCCGTGACCAACAAATTTGGAAATATGTAACCTTTATTATCTATAATTTTTTTAACTTGTGACCTATAATTTTTTGATCAGTGACCAATGACGTCAACTGTGACCCGAATATTTTTTTGATTTGTGAGCTCGAAATAATTTGTGACCAATAATTTGACAAGTTGTGACTGAAAAATAAATTTTATCTAATTAATTAGATATATGTGACCAAATTGTATATAACTGTGACCTTAACAATTGTCGAAATCGGAGCAGTTGTCGGAATTAAGCAATGGTGGAACGGTCAATAGAGTACTCGCCGGTAGTCGGAATAGTCATCCGAGTAGAGTGGCTACCGGAACTGTCGTCGGAGCAGTAAGGGGCGGTGGAGATGGGATGGGATGGGGTGGGGGTGGGGGTGGGGGTGGGGTGGGATTAATTATATTATATTACAATTAAATATTTAATTAATTAATAAAAACCTGATTTTTGCAATTTTGAAACCTAGCACTTGATTTTTGATTTTGGCAAAGATAATACATGATCTATGTATTTTTCCCTTGAAAATTTTATAATCAATTCAAGATAAACAAAAATATAATATGAAAAATGAAATTCGACGTACATGTGAGATACATAAACAAACAAGTTCATTTCAAATCGTTTGAGCTTTAAGACAAAATGGTCCGACCGACGAAAATTCATGCCACAAACATTAATTGTGCTCGTAGAATTTGCAGTCGACTTGCAAATCTGGTTTCCACCATTGACGAATTCCATGTGCCTCCTTGAACCTTTCACAGCTACTCATATTAACATTAACAGCGTGACTTATATCTATTCTCACTCTCACTCTCCATCTTCTATCTTCTCACTCTCTCCACCTATCCACACACTCTTAATATTCGACGACAAAGGCGACACACCCACTGTCGGAGACCGTGATGGTGGTGGTGCAATAGTGATTGTTGTGATAGAGTGTTATAGTGGTGGTTGTTTGTGGTGGAGGTGGTTGGAGATCTGATAGTGGTGGTTATGGTGGTTTTTGTTGGCAATTGATTGGATTTGGTGGTGGTGGTGTTGTGTAGTGGTGGCAATGGTGACGAAGTGAGGGTGGTCGTGGTGGCAGTAGTGTTGGTGGTGGTGGTATGTGACCAATTATTTAATTGTGGCCTAAAAATTCGATAATTTGTAATTGAAAAATAATTTGTGACCAACTAATTTGAAAAACTGTAATTTTTTTAATTTGGAACCGATGAAATCATCTGTGATCAATTGATTTGATAATATTTGACATTGTAACATATAAGTACACACATGTGACCATTAATTGTATAATTGTAATATTAATATATTTAATTAATAAAATATTTTCAATTAATTAATTAATACCTGAATTTTAAAATTTCTGAAAATATAGTTGTCCAAACCTAATGCATGACCTGTGAATTTTTCCTAGCCAAAAAAATTAAGTGGCCCAAGTTCACACGCCATTAGTTTGAGAGTTTCTTCCACGTTCAAAATCCTTGTCTCTTTTGAAAGTAATGGGTAGTCTTCTTGTACACATTTGGTTGAATGAGAGAAAAAAATTTAAATTTTATTTGTGTACTTTCTTCTGAAAACTTAGTCCCTCATAAAGTTTTATATAAGTTTTTAATCGTTTGACTATTATAAGTAGTGAAGAGGAAAATAATATTTCAATGGAAGATTTCTAATTATGGAATAAGGTATTGAGAGCATCTCCTATATATTTTATAGATTGCAGTTTACAGGCGGACAATTACACAAGGCTTCTAGTTCATATAGCATTGATGTCTAATTATAATCAATTAAGTTCGAATTTTGTCTTCGATGCAAATTTTTATAACTTGAATTTATATAATATGAGAGAAAAATAAGAAACAAAAAAGAAAAATAGAGAGAGTTAAAAATATTTTAATCGGTCTAACAAAGCCTCCACCTCTACACGGACATCTTCACAATGTCTATTTTTTCTTCCTACATTAACTAGAATATGTTTCTCTTATGTTGCATTGATTAGCTTTTACAGAAATTATCAATTTTTGCATGTATGATAACTTTTATTAAGCAAACCACATTAAAACTCTATTAGTATTTTTAAGGGAAGATTACATATTCAATAGTATAAGTTTAGTCTATTTCAAAAATAAGAACACAAGTTTAAAATTATCAAAATCAGATTTTTATTAGATTTTTTTAAATTTTATTTATGAAATAATAAATTATTAAATTAATTTATTATTAAATATTTAATTCTAATATAATATAATTAACTCATCCCACCTTTACCACCCCTACCGTTCCGGCAACCGTTCCGATCACCGCCCTACTCCGACGAACTTTCCGACGACTTCCCGGTGAACTTTCCCGGCGACTGTCCGTCCAACTTTTTCGACGACTGTTCCGACGAACTTTTCTGGTGACTTTTCGATTCCGACAATTATTTATATTATTAATTAAATATTTATTTATTTTATTAATTAAATATAATAGTGTTACAATTATACAATTAATGGTCACATATACATAATTAATTGGTCACAGATCAAAAATTTTGTATGTCACTGATTATTTCGAGATCACAAATCAGGTCACATATTATTTTATTGATCACGAATCAAAAAAATTACAGGTCACAGTTATCTATCAGTCACATATTTTCAAATTTATTGGTCACAAATTAATTTTTAGTTACAATTTTAAGGTCACCACCACCGAATTCTGTGACCACCCTCGTGACCACCACAAACTTCTGTGACCACCCCCGTCCCCCGTGACCACCCCCATGACTACCCCTATGACCACCACCGACTTCTGTGACCATTCCCGTGACCACCACTGAGCCCCATGACCACTCCCGTGACCACCACCAACTTCTGTGACCACCACTCATCACTGCCACCAGCCACGTCTTTGTTGCCACCACCACTGAAATACACCAACTCCACGGCGCCACCTAACAGTGCCACCACCAACAAAACTGTCACCACCCAAACACCAGACAACCAACAGTAACACCGTCATTTCCAAACCACCACTACCACTGAACCACCACCATTTGCAAAACAAAACCAGAAAAAATAATAAAAAACAGGAAAAGCACAATCTTCCTCCACCACCGGCTCATACTTTATGGTATACTCATCTAGGGTTTACTCCACTGACAGATCTGAAGGAGCCAAGGAATAGGCGAGGGACTGCGTGTGCACGGCTACGAGCGATTGTTTGTGGGCGTATGGGTGGTTATTTTCAGCGAGTTTACAGCAGCCTCGACGGACGACACAATCTTCCTCCACCTGGAAACGCTGCTGCAAGTTTGCAGCAGCCTCGACGGCTCCGTTTGACGCCTCTACGACGGTGCGACGACAGTGGCTTCAGCCCACTGCGTTCAACGGTGCTACGACACGGAGTTCCGGTGCCGGATGAGGGGTAGGTGCGGCGCTGGTGGGGAAGGTAGAGAGACCGAGAAGAGAAAGAGGAAGATAGAGAGGAAGATAAGTTAATTAGGGATTGAAATTTTGAAATGATTATTATACAATTAATATTTAATAATTAAAAATCTGATTTTTGAATAAACAAACCTTGTATCTGATTTTTGAAGTTGGATTTTGAAAGGTTGGGTTTGGTGTAATTCCCACTATTTTTAATGTCATAATTGACTTGATAAAGGCAAAAGTCAAAGAGCATAACAATTAAAAATCCAGCTATACTCTAGTCTAATTTAAGAAGAAAGTTTATGGGCTTGCTGAGTCATTATTGGGCCTCATTTGGTAAATGGGCCCATAAAGTGTAGATCCATATTGACTAGCTTGAAAATTTTATAATCAATTCAAGATAAACAAAAATACAATATGAAAAATGAAATTCGACGTACATGTGAGATGGATAAACAAACATGTTCATTTCAAATTGTTTGAGCTTTAAGACAAAATGGTCCGACCAACGAAAATTAATGCCACGAACATTATTTGTGCTCATAGTATTTGTGTTCGACTTGCAAATCTGGTTTCCACCATTGACGAATTCCATGTGCCTCCTTGAACCTTTCACGTCTACTCATATTAACATTAACAGCGTGACTTATATTTATAGTCATATTTGCATGGTACACAATACCCGTATTGAATTTTGTGTCGATATATTTCCAATTTTTCCAAATCCCATGCTCTCCATTATCTCCCCGAGTTCGAAATATCCAACGTAGTTGGAACATATGGGATCGGACTTATTGACGAACAAATGGGGGTGCCCATGAAGATAACACGATAAATGGATCATTTACACCAGGCGTTAGCCGGTGACCTCCTTTAGCAACAAAAACTAGTCCTGCTGTGAGGAAATTTTTTCCTAATCTTAGACCATTCTTCAAAATCTCGTTTTTTATTTGTTCAATTGGAAAAGAAAGGAATGGCGGATTAAAGAGATAGGTCTCGAGATGATATCCCTCTTCCACCTGTCAAAAGCACACAATCAAACTACCAAGAAAGCACTTAAATTGTTTGACTAAACTTAGTTAATTACTTTTAACCAATCTTCCCGTACCATTTTCCTCCCAATTAGTAGTGATATGGATGATTACGTATTTTGGGAGACCTTGGCCTGCGCAGTTAGGATAGGACTTGAAAATAGCTCCAAAAATTGATTGGTCCTTCTCATCTACTAGAACTTGGGTTAGTTCAAAATTGAAAGATTTCCACCATTCAGGAGCAAGAGCTTGATCGCCTTGTCGATTTTGCTTGCGATCACTTTCGAGTGTGTATACACCCTCGACCAAGCAGGCCATGATCGACTTACGATGATGCCAATTATTCCTGTCAAAGGTTCAAAACGAACACCCAAATTTCTTAATGGAACTCTGATTTTTCTTACTTTTCACTGGAGAAATCTCATAGTATAGGGTAACTTTACTCGTTTGGATTTTTTCATAAAGAATAAGCCCCGAGTCTAGTTGAACTGAAAAATGAGTCTTTCAATGACAACATAAACAATTTTTTTTTATTTTTTATTTTTATCTTTCTCTCTATTAGATTAGCCAATTTACTTTGCTTTTCATAAACGACCTGATTCATATTTTAAACGTGCATAATAATTTTAAATAATATTTGAAACGAGACTTGAATTCAAGATATGTGAGCAACAAACATATTAAGCAACAAATTAAAAATAGGCATACCAATCAATATCAGTAAGATATTTAGGTCCATTATCGTCGAAATTTTCCATCTCGGGGCCTATCGATCTATCAAAAAACATTTCACCGATGTACGCAGCTCTTCAACAATCTGTAACAAATGAAAAATTAAACATAAATTATAAAGGTCATACATAACCTTGAAGCCATCGGAACAATAATTGATAATTATGACATTCTATTACAAGCGTTTTTGAACAAAAGTTGTAACTAAGCTCAATTTCGTCTTGAGTATGTTAGAGAACACAAAATATCTTAGCACATTACCCACCAAAAGAAACGTTGAAATAATTTCATGGCCGTATTGATACTTACATTTATATATATGAACATCGAAGTATACATGACATTCAACAGATTGTGCCAGGAATAAAGAAAATATCATGTTTGGCTTAGCTTCAAAGCTTCTAATTTTTTTTTTCCCCAACATCATGTAAGCAAAAAAAAACCTTTTAAGTTCGACCAAACATGCTAAATAAGGAAAACTACCTTAAATCTCTCTCTTCCCTGTAGGCTAGCTAGTTATGCTATGCAACTATACTCTTTATCAAGAGTAAACCTGTGTGAAAGTATATATAGAGAGAGGTTGACTTAAGAAAAATAATAAGTCCTCGCAATATTTTTTCATTTGATTGGTGTTCATTAGCCAACTATCTATGCTTATTTGCAACGAAAATTTAAACGGTGATAACATTTGTAAGTTGACCTTTATATTTTAAAATTCATTTTTTCCATTTTCAATCTCACATTTTATAAAATTCACAACTTTTATCAACTATTCAACTAAAATTTTAATCAACTTTATCAAAATCTACTAAAAATATAATTTTTAAATAGGCTAATTATTATTGAATTGGGCCGTATATGTATATAAATTAAAAATTAATTAAATAGTGACACAAACTAAATCAAAACAAAAAAAGTAGAAATTACATGCCAACGGGTGTTTAAAGATTACAATTTGTAAATCAGCTATAAAATTTATTTGTTCACATATCAGGTATTAATATAATAATTAAATATTAAATATCTCAACACAATTCAATTCCAAACCCTAAAAATCATTTCATTCTATTCTCACTCTCCATCTTCTATCTTCTGACTCTCTCAACCTATTGACACCCCCTTAATTCGACGAAGACGGCGACACACCCACTGTCGGAGACCGTAGTGACACACAAGACGACGACGCACCTAATGTTGTAGATCGTTGCCACACACACAATTTCTCTTCTCACTCTCTCTCACTTCGGAGTATCACGCGGAGTGCCAACTTACAATAGTGCTCCACCCATTGTCAGAGATGGCAACATTCACAGCAACGACTCACCCTTGTCAAAAATTGCCGCCGCACACATTTTTCCCTTGTAACAGAAGCGCTCCACCCACTGTCGAAGATGGCGGCGCTGTAAGCGTCCTTGCCTGTGGCGCTATGCAATGGCAACGGTTACAGATTTTTTGGGTTGGTTTTCTTGGTTGTTGGGTTGTGGTGGTGGTGCAATAGTGATTATTGTGGTAGAGTATTATAGTGGTGGTTGTTCGTGGTGGAGATGGTTGTTGGTGGTTGGAGGTCTGATAGTGGTGGTTGTGGTGGTTTTTTGTTGGCATTGGATTGGATCTGGTGGTGGCGATTTGTTATTGGTGATGTGGTTGTGATGGTGGCTGTGGTGGTGGCGAAGTGAAGGTGGTTGCAAGTGGTCGTGGTGGTATGTGACCAATTATTTAGTTATCTGTGACCAACTATTTAATTATGATCTAAAAATTCGATAATTTGTAATTGAAAAATAATTTGTGACCAATTAATTTGAAAAACTGTAACCGACAAATTAATTGTGACTTATAAATTTTTTAATTTATGAACGATGAAATAATCATGACAAATTAATTTGATAATATGTGACATTGTAACATATAAGTACGCACATGTGATCATTAATTGTATAATTGTAACTTTAATGTATTTAATTAATAAAATATTTTCAATTAATTAACTAATACCTGAATTTTTAATTTTAAGATTTACGAAAATTGAATGGTTCATACTTAATGCATGACTGTATACACATTCTTCAAAATTTTTTAAAAATGCTCAAAATCATAAATACTAAAATTAATTGAACTTTATACATATTTTTCAAAATTTTAACAAAAATATAATATTCAAAATTATAAATACTTAATAATCAATTCTTAAAATTAGATTAGACATGAACATTAAATTAAAAAATACCCAAAATATTGTCTAATTTTTTAACGAATTTCAATTCAAACTCTTCTTCATTCAAGTCATTTTCCATGTCATCCGATGTAAAATAATCTTTATCGGACTCCCCTATTTCAACTAGATAATTTCTATTGCCTCTTGTAGATTGTAGCGTATCATCATTAACCTCCTCTTCATCATCACAACCATCAACAATTCAAGATTGTTCATTACTAGGATCACTTGTTATTAAAAACTAGATAAAGATAGAAGAAGAAAAAAGCTCAGACTCGATATAGACAATTTGCAATTTTATGAAAAAAAAAAAATTTGTTTTTTATTTTTTTCAAATCAAAGCCAAACAGATTGTCATATATAATTCACGGGATTGGGTGATTTGAGTTAAGGGAACAATACACAAAACCTACATATAAGAATTACTTTTCAAAACTAACAAATTTCTCTAATTATTTCAAAAATCAAGCGGTAAATAGATTTATTAAATATTAAATTATAATATAATATATATTAATTATTTACACCCCATGACACCTCACCCACCCCCACCCCCATCCCCATCACCTCACTACACCACCTTCCCTCCATTTCCGGCACCCCTCCGGCGACGCTCAAACAGGCCCCATCGTTCCGACTATTACTCCGTTGGCCGCTCCGGTGACTCTCCGGCGATCACTCCGACGGCCAACTTCGAAATTTTTCCAGAATTTTTTTGTCACAATCAGCCACAATTCACAAGTCACAATCGGTCAAACGAGTCACAATTCACCAGTCACAATCGGTCACAAAAAGACATAATCGGTCACAACAAATACATTCGACCACAAACAGTCACAACGAACTACCTGTGGTCAAATCGCGATCTGGTCGTAGATCAGAAAAGGTTCGTCGACACCACCAACTCCTGTTGCAGTCTTCTTACTCTGCAGCGGCGCGACGCCGACAGTGATGACCGCTACACCCACCACCATCTCCATTGCTGCTGGACAACCAATCAACCATTGTAGCCCTAAATCGATGCTCACACCTACTACCATCTCCATCACCACCATCTCCATTGCTGGTGGACAACCAATCAACCATTGTAGCCCTAAATCGATGCTCACACCTACCACTATCTCCATTACTACAACAGCGATGACCGCTACACTTGCCATCTCCACTGCAGTAACGATGTCAAGCTCCGTCGTTGGTCAGAGCGCAGTGATGACGTCATCGTCGTTGCAGCTAAAAATCGACAATGACCGCTACAGCAAAAACCACCCCAACACGAAAACCATCAACACTCCAAAATCCAACAAAAATACAACCACCGCAAGCCATGCACACACCACCACGGTCCACGGTCACAAAATCATGCCCAAGCGCCACCAACCATGTACATGCACCTCCGACGTTCAGATCTGTGGGTTCAAATCGCCAAGGTACAGCATATCACCACCACAAACTGCTGCTGTAATCCGACCCAGATAGCCACCATAGATCTCATCGATTCTGAGAGAGAGGGAGATTAGAGCGGTGAGAGAGTTGCCATAGATTTTAAGAGAGAGAGAGAGAGAGATGTGAGATATGAGAAAAAGTCGACACAAGTTTTGAGGGAGAGACAGTTGCCACAGGTTTACAGAGAGAGAGATGATGAAGAATTGTTTTTATAATTATTAATATTAATATTTTTGATTAAATACCTGATTTATGATTAAAAAAACTTTGTACCTTACTTTTGAATTTTCATCTTTAAAGACTGGTTTCCTGTAATTTCCTTTTGAGTTAATTTGATACTTGTTTGACTTAATTTGCTTTTTCAGATATAAAAATGGATTAAACTTTGTTTTGCTAATTTTGACACAATATTTAACACAAATATGTGCGCATTTTGGCATTTAAACGTGCATATGCGGTCAATGAAATGAGTTGACCATATTAACACGCGCATACCCCATATACGAGGCGATTCAAAAATGCATTGAGAATATTCGCACATTTTAGAACGAACTATTAGGCCCCGTTTGATTGGCAGAATTTTCCATGGAATTAGGAAAATATTTCTATTTTCCACTTTTTTGACTGTTTGATAGGCGAAATTTTCCACGGAAAATGTTTTCCCTCCCTACCCTCGACGTGCCTATTTTCTGGGTTTTTGTTGAAAAAGTTTTCCAGGTGGCTGCTAAATTATTATTATTATTATTACAATGGAAACAAATGTCATAACCAATTGTAAAACAAAGTCAAACGAATAGAAAATTTTAAAATTTTTTGATTGGGAAATTATACAAATCAAACACACTTAATTAACAATTCCTTGCAAAACAATTTCCAGGCAATTACTTTCCCTGAAAACCATTTTCTTTTCACCCATTTTCCATCATTGCAATCAAACGGACCCTTAGAAAAAAGTCGTGCAAATTACTAACATAATTTTCAAGAAAGTAGGTGCGATGATTTTGTGAAGTTTTATCCCTTGTTTGAACCCAATTCTTGTTTTCTATATTTTCAATAGAGCAAGAGAATACATAATGCACGGTGTTGAAGAATGGCAATACAGATTCAAGGAAAAAGAGCAATACATTAAATTTTAACGTTCAAATGCAGACAACTTCCCAACAGAGTGATTAAAATTAACCCGTCCTGAAATGCGATCAAAATTAATCATTCCTTGGAGAAAGCCTATATTTATCTCAAAATGACAAATTATTCAATCTGTAACAGGAGAGGAAGAATACAACAAACCTTAATTTCAAGAGAAGAATACGACCACCCATAATTTGGATAACTTGATTTTGAGTTATTTTAATTTACGAAGTGGGTCATAAATCGATTTGTGCAAGACAGAGAAGAAATTATTTTGAATAGAAACAAGGAACGTGAGTTGGAACTTGAAATAAACGAATGGCGTGTAAATTTGGGCCACTTAATTTATTTTGTTTTAAACTAATTTGTGTCATTAATTGATTAATTTAAATTTAATTTAATTGATTGATAACTAATCAATTAGTTATTTTTGCCATTCAAATGGTTGCAAATTTTATTTTAAATTAAAAGTTTTAAGTAATATTTATTAATTAAACACATGTAGAGCATCTTCACGAGATCTTATACATAAAAGTAATTTTATTTAGTGTTACTAAAGTTTAACGACAATTTAGATTGCAGCACCAGTGACATTAAATTAAAAGTTAAATTAAATGAATCATATAATTTCATAACTGAAATTTAGCAACAGCCTAGATGTCAGCACCGATGACATTAAGTTATATGTTCAATTAAATAAATTATATAATTTCATATTTAATTAAATATATCACATAATGACGCATAAACTGGTATTTATTCTATGCATAATAAAGAGTATCTATAAATTTAGAGAATAAAATTTTTAGAATAATATATGTATGTAAACCATTATGTAAACATATCACGTATCTATAATACAACCCAAATTTTTATGCACTTCAACCATACTCTCAATTTTTACTCTTTATTTTATTTTTTCTAATGGATATTTATTAATTTCTCCTAATCTCTTATATAATAAGATTTTTTTATATGTTAATAGTCAATTAAGTCAAGTGTAATTCGAATAATTTAACTTATTAAATATTTAAATTTGTAACTTATTACATACAGTAATTGTTAATTAAAAATAAAGAGTGAGTTTTGCTCTTCAAATTTGAAAAATCGAACCCATTCTTTATTTTAGAAGTTTAAAACATAGAATCTTTTGGAACTTATTTTGTATTTATAGAGTCTCTTAAAGATACTCTTATTAGAGACAAATTATAACACCAATTGTCACTTCATGTTAACTTTATCACTAAAATATTTTTTCTTACTCTATTAGAGTATTTCCAAGAGGCTTTCTATTTAAAAAAAAAAAAAAAACAAATTCTACAATTTAAAGAGTATTTATAAATTTAGAAAGAAAAGTTTTTTAAGTGCTCCAACGGGTTCTTTATATTTAATATTTAATTTTATTACTCCCAAAAATATTTATTATTTTGTCATATATTTTATTCTAACTAGCTTACATTCAAATTATTATATTATTTTCTTTCATTAAAAATTGAAATATTTTGAATTGATTTAATTATAGAGAGTGTGTTTCGCTTTCTGAATTTGGAGAGTTAAACTCACTCTCTAAATTAAAATGTTAATTTAAATAATTTTTGGAGCATAATTTTAAGGGTTGACTCTTTAAAATAAAGAATATTTTATGTTTGAAAAATCTCTTGAAAATGCTCATGTTTGGCAAAACTCAAATTAAATTAGTTAAGTATACTTTTTATCCATATATTTCATAGAATGCACAATTAACTACAAACTTAGTTTTCACATTTTATAACATAGCTCTGTTTTGGACTCCATAAAATCAAATCGGGCATTGCTGCATGTACATTTAGGTGTACGCCTTGGATGGCATGATAAATAAGTGACATTTTGTTGTTAGCTAGTGGAAAAAAAAAAAAAACAATGTCACTTGTGCATCATATCACCCAAGGTGTACACTTGAATGTACAAATAGAATAATTAAAACCAAAAATATAATTTTTCAAAACTCATTCCACGCATTTTTCAATCAAATAATATTACACGTAAATCTCAAAAAAAAAAAAAATTCCTTACTTTTTAATTACACAATCTCCAAAAAATTACTATTTTAAAATACATTTTTCATAAAACTTCATTAAAATGGGGCTCAAACAAGGACAAAATATGATGCGTGCCAAACTCAAATAACACGACTAATAAAATTAACCCGTTGTGGCACATAACTACCACAACCTTGATGATTTTATTTTATTTTATTTTTTATTTTTAAAAACACGAAAGCAGCTTCATTTCATAGCATCAACTGAGACAACTTTTACAAGAAAAAAAACTTATTATAATTATCAAACACATATCGAGTAAGAGCATGGGCAAACTATGTGCTTTCAGTCGAAATGCACTTACGATAAATCTGGAAATGAGTCACGAGGTTTTCGTAAGACAACATAGAATACCATCCTTGGAATATAACTTGGATTTTTTTACCACAATCAGGGGTTAGGGGGCACAATCGAACTTGCAAAAACGTTGGAAGAAATTTTACAATAGAAAATTTATATTCAAAAAAATCATACCCCTTGTAATTTTGCATCGAAATTTTACATGAAATATGACTTTTTCGGATGTAAAATTTCGAAATTTTTGATGTCATATCCCATATAAATTTCCTAATAAAATAATGCAAATTACATTGAGAAATTTGTATCACAAAAATAATAAACGTTAATTAAATAATTAAAATTTTTAAAAAAAGCGAGTTAGACGTCTCTTTTTAAGAAGTACGTTTGATGCATCCTTAACTATTTTCGATATATGTTTGAACTATTCGATATGCCTATAATGTAGTTTTCGAAACGAGTTTTGAGATGATATAAGCGATTTGTAGATTCGACTACTGTACGATCGTCGGAGAATTTTTAAAGTTAACGTGTTATCGAAATTTTTGAAATACTAATTTTAAACCATCTACTATGACGAGTCATAACATTTGCTAAAATTGGTCGTTTTGCACGCCATTAACGACATAAAAATAGATTGTGTGTACTTTGAAATTAATGGTATTAAGAATACAATATTTTGATTTCGTTTCACATTTTATAATGATTTTGAAAATTGAAACAAAACATAGAAAATTTAAATAAAAAAAAAGCAAAGCAAAGTTGGGGGGCACGTGCCCCCCAGCCTCCCTGGGTCCGCCAGTGAAACCTCCTACATCCCACGCAAAAATATGAGTAATACTATTTATAGTGAAAATTATCGATAGTCGTACTACGAAATATATACACGAAAATTTGTTATTTAATATTTTAATGTGATAGTTTTTTATTACCTTATGTATCAAATAACAAATTATCAGGTATATATGGTCTAGTACGATTATCGATAATTTTCATTAAGAAAAGGACACTAAATTCATATTGAGTTGGTAAAAAATTTCAAATTGGTCCTATTTCTCCAAATGTTTACTCGGCTAGAAATACTTGCATATAGAAGAGTCTAAACAGTGGAGGCACACTTATTTAAAGAGAGTACAAGAAGTACATAATCAAGAATAATTTATGTTAATTTGAAAATATGAATGCGATAAAAAAAATTATGACATAAATGTGTAAATGCTATGAACATTTTACACAATTAATATGTAATCTAGTTATTAAAAACTACGGTATATACTGTATATTTAGCCTTTGCAGAAATGATAGGGGTGATATGGTGGCTGCCCAGTCTAAATTCATTGCCAAATGAGTTGATTAACAGAAGAAATCTTATCTATATTCTAGTTATGTTATCTTGTATTTGAATTTGTATAGATTAGTGTAATCTTGCATTTGGATTTGTATATGTTAGTTCTGTAGTTACCTAGTTACGCTCTGTATGTTTATCCACTCAATCATTTGTAACCTACATATATATTCACCTCTATCAATAAACAGAGTGTAGTAGTTTTCATATTAGAAAAACTATCATGGTATCAGAGCATTCTTAATTCCCAGCTCCCTCATTTCAAATTTTTTTTCCCTTCTTATCTCTTCCTTCGTTGTTACCATGATGACTACCAATCCAACCCCAACCTCGACTGCCAATTCATTAATTCACAATACCAGTGAACCACATAATACATCGATCACCATTAATATTTCAGCCCAAGCCCCACTCAAACTCACCTCCGATAATTACGTCTCATGGAATATTCAGTTTCACACACTTTTTGTAGGCTACAATCTAACTGGCTATATTGATGGTACAAAACCATGCCCACCTGCAACTCTCTCTCAAAACAACACCATCTTGGCAAATCCTAATCATATGCTCTGGGTTCGTCAAGACCATTTGATCCTAAATGTTCTTGTAGGATCTCTTTCCCCCACCATCATCCCCTTCATTGCCCGAGCAAAAACCTCTCGTGAAGCCTGGATAACCTTAGCATACACTTACGCCAAACCATCTCGGGGACGTATCAAACAAGCAAAATGCCATCTAAAATTTCTAACTATGGGATCCCAGAGTGTTATTGAGTTTCTTCAAAATGCAAAAGCTCGTGCTAACGAACTGGCCATCCTTGGAGCACCGATTGATGATGAAGATCTAGCAGAAAAGATCCTTGATAGACTAGGAGATGATTACAAAGAGTTAGTGCGTGCTGTCCAAGCTCGAGACAATCTAATTTCATTTGATGAACTTCATGAAAAACTCTTAACATTTGAAGCATCCATTCATGATAATGAACCTGCCCCCCATCTTATTTTTACGCCTCTGCTTAACCCAACAAATCGAACCAATTCTAGTTCGCCCTCATCAGGAACCAATGGCTGGAAACCACCATCCAATTATGGTGTCAACAACATGGGTAGGCGCCCGTCGCCCACCTTAAATGACTCGTCCATTCCCATCAAACATAGCCGAAACAAATCTTTGTACTAGGCCTCCTCCACGGCCTTATCTTGGCTACTGTCAAATATGTGGAATTCAGGGACACAAAGTGCTAAACGATGTCCTTCCTTTCGCTTAGTCCCGGTTTATCAAACCAGCAACACAAATAAAGCAGGGACTTCATTATCACCATGGCAACCAAAAGCACACTTTGCTGCCAACTACACTCCGACATGGCTTACGGACGGTGGTGCTTCCCACCATGTTACTTCCGACTTGAGCAACTTATTTCTTCACTCTCCTTCCATAGGTTACGATGACATTATGATTGGAGATGGCACAGCTCTTCCCATTACTCATACTGGTTTCATATCCCTCAAAACTCCTACTTTTCAATTTTCATTAGATAATGTTTTATGTGTACCTAGCATGAAAAAAAACTTGATATCTATCTCACAATTTTGTGCTTCAAACAATGTATCTATTGAATTCTTACCTTCGCATTTTTGGTGAAGGAACTTCGCACGGGAACAATACTTTTGAAGGGTCCAACTAAGGATGGTGTGTACGAATGGCCCCCAAATTCCCCATTATTTGCCTTCTCCAGTGTCAAGACTACCTCATCGGATTGGCATCATAGATTGGGACATCATGCTCTTCCTATTTTGAAACATATGGTTTCAAATTATCATTTGGATTTAGCTTCTTCTATTCCTTCTGATTTTTCATGTAACGCTTGTCACTGCAATAAAAGTCATAAACTTTCCTACTCTAATTCAACTCTTTTCTCCACTCAACCTCTTCAAATAATATTTTCTGATGTTTGGACTTCACCAATTATGTCTCATGATGGTCGTAAATATTATGTCATTTTTGTTGACCATTTTACCAAATACATTTGGCTTTATCCACTCAAACAAAAATCTGAAGTTAAAGAAGTGTTCATTAGATTTAAAGCCATTGTCGAAAAATATTTTAATCTCAATATTAAAACATTATATTCTGATAATGGTGGTGAATTTATCGCTCTAACTTCATTTCTAGCTACCCATGGTATATCTCATTTGACTACTCCACCTCACACACCTGAACACAATGGGTTTTCAGAGAGACAACATCTCCATATAGTTGAAACAGGTCTCACTTTGTTGTCACATATTTCACTTCCTTTAATTTATTGGTCTCATGTTTTTGCCACTGCCGTGTACCTAATTAATTGCATGCCAACCTCGACATTAAATTTCTTTTCTCCTTATGAAAATTTTTTTGGTGTACCTCCTAATTATCTAAAACTCAAGGTTTTTGGTTGTCTATGCTATCATTGGCTTAGACCATATACATCACATAAAATTGAGTCTCGATCTAAACCTTGCGTATTTATTGGGTACTCTTTAACGCAAAATGCTTATCATTGCTATGATCCTTCAACATCAAAAATCTATGTTTCTAGACAAGTTAAATTCATTGAGTCTATTTTTCCCTTCACTTCTTATCCACTTCTTCTCCACATCCCGAATCATCTACCATTTCCAATTGGGTTCCACCAGTGCTTACAATCAGTGCAAATACCAACAATTTACCCCCACTCGTACATTCATCTGAATTGGACACTCAAAGATTGTCCTCGTGTGAAGCTTCAATGCAATCAATTACTACAGAAACTATCACACATGACCCTAGGCCCTCTATCCCCTCGTTTGACAAACCATTTACACAAGCTATTCCCACATCAACCCCTCCTACTTCCCAAACAACTCACCAAATGACTACCAGGGTAAAAACAACATTCACAAACCCATACAGAAACATAATCTCCACACCCAATTATCTACTTTCATTGATATCGAACCTACAAGTGTGACCCAAGCTATCAAAGATTCAAAATGGGGTCGAGCTATGTCAGAAGAATATGATGCTCTTATTCAGAATGGGACATAGTCAAAGATGATCCCATAATTAAGGGATTTGTTACAAGTTATTTACACGTAAATCAAGCAATGAGAAAGGAAGGAATAACAAACTGTACAAAAATAGCTACATATTTACATAGTCAAAGAAACATTCTCCTAATAGAGAATTTACTTCCTAATACTCCCCCTCAAGTTGGAGCGTGAGGATTTGGAACACCCAACTTGCCCTATAAAAACTTGAACTGGTGATGGCCGAGAGCTTTGATCAAAATATCAGCTGGTTGGTGCGATGACTGTATATATGAAGTGGAGATGTTACCCGCGACGAGTTGTTCACGGACATAGTGCAATCAACTTCAATGTGCTTTGTACGTTCGTGGAAAACTGGGTTGGAAGCAATGTGTAAGGCTGCTTGGTTGTCACAGTAGATGCGCATGGGGTGACTATGGAACACTCCAAGTTACGCAAGGAAAGACTTGATCCATGTTAATTCACACATGGTTAAGGCAATGGCTCAGTACTCAGCTTCAGTGGAAGAGCGAGCGACTGTCGGTTGCTTCTTGGTTTTCCATGAGATGGGTGGAGACCCAAGATTAATGAAATACGCTGTGAGGGAGCTACGAGTTAGGGCACAGGCGGCCCAATCAGAGTCACCAAATGCCTAAAGCTGGAGAGAGCTATCAGACCGTAATAAAATACCTTGGCCTGGAGACCCTTTCAAATAGTGAAGAACACTTTATATGGTGTTCATATGCTCTTGCCGAGGCTCGTGCAAAAACTGAGTTAAGATGTGAACAACATAACATATATCCTGGCGAGTAATAGAGAGATAAACAATATGACCCACAAGACGGCGATAACATCCTGGATCATGAAGGAGACGGCCTGAAGCACGAGCAAGATTGTGATTTTGTTCCATAGGAGTGACAGCTGGCTTAGCACCTGAGAGACCCGCTTCTTTTAGTATATCAAGAGCGTACTTTCGTTGGCACAAGAATAGACCAGAAGCGTTACGAGCTGCTTCAATGCCAAGAAAGTATTTCAAGGTCCCCAGATCTTTAAGCTAAAAAAGGTCATTAAGGTAACTTTTGAAAGAAATACAGGCTTGAGAATTATTTCGTGCCACAATCAAATCATCAACGTACACAAGAACAGATAGGAAAATATCATCTTTGCGGTAAGTAAAGAGAGTGTGGTCAGCATGTGACTGAATAAAACCGTAGCGCCGGATAGCTGCAGTCAATTTGGCAAACCAATTGCGAGGTGACTATCGGAGACCATATAAAGACTTTTGAAGCCGACAAACTTTATGGGATGAGAGTGGAGAAACCCAGAGGAAACCGCATATAGACCTCCTCGTTGAGATCACCATGGAAGAAAGCATTATTAACATCAAGTTGAAGTAATTCCCAGCCTTTAATGACAGTGATAGCAAGAAATAGTCTAACACTGACCAACTTTGGAACGGGGACAAATGTCTCATCAAAGTCAAGTCCTTCGACCTGAGTATCACCACGTACCAGGAGTTGAGCTTTATGCCTTTCGATAGTGCCATCGGACTTGTATTTGAGCTTGTAAACCCATTTGCAATCAATGGGCTTTTTGCCAGGAGGAAGATCTGTAATAGTCTAGGTACCATTACGCTCAAGGGCGTCGATCTCAGTTTTCATAGCTTGTCTCCAATGAGGGTCCTGCATAGCTTCATTAAAAGAACGGGGTTTCAACTAGATAATTTCTATTGCCTCTTGTAGATTGTAGCGTATCATCATTAACCTCCTCTTCATCATCACAACCATCAACAATTCAAGATTGTTCATTACTAGGATCACTTGTTATTAAAAACTAGATAAAGATAGAAGAAGAAAAAAGCTCAGACTCGATATAGACAATTTGCAATTTTATGAAAAAAAAAAATTTGTTTTTTATTTTTTTCAAATCAAAGCCAAACAGATTGTTATATATAATTCACGGGATTGGGTGATTTGAGTTAAGGGAACAATACACAAAACCTACATATAAGAATTACTTTTCAAAACTAACAAATTTCTCTAATTATTTCAAAAATCAAGCGGTAAATAGATTTATTAAATATTAAATTATAATATAATATATATTAATTATTTACACCCCATGACACCTCACCCACCCCCACCCCCATCCCCATCACCTCACTACACCACCTTCCCTCCATTTCCGGCACCCCTCCGGCGACGCTCCGGCAACTGTTCCGACTATTACTCCGTTGGCCGCTCCGGTGACTCTCCGGCGATCACTCCGACGGCCAACTTCAAAATTTTTCTAGAATTTTTTTGTCACAATCAGCCACAATTCACAAGTCACAATCGGTCAAACGAGTCACAATTCACCAGTCACAATCGGTCACAAAAAGACATAATCGGTCACAAACAGTCACATTCGACCACAAACAGTCACAACGAACTACCTGTGGTCAAATCGCGATCTGGTCGTAGATCAGAAAAGGTTCGTCGACACCACCAACTCCTGTTGCAGTCTTCTTACTCTGCAGCGGTGCGACGCCGACAGTGATGACCGCCACACCCACCACCATCTCCATTGCTGTTGGACAACCAATCAACCATTGTAGCCCTAAATCGATGCTCACACCTACTACCATCTCCATCACCACCATCTCCATTGCTGGTGGACAACCAATCAACCATTGTAGCCCTAAATCGATGCTCACACCTACCACTATCTCCATTACTGCAACAGCGATGACCGCTACACTTGCCATCTCCGCTGCAGTAACGATGTCAAGCTCCGTCGTTGGTCAGAGCGCAGTGATGACATCATCGTCGTTGCAGCTAAAAATCGACAATGACCGCTACAGCAAAAACCACCCCAACACGAAAACCATCAACACTCCAAAACCCAACAAAAATACAACCACCGCAAGCCATGCACACACCACCACGGTCCACGGTCACAAAATCACGCCCAAGCGCCACCAACCATGTACATGCACCTCCGACGTTCAGATCTGTGGGTTCAAATCGCCAAGGTACAGCATATCACCACCACAAACTGCTGCTGTAATCCGACCCAGATAGCCACCATAGATCTCATCGGTTCTGAGAGAGAGGGAGATTAGAGCGGTGAGAGAGTTGCCATAGATTTTAAGAGAGAGAGAGAGAGAGATGTGAGATATGAGAAAAAGTCGACACAAGTTTTGAGGGAGAGACAGTTGCCACAGGTTTACAGAGAGAGAGATGATGAAGAATTGTTTTTATAATTATTAATATTAATATTTTTGATTAAATACCTGATTTATGATTAAAAAAACTTTGTACCTTACTTTTGAATTTTCATCTTTAAAGACTGGGTTTCCTGTAATTTCCTTTTGAGTTAATTTGATACTTGTTTGACTTAATTTGCTTTTTCAGATATAAAAATGGATTAAACTTTGTTTTGCTAATTTTGACACAATATTTAACACAAATATGTGCGCATTTTGGCATTTAAACGTGCATATGCGGTCAATGAAATGAGTTGACCATATTAACACGTGCATACCCCATATACGAGGCGATTCAAAAATGCATTGAGTATATTCGCACATTTTAGAACGAACTATTAGGCCCCGTTTGATTGGCAGAATTTTCCATGGAATTAGGAAAATATTTCCATTTTCCACTTTTTTGACTGTTTGATAGGCGAAATTTTCCACGGAAAATGTTTTCCCTCCCTACCCCCGACGTGCCTATTTTACGGGTTTTTTGTTGAAAAAGTTTTCAGTAATTTGCTAAATTATTATTATTATTATTATTATTATTATTATTATTATTATTATTATTATTATTATTATTATTATTATTATTATTATTATTATTATTATTATTACAATGGAAACAAATGTCATAACCAATTGTAAAACAAAGTCAAACGAATAGAAAATTTTAAAATTTTTTGATTGGGAAATTATACAAATCAAACACACTTGTGGGTGTATTTTGGTTCGTTTGGTTGGGGTCGGGTAAGGGAATGTGGGGGTAAGTGTGGGGAGGTGGGAAGAAGATGAACTGTTTCAGATGAAGTTATGGGTTTCTAATTCCATGGTCAATCAAGATGAAGTTTTGGGCTAAATGCACAGGCAGAGTTCCTTAGAGTCATTGTCATTGTCATTGCAGCAGAGTGCACATTTGGTTCTGAGACTCCATTCCCGCACTTGTTGAAGCATTCTCAAAGTTCCAAACCCAGATTTCCAATTGGGGTAGGGGTAGGGATGGAATGGAATGGGTTTTTAATTTTAATTATTTGATTTTTGTTATTTTATTATTAAAAATGTAAAATTACAATTTTAACCTTTTAAAATCAATCAACATTATTGTCAAAATCAATTATTTGATCAACTAACGGTCAAACTAACATAAATCATCTATTTGGACTTCAACTGCAGACATTTTGAAAGATCCCTATTTTAATCGGTCCAACAGAGCCTCCACATCTAGATGAACATTTTCACATTGTCTATTTTTTCTTCCTACATTAACTAGAATAAGTATCATTTATGTTGCATTGATCAGCTTTTACAGAAATTATCAACTTTTGCCTGATAACAACTTTTATTAGGCAAACCACATTAACTTCGGAGCTGTCATGAGTCTATGGAGTAGAATTTTGACTTCTTTAATTTCTAAGACAAAAGTAGATTCCTTTTGATTCTTTTACTGGTTTTAGCCTACTTTTTTATACTGATGTACTATAATTAAAGATCCTACTTAAAACTCTATTAGCATTTCAAAAAAAAACCTCTTGTAGAGTGTTTAGAGGGCTGTAAAATTTGACAAAATTTCAAAACGCTGTACAAGTAGTGCAGTTCTTAGCATTTTTATTGTCATAATTGACTTGATAAAGGCAAAAGTCAAAGAGTATAACAACTAAAAATCTAGATGTACTATATTCTAAGAGGAAATGACAGAAGATAGGAATTTAATTTTTCAAATTCAAAAATCAGATCTTAAATTTATTTAATAAAAAATCAGGTATTAATTGAATTTACAATTAAAACCTTAATTTATTTCAATTCCCTTGTCTCACTCTTCTCTCTAAACACACCGGGCTTCAAATGTTTTCCCCATTATCTCTCTAAACCCACTCAATCACCTCCCTCCATTTTCTCTCACCTTCCCGTCGTCGTCATTGCCTATTTCGACCACGAACTCATCATCTTTCTGTTGCCACTGCTCGCCATCGTTACCCAGCCCCATAACCACCGTCAATCCATATCGCCGGCCAGGAGCATCAATCGTGCCACTGAAATTGTGCGCGACAACCTTTTTGTCGTCGTCGTTGCCCAACCCCACAACCACCCTCAATCCATTTCACCCTAGAAGGAGCGCGGATCGCTGTAAGGTACGATGCAGATCTACCCACTCTGGCGACTCTTCGCAGCTGAAGCACCGCTACGTTGTTGCGCCGACGATGTTTTGTGTGGTAGCGGTATTTTGTGTGGTGGATCCGACGATTTTTGTAGCGGTGGCTGTGGATCGGTGGTTGGGGTGGTGTGGAGTTTTGTGTCGTAGTTGTTTGTAGTGAAATTGGTGGTTGTGGTGGTGAGGATGAGGTGGAGATGGTGAAGAGATGGAGAGTACAGTGTTCCTATTGGTTGTCGTGAGGTGGTGGTGGTGGTTCGGCACGTCGAAGGCGGTGGTGCTGCTAGAGGTCGCAAGTGTTGGTGGTAGTTAAGCAGTGGTGGTGGTGAAGAGATGGAGATTACAATGTTCCTAGTTGTCATGAGGTGGTGGTGGTTCTGGCGACAGTGGTTTGGCGACAGTGGTGGTGGTTCGGGCACGCCAAAGGCGATGGTGCTACCGGAGGTCACAAGTGTTAGTCGTGGTCACCAATTATTTGGTCGACTGTGACCATTAAATTGGTTAATTTATGACCAGTAAACAATATGTGACCAATGAAAAAATAATTTGTGACCATGAAATTATATGTGACCTAAAAAATTATTAATTTGTGATAGATAATTTAATAATTTATGATGAACTAATAAGTTGTGATTCATAATATTTGTGATTTATGAGCTGTGACCTATTAATTTTTTGATTTGTGACCTATGAAAATTTTAATCTGTGACATATAAATTTTCTGATTTGTGATCTAAAAATAAATTGTGATCAATAAATAAGTTATGACACATAAGTATGTATACATGATCATAGATTGTATAATTGTTATTTTAATATATTTAATTAATTAATAAATACCTGATTTTTACAATTTTTAAACTTAAGGCCTGAAAATTGATTTGGTGATAGTTAAAACTTGATCCATGAAATCTTTCCCTATTCTAATTTAAGAAGAAAGATTATGGTCTTGTTGAGTCATTATTGGACCTCATTTGGTAAATGGGCCATACGGTGTAGATCAATATTGACTAGCTTGAAAATTGTGGTAATTACGTAAAACCAGGTGTTTAGTTTGATATTTTAAAGAATCGGGTTTACACTTTATTTAATTAAAAATCGGGTTTTAATTTCACAATTAATTTTAATAATGATATTTAAATTAAATTAATCTATATATCCACCCCCAAATTTCCTAAATCTAATCCAAATCCTAAATAATCCATTTCTCTCCACTCTCTCACCTGCACCACCGTCCGCCGCCTCCCTCCCTTCTCCTCTCTGTAGGCGTCACAACGCTACTGTGAACGGCAGCAGCGTTGTTCATAGCAGCGTTGCGACGCTGTCGTTCACAGCGTCGAAGCGCTGCTGTAAATCGCAGTAGCACCTCGATGCTGCTGTGGGTGTTTGGGCGCCGCTCGACACCTGATTTTATGTAGCCCCAATCGGTGATGTCGATTGTGAAAATCGATTATGATTCAGTAGCCGAGTACAAGTACAGCGGTGTCAGTTTGAACTCAAATAAACCAGATGTGTGTGTTATGGCGGGGTCGACGGTGGTGAATCTATTTATTGGCGAATCTATGTGTGGCAGATCTGTTTATTGATGTAGCGAGGTTGACCGTGGTGGTGGGTTTTTTGGTGTTGTGGTGCAGGTGGCGATGGTGATGGTTGTTTTTTGTTATTATTGTGGATACGGTTGTGGTGGTGTTGTGACTGAGGCTACGATGTTGGTGATACTGTGCAGGCGACGACGGTGATGGTTGTTGTTGGTGATATTGTTGGTGGGCGGCGGTGGCGGCTATTTGGTCGATCTGTGACCAAGTATTGGTGGCAGATTGAGATCGGTGACGGGTGTTTGAGTGTATGCGACCAACTATATTAGCTATTAAATTGTGACCTTAAAATTATCTGTGACTAAAAATATAATCCGTGACCAACAAATTTTGAAATATGTAACCTTTATTATCTATAATTTTTTTAACTTGTGACCTATAATTTTTTGATCAGTGACCAATGACGTCAACTGTGACCCCGAATATTTGTTTGATTTGTGAGCTCGAAATAATTTGTGACCAATAATTTGACAAGTTGTGACTGAAAAATAAATTTTATCTAATTAATTAGATATATGTGACCAAATTGTATATAACTGTGACCTTAACAATTGTCGAAATCGGAGCAGTTGTCGAAATTAAGCAACGGTGGAACGGTCAATAGAGTACTCGTCGGTAGTCGGAATAGTCATCCGAGTAGAGTGGCTACCGGAACTGTCGTCGGAGCAGTAAGGGGCGGTGGAGATGGGATGGGATGGGGTGGGGGTGGGGGTGGGGTGGGATTAATTATATTATATTACAATTAAATATTTAATTAATTAATAAAAACCTGATTTTTGCAATTTTGAAACCTAGCACTTGATTTTTGATTTTGGCAAAGATAATACATGATCCATGTATTTTTCCCTTGAAAATTTTATAATCAATTCAAGATAAACAAAAATATAATATGAAAAATGAAATTCGACGTACATGTGAGATAGATAAACAAACAAGTTCATTTCAAATCGTTTGAGCTTTAAGACAAAATGGTCCGACCGACGAAAATTAATGCCACAAACATTAATTGTGCTCATAGAATTTGCAGTCGACTTGCAAATCTGGTTTCCACCATTGACGAATTCCATGTGCCTCCTTGAACCTTTCACAGCTACTCATATTAACAGTGGGACTTATATTTATAGTCATATGTGCAGAAGGAAGAAGATGAATTGGTTCTGAATCCTTCCCTATTGCATGGTACACAATACTCCGTATTGAATGTTGTGTCGATATATTTCCAATTTTTCTAAATCCCATTCTCTCCATTATCTCCCTGTGTTCGAAATATCCAACGTAGTTGGAACATATGGGATCAGACTTATTGACGAATAAATGGGGTGCCCATGAGGATAACATGATAAATGGATCATTTACACCAGGCGTTGGCCGGTGACCTCCGTTAGCAACACAAGCTAGTCCTGCAGTGAGGAAACTTTTTCCTAATCTTAGACCATGCTTCAAAATCTCGTTTTTTATTTGTTCAATTGGAAAAGAAAGGAATGGCGGATTAAAAAGATAGGTCTCGAGACGATATCCATTCTCCACCTGTCGAAAGCACACAATCAAACTATCAAGAAAACATTTAACTTGTTTGACTAAACTTAGTTAATTACTTTTAACCAATCTTCCCGTACCATTTTCCTCCCAATTAGTAGTGCTATGGATGAACCTGCGGAATGTCCTGCCAACAAGACATTTCCATGGCCATTTGCTTCTTGGACAATGTTCATAGCAAATTCCATGCCAGCCCGAACACGCGGACTTTGCTTGAGTTTATTGAGAAAAACCTGAAGATTCTGCTTATAATCTCGAGTCACGTTATCCTGTTCGTTGACCGTACCACGGAAGGCGATCACGTATTTTGGGGGACCTTGGCCGCCTACGTAGTTAGGATCGGACTTGAAAATAGCTCCAAAAATTGATTGGTCCTCCTCATCTACTAGAACTTGGGTTAGTTCAAAATTGAAAGATTTCCACCATTCAGGAGCAAGAGCTTGATCGCCTTGTCGCTTTTGCTTGCGATCAGTTTCGAGTGTGTATACACCCTTGACCAAGCAGGCCATGATGGACTTGCGATGATGCCAGTCACTCCTATCAAAGGTTCAAAACGAACACCAAATTTCTTAATGGAACACTTATTTTTCTCAGTTTTCCCTGGAGAAATCTCATGGTAAGACTCTCCATAGGGTAACTTCACTCTCGTTTGGATTTTTTCATAAAGAATAAGCCCGAGGTAGTTGAACTGAAAAATGAGTCTTTCGATGACAACTTAACCAATTATTCTTTTTTTTTTCCTCTCTCTCTCTAAATTAACCAATTTACTTTGCTTTTCATGAACGATCTGATTCATATTTTAAATGTGCATAATAATTTTAAATAATATTTGAAACGAGACTTGAACTCAAGATATGTAACCAACAAACATATTAGGCAACAAATTAAAAATAGGCATACCAATCAATATGAGTAAGATATTGAGGTCCATTATCGTCGAAATTGTCCATCTCGGAGACTATCGGTCAATCAAAAAAATTTCCACCGATGTACGCAGCTCAGGCTCTTGACCAGTCTGTAACAAATGAAAAATTAAACAGAAATCATAAAGGTCGTACATCACGTTGAAGCCATCGGAACAATAACTGATAATTGTGATATTCTAGTACAAGACAAGTGTTTTTGAACAAAAAATTTGAAACTAGGCTCAATTTCGTCTTGATTATGTTCAAGAACACAAAATATCTTAGCACATTACCCACCAAAAGAAACATTGAAATAATTTCATGGCCGTATTGCTACGACATTTATACATACGAATATCGAAGTATACATGACATTCAATAGTTTGTGTCAGGAATAAAGAAAATATCAGTGGCTTAGCTTCGAAGCTTATAATTCTTTTCCCCCCCCCCCCCCCCAACATCATGTAAAAAAACACCTTTTTAAGTTAGACCAAACAAGCTAAATAAGGAAAATTACCTTAAATCTCTCTTTGCCGTAGGCTAGCTAGTTATTTGCGACGATACTATTTATCAAGAGTAAACGTGTGTGAAAGTATATATAGAGAAAGAGGTTGACTTCGTAAGAAAATAATAAGTCGTCGCAATAATTTTTCATTTGATTGGTGTTCATTAGCCAATTGATATTTTTATTATAAATATTTTTTATTAATTAGTAAATAAGTATTTGCAAATGTGAAATTTTATAGCTGTCGATGGTCAAATTGATATGGACCCGTAGATAATCAATCTAAGCGGGAAACTGCTTGGCTATTCCTCAAGTCTAAAGTCAGTCATAATTTTTTTGGATCTTTAGAATAAATTTCAATATATCGCATTCCATTTTATTGCAAATTTTATGTTTTATAAAATGGGTTAAATATATAATTTTTAATGATACTATGGTTAAACCCAATATGTCGAGTGATCACTTTGACCGTTTTACACCTCAATTATATAGGTTTGTTAATTTTAGGATGTGATTATGTAACATTGCAATATTTAAAAAGTTGATTTTTTGTATATAAGTAGTGAAGCGGAAAATAATATTTCAATGGAAGATTTCTAATTATGGATTGATATTTTTATTATAAATATTTTTTATTAATTAGTAAATAAGTATTAGCACGTTACCCACCAAAAGAAATGTTGAAATAATTTCATGGCCATATTGCTACTGGCATTATACATACGAATTTCGAAGTATACATGACATTCAATAGATCGTGTCAGGAATAAAGAAAATATCATGTTTGGCTTAGCTTCAAAGCTTCTAAATTCTTTTTTTTTTTTTTTCCCAACATCATGTAAAAAAAAAAAAAACACCTTTTTAAATTTGACCAAGCATGCTATATAAGGAAAATAACCTTAAATCTCTCTTCGCCGTAGGCTAGCTAGTTATGCTATGCAACTATACTCTTTATCAAGAGTAAACCTGTGTAAAAGTATACATCGGGAAAGAGGTTGACTTCGTTAGAAAATAATAAGTCGTTGCAATAATTTTTCATTTGATTGGTGTTCATTAGCCAATTGATATTTTTATTATAAATATTTTTTATTAATTAGTAAATAAGTATTTGCAAATGTGAAATTTTATAGCTGTCAATGGTCAAATTCATATGGAACTGTAGACCATCAATCTAGAGTATGTTTGAGCCCTATTTTTATCTTTTTTTAAATTTTTTTTTCTTTTGAGAATGCATTTTGGAATAGTAAGATTGATGGATAATGTAGTCAAAAAATAATGGGTTTACGTATAATATTATTTTATTAAAGAACGTGTAATTGAAATGAAAAAATAGAAAAAATTATTTTATAAATAATGGGAACAAACAACGGCCTGGAAACTGCTTGGCTATTCCTCCAGTCTAAAGTCATAATATTTTTCCAAAACACATCGCTATCTATGCTTATTTGCAACGAAAAATTAAACGATGTTAACATTTGTAAGTTGACCTTTATTTTTTGAAATTCATTTTTTTCTTACATTTTATGAAATCCACAACTTTTATCAACTTTTCAACTAAATGTTTCATCAACTTTTATCCAAACCTACTAAGAATATAATTTTTAGTTAAATAGGCTAATTATCATTGAATTAAAAATTAATTAAATAGTGAAACAAATTAAATCAAAACAAAAAGTGGAAATTACATGCCAACAGATACCCTAAAAATCATTTCATTCTATTCTCACTCTCACTCTCCATCTTCTATCTTCTCACTCTCTCCACCTGTCCACACCCTCTTAATATTCGACGACAACGGCGACACACCCACTATCGGAGACCGTGGTGGTGCAATAGTGATTGTTGTGATAGAGTGTTAAAGTGATGGTTGTTTGTGGTGGAGGTGGTTGGAGATCTGATAGTGGTGGTTATGGTGGTTTTTGTTGGCAATTGATTGGATTTGGTGGTGGTGGTTTTGTTGGTGGTAGTGTTGTGGTGTTTGGTGGTGGTGTTGTGTAGTGGTGGCAATGGTGACGAAGTGAGGGTGGTCGTGGTGGCAGTAGTGTTGGTGGTGGTGGTATGTGACCAATTATTTAATTGTGGCCTAAAAATTCGATAATTTGTAACTGAAAAATAATTTGTGACCAACTAATTTGAAAAAGCTATGTAGACAAATTAATTGTGACCTATAATTTTTTTAATTTGGAACCGATGAAATCATCTGTGATCAATTGATTTGATAATATTTGACATTGTAACATATAAGTACACACATGTGACCATTAATTGTATAATTGTAATATTAATATATTTAATTAATAAAATATTTTCAATTAATTAATTAATACCTGAATTTTAAAATTTCTGAAAATATAGTTGTCCAAACCTAATGCATGACCTGTGAATTTTTCCTAGCCAAAAAAATTAAGTGGCCCAAGTTCACACGCCATTAGTTTGAGAGTTTCTTCCACGTTCAAAATCCTTGTCTCTTTTGAAAGTAATGGGTAGTCTTCTTGTACGCATTTGGCTGAATGAGAGAAAAAAATTTAAATTTTATTTGTGTACTTTCTTCTGAAAACTTAGTCCCTCATAAAGTTTTATATAAGTTTTTAATCGTTTGACTATTATAAGTAGTGAAGAGGAAAATAATATTTCAATGGAAGATTTCTAATTATGGAATAAGGTATTGAGAGCATCTCCTATATATTTTATAGATTGCAGTTTACATGACGGACGGATACACAAGGCTTCTAGTTCATATAGCATTGATGTCTAATTATAATCAATTAAGTTCGAATTTTGTCTTCGATGCAAATTTTTATAACTTGAATTTATATAATATGAGAGAAAAATAAGAAACAAAAAAGAAAAATAGAGAGAGTTAAAAATATTTTAATCGGTCTAACAAAGCCTCCACCTCTACACGGACATCTTCACAATGTCTATTTTTTCTTCCTACATTAACTAGAATATGTTTCGCTTATGTTGCATTGATTAGCTTTTACAGAAATTATCAATTTTTGCATGTATGATAACTTTTATTAAGCAAACCACATTAAAACTCTATTAGTATTTTTAAGGGAAGATTACATATTCAATAGTATAAGTTTAGTCTATTTCAAAAATAAAAACACAAATTTAAAATTATCAAAATCATATTTTTATTAGATTTTTTTAAATTTTATTTATGAAATAATAAATTATTAAATTAATTTATTATTAAATATTTAATTCTAATATAATATAATTAACTCATCCCACCTTTACCACCCCTACCGTTCCGACAACCGTTCCGATCACCGCCCTACTCCGACGAACTTTTCGACGACTTCCCAGTGAACTTTCCCGGCGACTGTCCGTCCAACTTTTCCGACGACTTCCCGACGACTGTTCCGGCGAACTTTTCTGATGACTTTTCGATTCCGACAATTATTTATATTATTAATTAAATATTTATTTATTTTATTAATTAAATATAATAGTGTTACAATTATACAATTAATGGTCACATATACATAATTAATTGGTCACAAATCAAAAATTTTGTATGTCACTGATTATTTCGAGATCACAAATCAGGTCACATATTATTTTATTGATCACGGATCAAAAAAATTACAGGTCACAGTTATCTATCAGTCACATATTTTCAAATTTATTGGTCACAGATTAATTTTTAGTTACAATTTTAAGGTCACCACCACCGTCTGTGACCACCCCAAGCCCCCGTGACCACCCCCGTCCCCCGTGACCACCCCCATGACTACCCCTATGACCACCACCGACTTCTGTGACCACTCTCGTGACCACCACTGAACCCCATGACCACCTCCATGACCACCCCCGTAACCACCACCAACTTCTGTGACCACCACTCATCACTGCCACCAGCCACGTCATTGTTGCCACCACCACTGAAATACACCAACTCCACGGCGCCACCTAACATCGCCACCACCAACAAAACTGTCACCACCCAAACACCAGACAACCAACAGTAATACCGTCATTTCCAAACCACCACTACCATTGAACCACCACCATTTGCAAAACAAAACCAGAAAAAATAATAAAAAACAGGAAAAGCACAATCTTCCTCCACCACCACCGGCTCATACTTTCTGGTATACTCATCTAGGGTTTACTCCACTGACAGATCTGAAGGAGCCAAGGAATAGGCGAGGGACTGCGTGTGCACGGCTACGAGCGATTGTTTGTGGGCGCACGGGTGGTTATTTTCTGCGAGTTTACAGCAGCCTCGACGGACGGCACAATCTTCCTCCACCTGGAAACGCTGCTGCGAGTTTGCAGCAACCTCGACGGCTCCGTTTGACGCCTCTACGACGGTGCGACGGCAGTGGCTTCAGCCCACTGCGTTCAACGGTGCTACGACACGGAGTTCTGGTGCCGGATGAGGGGTAGGTGCGGCGCCGGTGGGAAAGGTAGAGAGACCGAGAAGAGAAAGAGGAAGATGGAGAGGAAGATAAGTTAATTAGGGATTGAAATTTTGAAATGATTATTATACAATTAATATTTAATAATTAAAAATCTGATTTTTGAATAAACAAACCTTGTATCTGATTTTTGAAGTTGGATTTTGAAAGGTTGGGTTTGGTGTAATTACCACTATTTTTATTGTCATAATTGACTTGATAAAGGCAAAAGTCAAAGAGCATAACAATTAAAAATCCAGCTATACTCTAGTCTAATTTAAGAAGAAAGCTTATGGGCTTGCTGAGTCATTATTGGGCCTCATTTGGTAAATGGGCCCATAAAGTGTAGATCCATATTGACTAGCTTGAAAATTTTATAATCAATTCAAGATAAACAAAAATACAATATGAAAAATGAAATTCGACGTACATGTGAGATGGATAAACAAACATGTTCATTTCAAATTGTTTGAGCTTTAAGACAAAATGGTCCGACCAACGAAAATTAATGCCACGAACATTATTTGTGCTCATAGTATTTGTGTTCGACTTGCAAATCTGGTTTCCACCATTGACGAATTCCATGTGCCTCCTTGAACCTTTCACGTCTACTCATATTAACATTAACAGCGTGACTTATATTTATAGTCATATTTGCATGGTACACAATACTCCGTATTGAATTTTGGGTCGATATATTTCCAATTTTTCCAAATCCCATTATCTCCCTGAGTTCGAAATATCCAACGTAGTTGGAACATATGGGATCGGACTTATTGACGAACAAATGGGGTGCCCATGAAGATAACACGATAAATGGATCATTTACACCAGGCGTTAGCCGGTGACCTCCTTTAGCAACAAAAACTAGTCCTGCTGTGAGGAAATTTTTTCCTAATCTTAGACCATTCTTCAAAATCTCGTTTTTTATTTGTTCAATTGGAAAAGAAAGGAATGGCGGATTAAAGAGATAGGTCTCGAGATGATATCCCTCTTCCACCTGTCAAAAGCACACAATCAAACTACCAAGAAAGCACTTAAATTGTTTGACTAAACTTAGTTAATTACTTTTAACCAATCTTCCCGTACCATTTTCCTCCCAATTAGTAGTGATATGGATGATTACGTATTTTGGGAGACCTTGGCCTGCGCAGTTAGGATAGGACTTGAAAATAGCTCCAAACATTGATTGGTCCTTCTCATCTACTAGAACTTGGGTTAGTTCAAAATTGAAAGATTTCCACCATTCAGGAGCAAGAGCTTGATCGCCTTGTCGATTTTGCTTGCGATCACTTTCGAGTGTGTATACACCCTCGACCAAGCAGGACATGATCGACTTACGATGATGCCAATTATTCCTGTCAAAGGTTCAAAACGAACACCCAAATTTCTTAATGGAACTCTGATTTTTCTTACTTTTCACTGGAGAAATCTCATAGTATAGGGTAACTTTACTCGTTTGGATTTTTTCATAAAGAATAAGCCCGAGTCTAGTTGAACTGAAAAATGAGTCTTTCAATGACAACATAAACAATTTTTTTTTATTTTTTATTTTTATCTTTCTCTCTATTAGATTAGCCAATTTACTTTGCTTTTCATAAACGACCTGATTCATATTTTAAACGTGCATAATAATTTTAAATAATATTTGAAACGAGACTTGAATTCAAGATATGTGAGCAACAAACATATTAAGCAACAAATTAAAAATAGGCATACCAATCAATATCAGTAAGATATTTAGGTCCATTATCGTCGAAATTTTCCATCTCGGGGCCTATCGATCAATCAAAAAACATTTCACCGATGTACGCAGCTCTTCAACAATCTGTAACAAATGAAAAATTAAACATAAATTATAAAGGTCATACATAACCTTGAAGCCATCGGAACAATAATTGATAATTATGACATTCTATTACAAGCGTTTTTGAACAAAAAAGTTGTAACTAAGCTCAATTTCGTCTTGAGTATGTTAGAGAACACAAAATATCTTAGCACATTACCCACCAAAAGAAACGTTGAAATAATTTCATGGCCGTATTGATACTTACATTTATATATATGAATATCAAAGTATACATGACATTCAACAGATTGTGCCAGGAATAAAGAAAATATCATGTTTGGCTTAGCTTCAAAGCTTCTAATTTTTTTTTTCCCCAACATCATGTAAGAAAAAAAAACCTTTTAAGTTCGACCAAACATGCTAAATAAGGAAAACTACCTTAAATCTCTCTCTTCCCCGTAGGCTAGCTACTTATGCTATGCAACTATACTCTTTATCAAGAGTAAACCTGTGTGAAAGTATATATAGAGAGAGGTTGACTTCTTAAGAAAAATAATAAGTCCTCGCAATATGTTTTCATTTGATTGGTGTTCATTAGCCAACTATCTATGCTTATTTGCAACGAAAATTTAAACGATGATAACATTTGTAAGTTGACCTTTATATTTTAAAATTCATTTTTTCCATTTTCAATCTCACATTTTATAAAATTCACAACTTTTATCAACTTTTCAACTAAAATTTTAATCAACTTTTATCAAAATCTACTAAAAATATAATTTTTAATTAAATAGGCTAATTATTATTGAATTGGGCAGTATATGTATATAAATTAAAAATTAATTAAATAGTGACACAAATTAAATCAAAACAAAAAAGTAAAAATTACATGCCAACGGATGTTTAAAGATTACAATTTGTAAATCAGCTATAAAATTTATTTGTTCACATATCAGGATTAATATAATAATTAAATATTAAATATCTCAACACAATTCAATTCCAAACCCTAAAAATCATTTCATTCTATTCTCACTCTCCATCTTCTATCTTCTAACTCTCTCCACCTATTGACACCCCCTTAATTCGACGACGACGGCGACACACCCACTGTCGGAGACCGTAGTGACACACAAGACGATGACGCACCTAATGTTGGAGATGTCGCCCCACACACAATTTCTCTTCTCACTCTCTCTCACTTCGGAGTATTACGCTGAGTGCCAACTTACAACAGTGCTCCACCCATTTTCAGAGATGGCAACATTCACAGCAACGACTCACCCTTGTCAAAAATTGCCGCCGCACACATTTTTCCCTTATAACAGAAGCGCTCCACCCACTGTCGAAGATGGCGGCGCTGTAAGCATCCCTGCCTGTGGCGCTGTGCAATGGCAACAGTTACAGATTTTTTGGGTTGGTTTTCTTGGTTGTTGGGTTATGGTGGTGGTGCAATAGTGATTATTGTGGTAGAGTATTATAGTGGTGGTTGTTCGTGGTGGAGATGGTTGTTGGTGGTTGGAGGTCTCATAGTGGTGGTTGTGGTGGTTTTTTGTTGGCAATGGATTGGATCTGGTGGTGGCGATTTGTTGTTGGTGGTGTGGTTGTGATGGTGGCGGTGGTAGCAGCGAAGTGAAGGTGGTTGCAAGTGGTCGTGGTGGTATGTGACCAATTATTTAGTTATCTGTGACCAACTATTTAATTATGATCTAAAAATTCGATAATTTGTAACTGAAAAATAATTTGTGACCAATTAATTTGAAAAACTGTAACCGACAAATTAATTGTGACCTATAAATTTTTTAATTTATGAACGATGAAATAATCCTGACCAATTAATTTGATAATATGTGACATTGTAACATATAAGCACGCACATGTGACCATTAATTGTATAATTGTAACTTTAATGTATTTAATTAATAAAATATTTTCAATTAATTAATTAATACCTGAATTTTTAATTTTAAGATTTCTGAAAATTGAATGGTTCATACTTAATGCATGACTTGTTAATTTTTCCAAACAAAGACCAAGTTTACACGCCATTAGTTTGAGAGCTTCCAAGTTCGAAATCCTTCTCTCTCTTCAAAGTGATGGCTACAGTTTCTTGTACACGTTGGGATGAATGAGAGAAAAAAACTTAAAAAGTTTTTGATGGTATTATTTATATACATTGGAAAGTTTCGTATCGTTAATGAATGTGGTGGTTGGAGATCAGACAATGAACTCCAACCATCACAAGAATATACGTGCTTATACAAAGAGCTTGTTTGTGAGTGATTTTAATTCAATTAAAATTGAAAATATAGCCGTTATTGGGTCACATCCGTCTAATAAAAGTCAACAATAACGGCTATATTTTCAATTTTAATTTGATTTTAATCCCTCCCAAACAAGCTCAAAGTATACGCGTAATTATGCTTTTTCATTTTTTAATATTATTTTTAATATTTTAAACTAACAAATAAATAAAATAATGTATTCTTTAAATTGTATACACATTCTTCAATTTTTTTTAAAAAATGCTCAAAATCATAAATACTAAAATTAATTGAACTTTATACATATTTTTTCAAAATTTTAACAAAAATATAATATTCAAAATTACAAATACTACAATTACTCGGTAATCAATTCCTAAAATTAGATTAGACATGAACATTAAATTAAAAAATACCCAAAATATTGTCTAATTTTTTAACGAATTTCAATTCAAACTCTTCTTCATTCAAGTCATTTTCCATGTCATCCGATGTAAAATAATCTTTATCGAACTCCCCTATTTCAACTATATAATTTCTATTGCCCCTTGTAGATTGTAGCATATCATCATTAACCCCATCTTCATCATCACAACCATCAACAATTCAAGATTGTTCATTACTAGCATCACTTGTTAGTAAAAACTAGATAAAGATCGAAGAAGAAGAAAGCTCAGACCCAATATAGACAATTTGCAATTTTATGAAAAAAAAATAGATTTTGTTTTTTATTTTTTCAAATCAAAGCCATACAGATTGTTATATATAATTCACGGGTTGGGTGATTTGAGTTAATTTTATAATTGTTTGACTTAATTCGCTTTTTCAGATATAAAAATGGATTAAACTTTGTTAGGCTAATTTTGACACAATATTTAACACAAACGTGTGCGCATTTTGACATTTAAACGTGTATATGCAGTCAATGAAATGAATTGACCACATTATCACGCGCATATCTCATATGCGACGCGTTTCGAAAATATTTTGAGTTATTTTAATTTACGTAGCGGGTCATAAATCGATTTGTGCAAGACAGAGAAGAAGACGAGGCCAATTATTTTGAATAGAAACAAGGAACGTGAGTTGGAACTTGAAATAAACTAATGGCGTGTAAATTTTGGCCACTTAATTTATTTTGTTTTAAACTAATTTGTGTCATTAATTGATTAATTTTAATTTAATTTAATTGATTGATAACTAATCAATTAGTTATTTTTGCCATTTAAATGGTTGCAAATTTTATTTTAAATTAAAAGTTTTTAAGTAATATTTATTAATTAAACACATTTAGAGCATCTTCACGAGATCTTATACATAAAAGTAACGTTATTTAGTGTTACTAAAGTTTAACGACATTTTAGATTGTAGCACCAATAACGTTAAATTACAAGTTCAATTAAATGAATCATATAATTTCATAACTGAAATTTAGCAGCAGACTAGATGCCAGCACTGGTGACATTGAGTTATATGTTCAATTAAATAAATTATATAATTTCATATTTAATTATATATATCACATAATGACGCATAAACTGGTGAATAAATAGTATCTTTAAATTTAGATAATAAAATCTTTAGACTAATATTACTCGTTTATAAACAATTATATGATGGTTTACATGCAGATGCAGTGTCAAAAGAGAGGGTTTTTTTTAATTAGGCTGAAAAAATTCTGATTCAATTATATCTTACGACATCATATGTATGTAAATCATTATGAAAACATATCATGTATCTATAATACAACCCAAATTTTTATGCACTTTAACAATACTCTCTATTTTTACTCTTTATTTTATTTTTTCTAATGAACATTTATTAATTTCTCCTAATCTCTTATATAATAAGAACATGTTTGGCAAAGCTTAAAATTCAATTAAAATTGATAATATAGTCGTTATTGGGTCCCACTCATCTAATAAAAGTCAACAATAACGACTAATTTTTCAATTTTAATCTGATTTTAATTCCTGTCGAACACGCTATAACAATTTTTTTTATATGTTAATAGTCAATCAAGTCAAATGTAATTTGAATAATTTAACTTATTAAATATTTAAATTTGTAACTTATTAAATGCAGTAATTGTTAATTAAAATAAAGAGTGAGTTTTGCTCTCCAAATTTAAAAAGTCGAACCCATTCTTTATTTTAGAAGTTTAAAATAGAGAATCTTTTGGAACTTATTTTGTATTTATAGAGTCTCTTAAAGATACTCTTATTAGAGACAAATTATATCACCAATTGTCACTAAATTTCAACTTTATCATCAAAATATTTTTTCTTACTCCATTAGAGTATTTCCAAGAGGCTTTCTATTTTATTTTTATTTTTTAAAAAAAAAATTCTACAATTTAAAGAGTATCTATAAATTTAGAAAGAAAATTTTTTTTAAGTGCTCCAACGGGTTCTTTATATTTAATATTTAATTTTATTACTCCCAAAAAATATTTATTATTTTGTCATATATTTTATTCTCACTAGCTTACATTCAAATTATTATATTATTTTATTTCATTGAAAATTGAAATATTTTGAATTGATTTAATTATAGAGAGTGTTTTCGTTTTTTGAGTTTGGAGAGTCAAACTTACTCTCTAAATTAAAATGTTAATTTAAATAATTTTTGGAGTATAATTTTAAGGGTTGACTATTTAAAATAAAGAATATTTTATGTTTCAAAAATCTCTTGAAAATGCTCATGTTTGGCGAAACTCAAATTAAATTAGTTAAGCATATTTTTTATCCATATATTTTATAGAATCCACAATTAACTACAAACTTTGTTTTCACATTTTATAACATAGCTCTTGTTTGGGCTCCATTAAATTAAATTGGGCATTGCTACATGTACATTCAGGTGTACACCTTGGATGGCATGATAAATAAGTGACATTTTATTATTAGCTAGTGGAAAAAAAAAATGAAGGATTTTCCAACAATGACGGAATGTCACTTGTGCATCATATCACCCAAGGTGTACACTTGAATGTGTAAATAAAATAATTAAAATCAAAAATATATTTTTTCAAAACTCATTCCATGCATTTTTCAATCAAAAAATATTACACGTAAATTTCAAAAAAATTTCCTTACTTTTTAATTACACAATCTTCAAAAAATTACTATTTTAAAATATATTTTTCTTAAAACTTCATTAAAATTAGGGCTGTCCGTGGGTCGGTTCGGTTTGGTTCTAAAGAGACCCGAACCGACCCAAAACTTTCGGGTATTTAATAAATGGAACCGTCGGGTCCAAATATAATTATGGAACTGTTCGGGTTCGGTTCCGTTCGGTTCGGTTCTGTATCATAATTAAATTTTTAATATTTACAGCAACACTACATAAATACAACTAATGACATTTCATTTGTAATTTTTACAAATTAACGTAACCCAATTCAAAAACATATAAATAACTAGCCGTTCAATAAGATTAATTCAATGCATACAAATACCAAAAAATAGATATTAATATTACAACAACACTACATAAAGTATATTCATTTGCTTCAAATTAATATGGGCTAATAGACTTTAAAAATGATTTGGATTTTAAAATTAAAATTATGAAATAATCTGATTTATTTAATTAATTTGTTAATTTGTTTAGAAAAAAATAAAATAATTTAATTAATTCAATATAAAAAAATAAAAAAACTATTTAGTTTCGATTCTTATTCGATTCTTTGGTTCTTGGTCTAGACCTGAGACCTGACCCAAACACATCGGTTCTCGATTCGGGTACCCCTTCGGGTATTTAATTTATGAAGAACCGCTTGATTTGTTTCGATCCGATTCGGTTCAGGATTTTTGGACACCCCTAATTAAAATGGAGCTCAAACAAGGACAAAATATGATGCCTGTCAAACTCAAATAACACAAGTAATAAAATTAACCCGTTGTAGGACATAACTACCACAACCTTGATGATATTATTTTATTTTATTTTTTATTTTTAAAAACGCGAAAGCAGCTTCATTTCATAGCATCAACTGAGACAACTTTTACAAGAAAAAAAACTTATTATAATTATCAAACACATATCGAGTAAGAGCACGGGCAAACTATGTGCTTTCAGTCGAAATGCACTTACGATAAATCTGGAAATGAGTCATGAGGTTTTCGTAATGCAACATAGAATACCATCCTTGGAATGTAACTTGGATTTTTTACCACAATCAGGGGCGGACGCAGACAATTAAAGTTAGGGGCACAATCGAACTTGCAAAAAAGTTAGAAAAAGTTTTACAGTAGAGAATTTACATAAAAAAAAATCATACCCCTTGTAATTTTGCATCGAAAATTTACATGAAATATGACTTTTTCGAATGTAAAATTTCAAAAAATTTTAATATCATATCCCATATAAATTTCCTAATAAAACAATGCAAATTACATTGAAAGATTTGTATAACAAAAATAATAAATGTTAATGAAATAATTAATTTTTTAAAAAAAATGCGAGTTAGACTCCTCTTTTTAAAAAGTACGTTTGACGCATCTTTAATTATTTTCGATATCTGTTTGAACTATTCGATATGCCTATAATGTAGTTCTCGAAACGAGTTTTGAGATGATATAAGCGATTTGTAGATTCGACTGCCGTATGATCGTTGGAGAATTTTTAAAGTTAGCATGTTATCGAAATTCTCGAAATATTAATTTTAAACCGTCTATTTTGACAAGTCATAACGTTTACTATGATTTGTCGCTTCACACGCCGTTAACGATATAAAAAATTAGACCGTGAGCACTTCAAAATGGTATTAAAAATACAATATTTTGATTTCGTTTCACATCTTTTAATGTGATAGTTTTTTATTACCTTATGTATCAAATAACAAATTGTCAGGTATATATGGTCTAGTACGATTATCGATAAGTTTCATTAAGAAAAGTACACTAAATTCATATTGTGTTGGTAAAAAATTTCAAATTGGTCCTATTTCTCCAAATGTTTACTCGGCTAGAAATACTTGCATATAGAAAAGTCTAAACAATGGAAGCACACTTGTGCGGACTCGGGATCACACACCACATTTTTTATAAATACTAGTCGGACTTGTGCGTTGCACGAGTTCTGAATTTATTGTGTTTTTATTAGCGTGGAAATGAAATAAATAGGAAGAGTAAATGATATTTAGCGATAATGGAACAATGTGTTTGTATTAAAGATCACTATGCAAAAAAACAAAATGATAGAATAGAATCTATTTATGGGAAACAACATTAAATTTAAACATTAGGCACAGTTTGGATAAAGAAAAAATAAATTATAAGTTAATATCATCATGGATCATATCATAAGTCACTCATGCAAGCACATGGACATTTATTCTTAAGCAAAAAGAAGACAAAAAATCATGTACAGTACAGACTCTAGAATAGAATGACTTAGAAGGGCTTCAAAGCAACCTCAAACTTCCCTATTATGCAGTTACCAATAATAAGAGCAGAATAAGTAGCAGAATCAGGAACAAAAAAAAGAAACAATTATCCTACATATAAACTCCATTGCACTTGTATTTGTTTTACTCCAACTCTTTACAAACTCCTATTCTCTTCATGTATTGAAAACACTTTCTAAGCAAAATAAGCAATCATATCCATCATATAAATACTGCTCTAACTCATTTATAATTAAAAACCTTAGAACAAGATTTAAGTTAAAAACAGAATCAACAAATCGCAAATGAAAGGAAAAGACCTTGAACATCACCCATCTTCTTTTCAATCTTAGCTTGCATTTCGCAAAGTGCAGGAGCTTCATCTGCTTGCGGAGGCATCTGGCTAACAAATAATTAATAAAAAAATAATTAACAAAAAACTAAGAAAAAAATAATCGCATCTAGAGATCCAGTTAACAAATAATTAAAAAAAATTCTTACAAATCGATTTTTTTATTCTTTCTGGTTTCGATCTGGCTAGCAAGATCTCCTAGCATCACCTCTACCAATTTACCCAAAAAAGGTCAGAATCTTTGGGATGGTTAGCAATGAATTTTTTCTGCCAAAATGAAAATGGGAGAGGAGAACGAAATAGAAAAGAGGGAAGAAGAAACGATGGGTGGTTGCGTAGTGGAAAGGGAAATGGAGGAGGAGTGGCCGGTAGAGTGGAAAAATGGAGAAAGAGTACAGACAGTGCCGTGTGTCAGATTCAAAGGTACGTGTTTCATTTGTAGAGAAAAAGGGGAAGAAAATAAAAAAAATAAAATGGTCCTGCGCGAAGACGTATGCCTCCGCGCGCGGAGGCATCACGTGTTTCATTTGTAGAGAAAAAGGGGAAAAAAAAAAAATTAAGCCCCCCGTTTGGCACCCATTTTTTTCTCATTCTCATTCTTTTTCTCTTTCTTCATTTCAACGATACATTCTATCAATAAAATAATATTACACATAAATCTAAAAATTCTTCTTACTTTTTAACCACACATTCTTCCATCAATCACTATTCAAAAACACATTTTTCAATTAAAATGGGTGTCAAAAATGGTCCTGCGCGGAGACGTTCTCAGCTGATGCCTCAGCGTGCGGAGTTTTAGGTTTTTATTTATTTATTTTTTCCTTCCCTTCTTATTTTTTTTAACTACAAATTCTACTGATTTACATTCTACAAAAACTATAAAAATAATTTCACTTATTAATAATTTAATTCAAAAGTATAAGAAAATATTCAATTTTATACATACATGAAAATAAAAAATCCTTTCGGGAGTGTTGCCCCCGAACCTCCACGAGGGGCGCTGCCCCCTCGACTCCCGCGACCTGACCAGACACATCGATCCCGTCAGATCGTTGCCCCAAACCCACGGGGGACGTTGCCCCGTCAACTCTCACAACTTAAATGGTCGGGCATTATGTTTAATGCTCTGTGTGCGAAGTTGATACTCCGAACACCGTGCGGAGCATTATGACTTTTTTAATACTGTGCAAACAATAATACAAAAAATTTCTATAAAACAGTGACTTAAAAAAAAAAAAAAAGGTAAAATAAGGTAGCTACACTAATTACTGTTCCCAGGAACAGTGACTTTTTATTAGCGTGGAAATGGGAAAAAAAAAGGCGAAATGGATCACTGTTCCTAGGAAAAAAAGGAAAATGGTTCGAAACTAATCACTGTGCACAAAAGTAGAAAAAAAAACAAAAAAGACAAAAAAGGGACTACACTAATCACTGTTCGTAGGAAAAAAAGGAAAATGGTTCACACTAATCACTGTACACAAAAGTAGGGAAAAAAAAAAAAAAAAAAGACAAAAAAGGTGCTACACTAATCACTGTTCCAGCTTTTCATTCATCTTTTTATTATATAGTGACATCACGTTTTAATTATATTAAAATTTTTAAACATTTATTCATCATCACACCCGTTTGATTTTCATTATTGTAAAATGAGAATGAAAAATATAGTCGTTATTAGGCCTTACGCAAAGAGATAGAAATTCAAAATGGATGGGTTAATGTGATGGATAACAATCATATTTTTCATTTTTATGGATGAAAAATGAGAAACAAACGGGGGCTTATATTTTTAACTTTTTTCTCCATCGCATTTTTATTTTTAACATATATTGATCAGAAAATTTTGTCATTAATTATAGTTTTCGTCGAAAAATATCGTTAACGTTCTTAAAAATGAAGGCCAAATATTTAATCATATTTTTGTATTATTGTTTATTTCGCTTATTCAAAATTACAATGGACAATTGAATCTTTTTACTCTAATTTAAAGAAATATTTAAAGAGAATACAAGAAGTACATAATCAAGAATAATTTATGTTAATTTGAAAATATGAATGCGATAAAAAAAATTATGACATAAATGTGTAAATGCTATGAACATTTTACACAATTAATATGTAATCTAGTTATTAAAAACTACGGTATATGCTGTATATTTAGCCTCTGCAGAAATGATAGGGGTGATATGGTGGTTGCCCAGTCTAAATTCATTGCCAAACGAGCGTAGCACGAAACTTTCATATGAAGGTAGCCTCGCCATCTCGACAGTAGAATCGGGTTGTTTCAATGTTGTAACTTGTAAGTAGACACTCCCAAATGGGGATGTTAATGAATATTATAGATTTGTGAAATACGGATATAATTGATGTTAGAATTGACGAGAGTACTTATATTACCATTACAAATTTTGTTTGTTTTACTACAATTTTAAATAAGGGTTAATTTTACAAATGGTCACTGAAGTTACAGCAAAATAACAAAATGGTCACTGAAATTAGAAACTTGCATAAGCGGTCACTCAACTTTCAATCACTTTCAAAAATGGTCACTGAGCAAAATTAAGGAATTTCTTTATTCTAATTGAAACCCAAATTAGCAAACCCAGGCCCCTTCAAAATTGGAGGGGCTGAAGTGCAAATCTTATATCATCAATTCCCTTTTTCCAATCAACCATAATCATCAATTTCTTCTTCAAAATTTCGGCAACCTAAGCCCTCCAAAATCGCCGGACATTACTACTGTTGGAATGAGCATAACCTCCTCTTCAATTTCCACCCAAGAACTTCCCCTAATTCCAAGTAATCTGGCCATAAATGCAACTCAAAGTTCGCTGCCTAATTTTTTGCAAACTGCCGGAATCTCAACTTCCGGCCACCTACTTGGCCGGAGTCATCCACCGGTCGATAACCCAGCCCTGGACGACCCTACCCATGTAAACATTTTAGCCCAAACATCAATTCATCAAGCTGAATTATATCCAGAAGAACTGACCGTCGTGAGCTGCGCGATAACAATTTTTTTCAGTTGATTCTGGCGCCGTCCGGTTGAATGACGGTGGCGGACCACTTGGGCTAGGACTGTCTCCTCCTAGCGCACCTAGCCCAAGTATGGGTCAAGGAAAATTGTGCTCTGAACATGATCAATTTGTGGCTGCACTTCGCAGTCTTTTCGAGAAGTTTGGTTCCCACGGGTTTGATGAATCTTTTCTGCCCCAAATCTTCAATTCGACCAATAAACCTTCAATTGACAGTCTTAAGGTCATGGGTAATCATCATATTGTGTCAATTAACAATGAAATCAATGGTTTGAATTATGCCCAAATTCCTTCACGAGATGCATACGGCATTGAAACGTTGAGAAACAGAAGGTTATGTGCTGTGATCAACGGATCTTGTGCTTTGAAGAAAATCTAAATAAAATTGTTCATGAAAGGGAATTGCAAGAACAGGTTCAGATGTGAATTTTGTGTTTTATAAAAAGGGATTTTCACTTCAGCCCCTCCAATTTTGAAGGAGCCTGGGTTTGTTAACTTGGGTTTCAATTAGAACAAAGAAATCCCTTAATTTTGTTCAGTGACCATTTTTGAAAGTGATTGAAAGTTGAGTGACCGTTTATGTAAGTTTCGAATTTCAGTGACAATTTTGTTATTTTGTTGTAACTTCAGCGACTATTTGTAAAATTAACCCTTTTAAATAATGGTTTAATCTATTTAAATGGTCCTAAGTAAAATTACATTAATAACCATCCTTTTAAATAACTTTTTTGAACTAATTTTTTCTTCAGTTCCACAACCACCGTTAAACTCGTCTTCTTTTTCATCCATTAGGCGGATGCCGATGGTGCAACTTTTTTTTTTTTTCATCATCACCGGCGGGGTGGGGTAAGATCTGTGTGGCTAGGAATTTGAAATGGGGTTGGGTGGGGGAAGTACTTTTTGGGCAGAATTAGAAAATGGAAGTTTATGGGTGAGTGGAAGAAGTGTTTCACTTTTTTTTTACCAGTGGTGGTGGAGTGGGAAAGTTTTTTCCATGGACAAAATTAGAATGACTTGGGATGGAGATAGAGAATGGAAGACATATATTATTGAGAAGGGGTGTACACCAAAATAAATTCAATCAACTATATTCCCCGAAACCCCAAAAGATCAAATTGGTGAAATGGCGGGGCAAAACCCTAACTTTAAATTTCGGCCTAAATTGTTGAATTGAATTACTAAGATGGCGATTCTCTTCGACTACATAGAAGAAAACCAGATGACGACAACATCAATCAAGTCGTTTACCGTCTCGTTTGATCCGTCAAACCCTTTAGGGTTTCTGGAGAAGGTTTTTGAGTTCGTTGCGCGAGAGTGACTTATTCAAGAGCTATTCCTTGATAAAAGACGTGAGTGCTGTGATTAGATTGGTGAAGGAAAAGGCGGGAGGAGAAGAGGAAAGAATTGAAGACCGAAGAAGTGCAGAAGCTGAAAAGAAAGTGGAGGATCCGCCATTGGCTACAGATACTACAGATGTGGAAATGGAAGAGTTGAAGCCGGAGGTCAAGGAAAAGGAAAATGATACTAAAGAGGACGAGAAAAAAGGGCCTCTAGGTACCCTTCAATTTTTATTGATTACAAGAGGATTTTCTAGAATCCAGTTCTGGATGTATTACTTTTTGCATATAATGGCTCTATTGAATCAATATTTTGCCTTGTCTTCTACGAACTCAGACTGGCCATATTCTTGTGATTTATTTCTTCAGAAAGTTTCCATTTTTCTGAGTGCAGTTAGGTATTTCTTTACCGATTATGTCATTTTTTTCTCTGTAAGGCTAGATTCTGTTTAAGTTTGTCCACTGTATGCTTTACCCGTTCTGGGATTTTAGCTGTGTTGATTGATGTTCACAAGGCATTAGAGTGTCATGAAAGTAATGCATTGATAAAGTGTGGCTTTCAAATATTTATCCTGTTTAATTTGTATAGCTGCTAAGAAAGGCTGTGGGATTCTTGATTTGCAGTACTCGTGTACCTCTTGTGTTTGATTTTCAGCATGGAAGAAAATATGAGAACGTATTGTTATATCTTTCTTCATTTGTCATGGTTTGGAACTCTATTTGCTTGTGTTCAATTGCATTGGTATATTGTGAATCTATATATTTCTTCAAGAACATTGTAAGGAAGAAGGATGAGGAGAAGATATCTTCAATCTCGAATCGTGCATTGTTTTTATTGACTGCATGTGGAAATAATGGACATGGCTTGGGGGAAAATCCTTCCAAATGTGCAGCGAAAAAAAAAAAAACCAGCAGGAAAGTGAAAACATGAATTAAACATGACTTTACTGTAATTCTTCATTGAACAGCATTAGTTAAACTTTCCTTCCCATACAAATTGCCTTTTGCAAAAATTCCATATTGTTCTAATTCCTTCTGTGTACGACTGCCCAATTGTCCACTTATTTAATTAACGTAATCAACTTAAATAAAAGAAATCAAAATTTAATTTTTCAAATACCTAACACTTTAGAGTGTGGGAACATGAACAGGTGCCTGGGAGATTTTGATTTGTTATTTCGCGCTTTTGGTGAATCTTTGTAGTATTTGTGGAAGTCATTTCATTGATAGATGTAAACTTCTTGAAGAAAGGGAAAACAGACTATGATACAATTTTTCTTTTTTCCCCTGGAGTTAAAGTATGAGGTTAAATGGTATCCAGAATCTTAACTGCATTCTACTTTTGGGATTCTACAAAAGGAAGTCATGACTTGCGAGGAAAGAGAACTTGTCATTTTGGAAATTCTCTGCTAGTTAAATTTCTTAGATTTGATTTCCATACATGATTTCAGTTTTAGTGTTTCTTAACTGCGTCTGCCATGCATTACTGACTTGCTACTGTATTCCAGTGCTATTAACAGTCACACTGTAAATTACATGGCAGCGTGTTAATTAGAAGTAGGCAAATTACTCGCTAAACCTTCGAACTCGACCGTCGGGTGGGTTTGGTCTTGTTTCTTGGTTTGATTCTGGTAGCTTCCAATTTGCTATTTGTCGGGTCGGGTCGGGTCGGTTAAGCAACCAACCCGAGTAGACCCAACCCCTTCATTTTTATTATTATTTTTAATCATTTAAAAATCAAATTTAAAATTTAATTTTAAATCAATAATACAAATATAAAAGCAAAACCTAATTATCATTTGCCTCAGTACTCATTCCAAACAACTCACCAGTTGTCGCCGCCCCCCCTCCTTCTCATCTCCGATCAGCCCATTAGATGTCATAAAAAATGCAGTCAAGTAAGTCCTTTATGATTCAAAATTGGTTCTTTTTCTCAATTTAGATTCTCAGTTTGGTGCTTAATGGGAATAAAGGACCCCATTTGAATAATTGAATCGATTTATGGCATAGGACCTTTATTGATATCCATTGAAAAAGAATTGTTGTGATCTGATCGATTTTTGATTCTATTTATAAAACGAGATCCTTTGAAAAATGTAACTCATTTCTTTAGGCCATTGGCCATCCGTCGGGAGTTCTAGATTTAATATTGATATTTTAGTAACAAATCAAATAAATCTAAGTGTAGCAATTGGTGTTGATCTTTTTTGGAAATGGAGTGTGTGAGAGTTGTTATTTCAAGAATAGGCCAAATTCAATTGCCTGGACATTTTTCCTTTATAACTAGCTTGGAAAGAAAGGAAATTGACCTAACCAAATCGAACTGATCGCTTCAGTTTTCAAGATGAATTGGGTCGGTTTCGGATTGGAATTCACCTAAACCGACCAAGTCGGTTTCGGTTTTGGGTTGGGCCCAAAACTGGTCCAACCTGACCAACCCCCACCTGTAGTGTTAATTTCTTATTTTTGCTTGTGCTCATGAAATGCTATGTATATATTTGATATTCTATACATGTGACTAGTGACTTCCAACCATCCGTTCTTCTACTTGTTTAGGGAAGACAACAATGTGTTGGTTACTAACTGTTCTTACGTATATGAGCAGCTCCTAACAAAGGCAATGGTCTCGATATGGATAAGTACTCTTGGGGTCAATCTTTGCAAGAAGTTAATGTTGTTGTTCCTGTACCTCCTGGAACAAAGTCAGAAGTACTTGTGTGTGAATTTAAGAAGAACCATCTTAAAGTTGGGATCAAAGGTCATCCTCCAGTAATTGACGTAAGTGTGTCGTGCTGTTCCATGGATCATCGCGTGCTGTTCTCTTAGAATAAAAAGTTAAGACTTATGTTTGTTTGCTTGCAGGGCGAACTCTTCCAGTCTATTAAGGTCGATGATAGCTTCTGGACCTTAGGTAGTTAGGTCTTATTACATATTCTACAGACGTGCATTATAAACACAAACACAAACAGGCACCCACGTATATATTCTTGATTTGTCTATTTCTTGATCACAAAATGTATGTGGGTTGTTCTTTGGAAGGAAATGAATGTCTGACTATAGTCAACTTCTTGTAGAGGATCAGAAATCTGTCTCTATCCTCCTTACCAAGCAGACCCAGATGGACTGGTGGAAGTATCTGGTGAAGGGTGAGCCAGAGATTGATACCCAGAAAATAGAACCTGAAACCATCCGACTTTCGAATTTGGACACCGAAACACATTCGACTGTGGAAAAGATGATGGTAAGCGTTGGTACACTATAGCAGCATTTGCACCTATGTTTTTACTTTCATGACCACTTCATGTGTGTGTCGCGTTCATATGATATCTATTTTGAAGATTGCTTTTCAATCGAGACTATATTTGTCCAGCCTCGAAATGGTGACTCAATTTTTGGGCAATTTTTTTAAGTATTTCAGTTTATCTTAAAATGTTATCTGCAGTTCGACCAACGACAAAAATCCTTGGGCCTTCCGACAAGTGATGAAATGCAGAAGCAAGAGATTCTAAAGAAGTTTATGGCAGAGGTGAACACTAAATGACTTACCTCACACTTCTCACCTCATTCCTTTGGCATTACTGTGTATTTCCAAGTTACGGTGATTTAATTTACTGATTTGAGTTTATGAATTTTTTCCAGCATCCAGAGATGGACTCTTGAGGGGTGAAAAGTTTGGTAATGAGCTAGAGATGGCTTTCTTTACATGTTATGTTGCTTCTAAATATGATACCTCCGTCGATAGAAACTATTGGTAATCCTTTTGGGCTTCTCGATTGACTTTCAAACGGCTTTGCTTTTGTGAACTTTTACTTCTGGTCCACCTGAGAGAATTCTTTTTAATATCTTTCGTCTATATGAATAAGCGACGGCGTTGAACTTAGTGGTAAATTATAATTTTCCTGTTACTCAACTATCTTCGTTAAACATTGAGCATTGTTTTCGAAGTTTGCTTTACCATTAATAGAAGTATTAAAAGTAAGATTTAGAATAATTTGAATCCTTTTTCCGATTGTGTTAATCAGATTAACCCTTTAATGGATAATTTTCATGGAAAATAAGGTCAAACGAACACCAAAAGATCTAAAATTTCAACATTTTCAAAGTGGAAAATTATACTAATCAAACACAATTAATTGATAATTCTCAGGAAAACAATTTTAGGCAATTCAATTTCCTGTAATTCATTTTCTTTCCACACAAATTTCACTCTTTGCAATCAAAACTTACCTTCTAAAAGAGTTTGTTTCATTAACAAAAAAAGAAGTAATTTGAAAAGCATATTTGGCAAAATAATTGCACGCTTGTCTATGGTGAGTGCAATCACATGATGACATGCATATCACTTTCTACAAAAAGTCTATGGACCCAGAAAATGTTATCTCTATTGTCTAGTTCCAATTAGATGGTGATTTTTTTTTGTTCTGTTCTAGTGCATTTATTCAGCACCTGCAAACAAAATGCATAGTAACAACTGAAATTGTTTATTAATTTGGAACGAAAGAGGCTATGAAAATGAGATATTTGTTTTCAAAATAATTGCAGCCTAACTTCCGAGGGCTACTCTTTTCTTTTGTCGTTTTGTAAGTTTTGTTTTCAATGAATATTCTTCCCCCGTGCACTATGTTTGTTAGGACATATTGTACTATATTTTCTCTATGTACTTGGTTATACAATGTACTGTGAATGTTCAATTAACACAAAGAAGAGACAAAAATGCTAGCGTTTACTGTCATGTCGTGACACTTACGGGCTAAGGTTTACCTAATTGTAACAAAATCAGTTTTCTAAGGTGGCAAGATCGAGCTTCACAAAATTCATTTTCATTTAGAATTGTTATGAACTTCGAAATTTGTAAAGAAGAACTAAATGAATAATATATTAGTAAGATGTCTTAATGACAATAATGTAGTCTATGTAGCAGTAGAAAATGAGGCAAGATTTAAGTAATTTTTTAAGTGGAAACTAACCATTTGTCTAAGAGTCTCTTTGTTCTTCTAATAGAGAGGATGACTCGCATATATTTTCGAGATTCTCATTGCGATTTAAGAAAATTACTTTTAATTGATTCGATGAAGTTGTCTAGATAAAAATAAAGCCCTTATTTGAAATTGATTTTTTACTGAACTTTTACGTAAGGTTTTCAGTGAGTCACTAAATTTCAAAAGTTCAGTGACTAATAGAGAAATTTTAAAGTTCGGTGATCGCTTGGAAATCTTACTTAAAGTTCAGTAACTAATCAGGTAATTTATCAATCTTTTATTTTTTTTAGTGTTTTTTTTTTTCGTTCGATCTTAGAGAGGTTAGTAGACAACTTTGTTGATTATTCACTTATTCTAGAATAAAAAACTTTTTTTAATTTTTTAAAATTTTTTAAGTTTGGCGATACTAGAGAGAATAAAATTGTAAGGTAAGAGTACATAAAAGAAAAAAGAAAGAAATAGACCCAAAAAAAATAAAATTGGTTTTTATGTGATTGTTCACTAAACTTTCTAAATAGTCTAATGCTTCAATTCACAATGAACTTTATTTTATATACATATACATATTGTAAACACACGACATATTACAAATTTACAATTTGTTCGTCTCCTCAAATTTTCAGAATTTGAATAGTTGACACGTTATCTTGTGCATGGTCCTTCCAATTATTGTCACTTGCAAAGGGTCCAAATATCTTGTCCCTAACATGTGGAAAGATCACACAGCCAGATGGGGTCATTGCTGCATCATTTATTGAATTAAAATGCGTTCCAACGTTAATAAATGTAGTGGACCTTTATATCATTTACGATGATGCTAAACACCAATGACATAACAATACTCGCTAACTAATTAGTTTGAAAATTTGTAGATTTTAAGTTACGTAATCAGACAGGTTGACCTCGAAAAACTTGATGTTATCGTGGACAACAGATATCTGGCCCACTCATGCCAACTCAATCAAGTTCCGATGCGTTTTGACAAGAGAACCGGACGGAGAAGGGAAGCACTTTGAACGTGGGAAATATTTTACGACACAAGACAAAAATGTTCGAGCACCGACTGTAGTGATTAAGAGGATTGTGCTAACAAACAATCACTGACAAAATGTAAATAACTTAAGATCAAACTAACAAATATCGAACTAGCAAGAAGGTTTATTGAGAGTATTTGTTTTGAGTGTTTTCTTGTATATTAGAATCAATGTTCCAAAAGACCATCCAAAAGCCCTTTACAATTTACAAAGATCACATATTTATAGTATTATGGCCGACGTGGTGTCCGCGGATTAGAACCACGTTGCCTCATCTCCTTGATTGAAACCTCACATCACTAAGTTTTATCATACAATAAATACATTGACAACAGACAAGTCGCCCTATACATTAGGCTAACATACCGATATTTTTTATTACAAACGTTATATCAATTATTCCTAAAGATTGTCTACAAATCTTGTAAGAGACATCTTCAGCTTGAATGAACTGAGGGCTTCAGAGGAAGAAGCTTCGTATTGGTAGTCTTCTATGTGAAGAGCATCGGTTCTTTGATTTCTTACGCAGTGCTTCGGCTCAGAAATTTCAGTCATTTAGGTATTGCTTCGTCACAAGAGCTTCATCCTTTGTTTGACTACTTTGCTTTTGACCAATTGAGTTTCTGTTGACTTTCCTTTACACGTGAACTGCGATAAAATACTTTACACGTAAATCAAAAAAATTCTCTACTTTTTGACCACACAATTTAAAGCTTTTTTTTCTATGATAATGGTGGTCAAGTAGGCCTTTAAGAATAAATCTCATTTTTAGGCATGCTAGGATAGACTCTACATGGCTACAACTATAAAAGCACACCACACCATCCTACTCGTTTTTTTTGGTTTTTTTTTTTTCCGACTGATGTCGAGTCACGGGATGCAAGTGTTAAATTCTGTTAGGCCAGTTAATGTAAACCTAAACAGTCTAGTGCATTTTATTATCACGACAACGAGTCACGCTTGACGATATCATCTAAATATCAAACTGACAAAGACGAACGTGTACATAAATTGCTGTATAAAATCCAACCAAATTTCACATAAAACCAATTCATACAAAAATTTGATCAGTATTCAATTTAGTCCCCAACCTGCTGTTTACAGTCTAGTGGACGGTTTATGTGACTTAATAGGTCATTTTCTGATTCCCATTATGAAACGATTGATCTTTTGCGTTTAGGTTCAAAAATTGAAAAAGACAAGAGTACATTAAGGTCCCATGAATAAAAACAATTCTAGAGCCATTTTCTAGAGAAACAACGATTGCACTACGTAACACTCCACTCCAGTTAATATTAACAAGCGATCAAAGATCCTCCAAAAATTACATAATTGTTACAAACTTAGAAAGTTGTCGACTACTACTCGAATGTATATATTAAACCTGCCAGCGTCCCATGTCTTGATCAGCTGTTCTTTTGCAGCAAATTGCATCATTTCTTTAATCAACTGTTGATTAGTAATATATAATTCACAGATTTTATTAACACAGGACAATGACCTCTAACAAATATCTTGATTCATCATTGTTTACTTTCTTGTCACATGCATTGAATTAAATAAGCATTTTTTATTCTACTTGATCTTAAAGATAAAATAAAATACAGACTAAAGAGAGCTATTGCCTAAGGAAATATAACTTGTGTGTCCTGTACATATTTTTCATATATTATGTCGAGTGTAATGTCTCTTTTAACTCCTCGTCGAATTTAGACTTGTTACTAGGAGGAAATCTCAAAAAATCAGCTAATCCCCTATCCAGCCTTAGTTAAATAGGGGGCTCTATTCCATCTTTGCAATCCCATTTTCATGGTTGAGTCTGCTCCCATTTTGTTCATAGCTACTACGAGCATCACTTTTACCATCTATTTTTGCTATTAAGATATTTCAATTTGTCGAGTTATCTCGTCTGGATTCATTATTCTATTTAACATTTGTTTGGTGGGAATTAAAATCAAATTTTTAATAAATTTTAATAAAATATATATTTAAAATTTTTTAGATCTTATTAAATATATAATTAAAATTAATTATTAATTTTTACTTCATAAAATCTTTAGCAAAGTGGTGTCATATTATTACTATCCTTATTTTTTAACTGCTATAACTTGTCTCCCCTAGATGGGATTTCCAAGAAAAAACCAAAATCGGATTCCTTTTAACTTTCTCAGCCTTCACACGCGCACACACTTCTCTCTCTTCTTGAATATGGCTGGTTTTGTATTGCTCTGTAGCTGCTGCTGGTACTCTGTTTTTTGCTCTGATTGACACCTATATAAAAGGGACCTTTTCCTTAAAGCACTTATCTTTCTATATATACATACTACTGTTGCATACAGTTCAGAGTATGTGTGTCGCTCTTTAGTCTTCATGAGAGAGAAACAAGGAAGAGAAGCAAAAATGTATGCAGAAACTGGGCTAATGGTCCCTTTTCTCCCTCAAGAAATTCAACAGTTTGATGATTTCTGTTCCTCACAGAAACTCAATGCTTCATTGGTAGTATTCTTTTTTGATCAGCATACTGGGTTCCTTATGTATGTATGTATGTATGTATGTATGTATTTGGTTTTTGAGCTCAATTATCTTGGAGGTGGATGATCAATTCGTGGGATTCATTTAAATTTAACAGAAATTTCAAGAAATCTGATTTTTCTTTTTGTTTCTTGAACATTTTCTGGCAAGTACTGTTTACATGATACAAGAATTCTCATTTGGCTGCTTTGTAGATTGACTTTAGTGGAGAAGAAAAGGGCAATTGAAATCTTTCTTCTATATATTCCATTTTTTTTTCTATGGCTATATATGGAAAGTTCATGAATTTTCTTTATGTTTTGGGATCTATTTATAGAAGAAAAAAATTTGGAAAATCTATTATCGTAACCATTAGTTCCGCGTTCTTTACTTATTTTCTACTCCTTCTACTTCCATCATTTTCCACATAAAAGACATATCTGCCACTCTCCACCTACTTATATTCTTGTCTGCAAGATAATCTTTTGCTTTTGCTTTTATTTTTTATTTTGTGTTTTTAATGCCTAGTTGTTTGAGCCAAACGGAATTGAGAAAATAGGTTAATGTAATCGCCCCAAATTTATCGAGAATTGTTTTGCTTGTTCATTGTGCTGTCAAGTTGTTGTTAAAGGTACACTCTGCACTTACTGATATTAGGATGGAAAGGTGGGAGAAAAGCAAAAGCTTAGCCACCCCTTTATGGTTGTTATTCTATAGATCTTTGTGGAATTCCCAATTGGAAAAGCATATTTCCCTTTAAAGAAAAATCTTGATCTCTTGGGCTTTTGGTTTGCTCAATGGTTGATTCCGGGTTACTTCAAGTGATATTAATGGCAGCTCATAGCATTAGCTTATTAGGCATTGAACTTTATACAAGTGCGAATTTTTCTGTATGGAAATTTGACCTGGTATAGGAAATGACGACTTTAGATATTTTGAACGCATCGATCATTGATGACAATTTAGGGTTATATCATAATAGACAAATTCTAGTGGCTGATGTAGTTGCAAATGTTCATTACCTTCTTTTTTGTCTAGATCCGGAAAGATGAATTTTGCGATAAGTTTTAAAAAGCCAAGTTTTGCAACATGTAGAATTTGCTCGAGGGAATGATTTTCTGTCAACATTTTATCCTCCGAGGAAAGTTGTTTACTCTAGTCTCTCAAATAACACATTTTCTTGCATAATTGACATCTTTCCTTTATGAGAAATAATGTGTAGGGATATAAGAATTTTCATTTACACTCTTAATTACTTGTAGAAGAAAATGCGTATAACTACTTGTAGAAGAAAATGCATAAATCATTTTAAGACTGCTGAGCTTTTAATTTTGATCTTAATGGAGGGCATACAGGGCAACCTCATTCAGACATCTACTATATCGGATTACAACCTTGGGGGAGAAGGGGATCTCTTCAAGGCCCCTGAACCAGTAATCGAAGAACTGATGATGGGCCTCGATCCAATGTCAGCTGTGATTTCAATGATTTCATGTGGAGAAGATGTCATCTCCACACAAGCAATGTCGGTATCGGATATTGAATCATCAATCGAGAATGGGCTACTCATCAGTGAGGTTTTCTATGAATGCAACAAGGATCTTTTGGAAAAGGAAGCAAACAAAACGCCAATCTCAGAAGTCCTGGATATCAAAGTTCCTACTTTAAAGACGGATGAAAAGACGATTGCTGATGCAAAATTGCTTTCTGAGAGTCAGTTCCAGAAAAGTGTTAGTTCTAGCTGTCTAAAGTCGATGGAACACATGCATGAGGCTCTAACGAGGCCAAATTTTCTTGATTTCCTGGGTATGGACTTTGGGGCTGTTTATGGGATGCGAAGAGCATTCAGTGAAGGAGACATAGAGGTCAGGTCTGATTACTCTATGCTTTTTTCTTACCATTGTTTGTTGACTCATTTTTCAAATGCTCCGAGACTACTAAATTCGATTAAATATGCGGCGTGCTTCTTGTAGATTTATCATATATCATCTGGATAAGATCTTCTGTTCCTCATTATAAAGGGCTAAAAGCTAGAGAAAACTTGTTGATTAGGGTTTTGAGTACTTTTAAATGATTAGTTCTTTGTAAACGTGTTCGTGAATGAGCCCCATGCAATTAATGGTTCCATGACAAAGTCGATCTGAAAAATGTTTAGTTGTTTCTGGCCTCTTCGACAGGATAGTCCAGTCACTGATACTGAGTTTTTATGACAGACTCTTGGCAATGGTAATATAAACCTCGCGACGCAACCTAAAATTATTAGCAGCTGCACTTCTGAAGATCGTAAGGAAAAGCTCTCGAGATACAGGAGTAAGAAGTCGAAAAGGAATTATGGCAGGAAAATCAAGGCGAGTTCTATTGCTTTTTCCACAGTATTTTTGTTACACTTTTTGCTACCATCTGACCTCAAACTGAGGAAGATCAAGATTTTACCTTTAAGAACTGCGAACATGTAGTAAGTAGTTTCCATCAAATTATTTAGTTATGGACCTCATTAATGAACTCGCGCTTTACCCGAAGTAGATCATAAATTTGGACTATGCTTATGGTGTTCTTTGATTCAGTATGCTTGCAGGAAGGCTCTGGCTGATACCCAGCCAAGAATCCGTGGAAGATTTGCAAAGACGGATTAAGTAGATGGTTGCAAGAATATATAACTCTTAACGAGTGAGAAGAAATGCAGAAAGGTAGTCAATACACCGGATGATATGAAGTAAGACATCGATGGACCTGTTGATATGAAGAAAGAAATCAACGGTAATATTAGCTGGTTTGTTGATGAAATGATTAGGCTCCGGGTTGACTCAGTAAGCTGGTTCTTAATGCTTGGAAGCTAGATGTCTCTTTTTAGTTGCTGTAATCTCCTTAGTAGGTGAAGTGTTCAAATAAAGTGTATATATTGCTTGCTTAATAACGATTAAGAGTAATTTTCATGTCAATTTAATGAATTCTGCCATTCAAATCCCTTTGAGCAATGCATGAGAAACTGGAAGAGAAGTGGTAAATCAACAATTTTTAGATTGAAAATTCGACAATTTTTTACTGAAGTTATACATTTTTCATCATTAACTATATCGATCCACCAAACATACTTTTGTCCCCGTTTGACTACCACACTTTTCAAACTATTTTACTACATATTCATTTCAATCAAATATTCACACAATAAAATATTTTGCATGTAAACTCAATACTTTTCTCTACTTTTTAACCACACATTCTTTTAAAAATCATTATTCAAATTTTTTTTTTTTTTTTGCCAAAAGTACGGTTGTCGAAACGGGTGCTTAATAACATAGTTGGTGTACTTGATTGGATGATACATTGATACATGGAGGTTTGATTGTACAAAGAGCAAAGAGTTTGCTAATAAGTGTGTTTGCAGCAAAATAAATCCTTGGAAGCCAATAATAATGTAATTATTAAGAGAACACGTCAACATTTCCTACACGTATCATAAAATAGCAAAAAAGAAAAAAAAAAAGGGGGGGGTGACTCATAACTTTATCAACATATTAGGTACAAAGTTCATCTTTCTCGTCTAGTGGACGGCGTATGCGCTATGTATTACTTAACTAAACTTGTTGTACGAGATTCAATCAAATACACTATTTATGATTTTGTGGAATTGTAGGACTAAAACCTTCATCTTATGTATCACGAGATTAATCATTTCGAACAAGAAATTTACCAAACTACAACCAGCTATCCCCCTCTCTCTTCTATTGACGTAGTATTCATATGTCATGGCTGTGTATAAACTGAATGTCAAACACTCTCTCAACGAGTAAATAATATAATTCCTAGTTGCTATTTGTGAGCACATAAAGACAAATTTGCCCTCCTCCCCTCCCCCGTGGTAATAACATGTGGGGTATTGAAAAGCTGCACTTCCAATCCATTCTCTCGTCAACCACCGGAATGTGACAACGTAAATTCAAGTCACCCCTTTTCTGTTTTTCATTTGTCATGGCCCGCTATCGGGTAAAGAGAACACTAGCACTTAAAAGTTGAAACCATTTTAAGGTATTGAATTTCTTAGAAACAAAGGTTTCAATGCAATCCGCCCACAACCTTAGACAACTACCTCAAACTTCAATGATTTTTGATCACTCCATTTTGGGTCTTTCAGATATGTCTAAGAAAAACCCGTCAGGGCCACCACCGGCCAAGGTGGAGCCGCCTTCTCCACCTCCTCCTCCACCCACCAATCAAGAAGTTTCCCTGCCTCTCCTACCCATAACCCGTCCCCCGACCGCTGCCACCCACCATTGACGTCCCTGCAGCCATCCCGGAAGGCACTTTGAACAACTAAACCACCATTTTATCACCCCTACAGTGCCTTCTTTCTCACCTCCCGACCGGGAAAGTCCATCCTTAATCATTTCTCAAAAGGTACATGCTACATAGAATTTTCAATTTTGTAATCTAAAATACATAATCTCTTCATCTTTTGCCTCTAGAATTCCAACCTAAACAATCGATGTAATATCCAAACCTCGGCTAAAATAATTCTTTCGTAGACCTCCCTCCTATAGGTTGGGCTCATTCGGTTCTTCTTTTTTCATAAAATTTCATAAAACTGCAGAGAAAAATTAAAGAAAAATTTATTTATACGTAACAATTTTTCCTTCCAAGTTTCATGGAGCCCACTTTTCTCCAGCCAACCTCTGCAAAAACAACATAAAAATAAAAATAAAAATAATGAACAACCTTAAAAAACCAGAATGCTTTGCTTCGAATGCCATGTCTGTAAATTGCACCATGCCTACATTGGGTGCTCAACACGTTTGGTGCAATTTAGCACCAAGCTATGTACATTTTCTATCATATTCCTTCCTCTTCTCAACTTATTTACACTTCTATCGCTGCCTATACATACACACCCCCTGTATCTATACATCAATCTTTCCGAAAGAAAACTAAATTCCGCACCAAAATTGGACTCCCATTTTTTCTTTAATTTTTATTATATTCACATGCAAGGTATCACACTTCCGCATAGGCTGCAATATATATACACACACATATACATATTACATATTATACAATTATGTGTGTCCATCTCTCTCATCGAGTCACAGAGCTTTTAGAGAGAGAAAGAGAGCTCTTGAAACAGAGATCCCTATTCACATAACCTCTTCTGAATATCGAAATTGGCTTATTCTTTTCTCTCTTTTAAACAAAATTTGTTATTTTCCAGCATTAAAAATCAATTCTTGATTTGGGGCCGAATTTTTTTCTCTGATTTGCATGTGGATTTTTTTTCCTGTGGTGTTGGGAGATCATTGAATTGAGAAATTAGGGTTTCGCAGGGAGTGAAATTGGGTGTTTGAGAGGAGGATGATCATCAAGAAAAACTTGAAATCTGTAATGCCTAGTTTGAAGCGTTGCCGAGTCGGCGACTCGGGAGGTGAGGACGATGAGTCATCATCGGGGAATAGGAAGAAACGGAAATCTGCCAACGGGTATTACCCTTTACACCTTCTTGGAGAGGCCGCCGCCGGCATAATTCCGTTCAAAAGCTATGGAATTCAGCGAATCGTCTCTTCCTCCGCCGCCACCGCGGAGGAAGCGTCATTATATACGGAGACTTCTTGTTGCCCCAGCAGCCGGGAGCCGAAACAGAAAGAGCCTGCACGGCCGCCACTGGTGAGAACTTCCCGGGGACGGGTTCAGGCGCTTCCGTCTCGATTCAATGATTCAATCCTTGATGATTGGAAGAAAGAAAAGAGTAAAAGTACAATAAAAGACTCGACTTCCGGCCGGGAATTGACGCCAATTAAAGAAGAGGATAAATTCAACTTCAAAACCCCAAGAATCTCGGGTGGTGCTGCAACTAATAAGAAGCGAAATGAGGACAAGATTCGGTACCAATGTCGGAGATTCTCTCCATTGTCAGAGAATGAGATAGAGGAATTGAGGTCTGATGGGTTGAAAAGTCTTGACTTTAGGACGAATTCTAGTTCGCTGAGTTCGGTGACAACATTATACGATCAGTTTGTGGATGATGATGAGTTGGAGGAGGGTTTAGATTTAAGTGGCATTGATAAATTATACCGACCCGAGGATTTTGCCGATGGTGATATAGTTTGGGCAATAACTGGGAAGCAATGCCCTGCTTGGCCTGCCATTGTGCTTAATCAGAAGCAAGTTCCCCAGCAAGTTTTAAATTTTCGGGTTGCTGGTGCAGTTTGTGTAATGTTTTTCGGTTACTCAGGGAATGGAACACAAAGGGTAATACATACTATTTGCTATCATAAGTTTCTTTGCCCAATGTAATGCATTTAACTGAGGTTTTGTTGGCCTTAAATAAGTTTGATGAGAGTAAATGCTTCTGTTTTGTTCCTGTTATGAACAGGATTATGCTTGGATTAAGTGTGGCAAGATATTTCCATTTATAGACTATGTAGACAGGTGCGTATTGAAGTTTGTTTGTTATTTCTTCTTTTTTGGTTCTTTTATTAAATTTGTTGTGTTTGTGAAGTTGGGATCATGTTGAAACTTGGTTGGTACAGGTTTCAGGGGCAGACGGAATTGAATGATAGCAAGCCTAGTGATCTCCGCTCTGCTATAGAGGAGGCATTTTTGGCTGAAAGTGGCTTCAGTGAGATGTTGATGGTCGAAATTAATGCAGCAGCGGGCAACTTGGATTACTTCCATTCGTTTACAAGAGGAGTTGTTGAGGTTTCTGATTCCAATCAGGATCAAAGTTGCAACTCTCCAAAACAGGTCATTAATGGGTTTATTTATTTCTCTTGTTGGAACATGGATTTGTAACAGGGGTTTACCAGTAACTTCTACATTGTTTTCTGATGTTTCTCGGTGAAAGTTGTGAACAAAATGATGCTATGATTGGCTGAAAGTTGTGAACAACATGAATTACAGTTTCCTTCCCCTATTGAAAACTTATCGTTTTCAACTTTCCTTTACATCAAGTTCAGAAAAAGCAAATAAAAGGATAACCTTCTTGGTATTGGAAATGATTAAATTTATTTCCTTGTGCAGGAAACATTTAGAAAGACAGGAATTCAATCATGTGAAGCCTGTGGCTTGAGCATGCCTCCTAATGTGTCTAGGATTCTGAATGATCGACCTGCAGGAACCAATCGTTTGTGTACTTCTTGTGCAAGGGTTTGTTACTTGGCTTGCCTAGAAATGTTTTCGTGGTCCAATTCATCATTAAACATCGTTCCATGTTGGAAACTTTTGTGAACTAACGATTGCTTGTTATCTGTTTCAGTTGAAAAAAATGAAACATTATTGTGGCATATGCAAAGAGATTAAGAACCAATTGGATAGCAGGACTTGGGTGGGATAATCTTTTCTTCTATCCTTCTTTTTGATTTCTCAAGTATATATGACTCTTACACTTGCAATATTTTTGTTATAATAAGTTTCATTGAATTAGGTGCGCTGTAATGGATGTAAAGTTTGGGTCCATGCAGAGTGTGACAAATTCTCAACAAACGATTTGGAGGTCTTCTCATGTCCCATCTCCATTTTTTTTTCCACTCATCATATGTATTCCTACATATAAATCTATGTACAGTATATAAATTAAATTTGTTTAGTCATAAAATGTTTCCCTGTGCTAGGATCTGGGAACCATTGATTATTATTGCCCTGAATGCAAAGCAAGGTTCAATTTTGAATTATCTGATTCAGATAACAAACAGACTAAAGCTAAGTAAGTAGTTTATTCATTTAGCTTGAAAATGTTTATTTGTAATTAGCCAGAAAATTGATGTATTACTTCCAAATATCTAATAATAACGCAATTTGTTGATACAGAGAGAACAAAAAGAACGGTAACTTTGTACTGCCTAACAAGGTTGCTGTTGTGTGCTCTGGCATTGATGGAATTTATTTTCCAAGTCTTCATCTGTAAGCATTAACACCCATGGCTTCTGGCTATATTTACAAGTATTCAGGGTGTTTTTCATTTGCTGGCATCAATAATCTAGTTTTTTTTTAACCATTATACCCCCCACATTGTTGCAGAGTTGTTTGCAAGTGTGGGTATTGTGGAACAGAAAAACAGCCACTCAGTGAATGGGGACGACATACGGGGTCCAAATCCAAAAACTGGAAGGCTAGTGTCAGGGTAAAAGGTTCCTTGATACCTCTTGAACAATGGGTTTGTACTTGAATCTGACCTTTTGCTTTATTACTTTTTAACTTGTTATCTTGGAGCATGTAGGGATGGATATATATACATATATGTAGAGGGAAGATGTATACATCTAAAAGAAATTTCTGGCCTAACAGATGCTGGAGATGGCTGAATATCATTCTCGTAGTGGTGTTCCTACCAAAGCCCTTAAGCGTCCATCTATCAAAGTACGGAAGCAGAAGTTGCTTACTTTCCTACAAGGTCATTTTCTAACCCTTGAAACTTAGAAATTTGGGGAGATGCTCCATGTTGCCACGTCTATGGCAGCATGAATGCAATATACTGACTTTGCAGTTCTTTAATGTGATAGAAAAATATGAACCTGTCTGTACCAAGTGGACAACAGAAAGGTGTGCAGTGTGTCGTTGGGTCGAAGATTGGGACTACAACAAGATTATTATATGCAATAGGTATTATCTAATATGAACTTCAAAAACATTTCCAGTTAAAGAGAAGTTTTATAATTACAGTGCAAGTGAGTTGGTAATACTCTGGCCTCTCAATACTGAGGGCATCTAGGCTGATCCAGCATTTTGTAATTGTCCAATAGCAAATGTTTTCTCTAGCCCTCAGCTTCCATAACATTTCACATCTACTAATATCAAGTAACTAAATGGTTAATTGTTCATACACAAGCACCAGAGTGAGAATACATTTCATTGCTGAACTATTTTGTTGCCCGGTTTCTTCCTATCGCTTAAAGGTTGTGTTTCTTTATTTATTGGACAAATCCTGAAACATTTTTCAAGCTAAATTAAAAATTAGTTAATTATGTCTTTAATTGTTTTTGTTAGACATTGTATATAAATAGTGGGAATTCCACAACAATAGTACTGATTTTACGTTGTTACCCTCAGATGTCAAATAGCCGTGCATCAAGAATGCTATGGAGCAAGACATGTTCGTGATTTTACTTCATGGGTCTGTAGAGCCTGTGAGACACCTAATATTGAGCGGGAGTGCTGCCTCTGTCCTGTGAAAGGCATGAATATTTTGTCACTTACCTATCGTATAAGTCTTGATGATCCTACTTTATTTGTCTACTTTTGCAATAGAACAGTTTCAATAGTGTATTCCTCAGCCTTCTCTTCATCACTGTATTACATAGATGATATGCTGTAGATCCCATTAATTTCCTTGTCTTCATATTGTCAAAGTTTTGATGAATTTTGAGTTGGTGGAAGCAAGTTAATTGCAACCTTCAAGTGCTTCAGCTTAGAAAGGAAAAATTAGAAGGGAAATAAAAGAAAAGCAAGAGAAATTATTCTGGTACTGAGATACTCTTATCGTATAGGTTAAAGTGTGGATAATTAGATTTGTGTTTGTTGTGTTTCAAACGTGCTGAATCGTGCTTTTTATTCCCGTATGATTATCGTAGATTATAGGACAAAAGCAAGGCAAGATGCTACATTTGATACAGAAAAGAACCTCTGAACTGAACAGTGAATAGTTTATTTGAAACTGAGTGCAGGTGTTGCTTTGCAAAATTCACTAATTTGTAATTCGGAGTGAATGTCTTATAGTTCGGAAAATACCCAATTATTGCTGAAGTATAATATTAGCTCAAGCATGTTATCATTCCTCTGGACTAGCTTTTAACTCATGTTGTGTAATATAGGGGGTGCGCTGAAGCCTACAAATGTTAAGCCACTATGGGTTCATGTTACTTGTGCCTGGTTTCAACCTGAAGTTTCTTTTGCAAGTGATGAAAAGATGGAACCTGCCCTCGGAATCTTGAGAATTCCTTCAAGCTCTTTTGTGAAGGTAGCATTGTCCCATAATCGTTGTTATCACGTGACTCAAAAATGGAATGATTTCATTTTTATAATGTTTATATTATATATTTTTTTATTGGAGGCCGGCCTTGGATTCTGTTGATATTAAGGTGCGTTTGATTAGCTTTATTTTTCATGGAAAATGTCATTTTTCCACCTAAGTTCCTACTTTTTGAGTGTTTGATTGTCATTTTGTTCCATGGAAAATATATTTCAAAAGTTGGTTACATGACCACGTTTTTCTCAAAAACAAGGAAAACATTTTTTTAAGGTGTGGGTTTTTATTTTTTAGGCAATTCACATTTTCCAAAAACTCAACTTTATGGAAAAGCACAATATTTTTTAGGTTGAAAATTAAGCAAATCAAACACATTTAATTGACAATTTGCATGCAAATAAGAATTGCCTAGAACTTATTTCTTTCCATTCAAGTTCAATGCTTGCAATCAAACATACCCTTATCTGTTGTTCAATTGAATTTTGCGCTGACTTTTAAATTTCAGATTTGTGTAGTTTGCAAGCAAATTCATGGTTCCTGCACACAGTGTTGCAAGTGTTCCACCTATTACCATGCAATGTGTGCATCGAGGGCAGGTTATCGTATGGAGGTGAGGATGATTTCATCGACTAATTTGTTATTATTTACATTCTTAACGATTGCGTTATAGAGCTGCCTCATTTTAGTCAATGACGGGTAACGATAACTCATTCTCACTGTTCAATTTTATATCTGAAACATTTTCTTGTGTGACTTGCATGTCTGTTGATAGTATGCTGCCTAGTATTTTTGGTTAGTTGTGTATTATCACTTCTACCTCTAGTTTGAAAATCTAAGGGTTAAAAACTCTGAAAATCTAAGGGTTAAAAAGACTGTTAGTCACTCAATTTTATATCAAAGTTTCATGTTAGTCAACAAACTTATTTTGTTTTGAAGTGGATGCTTGGTCATATACACTAATCCAAATTTTGCAACTTAAAACAAGCCAAGACAACTACATATTTTCCTTCTAGGTTCTGACGAGTGCGCGCATGTGTATTACTTGAGGTCATTGCTTTATTTGAAATGTTTTTTTCAAACTGCAGTTGCATTGCCTGGAAAAGAATGGTAAACAAATCACGAAAATGGTTTCGTACTGTGCCTATCACAGGTATTGCTCCTTGGAATTTGGTATTACAGTTAGTGTTATGGATGCACAAAAACTTTTTTGTTTCCGGAAATGTTTGGATAACTTACTCTTTTTGGCCTTACTGTCAAAATAAGTTACTTATTTCTGACTTTGACCATTAAAAAATTTTATTGTAAAACTTTTAAGCCTACTGAAATATGCTCAGTATCTTCTTTTGCAAGGGGTTGGTGGGCATTTGAAAACTAAGTTATGCCCTTTAGAGAAACTTAATTTTGCTTACTATTTTGGCATTTGTGCTTTGTGAAGGGCTCCAAATCCAGATACAGTTCTAATCATAGAGACTCCCAAAGGAACTTTCTCGACTAAAAGCCTTCATCAAAACCAAAGGCACACCGGTGCAAGGCTTATTTCATCAAGCTGGTTGAAACACCAGGAAGCTCCAATAGTTGAGTTTGATGAGGTCGATCCATTCTCATCTTCAAGGTGTCGGGTCTTCAAAACATCAAACATGGTATGCGCTAGAAACCAATATATGGCATATAAAAACCTCTTTGTAAGAATTACTGGAAAAAGTAACAGTGCAAATAAACATCATGTCAGTTCCATTTTAATAATTACCAGGCAAATGTAAATTTAATAGTAGTAGTGGCTCTAAATAACTTTTTCATCTTTCCTGTGCCATCTGTTTTCCAGCTGACAAGAGAGGAGGCCATTGCCCACCAAATTATGGGACCTCGTCATCATTCTATAAGTGCAATACAAACCTTGAATGCAAACAGAGTAAACTTCTTTTCATTCTTCTCTTTTTTTCCCTCCTTTTCTCGATAAAGTTAAATATGTTTTAATTTTTGCATGTGCTTCGATCTATTATTTTGAAGTTAAACCAGGAAATCCTGTGCAAATTCTTATTTAGTTTGTAACCCAAGTAAAGAAAAAACTAAAATCCTTGTTTTTTCCATACTGAAACAGAAAATAGAGGAGCCTAAGACCTTCTCTACCTTCAAAGAACGACTGAACCATTTACAGGTATTATTTTATTAATCATGTTCAGTGGGTGGTAACTGGTAATGGTTGGTTAAGGAGCTGAATCTCACTTCCTAGTTGTACATTTTATTCCAGAGAACAGAAAAGGATCGGGTGTGCTTTGGTAGATCTGAAATACATGGATGGGGCCTTTTTGCACGTAGAAACATCCTAGAAGGAGAAATGGTAATTGTTTGCAACTATTTCTTTTTAGACGGCATATAAAATTCAGAAAGAAAATCTTTTCCTTTCACTTGAGGAGAAATTTTATGCATGTCCATATACACGAGGTTACTACTTAGTGGACTATTTGGCTGTGGCCAGGCTGTGGAATATCGTGGGGAACAGGTTAGGCGCAGTGTTGCAGATCTTAGAGAAGCTCGCTATCGAAGAGAGGGCAAAGACTGCTATGTGAGACGATTCTGTCTGAAACTAAATTGGAATCCCCACCCCCTTTCCCTCTCCCCGAGTCATTTCTTAAAGTGGGAAAAATTTCATGCGCAGCTATTCAAAATCAGTGAAGAAGTTGTGGTGGATGCCACAGATGCAGGAAATATTGCACGATTGATCAACCATTCAGTAAGTATTGCCAATACTGGTCTATTTTGCATTACAAATACAGTTCAATTCCCAAGAACATGGCATCTGGAAGGAGAAATCTTGATCAAGACGAATCTTTCTGTTCATCTTTTCTAGATAGTAGGGATTTCCATCAAGAATTCCTATGTTTCTAGTCGTTTTTTCTACAAATCGTTTGCGATTTGTGGCTAAGTTGAGATTCCACAAAATATATTTCTTCAATCTTAACTGTTGTCGATTTGTTTTTCCTCAGTGCATGCCCAACTGCTATGCAAGGATCATGAGTGTAGGTGACGATGAAAGCCGGATTGTTCTTATTGCCAAGACAAACGTGTCTGCTGGCGATGAATTAACGTATGTCTCTCTTCTCGTGTGCACATGCATTCATAGCTATTTAATGCAAAATAGTTTTCTTACAATTTCTTTTGGTTGATTTTATTACAGGTATGATTATTTGTTTGATCCGGACGAGGCAGAAGAATTCAAAGTCCCTTGTCTGTGTAAAGCTCAAAACTGCAGAAAATTCATGAATTAGGTTGCATTCAGTATAACCATTTGTTTCTCCTAAAGGAATTCTATCAGCCTGGCCTGATGTTTTGCAATTTTGTAATTTTGCTGCGTAGGGAAAATGTAAATCTCTTTTGTTTTTTTTAAGGATGTTTTTATCAAACCATAATAAAAGCAATGAGATTCTGGCATTTCATATTTTACAGAAATTTAAGCACATCGAAATAATTATTCTCTTTCCCCCTGCAAAGAAAGGAATAAAGAAAAAAAAAAAGAAAAGAAAAAGAAAGGTATCTTCTACAGAGATCTAAAATAGTTGCAGCAAACTGAGAAAATGGTTATTCTTCATTTATGTACAATTCATAATTCAAAATAACAAAATCTATATGCTCCAGTCTATTATCTACCATTAAAAAAATAATTTCCTGTTTGGTGAGGTTTAATATTTTGATAAGAAGTTAAGTTAACTGTTACCACATTTTTACGAGATTAACAACCTTTTTTAATCGTACATTTTATTAATTTCTATCAAAATTTACTAAAAATCTGTTGTTTAGTTACACCAACAAAACACGGGCGTAAATGTTGGAGAATTAGTGCACTCTATACAAGAATGAGAAATTATTAAAGTAGATTATGTGAATTCTTGACATGTTTAAATTTCTTTTAAAAAAAGTAAATTTGAATATATTCCTCAGATAATTTAAAAGTAACTTACTTGTAACTAGTGTTCTAAAATGTGCGTTTGGGCGTTAAGTTTAATCTTGCTGCTTAGTTACACTTTACACATTTTTAAGCTCAGCTTGAAGTTTAACTTCGTGATTTATTTTAAAACACTGATTATAATTACAACCAAACATGTTGAAGGAGCCAAAACATCACTCACCAGTAACTACGGCAAAAATTGTAGTAGATGCATATGCAAGTTCTCTTTTCCATCTACAATCTATTCCAGCAGTCCACGATCTGAATTCACAATTTGACCTACAAACTATTCACCAAATTCACTTCTTTCATATCAGAACAATACATACATCCTATGTTCGACTCGATCATACTGGACATATTCAATGAGCAATTATGTTAAATAATACATACCAAACATGCCTTTACGTTATTCACTTTAGCAAAACTTATCAGACAAAGATGAATTTTACCTTTTGATGTCCTCAGACTCGAGAGTACATTTTCGTGCTTGCTGGGAGGGAACTCTGACAAAAATATCTTCTCGTTTTGCCCTTTTGAAGACTGTTGTCTATTGCCCATTGTTTGGTCATCAGAGAAATTATTTTTTATGGTTTTCCAGTAGTGGCGTGAATATAAAAGGCATTAGGGCTCAACAATTTATTGGAGTATAAATCTGCAATCACATGGCAAAACCCAAGCCAATAGCCTCATTACTTTGTGTCCAAATATTGTCAACACATTCTTGACTTGATTGTGACGAGGATTTTAATCGGGACACTACTCAGTATCTTATTTAATATTAGTTGTGATTGTTGTTGGAAAAGTGAATAAAGTCCCACGTCAATTTAGATATGGTGTAGATTAGTCGATCCTCGTAAAGATATAGTATAGATTGGTCGAAGTCGTATAAATTTGCAGTAAGGGGCTCAAGTCAAAACTCAAGAAGAATCTAGATTTTACAAAAAACACGTCCATGAAGGCAAAACGCAAAATTATAGTATATGCTTTAAGACCTTGGGTACAAGTGTAGAGATAGCAGACGCAGAAGAAAGAAATTTAAGAGAATGCCCTTTAAGAAAATAATACATTTTTTGTCAATTTGAATTTATAAAATTTCAAAATTATAGATACTCCAGGAATTTGTTTTGGACAATAAACAATTTCTTTCTGTTCTTGTTTTAAATGTCTTTTTAGAAAATAAAATATAATGCAGTTCCTAAATTACCTTGGAATGATAAAAATAATAAAAAATAAATTTCCCATTAGTCCCACTCAGGATTTAAACGGTTTGCAGGCTGGTTAATTAATCCGGACCTGGCCCAGATAGTTGTGCATCTTGGTTCACTTCATGGTTCTTTTGCCGGTGCTGATTGTTTTTGTAGCCCATCAAAATTGCTCTTGAAAATTAAATAAATATTTTCTTAGTAAAAATGTAAATTTTATAATATTCGACAATATAAGTAATAGTTGACTTACTTCGGAACTTATGGAAAAAAATTCAAGATATAATTTAAATAAAATCATTTATTATATTTTATGAAAATTGTGTATACATCAAGTGCCTTCTTGAATATTTATATAACTGCCAAGTGTCAATAGAGTTTTACTAGTTCATTTTGTCTAGGTCGATCCAAAAAAATTAAAATTTTAATTATATGTTCGTATTTTAAATACACCGTCGGTCTTCATGAAAAACACGTATTATCGAATCATGTCAAATTATCATAGTACTTGGTAGTAGGTGCATAGGGTGTTGTCTCGTCTCTTGCATTATGCATGCAAGTACATGGACCTTTTTCACATGTCACTGCCAGACAACACACATAGTGGAGTCCTTGTTGTTGTTGTTGTTGTTGTTGTTGTTGTTATTATTATACATGTGGGGCTCGCCCCTTTGTGAGGGACCTGTAAGTCCCCTGTGAAAAAATCTCATGTACTTGGAGATTTATCCATCTCAATAACCAAAGAAAGAACCTAAGTTGATAATTCATTAATCATCGTACCTATTTCTTGTACTATGCATTCTCACATAAAATTTCCAAAAATTGACAAGTACCGACGACAATGAATATTTTATTTTCAATTCAAAAAATATTTAAGAGTATTTATTTTATATTTAAACGATCATTTTCATCTTTATTCAATTCTAACAATTATCTTTTGTATCTCGATTCTCGAGAGATTCTTTTTTTTCACTTAAATATGTCACATTTGTTTATTCCACATAGCATATTGATCACACTTTTTTCGTCCACTACTATATCGTATATTTTTTTACTCCAAATCTATTGTAAAATGTGCAAAAGAGTGTTTTGTTCACTAAATATTTGAGCTTAACCTTTTGTGTAGATTGATTTGAACTACATCGTGTTTTAATTGAACTTCTATGACATGAAGAAAATATGTTGCGCAAATAATTGAGATTTTTCACCACGAAACTCCTTGATACGTCGAAAGTGTTTATGTTTGTTACCAAGCACGGAAAATGTTTAAGAAAAAATATATGTCGGACTTGCTATTGCTCAAAGTGAGATTATGTTAGCTTGTTGAGACAATAATCCAAATCCAAATAAAGAATACTTAAATTCAGGATTAAATCTTTCTTTTATTTATTTATTTATTTTTCAATAATAAAGTGCATTTATTAAATTAAATATGTATCTCATACGCAATCTCTCAGTCTTTATCGCTATCTATATACAAGTTTTGTGCAAGGGAGACAAAATTTCAAGCACGACTATAAGCCACTATTTGATACCGATTAAAATTCAGATTTTAACTACAATCTTTTGTGGACCACATATTTTATCAATTTTAAATATAAGTTAAAGTCAATAATCAATTTTAACCATATGTTTCGTGAACCTCAACTTTTCAACCATACATTTCATTTACTTTTATCAAAATATACTAAAAATCTAAATGTAATCCCTGCCAAGTATGGGCTAAGTATATTTAGGGTTTGTAATAGACTAGTAGTTAAAAATCTCCAAGGAATTAATGACCATTGTTGGATTGTGTCTTATTCCACAATTTCTGGAGACGCAGTATCTTGTCAAGTTAAGATATAGATTTTTGTTGTTTGATGCTAAGTAATGTAATATGCTCGAGGAAAGGACATTTTGAACTTGTTAATGTACTCGACTAGAGATTGTGTTTGCATGACAGGACGTAGTTCCTAATTTGGATGTGTTTTAACTGCATACTACCTCTTATTTGGAAAATTTGATTTTATTAATCCATGGATTTGGTAAAGCAATTATCAATGGAACATTCTTCTTCTTCTTCTTCTTTTAAATTCTCTAGCATTTTGTGTCCATTATCCCTCATTTGATAATTATTATAGTAGGACGAGAAATAACACCGAAGTAGCGTACACTTGACTTGACTTGACTTGACTTCACTTATGTATTCATTGGTTACGGGAATCTCTCGTTTTCAACATATTGAGATAGCCGTGTTATTTATTGCTTGAAAAGTCTTTACCCTTGATTGTCTTCGTTTGGAAGCGTCGACCCCGAATATGGGGCCTAAGTCAATTTCTTTGTAGCTGTAAGAAGAGTCTCTGCCCCGTGATAGAAGTCAATCACGAACCATTAAGAAAGATGGTAGCACTTGTCTCTTTATTAGATAATTGTCAAGATGTTTTATAATTGAAAATTTTTGGGTGTATTTAACATGTATAATAATGCATCATCAAGATGTTAAAATTGAAAGTTTTACCCGTAATTATCTTTTAGATTAATTTGTGATTGTTTAACTGTCAAACATCGAGAAATTGTTTATTAAGATATTCAAGTGTACGAGTTTAAAAGGTAAGCTAAAAACATATATTCATTGGTGTATTCATTGTAAAAAGATGAGAAATAACACCGAAGTAGCGTACACTTGACTTCACTTGTGTATTCATTGGTTACAGGAATCTTTCGTTTTCAACATATTGAGATAGTCGTGTTATTTATTGCTTGAAAAGTCTTTACCCTTCATTGTCTTCGTTTGGAAGCATCGACCCCGAAAATGGGGCCTAAGTCGGTTTCTTTGTAGCTGTAAGAAGAGTCTCTGCCCGTGATAGAAGTCAATCACGAACCATTAAGCAAGATGGTAGCACTTGTCTCGTCATTAGATAATTGTTAAGATGTTTTATAATTGAAAATTTTTGGGTGTATTTAACATGTATAATAATGCATTATCAAGATGTTAATATTGAAAGTTTTACCCGTAATTATCTTTTAGAATAATTTGTGACCGTTTAACTGTCAAACGTCGAGGAATTGTTTATTAAGAGATTCAAGTGTACGAGTTTAAAAGGTAAGCTAAAAACATATATTCATTGGTGTATTCATTGTAAAAGGATGAGAAATAACACCGAAGTAGCGTACACTTGACTTCACTTGTGTATTCATTGGTTACGGGAATCTTTCGTTTTCAACATATTGAGATAGCCGTGTTATTTATTGCTTGAAAAGTCTTTACCCTTCATTGTCTTCGTTTGGAAGCGTCGACCCTGAAAATGGGGCCTAAGTCGATTTCTTTGTAGCTGTAAGAAGAGTCTCTGTCCTGTGATAGAAGTCAATCACGAAACCATCAAGAAAGATAGTAGCACTTGTCTTTTTATTAGATAATTGTCAAGATGTTTTATAATTGAAAATTTTTGGGTGTATTTAACATGTATAATAATGCATTATCAAGATGTTAAAATTGAAAGTTTTACCCGTAATTATCTTTTAGATTAATTTGTGATTGTTTAACTGTCAAACATCGAGAAATTGTTTGTTAAGAGATTCAAGTGTACGAGTTTAAAAGGTAAGCTAAAAACATATATTTGAATTTTGAGTGTACAATTTTCATAATCACAAGTTGGAAATTCCCGTAATTTATTTGCTAATTTGGTTTCTATACACTTATAAGTAGAGTAATGTAATTCATAGTCAACCATTACAATAATCATCTTATGTGGCAACTTGTTATTTGAGATATTAATTTTCTATAATTATGTTGCATTTAATAACAAGACAATACCTCAAATAACAAACTGTCACATATGATGATTACTGTAGCCGCTGACTATTAATAACATTACTTCTTATATGCGAGTACCCCTCTTTAGAAAATGGGTAAATTGATGAGATTTGAGGAATAAGAATTCAAGCAGGGGAGGATAAAAGAATTGGAACCAACCTAATCAAACTAGAACCAGCCGGTTCGGTTTGATTCTTACACAACTTTAAACTCTTTTGTTTCTTAAAATCAAGAACCTACTTCTAATACAATTTTTAGCTAATTATGTTTATATTTGGTGAACCAGAAAAAAGTTGTAAAAAGTTGGAACTTTGTTGGTTGTATTGAATGAGGCTTATTATTTTAATTTTGATGTTAGTATTAACTTTTTGTTATAGAGCTTTGTATTGTAGTTCATTTTAATAATTTGGATTTTTTTTGCTTTAAAACCGAACCATAATCCGTTAACATACAAGAGGAAGGAAGAAAGAGAGACAAAAAGTTTAAATAAAGTTGACTCACTCCGTCTAACAAAGCCTCTACATTAAGATGGTGTTCTCAATAATATCTATTTTTTTCTAGCTGATGGCACATCAGCTAGACAAAATCCCACTTGGGTTGTATTGGATAAGATTTTTTTTTTTTTTTTTTGGTAATCATGGACCATTTTGCTGACATGACACTTTTGTCCTCACAATTCACATTAGCATTGGAGAGCGTCTCCAATGCATTCCATGGAATACATCTAGGTAGCATGTAAATGGAAAGGCTTATGACCAAATGTGGCATTGGACAACGATTAATTTACAAGAAGTTAATGTATACTAAGACTGCAATAAAGAACTGTCTTGGTCATATGGAACTTTATTTCTAACAATTGAGGTCTATTCTCAAACATTTGGTGATCTAAAGAAAACCTATATGGAATGGGAAATAATGATTTATACGCGTAATCCACGTAACTAAAGCAAGTGCGAGCCTAATATCTCCTACCATATGCTTTAAATCATTATACATACGTTCAAGATTAATCTAAATTGTCAATTCAATTCATGATTCCCAACTCTTTTATAGTGTTCTCACTATCATAGCATCCAACCTTCCTCAATTTGGATGTGTTCTCCATGACAATATTACGAAATTGCTAACTGCATATTACCTCTTATTTGAGGATTTGATTCTATTAATCCATGGATTTGGTAAAGCAATTATAAATGGAATAGATTTTTTAATTTTTTTTCCTCCAGAATCTTGTGTCCATTAGCTCTTATTTGATAGTTATTATGTAGAGTCTCTGTCCTAAAATCAATCACGAAACCACTAAGAAAGATGGTTGCGCTTGTCTCTTTGTTTGATAAGAAGGGTCCAAAATAGAAGAAAAGGATGGTCACTAGAAAAGTATCAATCCATCTGCAGTGGATGGTATTTTATCTTTTTTAATTGGTAGCAAGAATACTGTAAATAGGTGAGAGTGATTCTTATATATGTTGCAATGGTTAATTAGTAGTTGGAAAATCTATGAATAAATGAATTTAAATGTGGAAATAATATGAAAAAGTACCAAAGCATCTGAATTGGATGTAAATGTGCAGAAAGTAATTTTGAAGAAAGTAAGAAGCACCATCTACACCCGAGCCCGACTGGTTTAAATGTGGAAAGTTCAAAATTCTTTACGCACCCAAGTAAACTTTTTGCCTTGTTTTGCAACACTCTTTTCTTCGTTTTGAATCCTGTGAAGAAAGATTTCAGACGTAAACACTTAGCATTAAAGCTTTAAGATTTCAGAGTCAATGTTTCCACACAGTCACTGGCTATGGTAATAAGGTCTTTAATTTTCAAAAATCTGCTGTTGCTAGTTGTCTTTGTTTAATTCAATTATTTAATGTACTCAAATTGAAATATGTGTTGGCATTACACAGAACAGACAAATACATTAAACATTTTAGTTCATCAACAAAAGTGGTCTCTCAAGAATCTTGGGTTTTCAACAGAAGCTGCTGTCTATTACTACATGAAGAAGGAAAAATATTATGTACCCATAAGAAGCCAGTAAGAAATGTTTACTAGATCCTATTTCGTTCGATTTCCTAAGATTTGCCTAGTCATTCTGATTCTGATATGACTGCCAACTCGATTTGATAAGGCCTTCCATGTAATCCTGCAATGGAGTTTGTCCCGTTAGTAACTGGAACGGGATGGGGAGGCACGGTGAGATCGTCTCCATCTCCTTCCAACATTTGAACAACTTTTTTCATGGATGGCCTATCTGTTGGATACCACTGAATACACCAGAGCCCTACTATAGCTAATTTTTTTAGTATAGTAGCATCATTATCTTCCTCTATTCGGATGTGCAACTCTTCTCCTTGACTTAATTGATTAGAAATCCATTCGGGAAAGTACACTTGGCTAGTGTTTGCTGTAAGATCATTATTCTTCCTCCCTCCAACCATTTCGAGTAATAACATCCCGAAACTATAAACGTCTGACTTATAAGATACTCTCCCGAAGTTCCTTGATAAAACCTCAGGTGCAATATAGCCTATGGTTCCTCTTGCAGCTGTCATTGACACACCACTTTGTTCTTTGGAACCCAACTTAGCTAGACCAAAGTCACATATCTTTGGGTTGAAGTTTTGGTCTAACAAGATATTGTGGGGCTTGATATCAAAATGAAGGATCTGTTGGTCACAACCCTGGTGAAGATATTCAATTCCTTTAGCTATGCCTAGAGCAATATCTTGTAGTTTCTTCCAACCAAGGGCATTTCTTTTAGAACCAGCTTGGAAGATGAACTTTTCAAGTGAGTCATTTGGTAGAAATTCGTACACGAGAGCTCTTCTAAATCCGTCGGCACAAAAACCTACTAAACGAACTACGTTGACATGGTGAATTCTCCCGATTGTTCCAACTTCATTTATGAACTCCTCCCCATTTCCCTTGAAATTGTTGAGGACCTTTACGGCAACATAAATTTCATTAGACAGCTTCCCTTTATATACAATTCCGTAGCCCCCTTCACCCAATTTTTCACTGAATTGAGTGGTAATATTTCTGATCTCTGCATAAGAGAATCTAGTGGGCTTGAGAGCTCTGTAATCTTCCAAAAACTTTTCAATCGTCGCCCGAGTCCTTTTCTTCATTCTACTGGAGCTATAGACATAGTAAAATACTACTAGTGTTCCCACGGAAAGGAAAGCACCTAAGGTGGCTCCTGAAGAATACAAGATACGAGCAGTAATTTTAATAATAACCTTAACAGCAAGTAAGATGATAACATTTCTGAAGTAAATTGAACAATATAAAGGAAAAATTCACCTGCAATCAAATCTCCCCTTTGTTCACCTGCAAGAAAATTAAGTGAAAATCTTATCTCCTGCTATTTAAAATATAAAAATAGCTCTAACAAGATGAACAATTTGTTGTTAGATAGACGGATAAAATTGAAGAAAAAGATGGATTGAGTGTATACTTCTATGTGTCTTGGGCTTGTTGGAACACTGAGTTCCACTTTTATTGGTGTCTAAGCTGCAAATATTTCCTTCAGCTTCACAATTGCCACAATATGGTTTTGACCATTTCAAGTGGAGATCGTGTTGATCTTGTGTATACCATGGAACAGAAGAAATTTCATGAATCTTGATACATGAAGTCAAATCATAGTAGTCTGAGTGTGAAGAGGAAGGAATGTAGTATACTTGGTAGCCGGGGACACCAAGACAAGGAATATTATTGTAATCTATATCTCTTTTCACTTCAGTACAATTGAACATGATGTAGTTGGACAATTCATTTTCAAGGAATTGGAATGGGGAGGCTGATAAATTAAGATACAGAAGCTTTTGAGGAAGACATCCATCAAGATCATGTAGATGAATTTTTTGAGATGCATAATCAATTTTCTTTACTTCTATCTTGACTGAAAAAGGCAGTTCGAGCACAGTCTTGCTCTTGTCGCAATACAAATTGAAACCTGGATAGCCACAATGTTCTGGCTGTAGAAATTTATTCCTGAAAGGAAACCGAATGGTCGGGCCACCTTTACTGCACCTGGTTGTTGTACAATCATCTAATCCTACCACAAGCAGTGGAAAGAACAAAAAGAAGAACTTGTAGTTGTAGCAGATGAAGATGGACATTTTAGTCTTCAAATTCATATATTTTTTCTGCCTCTGCCTCTTCAATGTGATCTTAGATAATAAATTTTGATCAACAAAATTATTTCATATAACTGTTGAGCAATAAAATGCTTAGTGGTCCAGGCTTTTCCTCTTTGATGTTTTCATTCAAATTGACTGCATTGATTAGCAGGAAGCATAACAGAAACTTTTAGGCAAGACTAGACATGATGACAAAACTCTATTTTGACTTTTCTGATGATTACAAATTCCATGGGAGGAGTCAAGCATTCACACTTGATGGAAAAAGACTAGGCTTTCCCTATGTAGTTTCTATCCACATTCTCGCGTCAATGCCAATTTATATTCATTAAACATTGAATAAATCCCTCCCTCAACACACACACACACAGACCAGAAATCTTGAAAGTTATGCTTGGAGAAACCTTCCTCCTAGGATGTTTATCTGCACTGATCCTAATCCAATTACTTCAAACATCCAGCGCAAGCCATAACCCCCAATGCAACCCTTCTGCCTGTGGCAGGATTCCTAATATTAGCTACCCTTTCCGATTAAGAGGGGATCCAAAACACTGTGGCCATTCCAGCTACGAACTAGTTTGTGATAACAATATTACCTCACTTTATCTAAATTCCCACAAGTACCATGTGCAAGCCATCAATTACCACAATTTCACTATTCGTCTTGTTGATGCTGCCTTAAAAAATGACACTTGCTCCTTTCCTCAGTATTCTCTATTTCGATACAACTTCACTAATAATTTTCCATATACAATCTCCAGCTACAAGCAAAGAAAACCAGGAATATTAGCTGAAGTAGCATTGCCTATTACTTTTGTGAGCTGCCCATATCCCTTCAATTCTTCTGTCTTTTCGGAAACTGCTCGTTGTTGCCACAAGGTCTATGCTTCCAATGATTCCAATTCATCAACCCGAAGATACACGTATGTTAAGGCTGGTGATTTGAATGTAACAGATGTGGGAGATATGTGCAGTATTGATCTCATAGTGATGACATCGTGGCCATTTAAGGATGCGAACAATCTTTCGCTTTCAGAAATCCGTGGCTCTCTGCTATATGGATTTGAGCTTTCATGGTTCACTGTGAATAGCAGCATTTGCAAAAAGGAAAAATCTTGCGATCTTGATGTTGATGAAAGAGGATCTATCCAGTACGATAGTAAGTCATGAATGGTGTTGAAATCAGTAAATTTCTCACATGAATATCTTCAAATCATGCACCGTTTCGATTTCCCATGACAATTTCCTGTTTCTTTCATAAAAACCGTTTAACTTGATTTTCTTCGTAATCTGCTTCTCTTTCTTTATCGTTTTACCTGTGATTTGTTAATATGTGGAGGTCGAAACATGTCACCGTGCGTATATATATTGGTCTTAAAACAAACAAATCATTCTTTTCCTTACATGTAAAGTTTCTTTAAGCTCTTATTCAAACAATTTTTTTGGCTGTTGAGAATGTAGGCAGAGGAATTTCATGGTGGCTCAACATAATTTACGGTAAGGAATCTTTCACTCTCTTGTTTCTTTTTATTTAATTATGTTAAGTTGAAAAATATAGGCTTGCTATTTTGCCTTTTTTAAAGATAGTCAAATTACGGTGAAATGCTTAATTTTTTGTCAGCTAACGGATCTTTGGACGAAACTGTCCAGATGTCCTTTTACTACACATTACGTCTTCAGCCACTTAGAACCTTCCCTCTCTTGACTCGTGCTAACTCCTTGACGCATCTTACAATTTCAAAAATCGATGTTATGAAAATTTTCCATCACCTGCAAATGCACATTTCCATATATTGTCACTCACTAAAATTTCAACAAAAAAGTGCATATATGTGTATTGATTGGCATGTCTATATAAATTTCATAAAATTACAACAAAAAAGAAGGGTATATTAGTCATTTTACTATGGAAAACAGTGAAAATGACGGTTTGCAAAAGGAAACGTTGAAATAAGGGCGAAAATGCAAAAAAATGGAACGTATGGACGTTTTCCACAATAAGGGTTAAACGTAGGGACATTTTGCACTATTAAACCCTTCCCAAGAGTTAGAACCTTTTATTTGAGTATCAACTATTCAAAATGTCACATAAAATTTCAACAAAAAAGTGCATATATGCGTATTGATTGGCATGTGTGTATAAATTTCATAAAATTTTCAGGATTTTAATAAAAAAAAATGAAGAAATTAAAACAATATAATCTTCTAAATGCAATGTTGTATTATTGTTATAGTTACAAGAAAACTAATACAATCCATAAATAGCCATAGTTTTAAAGCCATTTCACATCTTTTTTTTTTTTTTTTCTTGGTCTTACTATATTAATGATTTACTTTCAGGGATCACGGCAATTGTCGATTGGCTTTGCATACGTAAGTTCTTTTCATTTCAATATATATCTTTTCATTGCTGTCATGTTGCTAATGTGCTGGACAAAGAAAAGAATTCCTAAAGGATTATTATATCTTTGCTAATTATTTTTTTTCATTATTCTTCTCGTAATCCGTTTCGATTTCCCCTGACAATTTCCTGTTTCTTTAATAAAAACCATTTAACTTGATATTCTCCGTAATCCGCTTCTCTTTCTTTATCATTTTACTTGTGATTTATTAATATGTGGAGGTCCAAACATGTCACCGTGCGTATATATATTGGTCTTAAAACAGACAATAAATAAATCATTCTTTTCCTTGTTATATTATATATAGTTCAACTTCAACATGCTTACATGTTAAGTTTCTTTAAGCTCTTATTCAGACAATTTTTTTGGCTGTTGAGAATGTAGGCATAAGAAAGGTGCCCGTCGCATATGCCGGTAAGGAATCTTTCACTCTCTTGTTTCTTTTTATTCAATTATGTTAAGTTGAAAAATATAGGCTTGCTATTTTGCATTTTTTTAAAGATAGTCAAATTACGGTGAAATGCTTAATTTTTTGTCAGCTAACGGATCTTTGGACGAAACTGTCGAGATGTCTGCACATTTTTGAAAGTTTGTAATATCTCTGCTCTAATTTAAATATTTGAAATCGCGTTATGCTTTTTTGAAAAGTTTGGGACCTCCACCACAAATTTCCCTATTTCTATATCTCAAACTAGAAACCAACAATCTTATTTATAGATTGTTAAATAACCCTTCCCAAGAGTTACAACCTTTTATTTGAGTCTCAACTATTCAAAATGTCACATTTGCATACTCACTGAAATTTCAACAAAAAAGTGCATATATGCGTATTGATTGGCATGTGAATATAAATTTCATAAAATTTTCAGGATGTTAATAAAAAAATGAAGAAATTAAAACAATATATTCTTCTAAATGCAATGTTGTATTATTGTTATAGTTACAAGAAAACTAATACAATCCAAAAACAGCCATAGTTTTAAAGCCATTTCACATCTTTTTTTTAATGATTTACTTTCAGGGATCGAGATAATTTTCGTTTGGGTTGTTTTTTATTGCACACGTAAGTTCTTTTCATTTCAATATATATCTTTTCATTGCTGTCATGTTGCTAATGTGCTGGACAAAGAAAAGAATTCCTAAAGGATTATTATATCTTTGCTAATTATTTTTTTTCATTATTCTTCTCGTAATCTATGTGAACAGCACTACTCAACATAGGAGCGAGGATCTTGATTGGAGTGCCTTTTTTGTTCGGATTACTAATTTATAAATTTAGAAGAAGGCACTTGTCGATGTTTGATGCGATTGAAAGGTTTCTACAAAGTCATAATAACCTCATGCCCATCAGGTACTCATATTCAGACATAAAGAAAATGACCAAAGGTTTCCGGGAAAAATTGGGTGAAGGAGGTTATGGTTCTGTTTACAAAGGAAAGCTTCGAAGTGGAAGGGATGTAGCAGTGAAAATACTGGGCAAAACCAATGGAAATGGACAAGATTTCATCAACGAAGTTGCTACTATTGGAAGAATTCATCATGTCCATGTAGTTCGACTTGTGGGATATTGTGCAGATATGTCCAAGTGCGCTCTGGTATATGACTTCATGCCTAATGGTTCACTTGAGAGGTATCTCTCTTGTCAGCAAGGAGGAACTAATTCATTAACGTGGGAGAAAAAGCACGCGATTGCCCTTGGAGTAGCTCGAGGGATCGAGTATTTGCATCGAGGCTGTGATATGCGAATTCTGCATTTTGATATCAAGCCACACAACATACTTCTAGACCAAAACTTCATTGCAAAAGTTTCTGATTTCGGGCTAGCCAAATCCTACCCGACCGGAAATAGTATTGTGACTATCACTGCTGCACGAGGTACAATTGGTTATGTAGCTCCTGAATTGATCAACAGAGGCATTGGGCCTGTCTCGTACAAGGCAGATGTTTATAGCTTTGGAATGATGTTGATGGAAATGGTAGGTCTAAAGAAGAACTTGGTAGAAATTACCGAAGATTCTTCTCAATACTTCCCTGATTGGATATATGATCGTTTCAACAAAGGGAAAGACATTGAAATTGGAGATGCCGATGAATGTGGGAATGAAGGAAGGAAAATTACTAGGAAGATGACGATAGTGGCATTATGGTGCATACAGATGAATCCGGTGGATCGTCCTTCAATGAGTAAGGTAGTCGAGTTGCTCGAAAGTGAAGCTGAAAGTCTACAAATTCCTCAGCAAATTCCTCATCAGCCTTTCCAGCCACCTCTTCAGGTTGCATCGAATGAGGACCAAACATTTGGAACAGATTCGACTGATTCCGTAGCCTTGCTATGCAATGCTTCCAGTTCAGTAAGCATAACAGTTGAGTGATAAATCATTACCAATCAATAGTTAATTGAAACAAGGTCTCTCCTTTTGTCTCCGTTCAATTCGTCTAGCAATTCACTGCTCGTTAGATGGAAGGTTTGAGTTTAATACGTTTACTTATAGAAGAATAATTGTCAATATGTTATATAATTTAAATTTTCTGCAGGTATTAACATGTATAATAATGCATTATCAAGATGTTAAAATTGAAAAATTTACCTGCAATTATATTTTAATTTAATAATGCATTATATTGTTATATTACATTTGGTGATCTACGGACAAACCTCATATGGAATGGGAAACGTCATCCATGCAAATAAAGCAAGTACGAGTGCGAAAATAATATGCTTCCAACAATTTACCTTCTCACAAATATCTCCTTTTACTAAAGTAATTTGGCCATCTTACTAATCACTATATTTTTGTTATAAATTTTGAGAGAATCATACCTCGAAAATTAACTTTTGAAGTTGAAGAGTTCAAATTTATATAAAAAACACAACGAAAGTTTATACTTTTGATATGGAATCCAAGTCCCATGACTTTTAATGGGAATAATGACAAATCATCACGCTTCACGATCTCTCGCTCACATCGGATGGCTTTGCACTAGCTCACGACTAATTGAACGAATACTGTTATATCGACATTACCAGTTGCGTTGTTCGATTGCAATCGAAAGATATAATGTCTGCTTTGATACTATTGCTATAGATTTTGGGACTACTATATCTCAAAAGTTAGCTGTTGAAATTGAAGTGTACAAGTCTATATAAATCATATATCGAAAGTCCATACTTTCATTGTAAGATTCAAACAACGGAAATCATGACAACTTTTCACAATAACTAGTCATTGAACTTTTGGAACGTGACAAAAAATAACAATTGATTATTGATACATTTAATCCATGTTTTTCGTCATAATGAACCAAACAAATTAGTACACTTATCATCAAAATTCATTGTTATGTCAACCAATAAAGCTAAAAAATAGGGCCCAATGAATAATTTTGATTTTTTCGCCACTACAGTACAGGCCCATATCTGTCATTTCCACTATGGAAGATTCATAATTACTCATATAATTTAAGCGTTTTTTGTTTGGTAAAATAAAAATAATTAATTATATGTATAATCTTCTCCTCTGACGCCATTGCTTCTTCCCATAGATACACTCGGACAGTGAATCCAGGGACGAGACGAAATTAGACTGATAAATCGCAGCTACTTTTCTCTCTCTGCAATTTCGTGCGACAAAAGTACTCTATTTTACAGTGCGGTGATTTACATACAATAAACAGTTTTCCAGGTACGATTATAATTTCTTCATCTTTTTGGTTCTTTTCCCCGTATCTGCATGCAATTCTATGGAATCTGTGTGTATTTTACTGTTTTTAATTTGTCATTTTTATTTCTATGTTTTCTTTTGTGGCGAAGAGAAGAAAATAGTTAAAGGACTTGGAATATTTGTATTTGGAAATCGAAATATTTCCCCTTTTTACTTAAACCCTAGTATTGTTTGGCTGGGAGGATCAATGCTAAAGATAGGAGTTATTTATTGTGGGAATTATGAATTTGTTATTTATAACATTATATTTGTAGTATCATCCCCCAGGAATCATGGAAATGTTCATATTTGATTATATTTTTCTTGGAGTTAATCAAATTTAAATAATGTTAATCCTTATTGGTGTAGTTTTACGTTTCATTATGAGAAATTTTTCCATAATTAATTGGGAATCAAGAAAATATTTTTTCCCACATTCTAGAATAAAGATTTTCCTTTCGCATTCATGGATATTGTTTCTTTATAGTTGGCGTGAAGACAACGCAGCCTTTGGAATTTTTTTAATATTTAAATTAAATGTTCTCGATTGATTGAGATTGATTCTACTTCCCTTTAATAAAAAATACGGAGATTCTAGTACTGTTTTGGCTAATATCTTATTGCTTGTGCGTTTAACGAAGTATTGAAATTATTTCCTCTCTGTTCATTTGGATGCCTTTAAAATTTCCTTATCTTTCTTCAACTATTAATCTTTTTTCTCACTCCATTGACATTTTAGGTGGCCTCTACAAAATTAGCCAAGACCCTTTCTTATGCATTAAACTTGGTTTAATTTTTGTACGGGTAAAACTTGGTTTTGGAATCACACTATTAGACTCCTCTTGGCATGTTTTAGTCATGAAGAATGTCATAATGATAAAAAAAAAATAAAAAAATCTTACATTATTATTTGCCTTTTCTATTTATTTATTTCTTTTATTTTTTTAAGTTTCAAACTTTGGTTTATTAGTTATCCTTAATGGTGTTGTGTTGGTTTTGATTTTGTTTATGTAGTGATCTCTTTTTGGGTATATTTTTGGTGAGGAGACTGGATTCGGAGGAGAAAATTATAATATATGGAGGGCGACGCAGAAAGAGGTTTGGAATGTTAGTTGGCTATGGATGGGAGGGAGAGTGACGGCAATTGTTCGAACAAGGCCGTGGTTATCCCTTCTTGTAGTGTGAAAGCTAAGGCATCAGACCCTGAGCTCGAAGCTAGGTGCCATTCCACAGTTGTTTCGGGATGGTTCTCTGAACTTCTGTCATCCTCTGGTATTAGCACATATTTCTTTTTCTTCTTCTCTTTTTATTTGTAGAACTCCTTGATTTTCTCTGTTCTATCCTACTATCTATCTTTTGGTCATTTTGCTGACTTTTTTTTTTTTTCCTGCAGATAAAGCTCTGAAAGAATTTTATTTCAACAACCCAATGTGGCCAGGTATCATTGCCTTTATTCTCACTTACCATTCAGCCTATGAATGAGTTGTTATACTTAAAAATATGGTCTTCCATTGGTTTATCCAATGCACACGTTGAACTTTTTATCTAAACTGTCTTTAATATATTGGCACAATCAACCTTTTCGTTTCCTGCTTATCTCCATTTGACTAAAACCTTTCTTAAGGATAAAACCGTTCTGCTTATTAGTTGATTTACTTCTCAAGTTTACTTTTAGATGATGATGATGCAACTTTGTTCCTTCATTAGTATGTTCTGAAGTACTTAAAGACTATTTGACTTTAGTGGATATTAATTAGATTTTGAGAAATATTAATCACGCAAACTCATGAAGGAATTGGATGCTTACCTCTAGAAATATGTGGGAATAATTCCAGTGGAAATATTAAACTGTAAATCTTAATACTGTGTATTATTCAGATGCCGTAATTCTTGTATAATGATTGACGGATGAGTTATGATGCCATTCAAGAAGAATAAGACGGTGTTCATAATTTCTTGAGAACTTGAGGTTAGGCCTTGTTTAGGAAGAAGGAATGTCTGTCCTGCTCCTTTGTATACCTTGAGTATTTATGTTCTTGTTTATACTTGTTACTTCGCATCTATATTTAGTTAACCCTGGTGTCTCTGCTTATAGGAGAAGCACACTCCCTGAAAGTAGAAAAGATTCTGTTTAAGGAAAAGTCAGAGTACCAGGAGGTTATGGTTTTTGAGGTTGTGCGCTACCATAAATTTTCACTCATATTCGTGCTTCTATTGCTTTTCCCCATCTTTTCTAGTCTTCACATATGCATTCATACATTTTATTTCTTACCCTTGCAGTCCTCTGTATATGGAAAAGTGCTTGTGCTAGATGGCATTGTTCAGTTGACTGAGAAGGATGAATGCGCCTATCAGGAGATGATAACTCATCTCCCCCTTTGTTCCATTGAATCTCCCAAAAATGTAAATTCTGATTTCTGTTTATTGCAACAAATATGTTTTTGTGGAGTTCCTGTGATACTCCTGTATCTTATTCTCCTTTCACTTGCTTTAGGTGACAGAGGAACAATTGTTGATATCTTATATTTTTCTATATATGATGGATTCTTGGTCACGATGCTGAATTAATATTATTTCAGCCTATTGTATGCCAATTGTTGTTTTCAACTTTGATTTGATCACTTCTGAAATAGCGTTCATCTCTGCATGATTTGCTGGCTTCCATGTCCGTTAAATGAAGTTTGCAAATATTTTGTTCTTTGCTTTATTTCTTTCTGCATCAATATATTGGTAAATAATTTTCTTTTGGCTCTTCAATAATATTTCTGAAGGTACTGGTATATTGCATCTGTCTATTATGAAATTGCTGAATTTCGTTCTTTATAGAAGATTGCTCTGTTCTTCTGCTATTTGATGTATTCTTCCGCTATTTGATGAAACGTGTCCAACTTATTTGCAGCAATAGATTGTTCTAGCTTCTAGCATGTTTCTTGGGGCAAAAGATGATACTTAGGAAAGGGTTCCTATTTCGGAGATGCATTTTTTGACTCCCCTGTCTGTGGTACTCTTAGTGAGGATCTTTGAGTGCATTTCAGATATACTGTTTGAACTTGTTGTATGGCATATAATCGGAACATAAGTTTACAGTTGACCTCAATGAAAATATAGATATAAGATTTTCCATGACATGCAGGGATGCAATGGGTTCTATTTTACTCTCTGTTTTTTTTTTTGTGTTTTTTTTTAAAAACACTTCATCTCTATGCCCCTTCCACTAGTACAGGTTCTGGTTGTAGGTGGAGGCGATGGTGGAGTTCTTCGTGAAATTGCCCGCCACAGCTCTGTGGAGCTGATTGATATTTGCGAGATAGATAAAATGGTTATAGATGTGAGTGGTTGAAACTTGTGTTACAAGTATTCAATAAATACTCTTTCCTTATTGCATTCTTGTGGTTTTCTATCCATTGTTTTCTGTATTATATAGGTTAGCAAGGAGTTTTTTCCAGAGTTAGCTCTTGGCTTTGAGGATCCTCGCGTGCGACTAAGTGTTGGTGATGGTAATGCCTAAACCTTTCAACTTGCTCGTGTCATTGCATGATGTTCTGAAATATGACTTACAAAGTTTGATGGTTAGGTGTTCTGCAAATTTAATTGGGTTACAAGTTGAATTTATATAAATAATTAAGGATATTAACCTGAAAACAATAAGGTCATGAATACTACAGTAACTCAACAGAGAGGGAAGAGGTTGTCATGCTCTACAAAAAAATGGTCTTCATTTCCATTCCTTCTCAAGTTCTACAATTGTGTTCTGATTATTGTGTTTCATGATTTTGGCAGCTGTCGAATTTCTACGGCAAGCAGCCGAAGGGAAGTATGATGCTATTATTGTTGATTCATCGGACCCTGTAGGTATGTATTGGGTCATAACATGCATTTGTCCGCACCTACTGTTTCTAGGCTTTCTGTTCTGAAAAAAATCCTAAGTTCTTTTTGGGTGGTATAAATCTTTTACATTACTCTCCCATTTGTTCGCATACATCTATGGTTTTGAAATACCTTTAACTATTCTAGAACATTTTAATTGTTGTTTTGTAGTATACTTCAAAAGTATTTGTCTTTGGCAATAGCATTTTCCTTTATGTTCCCATTTGTACATATAAATCCATGATAATATCAATTAGTGTTATTTTGAATTTGTTTCTGTATAGGTCCAGCTCAGGAGCTTGTGGAGAAACCATTTTTTGAGACCCTTGCCAGAGCATTGAGGCCTGGTGGTGTTCTATGTAATATGGCAGAGAGTATGTGGCTCCACACGCATCTGATTCAAGATATGATTTCCATTTGCCGTGAAACATTTAAGGGTTCTGTACATTATGCATGGACTAGTGTTCCCACATATCCAAGGTATAACTTTACTGACCATATAAGTAACTTTTTCATGTTTCCTTCCTGCATATTCCCTACACATTGTATAAAGGTATCTTTTTTTATGAAGTTAGTTTGGGCATTCTTCATTAGTTGACTATAATCCCCCTATCAAATTAAAGCGCTAACGGGCCAACTATTATATGTCGACAAAGCTTCCTTTTATATTTGAATTTACAAACATTTCAACTATTGAATAAGGCTTGGTGAGAGAAATTATTGACAATCTTTATTTGCATATTCTTCTTATTACATGCTATCATTTGATTAGTATCCTTGGCAACCAGCTTGACTATGTTCTTATGTAGTTTCTGTCTGATATCAACAGTGGTGTTATAGGATTCCTATTATGCTCTACTGAGGGGCCGCCAGTTGATTTTAAGAACCCTATCAATCCTATTGAGAAGATAGAGGGTGCCCTTCAGCATAGAAGGGAACTCAGGTTTTACAACTCCGAGGTATCTTCTCTTCTGTTTTGAATGTTGCCATTGTGATCATAAAATTTTGTTTTTGTTTATGGTTGTCATTTAGAAATTGTCTGAGGCTAATGACTAGACCAATGAAAAAATGTTTTTTGTGCGCTCGACAGATTCACAAAGCTGCCTTTTGCTTGCCGTCTTTTGTCAAGAAGGAGGTGAAAGCTCTTAGTGAGTTCTGAGGTCCAAAAGGGGTTCACGTATGATGCCTGTTTTCTGGCATTCCGCATTCCTTTTCCTTGTATTTGGGAATATATATGCATTATGGCGCAGGCAGCAGATGGTAGTTTCTACATGTACTGTAGTAGTGAAGGTGCTAGAGGAGTGCGACAAATACAAGGATGTAATTGGCTTTCTCATTAACTCGTGATTGGTGACTTAATAATTGGTACGATAGGTTGCTTATTAATTGAAAAGATTTGATCAAGGCCATAGTGTGATTGAAATATAATTGATTTTCTAGTTCTTGCTTTTGGTTCATGGCATAGGAATTCTAGTGTGCGCTGTTTTCGCATCACAATTGAAGTGGTTTTCTTTACGGACACAATTGAAGTATGGAGTACTGACTTAAGAATATATACCAAATTAGGCTGATAAATTTATTATGGGTGGTTCACATCATAACTTTTCATAAATGGACTACATTATAATTGTATTAAATGTTCATAATTTTTATATATTGTCGTATTTATATCCTTGAATTTTTTTCATTACATTTTTATCCTTAAATTTTCATTAATCAGCAAATTTTGTCCTTAATGACGATTCCTTCCTAAAATTCCATTAGGGTACTTAAAAAAAGAAATATTTTGAATGGAATTTGTTATTAAGAACAAAAGGTCGTATTTAATGAAAAGTTGAAGACAAGAATGCGATGAAAAAGGTAGGAGGCTTAGTTGTAATAATGAGTAAAAGTTATGGATCTTTCATACAATTAAAATGTGGTGCACTTATAATAAAAATGTAGTGTGAACATGTTAAGCCATTAATTGTTAGTATTTGGTTATGGAATTGAATATACTAACCATTTTAATTTACATTTTATTTTGGAGGTTTCTAATTTTGGAAATTTTTAAAAAATTATTTTATTTTTAATTTCTAGTTTAATTTTTAAAAGATCCGTTTTGGTTTCAAATCGTCGTTGAAAGTTTGAATGATTTGGTTGGGTTCAAAATCATTTCGCTAACGGGTTCATGTGGCACCAAATTGGGGGTTTTAGAAAAGAAGTTTCGATTCAGTTTTTCAATTTACGGTTTCCGCTTACAATCCTAATTCGAGGACTAACTTTTTACAACATGAATAAGTTTTTTTTTTTTTTTTTAAGGAAGGAGGGCGGTACCTCCGAGATTTTATGAATATATCTTCACTTGTGGCGGAAGAATACCGTGGTTACAGCTGAAAATAAGCAATAAATGAGGAAGTACTACTTTCCTTACATCAGAAGTAAATAAAAACAATTAAAAAGGAAGTACAACTTCCCTTACAGCAAGAATAAAGGAAAGCGATAAAAGAGGAAGTACTACTTCCCTTACAGCAAAAGTAAAGTAAAGCAATAAAAAAAGAAGTACTACTTCCCTTACAAGAAGTGCAGATGTAAGCAAAAATAGAAGTAAAGGCAAGAGACGAATACCTAAACCCAAACTCAAACTCTGAAGCTGGGCAAGCCATACCTGTTAATCTGAACAAGCGCCCTAAATTGGCGTGGTAAGTTAGCTGGTCCATATTCCTGGTATCTACGATGATGTCATCCCTCGGTAGCAAGAGCATCGGCAACTTGATTCCCTTCTCTGAATATGTAGGATACCGTGTCTCTGTCAAAGGAAATGATGTCTGCAATCTGTCGGATGATGCCCTGGATGGCCCAAGATCCACCACCTTTAATGATACAGTGAATTGCCACACTCGAGTCAGCCTCAACCCATATGTCTGATAAACCAAGATCTCAAGCCAGTAGTAATCCATCACGAATAGCCCTAAGTTCCGCCTCTAAGATCATCCATTGCCCATATGTTGCTGAGAAAATCTCGATACAATTCCCTGCGTAGTCCCTGATGATGCCTCCCCCACTCGCAAACCCATCCTTAACACAACCATCGGTGTTGATCTTGACAGATCCAAATGATGGAGTGCGCCACCAAACCATGATAGGGGGAGGAGAAGGGGGGAGAGTCAAAGAAATACCAAAAAGTATAGCAAGCTGCAAGTCATTACGCCAATGTAACGGTCGAAATAGTCCACCAATATGGAGGAAGGAAACCATACGGTAAACTCTCCAGATAATACGTCTCGAACTCATACGTATGTTCTCGTGCTTTGCATTATTCCTCTCAGTCCAAAGAAACCAGAAAATCAATAGAGGAATAATGATGCGAATGTGCCCGGTCCTTGCAAACTGACCAGAATACCTCCATCTCAGAAATCTCTGTCTGACACTCTCTCCAGCACTCATGGGAATCTGAAATAAAGCCCCAAAATGTTGCCAAACATGATCTGAAATACAATTACCAGTAAAAACATGCGTGATGGTCTCAATCTCTGAACAACACTGACATCGAGAAGCCAATTGACTGCCGATCCTCCTCTGGATAATGACATCAACTGGTATTAAGTCCTGCCATAATCTCCAACAGAAGAAGGAAACAGTAGGAGGTATGATAGGGTTCCAAAGTAGGCGAAATGAATCCTGCACTGACTTACTAGAGCGGATCAGCTGCCATGCTGATTTAGTAGTAAATCTACCATCTGATGTAGCCCTCCAGAAAATGCGATCAGAGACATCAAGAGATAGTGGAATGGCCGCAATTTGCTCTGCCATAGCTGTTGGAAGAGCCTGTAGTAATCGCCCAAAATTCCATCCAGTCTCCTCGAAAAAATCCTGTACCCTCGCAGTTGTGTGCTGTCTGTGTGGGAAAATGGATGCCAGTGTAGAATCACCCATCCAACAGTCATGCCAAAAAAAGATTTGCCCTAACCCAAGGCGCCATGCAATATGTGTCTCTGCGCATGGTCCAAATATCTTCAGTCTCTTCCAAATAGGAGAGGCTGATTGAGGGACGGCTGCAAGTGACGGATGTGTCCCTCTACAATATTTACCCAGTAAAAATTGAGTCCAAAGAGAACTCTGGGACCTGAACATCCACCATAGTTTCAGTGAAAATGTGTCCACCGTATCCTGTAACCGTCTAAAGCCCAAACCTCCCTCATCAGCAGGAAGACAAATCGCCTTCCAACTCCGCCAATGTAGTCGACGCGCATGATCCTTAGAATCCCATAGGAATCGTACAAATATACTCTCCAGCCTTTTCAGAATGACCTTAGGAGGTCGCATAATCTGGAAAAGATACAGTGGTATAGAGGAAAGAACAGACCTCAGAAGAGTAATCCTACCACCGGAAGAAAGAATGCGTGAAGCCCACCCAGAAATCCTACTCCTGACCTTCATAATGAGATCATCATACAGAAAACTCCTCTTAGCCCCTTTAAATGAAGGGACTCCTAGATATGTGAACGGCTGACTCTGATGTGAAAATCCAGTCAGAAACACTATCCTCCGTATTTGGATTTCAGATGCTCGCCTAGGCAATATAAGACCACTCTTGTCTCTATTCATTAATTGGCCAGAGACCCCCTCGTAGTGCTCTAAACAATCGATGACCCTTCTGATAGACCTCTTTTGTCCATTGGTAAATATAATCATATCATCAGCAAAAGCAAGATGAGAGACATTAGTGCTACCTCCATGTCGATACTGCATACTAGGATATGTCTGAAACCTCTGAGTAAGTAATCGAGAAAAGTAATCTGCAGCAATAATAAATAAGGATGGAGAGATAGGATTTCCCTGTCTGAGACCACGCGAAGAAGAAAAGAATCTACATGGCCGCCCATTCAGAAGCACTGAGAAACGACACTCCGATATGCATAGTCTGATCCGATCAATCCACAACTGGTCAAAACCAAACGCCTCCAGTATAGAATAAATGAATCCCCAATCCATACGATCATATGCTTTAGCCATGTCAAGCTTCAGCATAACATTTCCTCCACACATTTTATTATCCAGTGTGTGTAGAAGCTCCTGTGCCAACAAAACATTATCCCCAATGAGTCGGCCGGGGACAAATCCACTCTATTGCGGGGAAATAATACAAGGTAGAAATGAACTCAATCTGTTGTTCAACAACTTTGTGATAAGCTTATTGAACACCGTACACAGGCTGATAGGTTAGTAATCCGTCCATCCACAAGCATTATCCTTCTTCGGAAGCAAAACAATAGACGTAGCAGCAAATCCTCTCGGCAAATGACCACCCTCAAAGAAATCAATGACTGCTCCGTATACATCATCACATATAATTTCCCAACAGTGTTGGTAGAACATTGCTGAAAATCCATCAGGGCCCGCAACACTATCGGCATCAATACTGAAAACAGCCTCCCGCACTTCATCAATCAAAGGGAGGCGGTTCAGCGCCATATTGTCTGCCTCCGTCAGAATCCTAGGTATGATATTAGGACGAATATACTCTAGAGGTTGTGAATGAGCGGATAATAATTCCTGAAAAAATGAGATTGCCGAGCTCTGAATATCTGCTGGAGTAGTAAGAACTTCCCCTGCCTGAGTCGTGATGGTCCTGATACGAGATCTGATCTGACAACCCTGTACCAGCGAATGGAAATATCTGGTGTTACGATCTCCCTCACAAGCCCATCGAGAGCCGGCCTTTTGCTTCCAAAAACCCTCATCCATAACTAAGGTCCGGTTTAAATCAGTCTGTGCATGATGGAGTAAGTCACGGTGCACCGGTGTAGGATCAGCCTCAAAATCAATCTCTGCCTGATCAACTCTCCTCTGCGTCTCTAACTCTCTGGAACACATCACCAAAAACCCGTCGATTCCACCACCTTAGACCCTGTTTCAGCTTAAAGAGCTTCTCTCAGAGGGCAGTCATTCTTGTAAGATGAGTAGGAAGTGACCACTTTTGATAAACGAAGGCTGAGAAATCATGATGTTTGGTCCAAACATTGAGAAATCTAAATGGTCTAGGACCTAAATCCTCATCAGAAGTCCACTGTAAAAGTAGAGGAGAGTGATCAGAAGAAGTACGATTCAGATGAGTCACAGTAAGCTGTCTACAAAAGTCTGCAGCTAATGAGTTAATCAAAACTCTATCCAATCTTTTACTGACCCTGCCATTCGTCCATGTAAACTGAGACCCAGAAAAGCCAGTGTCCTCTAAGCCACAGTCCAACATCATACCAGAGAAATCAGTAGAGCCACGATCTTGACGACTATGACCGGTACGCTTACCATCATGTGTGATGACATTAAAGTCACCACCAACAAGCCAATGATCATCAATAGAGAGATAAATGTGGTAAAGACCCGCCCACAAGTCCCTCCTAACATAGGCTTGACAAGCAGTATAAACAGAAGTCAAATAAATAGGACGTGCTAGTCTAGGATTCACAACTCTGACATGTAGGAACTGGATATGATCATCAATAGCAGTAACGGTAGTACCCACATTCCAGAATACCTAAATCTTATTCGACTCATTCTGAACCCCAGTGTCAAAATGCAGATAACGACGAACAAAATCGAACCTCTTCTCCAAAATCATAGGCTCAAGAATAACCAAAATATAAACCTGATGAAGCTGAATAAGTTTTCTCAGGCGCCTGCGAGTAGCTACACTAGCTACACATCTCACATTCCAGATGATGGCACTCATCTGGATTTACGTGAAGAGGAATCCTGCGACCGACTCCTGGTCGACATCCTGGGTATTGAATTGTCAGTAACTTTTGAATGTCTCTTCCGACTTACTAGGACAAATCTATCCTCCTCTGTCCTATCTGCCGACCAGTTAAATCATCAAAAGAAGATCTACGAAAAGGACCCTGCTGATGAACGTCAACCTGAGGGAAACCCCCAGAATCCGATTGCTCTGTAGAAAGAAGACCTTCCATATTCTGTTGACACTGTGCAATAGGCACATCCGTACTACTGATGCCCTGCGGCCTCTCGAGCGTATCCATCAAGAGAGGGTCAAAGTATGTAGAAGTAACTGTCATAGGAGTAGAGCTGGTGGGGATCGAAGCCTGAATAAATGAATGATCGACTGATGTAACAACATGTGGACACTGAGGAACAAGCCTGTAAGGAGCCACTATCGATAGATTTGATGGCATAGAAGCAGTAATCTGTGGTTCAATAGTACTAATAACAGGTGGAGCAATAAAGGGGGTAGGAGCCATACGTGTGGAAACTATCTATGCTGCAGTAGCTGTGGTGCCCGGGGTAATGGGAGGAATGGAAATCAAATCTGGTGGACCATCTTGTCTCTTCTGATTTCGCTTAACCGGCGTCCACCTCTGCCGAGGCGCTATCACAACCTCCTTCTCCTTACCCTTATCCTTAGCCAGGGTTGGTGGAGGCCTAGCAGTCTGATCAAAAACCAGAGGGAGCACTGATGGTGGGGTGGAATGTGGGCCACTAGAACATTTGTCATCCATATGTCCAAAATGTCTACATCGAAAGCAAAAATTCGGAACCTTATCATAGACAACAGGCTGCCAATACCCACCCCATTTCTCCCGCTCAATCCAAATTCTATCAGGGAGTCTACATTCCAAATCAACCTCAATACAAACCCTAGCTTCACTAGGCCGGCGAAGATCAGACGTTGCTTCGTCAATACGAAGCGGGAGCCAATAGCCTTTGCTATGGCGAAAATAGCACTCTTATCCCGAAAATGAATAGGAAGCAATGAGCATGACACCCAAACAGGAGCTATAGGAATTTCATACTGTGGGCTAAAGTTAGGGGTCCATTTAAAGACACGCATAGGACAACCATCAATATACCAAGTAGGTTTGAGGAATAATCGTTAGTAATCATCATCGTGCGCCATATGAATAATAATGTGTGCATCATCAATTAAGCCAATCTCATAATCACCAAAAAATCCAGACCTCAAAAAGTTTTCGCGTACCTTATTCATAGAGGGTTTGCGGTGCACGAATTTACCCACAAGGGTAAACCTGTATGCCTCGGCCAAAAATAGCTCATCCGATTCATCAAAAAATACTGCAGGCTCACCATGGTGAATATATGGTTCTTTCGAGACCAAGCTCCGATATCTAGAGTCCTCTGGAGCATGAAGGACGTTTGCAAATGATTTTCTCTGACTCCTTTCAGCTTGTGTAATCGCAGGTTTACAATTTAGTGCTGCCGCATATGATCGAGGGGCCTGGGTAACTCCCGGAACTCCAAAAGGAGGAACATGAGTTTTAACTGTGCTCGGAGCCGGTGGTGGAGGGCCAGGTCTATTCTGTGCATTTCTGTTCTGCTGAGTTAGGCCCTGAGAGCCATTGGCCAGTTTGGGGACGGCCGATCAGTTTTGAGTAAAGCCCATGGTGGGGGGTCATAGTTTGAGGAGATATTCATCGAGCTATTGGCTGGTGGCATAGGCATCGAAGATGTAGAGGGAGGAGCAGCGTTAGGTGTTGATGGAGCCTTCGAAAGTGGACAAAAATCAACTGCCATGCGTGCAGGAATAGGGTTGGAAGTCAATTGACCATCAATACTACCAATTGACATATTACCCGTGATCGTTGGTCCTTCAATGGCATCTGTACAAGTCGAATTCGGTGCCATAACCTCAACTTGAGAACTAATTGAAGAATTAAGAGCAATCTCACAATCAAGCATTTGTGAAGAATTGATTTCAACAATTTGAGTACTAATTGGAGCAATTGGCTGTCGACCTATCGCAATTCCCTCAACAATTGAAGTTCCCCCAATCGAATTAATCATTTGGAGCAGTGAAGGATCATCAAAATCATTAAAACCGAATTTTTCGCACAAGCCTTCAATGGCAGCCAACAATTGAGCTGGTTTTGGGAGAAATTGGTGAAGACCCATTACTGGGCTAGGTGCACAAGGCTGAGGGAGGGCTAGCCCAGGTGGTCCGCCCGCTTATATGGCTTGGGTTGCATCAGAAATGGCAGGATTCAGATCCTTCGTTCGCGAGTTCGCACCAGCGCTGCCTTCAGATTCAAATTCGATTCGATTGGGGCCAAATTGGTGAAGACCCAATACAGGGCTAGGAGCACCAGATGAGGGTACATCCAACCCAGGTGGTGCGCCACCCTGGTTCGCCGGAACAGCGTTGGAAATGGCAGCGGTATACTGTGCTGTCGCGATCTGCGTGAAAATCTGTTCTTCAAGGCTAAATTCGATCTGTTTTGAAGTTGTTTGGGATGAGTTGTTGGCATGTTTGGGGTCCTCTTGAGATGAGCTTTCGACCAGCGTTGATTTTCGGTCAAGAGGTTGGCCGGAGATGCGATTTCCGGAGTTTTTCATAGTTCTTGGCAGCACACTTTGAGCAGCAATTTCGGGCAGATTACTTGGTGAAATTGGGAGATTTTTATTGGTAATTGAAGAGGGTGTTATGGACTTTCCAGTGGTGACCAAGTCCGGTGGTTTGGGTGGCCGGAGATCTTGGGAATTTGCTTGCATTCTAGAGGGAGGTTATTGTTTTCTTAATTAAGACAAGTAATATTTTACAACATGAATAAGTTGCGGATGAAGTACTCAATTTTAAATAAGCGACTTTTTCATCGATCCACAAATCGCACTTGGTGGGTTCCATAAATTGAAGATTAGCACATGAATCTGGACACACGCCCTCCGCACTCCCAACTCACTTTCTAGATTATTTTATATATATATATGTATGGCGTATGTATACAATGTATAATAATAATCGGGAAAAAGCAAAATCTTGAATCTAATTATCAATCTTCGTGTGTATGTTCTAGGGCTTTCCATCTTCCTTGCCTTTTCGGTTTCGCCGCTTCTTTTGGCCTTATAAAGGTTCTTTGTCTATCTCTTTCTGATAAATGCAGTTTCTACACTTATTCGAGGTCATAAATGATGATATTTTACTGTTCTTTAGATAAAATACTACCTAACTTGTGTTGTATTTCATTTTGTAGGTAAAACTTAATGTTTGATGAAAAATTGGAGAAACGAATGCAAAGATAGAGGAAATGGCTCAATTGTATCGAGTACAAAGTTCGGGGACTAAAATACAAATACTCAAAAGTTACGTCGAACCTCGTAATCAAGATTTGAGAGTGTTAGACATCAATTGGATGAGGAAAGAAGTCAAATGGATGAAATATAATCCAAGTACTATCACATATCAACTTCCAACCGAAAAAGTTATGCTTCTAATTTTCAGTCCTAGTTTGAGACCCATTTTTGGCATAGGAAATGTTCTAATTGAAAAAATTACTCGAAGATTTGTAGCCCTCCAAGTTAGATTTTCAATGCATTTTGAATCACTTCAATTGAATATCGAGAGAAAAAGTTATGATAAAAATAGTGAGAACTATTTGGCTACCGAAAATTAGGTGAGGCACGCACCCTCGCATGCAGGAGAGGCTGGCGCCCTAGACCAAGAGGCTGCCCAAACCCCCAAGGCGCACACCTCAAAGCTAAAACGGAAAAAATCTCACTTTTCTTCTTTTGTTTTAGTAATAATTCAATGCAATCTTTTTGACATCTTTAAATACCAAACTCGACCAAAACGTAAGGAGACCTCATTTCGACCTAAATTTCATCATATTCTACATATTTTGGAGGCAAAGAACAAGTCTATAATCAATTCAAGACGAATCATACAAGGATTTTGAAGATTCATAGCCCGATTTCAAGATTTGAGTCAAGAATGTGAATTTCTCCTATTTCTTCCATCCTTCTCATTTCCGGGTGATTTTTTTCAAATTATTCTTGTGTAATTTAATTATAAGAAAGTTGGGCTAAATTTTCATTGTATTTGATGAATGATGAACCCTATTGTTTATTTATTTTAATTCAAGACAATTAGTTTAGTATTTCTTGAGTTTTCTTGATTGGTTTTGCATTTTCATTGAACTATTTGATTGCTCGATCACCAGTTAGATAGTAAGTTGTTTGTTGTAGTGTAGGAATACTCACAATAAGCCTTGAACACGGCAAAATCAACACATGAACAATAAATATTAGGAATAATATTTATGACATGTGCAATCATGTGCGATAAATCATGTGAATCAATGCATGTTTTTCATATGAATTTGGATTAGGAATAGGATCAGGTCGTATTAAACATATGTTTAATATATCTTGGAAAAGAATATTGAAATAACAATGGATTATCGATTGTCTTGAATGCATGAATTTACTAGATTACAAATTAAGAATTGAATTAAATGGCAATAGGGGGATTCACAATTCCAATACAAACATTTATATATTAAATAAATATTTTATTTGTTTTGTTAATTTATGATTAATATAGATTACAATATCACCACACTTCGAATTTAATATTAGTTATTGAACTATAAATTAAACATTATTCCTCATGGGAACAATACTCTTAACTCACAAATTTTATTACTTGTATAACGATCTCGTACGCTTGCGGGTCGAACACTTTCTATATAAATATGTGTGTGAAGCTAAAATTTTGTTTATGAATTTTTGGGAAATGGTTATGTTTAATGAAAATGCGTTATGGTTCAGTTTGTTGATCTTTGCAGACTGCTGCGGATGTGATTGGGGCATAAATTATCTGACTCTGATAATTTAATATCTATTGCGGGTGTTGATAATCGTGTTTTTACTTATGAAAGCTGAATTTTATAAAAGCTTGTTTCAGTTTTTTCGTATTCGTAATTTCTTTGAAATTTTTCTTTTGGATTTTAGCAGCAAGAGTTCTAAATTTTTTGGTGATTCACTATTGGGAACTTCTTGTTGTGAAGGTGACAAAGGATTAACGCATGGCTTCCTGGAGTTTAAAGCTGTCTGTTCTTAATATTCAGTTGCTTTTGGTGTGAGTATTGCAGGTTGGGATTCGTCGTCTGTTTTTTCCCCTAAATATTGGATTTGAGTTGATGATTAGCACTGTTTCGGTTTGCCCAATTGCAGATCAGACCTTGCTTCTAAATTATGTGAGTAGCCTATCTTGTTTGATTTGGTTATGCGAGGTAGCAAGCAAGGTCGTTGAAGTATTTGAGAAAAAAAAAATATTCTCTTTTCAAGTGTTTATAATAGTGAACTGTGAACTTAGCGTTGGCAGTTCAGGGGGTATTGTGTTAAAATGAATTATATGTTTTATAGGATTTTCATGCTTTTCTAGTGCTATCCAGACAATAAACCTACTTAATTTTGATAAAATGATTTAATCACTTGCATTTTAGATGTGGAGATGAGCTATGAAAATAGGAGTTGCTTTGCCAGTTTCTAATGTCTAATATACTGCTCTGTACTCCTAAGCTTAGCCTCTTTTTTTTTTATATTTGGTACTGTAACTGATACATTTAAGGAGTGTTTGATAAAACTACTATTAACGATCTGAGACCTGAAACCTGAACACGGAACAATGAATTATTAAGAACTAATCACAATATGTAGAGAGTTTTTAACTCGAAATCCCTTTGCTATTTTCAACTTATTTTTTCTTTTTGATATTTTTATCTTAATAATCCTCCTCATATGCTATAGCAAACCACCTATTCAAGATTTTACTCATTGCTTTAAGCCATTGGCCATTGGTAGGACTTTCTTCTATATGACATCTCTTTCTGGTCCTTCAAACTGTTTTTGCTTGTCATCCCTTTTATTTGAAGTTTGACATCCTTTCATTTGTGCAGGGCAACCTAGCTATTGTATCTTCTAATTTTACATCTCCCAACTTTTATCAGAATTGCACATATCTTCCCTATAAGCTCCATGCTAAAAATCTAGCCTCTAGAAATCACATATTTCTTTTTGGAAGCCAATGAGGAAATCTCGCTCTGAGAACTGTTGTCTGTGCTGTTCCAAATGAGCAAGATGATTCTGAAAGATGGGTTTCACATAATTTTGCTGATGATTCGATGGTTATCCATCCTCTGGACGACGAGAATTCTCAAGATCCATGTTTTGCCTCGCAATTGCATCAGGCACTGACATCCAGCAAAAGTTTATGAACCATGTAAACCTAGAGAGTCTTCTTGATAAGCTGAAGGCTGTTTAGTTATATGTTCTGGCAATGGAACAATGGAATGCTTCAAAACTCAAAATGTGTCACGGGTAAATACTGTCTTTTCTTGAGTAAGAAATATCGACAATTAATTTCTTGGCGTCTTCCTTTTCTTCTCCAGTTTTATGAGAACAAACTACAAATACATGGTTTTACTTGAAATTACTTGGTGAGTGCAACAAACCTGATACACTATCTGGCTTTAAAAAGCCTAGATATAGAACAGATTAAAGAAGAGCTTTCTTCACTGGGACTTCTGAATTTGGAGACTATAAATCCATATGTTCTTTCAAGTCTTTCTCTGTGTATCCAAATGCTGAATAACTCAAAATCAGATTCCCTCTGTGGCTTAAAAGTTCTGGTGAAGTGCTTCGTGTAATTGAACAAAAGGGGACTTCGCAATAACTGCAATGACGAAAAGGGCATTCTCTAATAGGAATATACTATTGGGAACGCTTCAAAGGCAGAGAGGCACTCATATCATGGTAACAGTTGTCCAAGATGTAGTCGACAATGATTTTCATGTAGCTGGTCTTATAGAAGCAGGGGCCACCATTTTCCGCATCAACTGTGCACATGGTAATCCAGATACATGGAATGAAATGGTAAAAAGGCAAATTCTTGAGAAGCCATGTTGGGTGCTCATGGACTTAGATGGACCAAAGCTTTGAACTGGAAAACTGAAGGCAGGTCTATGTGTGGTGAAAATATCCCCCGTGAAGAATGTCGTTGGAGGTGTGATATGTCCAGCCAAAGTTTGGCTTTCTCCCCAAGGAACAGGTCTACCACCACCTCATGTATCTACTGATGTAATTTTGCACGTGAATGGCAAGAATTTCTAAGTAAACTAGAAGTAGACGATTCAGTGAGATTTTGCGATGCACATGGAAAGCTGAGGGCACTCGGGATTTTGAGCAAGTATCCTACTTTTTCTGGGGTTGGATTCATTGCTGAGTGTAGGAAGACTGAGTTTGTTGAATCTGGTACTGTACTTCGTATGAAGGAGAAGGGAAGAAAATCTTCAGTTGGATTTGTTATAGATGTTCCCCCTGCAGAGCAATTTGTAAGGCCCGAGAGTGGGTGACATATTGATACTATCTTGATATAGTTCAGATGAACTGGATGAATCGACTTCATCAGTTGGTGGCTTGGTGCCCATAGGATAACCTACCCATCTGGTTATCTATTTGATTCGGAAGTTATTGTTTTAATCACTCATGCTGGCCCAAGAGGTACTAAGCTTGGCTCTGAAAAATCCATAAACACCCCAGAGAGTCACATTCGATATGAAGGCCTTACTTCGAAGGATCTTATGGATCTTGACTTTGTAGCTGAACACGCTGACTGCTGACATGGTGGCTATTTCATTTGTCCGAGATATTCACGATATTGTCGTGTTGCTAGAAGAACTTGCAAAGACAAGTTCTGGAGTTCCCTCTAGAGCTGAAATTACCAATGCAGCTAAAGTTCTAGTTCACTTATGAATTATGATGAGAGCAAACTTCATCAGATACCCACGGTATTTGCAGTTAAATGCCCATTAGGCCATATATGTTGTCATGGAAGCTCACTTCAAGAATCGTCAAAACGGTGTTTTCCAAGTTCAGTTTTACATTACCTTTCTTTACCAAACAATCAATCCAAACGGCTCCAACCTACAACCAATATATTCACCTCGGTTGCTCTTCAATCTCACCCACAAAGGACAAGATGACGGTGATGATTTGTGGACCACAAAGGTACAAGAAGAAAGCAATGAAAGAGGGACAAAAGAGGCCAAAAACGCCCAGGTAGCCATCGGTTTTATCTCTCAACTATGGCAGCCAGTTTTTGCAAGAAAGAGCAGCCACGTTTTCATCTTTCTCTCACACAAATCATACACTTAAAGACACCGTATATATAGGTTAAGTTAGGCTTTAGTTGGACCAATAAAAGATTAATTTGGCCAAGATTCAAAGTCATCCAGAGGTGATATATATGGGTCGTGAGCAGCATTAATTGTTTTAGCTACTTCCAACGGTCCACGTTGTTTTCAGGTTGAGCATTTGGGTTTGATTGTTAGTAACAATTTAATCCAACGTTTACATCATAACCCGGGATTCAATGGGTATCAAAACCCAACATATGTGGACACCTACAATCAGATTGTCAATGATGCATTCAGTTTTCACTTAGATGTTCAAGCATAAAAGATCGAGGACAACAGTGTCATTTTCTGCACATTATACAGTTCTGCATAATAGGAAAATCGTATTGCTAAAAAATTGTAACAGAATGGTGTAAAAAAAAAATTAATTTTTATGTTGTGGATATGATAATGAAATTTCAAAATCGTATTTACATTCTTCTTGTGTTGCAGATTAAGTTGTGTGATGTTGAACAAAGGGAAGCATATTGCTGAAGCCATCTCTACTCTTGATGCCATTTCAAGCAGGAAGTATAAACAAGCGAAAACAGAATTCGAACCTCTATTATTGTCATCTCATGTCAGTTAGTTGATCAATTTTCAACATAAAGAAGCTTGACCCTGTTTCCAGTGGTCTTTATATGGTGACTGATAAAATGTAAATATTTTCTGCTCGACTTGATCAATCTTATCATTTGGTAGAAGTTCGATTCTATTACAGCTATCTGCATTAAGTAGCTACACCACCATTGCTCTTATATTGCTGTCATTTGGGTTAAGCCGGTGTATCAGCATTGCTTCAGTTGCTTGTTGAGGATCGTCAATGGATACAATCGTAACATGCTCGGTGAAATGGAGCACTGCTGGATAGTATAAAAGAAGAAAAAGAGTTAAAACTTAAGTTAGTTGTTTGCCTAGTTTTATCTAGTGTTGTGTATCAAAGATGATCAATGACAATGCCTGAAGATTTATCGTATGTATTACTGCAGTTTCATAATAAAAACTCGTGCGTGAGTTCTTTCTCAAAATCTACAAAATGGCAAGAGGAGAAATATATTTGTTGCCGAATACGTCTACTATTTTTTTTTTTTTCAATATCACAAAATATTGAAGGAATGTCAGTTGTATAAATAGGAAGAGAGTTTAATGTAATCGAATTTGAACTCGATGAAGATCAATAAAAAATTGTTACACTTCACAATATATATTTCCTAGACATAAATTAACATAAGCCATTACTTGTATCTAGTAGGAAAAGAATTTCTTGACAATTCAATTGAAGATAAAAATAACTGAAAGTATAGTTAATAAAGACTCGATTTAGGAAATAAAGGGTGAGGATTGAGCGCAATGAGATGGTGAAGAGTTTTTAGAGAATGTTAGACTAGTGTATCTTCTTCAAAAATATCTCGTATAAGAAATAGAAGTCTTATCAAACATGCCCTTGATATAATTGATGTACATATTTCATGTATAAAGTTTTTAGGTTGAACATTACAAATTACTAAAAAACTAAGAAGTAGTTATCTTTTTAAATGGAAGTGTTTGGGAGTGCTTATATGCGTTGGTAGTGGTGGCAAACGAGCCGAGCTGAGCCGAGCCGGCTCTGCTCGTTGCCCACGAGCTCGAGCTCGTTGCTCGTTATAAAACGAGCCGAGCTTGTGCTCGGCTCGTTTGCTCGTGCCACGAGCTCGTACTGTAGCGAGCTGAGCCGAGCTACTCGGCTCGGGCTCGCTTTTTTTTGAATTTTTTTTTTTAAACTATCATTCTTTAAATAAAAAAAAAATGGACGAGCCGCTCGTCAAAAACGAGCCGAGCAGGCTCGGCTCGCCTACCGAGCCGCCAGCTCAGCTCGTGCTCGGGCTCGTTTTTTGACGAGCCCGAGCGGCTCGTGGGCCGAAAAATGAGCCCGAGCGGCTCGTGGGCCGCTACAGTACGAGCGGTCGAGCCGACGAGCCACTGGCTCGATTGCCACCACTATGCGTTGGGCTTCACTAATGGTGTCTAGGGGTGTCCAAAAGTCCCGAACCGGACCGAACCGAACCCGAACCGAACCGAACCGAGCGGTTCTTCATAAATTAAATACCCGAACGAGTACCCAAATCGAGAACCGATGGGTTTGGGTCGGGTCTCGGGTCTAGACCAAAAACCGAAGAACCGAATAAGAACCGAAACTAAATAATTTTTTTATTTTTTATATTGAATTAATTAAATTATTTTATTTTTTTTATACAAATTAGCAAATTAATTAAATAAATCAGATTATTTCGTAATTTTAATTTTAAAGTCCAAATCATTTTTAAAACCCATTAACCCATTTTAATTTGAAACAAATGAATATACTTTATATAATTTTGCTGTAATATTAATATCTACTTTTTGGTATTTGTATACACTGAATTAATCTTATTGGACAGCTAATTATTTATATGTTTTTGAATTGAGCTACGTTAATTTGTAAAAGTTATGAATGAAATGTCATTAGTTGTATTTATGTAGTGTTGCTGTAAATATTAAAAAATTTGATCGTAGTACGGAACCGAACGGAACCGAACCGACCCGAACCGAACCGAACGGAACCGAACCCGAACGGTTCCAAAATTATATTTGGACCCGACGGGTCCATTTATTAAATACCCGAAAGTTTTGGGTCGGTTCGGGTATCTTCAGAACCGAACCGAACCGACCCACGGACAGCCCTAATGGTGTCAATTTAGCTCGTCAACTTGGGAGGGCCGTGGCTCAATCTATAAAAAGTTCGAGCCAGCTCAGCTACCGAGTCTCATTTTGGAAAGTCGACTCCTGGCTTGAACAATTTTAGGTCTGCTAGCCGAGCCTTAAAAAAAATGTAAAAAAGTAAAAAGTAAAAAAATAATAATTTAAAAGCTGCGTCAATTGCTTACGTTTAAAAAAAAACGTGAGTCGACTCTGCTGAATAAGGTCAGAGTTGAGAGCTCGGATCGAACCTAGATTTTTCGGCCGAGCAAAAGCTTGGCTTGAGCCAAAAAAAAGCCAAACCATTTTTACTCGAGTCGAGTTAGAGCCTAGAGTTTCGATTCTACTCGGCTCATTGGCATCCCTAGGCTTCAATAATTATTTTTGTTTCAAAATAAATTAAAAATTTGAAATACAAACAATAATTGTCACTCTTATTTTGTCCCTTTGAACCACATTTTTGGGGGGAAATATGTTTTAGAAAAATAATTTTTTGGAGAATGTATAATTAAAAAATAAGAATACTTTTTATTTACACGTAAAATTATTTTACGGTAGAATAAAAGTTTTTTGAAAAAATAGAGCACAAACAGGGCTTTATCTACTTTTATAAAGTTAATTTCTGAGATGTTGAGTTATAAAGTAACTCTAGTTAAATAAACTCTGAGAGAAATGGTAAAGTAATTCTAGTTAAAAGTTAACCCAAAAAGTGGTGAATTGTCAAATATAACTCCAATATATGATTACGGTTTTCCCATTTACAAATTTTTATTGGGCATTTCAGATTTCAGGCTTTGTGGGGTTTTGACCCGAAGTTTCAATCTTTTTCAATTTGGTGGGGAAAAAAAAAACTACAAAATTTTCAAGATTCAAATTCTGAGTTTAACGGGTAATCGTTCTTTTACCCTATTTACTTTCATTTAAATTTGAATTTTGTTTAGGACAGAAATTCTGTTCCTGAATCTAGGGTTTGAGTCTGGCGTGTTGAATGTGAAGATTGGTGAGTTTTTTTTTTTTTTTTTTGCGTTTTCTACTTGTTAATGAAGTTTGTTCATATCCTTTGGGAATTTCTTTTTTTTCCATACATGCGGAGAGAGATTTTGTATCTGTGAATTTTAACCAGTTTGGGTAATTTTGTTGCTTGTGGTCGTTATTTACATTGTTCTTTACAATTAGTATTGTGAAGTAAGTTCAGTTACATAAACTTTTAGTACTACTGATAAATGGGCTTTTTGCAATTTGATGTTCTTAAGTTGGATCAATTTATATTTTTCTTGTTTCACTCTTTTTCCTTTAAATTTCTCGTGTTTAAAGAACTTGCATTTTGCACTTGTGTATGAATTTTGTGCTTGCTAGACGAAATATACATGATCTGAACCTCAGTAGTCCATCTTTTCTTGTTCACAGATACGATCCACCTTACCTTATATGAATTTCTCAAACTATATTACATTGATGTGCAAAGTTTTGATCATTGATATGTTTAAAGTTGAGATTAACATTTTAGGGTACTTTAGAGCTGAGCTTGATATTATTATTATTATTATCTTTTTTTTTTATTTAGTAGATCTCTTACCATGTCACACCGTGATATTTGCAGTTTTTGCTGCATCCTGAATGACCCAAAATTTGTGATTGATGGACTGATGAGAAATTTATGCGTTTGATGTTGCAAGTCAAGATCCACTAAGTCAATGCTTGTCTACAAATGAGTAGCTTCGTAAAATTTCGATTGAGGCATATATTGTGCATCTTTTATCACGACTGGTATATCTATATGAACACCAATTCCCATTTTGTATGTAAAGTAACTGAGTTTTGTAATTTGTCCAGTTTATATTATTCATCTTTACTTCATTTTTTGTCATTAATTAGGTACTTGACATTAACAGGGTCCCTTTAGTTGAGAAATCCTTTGGATTCAACTTCAAGCATTTGTACTCTTATTCAGCTGGTCATTGGGTGTTTCTACTGATTGTCATGCCCTAGTAACAGTGTGGATCAATAACCAGGTGAACATTGAAGAGCCATATCACTGTGAGACTATGGAGTGCAATAGAGATGAGGCGCTTAGGGCAATGACAATTGCTGAGGGGAAGTTTGAAAATAAGGATTTTACTGGTGCTAAAAAAATTGCCTTGAAGGCACAAATTTTATATCCAGGGCTTGAAGGCATTTCTCAAACCTTGACAACATTTGACGTGTACATTTCTGCAGAGAATAAAATAAATGGGGAAGTAGACTGGTATGGAATACTTGGTTTAAACCCCTCTGCGGATGATGAAACAATAAAGAAGCAATACAGGAAGTTGGCTCTCGTGCTTCACCCTGACAAAAACAAATCTGTCGGTGCTGAGGGTGCATTTAAGTTTCTTTCAGAGGCCTGGAGCCTGTTATCTGATAAAGCCAAGAGGTTGGCCTATAACCAAAGGAGGAGTATTAATGGGTTTCAACAAAAAGTTCCGATAAATGCTAGTCGTCCAGCAGCTCCACCTAGAACAAATGGATATCATAATTCCGCAAGTAAGACAACTGCTCAAAAGAACCAGAACAATAGAGCAAGGGTGGCCTCCACATCTGTTCCTACTCCATCCCACCAAAGAGCTGATACTTTCTGGACCATTTGTCATAGATGCAAGATGCATTATGAGTATGTTAAGATGTATCTTAATCATACTCTTCTTTGTCCCAGTTGCAACAAGGCCTTTCTGGCTTCAGAGACATCTTCACCATTTGGCTTTTCCAAATCATCAAATTTAGCTTCTCGACACCGGCATCAGAATTCAAGTAGTCATGCAAATAGTCAAAGTCATTCTGCTCAGGGAAGAAAAGTTGCTGGTGCTCAGAAATCAGGACCTGGACACTCTGGTTCGAATTCTTCTAGATATGCAAATTTCCTGCAGAATTCGGTTCCTGGAAATGCGACAAAGGCAACAGATGGTGTTCAGCAGGCACAGGAGAAAATGAAGAGAGCATTTACTGAATCACACGTCACTGGTGGGTTGGATGGAGAGTGTAGAAAGAGAAAACTAGATGATAGATATCTAAATGGAGTGAACTATAACATAACCCAGGGCACAGGTGGTTTTGGAAGTTCAAGTTCATCAGGGTCAAGGATCTATTGTTCTGGCAGTAACAGTCAGCTAAACAGCAGTAGAGAGCTGACATGGCTAGAAATTCGAAAAATGCTCATGGGAAAAGCTCAAAAGGAAATTGTAAAGAGGTTAAATGAATGGAGATCAGAGGCCACAGCTAAAGCTGCAGATAAAGTAAAAGAGAATCGAAAAGAGTACCATAGACAGAAATACAATAGCACCGTTGATATTAATGGACGTGATCATGATGGGAACAGTGTGCTTTCTGCTACTAATATAAGAGAACAAGCACAAACAGGTTTTGTTGTCTCTGCGACTGATAATTCAGATCAAGGGGATTCTGCAGCAGCATCAATGAATGTTCCAGATTCCGACTTTCATGATTTCGACCAGGATAGAAATGAAAGTTCTTTTGGAGATAATGAGGTTTGGGCTTCTTATGATAATGATGATGGCATGCCACGCTTCTATGCTCTTATTAACAAGGTGATTTCAAGGAATCCATTTAAGCTGAGGATAAGCTGGCTTAATTCAAAAACTAACAGTGAATTTGGTACTGTAGAGTGGATAGGCTCAGGTTTCTATAAAACGTGTGGGGAGTTTAGGGTTGGAAAATACGAAACATGCAAATCTATTAATTCTTTTTCTCAGAAGGTTAATTGGTCAAAAGGCCAATATGGGACTCTTCAAATATTTCCCAAAAAGAATGATGTTTGGGCACTATATAAAAATTGGTCGCCCGATTGGAATGAGCATACCCCTGATGCAGTTGTCCACGAGTATGACATGGCGATGGTGCTTGATGACTACAATGAGGAACATGGTGTCTCTGTTGCTCCTCTAATTAAGGTGGTTGGTTTTAAGACTGTATTTCAGCCAAATTTGGAATTGGAAAAGGTTAAGAGGATACCTAAAGGAGAAATGTTTCGATTTTCTCATCTGGTCCCGAGCCACTTGCTTACAGGCCAAGAAGCACTGAATGCTCCAAAAGGTTTCTTGGAGCTGGATCCAGCAGCTACCCCATTGGAACTTCTTCAAGTTTTAATGGAAACTAACAAGTGACCAATGAAGATGGAGAGAGATGTTAAGGGCGACCTATTGGATGGACGAGATGAAGTAGATATGCAGGTTTTTGGATATGCACCAGTGTTTGAGGCTTTTTGATTTCGCGAGTGACGAGCCTGACTGTAATTGAAGGATATTGAAACTTTTGTTAGTAGGTTGCTTGGATGAATATGTTTATTCTCGGCTTATAATACTTACAGGTTAACAATTTCAGCCGAGGTTCAGTTTTTGACTGTCAAATTGAATATATGCATAGATCTTCTATTCCCTCTAGATCCAAAGAGAATATGGTGTATATGTTTTTTGGACCCATTTGTTTCTCATTTTTCATTCATAAAAATGAAAAATATAATCGTTATCCATCCATCACTTGACTTGGGAGTTGGGGCTAATTGTTTTTCAACATTTTGTTTGACACAAGTCACTTAAAGTTAGTAATTATTAGTCATGTTATGTGAACCAATGATCATGCATGTTTTTATCGAGCGTGACACACTATTGGAGTCGTCAATCTCAAGCCAACACAGATCATATGCATTGCTATTTGGCCAAATATCCGAACATTCTTTGCAGCCAACGACATTCGGGTATAGAACATTGGCAATGTAACCCTTGTTGGCAAATATATTAGATGTATTCATACAAGGTAAATTTAAAGATTTTTTTTTCTTACTTTTTTTTTCTTTTTGCTGTTTGTAAAAGTCGAGTGCAACAAACATCTAACAATGTCAAAGTACATTATTATGGTGAGGAATATTTTAAGGTACGGATTTATGCTGAGTATTTATACAATACTTCTTGATCTTAATAATAATAGCTCGACCGACTGATAGGAATCAAATAGATACGAAGATCATTTAATTTAACGAAATATTTTTTTTCCCAATTTTATTATGTACACGATATATTCGCACATTTTATACATAGTATGTAAACGAAGTATGTCATAGCTTGTCCACATAAGTTGAACACTTTGATTTGATTTCAATCAATGGTTAAAATATCTAAATCGAGACCAAATATCAAATCATTGATGGATCCACACAGATCAAAATTAACAGTTTTGAAAATTGCAAGGGAAATATATCATAGCTTGTAGACATAAATTAAACGATTTGCTTTGATTACAAACAATAGTTAAAATATCTAAATCGAGACCAGATATATGATTTAAATAAAATCATTGATGGTTCCACACATATCAAAATTAATGATTTTGAAAATATAATTTCAATTTAATTTCACATGATTATCAATAGTTTGTGAAATTTATTATTTTGTTATTTTTTTTATTGTATCTTCGAAATAATTAAGATCGAAATTGATTAGTCGGGTTAACCCTCGACTTGGGGTTGAACATATTATTCAAGTGGTAATTACAGGTAATCCTGTTTTTCAAGATCCAAATTCAAAATTCAAGTTTTAATGTTCAAAAATCAAATATTTTTTATATACATAAAGATTTTTTAAATTTAATTAAATATTAATAATATTATTATAAAAATAAATTTATATCACCCACCTCACCATAAAATCCCAATTTGTTACTGTAAATCCCTTACCCCCTCCTCCCGTATCTCTCTCTCTCTATCTCTTTATCGGCGGCGTCGAAGGGGTTCCTCTCCTACTGCGTCGCCACCAAGCCACCGAAATGGGTCGTCGGAGAGGAGACATCGGAGGCCAAGCCGTGCGGAGCCACAAAACCACAAATCGCGTCGCCCACAGGTTGATTCGGGGGCGAAGCCGTGAGGATCTTTTCGCACCAGTCACCGCCCCCTCTCTCTCTCTCTCTCTCTCTCTCTCTCTCTCTCTCTCTCAACATTTCTCCACCATCGCACAATTCTGCCGGTACCTCCTCAACAGCGAGCACTTTGTGCGGTGTCTCGTTCATGAGCTTCTTGCAGAGGTGTGAACCGCTAATTTCCGTCCAGATTGGGTATTTTTGAACTTCGCACTAATTTCTTCGATAATACAGATTGGGTGATTTTTCTATAAATTTGTGATTCAATTATGGAGTTTAAGAGGGGGAGATGGTGGTGTTGGTGTGTGTGTGTGTGTTGCGGGTGTTAAGTAAATGGTGGTGGTGGCAATTGTGCAGATTTGGATCTTTGTTTTGTGGTGGTTGTGCAATAATTTTGTGGTAGAGGGGGTGGTGGTTTTGTGGATCTAATAATTTTTGTGGTGGTGACGGCAATATTGTTGGTGCTGGAAATTGTCATGATTTTTTGGTTTACCGTTGATTGGTGAGGTTGTGTTGGCGACGTTAGTGATGGTTGTTGTGGTGAGTAGCAGCGACGAAGTAGGGTTAGGGCATGCAAGACGGTGGTGGTGGTGAGGTGGTGCTGTGTAGTCTATGTGATCAATGCTGTGACCTGAGCAATGTGTTGTGACCTGAGCCCAGTGCTGCGACCTATGTTGTGACTTGTGCTATGACCTGTGCCATATGCTGTGACCTATGTTGTGACCTGAGCCATGCACAAAAATATGACGTGACCTGTACTGTGGCCATTTGAAAATAAAATGGGACTATGAACAAATTCGTGAGTCGTGTGCAATATATTATGTGACTTGCGCTGTGACCATTTGAAAATAACATGTGAATATAAAAAAAAAAACATGAGCCATGTGCAACATATTTTGTGACCTGTGTCGTGACCATTTGGAATAAACGTGTGACTATCAACAAAAATGTAAGACATAGGCCTTATCATGTTATCAATCACTATAAACAAATAATCATGCATTGTGACATGGGCTGTGACTTGTGACCTGAGCTATAACTTGTGATCTGGGCTGTGACCGTACAAAAAAATTCATGTGGCCGGAGTAGTCATCGGATTCGGAGCAGTAGTCGGAGCGGTGGGGGAGGGGGAGGGGGAGGTGGAGGTGGGGGTGGGGGTGGGTTAATTATATATATATATATATATATATATATATATATATATATATATATATATATCTTTTTATATATTTAAATAAATAAATAAATATTTATAAATATGTGTGTGTATAGGTCAAAAAATCTGATTTTTGAAATGTGAAAGTTGTTTTGTTATTTTTGAAATATGGTAAAGATAAAGTAGGAGAAATAAATTTTCCCCATTATTCAATGACCCGCTACCCAATTCAGTTTGATTTTATATAAGTGTACATGTATATGACCACTCGTTCCTTTTACCTATATCTTATCATAATATTTGCAATTTTAGAAGGAAAATATTGCTTGAAATCAAATCCATTTTTAATTATATTTGTCAATAATGAAGGAAAGTAAGACTAAAATTTTAATTAATTAATTGCTAACGACAACATTATGGTATTTTCAACCTTAATTACGGTAAATTACCTTAATCTGGTCAGCGATGAACCAATCCCCCCCCCCCCCCGCCTCAACAAAAAAAAAAAAAAAACCCATCCACGCACCTCGTGTACCCTAAGGCCTAAACCCTTTTCGGCACTTATAAATACCGGCACATCGCTTGAACTCATTCCCCTTTCCTCTAATCTCTCTCTCTATATACATATTTTCGATATATATCTCTGCTCTCTTCATTGAGCTCGCCAATTGAAGTTATTGTCTGGAACCGGTACCGTCACAGTCACAACGCTATTTTCCAGGAGAATCGTTGTAAGTTGACTGTCAGCTTCTTCTTCCTTTAACTTCTGCATGCACACACACTGCAATTCTCTCTGGTAATGGCGTGCTGTTTTTGTTATATTATTAGAAATATTCGTGCATGTAGGAATTGAATTTTATTCCGATGCTCAATCGCCCATTTTATTTCTCCGGAATATCGAAAATTTTCTCGCCGTCGACGGCGAATCTCCGGCCGTTTTGCCTTTTGAGTAATGGTGATCGGTCCGTTAAAAACCCGAAAAGCGGTTGGCGTTCGGTTTTTTCTCCCTCTAAAGGGTTCAAATCCAGAGTTGCATCGAAACCACGCGATTTAGCTGCGTGATGAGAACGATGAACGAATTTGGGAGCGCAGGTGCAGACACGCGACACTTTCGGTTACTTTGGCTTTTTGTGGAAGGTTGTAACGTGTGGTACATTCAAACCGCACACGTGTATGTTGGGCCCAGTTGTCTCGACTGGGCCATGAGTCCGTTTTGACCTTTAGGCCCACAAGTTCACTAGTGGTACATATTACTTGGGTAGTGTTTGGCAGTTGATATAACCTGATTACGAGCTTAGTTGGCTTAGCCTAAAACCAATGCTTTTAACATATTCATTTTTAATTTTTTTTAAAAACCTATTACTCCCTTCGTCCTAATTATATAGGATTGTTTCGTTTTTCACACGGATTAAGAAAGTTTTTTTAATGTCATTGGAAAATTAATTTTTTCCAAGATCTTTCCTAATTTACCCCTATTTAATTTTCAGTATGTAAAACTAAATTATTGTTAGAATTGATAAAGAATTTAAAGAAGAAGGAGAAATGAGAGTTGTTTCATGTTTCCAAGAAGTGGAAAATGTGTGTATTTGGATGATTTCAAGAAGTTTGCATATTAAGTGAGGGAAATTTAATAAGGGTATATTGGTAAAGGAATACAACGAAATATTCTACATTAGGAAACAGACCTATATATTTGGGACAAGAGATAAAAGGAAAGACATCCTATATAATTGGGACGGAGGGAGTAATATTTTTATGTTTAGCTAAAAATTATCTATTTAACTAGTTCTGATTTACCCTAGTTAACCTGCACTTTAGAATTGAACCAGTCAACATGGAATTTCCATGGCTTGGTTTCATAGATCTCGACCGATAAATTTGTTAGAGTGTCTCGATTGGCGTTGATGGCATTAGGTGCTATTGTTTCAGCAGTAGAGGTTAGGCAACAGCTTTGAGAGGTTGCGGGTAGGTGAATTCGGTTTTAGTAGTTTTTTAGCTACAACACTATTTATGTTTTTTTTTTTTTTAAATTGTCAATTTTGGATATGGAAAATTCTCGGTACATTTTTACAAGATTCCGCTGTCTAAGAGGACACTCAATCATCGAAAATCTAGAAATTCAATGAAAATCAATCACTAATTAAATATGTTTTACGGTCAATAATACATTCATTACCTACCTAATACTTTTATGATTTCACCAATAATTCCATTCAGTATTCAATTATTTGTACTTCATACCATGTATTCGAAATTTAGCCATTGTTTGAGCCACATTAAAATTTTCATTCTCGTTTCTTTACTCATTTTCAACCACACATTCTTCAATAAAATAATAGTTTTCATCACATTGATAATTTTTCTTTTTTTTTTTCAACCACATATTCTCCATGAATCTACTATTTCAAAATACATTATTCTAAAATAATGTGACTCAAACACACCCTTAGAATTGTACTTCCTTTCCTAGTATTATTGTAGTTCCAGGTAGTTTCTTGGACATGGACTTCTCGTCTTATATTATTTGTCTTTTAGTAGAAAAACTCGTTAAAAGTGATTTTGAAAGCTTATTAAAGTATTTTCTCTGTGTCATGTTCCAAATACTAATTGGTCCTACCTTCTCGAAAGTTGCACCAGCTTTTCCTTTCATGTTTCACTTTGTGTCGGTCGTTAAATAATTTTATTTTCTTAGCAATATTTTTCTAGGTTCACACGTAATTTGGGCAAGTCAAGTCAAGTCAACTGGGTGGGTCGGGGTGTAATATTTTATTGACTTCTTTTAATGCTGTCTTCATAGGATACACGTTGCATGTTTATACGTGTAAAGAATCTAAGGTTTTGCTAGTCATTTTGTTTCAAGTGAGGAAAAAAAGGTTTGCCTGTGTTTAGGCGTGATTTCTTCCTGACCTTTATGTCGTGGAGTTAATTGTTAGTACTTCATATTTTTGGTGGAAGGTGGGCCATTTTGTTGGATACGCTAAACTAGTTAGAAGTTTATTCTAGTTGATTGTAGGGCGAGTTAACTTATTAGTTTTCTAGCAAAATACACTCTTTTAATCACTTTTGAGCTTGTTATCATTAAACTCTCCGAAATTCAAACTAGCCACACGAAAAGTTATCTTAGTTTTGAATAATGCTATGTATCGCTAAGGGCAATAAGCACCAACTTAGTTGGTATTGACAGTAGGGCTTTTGACGTATTCTTCACTGTCACATTGATACTAATAGTCCGTGATGATACATAGCATTGAATTTTCTCAAAAAGGATTTTAAGGTTAATTGCATCTTTGCTTGTTTTTTGTTAATTTTGTAGCTAAAAAAGCAATTAGTACTACTTTTGACATTTTTTTCTGAGAAATTAATTGAGCTGATTAAATTTCTAACTCATGGCAGGTACAATTCTTTCATAAGGATTCATTATAAAGTCGTGCCATGCTCTCCTTTTATCTTGAAGATGTATTTTTTTATATTGAGTCAACACATCTCAATTTCTACTTTGATCATTCAAATATTGCTATCATTTGGTACCTAAAATACCACAAGCTTTTGTGGCTAAAATTCTCTTGTTTTATTTTCTTTCTAGCTTTTGTGCAAGCTAACAAAATTATTTCGCTTTTACTCTCACTAGAAAACAATTTTTTTCAATTAATATCTTTAGCACATCTGTAAAAAAAAAAATGATTTTGCACAAAGTTCATCGAGTTTATTCGTGGTTGCTTTTGGATATGTAAGTCCTCGAAAGTTCCAAAATTTGTACTCAAAACTTTGATGTAAACCACCTTTATATTCCGACGTGTATTAAATTTCGTATATAATGTTAACGAGTTTAGAGAGATGCTACATTTGCAGAATTTCTTTAAAGGAATCATTACAGGGAATTGGCTGTTGCCAAAAACAGTTTTGGGCAACCGCCAATCAACTATCTTCCTGTGATAATTTTGTGAAAAAAAAAAATCTGTACACTTGACATAATTCATGAGTTTATAGTTCGTACTCCTATTTTTGTAGAGAGAGAGAAAGAGTTAGGCAAAACAGTTGGCAGCGGTTGGAATTGGAGTAGTTGGTCGTTGGTGGTACTTGATAAAAAGCATTTTTTTAACGTAGTTTAGTCTAAAATTGTTGACAATAAAGTTCCAATAATGGCGGTGTTAAAATGATTATCACTTTTGACTAAGACAAATTTATGCTGAGTCATTCGAATCCAAAAAAGATATTAATATTCCTACGCTTTTTGGTTTTAGTTTCTTGTTGTTTTCATATCAAATATTTTATCTCTACTTTTTATACATTTACTTGCAATAATTTATCTGTTTTTGATTAATTTATTGTCATTGAAAAAGACTATCTAGTTCTTATCTTCATACCTTTTTTTTTTTACTATGTGATAATCAATTTTGTCCATTTTCTTGTGGTAAAGTTTTAATTCGAATTAAATATTTTCTTTTATTTTCTCGTATACCCAAAAAATTAAATTTATATTCAAGATTATTAATTGTATTTAGGCTGTTGTTACGAATATATAAATTAACTGTGAAGGAAATATAATTACAGTACTTTGCGCCTTTGATCCTATATATGTATCTTTATTTTTTAATGTAATAAACTGATTGAACCAAGACTATAAACCGACTCCAAGATTTTAATTGAAAAAAACAATACTTTCCTAGGAGAAAAAGATAAACAAAGTTAGGGTTTTTCATGTTAAAAGGATCGCCCTAAGATGATCATTTCATGGTGTATTGTCACGTGGGTCCCGCATGTTTTCTAAATAAAATAAGATAAAATAAGGCCTTTATACGTGGCTTGTTGACAACGACTTGAATTGATTTGGTAAATTTTTTTGTGTGTGTGTCACTGTGTGTAATGTTCTTTTCTTCGATTCTCTCCTCCATTGATTTTTTGAATGTCAATCATATTTTGTTTTCTTTATTATATTTTTGGATGCACTTACTTAGATACGGTCCAAAATCTACGTATATATTCTTCAATCATGTCAAATCTTTCCGCGCATAAAACATGTCGAAAGGGATAGTGGGAAAGCACAATCAATTAGTTGCTGTTTCTTCTCAAGTTTTCTTAATTAGGATTTCTGAATATGAACGAATTCTAACTTTGACTACTTTTCTTATATATATTTTTTTAAAGATAATGGTGAAGGAAAATATCTGGCGGCTTTACCGCATGGGCCAGAAATGGCTTTCCAAGTCACAAACCGTTGAGCCCATTTCAGGAAAAAATCAAGAAGTGGGGCCCAGTGAGCCAGATACTGAAGATGAAAAGTATATTTCTTGGCGGGTAAGTAGTACATTTGTAATTGCTATTGTTTTTGTTTATATTAGTACGTTACATTTTTAATGTTGTACTAATTTGAAACATAGGCTATATCATCTCACTCTGAAGTCTTCTTTGTTTCAGGAGGAACACCCTTGTGCGCTAGCTTCATTTCATCAGATGATGAACTCTGCTAAAGGGAAGCAAATTGTCGTGTTTTTAGATTATGATGGGACTCTTTCACCAATTGTGAACGATCCAAACCGCGCCTTCATGACTGATCCCGTAAATTTCAGTTCTTCTATTCTGATCTCAAACTCATTCCACATATATGATTTATTTTAGATTGAAAGTTCGTGAAATAAATTTGTAGATGCGCTCGGCTGTGAATGATGTAGCAAGGCGTTTTCCAACAGCTATTATAAGTGGTAGAAGTCGAGACAAGGTAACTAATTACTAATGTTAAATCATATCGAGTGATTCATTTTATTTTTATTCCATTTTAATGATTTTCTTTCGCACATTATCAGGTGTATGGATTTGTGAAGTTAGATGATGTTTATTATGCTGGGAGCCACGGGATGGACATAATGGGGCCTCCGTTGCAAGTTAAGTATCACCGCGACAAGTATCAGATTAACGCTCAAGATGAAAAGGTCAGTTTTTGCATGATCTCACTTCCACAAAAGTAGCTTTTAAGCACAGCCAAACATGCTTTTAGACCAACAATGCATAGATAACTATTGCCTCTTAAGGAAAAACCGAGATCCCTGTCATCAAACGTTTGTTATAATGATTTTGCAGGGTAAAGAATTCACTATCTTCCAACCTGCTCAGGAGTATTTGCCCTCAATTGAAAAGGTAATATTACTTATTTTTGCTTAAGCACTTCCTCTAAGTGGTTAATTTTTTAGATCAAGAAATAATACTTTTTGACTCAAATAATTTTTTTCCTGTAACAGATGTTAAATGAATTGAAAACCCGAACCTGCAATATACCAGGCGCTTTCGTAGAGGACAATAGGTTCTGTATTTCTGTGCATTACCGACATGTCTTGGCAGAGGTACTAAAACATACAATAACATAGTATTTTCTGTCTGGAAAAAAGGAACTTTTATTCGACGTTCGTTAATCTAATTTGCAGGATTACGAAGCCCTGGAACAGATAGTTTGGTCAGTACTTTCCGACTATCCTTGCTTCCATATGACTCGGGGCAAGAAGGTTATGGAGATTAGGCCATCAATCAAATGGAACAAGGGGGAAGCTCTCGAGTACTTGCTTGACACTCTGGGATTTTCCGACTACAGTAACGTTCTCCCATTTTACCTCGGTGATGACAAAACTGATGAAGACGCTTTCAAGGTTTCCATCCTAAAATATTAAACATATTCAGTCTGATCATAACTATTTTGTATTGTATATCTTAAGGTTGTAGTAACATTTCTTGTTTGATTGATAGGTACTTAAGAGAAGAGGACTAGGTTATCCCGTAGTTGTATCTTCCGTCCCAAGGGAAACCTGGGCTTCATATTCTCTACGCGATTCATCGGAAGTCTTGTCTTTTTTGATACGTTTGGCAAGATGGGGAGAGACATCGGCCTAATGGATCATCTTATCAAGATGGAATGCTATATATGACTTGCACTTGCTTTATGTACAGTTGTTTTGCACTTGCTTTATGTACAGTTGTTCGTAGTGAAGGTTTTAGAGATAGGTCGAGAATTAGATGGGGATTCACAGGCGTATTTTTTGAAGCGGCCGTGTATTCTCCCATTCTAACGACTACTATTATTATCAGCAATTTGCAGTTATGTATATATAGTTCATGAATTCAGTGGTTATGCAGTATTTTTATCTTTTTCTTTCCACTTTTGTCATCATTTTAAATTTGGAATGCAAAAGATCAATTATCCAAAGTTCCATCAATACTTTTGATTTGATTCGACTCCTCTTTTCAACGTCTGTATATTGCGTCATAACTGTGTTTATATGCTTATATCGTGGAACAACATATTTGACAACAAACATTTGGACGTGTAAAATGAACCCACAAACTTGATTGAATGTGTAGACTCATTTGGCTTATTCTATGATAGATAAACCTCAACCTTAACTTTATGTTTTAAAGAGGTAATCTACTAACTTTCAACTAGATAAGATGTAATATAGGATTTAAAGGGTGGCGGTAATTTTGATTGTTGATTTACAAGGTAGAGTAGTCAATTCATGAGATGAGTAGACAACATTGGATAGCAAAAGTAGTTACTCCAACATTATCTTGTCTTCCTCTTTTTAGGGTAACTTTTGAACGAACTCAATGACTGGATTTTTTAATCCAAATGATGCTTTCAAAATAAGTAAATTATTATAGAATCTTATTAGTAATGAAATTCGTGTATAGCGGTGTCATCATGGGTCGATTACCAAAGTTAGATGTCGTCGTATGATTTATTAACGATTTATTAACCAAATGTTTCAACACCTGTTGACACTTAAATATCAACATTTGATTATACCTAATGTTGACCTAAAAAAATGAACTCAACAGATACCGGACGCACTTTTGCCACGTCAAGTGCTGATCCGGCACGTTTCTTTCGGAATAGGAACGGAGATTTGATTGTAATGAACGTGAGAGACACTTTTCGGCGAGAGACACAAATGTTCGAACTCCGGCAATTGGGTTTGAGGAGCACTCGCACTATCAACGAATGCTTGATCCGTTTAACTAAATCACTCCTTTCGTATTGGAATATGTGAAATGATAGATATGAAAATGTATTATATATTCTTTTGATGTCAAAATGTGTTCTTCCTTCTGTACTTGCAAAACAAAGCTAAGCGTATAAAGATGTTCTTTATTTTTTGATCACCCCCCTTCTTAGTACAAAGAGTGATTATTTATACTAACCTAGCCGACGTGGTGACCGTTCGATAACATCAACGTGGCAACATCTCCTAGACCAAAGACTCGTATCACTGTCCATTCATCGTATTCAATGTTTGACAAAAGGTCGGCCATGGTAGTAATAGTATGACACACTGACATATTAAAAGTTACAGACACTTTACTACAGACGTCACATCAATTAGTTCTATGAGAACCTTCTAATCTGTTGGGAGGCAGTTTCGGCATTACTGTGTTGATGTCAGCTTTAGACATATGGACATTTGGTGCAGTTGAGCTTCGATACTTCGGACGCGATGAGTCTCTGCATCACATAGGAGGGCTTTTAAGCAGTCCTTCAATATTTGAGCTGAAGGGGCCATCGGATAAATACAGCTTCGGACAACGGCCTCCTCCGTCGTCCTTGAATTTGTTGAATCCCCCGTTGACTTTTCAACTGACTCTGCTTTTGCTTGACTATAAGGAACGCTTGGAAGTCCACGTGAATATGATGTGTACGTGGCAATCCACGTGAAGTGTTGACTTGGAGCCTCTGATTTTGGGGGGTAACACCTAATAACTTACTACGAGCTTGGACTAGACACAGATGGGTGTGAGTAATAAGGATACCACCTGTTAATGAGAATTCATGAGGAACTAGATTTTTAGAAAATAAGTAGACTGACAAGATAATTCATTGCAGCTAATTTAGAATGGCAAATCCGCTTGCAACACCTTTAGAATTATTATTGGAATGGTATTTCTTATACTTTTATACAGTATCCAAAAATTATTGGTGTTCTTTACTTCTTTTAATAATTTAAAAAATTTACTGTTCAAAAGGCCCAAAAGCTTTGAAAGTAAAATAATAGATTCCGCTGCCGGGGTTCGAACCCGGATACCAATGATTAAATCATTACTGGGTATTACCAAGTGCCACAGCGGATCTCTTTTTATTCCGTATTGGAAAATAATTTATAAAGAATAATAAATAAAATGAGTTCCGATAGCTAAGTTCCGTACGTTGAGACATTAATAATTGATCTAATTAAATAACTATAATTAAAGTGAAGATAAAATGAAACAATTCGAATAACATCAAATGGTTAAAAGTATATTAAGAAAATAGTAAAGGCTTTAACTTGAAAAACGCAAAGTCTATCTCATGCTAAGTCAGAGTCAACCCTGAAGACACACGAATTGAACAACCTCACAATGCCTCAACATTGTAGGGGCACCAAAAAAAATTTTATTATGTGTATGTGTGTGTATTTAAAATGTTTTACTAATTTAAAATTTTTGTTATTATGTTAAATTAAAGGACAAAATATATACGAAAAAGAGCAAAAAAAATTATATTACATTAATATTTTTTTAGTTTAGCATATTCTTGAAAAATATTTGTTTTTTCAAATTTTAAACTATCTTACTTTAAAAATAATAATAATTAATTAAAATTAAACTATCTATTTTTCCACCCTAATCTCAAATGCCCAATTTACCTCATTAACCAATTATCAATCTAACGAGACAATAACAACCCAAAATCCAAGTGATTAAAATGAAGAGTGGAAAGCTAACCCCAAATCCCTTTTCACTATTTCCCTCTCACACACCCTTTAACCCATGAAAAACAGTCAAATGGAAAAGAGAAGAAATCCTACCATAAGTCTTTGTTGCTTTCTCTACAATAGTACAATCTACATAGTAATATCACCATTTTAATAATTGTGCACATCTTATGTCAGGTTTAAGGAACATAAAATGAGTAGTGTGCCTATCAACAACATGACTACTTGAATTGATTTACGTGCTAGTAAAAATTTTGCAAATCTTTTACCAAAAGAAACAAATGAGGCTTTTGATGTATTAACTTATTCGAAAAAAGTTTTTCAAAATTGAGGTTATTAAAATTTTATTTGCGATCAACATGTTACAAGAACGATTGAATGAGCTAACTTTGATACCTGTAGAACAAAATTTGCTAGAACATATTGATTACGAAAGTTTAATTAGGGAGTTTACTTTTAGAAATGCGAAGAAATATTTTTACTTGATTTGTTGTATTATAAGGTTTACATGTGGTATTTAATATTTCTGATTTCAAAAATTGCTTATATGGAATTGAAAGAAGAGTTTAGTGGCGTGGATGGTCATTTATTAATTACATATGAATTTTGATGAAACTCAGGAGGATCTATTGAGATGACATGTAATAAATAAATAAACATTTAAATATCATATTTTCGCAATAAAACAATATTGTTGAAACATATATTTTTTAATTTCGTGTAAGGGGACACCATTTTTTAAAAGAATTATTCTACTCTACCAGATTTTGGTTCACAGATTTTGTACAGACTATCTCACATGAGGTGGGTCCCGAGGACCTAACTCATTAAAAAAAACCCCCCAAAAATGTTAAAACACCCACCCACCCCATCTCACATGGTGCGTGTGTCTTTTATCGACCTGGCACAAAGAAATTTCTGTTCTTTTTAAAATGTTGCCTAGGACACCTAAAATTTCAGGACCAGTCCTACGCTAAGTAGTCTTGGCAACTTTCATAAAAGACCTGGCACAGCAGCTCGGTTCTTTTTAAAATGTTGCCTGGGACACCTAAAATTTCAGGACCAGCCCTACGCTAAGTAGTCTTGGCAACTTTCATCATTAGCAGGAAGCATATAAAGTTAACACTAAGCAAGCATAACTCATGCACATTATGCCTCAACATAATTCTGTCACTTAGAATCATAACACGAGTTTTCGTTCTTTTTCTTATTGATATATGGGTATAAACTTCAATATTTTTCTGTCAAAAGAGTCGAGGTCGTTTGATAGATAAAATTTAACGTTCTTATCTACAACTATTTTACAATAATTCTATCATCTTTCGGTCAAAATTTAATACAGAATTTCAATGAGGCAGCAGTTAAAAACTTGGGAGTTCCTGAATTACAGTACGAACTGTAACTCTTTTGAATAAATTACTAGTAATGCCTTAAAATTGTCACAAAATATTTTGAAGGGTTAAATTTGCCAAAATTTTGTATTAAAATTGTGATTTTTCACTGTACAGACCCCACCCCACGCCACCCAATAAAGTAAGTTGATAAGAATAATTGAAAAATAGAGATGCAGGTTTATGCCAATACAAGCTCCTCTTCCTCCTGTTGTCGTACCAGTACTTCAGATAATCGTCCTTCACTATAGGGAACAAGAATGCGCTTTATGTCTTCGGAACCAAGGGTTTCGTACTCCAGAAGTGCACTTGCTAAAGCATGCAGTGCCTTCTCGTGCTGAAAAAATGAGTACAAAGTTGTGTTATATGGGAAACAAATCACAAAACTGGACTCATTAGATTGTTAGTGTAAAATTGTTTAAACAAACCTTCTTCAGGAGGGCTTTTACGCGATTATAAGCTTCCCTCAGTAGCTTGACCACCTGTGCATTCAATAAACATATTAAGAATGGTACGACATATTTTCAATATATTGAAATTACAACAGATTAGGAACGCATACTTCAGCATCAATACGGGATTGCATCTCTGAACTGGGCCGTTCTTTAATGTGGACAGGTCCAATTGCATCACTCATCCCACAAGATGATACCTAGCAAGAGAGAAAAAATGATCAGAACGTTTGAGCTTTTCGATCTTTTTACATCACGTGAAAGCTCACAGTAAATTTGATTATGAAGGTACATGTCTTCAGATAAGGGATTATAAACAACATAATGTGCAGAACATCTGCGAGTATATAATATTCAGCTAATTTCGTTCCAAAGCTACTAGATACATGTTCGGCCCTTGTTTGACACACATTCTTTCAAAATAAATTTTTTCAAAACTCATTTTCAACTACACATTTTTTAATAAAATAATATTTTTTATCACATCAATAATTTTTCCTTACTTTTTAACCAAATATTTTCCATCATATTACTATTTAAAATACATTATTTCCTCAATAATATCCATCAAACACACCCTCAGTTTATACCCAACACGCACCCAAAAAGCCTAACGGGAAGAAGCAAAACAGAAACCCAAGTAACACGAGCTATGAATAAGGGAAGCAAGCTTGGTGGAAGAATAAGGACACATTCTTCCAAAAGCAACACTGCCGAGATTTTCCCTTTTTTGCCAAATATATAACATTGATTACATAAACTGCTTGATATTATGGGGATTACCATGTACTGAGCAAGCTCCGTAGCTGTGTGAAGATCACTGCTTGCTCCAGTAGTAACATTGTCCTGGCCAAAAATAAGTTCTTCTGCTACTCTTCCACCCATACAAACGTCAAGCCGTGCTAACAGTTGTTTCTTGCTAATTGAAGTTTCATCATTAGAAGGAAGCTGGGTAACCATGCCCAAGGCAGATCCACGTGGCATGATTGTAGCCTTATGAATTGGGTGTGCACCTTCAGTGTTCAAGGCAACAATAGCGTGCCCACTTTCATGATATGCAGTGAGCTGAAAACAAGCAGTAAGAGCATTCAGAACAGCTTTGTAGTGAAAACGATTCAGCAGATGACTTAATTTAGGAAACGAGCATATACATTGTGCTGTTTTAACATGTAACCGATGGCCATAAATAAACAATACATAATCACAAAAGATTTTAAATATACTGGCTTAGCAACCAGTCTCCCAAGATAATCATTGACTTATCCATAAAGAATTTAGCTAGTATGCCAAACACTACAATATTCATTAAGCTAATTATTACTAATAGTTCAGATTTTTCTAATCAGAAATTCTGAAAGATCCAGTTAACTTTCTTTTCTAGGTTTCTAGCGAGTCAATCTCAATAAACAGCAGTCCAGCTCAGTGTCATCAGAAACTGATGCATAAATCTGAAGATAATTGACAAGCACAATCCAAATGGTAACAAAATTAAACCATTGATTTCAGTGATAACAGATCTACCACCAGTAAGGATAGACATGATAAGATTTGTAACAGATAAATAAAGAAAAAAACTTGCACCTTCTTTGACTCTTCTGACAAAAACATTGTTTTCCTTTCTGTGCCCATCATTATCCTGTCTTTGGCGAACTCTAACTGTGATGCAGTCAACTTCTCAGCGCCTTCAACAGCAGCCTTAATGGCAGCAATGTTGACCAAGTTCGCAAGATCTGTTCCAGGAAGTGGAGTAAGGGAAATAGAATAGAATCCACTTGAGTCTCAAATTGATTCACGGATTTCAATCAGTCCATTATTTTTTAATCAATCTCGTTCAAATATACATTCTATTTATTTTTTTCAACACGCAGATTTAAGAACTTCAAGCAGGGCTCGTGTATCACATAGTCATGAATGACCTCAGGACACTATAAACTACAGATATCATGAATTGTGTACTAAATAGAAAAATGCTTTATGACAAACTACAATTGAATAGAGCAAATAAATGACAGTATATCATGCCTGCCCCATTGAATCCTGGAGTACCACGAGCAATCACTTTCACATCAACATCGTCAGCCAATGGTTTGTCTTGTAAATAGAGGTCCAATATCTCTTGACGACCTCGCACATCTGGATTTGGAACAACAATCTGGATGCAATGGATGCACAAATCATAAACAAAAGCAGTTAAAACTAAATTAACAGAAGGAAAATAAAAAGAAGTTTAAATGATTTATGTATAACATACTACCAATGCTTATCAAGTATTTATCCTTCCCACAACCCTCATTATTTGCACTATCCTTTTCCTCATCCCACATACACCCTATCTCATAGAATCCAAAGCATCTTCGAGCCTATTTGGGAAAGCTTCTACTTCAGCTTTTTGTAGAAAAGCTTCCACAGTAAGCCACCTTTGGCTAGATCAACAAAGCCCAAAAGCAACTTTTTCGTCTCAAAAGCAGCTCTCGACTCTTCAAAATCACTGTCAATTGGGTCCTTAGTCCTCAATTGCAGTCTTCTCTATTCTATATGGTCAAGAGAGGGGATAGAAAATGAGTTTGACCTTGCCACACGCCGACTCTTCTTTTATCAGTTGCATTACTATAATTGGATCTCGCCCTAAACTAAACCAAAGTATATGGCTACAAGAATAATTGAATGACTGAAAGCATTATGCAACATGGCAGTAAAGCAGATGGAGACCTTGTTCTTGAAAGCTATTCATGTCACAAGCAAGATTCTCATTGAAAGTCAATTGAATCTTGCAGGCCTTACTCCAATGTTTAGAGTAAAACAGAAGTAAAGATGAAACAAGAGAAGAGCGAATGTTTAATGTTCCTTCCTTCTTCACATAAAAAACGGGGAAAATGTGACAGGAAGAAAAATAGCTATCGGTTGGGCATACCACAATTAGTTTAGTTGACGCACATCAAAATTCGACAAGGTATGTATTCTCCAATTCCTATTGGACTCACAAATTTTGTCCTTGGTTTTATTTTGTTCCACTTCTTTCTCTGTACTCTCTCCTTATTTTCCTTCCCTTTCTTCAAAAGCAAACAGAGCAAAAAGTTCAGAATATCAAGTTTTCTTCTGTTGGGAGAACTAGCCAAGCAAGAACCAATTATCGAAATATGTTTTCAACTCGAAGATAGCATCCTTGAACTTTTCTCAGGTCCTAGCATACCTAACTAATTCAAAGATTTGTAAACTGACAGGAATCCATAAATTTGTGAACCCAGCAAATTCACAAACTAAAATTGGGATTTGGGAGTGGGACTCACATTTTCATAAAATATCAATAGGTATTGAGAAATTAATAGTTCTTGTAAACACAATTCAAAATCTCTGAGTAATTGTATAGTGTAGAAATATAGTATCAAAGATAAGAACTTAATAAATGTAATTGCATACAGCCTTTTTTTCTCCACATAATTCACCACAGAATATATAATACCTGATCACTACCAAATCAGGACGTCTAAACTCAAATATAATTATGAATAAAGAAAATGGATTTGAGCATCAACAATGTGCAGGTCTTCGAAGATTTTCAAAACAACTTACATGTCTGTCAAATCTACCAGGTCTTGTCAAAGCAGGATCAAGTATTTCAGGCAAGTTTGTTGCAGCCATCAATATAATTCCCTGTGAAGAAGTTCAGAAGGTGACTTAAAAAATAGACAGAAATTAAGTAAAATGTGCCCCATTGTATGAGTTTACCTCATTCTGTTCAAAACCATCCATTTCAACAAGTAGTTGGTGCAGCGTTTTTTTTGTATGACCTTCCCACTGCTTTCGGGTTGACCCAACAGCATCAATTTCATCAATAAATATGATGCAAGGAGCCTACAAGATGTATAACAAAAAACAGATTGAGTCCGATAAAGGAATATTCAAACCATCCCTTTTTCAACATGTAAAAGCCGATAAATTGGATATATAATTTGGTTTTTCCTGGATATAGCTGTTCGGGGGGTGGGGGGTGTCAGTTATGTATATTGCTTCTTGGTATATATGAACGACAGGAGATGATCAAAAGTGCAATGTATTTTTGTTTCATTTTCTATGTCAAATAGTGCCTTCACTCTGCTAAATAAGGCCATTTTCATCAGCCCCATAAATATAGACTCCATGTAGTATAGCATTTGAGGAAATAGAAGAGAGCTTGATCACAAATCGTATACTTAGATTTGAAGGTTACTATATTAACATTTTAGATTATAGAAGCAATAATGTGTTCGTTGAACTTATCCACTTCTTGTGGGCTGTTCCATGTAAAACAAGTTAAGCACTAGTAGATGATATATACTATTTCAGTAACATGGCTGAAAAGTTCAATATTCCCACAAGTAATTTTCATCATAGCTTACTTCTTAGCAATAATTAACCGTTTCTCCCATTCCTAACTAACTGTTGTATTAGTGTATTTCTAGACATTGATTGAAGCTGAACCCACAGATTCCCAATTATTCCCCAATTTTCATTCTTAAGATTAAAAATAATGCAAAAGTATCTGAATTATTATTGATAAAATATAGTATTTCATGTGAAGGAAACACCATAACCAAAATGGTATATATAAGAGGGATTACAGCTTGTTTTAAATGTGCGTGAATAAATCAGTGATGAATTTCTGTCCGGGATGTGTTTATGGGTGGAGAATTACGATGAAGTACATAAGCTAAGCACAAATGCTATCAACAATATATCAACTCTCCTCTTCTATGTACAATTTGATAGCGCCTGGTAAACATGAATGAGGACTGCAGAAGGTAGAAGCAGACAGACCTTCTTTTTAGCAGCTTGAAACAAGGATCTTACGCGACGAGCGCCAACCCCTACAAACCTAGAACAAGAAATAAGAAATGGTAAATTTAAGCTCCAAGTCTCTATAGTTTAACCCTTATAAGTTTCGAGATCTTAACTTTTAGGGGATTACTGAAATTATATTGTTATTAATTGGAACATACAATGCTTTTAATGACAAATTCAGAACTACAGAAAAGAGATTTTTTTCAGGAAGCATATAAATTTGGACACAAAAAATCACCGTCTTCTTATGGTTACAAAAACTTGAGTATAATTCCCTATGCAATTTTTCCTGAACTGGAAACTAGTCTGAAAGCTTCCCTAAACATGCTTACATTTCTTCGAACTCAGAGCCTGCTCTGTAAAAGAAAGGTACACCAGCTTCTCCAGCAATAGCCTTCAAAATTACAGAGACATTATAATCAGAAAAATACTGCCTGCAGCAGGCAGAAGCCATGATGAGCCATGCACTTCAAATTTAGTGGTAGGGAGAAGCAAGCCATAAAACATGAAAAAAGATATCCTTAGCTTACCTTGGCAAGCAGAGTTTTTCCTGTTCCAGGTGATCCAGTCAGAAGGATTCCCTGAAAATTTAATACATATTACAGCATACAATTTGGAGGAAAGTATTTATCCAATGACCATAAAAAACATACAAGACAAAATTGCTGCGCATAAACAAACCTTGGGTAACTTCCCCCCTAATCGAGTGAACTTTGAAGGATTTTTCAGATACTCGACAACCTCCTCAAGCTCTTGCTTAGCATCATCACAGCCTTTGACGTCTTTAAATGTTTTAACATTCTGCCACAAAACTGTTCATTAACTACTTTGCTGATTGTAATTATAGAGTTCAAACCACTTGAGAGATCTACCTCAGACAACAAATATATATATAGCTTGCTGTGGACTATCCCAACAACATGTTTGTGACAAACAGAAAGAGTTATATAATCTTTAAAACAAAAATTAAACTCAAAAACAATCAATTACCCTTTTTCACGTGAATTTTAACAAGTGTGCACCAATAAAACTTTGTTATATACATGGCTAAAACAATTAAAGCCACGTGGTAATAATAAGAAATTACCTTCTCTGGCATTATTTCTTTGTTCAACTCTTTTGGGGAATAAGAAGAGCTTGAGCCAACTCCAGGTGTTCCTATCCCACCCAAGCTACCAATATACTTTTGAAGCGCAGCAGCGCCCATTAGCCTGAAAAAGACATTAATATTTCAAAATCGAACAGATAGAACGACTAAATAATAACTCATTCTTTCACATGCACGAGAGATGGAGAGAGAACAATTATAATGTCCACACACTTGTAAGTTATAACCCCCACCCCCTGAAAAACGAAGTGCCAGGAAAATTCAACATCATTGTGCAATATCATCAAACATAATTCCATAGAAAATAATATATATAGCACGCATCAATCAGTACTGAAAAAATATGTACGAAAGGTCATACCACACGAAGCCAACAACAACAGTGAACAAGATAGTCGAGATGACTTCTTGTACGAGCCGAGATGATCTATTTGACATTTTGGGGTCAACCTGCAATCCAGAACACAGAATGCTAAGGTTTGAGAACAGGTGATGTACTAAGTAAAGTTCCAACAAGAACAGTGTCAAATGTTTACACCACACATAACAATGGCAAAAATCACACCAGGATAATTTTTGTTTACTGTACATAAATATGCCAGAAGAAAACAAAAATTGCTGACTCTTTCATCCCTTACCATCACCACATGTAACGGCTGCTTCTCAGATATACCGGGGTTCGCAAAGGGCTCATCCATGTTCCCTGAAGCACGCTGCTTTAATTCTTGCAACTACATATTAATATATAATCGTCAGCAAATAGAAGAACATGAAATACACTCAATATTTAGAATGAGATTGCTCAAGATATTATTCATTGTTGTGGAATCTGTTATTGTCAACCAAACAGGGTACAAATGAAGAGGATTAAAGTTCCAGCGGATAAAGAGGCAGATGTAGCTAAAGAAACCAGTTTCACTCGCATCAAATATTTGATTCAGGTGATATGAAAAGTTAAAGAGTGTACATGCATCAAATGATAAAGCAAGGCAGACTGCACAAAGTGTTAAACGAAATTCATCAGGATGACAACAAGAACAATTGACAGGTATGGCGTGAAAATTGACAGGAAAAAAGAAAGAAATCTGAAATTTTTTTGTTTTCTAACTGAACTTCAATAAAATTGTCCTTCCATAAAAAACTATCTTGACAGATTGTGAAATTATCATGTATATAGTAATGAGGCTATATAATTAATAGATATTAAATACAATTCCACTGCAAATTTGACAACTGAAAAGAAAAATGCACAGCCCAGTACCAGAGAAGGAAGACTGGAAGGTTTTCCCGATTGTTCATCAGGTAAATATTCAGCAATGGCGTTAGTGGCCACTACAGCTCGAAGATATTCTGCAACTCCCCTACTGTCAACAGCATAAGCTCTTTGTTCAAACCGCTGTATGACGGACTCAGGACTGGACATAGCAACAAAAAGAAAACAAAACCATCAGAATATGCCTCCAGCTAAATACCAAATTTCAAATTTCAATGCAAGGTATGAGGAGCAACATTTCACGTGCAGACTCAAAATTTTATGAAGCGTATGAAGGATTCAATATGGATAATTAATAATAACACTTTTACTTCTGACACAAGTGGACAGATATTAAAACAGTCCACCAACATCTTCCATCCTAACACCTACTTCCCAGAATGATTGAAATCACATGCCTTACTATTGTATTAAGTTATGTCCAACGGTCACTATGATCCTGCCCAAAATTACTATGTTCTGAAAATAACTACAATGTGCAGACAGTACTTTCAGCTCATCCTTGCATACCAATTTTTTAATTATAAAAAAAATATTTTCCCAGTTAGTAATCCCCAAAGTCTATCTGCTTTCAGTATATAATTTAAGTTTTCTAAATTTTGAATATTATGAAACACCCACTATAATTAGACGATTAGTGATAATTCCATCAACAGCATATGATACACTTTTAACTGATCCCGCTTTTTAACTAAACCAGAAAGCACTTAACCAATAAGATATTAATTTAAATAAAAAGCAAAAGAACTCTAATTCAAATTGCTGCTATTCACTGTCCTCATATTTTAGAAAACAACAAAGCCAGAATCTTTGCATAAAACTCAATAACAGAATCCATTATTACGGTGAAATGAGCTACAAAGACCTGTGCTTATTGAGCTCTGCCAGAAGGGCACTCTGCTTTGCAGCATCCTTCGGATTCGCATCAGCCTCAGCAATCAAACGATCCAACAGCTTCTCCTGCCACCAAAATGGCCACCGACTGAACCAATCTGAATACAAAATTCTCTCAAACCCATTTCTCAACCTCGCGAAAACCCCCATAATAAACACCAGCATTGGAAATCTCTTCTTCGCATCCTCAGTTTGTTCCAGACCTTCCTTTGGCACATCACCCTCTACTCCTTCACCCGCCTCAATTTTCACGCTTTCCCCCCCAATATTACCATTCTTGAACTCATTTACTTCCTGCTTTTCAATATCCGGATTTAAATTACTGTTTATTAAGTCCGGCGTTGAATTTACATTTCCCGGAATTGGATTTAATGTACAAGAAACCACTAAACGATGCCGTAAAAATCGAGTCTTGGGAGGAAGGCAATCGAAGTTATGATTTATACTTCTACGTAAATTTAACGAAGAAGAAAAACTAGAAACCCGGGGTTTTAGACAAAAAGCTAGATAACTGAAGTGCGAAATTGAGGGCTTGTGAACAAGAGAAGCTTGAAGTGTAGCACTCATAGCAATACAATTCTCAATTCGGGAAAAAAAAAATGACGATGAAATTAGGGTTTATAAAAAGAGGGGAATTCTCTTTATTCTTATTGGGTTTAGAGTTTAAATTACTCACAATTCAAAAACAAATTGACTGTATTTCCTCCTCTTCTCTACTCCACAAGATTGGGCTGTAGATATTGAGAGAGAGAGACATCTTATCTCGATTGAAATTGGCGCTCATGGCTTGTGACCTTTATATTCTTGATGAGAAATTAGGGTGTTAATTAATTCACTTTGATTAACGTTCGATTGTTACTGTTTTAGCTACATTTTGTCTTGTCTCAACAAGGGCGTTTTGGGCTTTTTAACGTTGTCACGGGTCAACGCTTTGCAACTTTGTGAGAGGCTTCGATTTTGATTAACACGGTAGAGATGGTTCATCGGGAGATCGCCCATGTTTCGAGTGGCGAAAAAGATTGATTGGGATGGAAGCTCGTCAAGTTGGCCAGTAAAAGCCCGAACTTGAACTGCCCACTGCTCGTTATTAAAGTCGAGACTTGGGTCGATTTCAAATTCTAGCGAAGTGGACGGAGCTAAGCACATGTTCCTAGGCTTGACAAGTGAATTGGGTCGATTTCAATTGAGGTTGTTAGGTTACGTACAACTCATTAGTTAAATATTGATTATTACGCTTTGACTTTTAACTTTTTTATAATAAATTAATTAACCGTATATTCTACATTAGACCCTATCGTACTCATCACTGCCACTCCATCAATCATTAACGTCGATACCATTGGAGATGCTCAAATATTAAATTTCGTTGTATTATTTTCTAAAATTTTCTCTCTTTTTTTTGCACAAAACCTAAATATGTTATTCTCCATGTCGATTTTTCGACAATTTTTGTGATTTTGATTGATTATAGGAGCCTTTACAGTGTAAATATGCGATTTCGGTTGAACTTTTGTTGATTTCTCTTGCACGTATGATAATGGAGCAAAGAAGATTATCTCAAAGCTATTAATGTCGGCACTATTATGATTATCTCAAAAACTGCTGGTTCTTTATTGAGAGCTTCTTTATTTTAATATATTTGTTAGTTATGAATTAATAACAAAATTTTGTAACGGTTTGATTGAAGATCAGTTCTCTCATCACTATGTGTTTGTTTGGTAAAAATTAAAATCCAATTAAAATTGAAAATATAGCCGTTATGGTGTCACACCCGTCTAATAAAAATCAACAATAACGACTAATTTTTCAATTTTAATCTCTACCGAACATGTCATATATATGTAATATTTCTTGTCTAATTGTTAGTAATTTTGCTCAACTTTGGAGTTCTACACCAAATTAGGATCTGATTTCTAATTTTGCTTTTCCCATCTTCTCAAGATTCTATTACATACTTGGATTTTCTTTAAAGTTAATACATTAAATTTCATTTTTTTTTCCTTCACCAAATTTTCAATGTTATTTTTTTCGTTTATTCTTAGTCAATAAGTTATTTCAGTCATGATTTGTAGGTATAGATCATTTAAATGTTCCAAAAAATTTCACCTATGTGAATATAATGTTTAAATTACAGTATAACTTTCTTTTTAAGCTCTTTAAGAAGCAATCATTCATTTGAAAGTGTTTAATTTTTAGCCATAAGAATAAATGTCGATATCGCTACCATTATGCTCGAGCACAATGAATTCGAGCTTTCACTCATTCTCATGGAGCACGCACTTACTCCTCGGGATAAGCATTCGGTGCTCGAGCAAGACGAGAGTACGCTCAAGCATACACATTACCATTTTAAGCATTGAGCCATGAGAACTGACTTCGAGCTATATCCTCAAGCTTGCATAAAGATTGTTGTATCCTCAACCCCCTCCCTAAGCCCGAAAGTTCCCTTAGACATAGGACCGATTTTACCCTCTAAGAAGTCCTAAGTCTAATGAAATACCTCAAAATCGAGACTCCTATATCTAGAAGGAGTCTACATCGTTGAGTGTCCGTCAAACTATAATTTCTCTCTCTGACTTAAGTATCGGAGGAGAGACGATGACACACCTCAACACCTTTGTTTCAAGTATCGGAAGATTACGTTCGTGCTCATTCTCAGTCGTCAAACTCGAAATTCACCATGTGCGATTTTTTGTAGCATCAGGTGTCTTGTGGTTTAAGTTTAAAATAGGTGCCTAGATTAACATAAAAATTGTTTGATTTTTAAGAGGGAAATTGTATAAATTTTTCTGCAGAGCTGTCGAGTGTTAGAATTAATGTTTATGGTTGAATGTTTACAAAATTAATTTGAAAGTGTTAAATTGTAAATAAATTTGATTGCCAAATGTATTCTGATGATGTGTACTGTGGGCCGTACATGTGAGGTGGAGGAAGTATAGATAAAGAGCTCACCCCCACTCCCATAATTGATGAATTGTTGACAGAAGCTCTCACGGACAGTGGGAAAATACTACTTTATAGATCTTGTGTTTCTAGGATTTCAACAACTTGTTTCTAGTAACGAGCATCAAATTTGTATAAGATTGACTTAAGCGAAGGTCAGTGGGTTGATTGGGTTAATAGATGACGGTGGCCGTAAATTCACTTAAAGATACTTAGCGTTTTGAATTTTGTTTTGTTAGTAAATTGACTTAAATTCTCTTTTTTTTTTTTTTTTTTAACTTTGTATCACTTAATTTTACACAGTATTTTTTACTTTTTTTTTAAAAAAAAAATTCTCTCACTTTCTTGAAATTTCTATAACTTTTGAGTGACAAACATTACTTTTTAATTAAGGTGAAAAAGTGATATCGTGTTACTTTTTTATATATATATAAAAGTGACACTGTGTCACTTTTTAATCGTTTAATTTTACACATTATTTTTTACTTCCAAAATATTTTTCATATAATTTTTCAAAAAATTTCTAATTTTAGGGGTATTTTTGTAAATTGCCCATTTCAAATTTTGGCCAAGTGGACAGAGATGAGCCCATGTTCGTAGGCTTGACAAGTCGGAAGTAAAATCCCAAAAATTTCATAGAACAATTTAATTATTCCAGATGCTATGTATATTAATTCAATTTTATTTGGGCCAAATATTTATATTTTGATAGAACAATGATAAGTATATCAATATTAAGGTCGTTGAATAGCTCGTATTTAATTATATATATTATGTTCGAGAAAAAATTTAATTAGAAAAAGTTAAATTCAAGACGTTCAATTTTAAAGAAGTTGTCATTAATTATAAATTATTAAGTTTATTTATTGATTTCCAAATGATTGACAGGCACGTGTATTTTGTTATATCTTTCTATATATAAAAAGTGTATATTTAACGGAATTTGTTGGTTTAACAGAAAAACTAACGGAATTTGTTGTTTTAACGGATTACGTAACGAAATTTCTTATTTTAAACAGGCAGCTGCACCTTCTTTCAGTGTTTTTATAATAACTTTATATTTCGATGTTCGATTGAGGCGATTCAAAATGCGTTGGAAAGCTAAGCCATCTGGCTACAACTTTGATTCAGACATCATTCTCCAATTCGATCACTTTCTATGCCAAAAATATGTCTCAATATAACGGACTATGTAACTAAATTTTTTGTTTTAAATAGGCAACTGCACCTTTTTTCAGTGTTTTTATCATAACTTTGTATGTCGATATCCGATTGAGACGATTCAAAATGCGTTGAAAAGCTAACTCATCTGGATACAACTTTGATTCAGACATCATTCTCCAATTGGATCACTTTCTATGCCAAAAATATGTCTCAATGTAACGGACTATGTAACTGAATTTTTTGTTTTAAATAGGCAGCTGCACCTTTTTTCAGTGTTTTTATCATAACTTTGTATGTCGATATCCGATTGAGACGATTCAAAATGCGTTGAAAAGCTAACTCATCTGGATAAGACTTTGATTCAGACATCATTCTCCAATTGGATCACTTTCTATGCCAAAAATAGGTCTCAATATAACGGACTATGTAACGAAATTTTTTGTTTTAAACAGGCAGCCCCACCTTCTTTCAGTGTTTTTATCATAACTTTGTATTTCGATATCCGATTGAGACGATTTAAAGTGAGTTGGAAAGCTAACTCATCTGGATACAACTTTGATTCAGACATCATTCTCCAATTGGATCACTTTCTATGTCAAAAATAGGTCTCAATATAATGAACTATGTAACGAAATTTCTTCTTTTAAACAAGCAGCTGCACCTTCTTTCAGTGTTTTTATCATAAATTTGTATTTCGATATCCGATTGAGACGATTTAAAATGATTTGGAAAGATAACTCATCTGGATACAACTTTGATTCAGACATCATTCTCCAATTGGATCACTTTCTATGTCAAAAATAGGTCTCAATATAACGAACTATGTAACAAAATTTCTTCTTTTAAACAAGCAGCTGCACCTTCTTTCAGTGTTTTTATTATAACTTTGTATTCTGATATCTGATTGAGGCAATTCAAAATGAGTTGGAAATCTAACTCATCTGGATACAATTTGGATTCAGACATCATTCTCCAATTCGATTACTTTCTATGCCAAAAATATGTCTCAATATAACAGACTATGTAACAGAATTTCTTGTTTTAAACAGGCAGCTGCACCTTCTTTCAGTGTTTTTATCATAACTTTGTATTACGATATCCGATTGAGGCAATTCAAAATGTGTTAGAAACCTAACTCATTTGGTTACAACTTTGATTTAGACACTATTCTCCAATTGGATCACTTTCTACGCTAAAAATAGATCTCAATATAATAGATTATGTAACGAAATTTCTTATTTTAAACAGGTAGCTGTACCTTCTTTCAATGTTTTTATTATAACTTTGTATTCTGATATTCGATTGAGGATATTCAAAATGAGTTGGAAAGATAACTCATCTGGATACAACTTTGATTCAGACATTATTCTCCAATTCGACCACTTTTTATGCCAAAAATAGGTCTCAATATAACGGACTATGTACCTGAATTTCTTGTTTTAAACAGGCAGCTGCACCTTCTTTCAGTATTTTTATCATAACTTTGTATTCCGATATCCTATTGAGGCGCTGCAAAATGAGTTGGAAAGCTAATTCATCTGGATACAACTTTAATTCAGACATCATTCTCCAATTCGATCACTTCCTATGCCAAAAATAGGTCTCAATATGAGACTAAAACACCGGAGCATAACTTTTCGGTTGGAAATTGATTTGTGATCATCTTTTGACTAAATTTGATCCCCTTGACATCTTCCTTTATCCAATTGACTCCGAGCACTCTCAAATCTTCATCGTGAGATTGGGCACAACTTTTAAATATTTACATTTTAGCCCCCAAACTTTGAATCCCTTACAATTGAGCTCTTTCTCCAAATTTGTCTACTTTTGCTTATTTTCTTCAATCTCACCAACCTATATCACAATATCAAAATCACACATCTAATTATTTATCAATTACATAAACATTACATTATTAATTATTTATAGGGGGTATGTTTCTACTTTTCAGTAGAAATCAAGCCGTTGGCAACACAATTCATGCCGTTGGGAGCCGCAATTTTGGACAAATTCTCTCACTGTAGGACTGTAGTTTTGAAAAAAAAAGGTAACATAATCAATTTTTCTTCCTCCTTGCAACGCGTCCAGACACGCCCGTAATTATCCAAAAAAAATTACATCTTTATTAATAACAAATTAATTATTAAACAAAAATATTAAATATAAACTAAGCAAACGTGCATTGCACGTTGCTTGCACCTAGTAAACATAAACCTATATTTTTTATCTGATTAGAAATTGTATTTCAATTAAAAGTGCACTAAATCTTGCTACTTGAATTGAAATTGCATGTCCTACCTTTAGGCCCTGTTTGGTACATATTATTTTTTTCATTTTCATTCTTCTACTCATTTTCAATCACACATTCTTCAATAAAATAATATTTTCCATCACATCAATAACTTTTCTTTCATTTTTAACCACACATTTTCCATCAATCTACTATTCAATAATACATTTTTTCAAAAGAATGTGTCTCAAACACACTCTTAATAGGAAACTCTTTCCTTTTTTTACCCAATTCTCATCCAATTTCTTGTAAGGCACGACTCGCACTTCTAAATACTCACAAATTCTATTAGATGAGGTCAATAAGGAAGGGTGGGTGGGTGTATAAGCCAATTTCATCAATTAATATTATTGTTAAGTGTACGTGCACATCCATTTATTCAACGCAGAAGATTTGGAACGTGTAATCAAGATTTTCAAAGGATGATAATCCACTCGAGCCTTCAAGAAAGGAAAATCAGCATGATGACTTAACAAACTCCAAGAATTTCGTGCATCCTTATCTCTCCATAGACTCTCACGGTTGTTAGACATACCAAGCTATGTTATGTTGCCAATAGGTTTGAGATAGGATTACGAAGTGCAAGTGATTTATCTCGTTTAATTTATTTTTTCATATTGATAAATATTATGCTAATGAAAATTATGATATGATATGAAATGGTCACCCTGTACCAAAGATATGATATATTATGAGTTCTTACAGATTTCTAAAGATATGATGTGATCATATGATATTTTTTACACATGATTTAATATTTTTATCTGAGATTGCACAATTACTCGTGTCATATTGAATATTCTTATATACTTATTTTTTTTCCCTACGCCTCATAGATTAGAATGAGTCGTTGGTTGACGAGCGAAGATGTATTGTCGTTGTGCTAGAATTCTTTGGACTCAATAAAGTAAATTTGAAATAATGTGGCGAAACTTTATTCCCAATAGCAACTTTAATTTCATTATTATATGAATTTTTATTTTTTTTTTAAGTTGAACAAGGTTTTATTTGGTTAGATTGGTTATGTGTCGTTCTTGTTGTGCAGCGACGAACATTGGCTAGTTTTAAAATTGGTTAAATTCCGTTTGCTAATTAAATTTTCAAGATAAGTTATTTCTTAATTTGACAGTAAAGAAAGTATTAGAATCACACATTGTTTGTGAAAATATAAATGATTCACTTAATAAGGTGAGGGCAATCTTCCCATAATAAGCTGATTTTATTAGGTGGAGTTAGACTCAATATTTATAACATGATATCAGAGTTAGGCCCAATTATGCAATGTTGGGTGCCACCCAATATCGATTTGTTCACAGTTGTTTGGCATGGTCCACGCTGTGCGCGAGGAGACGTATTAGAATCCCACGTTGTTTGAAAAAATATAAATGATCCACTTAATAACGTGAGGGCAATCATCTCCTAATAAATCGGTTTTATTAGGTGGAGTTAGACCCAATATTCCTAACAAGAAATCTGGAACATGTCATGTCAATGAATTGTATGTGTAATGAAATGATTGTTTTCCAAAGTAAATAAGTGCTCCAAATTGTCAATAAAGTTTTAATTGTATGCTTTGTTGGATCAAAATACTGTTACATTGATTTAGGTTTATAGTAAAATAATGGATATTATTATGTTTTTCATTGGATATAAGGAGTATATGGTAGATCGTTTCCTTATAGCGAATAAAATTAAGTGGATACAAATTTATACGTATGTTTAATTATGTCCATAAATTTTAAATTGTTGAATAAATTTTATTTGATGTAACCAATCATATAGGAACAGTATATGGTGTAGATAAACCTTCGTTACTTTCTTTTAAATAAATAAATGAAATTTTCGTAACAATTTGAATTATAAAAATTTGGATCGTTATATCGGAGATGGGCTGGCTTGTTTGGAGAGCCCGCAAGTTGCCTTGCCAAATTCAAGCCTAAATTTGTCATAATAACTATTTACATTTTTCTTTGTTGTTGTAATTCCATCTCGTTATATTTGTGATTTGTCATACAAATTGTTGTAAGAATTTTTATTAAAAGAAATTAGTAAAATTAATATTTTTATAAAAAACTCGATTAGCTGCTAGGCCAATCGGCATAGTGAGCTCGGACCATATGCAAATTGGAGCCCCTCGGAATCGGAGCAGTAGTCAGAACGGTCGTCGGAACAGTCTCCGGAGAAGAGTGGTGGTCGGAATGATCGCCGGAACGGTATAGGTGGTGCATGTGGGATGAGTTAATTATATTATATTAGAATTAAATATTTAATAATAAATTGATTTAAGAATTTATTATTTCATAAATAAAAATTAAAAAAAAACTTGATTTTTGAATTTTCAAACTATAAACCTGATTTTTGAAGTGGTGTAAAGTATACACCTTATTTATGAATTTTTCCCAAACTTATAAAAATAGGTCTTCGTGCAGTTGTGTCATTTGTGAGCCCGCCAATAGGTTGCAACATGCAATACACAGGCAAGTTGAGTTGAGCATGCCAAATCCAAATTTTAATTTTATTATTGAGAAAAGAAGGTGAAACATAATTTTGATTTTTAGTAAGTTTACTCGGCGTGGAAGATGAGAAATTCTTAGAATTTGTTGATTCTAAGCGTATGTAGTTGTTATAATAGAGTATAGTATTTATCTGTTTGAGAATTGTGATTGTAAAAGAAAAAATTTCACCAAGTATTTTCAAGTGGCATGACCAAGAGGGTCAAAGGGACATGAATGTAGTAAAGGCACATTATTCAATTTGGAGGAGACATGAAAAAAATTCATATTTGGACAATCCAAAGTCAATATGATGATTGTTAAATTTTTTGACTTGATATTGACATAGTTAAAAGCAGGAAATAATTTTATCTTGCACAAAATATGATTAAATTTTAAGTGATGGGATTGATATAAACAATTATGCTACACAAACATACTCATTGACGTGATTAAAAATCAGGGGGACACATGACTCAACATCATCAGACAGTTTGGAAAAAAAAACACCCACCTATTCTGATAACTGAGCTCCCGTTTGCAATATCTGTTTGAGTAGCATTACTCTTAACCTAAATCCCATATCACGTGCAAAACAAAAGATTCTCATTTCATGCTTATAAATAGATGTTTTATTTATTTCAATTTGTGAGATAGTTAGAGCATTTTCAATTGTAGTATAAAATTGGGTGTAAATTAATATTTTCAAATTACTTTTTTCTTTCAAAATAATTTTTTCATCCTCATTTACATCCCAATTGATCTAAATTCAAATTTTATGGCAATTAAAAGATCTAAATTCACTTTTTGCCTCTTGTGGACGTAAAAAAAAGTGTAAATTTACATCATTTTTTACACTTTTAGTTAGAAAATGCAATTTTCATTTCCATTAAATCTCTTGGAGAAGTTTTCGACCACTTTGAATATCTAAATCACAAATATAATCTATTTTACACTACGATTGAAGATGCTCTTATGAGTTAGCTCAATTTGCATCCATTTGATTAATGGAACACAACCTCTCATAAACCATATGGCTTTCCCTTTTCTCTTATATACTATTTTTTGCCTGTGTATGTTAATTAGATCATAATATTAAAATTTATTGGTGTACTAATTTCTTTCATATTATAGGAAAATACAGAGAACTTTGATCAGACAGGTCCCAACTCTTCAAAAGACTATTTCAATAATTTTGCTTAAAGCCTTTAATTTGTATGTATATCTGTAACGATTTAATCTATTAAGCGAGACAATATCAACAATTAAAGATTGTGTCTTTACTATTATTTTTAATGCAAAATGATGAAACTTTTATTGATTTCTCACTTAACATAATATTTCGAATCCCTAACAAATAAAAGAGCCACTTCCCTTAGTACTGTTCACACTTTCGTCCGCCTAAAACGACGTCGTTTTGGCGTAGACGATGTCGTTTTGGCAAAAAATAAAAAAGAGATGTTTGTTCACGCAATGTTACTCTACCATTTTCCTCTCGCCATTTCTCTCTCTCTCTCGCACGGTTTCCTTCTCATTCACTCGACGAAAACCCTAGGCATCTTCGTGTTGATGGATTTCGAAGAACAAAATCACATCACAGCTTGAAATCGGTTTCTCCTTCTTCCGCTCGTGGGCTACACTTTACCGTTTCACGCTGCTGCCGTACTGCCTTCGTTCCGCTGTAGTTTGCGCTCCTTCGAACGTGTGGGACACCGACAAAATTTTGTAAGAACAAGAGCCTCCACTGCTAGGTCGAGGCTCATGTATGTTTCTTCCGTTTTTTGAACCCTAATTTTACTTCTTCTCTCTCGATTGTTGAAAGAAAATCGAAAAGATCTATAGGAATTGAGAGATATATCTGTAATTATAATTCTCATACATTCAATTTCTTCTGATTTTTCCCCTCCGAACTCTTATTGATTTAGGTTTTGTTCGGTTTCTGGGAGTCTTGGGTAAAAAAATCAAGTATTTTTTATTTTTGGTAGTGTCAGGAAAGCCAAGTTCATTTTGTTCTGCAAATTTTTCTCGTGATGAATTTATCCCTTGAAGGTGGTGCACTCAGTGTCTGCCTTTTTATCTGCTTGAAGAGAATGAATACAAACCGGTGGATCCCTGTGTTTGGCTTTGGCATTTCATAGCTCATCACTTCTTTTCCTGCGTTAATTTGTAGAACCATGGGTCATTGAAACTGTGTGTGCATATTGGGTATTTGATAAAAAATATAATTTGATATGCACGTGAAAATGGATGTTATACTTAAAATTTTAAATGGGATAGGTGAAGTTCTATCTTTATTTTAATGCGGATTCTAGAAATGGAGTAAAATATATACCTAATGAAGAATCTGTCGTCTACAATGTGTTTTCTTATACATTAGCTCGTGTTTGTTCTGCAATGTGAAAGTTGTGTGGTGCATTTTGGGTTTTGTGATTTTGTGAAGAAGAATGATAAATTTTCAAGGGGCTGTTGGGAAATTCCATGAATTTGAATAGGAATGGATTGTATGGAAATTTTGGGTTCGGGTTGGTTTTCATTCCCATGCCTTTGGGTTTTAGTGGAGTGACAGATGAGGAGCCCTTTCTTCTCTTCTTTTAGCTTTTAATATATTTTACAGATTGATTGGTTACTCATAAAGTATGGTGAATTGTAAATTTTGATGAATGAATAATGAAATTAATGATACATTTTCAAGGAGTTGTTGGGAAATTCCATGAATTTGAATGGGAGTGGATTGTATTGAAATCGAGGGTTCGGGTTGGTTTTCACTCCCATGCCTTTGGGTTTTAGTAGAGTGATGAGATGAGGAGAATTTCATTCATGAGAAATGGAGGAAGCGGTAGATGTCGGAATTGAGTAATGAGAGTGATCTTAAAAAAATCTTGTGGTGCATTTTTATATTTTTTGGTGCTATGTCAGGGTAGAAGGATTTCATATCGTTTATTTATGTTTTTCTTTCTTTTTATGATATATAAATAAGTTACAAATGTTATTTTGAAAGTATTACACTTGTGCTATCAATGACTAATTTCGTTTTCCAATGAGCTCTTTTGATTGAAATATCTTCCTCACTTCTGGCATTACCCACAAAGGTTAATTAATGTAAGATAAAAGTGAAAGAACTTATGACTCCTCCCAAGTTATCTTAGGAGCAATTTGATCTATTTAGTATCATGTCTACAAACTAATGCACTAATTATTCACTAACACTAAAAGGTTAGGATCAGGTTATCTTAGTTATCGCAAAAATAATCATAGAAACATTTATTCTCTAATTTGTTCTTTACGTAATTAGAATGTCATAAAATGATGTACTCTGTCGGTAATCATCAGATGGGATAAGAAGTATCAACCTTCTACCATTAGTTCTAACACCTTGCAGTCAAAATTGTCCCCTCCTTTACTAAATCGATGTCTTCCTTTGCAAAAAACAGATGATGAGAATTGTTTATCAAAAAAAGATTTAGTGGTGATTTCCCATTATGCACTATACAGAATTGTTTATCGAGAATAGATTTAGTATTGATTTCCCATTGTGCATATTTTGTTTGGTGACTTTTTTTCCGTCCTAAATCACACATTTTTGGCCTATCTACTTAATTGATTCATTCTTTTATTTTTCCCATGTGTGGGATCTGAATCATTTAATTGCCACATATTATTAGTCGATGGACTTGGCACATGATCGATGATCATTATTAGTTCATGTGTAAAAATCCAGTTGTTTTTCAATGTTTAACGATGTTATTTTTACTCTCAATTTTTTTCTTTCTTTTGAACCTCTTTTGTCACAATTCTTATTATAAATCTCAGGAACAATTGTTTTTTAAATAAGGTTGAACGCCAACCTTTTGCACATGGATGGTAACAAAGAATATGTTCCAAATGTTAGTCTGTCAATAACGAAAAAAGATGCTCGCAATGAAAGACGCCGACAGATGTACGCAATACGCAAGGAATTAGATCGACCATCTGGATCTCATTCATTAAAATCTAGAAGAATCTCACAAATACAAGGCAAGTTATATTATCAAGACATACATTTTCGCACATTTTACTTATTTTACTATTTTCGTTGGTGTATTTTTTAAGCTTATTACCGTTCGAGGTTATAATGAACCTACATTTGTTAGTTTTTAATGATACTTTATGATTTGTGTTCTTTCCAGCTGATCGGTATAGTGACACAAGTTGTCCTACGGAGGAATTACCTCCTACTTTGGATGATGTGATAGCAAATCCATTCCATCTTTTGGATGAAGGTATAAATTAATCACAAATCTTTTATTGTTTGGCATCTTCATTTCAGAACAACAATTTAGTACATCCCTTTACAATCCAGTCATGTCTTCGTTTGTTTAAATTTTTTTAATTATTGCTTCAGGTAATTCTGAATCAAATGCTGATCCTTTTGATTTCCTTACAGCTACAATGTATAACACAGATGTCATAGAACTTGAGATACAACCAGTACTTACTGAATCTTATGTATTAAACCCCCCTACAATTTGTTGTTTTTGTGGTGCAAAGAAATTTCATAGAGAAAGCAATGGCTTTTGTTGTTCTAATGGAAAAATTAGATTGCATAATAACACTGTACCTGATGAACTTTTCCATTTGTATACATCAAGCACACACGAGTCGCTACATTTTAGAACTATTTGTAGAAGCTATAATAATCACTTTGCATTCACATCGTTCGGTGTAAAATATGATAAAGACTTGTGTAGGATGAATAAAGGGATTTACACTTTTAGAGTTCAAGGTCAAGTCTATCATTACATAAATAATTTAGTCCCCATTGATGGGAAACCATCTTTTTTATAATTATATTTTTTTGATACTGAAAATGAATTACAAAATCGTCTTCAAAGTTCATGCAAATTTAGTGAGCAACTCTTACAAAAATTACTGGATATTTTACAAATTAATCCTTATGCAAAATTCTTTCGCTCACTAAACAGCATAGAAGCTTTAGAAACATATAAAATACAAATACGTTGTGACCCTGGTCTTGACCAACGAGTATTTAACACGCCATCAACTTCTCAAGTTGCAGCAGTTTGGGTTGATGAAGATCCAAACGCAGATGTTCACATTCGAGACATATCTATTTATTGTCATTCTGGTCATGCACATAAAGTCCATTATTACTTTGGGTGTTATGATCCGCTTCAGTATCCTTTGTTATTCCCATTTGGAGAGCCTGGATGGCATGAGGGTATTGAATATTTTGACACTCAAAAATCTAATATTTCAATTGTTAATGAAAATGTTAATGATATCCATAGTGTTAGTTCAGCCACCGAGTTTATTGAAAAAGAAAACACAGGTTCATGCTCTGTTCAGTTTTTCATTATTCTACATTTTCTAGCTTCATCTAATTACTTACAATTTACAGTTTTTGTATATTTCTATTATATTGCAGGTTTGAAAAAAAAACGCAAGCGTTTAACTGTGTCATGTCGAGAGTACTATTGTTATAAACTTCAGATTAGAAATACAGGTAACTCTATTCTTCTTCATGCTGGTCGTCTCTTACAACAGTATATAGTTGACATGTACATAAAGATAGAAACTTCTCGTTTAGATTATTTTCGAAATAATCAAGCACATATAAGAGCTGAGCTCTATCAAGGAATTGTTGATAGCGTTGAGATGGGTGAGACTAGAAGTTCCAACATCGGTCGTAAAATTGTTTTACCTTCATCTTTTACTGGGGGCCCCAGAGATAATAAAAAAAGATATATGGATGCTATGTCTTTGGTTCAACGTTTTGGTAAACCCGATATATTTCTAACAATAACATGTAATCCTAATTGGCCTGAAATTAAACAAGAATTACGCCACATTGATGAGAGCCAAAATAGGCCTGACTTAATAGCATGAATCTTTAGATCTAAGTTACAAGAATTAAAGAATGATTTGTTCAAAAAACATATATTTGGCACAGTAGTTGCTTACATATATGTCATAGAATTCCAAAAAAGAGGCCTCCCACATTCTCACTTTCTATTAATTCTGAATAAAAGTTCAAAAAACAATTGTATATCTTCAATTGACCGAATTGTTTCCTGTGAGATCCCAAGCGAAAGTGATTTCCCGTATTTGCGTTCCCGTGTTATAAAACACATGATGCATGGTCCGTGTGGATCATTAAATCCTAATAATATTTGTATGCAAAAAGATAAGACTTGCAAGAATAAATATCCTCGAGAATTCGTTACAAATACAACTATAAATGACAGCTCTTACCCAATTTATAGACGACGAAATACTGGTGAATGTGCAAAGGTCAGGGGATCCATTTTGGACAATAGATGGGTTGTACCTTATAATCCTTATTTATTAAGTAAGTATGATTGTCATATTAACGTTGAAATTTGTTCAACCATCAAAGTTGTCAAATATTTATACAAATATGTTTACAAAGGCCATGACAGAATAAGTTTTTCGATAAATGCTAATGAAAAAGATATTGAATGTGACGAAATTTCAAGGTATCAAACAGCTCGTTGGATCTCTCCGCCGGAGGCAGCATGGAGAATTTATGGATTCCTTTTAGCTGAAAACTTCCCTACTGTCATTTCATTACAACTACATTTAGAAGACTGTCAATTTGTTACATTTAGGGAGTTTGAAAGTTTACCATCTGTTATCTCTAGGGATTATGTTCAGCGAACCATGTTAACAGAATTCTTTCGAATGAATATTTACGATGAACTAGCTAGAACTATTTTGTACAGGGATTTTCCTATTCATTTTGTATGGAATTCTCAAAGTCGAATTTGGACTCGTAGAAAACAGAAAAATGTAATAGGTCGAATTGTTACAGCAAATCCGACTGAGGGTGAACGATATTACTTACGAATATTGCTTAATCACATTCGAGGTCCAACATCATTTAACAGTTTGAAAAGAGTTAATGATCTTCAAGTAGCATCTTTTCGTGAAGCAACTCTCTTACATGGCTTGTTAAATGAGGATAATAGTTGTGAACTTTGTTTAGCAGAAGCGATTACATATCAAATGCCTACCTCATTACGTAGACTTTTTGCTACCATACTCTTATTGTGTTCACCAAATAACCCGTGTTCTCTTTGGGAAAAATTTAAGATTCACATGTTTGAGGATTACATGAGAGATGGTTTGTCTTATAACGATGCCGAATTAAAGGCAATCAAATACATAAGTTCTTTACTCGAACCTTTAGGAAAGAATATTAACGACTATAAATTTGTTCCATACAATATAAACATAGAAGAAAGTGAAAGATTGGCAAATATGATTTCTGAAGAAATGCGAGATTCTATGTCTAACATGGATACCAATCAAGAAATACTGTTGAACGAACATCAAAAACAAGCTTATGATATTGTTTTAGAAAACGTTTTTAATAGCAAAAATTCCATATTCTTTATTGATGGTCCTGGAGGAACTGCAAAACTTTTTTGTACAAGAAATTGTTGTCATTTGTGAGATCTAGAAATGACATTGCTTTGTTTGTAGCTTCATCAGGCGTAGCCGCATCCTTGTTACCAGGTGGACGTACGGCTCATTCAAAGTTTAAAATTCCCTTGGAATCGATCGAAACAAATTGTTCTATTAGTAAACAATCGGCTTTAGCGAGATCTTTACGAATGACAAAACTAATTGTATGGGATGAAGCTCCTATGGTAAATCGTTTCACCATAGAAGCTTTAGATAAAGTTCGCGAGATATTAACGATTGCGATTTACCTTTTGGTGGAAAAGTTATAGTTTTGGGAGGAGATTTTCGACAAATCTTGCCAGTAGTACCAAAAGGTAGCAAAGTAGACATAATAAAATCAAGTTTAGTTTTCTCATACTTGTGGCCTTTATTTACAAAATTATCTTTAGTGCAAAATATGAGAGCTCATTTAGATATATCCTATTCTAATTACTTACTCGATATAGGTAATGGATTAGAAGTCACTCATTCTTGTGATATGATTACCCTTCCTTCTGAAATAACTATACCTTACAAAGATGAATTAGTTTCCTTAAATGAGCTAATCAACGTAGTGTTCCCAGATTTACATAATTACGCAGATAATTTAGCTACAATGATAAATAGAGTTATTTTAACTCCTAAAAATGAATCTGTTGATCAAATAAACACAATGTTACTAAAACAAATTCCAGGACAAACATTTACGTACTACAGTTTCGATGAATCCATAGATAAAACGGAGCAAAGCATTCAAGAAGATTTCTTAAATACATTAACACCAAATGGTATACCTCCACACGAGCTTACTTTAAAAAAGAATTGTCCAATTATGCTCCTTAGAAATATTAATCCTTCAGAAGGTTTATGTAATGGTACAAGACTTGTTTGTAAAAATTTTGAACGAAATGTTATAGACGCCGAAATTTCTATTGGTGAACACCATGGGAAGCGTGTGTTTTTACCTAGAATTCCTTTTATACCACTAGAAGGAGACAAAAATTCAATACCATTTAAGAGAACGCAATTTCCAATACGCCCATGCTTTGCTATGACAATTAATAAAGCGCAAGGGCAAACATTAGATTTTGTTGGTTTGTATCTTCCCGATCCTGTTTTTTCCCACGGACAATTATATGTAGCTCTATCTAGAGCTAGAACAAGTAAATGCATAAAAGTTTTGATTAAACCATCAGCTTTACATTCAATCTCTTTACACAGTCTTTGTACAAAGAATGTCGTTTATAGAGAAATTTTAGACTTAGTACATGAGGTACAAAGAAGTACTACAATTTAATTATAAAGTCTTAAGAGGTTTATATTTGTTGAATCTTTTATATTGTCCCGTTTTCTACAATTCTTTTTAAGGTGAGTTCCGTGTTTGATGTACTTATTTATTTTTTATTTACGTTTCTATCAATTTCTGTGTTTGACAATCCTTAACTACGCGTTATTTGAAGTGTTTATTAATTATTTTTATTTGAAGTTGAGTCCTTACTTCACACAGTGTTTGGGAGAATTTTTAAGAATTTGAGACATTTGCACAGCTGAGTTTATTAATTATTTTTACTTGAAGTTTAGCTTTCACTCTCTTCTAAGGTACTAATCATGTATTTCTTGTTGAATGTTATGAAGCTTCCAATTATGAAATTAGGTTCAACTCTATAAATGACTTGCTTACCAAGTATTGCTATTTATAGAATCATGGCGGTTGATTCTGTCATCTTGTTCTTTTCCTTCTATCTTCTTTGTCAGCTTTGCATCATTACTTCTACCAATTCTTTCTATCTGTTTAAAACTGCATTCTTATAGCTTGGGATTTTTGTTGACCCACTCCTCTTTATTCCACATGGCAGCTCTAATGAAGTTATTGCTATTACGGAGAAGAAAATAAACATGACATTAGGTAGGGATATTGACATTCTTGCATCTTTTGGTTTTTAATATGGGTACTTCTTGTTAATAAGTTAATTATGTTTTTCGATTTGTAACACAGATGATACTATCAAACTGTCAAAGACTAATATAGCGAAACATAAGAAGCAGAGAAATGTCTGGGCTTGGTTTGTGTTTTAAGAATTCTGATGATTCATTTGCAATCTTGTTTCGTGTACACTAAAGCCCAGTTTAAGTTCATCTTTGTATGTGTGGTAAGATTGTGTTTCTTGAGCCTCTGTAGTTTGAGGCTTTTCTTGAATTTTATTTTAACCCTGTTCTTATTTCTATCAATTCGGGCCAGTACTTAATTCATGAAGATCCATTATGGCATTTAACGTGGTGTTTTCTAATATTTTTTTTATTTGATTTTGTTGAGTAATAGAAATAATTTCTGGGAATCAAAGGGCAATAATCAAGAAACCAAGCGGTAAGATCATTTTTCCGTTTTTGCTATATTTTTTTTTGATTTCCAAAGTTTTTATCTAAATAAGGAGGAGAAATAAATTCAAGGAAGTTCATTTCAAGAAGGACTAACTGATATTTTATTACTCTATTTATGAGGAGTTAACTGGGGTTGGGTTTGATTGATGAAAAAATGTCAGAGTTGTGAATTTTGTGTGGCCTTCATTATTGTTGAAGTTGAAGGTTTTGTGCAATTATTAGCTGCATTTTTCTTGTACCTGTTTGCATAGATGAATGGTTGAGCTTGCTATTGTAAAAAATCCAAGAAAGGCTAAATATAATTGACCTTTATTATTCTATCCTTTGTTTTGGTACTTATTTAATTTCACATTTCATTTAATCCATCATTTAAAGCAACATAAACTGTATTTTCATCCCCACTGGGGATGAATAGCATTACTCAAATTCTTTTCCTCAACAAGTCAAAAGTATTTGATATACATTGAGTGATCCTTATCCTTTGGGGGTGTTTTTTTGAAACCCTAACAGATTTTTGTGATTTTGTACATTTCAAGAGTTTTTTGTATTGTTTGCTCTCATTTTCTGTTGATCTAGATCCTTCTTTCTCTGTATTTACGATTTTCCTCACGACCTCAGATTTTGTTTTGAAACGCGAACTCCCACTCCTCCATTATTCACCCATCTCATTTCTCTCTCTCACACTTTCCCTTTTTCATTTTCTCCCTCTTCGAGAAGTCTTCCGACAAATAAGCCCTCTTCTTCAGTCATTTTTTGCACAGTTAGAGAGTTAGAGACGGTAGTGATTTTCATTTTGCCTCTTCTCGATTGTTGAAAGAAATTCAAAACAAATTTGCAGGAATTGAGACATATATCTGTAAGTATAATTTTTATGTGTTCCAATACGTGAAACCTTTTGCACCTTTGCCTGAGAATCCTTCTGTTTCTTGTTTTTGCTCTATTCTACAGTTTGGAGATTATTGATGTGCTTTTTAGATTTTTGACCTAGGGTTTGCATCTTTTAAATATTGTTGTTGTGCGTGATAGTTTTAGATAAAGGATTCGATTGATTAGTTGAGGTAATTTTTCTCTGTTCTTGTTTTGGGTAGTGATTTGTGTGGCTGTTGTTACCATGTCGGTCGTTGCGAACCGGTTGATCTCCGTACATCCAGAGGACCTAAAATTTCATGGTAATCTTCTTCTCACTCGCGTTTTCTTTATGTCTCTGTGTGCTTTTCTTTTTGCTTGTTTCTACAGCAATGTGAATGCTTTAGATTAAAAGCAAAGTTATTAAGATTTTTGAAGTGAAGAATATTGAGGTTAACAATGCTTTTTTTTCTTTTGTGGGACCGCCTCCACGTAGCCTGGAAAACCGATGGCCAGAGTGCTAGAGAAATGACTCATTGTATGTCAGTTGACTGTGATACATGGTCATTGGAATTGATGCACTTTATTAGGTGATGGCTGTGATCTAGCTATGACAAGTAAAATTAACTTCTATTAGGCTATTTGGACTTGTTAATACATTTATTAGTTATTTAAAATGAAGCAATACGAAGTGGAAATGTTATAAGAAAAAGCTTTGCAGCAGAATCTTTGGACAAATTGGGGAGGGGGCGTGTCATGTATGTTGTAAGAAATACAAAATGGTTAAAATTCAGAAGATGCAATTTATTTGGTCTGACTGAGAAGAATGACATGGGTAATTGGCTAGGATGACTTTGTCTAATGAAAGATCAACAATCCATGATTACAGAATTCTCAACTGGGCAAAAAAGATTTCTTTTTCTGGAATAATGACCCTGGATGAAGAGAATGACTAATGTACCCTGCCTCTGAACGTAGTTGGAATGTGTTTTTTCTTGTATTTAAGAGACTTTTACAACATAGTTGAACAGAATTCTGACTACAATAGTGAAAATGGCATTGGATGTTCTTCCCGTTCAAGTCAATAATCATAAATCTACACAAATCACGTTGATGTTTATGTGTCGTCTGTTTCTATAAAGTAATAATTTTCAAGTTATGTGTATTATGAATGACTCCATTTCTGTAATTGAATTTTTTTTCTCTTCAAATTTTGATTATGTCAAAATGTTGTCAAGTTTCAATTCCTGTCATCTTGTTGAACTGAGAGATGCTTTTGATACGAAAAATGAGATATCATGTACTTTCTGGTTAGATAATTATTATTTTCGTTGTGAATCTTATAATTGATCTTCTTTATGCATATAAAGACAAAGGTTTTTCATCCCTGCAATATTTTTGTACTCAGAAATGATATTACAGTAGTGTAATAGCCTTTTGAAGTGGACAGGATCCAATAGTTTATCGCATTTGTTAAACCTTAACGAATTTGGAAAAGCAGAAGAATGATGTATTATATGAGATGATTTAGGATTCGCTAAGTTAGTTTGGTTTATTCCTCCTTATTTTCTGATGAGATGATTGATCCTTCATGATTTCCTTTCTTTTTTATAAGTCGTCATCTTTGTGCATTATTTTTCATTTGTTTGCTTAAACAATTTCTTTTTTCCATTTCAGTGGGTATCCATTGCTACGAAATCCACACTACAACAAAGGGCTTGCCTTTACAGAGAAAGAGAGGGATGCCCCCTTTCTCCATGATCTTCTTCCCCTGGGTGTTGTTAGTCCATGGGATCCCTAATGTGCTTTTATTTAAGCTATGTCTGGCAGAGATTTTTTGTCAAATGAAATTGATTTTTTGACCGTCTGTTGGCACTCCCTAGGAAGCACAGTGAGACACCAAAGTCAACATTCCGGCTGGTGGGTGAGCAACTGTCTAAAATAGGATTAAAATCTGACCAAAAAGTACTCCCAGCATGTGCTCTTAATCAATTTAATTCCAATAACCTTCTAATGTTACCAGGAAATAGGGATACCTGTAGCATATATTATTTGGTCATGGATGCTGCTTCTTGATAATTTTTTCAATGTCATTTCATGGTGATTATTTTTATTAGGGTTTCATTTATTTTACAGAAATTGTGATCATTTTGCAGATAATGGTGAAAAGAAAGATTCAAATGAAGCAACTTGAAAACAACTCGAGCAATCAAGTTTCCTTCTCAAAATCCAGAAATGGGCTCTTAAAGAAAGCCCATTTATTTTTATTTTTCTTCCCTCACTACAACCCCTAATTTTATTATACCAACATCTGTCCCTTGCAAAAAACACATCAGCAACACTTGCAACCCACTTACTCCCAACTATTCTCTAAAACCAACAGCTGTCCCTTGCAAAAAACCACATCAGTGCCTTTCACTAACCATTTTCAAGTCAATATTGAAAACAGAAAACTTGGACAGTAGTTTTCCGTACTTGATTTGGTCATTGAAGATCTGATTTTTCCTATCCTACATCCTATCATATCCTACACTATAAAAAAAGTTAGTTTTTTGGCACTATTCATAAGCCAATTGACCAAGTAAGCCAGCCATTTTCGAGCCATAAAAGCCGAGGCTTGTAGGAGGAGATTTTTTTACTTTTCTGCATTTTCCTCTCTCTTCTCACACACGGGTATTGTTTATTTCACCTTTATTGTACACTCCATATTTTTAATTATCATTCATATATTTGTATGTTAATCATCATTTTTTGTGCATGTTTATGCTAAATTCCCACTCGCAAGCGTGAAGAAGGGGAGTATAAAGCAATTATGTTATATATTGGAAGAATCCCACATGGATTTTATGAGAATGGAATGGAAGGTTTGGCATATTTTTTCGAATTTAAAATTTACGTATGCATTGTGCACACATATGACAGTAAAAACATTCGTTTTTGCAGGTTTCTTTAACCAACTTGGTACAATCAAGAGACTCCAAATAGCAAAGAATAGGATATGAAGGTTTGTTCTTTGAACTCCAGTCGTTATGTATTCTTCTTCTGTTAGTTTCACTCTAGGATGATAGATGTTAACATAAAGCAAAGATTTTGAATGGCTAGGTTCCCTTTTTTGTTTAACCAACAAAATATAGATTTAATTTGATTTTAATATACATACAATGTTGATGAAGCATTTGATTAGATCTCATCTTCAAGATATATATATATATATATATATATATATATATATATATATATATATATATATATATAGAGAGAGAGAGAGAGAGAGAGAGAGAGAGAGAGAGAGAGAGAGAGAGAGAGAGAAGTGGAAAGCAAAGCAACTGAGTTGTCCTTTTTTTAGCTATGGCAAATGATCCGAAATTGCTATCTAAATTTTCTGAGAAGATTCAGATTTTGCTATATTTTTGTTTCTTTTGTGGATCTGTTTGTTAGTTTCTTGATTTATTTAGGTCATTTTATCTTCTTTCTATCTGATATGTTAAAATTTTGTTGGGTTACTCTTCATTCACCTTGATTTATTTCAGAAGCTTTTATTTTTGCTTAATGTGTGTTTTTATGCTCGATTTCTGCTTCTAATATTTTCACGAGGAGTATAATAGGTTTATATGTAGTTGAATTTTTTGAAAATGCTCACTACTTCCATTTGCATGTTTCCAAGATTCAAGATTGTCTCATTGGGTGAATGGGCTTTCATGTTTTGCTGGCGCCTGTGTTTGTGATGTATTATTGGCCCTTGGAAGTGTATTCGAAAACTCACTATTAAAATCAAGATCAGATTTTCTTATTTCCATCTCAATGGCCAAAATTGGATAATCCTTGCTGCGAAACACAATATCAGCAAATCGTGATTCATAAGCATAGCCACAGTGTAGCTTGAACTAATAGAAAATTCAATCTGTCTGTTAAAGTACTCTTTATAAATAATGGAACCCTTTTGATCATTCATATAACTGATAAATTATCTGACCAATTTGTTTTTGCATTTTACTACCTTTGTATTAGTTCTGTTATTTGAAGTTTTTATTTTTTAAGCACAAGAATCAAATTTTTTGGGCGTGTTGGTGTAAGGTCTATTACATATGTATGCATGGAATGAATACATGTCTCTGATAAATTAAACCCTTCTAGGAACAGATTCACATGCTTTAACTTAGAGCATTTTGTCAAGATGATAATTGCCTTGATGTTTTTTTCTTCCTTATTTGTGATTTAGCCTCTTTCCTAAAACTTTCCCATCAACTCTTTCTACAATCTCTTTAATTATTTAGAAATTGCCATCTTTCTGGGCATTTTCTTATGATCATAGAGATAGGTAAGACTTGAAATTGCTTGGCTTTCTTTGATCTTATTACATTTTAGTCATACTTGTGCTCCGTAGGGTTGGCCATACTGCATATCTAAATTGGATTAATTTACTTGTCCAAAAGGGGATAACAAAAGTTACAAAATGATGTAGCAAAATCTATGATGTTGATTTCAAAAAGTGTTTTTAAAATCATTGATTGACAAGATGTCACATCACATTTTGTAAACCATTTTTGTAATCCATCTTTGTACACATAACATGACTCATCTAAATTACTTGTATTTGAAGATTCATGTGTGTGTGTATAAGAGATAGATATTGAGGGAGGTGCAGATGTAGTCATCCCCAATTTTCGGCTGCTGCTCCTGTGATGGGAGTAGTTTGATATTTGCTAATTTTACTAAAATATGGTGCGGATGTGAGGAAAAGTTTTCTCAATATACTTGCCTGCTTTGCAACATTCGATATTGCTCTCTTCGTTGTTATAAGGTGAGTATTTGTTCTTGAGTTACCAAACTCAATGATTGAAACTATCATATATTGGTGAATTGAAAGCCACAGTTCCCAAGCTATAATCACTTAAACTCACTCATAATCCAGTTATTCAACAGTTCCTCCTTTGAAATGGTTAATGGTGCAATACATAAAGATGTTCAATTGTATGCTTACTGTCTGACATATTTCTTCCTCTTCCTCTACCTGTCTGAATTTTCTTCTATGCTTATTCATTGGTTAAGAAATGTCTTATTGTAAATGAAAGTTCAATGTTGTCATATCTCTGATAACAAATGGTAATGGTAGCACCTGTTGATTTGTACAGCAATTGAGAGCTGCCATCGCCAAAACCTACTGTGAGAACCTCGGGATAGAAGAAGATGATATATTTGTATCAGATGGTGCAAAAAGTGACATATCTCGCCTTCAGGTATGAATTCTTTTGCTTGTCTCATATATTTGTACTGTGCGAATTCATTGCTTGAAATTTGATAGCTTCACAAACATTTCACAGTGGGAATTTGTGAAAAAAAGATGTTTTAGAACCATTGTTTTTGCAATCCAATTATGAAACTGAAGATCTAATTTTTCTCTGCTAGATTTGTAACTGAAATTTGATTTATATACATGTTAAGATTTATCCTGTCCTTGGCAAATAAGTAGTGGGTTCCTCGGCTTATCAGTCTTTGTTTCGAGGTTTCTCGAACTGTTTTGTAGTCTCTTACCTTTCGTTAAACACCAAATTCATCCTTGAATTACTCATGCAGGTATTTTTAAAATCATATTGTGCTAGAAATTTTATAGAATTGGTATGCTTTTGATGATTGTTGATGCCTTGGAAGAAATCTTTTGGAGAGATTTCATCATGCCATCTGGAATGATGAACCCACCCACATGGTAACAGTGGAATTGGATGAGCAAGAGCATTGAGCAGCAGGTAATTGAATTTTTTCATCCTTCTTTAAATGTACTGCTGTTTGCCTTTGTGGTTGCAACTTGCAACCGAGGTTCGACTTTGTTATTGCAGTTTTCTCAGCTGATTAGCAACAGATTTGTTCGTTTCTTGTGTGAATTTATGTAAGTTTTATTTTTTCGAAGTATATTACTTAAAACGGTGACTTTACCTTCCTTGACACTGGTGATATAGAAACTTGGGCAATCTCTTTTTTTTTTTCAACATCAGGCTCACGTACATTCATTTATACTAAAGTATACCTTAAACTTCACATGTTGTGTATACATTTTCGAATTAATATTAACCTGATGAAACCAGTTTTCTAAATCAATTTCCTTCACTCTATAAAGTGGTTATCCAATGAGGTTTAAAAGTTTATATCAAGGGAAATATTCTCAAATCAATTTTGTGGAACATATAGAAACATAGCTCCATTTGTCTTGTCTACTCCAGTAAGAAAGTAGCTAGAAATTATAAAATAGTAAAAAGAAAAAGAAATTATATTTTTTTGATCAAAGTGTTATGATTGCTTAGCAGTTGCGTCTACTTTATATTATTGAATCTATAACTTATGAAAAGATTGAAGTCATTACATGAATATATTTATGGTTTGATGTTGGATTCGTCAAAGATATTTTCGAGAAGTATTAATCTTTAGTTGATTTAGTTACTCTTGTTTAAAGATCGTAAGGCCTTTGAGAGAATCAAGGGTAAGGTTATACATTTAGGTGCCTACCAAATTCTCTTGGATAACTATTTCTCCTATGGTGGTTAGATTGTCCATATGAATATGCAATTACTATCATAATATTTTATCGGTTTCATGTTTTACTCTTGAAAAGGAAAATATTTTTGTATTTTTCTGAGGAATTGATGATTTTTTTTTCAAACATCTAGGAACCAAAACAAAAAAACCTAGAGTGAAAATTCATGTTCACAAATAAATTGGAAGGAAAAAGGAAGATTCTAAAATTTACCAGATCTTCTATTCAAAATGTTGGCTGATGTTGGTTTCCACATCTTTAGTTTCAGGCAATTATGATATTTTCCCTGGGGGGTTCTTATACCCAAATCCAAAGGAATCGAGTCTCATTTTGTCCCTTGGTTATCTAACATTCATTATTGGTATTTTTTCAGCCTACAAATGTTGTACTGTCCACTTTCTTATTTCTAGACCAAATTTTGTGGCTTGACATAACAAGAACATATAACGTATGGCTGAGAATTCTCTGTCCAGGTCTGACAGTTAGGAAATTGAATTTTTCTATGAGTCACTAATGAATGAATAAGACTACATAAAACGATGTATCTGATAAAATTTCGAATAGTAACATAGGGATCTCTATCTCTAGACATTAGAAGATTGGCAACAGGATATAGAGTGGGAGTCTTTTCATTTCTCAGTATTTAGCAACTTTTACACCTTTAATTTAATTTTTATTTTTTTGGTGTTTGATTCTTCCGGTTTCTTCAGCTTCGTTGTTCAATATTATATTTCTTTTCATATTCTGTTCGAGGTTACACCTTTAATTTTTTGTTAGTGTGTATAGTTCTTCCAGCTTTCTTCAGTTCTACTATTTTTTGTTAGACTAGACAATCTAATTTTGAAATTTTGTCTTATGTGCGTTACTTCCTCCTTGTACTAAGAGAGAGGCGAAACTTCTCCTCTGTAGCGACGCCCAAGTAATTTTTTTAAAACTTGTTCTTATATTATATTCGGGTTAACATTAACGTATTACCAATATACTGGGATGAGAGATTTGAAATTCATACATAGTTATTGGTCATTTCAATGCATGAACTGCAAAAACTGCAGACAAATAGTTGGAGAAATCAGAAATGAGAGGGACCTTCTTCACAAGTAAAACGATGCCGAATGCTACAGTTTGAGTCTGAAGTTTTGGATGCACCTCTTTACAACGATGAGGCATTTTTAAGATCAAAGGTTGGTATTCTTTTCTTTTGGAAATTTCAGGTCTAGCATTATGAATTTGCCAAAGTAAAAGAGTTTGTTCAGTAGCACTAGACTCTACCTTTTGTTTTGGGGGAAAAACCCAGCTTTGACACAGGCGGTGTCTCCGTGCTCGCGGATGGAGACACTGTGTGTCTCCGTGCTGCTAGATGGAGACACTGTGTGTCTCCATGTCGCACGGAGACATGCATGGTGTCTCCATGAGGCACGAAGACACGGTCTGTCTCCGTGCCTCACGGAGACATGGCCCGTGTCTCCGTGCCCGAAGGAGACAGGGAACTTTTTTGATTTTACATTTTGAACCCAGTTTCCATACAATCAATTCAATTCCAACAACTTCTTGAAAATTCATGATTAATTTCATTATTCATTCATATCGATTCACAATACTAAATCTGATGTCTTATTGTTTTTTACTTCTGGCGTCTCCATTGCTACTATTTCTCTGTATTTATACTTGTTATCTAAACATATACAGATAAGTATACACATTCTTCATCATCATCGTCCTCATCATCCCCCATTTCAAGAAAGTTGTGGAATTTCTGGTTTTGAATGCATGGAAACAGACACAGTGACTCCATCTAGCATGGAGACGCGGGTATAATAAGGTAACTTGAAGCTCACAATAACTGAATTTGAAGGCTTGCTCCCACAAATCAACAGCAGATTCACCATTTTTCACCAATTATTGAACTGAAAAATAATGAGTTTTCCTGTAATCTAAAACATTCATTTATGAGTCAAATTTTATTCATTAACAAATGAAAACAAATTTGGAATTCCCAATATTGGAGCATAAAATCGTGAAATCTATATTTTTATTGGTAGCAGAAGTATAAACAAAATCTTAACTGTAAAAACATAAAATAAACAAGACAATTAGGAATCATCTCGACCCAATTAGTACACAAAAGGTAATCTTATTTGTGTTGGCTGTGGTAGTAGTGACAAGATTTCTTGCTTGTAACCTTATCTTATAGCCATCCTTCAATATGTTAGTTAAAGGCTGCTTAATTCTAGATCTGTTGGTTTTTTCTATATTGAATTTCTGATGTGTATAAATGCTTGAAAATTTACATCACTTTTCAAGCTTGTGCACAAACCTCCACTCATGAGGAAAAAAGATCAAGTTTTGTACTACATTTAAGCATTTTCTGATCATTGATTATTGTCCTAAAGCTTCTTGATCTTGTGGAGTTCAAATTGAAAGAGGTAATCTCAAGAGAGCCAACCCTCCTTGTCATGGTGGTTGGTGTTCCCAATGTTGGCAAGTCTGCGTTAATCAATTCCATTCATCAAATAACTTCAGCTCGCTTTCCAGGTATTATTCTCATTACAATTACGATTTCTTTAGGCCTTTCTTAAGAATGCTGTCTGCATTCAATTAGTAAGCTTGGTTTCTCAAACAATGATTTTTTCTTGCATCATAGTGCAGGACAAGAAGAAGCGGCCCACAGTGGAACCATTACCTGGTTGTGGTCGACATCTTAATAATGGTTTTGCTACATTTGTATTTAGCTGATTCCCGACTTCTTTTTAGCTAATCGTTGTTGTTTTCTTGTTAGGATGTTACCGTGATGCCACTTAATTTGATCAGACATCGCTGACAAAAATCAGTTTTATTGTGAGTGAACTTTTATTTGTTCTATCCTTGGGAGGTCGATTTAGTAGGCAAGTAATGAATCTCTCTTAAAATTTCCGTGTTTTCTCGGATTCTCTTAATTTGATTTCCGTTCTACTTCGTGAGTCTATGCCTTTTGTAATTATTATGAATTTATTTTTTCATGAACTATTTGAGGTGCTATGAGTATCTGAGTTATTTATTTAAGTTGCCTATTATAAATTCTGTACTTAATTTTCCTAATCTGTGGCTATTGACGAAGCTTTAGTAATTGAAACTTTCACCATTTAACTCATTTTTGACACTTTTTCCCTGCTTTGAAAAGGATTGTCATTTAATTCCTTTGGATATTTTCCTTACAGGAGTATTTCATTCAGTTTGGGTTCATTTTCTCCCATGAATTAGGGTAGATGGAAATGCTCATTTCAGTTTCAAGTATTCTTTCAGGAGATTGTGGACTGTCCAACATTTTGTATATATAAAGCAACATATACTTTTCAATTGCTATACAATTGATTGTATACATTTTTCAGTTGCGCACATTTCCCACATTCCTCCTAGAATGATAATGTTGTATTGATTATTAGTGAATTAATCTTGAAATTCATTTATTCTGCAGTTTCAAATCGATCAATCACAAGGTATAGTGCCTTCCGATTGCAGCGATAAGTATAGAGATCAAAAGTTTTCAACCTTTCCTAAATTGCATGTACATATACCTTTGGTTTAAAAAAAAAGAAATTATTGCACTGCCTCTTGCAGATGCTGTAGGCTTGCTCAAAATCATGAAACTGCCAGAAAAAGCCGTTTGAGAAAAAAGTACGTCTTTCGTTATTTGCTTTATTTACCACCATTATATTCCTTAATACTTGAGTTCTGTCAATTTTATTTTTTGAATATGGTTCTTGTCTGTTTATTCCACATGACCCTATTAAAGTTGCACACAATATAGCTTCTTTTACTACTACACTGATTTCAATGTATTCCTTCTTTCAATGTGAGCCACGTATAAGTTAGTAGAAAATTTTCTACTATTATACGAAAAATATACAGAAATGGAATGGATCACTGTTATAGCAATGGTAACCGTTACATTAATAGAGCATCATCAGGAAAAAAATAAAAATAAAAAGAAAGGTGAGAGTAATAATGGATGGCTTCTCATACGATGAAGATAGATGTGGTCCTGTGGAGGAAGACGATCAACCACAAATCCTGTGCATTTAATAATTTGTTTAGGCAGGTTAACATCGTTAATAACGTGAACTCTAGGCTAGAACACAGAACGTACTCCATCTGACGAATCTGAAACTCAAGGCTGGAACAGTGAGGCTGGAGCTTCAGGTTGGAACAAGGGTCCTACTCGAGCTCCAGATGAAGCTGGAACTCCTGGCTGGCAGTAGGGTGAAAGAAAAGGCAGGTCATTTTAACATATTGGTTGTAAATTCTAATTAGATTTGTGGATGTTCAGTGAATCACTTAGGCAGACCTTAATGACATGTTATGTTTTCGACTTCAAAAGTTGCACCAGATGGATGGATGGATTGGTGGGTAGGTGACTTCAAATTATTTTTGGTTGAATTTCTATTATCGATATTTTAATTATTGCTTAGTGTTTCTTTTTGGACTTCTTTTCCATGCTTTGTTGGTGTTGAAAATTTAAGCGTAAGTTTGGCTAATTAATCCATTCATATTTTTCGCAGGACAAACTATGTTATTTCTTCACAGTCAAACCCAACTTCATCATCTGTTTTTACTGTTATTACCTGTAAAAAGTTTTATTTTAAATAGAAATACTAAGATAAATTAGATATTGACATTGTTTTTAGTCTGATATATGAGTTTCTATTTTAAAAATTATTTCAAAATTGTCTAATATTAAATTATCTTTACAAAGATGTTATGGAGGGGGGTGGCGGTAATTTACGGAGACAGACAATTTCTGAAGCAAAGGATTTAACAGCAGAGAATTTGTCGACCAAAATATTACTTCAAGATTCAAAACCAAAAATTGACTGTCAGTTTAATAGCTTGAAATTTTTCATTATCAGTAGAAGATAAACTTTAACCACTCCTATTTTTCCACCTGTATGCATTTTCCAATTTCTCATGAAAAAATAGCTACTCATCCTTTTTTTCAGGAAAAAGTACCGATTCATTACTTATCTTATCTTATCATAAAAATCTCTGCATAATATCTATAGACATCACACTACTATATATATATATACTTACTTCACAGACATCTCTGCATTCCTCCTCTCTGCATCTCGTTTATAAACAAGGTATGCTTATCTTTTCAACAATTGCCTATTTCTTCATTTTTTTTATATCAGTAATAATACTATCTTTTTCATGAAGATTAAACACTGACTGTACTGAAGAAGATGGCAACAAATTACAAATTTATTCCAGAAATCACTCCAACCGAAAGGAATTGGCAAGTGAAGATAATTGTTGCCGAGAAAATGTCTCCCAAACAAGCAAGAAATAGTAATAACAAATATCAAAACATGGTGCTCATGGATTTTCAGGTAAATAACTTCACAACATTCCCATAAAGTATTTGAATATCAACTGATATATTACTACAATTTTATATTTCTTATAATATGTAGGGAAATAAGGTACATACAACATTATATGATGGAAATATCACTGCCTTTGAAAATGAGCTCCTATTGAGCAAGACATACATCATTTCAAATGCTATTGTGAAAGATACAAAACCTGAGTATAAAGTTTTAAACGGTGACTTTCAATGGACAATCACTGGAAAGACTCGAATCAAAGAAGTGAATGAGAATAATATGGAGTTTCTCTTTTCTACGTACATCTTCACTGCTTTTGATCAACTTGGAAAATACATGGATTCCAACAATGACATAAGTAATTCTTCTATTCCCCAGTTTTCTCTCCATTTATAGCTTAGATTTCTCTATCAATTTATTCATACATTCTTTGTTTTATTATGTATTAACTTTTTCCTATTATAGTTAATCATAGCTTTTTAAACTTTATATTTTTCTTTTAATTCATTCATAAATTCTTTGTTTTACTTTTCCTAACTTTCATTCTATTATTATTGTACATATACTATTTAGGCATCCTTGCAGCAGCAATTGATATGCGACCAAAACGACTTATCCAAACCCGATATGGAAACCAAACTTATGTTCAGGATGTTGTGCTCATTGATAAAACCTTCAATACAATCATTTTGACTATGTGGGATGACTATGTGGACAAAGAATGTATTGTGCTTGCGAGAAAAAATTGCAAAAAAACCCATCATCTTGGCAAACCGTCTTAAAGTTTCATCTTTCAATGGTAATGCCTACAATCATCCAATTATTTTTTTATTAATTAAAATGTATATTAATTTATATACAATAATGCGAGCTTGACAACATCAACGAAAATAAATAGCACATTTTTCATAGATGCTGCATTTGAGAAAGTTACAAAGTTTCGAGGATGGTAAAACTATTATCTACACTTTACATTATTTATATGTTATGAATTATGTTGAATTTTCAAATCATATAATGTAAGGGTGGAAGTGCATAGTCAAGAGTTAAATGAGTTTACAATGGAGAAATCTCTTCCAGTCACACCAACAAAATTGTCTGCTCCACCACATAAAAAATTTACTGAGATACAAAATATGAAAGGCAGATTATTAGGGGTAAGTTTTTTGAATTATATAAATACTATTTAAGTTTTTAAAATTATATAAATACTATTTATTTTTGTAGTTTCATTCGCTCTTAACTAGCAATATTTTTACAGAGGAAATATTTCTGGATCAAAGCCAAAGCAAGCATTGTAGCAAGAAATCAAAGTTTCTGGTATATGTCTTGTATTAATTGTAATAAGGTCAGTCATGCAGAATTCGGTGAAAGTTTTGCTTGTATTTACTGCAAATACCCTTCTTCAAAAGCTGTGCCTAGGTAATACTAAATAGATTTCTCACCAATATATGTCATATTTTCTTATGATTAAGAAATGTTTTGAATATAATAAATTTGATTTCTATTATTACAGGGCAACTACTAATGTGCATTTAGAGGATACAACTGGAATGTTAATAGCAAGTGCAATTGGTAATCCCGCTGAGATACTATTAAAATCTGATGCTGAAAGTTTAATGCATACTTCAAGACTGGTTAGACATATATCATTCTTCTCTATTTCATAGCTTACTTATTCTTCTTAATAACAAAATAAAATTGTCAGGGAAATGATGTCAACATAGAAGAACTTGCACATTCTGAAGAACACATATTCTATGTGAAGGTGACACAAATAGAGCCAAATGCTGCTGAATATAAGTATGAAGTTGTGTTTGTCCTCCATCCATCCTCTGCTATAGGTAATGAAACAGAAGAACCAAGTGACAAAGACACATCCTCTGCCATAGATGATGAAACAGAACAATCCAGTAACAAAGACAAGGAAAATCTCACGAGTGACAGTCCTTCTGACATTCATGACATTTCACCACCATCAGCAAAACGATTGTTGTACAAGACTTCAACTGAAGGAAAGGCTTTCACCATAGATGCTGAGGCAAAAAATGATACCTTCAATTCAGGAAATGTTGATGTTCGAGGAAAAGGAAAGCTGGAGTAATCATCAATGCTGCAACCAAAAATCTCCATCTAAACCATCTTTTGTCTATTTTGCACCATCGTTCAAATAGCATCATTGAAAAAATATTTCTCTACCTCTTGTAAAATAATTCCGTTTTGCTACTGTTGATAGTTTTGCTACTATTGATAGAGAGAGAAAAATATGAAGAATGATGCTTTTGTATTAGTAATTGATGGAGAAGAATATATAGAATAATGTTTTTGTAGTAAAAACAGCCTTTTATTATTATTATTATTATTATTATTATTATTATTATTATTATTATTATTATTATTATTACTCGACACGTATTAGTATTTACAGGTAAAAAAGATTCATCTATGAGGAAGGAGATGTACCTTTTCTTGAGCTTTGGCTTTCGTGATATCGATATGCTCCTTGCCGGAGGCGGCAGCGTTGCCTACCTTTTCTTTTACACAATGCATTGTTTTGGCTCAATTTCTTTACACTGTTTCATAAGTTCACAGTATTTGTAAGATTGAGATATGTGAACTAATGCAATACTTGGGCGGTTCAATTGCTAAGAACTTGCTACATGTACGGCTTCGTGTCATTCATGCAACCAAGTTCAAGATGACATGCTACATTCAATATATATATCTTTTCAAATTTTCAAATTGTTTTTTTATTAATTAATGAAATATGTGATTCAACGGTTATGAATTTTACTAAATGTGAATAAAATTAATTATTGACTTCACTCGCGGACTTGGGGATGGCACCCCCCATCCCCCCCGCCCCTTAGATTTTGGTTTTTTTTTTTAATTAAAACAAAGTGAAAAAGACGAAAACTTCATTTCTCCTTCTCCAGCTCCCGTAAAGCCCTCTGCCTCCTCTTCCGTCTGCTCTCTCTCTCTCTCTCTCTCTCTCTCTCTTGAATCGCTTTACTCCGTCATTCCAAGCTTTCTCCGCCCGTCCTCAATCCTCTCTAGCCTCTCCGGCTCTCCCACGGGGCTCACAAGTCACGATAGTGAGTCATTCACCGTTCACGGGCTGGCTCCTGGCACCACTCCGCGACGCCCGTCCTCGCTCCTCTCTGAATAGTTACTTAGCCTACCACACTGGTCAAAGTCAAGAAGATTAACCAATATACCGACCATGATTTCTTCATGAGTACTAAAGAGGCCAACGGATATAGAGTTATACATGGTGTTATCCTCAATCTACTCAAAGCTTCCAAAGCTTGAAATATACAATAGATATGAAAATACTGTAAAGCTTTAATCTTTCAAGTATTTCTTTCTACTTCAGTCACATGTTTTATAAAATGAATTCCTTCGATATATTATTATTTCATGTTTAGTTATTATCTTCATTTTGTCTAATTTTATACGAATACTATATATATCATCCACGCTATTACGTACTCAATTAAACTAAAACACGTGCATTGCACGTGGCTTAACTAGTATACATAAAAGGTACAAATTCCCTTCAAAGACTAACATTTTAAAATTTTATTTTCCCCTTTGGAGTTGAGGGGTGAGGTGCAGCTCTAACTTTCCACATCTGTACACTTAGAGCCCAATGACATTTATTTGTTATCGTAACGGAGCATTTGACCTATCAAAAAACATAAACCAAAGTTTAGAACCCACTCAAAATTTCGTATTCTCTACAACACGTGCATGCGAATTTAGTTGTATACACGTATGCACATATACAAATGCCTATAAAGTGAATTATATCATTAAGGTGTATGACAATAAAAAGAAAAAGAAAGAAAGAAATTAAAATATCGAACCTTGACGTTCAAAGAAATGGTTCACATCTTAGTATCAGCATCAGCATCATGTGTAACCACAAGCTGGGAATGTTGTTTCAGTTTCCCATCATCTAATGTTTCAAGTTGTTGCTTTGATTTGTCTGAACTGCTTTCCAAATCCCATTTTTGAGGTTTTTCTTCTATAACTTCAGTTTTCTTATACTTGCAGTACAACAAAAGCTGGAGTAAGCCTAGAGGGGTACCTACCAGGTTGGGTGACTACAAAAGAACACATCAAAATCAGTATGCACCGTCTGATCTCAAATCAAAATAAAACTATTTTGAATACACTTATGTTGTACTAACCGCAAGAACAAGATCGTGGATGAGTAGTCCATAAGCCATCCTAAGTGAACTAGCAAGTAATGAGAAAAATGACAAGTAAAATGGCATAAATTCCACGCTCTTGGTCCGTATCACTTGTTTCTGTAATAAATAGCACAATCATGTTATGACCAAAATATTTAGCAATATATACAAGTAAAAAAAAAATTATGTTTAAACCTTTTTGGCAACAAAAATTACTTACCATGACCACTAGAGGAGATCCGTACATTGCTACAGATGCAACGAGCCCAACACTTCCTACAAATTCTTTGCGACGGCGATGATCATGAAAGGAAAAAGTTGATAAAATTGCAGTGATGCAGAACAAAACGAGTACTGGTATCGTCAACATAGCAACCTTCTTCTGCACATTCATTACAATTTACATGTAAACATTAGTGATATATTCATTCTCTCTAGTCTTTAGAGAATGATACATGCAAGTGCAATTTATTGAGAATAAGACTTAGCCCCTGTTTGGTACCACTAAAAATTTGATTAAAATTTAAGTCAAAGTCAATAATTAATTTTAACTACATATTAATTTCATAGGACTCACAATTTTTTAACCACACATTCCATCAACTTTTATCAAAATCTGATTTTAATATCTACCAAACAAGAGCTTAATCTGTTGTATGGAGAAGTAGCTTGCCTTTCCATTAGCCGAAGCAAAGTAGAAATATATGGCTATGAAGGAGAGCTCGAAAAGAATCCCTAATCCATTAATGGTTACGACAGGAAAGTTTTCCCACTGATAACTCACGATTGGTAAGCCGTACCATGTGTAGAGGAAACAACACAATAGTGCAATAATGTATGGCACGCACGAAAATTCTTCCGTGCTTTTCCTTCTTATTACCCTTGAGAAAGTTAGTCTGCAAGAAATATTGGAAAATACAATACCTAATAGAGTTAAAATCGTGTTCGATCTATGGTACATAGGCCATGAATGGAATTATCAAAAATAAAATAAAATATACTAAAGAATATTATGTTACACTGGGGCAGCATAGAGAAACAAAGTGGCTGCATTCCCTGCAAGAAACGCCGTGCAAAGTTGGTTAACTTGAAGCTATCAAAAAATACACAAAATCAATAGTGGAGATGAAAGGGAAGAAGGGTGCGTGTACCCATAATTCCGACTGCCAAACGAATTCGTTCTGCCATGTTTTTCGATACAGAAAGAAAGAATGAAGGAAGAGATGACTTAACTGATGTATATTTTCTGCAAATTGTTTAACGCAAATGCTCTCAGATCCTATTAGCTTTATAATAATAAGTTATTAAAATGGAATAACATATTGAGAGTGATTTTGCTATTTTGGTTCTCTTGTACAAGAAGATGTCACTGGTCTTCCACTGATACAAATTGAGTTATTCTTTGGTACGTACCTTATTGATGTAGAGAACATAGAAAGCACCTAATCACTTGACTTTTTTGATGATAGGGTTCGATGTCAGAATCAGCAAAAGTCCTAATTCGAGTTTTATCACAAATTATTTACGACTTTTTGAGGTAAATTGATTATTTGTTTGGGCTCCATATTTTCAAGAAAATGCCTTTTGAAATAGTAAAAAGTTGGAGAATGTGTGGTTAAAAAATAAAGAAAAACTTTCAATTTACGTGTAAAATTATTTTATAAGAAAATGTATGGTTGAAAACGAGTGTTGAAAAAATGAGTTTTTATAAATATGGAGCCCAAACATGGGCTGAATCTGGTCTGAAATGGCGTGTGGAAGACAAATTTTACATAAATGAATTTGTTTACTCTCAACTTAAACTTTTTCAGGTGGTTTGACAGTTATTTTGTTATTCAAATATTTACTAAAAGGTCAAGGTGGTTTATACTTTCTACTCAAGACGGCTCCAAGGCTTGTTTCTGTGTCAAAAAAAAAAGAAAGGGGGCTAGTCTTATTCACAATGCTATCCAACGATACATAATATCGTATCTTGCACCAAGGCCAAATATTCGAAGCAAACTACTGCAAGAAAGAGTTCTTTCGCGCAGCTTGCCCCGGCTGTGAAATGGAAATTTGCTTAACATGAAACTAGTGTCTTAACAATGTACAATATCCAGTGTTTCAAAGTAGAAACCATGGGAAGAACCCTAGAAGTGGCTGTCAAAGTATTTAGCGTCTGGGAGAGCTTTTTCCTCAATTTTAGCAATTAATTGACCGTTATTCAAACATGGGTCCCATTTTGGCAGCAATTTTTGACATTCTAAAAATGAAATATCGAAAATGCCTGCCTATCATGAAAAATGAATTAAATGTTAAGGGCAAAAAAGTCATTCTGCATTAAAATGGTCCAAAATTGCGGCTGTACATTCTGCTTTAAAGTACTGTTAACAATGAAAAGCAACGGTCACAATTTAGCTACAAATCAGAGAAAAAACTTTTCCAGACAAGCCCTTAATTTATGGAGGGAAAAGTGAAAAATCCATTAAGATCACTTACATTCAACAATTCATTAGTTTTGTTTTTTCAGTTGAATTATGTTTTACAATTCTAAACCCACAGTAAAAGAGAGAAAGGATTATGAAAAAGACAGAATGTGAGTTGAAGGGAAAGATTTTGTCATAGGCAGCAAATTTGATTGATAAGTAAACACAGATTGTACATAAGAAGAATAAATAAAACATATGCTACTTTGAAAAGAATCAGCTTATGGAATCAATTGGTTCTGAGTTCAGGGGCTGAGTGGTGTGCACATAAATGTCCTTAATAAGAGTGTGTTTCACTGTATTTAAAAAAGCTTTTTTTTTTTCAAAACTAAATCACGAACTCTCTCGAGGCCAACGCCCTTCGGAAGCTAAACTACGTCCCAAGCCATATGCTAGTGATCCCCATAATCCCATTCCACCATGCCAAAAGCAAGAATTGGGGAAGTTGTCAATAACTTTAAAAACTTCCTTCAAAATAATAAAAATGTTTTGCAATAGGAGCTTGTCCATAAACCTGCTTTGAAAAGAGGCGGCAGAAACACGACAAGTAAACTTTTTAGAAAAACGAATAGGAATAGCTAATAAGTAACTTTAAATATTATATATTTGACAAAAATAAGTAACTTATAATAAGGTTAACCTTACAGGAACGTGCTACACGTACTTACTGAATTACTACACCCCTTACTTACAGCTGACGTGGCTGGGTTTTGAGTCTTTTGACAATTCAACACAGAAATTAAATAAAAAAAAAGCCCAATTAAAAGGCGCCAAAACTACCGTCATTTGACTCATTTCTATGAAGGCACAGTGCAGTGAAGAAGCAGAGAAGCTCCCAGCGAAAAATGGAGCAACCTGAAAAATTCGGCGACGTAGCCGGCAACTTGGACGACGGCGAACACACGTCGGCGAACCCTTTAATTTCCCCCCACACGTTGACGCCGAGACATTCTCTTACGGAGATGAAGGGGAAGCCTGCAACTCCCACGCCGACAAAATCGAAACACGCCCTAGTTCTTCGTCTCCCCTAATTCGCATCCCCAAATTGACGGATCTTCGTCGCCTTCACAGCAATACCAGTCGAAGGCGACGAAGATCACTCCCCAGAATCTCAATTCCGGTCGATAGACGGATATTCGGCGACTTCAAAGCAATAACATTACCCGTGAAGTTCATGCTGCTGATTGTACGTTGCTGCTGATGTTGTTATAGCGGAAAATGGGTTTTTAAGATGATATCTTCATATCAAAGTCTTTGGTACATTTTTATGGAGAGTGTCTGGACATTGTTGAAGTATGAATGGGTGTTTGATGAAATGCATGAAAGAAATGTGGTGTTGTGGACTAGTTTTGATTAGCGGGTATGCAAAGATGAAGGAGGGAATTCAGTCTGCCATTTCGGCTTGCGCAAAATTGGGGGATTAATAAGATTGTGGCTGGGTGTGGAAGTGGAATTCACCTGCGCTAGACCCCGAGGTGGAGGCGGCTCATGCTTGGTCTGAGTATTAACAGAAGAACTTAACACTGGGGATGGGGAACTAAGAGGAGAAGAAAAACATTGTTGGTGAAAAACAATAGCCGGGGATTTTTCTTTAGATTGAAGCAGAGTTGGAGAAAGATTTGGCAGAATATAGGCCATAGTTTTTTTCTTCTTGTTGTTCAATGTTTGGCTATAAAAGAGTGATTGTTTTGATTTTGTGTTGAAGTAAAAAGTGAGTTCTTTTGAGTGGTTTTAGACATGGCCAAGATACCAATCTTTTTCAGGTCGGAAACCAATCTGTTTTCTTGCATTTTCTTTATTTCTTCTCTTTGAACATGCTTGGTTAAGACTTAAAGAGTATATTGTCAAGTAATTTTTCGATTACAAACAGACTTCAATATGTTTAATTAATCATTTATTCTAATAAAATGCAATTGTGTATAGTAAAAAAATAATCTGAATATGCAATATGAATACAATCTAGTTGACCTATTCATGCTTAGAAGAGTACTCAATTTTTAAGTGCAGCCAAAGATTGAGAGAGTTAGAGTTGCCATTGCTCAACCAACTTGCGAATTTGAAATCACTACTTAAGTGTAATATAAAATATTTACTTAAAGACCTTCAAACAAGGCAAAAATATTTACTTGAGCCAGTAAATTAGCCCAACTGACTTCGCATCAGGAAAGTCTAAATTAAAGTGGAAGGAACATAAAGTCTAGTTGGTTGTCTTTCAAGTCTACTGATATTTTATGTTGGGATGCCAGCCAATTGTTTCAGATGTTAGAACTTAAGCCATTTTGCTACGAGTTCAAGTATAAAATGAATCACTGCTTATTCTTAAAATTGATCGGTTCTTGAATAGTAAACAATCAGCCCTTCCTTGAATGTAGTTGATAAGGGCGTTTTGCGCACTTATTTAGGCCACAAAACATGGACTATTGTCGATAGATATGTTGAAATATGGCTTAATTCGATATAATTTGCATTTGTAGGACTACATTGAGGGAAAGAATGAACAAAAGAGATCAAAACAAGAGAAAACGGAAGTTCAAGGACCAAAATGAAGATTTCGAAAATTTATTACACCATGCAGCCGCATGGTGTAATTTCCTTGCGGCCGCAAGGAAGGGTTCAGGGATAAATTCATGAAAATTTTTTGTTCCATGCAGCCGCATGGAAAATAACCATGCGGCCGCATGGTATAAATTTTGGCCCGATTTTCTGGTTTCCTTTTCTCGCTAAAACTCTTATGGAAAGGGATCTAGGGCACTTATTTAACCCAAAACTCGTCCAAAGAAGGGGGGCAACGCCACTTTTGAGAGAAAAACACCTTGGAGAGCTTATAAGAAGGCAAGAACAAGGATTTACACTTCAAGTTTCAAGATTTCAAGATTTAATTCAAGATTTTGGTGATGTTTTCTTTTCATTATTTTTATTGTTCTTTTCTTTTATCCATGTTAGGCTAGACTTTTCATGTACTAGGTGAACGATGAACCTCGCATTATGATCTTTTAATTCCTATTTTGCAATTTGACAATTAAACACTTTGATTGTTTTGAATGATTTATATACGCTTATTGTCTCCGTGATTATAGTCGACGATAATTATGTGAGTTTAGGTGATTTATTTCATGCATTCGAAAGAAGGGAAATAAATTCAACAAGGTATAAATCATCGTTTTGTTCATAGAGGATAGAAATATACCTATATGCATTACGTGAGTCTCTAAGTGTTTACAAAACTTCATGCATGCTTGTATATTGCATTTGTCATAGAAATATAGTCAAATGGTATACTAGGATAGGTTCAATTCTACTCGAAAGAGATTGTTGGATAGGTTAGAAACATTGATTCTTCAAACGATTCATCGTGTTGTCAAGTTGTGAAATAGGGGTCAAGAGTGAATTTTGCTTGGTGATTCGGGATCCTAGTACGCTCTTCATACATTGATTTCTCAAAACTTTCGCATTCAAACATTACTTTTGCATTTGATTCACAATTTTAGTTTAATTTATAGATTAGTCATAGTTTCATCATAAAGTCACAAAAATAATCATATTGAGTTAATAGATTCGGTTAAGGTCGCAATAATAGAATTCAAGTTAAATCAATCCTCGTGGGAACGATACTCGAAATTTTAGGATTTCCACTTTATTACTTGTCAACGAACCGTACACTTGCGGTGGTTTTATTCGAAACATATTTTCGTGAACAGTAGTGTCGTTTGTGTTAATTCTGGGAAAATCTGGAATATCTGCAACAAAGCTTGCTCTTGCCAGAGGTGCTTCTGTTCTGCAACAAAATCTGTTTTTCTCATCTTTAAGCACATTGCTTTGCAACAGAAATAAATGCTTAACTTCAAAACAGAAATTCATTTAAATAATGTGATTGAATCTGCCTAAGTCTTAAACAAATAACACTATAACAAGACAAACAAAAAATGCTTTACTTCAAAATAGAAAAAACAACAAGAGTTTTACAACAATGGTCTTGCAACATACATAATTTAAAAAGACTGTCAATTTCTGAGGGAAAGTATCCATGTGCCTCCAGTCACTTACTCTTATGCCATTCCTGATAACCTTGCTTGAATAGCTGTAAAAATGGAGTATATAAAAAGAGGAAGATGAGAGAAAGTCTCTCTGTATATTTTTGTATATAGAATCTGTACAATTACAATAGCTTTATTCAAGAAATAAAAAAATAAAAAAAGGATATTCTAATTAATGTTCCTGATTATCAGCTAATCACAATCACTCCTTATTCATTAAGCTTCACAACACACAGCAACCCACATCACCACCCTCCCACTTCACAATACAGTAAACAATCAGCCCTTCACCACCAGTTAACCTTCCCACCTCTGGCCATATAATGACGATTAAATTGAAAACATCTTACCCATGTTGTCGCAGTGGTCGGCGTGGGAGTTGCCGGCTTCCCCTTCATCTCCGTCTCCGTAAGAGAATGTCTCAGCGTCAGCGTGTGGGTGGGGGGGGGGGGGGGGAATTAATGGGTTCGACGGCGACCGCCGACGTTGGGTCGCCATCTCCCAAGTCGACGGCGACGTCGATTGAGTTTTCTTGTTGCTCCATCTTCGTTGGGAGCTGAGATTTTTCACTTTGGGGAGAGCCAACGAGTGGGAATGAGGGAGTTGGTAAGAAAATGGCGCCTTTTACTTTGTTTTTCTTTTTTTCTAATTTTTTTTTGCAAAGTTGAATTTTCAAATCCTGCCACGTCAGCATGTAGTAAACTATGTAGTAAGGTATGGAGTACGTTTAGCTTTTTCCAACCTTACTTATAAACACAAACCAACTCACTAAAGGTTTGACTTATGCATTACGCTATCTTACCATTTATAAAAAAGTACTGTACATGTCCCATGTATATTTGCTTTAAAAATGAGTCTAACATGCAAGCGAAGGCATCGGTTGAAGACAAGCTTTAAATAGCAAATTTGTCATTATTTAACAGTTTAAGAATTTAAACAACGTTATTTAGGATTTGTTTGAGCTCATTTTTGGGAGAATAGATTTTGTAATAGTGATTTTTTTTTTTTTTTGAGAATGTGATGTTAAAAAGTAGAAAAAAGAATTTGAATTTACGTGTAAAATTATTTTATAAAGAGATTGTACGATTGAAAATGAGTTTAAAGAAAAATAAATTTTTAAATAATGAGACTCAATTAACCCGGTCTATGCGGAAAAGTCGTCGGGAGTCAAATGTGCAACATGAACATCTTCGAAAATGTAGTTTAAGAATATCTTTTTGCAACATCTGGAAAAAGTAGCCTCTCATGAAAAACACCATTTCTAATATTTCTTTTTAGTTGTCTCCCATTTCATTCTAAAGTCGACCATGTAATAAAATTCTGTATCCTCAACCGTGGATTAGCATTTCTGATGCTTTATTCTATCGTAACTTGTGTACTATAATGTTCTTCCAACTTTCAGTTCTTAATTTTTCCTGATATTCTTAATTAATTACAACACATGAAGAGTATATATGCGTTTAATCTGTTACAACTTTGAAGTCAAGAATTTATATATCACAATATTCTTGAATAGACGTACTATCATTGCAACGTTGTTCGAGTATACATAGAGTTAGGTAAGGGTGTCGAATTTTTATTTTAAAAAATGAAGATGGAGTTCTTTGAACCGAAGAATTCTAAATATATTCGGATTCTCCTAAGATAATGCGTGATTGGTAATTGCATAATTCCTTGATAAGGATGTTCAATTCGGCCTGCACTTGCGGAAGATTGACTAAACTTTTTGCATTAGATTATACGATAAAATTTGTCAATCGTCTAATTGATATAGGCTATTATGATTTTACAAGAGTTCAGTACATCCTAAGAAATGATGATAATTGTTTCCCTAAAGAGATTTTAATTTGTTTTTTCATTGTTTTTTATATTGCACAAGAAAAGGTTGGTAAGACATGGTGATACTGATATCCATTATTCTTGGATTACCCTAGTCAATGGAACATGACATGCAACATTATACATTATCTTGTTAATGTAATGGTATCAATATTCGAGGAAATTGAAATCTACCATGTGTATTTTACACTTTATAGCACGTCTAATTGTATAGTTGAAGATAGTATTGAACAAGAAAAGGAGCTATATGTTATTTATGGTTTTGCGAATCACAGTATGTACTAATTAAAATTTCTCGAATGGAATTAAACGTTTCCATGCCAAACCGTACCCAAAAAGTTGATTATTTTCAATTAATCTTATTTAATGTAATGGCTGGTTTAATTGAAAGACGAGATACATAATTGGGGAATCAAATTAAAATCAGCTCTGTCGCTAAAGTAAAATAGAACTGTTTTATTCTTGATTTTAAGAATTAGAACCAAATAAATATTAACACGATCGGAATCAATGATAAGTATGTGCATATAATTCAAGGGACTGTAGATAAATGCATATCCTAGCCTAGTACCACACTTGTTGTAATGGTTTTTTGCCACAATGTCGCTCTTAAATTCATGAATTAGGTCACAATAATGATGAGAATATCATAAAAAAAAAAAAAAAGAGAGGCTACATTCACTATTTATACTGCCATGTCCGATCAACACCAATAGTCCATTTTGGTCGTGCCATACATCCAAAACTTAAATTAACATATTTGTACAATAGTTATTGACAATTGTAGTTGACAATATTGATATTGTCAAAATTAGGATCATTGATTTATAAAGTAATTTTTAAAATAGATAAATATGATATTGTCAAGTGTGAGTCGTTCATCAATATTGTAAAAAATGATTGAACGGAATGATTTCCAAAAATTTGGTGCAAGGGCTTGGAGGTTGGGGGCATTGGATTTTTCCTTTAAATCAATGGGCCACGTGGACTTGCAATGTGCTATTCTTTTTGGCCATGGCACATGAAAGGAATTTGTTGGCACAACTATACAATGGCTAATGGGCCAAAAATGAGTTGGCCGAGCTGGAATTTAATTGAAGCCCAGCTACTGATCTGTTTTGTTTTGGTGCAAGAAACGTGTTTGATATTTGCTTGAAACCGTGTTTTCACTTGCCCTGATTATGGACGCTCTTGATGTCGCCAAGTGTCACCTCCAACACCGTTGGATTGGTGACCTTTAGGTGAGTCATATAAAAGCGATTGTTTAGGGTTTGACACTTCACTTTGGCTTCTCGACTCTTCCGTTCTTGCTCTCTGCACCGTTCTTCAAGAGTCCTCCTTTCTTCTCTGTAGAAATCAAATCTGCTTATTTGATTTTCGATTTCCCTTCAATAGCTTGTAGATCTTGTGTGATTACATTGATTGAGGGTTGATTCTTCGTGTGTTATCAGTTGAAAGAGTTCACAGTTGAAAGAGTTCCTATTTTGTGTAATAATAAGCCTAGTCAGAGTGTCTCCTTTGTAATCTACCTTGGGGTCTGATTCGTGCAATAATAGTGGTTATTATTCGAGATTGAACGACCTATTGAATGAACTTGTGGCCTGTGGGTTATAATAAAAGATAAGTTCATTTTTCGTGTAGTTAATTTTTGTGTTCAGCTTTATAGTTTATAGTCTTGTGATTTCAGTTTCTGTAGATATTATTTTCAGTTCGGTTTCTGTTGATTGGCACATTTATTTTGTTGTTTTTTGTGAGCTAACTAATTGAACTCCTCCCAACAGTGGTATTAGAGCGATCTGGAGGGAGTTCTTGATGCTTGTTGGGCTCGATCTTGACACTGACTGCAAACTTGAGCTGCTTTGCGATTTTCTTGAAACCTTAATTAAAGGGGCTTGGTGAGATCTCTTCATTTATTCGGTTATCGCGTTTTTTGTTTAGCTGTATATTGTGTGATTATACTGCCTAATTGATTATATTACCCTATTAGATATACTGCTTGGCTGATTTTCTGATGAATTGAGATCACTGTATTGATTGAGTATTCCGCATAGTGAAGTGTATTCAGTTTTTTACATTTTTTGAAAACCTGAATCGAAGACTCCTCGTAATTCCTTTGTTCAGAAACCTTGAGTTGTCTGGAATCTGAAGGTTACTTTGATAGAAGTCGAGATTCTTGATATTTTTGACTGAAAATCACTTTGCGCATTTGTTCAACCTTGATTGAATTCTGTGATACAATTCTGAATGCATATGCTCTCTGTACTTGAAATCTATGTACTATTCTGTGTCCCTTGTGTGGTGATACTAATATGATCTGCATTTGCATGATTTCTGGTTTAGTGTCTGACTGACCTGTATTCTTTTCATTTCATTAAATATTTTTTTTAAAGATGACTTCAAAATTTGAAATGGAAGTTTTTAATGACAAAGGAGACTTCAATCTCTGGCGTCAGAAAATAAGAGCCCTTTTACTTCAACAAAAATGTGCTAAAGTCATTGATGAGTCATGGCCTAGTGATCTTGAATCTAGTAAAGTGACTGAACAAGATGAAACTGCATGTAGTACTGTTTTCTTGCATTTGTCTGACAATGTGATCAGAGAAATTGGTGAGACTAAGACTATTGCTGAATTGTGGAAAAAATTGAAGAAAACTTATTTGAATAAAGTTATGCCAAATAAAGTTTATCTTCTAAAACAGTTTTTTGGTTTTAAACTTGATCCTTCTCTTGACCTAGAGTCTAATATTGATAGATTCAATAGATTGACCCGTGACCTAGCCACCTGTGACGAGAAACTCTCAAGTGGGCAATTGGTTGTGGTCTTATTGAATTCAATTGATGATAAATATAAAGATATTAAAAATGCAATTGAATATGGGAGGGACACTCTATCTACTGAAGTAATTATTAATGCTTTAAGGTCTAAAGAGTTAGAATTAAAATCTGACAAAAAAGAATATGTTAGTGGCATTAATCTGATGATGAAATCCAAGTTTAATCCCAAAAATGGAAATTTCAATAAGAGACTTGGACATAAGAAAAATAGCAACTTTAAGGACAAAAATAAAATGATGACTAAAGGGAAAAAAATGTTTTTATTGTTTAGAAGATGGTCATTTTATTAAAAACTGTCCTAAAAGGCTTTATGACTCTAAAAACAAGTCTAAAAAAGATGATGGAGCTGCTTTGGCTTACAATGGTCTAATATTGATGAAATTTATGTTGGTGTAAGCTGTCCACCTTGCCAAGAGTGGATTCTTGACTCTGGTTGCACTTATCATATGTGTCCTAATAAGGAATTGTTTTCTGATTTTGAAAATGTGATTGGCAGAAAAGTGTTAATGGGTAATCACATGACATGTCAAGTAAAAGGTGTACGGACTATCACTTTGAACTTAAAAGGGAATAATATGTTGATTCTTGAGAAGACTAGATATGTTCCTGACTTGCAACATAATCTGATTTCCTTAGAGGTTTTAGATGACCTTAACTTTGACATTGTTAACAATAAGGGCTACATTAAAAATTTGAGGGACTCTCAACTGATTGTAGAAGTCCCTAAGAGACATGGTCTTTATATTTTGCAAATTAAAAATTTTTTGGAGTCCGCTTCAGCAGTAATCTCATCCCCAAATGATAAATCACAAATATGGCACAAGAGATTGGGCCATATTAGTGATAAAGGTCTTCAAATTTTGAAAAAAATAAGGTGTTTTTGGCAATGATAACCTTGAAAAATTGAGTTTCTATGACTATTGCATTTTAGAAAAGCATAATAGGCTTTCATTCTTACCTGGAATACATAAATCTGCCTTCATACTTGAATATTTGCATGCTGATCTGCGGGAACCAGCAACTGTGTGTACTCCTTCTGATTTTAAATATTATTTGCTTGTCATTGATGATTTTTCAAGAAAAAATTAGACTTTTATGTTAAAATCAAAATCTGACTCTTTTAATATTTTTAAAGAATGAAAATTTTTAATTAAGAACCAAACTGATAAGAAAATTAATGTTTTAAGACCTGATAATGGTTTGGAATTCGACAATTATGAGTTTGATAAAATGTGCAAATCATCTGGTATGTTAAGGCATAGAACAGTCACACACACACACACACACACCACAACAAAATAGTTTGGCTGAAAGAATGAATATAACTATTCTTGATAAAGTTAGATGCATGTTGTTGTGTTATGGCCTGCCTAAAAATTTTTGGGGTGAAACAGTTAAGACTGCTAGTTATCTGATAAATAGATGCCCTGCTAGTGCTATAGACTTTAAGATCCCTGAGGAAAAATGGAGAGGAAAACCAGTTGACTTTTGCGATTTGAGAATTTTTGGATGTGCAACCTTTGCACACCAAACTGAAGGTAAAGTGGAACCTAGAGCCCTCAAATGTGTTTTTTTGGGCTATGAGGAAGGGGTTAAAGGCTATAGACTTTGGGTTAGAGAGCTGAAAGGCTATAAGGTCATTGTAAATAGAAATGTGATATTTAATGAGGATGACCTGCCATGTTTTAAGTCTGAACAGCAACCTGTAGACCTGTTTGAGACCCCTGAACAATCTGAAAATGTGAGAAAAAGTGTTGAGTTTGAGGTGGAGCAATCTGGGGAGGGTTCTGACCATTCTGCCCCTATAAATAATGACCAACCTGAAGCTGAAACTGAACCGGTGAGGTTTCTAAGGCTGATATAGAGCATGTACAGCCCTTTGTTGATTACTAACTAGTTAGGGATAAGGAAAGAAGGACCATTAGACCTCCAACTAGATTTAAGGATGGTGTTTCCTCGCTGTCCTATCATGATATGATTGAGGATGAACCTGAATCCTATGAAGAAGTTTTGGGTAGCAAAGATTCCAAGCAATGGCTTGCAGCCAGCCATGCAAAATGAGATGGAGTCTCTTCACAAAAATAAGACACGGACCTTGGTAAAAAGACCGGAGGGTAAGAGGGTTGTGGATTGTAAATAGATTTTTAAAATAAAAAAGGGTGAATAAAGTGAGAATGACATAAAATATGAAGCCCGTTTGGTAGCAAAAGGTTTTACTTAAAAAGAAGGAGTTGATTTCAATGAAATATTCTCACCTGTAGTAAAATTTACTACAGTTAGAGTCATTCTTGTCTTGGCCACTCAATTTAATTGGGAATTAGACCAATTAGATATAAAAACTGATTTTCTAAATGAGGACTTAAAAGAAACCATTTACATGAAACAACCTAGAGGATTTGAAGTGACTAATAAATCTGACTTAGTATGCTTTCTTAAGAAATTTCTATGTGGCTTAAAACAAGCTCCAAGACAATGGTATAAAAAATTTGACAATTTTATACTTGGACTTGGGTTTAAGAGAAATAACTTTGATTCTTGTCTTTATTGTAAGGGTCAAGGTGGAGTTAATTCACTTTACCTACTCTTTTATGTGGATGACATGATATTAGCAAGTCTGAAATAAATAAAAGAGATTGAGCTAATTAAAAACAAACTAAAATCTGAATTTGAAATGAAAGACTTAGGTCCGATGAGAGAGATTTTTGGTATGGAAGTTAAGAGAGATAGAAGAAAAGGCACACTAAATCTTAGTTAAAAATCCTATATTTTGAAATTATTTAGCAAGTTTTCTATGGCTGAATCCAAAAGTGTTAGTGTCCCTTTGGCTAATCATTTTAAACTATCAAATGATTTATGTCCTAAAACTAAAGAAGAGTTTGAAAGGATGGCACAAGTGTCTTATCATAATGCAGTTGGATCTGTTATGTATCTCATGGTGTGCTCTAAACCTGATTTGGCATATTTTATAAGTGTTTTGAGTAGATATATGGCAAATCCAGGTGAGACACATTGGGACGCCATGAAGTGGCTTCTTAGGTACATTAAGGGGACCTCAAACTTAGGGATTCAGTTTAGAAAACAAGCTAAAAGTGTTATTTTGAAAGGATTTACTGATTCTGATTATGCAGGTGATAGGATTAATAGAAAATCTACTTCTTCATACATGTATACTTTGTGCAATTCTTGCACAAGCTGGAAATCTCAGCTTCAAAAGATCGTGGCTTTGTCTTCAACTGAGGTTGAATACATTGCAGCCACCGATGCCATCAAAGAAGGAATTTGGTTAAAAGGATTATTTAATGAATTTGATTTTATTAATGAAGTTGTTCTTTATTATGATAACCAATTTGCAATTCATTTAAGTAGAAATCCTGTTTTGCAAATACATCTAAGCATGTTGATGTTAGATTTCATTTTATTAGAGATATTATTTCACAAGGTGTTGTGAAACTTGAAAAGGTATCTACTAATTATAACCCTGCTGATGTAGGTACAAAAGTTCTACCATTAAACAAATTTCTGGACTGCTTGACCTTGCTGAATGTTGCACCTTGCTACTAATCTGTGTTTACTGCAGTTCTATGCTGATGATATCTATGTTTTAAGTAACCAATGATGCTTGAATCATTGTACCAAGGTGGAGTATGAAAGGAATTTGTTGGCACAATGATGCAATGGCTAATGGGCCAAAAATGAGTTGGCCCAGCTGGAATTTAATTGAAGCCCAGCTACTGATCTGTTTTGTTTTGGTGCAAGAAACGTGTTTGATATTTACTTGAAACCGTGTTTTCACTTGCCCTGATTATGGACGCTTTTGATGTCGCCAAGTGTCACCAATCCAACGGTGTTGGAGGTGACCTTTAGGTGACTCATATAAAAGCGATTGTCTAAGGTTTGAGACTTCACTTTGGCTTCTCGACTCTTCCATTCTTGTTCTCTACGCCGTTCTTCGAGAGTCCTCTTCTCTTATCTGTAGAAATCAAATCTGCTTATTTGATTTCCGGTTTCCCTTCAATAGTTTGTAGATGTTGTGTGATTACATTGATTGAGGGTTGATTCTTGTGTGAATCGTGTGTTATCAGTTGAGAGAGTTCCTATTTTATGTAATAATAAGTCTAGTCTGAGTGTCTCCTTTGTAATCTACATTGGGGTCTGATTCGTCCAATAACAGTGGTTATTATTCGAGATTGAACGACCTATTGAATGAACTTGTGGCCTGTGGGTTATAATAAAAGATAAGTTCATTTTTCTTGTAGTTTATTTTTGTGTTCAGCTTTACAGTTTATAGTTCTTGTGATTTCAGTTTTTGTAGATATTATTTTCAGTTCGGTTTCTGTTGATTGGCACATTTATTTTGTTGTTTTTTATGAGCTAACTGATTAAACTCCTCCTAACACCATGCCACAAAATTTTATGCATTAAGCCGACTCGACTTGCTTCATGTAGATCTTACCAAGCTCGATTTATTTTTATTTTTTTTCTTTTCTTTTTTCGAGGAGTTGCCAAGCATAAAATGGGATGAAAAGACATGATGATTTGGTCCAATTTATACCCTTACCTCCAATATATATAGAATAATAAACAGCTACCCGAGTTTAAGAATCAATAATTGTCACGTTTTAAAATATGTTGTAACCTAAATTTTGTAGCATTCAAATTGCGTGCATATAGAACACGTTGTGTAGCATTCAACTCCCCTTTTTCTATTATTGACAGAACACTCCCGTGGGTTTTCGGCTATAAAGAAAGTTCAGAGTTCGATCAGGATCCAACAATCTTGGAAAGTAGCATATAAAGGGATGCGAACTTGTAGCCTGGGGACAAATTCAAATTCAAAAACGACAATAGATCAAGAACCAAACATGGCAAAAATCCTCAGCAAAACCAGCCACAACTCCTCTTGGATTTCCAAACAAAAGATTTAGACAATAAAAACGAAATATCTAAGCAACTTAACAACCTCCCTTCATCATCATCCTCAAGAATTAATCCTCATCCTCAAAATGATGTTTTTTTTCGGCTGCAAAGATGGATTCTAACATTTATTCTCTGTTGTCTATGTCGCCTGAGCCTAACTAATTTTCTTGAGCATGTCATCGCTCTATTGCATCGTCAATTTTTCATTGAAAGAGTCAACACTAAGATTATCTTCTTCCTTCCTAGTTACCATAAGAAATAAATGCTCAAAATTGAGTTTTTGGATATTTAGTAAGCGGAACCGTCGGGTCCAAATTTAATTCGATTCGATTTTATTTGATTTCATACCATAATTAAGTTTTTTAACATTTATAACACTACATTAATCCAACTAATGACATTTTCAATCTTAACTCTTGCAAAATAAAGTAGTTCGAAAAAATGATTGAGAAAACCTTAGGTAACTCAATTTTGATTCTTTGAAAATTGAATTTCAAAGTTGGTTTTGGGGTAAAAAGAGAAAAAAAAAAAATGATGTTTTGGACTCAATCAATTAGTTGGCAAATGAAATGGGAAAATGATACTTTTGATCTCAATTAATTATTTGACAAATTTATTTAAAAAAATTAAAAAATTTTGAATTATTTAATATAAAAAAATTAGGGAGATTGTTTCTTGTCCGATTCTTGGTCTAGAATCAAGAATCTAACCAAATTCGTCGATTCTCAATTTTGATACACACTCGAGTATTTAACTTAAGAAGAGCTAAATCGAGTTGCTCAATTCGATCCGATTTGATTCAAGAGTTATGTCGACATTAAATTTTATGGTTGTTATAGTCAATGTCAACTCAAATAGAGTAGAATCACTTACGTCGATTTAAGGCTTCTATCAACTCCTGAGTGTCGTCCTCTAAACTGGTGGATGTTTGCACTTTTGTCCCATCCGTCATCATATCAAGGCCACGTCGATGCTCTAATACTAATTGTAACTGTTACGCCTCACCACTGAGACTCCAATTAAAGTGTCACGTCACAGTCTATGTGGAATGGAAAGTCAACAATGACCCAATTGGTCAAATGCAAGACGTGAAACAAAGGCTGAAGCTCATATGTCGAAGCATTGCCTAAATGGTTGAAGCTCTCAAACCGAAGCGCTACGTAAGAAATCAAAGAAGAAACCAAAGCTTTTCACACAGAAGACCACCAATACGAAACTCCGTCCGACCGAAGCCCTCAGTTCATCCGAAATCCTTGAAGCTGAAACTATTTCTTACAAGATTTGTAGGCAATCTTGAAGAATGATTGGTATAACGTTTGTAATAAAAATGTTAGGTTTGTCAGCCATGTATACAAGGCGGCGACCCGTTGTCAATGTATTTAATGTATAATAGACTTGGTGATGTGACAATCAAGGAGATAAGGCCATGTGATTTTAATCCGCGATCACCACGTTGGTATATTTAATTTTTATCAAACACCTAAGACATACACGCACATTTTAATTTACTACGTCATTGCTCTGAAGAAGACATTGATGACATTTATGAGGAGGCAATGAAGTGCATATCTTGATGTGTCACAACCAATATGGCACGAGCACATGAAATACACTATAAACATATTGAACTTTATATTTTAATTGACCAAAGGTTGTGTTGTGAATCCTTCCCAAAAGAAGAAAAAGATACATGCACTTTTCATAAATACTAGTGGAGGCACGTGCAATGCACGTCTTTGAGTTTATTTCGGTATTAAATAGCGTGTATGATATCTACAACGAATATAGTACAAAAAATTTTAATTTGACAGTTAATAACAAGGTATATAAATGTATTTTGATACAGAAGTATAAAATTGGATAGATGAAGGCAAAGTGAATGCTGTAATAAAATAATCAACAACAACATGAATACCAAAGATTTATATCTGTTTGCCTCTTTTTTTCTTAGTATTAAAACATATTAATTATGAACTAAATTTCATAGTACAGTTTCAAAGATATAGCTTACTGTATATAAAACGTAGTAACTCATTTTTCACCGAGGTAAACTGAATAGCAAAAGTGTTCTCCTTTGCCTACAATCATAATATTTCTCGTGCAGGTTTATGTATAGCAAGGTAAAAACATATATGAAGCAGGAAGACTCAATAAGCATATTAATAGAAGATATTAAGAAACTACGTGAAGGAAGAGAAATTCATGGATATCCAAATTCTTTTCAAATGTCCGATATGAGGGGAAAAAACAGAGAGCCAATGCTAGTAGAAGAGAGTTCTCACTCATTTCCAGAATTTATCCGCATTGGATGGAAATTGCCTGGCGCACCGTGTCTCTGTGCACGAGGACGGAGGCACAGCGGGGATCTGGGTTCCAGTGCAGGTCTCTGTTTATGAAGAAAGGGGAAAATATATAGTTCTCTGTTTAGGAAGAAAGGGGAAAATATGTAGTGGACTGTTGGGATTTGTTTGTTGTGAAGGAAGAGAAATGAAAATGAAAATGAATGTGAATCTTTAGTTTCATGTAGAGGGAGAAAGTGCTTGTGAAGCTACCCATTAAAGTGGAATAAAAGAGTCAACAAGGTGGCTATAAGAGAAAAATCTATATTACCCTTTAGCTTTCTGTCAAAATATTTATCTCTCAAACGATAAAATGGGAAATAGTCAGACCAGTTTGTGAGGTAGGATCCAGTTTGTAAATGAAATGACACAATGAATTAATTGCTATTATAAAGCGGGGGGCTATTAGAATTAAAAAAAGCAGAAATAACAAAATCTAAATATCACGAAACAATATATAAATAGGAATTCAATAATTTTTTTATTTTTCAGACGCAATGAACAAAGAATCATAATGGCTAACACAAATTATACCCCCACGAAATTGAATAACGAAATGGAACGAATAACGACATAGGGTAGTTATATCGCAACAAAATAACGAAAAAAAAATCTCAAGAACATATCCTAAGCTAAAACGACATACCTGAAATCGATGTGAGGATCTGGGTTCCAGCGTAGGTCTCTGTTAATAAAGAAAGGGGAAAATATGTAGTTCTCTGTTTAGGAAGAAAGGGGAAAATATGTAGTGGATTGCTAGGATTTGTTTGTTGTGAAGGAAGAGAAATGGAAATGAAAATGAATGTGAATCTTTGGCTTCATGTAGAGGGTTACTTTTTTTTTTAATTGTAGTTTATAAAGTAAAAGAATTGCCAAAAGCAAGATTACGATATAGAATGATGGAAGCATGAGATGCCTCCGTCCAAGTGGATGCCTCCATCCAAGTGTGGACGGAGGCATCTCATGCCTCCATCCACTTGGATGGAGGCACGGCGATGTCTTCGGAGGTGTCTCCGCCCGTGCAAGCGATTATTATTTTTTTTAACATTTTTTCCTTTTCATGGGACAAGGCTCGATATTACGATGTACAAAATAAATAACCTTTAAAAAAATGATATACTGAAGAACCCACCAACCATTTTTTTTTATAAAAAATGTAAAAGTGTGGGCTCAGTAGTATAAATATGAACCCAGAAAAAATTACTCCATAAAAACACCAAAAAGCAAGCTAATTCGGATGCAGTAAACACCAACGATCTGTCAAAAAAAAATCTTATATTTTTGTAACTGCATTTATCGACATGCATTAATAGATTGGCTTCATGCAACACCTTCATTCATTAAGAGTCTCAAAGATTACATTAAGTGTCAGATTGCAAGCCTTGACTTTTTGAGATGCGTGCCTCAGAAGCCTTAAGGCGTGCACTTCTCAATCTTGACATTTCTGGGTTCAGTTCTTTAAAGCCTTAGCTTTTAGGGATGGCTTTTAGATAGTCCACAATGTTTTAAGCTTTCTTGGACTATTTCAAACACATCCCAACCTTTAAAACTAAATAAAAATCGGAGATACAAAATAGAACAAAAGTCACAAGTGCCCTAGCCTCCTAAAGTTGATGTGCAATAACCCCCTGCAAGGCGAAGTAGCAATTTTACAACAGCAACATCTTGTAACCCAAGACTTGCAACATGAAGCTTCAATATCCATTTTCTTTTATACATCTAGTTACATCTGTGATTTTTATTCTTTTATCTCCAGGTTTCCTTTTCCTTTGAAGTCAAGACATTCAAAATGCTTTAATAGATAGTCAAATAATGCACGCTCTGATAGAAACCAATTTCTCTCATGGAACAAAGGCCTTCATACAAGATTTAGTCATATCAAACACTAAACCCTTTCACTGTCATCATTTCTTCATTAATGCTCTATTCAAGTTTCAATATCATTCACTTGGAAAAGATGCAACAAATGAAAGGAAAATAAAATTGAATAAGATATAATCTTATCTAATTGTTCAGGAAAATTAAACCTGCTATACTCAAAATCCAATCACTTTTCATAAGTTGACCTACAAATCTATATCGTTATGTATGTAAATCCAAGGATTTTAGCCCACTATATCATTGCACTCAAATGAAGTGGCAGGAAAAATACAATGACGCTGTTCCCATATTTATCCAGATAGATATCAGTTTGCTATAGTTATTGTAACAGCTTGGTACCACAAAAAACACAGTTTTATCAATATATAAGTGATGAGACTTGAGTGAAAAGTGTAAATCTACCTGTGAGGACCGAGAAAGAAGTTACCCCCATGCATCCCCAGCATGTGATTTCAGTTGCCTCTTCTTTTCTCGATTCGCTGTTGACCGATTCAATTTTGCTTTCCCAGTGTCAGTTACAAAAAACCTACATCTACGCAATTTGTTTAGTTCTGAAGTCGAAAATTTCAATATTTGAAGTTTGATTCGTTCAGTATGATACCAGCGTCCATTTTGTAATATATTTTTTTTCCTTTAACCCTCATTGCTTGCTTTCTCATAGATGTCTTTATCTTTTACAATTTTGGTTAAAAATTATTCAATGTCGTCATTCTTAATGTTAATTTTTCGCTTTTGTACTTCATCATCTTCATTTCTTCTACAAGTTATTGAATTTTCAGATAAGAAGGTATGTTTATGAAGATTTTTTTGCGCTTAAAAGATGCAGAGAAATTAATGGATTGTTCCTTTGTATAAGCATATTCCACCCCAACTTTAAAGTATGCCAAAGCATATTTTATTTCTTATTTAAAGTTCAATTGCGTATAAACTCCTAAAATTTTACTTCAAACGGACACCTTTGGAAATAATTTATAATGCCTTTTCTGATATGGTGCGATCATCTTCTCACTTTCAGATTTGCATTCTTGCGTAAAGTTCAATTGCACAGATTCCTAACTATCATAATGAACTATACCACCAGCTCTCACTTTAGGCGGACTGGTCAAGATCAGTAGAAAAAATATGTATATGCAAATTAATATCCAAATTATCTGAAATTTCATGGTGGAATTTCAAGAAATAGATGACCCATTTCTTTTTATTTTCCTTCTCTATTCACTGCATCACCACGGTGATGAATTTAGACAGAGACAGGAATGTGTGGCATGGAGACAGCTTAGTAGCGTGCCTCCGTGCACATGGACGAAGGCGCGTCGTGTCTCCGTCCGTGTGCACGGAGGCACACACTCTGGTGTCCGTACACAGCATGCCTCCGTGCATGCGGACGGAGGCACGACGTACCTCCGTTCTCGTGCACGGAGGCAAGCTGGCACGGCACCAGTACGGAGACATGCTGGTGCCTCCGTGCACAAAGTCCGGACAATCTTTTCTAGAATGTGCATGCATTTTATAATTTGCGTACCTCTCATACTCGAAGGCTGATTTACTCCTTGTTAAACCATCAGGAGAGTTAGCTTTCAGCTTTGCGAATCTAAATCTATTAACTTTCAGAAGTGCAACGGATCCTGCCTCATGTTCATCCACTTTTTTCTTTTCCATCACACCGCTTAATGAAAATTCCGACACCTAAATTTGATACTAAATGTTTACTATTATTCGCAAAATAATAAATAAATAAATAAATAACAACAACAACAACATCAAACGGCGCTATTCTTTTCATATAACATGTTGACATATTATCAAAACATCATTTAATAAAAATAATTAAAAATTAACAATAAAAAGAGAGAAAAGCAATTAACCAATAAGGATTAACAGAATTACTAAAAACCTAAGAGTGATCGGCTTTTTCTATTTCTGAAATTTTGTCATAAATCTTGAGGGAAATTTTTTTATTCAAATATTATTCTGGGAAGCGCAAAGGCGGATCATAATTCTGGTGCCGCGGGAGCTTTGATTAATGGATAAAGGAGATGAAAGGGGAAAGCGGAAAGAAGAAAATATAATTGGGAAATACGGCGTCGTTATGGTTGACGATTCATTTTTACAACATCTGACATGAACAGTGTATTTCAAACTGCCTTTTTTATATTGTTTAGGAAACGAGGACAAGAGTTGAACTTCGAAACCTATGTTACGGTACTATTTCGTGTAAAAGTTTAAAGTGGTAGAGAGTGGATGCAAAATTTCCGACTCCAATGATCAAGGATTAGCATACATTCTAATGCTGGTGGCTTTGGTGCTGACATACATCATACACTAGATTTTCCCTAACCATTTTTCATTGGTATTGCAGATAACCTCAGGAATTTATAATTAGGAGCGTGAAAAGAGTGAATATATTAATTAGCTAGGTGATTCCAATGTTTTTGTAATTGTCAATTAATGCACTAATCACTTATTTAAGAGTGTGTGTTCTGAATGTAGTTAGTTAATTCTTGAATGAAATTATGTTTTCTCTGGATTTATAAGGTTTTTATTTCTAAAGTTCGATTTTGACATATGGTAATCTCTTTTTTTCCCCTGTTAAGAATGTTTTTGTTAAAGGTATATCTTTTGTAGAAATTGATTCTTGTGTGATATTTTCATCTCAGAGCTTTTATTTTAAAGAGCATATTTTTTAATTCAACAAGAATCTCGAAGAATTTCACAAATAAAGAGTGAAACTTGTTATACAATCCAACCATGCTCTTCATATTTATCTTTGTTTTGCATTTTCCAGTGTAAAACTATTCATCGAATTTTTTCTCTTTTTAATTTATTTTTCATCATATAAATTTTTTTAGAAAATTGCTACCTGTACATCAACAAATGTACGTCAAGGTCTACACCCCCTCACATGGAGGGGTCCACTTGAATAAAATATTCGAGTGGACCCCTTACCCATGTGAGGGGGGTGTACACCGTGATGTACACCCCGATGTACTTGTAGCATTGCTCATTTTTTTATAATTAGATTGCCAAACATACATGCCCCTATTTGGTAAAATCTAATTTAAAGTCAACAATTAATTTTAATCATATATTTTATGAGTTTCACAACTTAGCAATCACATATTTTATCAACTTCTATCAAAATTTATTGAAAATTCGATTTTAATACTCACCAAACAGGGACTAACAATTTACCCAAACATGCGTACATAGTTTACTCATTTTTACTTATAAAATGTAGTTTTTTATAGTATAAACCCAGCCAAACACGTTGTAATTGGCCTCTACATGATGCCTCATGTATTAACTGGTCCAATGTTTGAGACCGTCGTTCACTAGGTGCTACATAAAATAAATTGTGTTGTGCTATGTGTGCACAATGATGTACACAATACATTACACCCCCCTCACATGGAGGGGGGCTAGCACAATAAAAAATATGTGTGGACCCCCTCCATGTGAGGAGGGTGTAAAGCATTGAATGCACCATTGGGTGTACACATAGCATTATTCAAATAAATTTTAGTATGCTCCTCAATTCAACACAAACCAAAATAATTAGTAACTCCAATTAATTTGTAAAGTTCAACCCAAAATATCATCAAATTAAGTCCCTATTTGTCTACTATTATTCTAAAAAACTGTTTGATATATTAAGATTCTACACCACACATTCACTCAATAAAATATTCTACACACAAATCAATAATGTTATTTTAAATTTTAATCACACATTTTCCAAAAAATATTATTCATTACTCTATTTTTCTCTCAATAATATGGTGACAAGCACATCCTAACACACCTTCCTCCACAATACGTACAAAAGTAGATTTCTCCATTTGCCTTTTGACTTCTTTTATAATTTCAAGGGTGTCATCAAGGAAATAAAATGTCTTGTTATCAGATTTAGTAATAACTTAGGAATAAACCATCATTGACAAAGACAATTTGTTATTATGCGGCAAATTTTTAAGCCATGTTTGAACCACATTATTTTTTCATTTTCATTTTTCTACCTATTTTCAATCACACATTTTTCAATAAAATAATATTCTTCATCACATCAACAATTTTTCATTATTTTTCAACTACATATTCCCCATCACATCAACAGTGAAAAGACATTCTTTTTCCAAAAATGTGTACCAAACAGGGACTTAGTTTAATCCTCCAAGGACAATATCAAACAAAACTTGTACATAACGTAATATTATTGTAAATCATTATTTTATGTTAAATGATCGAGTTTAAGTTGATTAATTAACTAAACAAAAGGATATCCCAGTAAAGATACCGTCTATCAATTTCTTGTTGTTCACCCCTAGTTTTACACGCCAATTTCTAATATTTTCAAATTTCTTATCCGAGACCATGCAAGTATATATGCTGTATACATTCATACATGCTAGTAACACCAAATTATACAGCACGAAAAGCTCGAAATCAAGAAAATTAAAGATATGTCGTCAAACATTGCCGTGCTTAGTGCCCTCGACAATGCACGTACGCAGTGGTACCATGTGACCGCTATCGTTATCGCGGGAATGGGTTTTTTCACCGATGCGTATGATCTATTCTGCATCTCGACCGTCACCAAATTGCTGGGTCGCCTCTATTACTACGACGGCTCCTTGACCAAGCCGGGAAAGCTTCCTCATGACGTCAACAATTTCGTTACTGGGGTTGCGCTAGTCGGGACCTTAACCGGACAACTGGTTTTTGGGTGGCTTGGGGATAAACTTGGGAGGAAGAAAGTTTATGGCCTTACTTTGGTTCTTATGGCAGTTTGTGCTCTTTGCTCGGGCTTGACATTTGGGTACAGTCCTAAAGCTGTTATGACTACACTTTGCTTCTTCAGGTTCTGGCTTGGCTTTGGGATTGGTGGCGATTATCCCCTCTCCGCCACGATCATGTCCGAATATGCCAACAAGAAAACCCGTGGTGCATTTATAGCTGCGGTGTTTGCTATGCAAGGTGTTGGAATCGTCTTTGCCGGGCTAGTATCGATGATTCTATCTGGAGTATTTCTCGGGTCCTATAAGGGTCCGGCTTTCTTGAAAGATCCAGTTTTGTCTGCTGAGCCAGAGGCTGATTATGTATGGCGAATCGTGCTCATGCTCGGGGCTCTTCCTGCGATTCTCACATTTTATTGGCGGATGAAAATGCCGGAAACCGGCCGATACACGGCAATAATCGAGGGAAATGCAAAACAAGCTGCATCTGATATGGGGAGAGTCCTTAATATAGAAATTCAAGCCGAACAAGAAAATTTATCCCAATTTAGGGCTGCTAATGAATACTCATTGCTATCAAGTGAGTTTCTCAAGCGCCACGGTAAACATTTAATAGGAACCACAACTACTTGGTTCTTATTAGATATTGCTTTTTACAGCCAAAATCTCACCCAAAAAGACATTTTCCCCACAATGGGACTCACTAGCAAACCCGAAGCTGTAAGCGCCCTACGCGAAATGTTCGAGACATCCCGAGCCATGTTCGTGGTGGCGCTTTTCGGCACCTTCCCCGGTTACTGGTTCACAGTGGCATTCATCGAAAAAATCGGTCGATTTCGCATACAATTGTTGGGCTTCTTTATGATGTCTGTATTCATGTTGATAATGGGTGTCAAATATGATTACCTCAAAAATGAAAACCACAAATGGGCTTTTGCGACTCTATACGGGCTGACGTTCTTCTTCGCTAACTTCGGCCCCAACTCAACCACATTTGTGTTGCCGGCGGAGCTTTTCCCCACCAGGCTTAGATCCACCTGCCATGCAATCAGCGCTGCCTCAGGGAAGGCGGGGGCTATGATCGGAGCGTTTGGTGTGCAGAACTACACACTGGACGGAGACGTGCCTAAAATAAAAAAGGCTATGATACTTTTGGCTTTCACAAACTTGATTGGATTTTTCTGTACCTTCCTTGTGACCGAGACGAAGGGGAGGTCACTGGAGGAGATTTCCGGCGAGGACGGCGGCGATGACGTCGAGGAGACACAGATGACCGCGAAACAGACGGTTAATCGGCCCGACCAATGGGAGTAATTTTTCCATTGGAACAAATTACCCGGCAGATCTATCACTTTGAGCTTGAAGAATTAATATATATAATTAGGACATATACGTGTGCATGGATTTAATAAGGGCAAAATGTTTTCCTTAATAGGTTGTGCTTTTAAATTTCTGCTACCCCATAAAATAAGAGCTGGATAACGTTGTCATCCTGTAATGATCCTTGAACAAAGAAGGGTTTTTTTTTTTTTGAGTTCTCTTTTGCTTGGAAACTATAAATATAAAAATGTTTACATGTTTATCTTGTAGCGTTTTATTGTCGCTGGTATTTGTTTATTCATCTCTAAGAAAATAAAATGTCACGATAGTACTTAAAGTTATGTTTTACGATGTGCTTTCCTCCATCATATGCTTAGCCATTTGATAGTAGATTGGTGTAGGTTGGTAGAGACAATCTAAGAGAACTAGTACATATAGAGATTGTCGTTCTATATATATAGAACGACAAGTACTTGCTATTTATTGTCAATTATGAAAAGGTGGTCAGTCACTCACGAGAATATGTGACATGTTTAGTCACCTAAGATTTCTTGAAATTTTGATGGGTGTCGTACGAGACTAATCTTAAAATTGTGGTGACGTTAAATAGCATCAAATTATTAGTGATTTATAGTAAAATTGGCAGTGTATCTCACGAAATATGTGAATAATAAATTGTTAATAATTATGAATGTCTATTTGTAATTATTATTTAATTTGACGATATTAAAAAAAAAAAAACCTTAAAAACCACTTTTAGCAAATTACCTTAGGGCATGTTTGATTTGCATTCTTTTCTATGGAACTAGGAAAATGAATTCTATCTTTTTAGTTTTGGCATGTTTGATGAACACAATTTTCCAGGGCATTTGTTTTCTTGGGTCTTGTTTCACGCGCCTGATTTCCTCTTAATTGATGAAAATGATTTCTCACCTTTTAGGTGGGAAAATGAAATTTCATCTTTTTTTTTTTTTTTTGGCCAATGGAAACAAATTTCATAACCAATTGTAAAAACAAAATTCACTTTAGTGGACAATTTTCATGTAAAATAAAGTCAAACGAATACTAAATTTTGATAAAAAAAAATGATTTTTTAGGAAACAATTTTTTCCCCTTTTTTTTAAAACTTTTTGGCAATTGAAACAAATTTTATAACCAATTGTGGAAAAAAATATCACTTTAATGGACAATTTCCATGTAAAACAAAGCCAAACGAATAGAAAATTTAAAAAATTTTCGGGTGAAAAATTATACCAATCAAATACACTTGAAATCATTTTTCCTTCAAAACATTTTTTAGACAAATCTTTTCCCTGTAAAATATTTTTTTTCCACCCATTTTTCACTCTTGCAATCAAACGCACCCCTTAGAGGATCGGGGCAAGTAAAAGTTGAACCTTAGATGGATTTGTTTTTGTCGCCAAGTTCTTATATGCTTAACCAAACATTTCTTTTAGCAAGTACAAAAATGCCAAAATGCCCAAACCCTAAAGTTCCTATTTCCGTTCCTTTTCCCCCCTGGAGAATTATACTTTCCCTCCTTGAGCACTCAAAGCTGTAGTTTTTCCCACTAGTTTCCATTCTCTTTTCCCTCCTCTGTCCAAATGAAATGGGAAATGGAGGTAGATGAGATCGAAGCAGTGCTCGAAAAAATCTGGGATTTGCACGACAAGCTCAGCGATGCCATTCACTCAATTTCTCGGGCTCACTTCCTGAACTCGGTCAAGAATCCCCGTAAATTCACCACCTCCGGTGAATCCTATTTCTACCCAAAAAATCAAGCCTCCACCACCGGCGAATATTCCGACAACAATCATGGGTCGGGGTTTGTATTCGTGAAGGAATTCCGGGTCGAGGACGATGAATTGGCCCTTCAGGAAGCCAAGAGTCTCTATGCCATTCGAACTGCGCTCGAGAATCTCGAAGATCAGCTGGAATTTTTCCATGTAAGTTTAAATTTTAATAATTTGTTTATGGGTTTTTCTGGAATTTGAATTTCCATTCCCAGATAAAACCCAAAAACAGCTACATTAAAAAAATTGACTAAGTATAGTGCCAATGAAATTTTAGTACCAGCTTATACTTGTTTTTTATTTTATTTTTTTGGGTGAAATTTATTTACTTTGATAAATATGGTTTAAAAACTGGGGTTCAATTTGTGATTCCATAATTTGGAGCAATTAGATACGAATTTCGCTGAAAATGAAAAAGTGACAGCCTCGATTGTACTAAAATTCTTTGATTTGGAATACCTGAAGTTGAACTTCCACTATTTTTGACAGTATGAGTACAAATTCTTCAAAATGGAATTCGGAAAATATTTTAAGAATATTAATTAATTTTACAGTTCATTGTCAATCCCAATTTCGAAAAGCAAACTAATTAAGCTTGGAACGCCTGATTTAATTAGCTGCTAGGCACTAACTATACCCGATTGCTTGGTATGTGTTTCGCGCGGGTTCGCTCGCTAACAATTAAAAGGGGATCAGACGATTGTGTAAGGGACAAACCTCTTGGAACAAAGTCCCAAAAAGGGGTGTTTATTGAATATGAAGATTACAAGCTTGGACGTAGACAAGATGCCTCCAAGGGGCGCAAGCACACAAGTACAGGGGAATCGAAGTTAATTAAAACTAAGTCTAATAAAAGGAAATTACATATTCCCTGTTTGAGAGTTAATTTTGTTGGGCTTATCTCATTATCTTCTTTCTTTTATACTGCTTAGACGGCCTTCAACTACTTAAAAACTGCTTGAAACCACCCATTTTCTTCATCATGGCCAATGTGTTAAAACTGCCGTTCATAACTTTTCACTGCACGACTCCATATTCTTGAGGTTCTTAGATCATGGATGTACTTAAACCGCTTAAAGCCGTTGCCTTGGATGGTGGCAAGACGTTATTTCCACTGGGGCCTTTGGGTAACTTAAACCGTTTGGGCGACGACGGATTTATACCTTTGGGCGACTGCAGGGTCTTTTACTCGCTCAGCCTCTGGGCGTTTTGCAGGCTTGGGCGATAGCATTGCTTTTGTTTCGTGGGCTTTTATGTCACTTGCCCACACTTTTATTCAGGCTCTCATACTGGACCTTCAATTGGGCTCCGCTCTTCGGATACTGGGACTTCGATTGGGCCTTGCTCTTTTGGGCCTTCTGCTTGGGCTGCACCTTTTGTGTGTCAACAGTATGTCTTTGTGAGAAAGTATACAATGGATTTGGTGTTGTAGCACAAAAACTTTGGGATGTGGGCTGAGTCTGTTTGACAAAGCTTTTTTGAGATTATAAGCCGGTCAAACTTCAATCTTTTTACTGCACATTTCGTTTGGATCTACCACCTTTATCCCTTTTTACCCCCATATTTCATATGATGGGCTAACTTATAATATCAAAAAGCTTTGTCTAACGGGATGTTAATAGCTTGAAAATTATCCAAAGCTTTTGTTAGAAACACCACAGCAGCTGTCATCACAACATTCCAGCTCAGCAAACTGCCAGTAAGAAAAGGATGATTCTAGAATACATGAGCTGGATTTATGTTAGAGATTTTCTGTTGAATTTGTTAGGGAATCAGTTTTCTTCTTTCATACATGTAAATGCTATAAATATAGAGCTTTATACGTTGTAAAGTTAAGGCAAATACTTCATTTTACAGAGCAGCTCGTCTGCAGCCTTCTTCTCCTCTTTTATTCTTTCAATTTCCAGTTTAATTAAATCTGAAATGGTATCAGAGCTATAATCTGAAATGACTGACGACAATACCGATTCATCAATTGCTCCCAATCCTTCTGTCAATTCTCTCATCAATACCAATCCTAAAGATCCCTCCAGTCCATATTTCCTCAACCCAAATGATGGTCCTGGAACTCTCCTTACAAATCACCTCCTCACAGTTGACAACTATCATTCTTGGGCTAGGACAGTTCGCCGTTCCCTTCGAATAAAAAAAAACTCGGTTTCATTGATGGCATTCTCTGTCAGCCCTTTGCCTCAAACGACGCCTTGTTAGAACCATGGCTTGAATGCAATGAAATGGTTGTGACTTGGCTCCAAAATGCTATGTCTCTTGAAATTAAGAATAGCGTTGTGTATGTTGAGACAGCTCATGCCTTATGGCTAGAATTGGAGCAACGTTTTGCACAAAATAATGGACCACGAATTTTTGAATTAAAACAATCCATCCATTCCCTTGCACAAGATGATGATTCTGTCAGCCTCTATTTCTCAAGATTAAAAGGATTATTTGATGAACTCCTCAATTTTGAACTCATTCTATCTTGCATTTGTGGTGCTATGAAACCAGTACTTGAAAACCAACAGCGTGACTGGATGGTGAAGTTCCTTATGGGACTCAATGATTCCTTTACCAACATCAAAGCCCAGATTATTCTCATCAAACCTATCTCCACCTTAAGTGAAGTTTATGCCCTTGTTCAACAAGAAGAGAAACGTAGACAGATCTCTCATACTCCCAATCTCCACGACACTTTTGCTTTGGCTGCCAAGAGTCATTTTTCAACAACCAGGAACAACAACAGACATTTCAGCTATCAGAAGAGGGAAAGGCTTTTTTGCACTTTCTGCAAGGTTTCTGGCCATTCCTTGGACAAATGTTTCAAGGCCAATCCACACCTTGAAAAGCCAACCTGCACTCACTGCAATCTACCTGGTCATAACATTGATAAATGCTATAAATTACATGGCTATCCACCAGGTCATAAACTTGCCAATCGGGGCACAGGATCTGAACCTTCATTCAATCAAGTTAGCCTTTCCAGCCATGAACGGATTACTGAGGACTCCCAGGTCTCTTACAAAACAGCAATATCAACAGCTTATTGCTTTGCTCCAGCCTCAGGTCTCACAGCCGGCTACCAATCCAGTTCAGTCTCCTGCTACATCTCAAATTAACTCCTCTAACTTTCCCTCGGCTTCCACCATGTCTAGTATATTTTCTTGTTTCTCATCCTCTCACAAAGCACCCTCACACAACATCCCTTGGATCATAGATACAGGGGCCACGGATCACATGATCTGCTACACATCAATCTACACTTCTTTGCCTAGCAAAGTGCATTTCCAAGTTAAATTTCCAAATGACACTCGTGCTACCGTTACTCACAAGGGCATTGTTCAAATAAATAAGAATCTCACTCTCAATGATGTTTTATGCAGTCCATCTTTTCATTTTAATCTCCTTTCAACCCAGAAATTAATTCGAGACCTTAAATATTGCCTCATTTTTTTTCATAATGAATGTTATTTGCAGGATCTTTTCACTTGGAGCAAGATTGGGAAGGGTAAGGCTAACAATGGCCTTTATCAGCTGCAGTTGACAGAAGTTCCTCCAACAGCTCTCTCTTCTATTCTGCCTCAGTCTCCTTCTAATCTATCTTCTATTTCTGCTTCAGTTTCCCCTGCAAATGATCACCATTTATGGCATTGTAGATTGGGTCACTTGTCTGACTCACGATTACTTTTATTGCAGCAACATTTACCTTTTTTGAAATTAATGAATCAGAATTTTCCTTGTTCCACTTGCCATTTTTTTAAACATCACAGGTTACCATTTTCAATTAGCAAAACTCGAGCACTTAAACCGTTTGATCTCATTCATTGTGACATATGGGGACTTTGCTCCCAAATGGCACATGATGGATCCAGATATTTTTTAACTATAGTTGACGACTTCTCAAGATCCACATGTGTTTATCTAATGAACAATAAATCCCAAACTAGAGCATTTCTCCAATCTTTTTGTTCTCTCGTTGAAACACAAGTTCAAACAACAATTAAAGTCATTCGATCTGATAACGGCACTGAGTTTGCAATGACAAATTTCTATATACAAAAGGGTATCCTTCATCAAAAGAGTTGCGTTGAAACCCCCCAACAAGATGGCGTTGTCGAACAGAAACATCAACACATTTTAAATGTCGCTCGTGCCTTGAAATTCCAGTCTAATGTTCCCCTTTCTTTTTGGAGTGATTGTGTTTTAACCGCCGCTTATCTCATTAACAGAACACCATCTCCCAATTTACAAAATCAAACTCCCTATGAGCTCCTTTTTCAAGCCAAACCTACTTACACTCATTTAAGAACATTTGGCTGCCTGTGTTATGCATCCACATTGAAACAAAATAGGCACAAATTCGATTCTAGAGCAAGACGGTGAATCCTACTTGGCTACCCCTTTGGCATTAAAGGTTACAGGCTCCTTGACTTGGAAACTAAGTCCACCTTTCACTCCCGTGATGTCACCTTCTATGAAGAAATTTTTCCCTATAAAAACACCAACATCCCCTCTACTTCACAACCACCCTCACCAGCTCCCTTTCCACCTCCTATCCCAATACACACCATCCCTTCATCCCATACTGAATCTATTCCAGAAAGTATCACACCTTCTTTTCATTCCCCCATTCCAGCTTCTCCTTTTACAACTCCTCCTAACACCCTTTCTTCTTACAATTTCCAATCTCCCAGCTCACACTCAGACTCCTCTTCTGAACAGACACCTTCACAAACTCAATCCCCTCCTCGCAGAACACAGATCAAAAAAACCTCCACCCTACCTTCAAGACTACTACTGTCAACAGGTCATTGTGCCTACTACTTCTTCATCAGGCTCCAAGATAACAGGTACTGCCCTTAATACATCTCTCTATCCATTATCTTCTGTTTTATCTCTTGCCAAATTATCACCAACACATGCTGCCTTTGCAACTTCTATCCTTAATCACACTGAACCACATTCTTATGCACAAGCTGTGAAGAGCTCAGACTGGCGCAAAGCCATGGACAATGAGATTGCTGCTTTGGAACTAAATAACACTTGGAATATCGTTGATCTACCTATTAGTAAGAAACCCATTGGCTCCAAATGGGTTTACAAAATCAAATACAATTCAGATGGGACAATTAAGAGACACAAGGCACGGTTAGTTGCCAAAGGTTACACCCAAGAAGACAGGCTTGATTACCATGAAACGTTTTCCCCTGTTGCCAAGCTTGTTACTGTCACTTTACTAGCAGTTTCTGCCATCAAAGGCTGGTTCCTACACCAATTTGATGTCAATAACGCCTTTCTCCATGGCGATTTGGATGAAGAGGTGTTTATGAAATTACCCCCTAGATATGTTGTTCAAAGACAAAATAAAGTCAGCAGGTTAAGAAAAAGCTTATACGGCCTTAAACAGGCCTCTCGCCAATGGTATGCAAAATTCTCCACTTCCTTACTCTAGTTTGGTTTTACTCAGTCCCGGGCTGATTATAGTCTCTTTACAAAACAATCTGATCATTCCTTTATAGCATTGCTTGTTTATGTCGATGGTATCATTGTAGCATCAAATGATCATCGTGGCATTTCTGCTCTCAAAACTTTTCTGGCTTCACAGTTCAAGATAAAAGATCTTGGTGCTCTTAAATACTTTCTTGGCTTAGAAATAGCTCGAAACTCCGGCGGCATCCAACTTTGCCAACGAAAATACGCTCTAGACATTTTGCATGATGCCGATTTACTTGGCTGCAAGCCCAATTTAGTTCCTATGGATCCGAATCTCAAGCTAAGTAAAGATGAAGGCAAGCTGTTACCCGACCCCTCTGAATTCAGACGACTCATTGGAAGACTCCTCTAATTGACTATCACACGGCCTGATTTATCTTTCTCAGTTAATCTGCTCAGCCAATACATGAGTTAACCTCGTGTTCCTCATCTTCAGGCAGCTTACAAAGTTCTGCATTACGTAAAAAGGTCCCCTGGCCAAGGATTTTTTTTCCCTCATCCTCTACTTACCAACTTACAGCATACTGTGATTCCGATTGGGATTCTTGCCCTGACACACGAAGGTCCACTACCAGCTATTGTATCTTCCTTGGAAAGTCCCTTGTCTCATGGAAATGCAAGAAGCAGACCACAGTTTCACGAAGCTCTGCTGCAGCTGAATATAGATCCATGGCTGCTGCCTCCTGTGAGCTTATTTGGTTGAAATACTTGCTTAATGATCTCACAATTCTACATCCCCAACCAGGCTGCCCTTCATTGCGATAGCAAATCTGCTATACATATTGCCTCCAACCCGGTTTTCCATGAGTGGACCAAACACATTGAATTAGATTGTCATCTAATTCGGGATAAAATTCAGGAAGGTCTGATCGTCACTGCATACACGCCATCACACTCCCAGTAGCTGACATTTTCACCAAAGCACTTCATTTTTCTCTGTGCTATTCCTTCTTGCTCAAGATGGGAGTCATCTACATCCACTCTCCATGTTGCGGGGATGTTAGAAACACCGGAGCAGCTGTCATCACAGCATTCCAGCTCAGCAAACTGCCAGCAAGAAAAAGGATGATTCTAGAATACAGCTGGATTTATGTTAGAGATATTTTGTTGAATTTGTTAGGGAATCAGTTTTTTTCTTTCATACATGTAAATGCTATAAATATAGAGCTTTATACGTTGTAAAGTTAAGGCATATACATCATTTTACAGAGTAGCTCTTCTGCAGCCTTCTTCTCCTCTTTTATTCTTTCAATTTCCAGTTTAATTAAATCTGAAAGCTTTGGTAATTATATATGTGCTTATTTTTGAATTACTTTTTATTGAAATATAAATATATAAGCATAATAAGTAGTCTTATGCATACCAAATATTTGTAAAATTTGGGTTATACTGAAATCTTTATGTTGCAAAACCCCTTTTATCCTTGAAGATTATTTAGTATATCAAATACTATTCAGTAACTCACAGCACAATGGAAGCCAATGGTGAGTGCTTTTGGGATGAATTGAGTGGTATTTTTCTCGGGGTTGGAAGGTTTTGATATTTAATGGGATTTGTAAGATATAAATAGTAATTTTCGAGAATGAAAAAATAGTTATGGAATCATTATATGTAGAATGTGCTCGTGAATTTTATTGTGGTGTGAAGGTTAGACATTTTGTAGTTTGTATGTAGAATCAGTGCTACATGTAGTCAGAATTATGTGGCAGTCATTTGACATCAATTTCAAGTACAACGATTTAATTGTTTTTTTTGGTGTTTCCGCAAAACAGTTGTTAATGTTGGGTTGGGTTTTGATGTTATGATTAATAGATGGTACAAACACAGCAACAGACTGAGAGAGATGCTGCAATTGCTCGTTTAGAGCAAAGTCGTATCGTTCTTTCCTTGAGATTGGCTGAACATCAAGGTAAGAAGTATAAAGTCATTGAAGAAGCACAAGCTTTAGTGGGTGCTGTGCAAGATGCTGGTCAATTTATTTCACCAGAAAATCTCTATGTTCCAAGCACGTACCGTTCTGGTCCAGGCTTTGAAGCTCAAGAATCAACGAGGTCAAATGTTCTTGTCAATTTTCTTCTGTCCGGTTTAAATTTTGTTTCCAAGTCCCTCAAATTGGATCACATGGGTAGGATAATGGGGAATTCTGCTTTGGTTGCTCTCAGCATGCTTGCATTAATGCGTCTCAGCCAACTCGGTTGCAAGGACAAATATTTGTTGGACGCCACTCAGATGCAAGATCCTGCTGCCTATGGCAGAGTCACGAGAGTTTCTCATCCGCATGGTCGACTGCCTGGTCGTCATTCTTTACAGTTTGATGTCATGGTAGCTAGGGGTTAAGTTGGAGTCAGATTTCTCTGTCATTGTCTTGAAAGTCTTGCAAATCCGTAACACAGTTTTATGCTTGGTGGATAGGGAGAATATGTTTTTTTAATATTTATATATATGGTTTTAGGTGGGTAGAAATTCTTCTCGAGTTTAATTTTCTTGTGTTTTCTGTATGTGAAAGGGGGATCTTGATTTTCCAAAAATATTATGTGATCGTGGATAGTTTGCAACTCAAAACTTCATAAAGCAAATTGAACATTTTTAGGAAAAATTGTTGCAGCAATCCTTAACCTTTTCAATTTTTACAGATTTTACTTTAATTTTCAATGTGTCAGCGAAGATCCGTAATTTTTCAGAAATGTGCATTTGGAGTCTAAATGGATTGAAACATTCACTTTTTCGTTAGTTGATCAAGAAAATGATTTTGACCATATTTTAACAATTTTGAAGGGGTAGAATGATAATTTTACATATTCCTACTGTAAATAATTAAAATATTAAATAGAAAAAGGAAAAATGATCTTCCCAACCCTAACTGCCCCCGTCCCTGCTCTAAAATGAAACTAAGAAAACCCACCTCTCATCACCGATCGACCATCACCGCACCATTAGTAAACTTTATCTCTGTCACCACGAAATCATTCCTTCAAAACCCCCAATTTTATACGATTTTATCCCAAATTTGAAAAGTCATACCCAAATTTCTTCTACCATTAATTTGTTGGAGGTGGAGTGGTGTCGAAACCATGTAAGGCAATGGCAACGATAGGAGAAATGACAAAAGAGAAGCCGGCACCACTCCGAGAAGCCAAAAGAGCGATGAAGCAAGAAGTGACAACCAAAGCAAAGATCCCCATTTTTACACCAAATAATGTTATATTCTTATCATCATCCTCCGACGAAAAGAAGAGCATAATCAAAATATGAGTTTGTACTAACAGGATTTGCGGGATTGAGGTAGAGAATAGTCCAAAAGATAGCAAATGTGAGACTCCCATCAAGGTCGCGAATTGCTTGAAGGCACTTACGTTGAGGAAGATAGCTGAGGATGAAATGAGACTTGGGTGGCGACGTCGACTGCCGATGGGTTTTCCTCTTTTAATTGGATTGTTGGGTAATGGGGGTAGGGGCAGCGGGGGTTAGGGCTGGGGAAGATCTTTTTTCTCTTTTTTATTTAATATTTTAATTATTTACATTAGGAAAATGTAAAATTATGATTCTACTCTTTTAAAAATTGTTAAAATATGGTCAAAATGATTTTCTTGGTCAATTAACAAAAAAGTGAATGTTTTCCATCTATTTAGACTCCAGATGCATATTTTTGAAAAGTTAGATATCTTCATTAGCACAAATTAAAGGTTATGGTATAGTTTGCAAAAATTAAAAAGGTTAGGGACCGTTATTGCAATTTTTCCAAATTTTTATACTGCTTATAGACTTTTAGTTGTCTTGGCATAAATTTCAATTTTAAGCTCTAAAATAGTGTTTGAAATTAAATAGTTTTAAGCTGAAATGATATTGTAAAAGAAATTCCCAAATTGTGAAATTTTAGAATTTTTAGGAAATAATACAAATGAAATTCGTTAGAATTAATTACTTTTTGGAGTAAACAAACAAGGCCGGGCAAAGACTGGACCCAAATTGCATTGGACGTGAATAGATAGTACGAGGCTCCACCCTACATGTAGTGGGTCAACGGAATGGACTTTGAGTAGCTCTAGCCCAAATGAAAATTCTATACAAAGTAGGGAAAATTAGGCCCAATACCCTATGAAAAAAAAAAGGAAAAATTCATAAATAAGATATTTAATTTACACCAATTCAAAAATCATGTTTATAGTTTGAAAATTCAAAAATCGGGTCTTTTTTTTTTTTTTTTATTCTAATATAATATAATAAATCCATCCCACATGCACCACCCCTATTGCTTCGGGGACTATTTCGGCGACCATTCCTGCGACCACTCTTCTCGGCGACCATTCCGACGATTGCTCCGATTCCGATGACTATTCCGGCAATCATTCCGGTCACAAATTTATAATTTAATTAGTCACATATTATTTTTCAGTCACATATAATAATTTTTATACGTCACAGATTATTTCATGGTCACAGTTTAAAAATTTTATAGGTCACAGATTTCAAAATTAATTGGTCACATATCAAATTTTATAGGTCACACGGTCACAGATTTTCAAATCAGTTGGTCACAGATTTTTTACGGTCACAGATTATATAATTTTTAGGTCACAGATAAAAAAAGGTTAATTTCATTGGTCACATATTTTCAAATATGTTAGTCACAAATTATTTTTCAGTCACATATTGTCAAATTTTTAGGTCACAGTTAAACACTTGGTCACATATAGCCAAATACTTGGTCACATACCACTGACACTACTTCAGCCGCCACCACCACCACACAAAACACCACCACCACCCACAGCCACCAAACAAAGCACGACCACCATCCTAACCGTCGATCCACCACCACAGACGCCACCACACAAAACACCTCAGACACAAATCAGATCCACCACCTCCTCCGTACTATAGCCACAGCCTCCAGGACAACCACCACGACCAACATCACCAGCACTAAACACCACGACAACCAGTAGTGACACCGTCATTTCCAAAACCACCACTACCAAAAACAACCAGATCCGCCACCAAAGTTAAATAGTCACTGCACAAAACATCACCATCACCAGGATCTTCCACCACCGCAGACGCTACATGGTTCGTCCCACTCCACCACTGCGGTCGCAGCCGCCACCAACAACCACAACCGTCGATTTATTTCTTCGAATCTGATCTGCAACAACTACAACCAGATCACATCACATGTGTCATCTCACACACAAAGCACCCGCCACAAGAACTACCATCAACACTATAGACCACCGCACAATAGATGAATCAAAAACGAAAAATACCCTAAAAATCTAGAGCTCTGCCGGTGTTTCTAAGGCGAAGCTACTGTTGCGCAGCTTCAAGCAGTGAGTACCACTGCGTAGTCAAATAAGGGCGTTCTGAGGCGACGCTACTGCTGCCACCGCTTGTCGTCGTCGATTGGGGTGGGTTTCAATCTGATAAGAGCGGGTATGGTCGACCACCACACATATTGAAGCTTGCAAACGATGCTCGGAGGCGTCGTGTGAGGGCCATTGCCCTCCGCCGTGGTCTTCGTCGACGGCGGCCACGTGCGAGGGGGAGATGAGAGGGAGAGGCGACGGGAAGAGAGAGAGAGAGATATGAGAGTGATATTTGATTTTTAGGGTTTGAGGGTGAAACTTGTATGTTTAATATTTAAAATATCAAAAGCCTGATATTTGAACAAAAAAATCCTCACCCTGATTTTTGAAGTTGAATCTTGAAACACGGGTTTTTGTGTAATTTCCTCTAAAAATAAGTATTTTGATGTGGTAATTACACAAAACCATACTTTAAGTATTAAACCTTCCAAAATCAGATTGGAAGTTTAATATTTCCAAAATCAGATATATTTATAATTCTACATATTAATAATAACATTATAAAATTAAATTAATTTATATACTATCCCCTACCTCTATCCAGCCCCACCAAATGAAACAAACCTAATTTTTTCCTCCTCATCTTTCTCTCTGCTCACTCTCTCGTCTATACCATCTCCTTCTCATCGTCACACCCCCGACGCCACACCACCGGTGATGATCGACGCCACTTTTTTCACGTTGCCACCACACTCGCTCTATGCCGTCTACGCCACTGCAACAGTGTTTGATGCCGCCACTACAGGAATGAAGATGTCATCAACGTTGCTAAATGAGCGATGATGTCACCTTTTTCTATATTCCATCTCCCTTCTCTCTATGCTCCTTGTACGACGGATTTCGTGTATTAAAATACAGAAAACGTCACAAATTGTATTTTAAAAAATACAAATAAACGAGAATCTTCTTGTAATTGCAAAATTGCAAAACCCTCTGATTAATGATCTGAACGTTTGAAGGCAGGAGCCACGTGGCTTGAATCCAAGATTTCTAGAATTGTTGAGAATTTGATTTGCCGAGAACTTGACTTGTTGACACTTGAATTTCAGAACTTGGATTTGGATTTCGAAACTTGGTCTTGATCTTGATTTAATTCGAAGAAGATTTTGATCTTCTTAGATTTGTTTGGTTTGAAGGAGATTTTGATCTTCTTCGTGTTTGCCGAACTTGGAGTTGAGATGATTTCTTCTCTTCCTTCGGCTTTAGAATTTCTTCAACACTTCGCGATTTTCTTCTTCACTTTTTTTTTTACTCCCATTTGCAATGGACCTTTGACTTTATTTATAGGAGAAATTCGTGACCAATTTTGGTAATCATTCAATTAAATTGATTATAATTAAATAATTGTGGATTATAAAAAAGTAGGATGGGCCTTTAATATCTTATGAGTTTACTAGGTTTTAATTTAATTGGGCTAATTATTTAAATTGACCCAACCCATTATTTATTTATTATTTTTATTTTTTTATGTCTACACTCCTCTTTCTCTCTCTCTCTACTTAGATTCGGTGTTTGGGTGGCAATTTTGTTGGTATTTGGGTGACGACTGGTGTGCTTGCGATTTGGTGTTTAGGCGGCGGTGTCGAATCTTAGTTGGTGGCGGTGGGTTTGTTGATGTTTGGGTTGGGGTTTTGTTGGTGTTTAGGTGGCGATCACATCCCAATTTGGTGTTTAAATACTAATGTTGGATGTTTCGATTGGCCGATCAAGATGTTGGATGTTTCCATTGGCCGTGGGAATTGATGTCGTTGATCATAGTTTTGCGTCGTCAGGTCAGGAACTTTGTGGATAGAGAGGGTACGGCTAATTGGTTGATTGTGCTGTTGATTTGAGATCGGAGCTGTAGGTCTCTGGCGGCGTTGTGGTTGGAAGCAGTGCTGTGTGTGGTGGTGCAGTGATATGTGCTGTAGGTGCGGTGTGCTATGTGTGGTAGTGTGACGGCGTGGTGGTGGCTCGGTGTTGTACAGTAGTGCTGTGACCTATGTTGTGATATGAGCCATGTGCTATGACCTATGCTGGACTATCAACAAAAATCTGAGCGTTTAAAAATAACATGGGACTATGAACAAAATCGTGACCTGTACTGTGACCATTTGAAAATAACATGAGACTATGAACAAAATCGTGAGCCATGTGCAATATATTCCGTGACCTGTGCTGTGACCATTTGAAAATAATCCGTGACTATTAACAAAAATGTGAGACATGAGTCTTATCGTGTTATCAATCATTATAAACAAACAACCATGTGTTGTGACTTGTGACTTGTGACATGGGCTGTGGTGAAGGTGGGATGAGTTAATTATATTATATTAGAATTAAATATTTAATAATTTATTATTTCATAAATAAAAATTAAAAATTTTTTAATACAAATCTGATTTTAGAAATTTCAAATTTGTTTTCTTATTTTTGAAATAGACTAAACTTATTCTTTTGAATAGATAATCTTCTCTATTTTGATTTATACCTTTTAAACTAATTAAACGTCTTACGTCCTAATTATTAACTAGAACTCTAACCACTTGAACTAACCCGATAGAAACCACTTGAAAGCAGGGGACAAGTGAATAAATGGGTTTTTCTTTGGAATTGCAGTAAAAATGACATACAATTTAATGTGAAGAAGAGGGAACATGGGTCTATTGGCACCAATTTTATCTGGTGTTGCATTGATTTCTACAAGAATAAGTCATCTTGATTACCAAACTTGAAAGGTAAAATCAGATTTATATGTGTAAAAATGGGCTTCATATGTTGATTTCGCATTCGATTTAGTTGTTCTGAATGTTCTAATAATCTTTCCAGTCTTATTGCCATTCTTATCTTCCAGCTCCTTGGAATATGTTTTTTTTCCAAAATTATTGATGTGATTGTTCATGGTTTTCTCCTTACCTTTACAACCGGCTGCCCCTCAAGCGTAGTCGGTGAAATACCCAAGACCAAGACCCAGGTGGCTCCGTTCCCATTTTTTCGCGTTTATATTGAGCTGCAAATTGGGTTCTTGTTGTTAGAGAAGTAGGGATAATTATAAATTGGGAAGAAGAGGGGTTTATGCATTTAGTTTTCCTTTTCTTGAAATGAGAGGTTGGGAACTACAAAAAATGCAAATAAGATGTTGTGTGAAGTGGGTGTTGTTGAAGGAGAGGCGGCGACGATGAACCCAAATGGTGTAGTTTCGGATTCTTAAGTCCTTTTGTTTCGAAAGTGTAGGCAAACCAATATATAATTTTTTAAGGGTTGTGCTATCTTCAAACTCATCTTCTCATTTCTTTTATTAATTAATTAGCTCATCATACCCTCACTTTTAGTCAATAATGGAAATTCTCACTTTTTTGAGTATTTATCATTTTTAAGTATCCTGTCACTTTTTTTTTTTTTTGAGTTTTTATTAATTTATTAAACTGATTTCAATATTGTTGTGATTGATGTTTTGTCATTTTTTTAAGGTTTTGTCACTTTTTTGAATTTAACTCATTTTTTTTAGTTTTTTTTTTCACATTTTTTATTGTTTGTCAATTTTTTTCTATCACTTTTTGAAATTTTTGCCCATTTTGGTGTAGAGGAGTGGTTGAATTTGCATAAAATGATATATTTTAAGGTTTTGATTGATATTTTGTCACTTCTTTGAATTTACATCACTCTGTCAATTTTATAAAAGTGACATTGTGTCACTTTTTTTTTAGGTTTTTTGTCGCCTTTTAAATTTTTGCCACTTTTTAAGAAGATAAAAAAAGTGAAATAATATGTTATATTTTCCTAACATAATCAGCATGTGGATTTGTCTGGACGTGCTGATTATTTTAAGAACATGATTACTGGTACTGCACAAATGGATGGTGCTCTTTTGGTATTTGTCACTTTTTTTTAGTTTGTATCAATTTTTGAAGGTGTCACTTTTTTTTAGTTTTGTCACTTTTTTTGAGTTTGTGTAACTTTTTTGAAAAAAGTAAAAAAGTGACAATTTTTATAAAAAAAAGTGACATCGTGTCACCTTTTCATTTTACACGGTATTTTTTACTTCTTAAAAACCTTTCATATGATTTTTCAAAACATCCCTAATTTTAAGGGTATTTTTGTAACTACCCCTACAGAATAGGTTTGATTTTTTATTTGGGCTGACCAACCAACAACTTTTATAAAAAAGGGAAAAATTCACAAGTCAAAATATTAAGTACGTAACAATTCAAAACTCGGGTATTAGTTAATTAATTAAATATATTTTATTAATTAAATTAAGGTCACAACTATACAATAAATGGTCATATTGTTAGATTAATTGATCACAAATTATTTTATGGTCACAATAAAAAATTTTGATAGATCACAGTATATTTGTTCATCACAGATTTTCAAATTCGTTTGTCGCAAATTATTTTTCAATTACAAATTATCGAATTTTTAGGTTACAATTAAATAATTGGTCACAAATAACCAAATATTTGATTACAATTTAAACAAATAGTTGGTCACATACCACTACTACCACCACCATGACGCGCGACCACCACCAACAACCAAATATTGCAACTTCAAGACCACCAGATGACAAAGTAAGACTATAATGCAAAATTCAATAAATACGACCTCCATAATTTCCCTCACGACAACAATAGCATCCACTACTGCCTCCACCTCCATAACCTCCCTCATAACGTCATCCACGACTCCATATCATCCATTTCGAAGAAGTAAACTCGGATAATAGGAAAAATAAAAAGAACAGATCTATGTCGCATCTCTGTGTTGATGTGCACGAAGTAAAAAAAAAAAAAGATCTGCACCGCTGCTCATTAAGGAGAGTCACGGACGAAGCAGCAAATCGCCCAACACAGAGGAGTTCAATCGTTGCTCCCAGTGTTGATGCACACAAAGGAACCTTCGTGGCACACGAAACGGCGACGCCTAACACGAAGGAGCACCGTTGCTACGCTGTAAAGATTTGCCAGAGTGGGCGTGCCGTTAAAAACCATCAGAGTGGGTGTGCTGTGAAGATGGACGTGATAGTAAATAGTTTTGAAAATGAATTAGGCTTTGTATGGTAGGAGTCGTTGCGGGATGAGCGTAGAGACCATCGTTGTAAGCTCGCGGTGATCTCGAACAGTGGGTGTGGCGTTGTCATAGTTGTGAGTTAGGTGGAGAAAGTGAGAAGAGAGAAGATTGAGATAAATGAATTTTAGGGTTTGGGATTAATTTGGATTGAGATGAGGTTGGATAGATTTTGTATTATTGTTAGTTAAATTAACACCAGATATTTGATTTTTGAGCTATCATCTTAAAAATTCTGGTATAGTGTAATTTCCGCTTTATAAAAATCTCAACATTCCCAGGTTATATGCAGTTATGCACAAAATCAATCACCGAACACAAGCTCCTCATACACTGATCCTCGTGCACTTAGGCCTGAACATGGCCTCAACAATATTTGGCGAAACTAGGCTCGAGCTTGGTCTAGGTCGGGCAAATAATCAAGGTTGGGCTTCGTCAAAGGAAATCGAGCCTCCTTGCTCTTACCCTAGATCTCGTAGAAGTTCTAATCCTATCTTGGCTGTAACTCTCAATACTAGCCCTTATCCAAATACCTAGTCCCACATTCCAAGTCAAACTCCAATAGGTATTTTCGGTATAATTCTGCACCTTATAAGGATCAGGATCCCAGATAGTTTAATCCTTTTAGGATTCAACCACCAAACTCTATAAACTCCCTTTTTGCTAATTATTTTAGGTACCGGATATTCAATTCAACCCGCTTCGTGTCATCAATGGAGACCGTTTGCTCTGCTTCTTGGTCCTCAAGCTCGAGAAAATGTAGGTGCGGATTTTGGTAGCATCACCAAGAAATCCACTTAAGTACAAATAAATTAAAATTACTGAGAAGGTGACTTTGCGTGGAATGGTTCACCCTATACAATGTGGGGAGTTTTTGTGGGAGTTTTGGGTGGGATTCTAGAAAAGGTGCAGAAAGTAAATAGTTAATATATCTTGAGTTACTCTCAGGTTAGTTCAGACAAAGTTTAGGGGCGAACAAAATAATCAAAATCAGATCTTTTTAAATTTTGACCATTTTGGTTCTTAGAACCAAAAATCTATCGATTCTAGTTCATTCCAATTCTAATATCCAGAATCGAGGAATTAGCCATTCAAATAAATTACAAGTTTGTCTATTAAAAATTTCATGTAGACTATAATCAATTAACTATATTGAAGACGTTCATAACTAGGCTCTCAATCGGAACTATTGTGGCTATACAGGGTGAACAATCACTCGAGTAATTGAAAGTCATCCACTTGTTTTTCATGTGAAAAATTTTTAGGCATCGCCATTTTTTTTTTGGGAAAATATAATTTGGAATAGTGTTTTGTTGGAGAATGTGAGATAAAAAAGTAAAGAAAAGTTTTCGATTTACATATAAAATTATTTTATAGGAGAAAAAATGAATTTTTGAAAAAATGGAAGCCAAACATACTCATATTTTAAAAAATTATGTTATTTGTACAATATTATTTAGGTATGCTGTCAAAATTATTATACACCAAGCATTGTTATATCTTAAAATTTAAACATTAATGCATAGGAAGTCGATTATCCAACCTGTTTTATGTTACAAAAAAAGCAGCCAAATTTCCCAATTTCTGCAAAAATAATGTAGGAAAGTCATCTCGTGTTTTCATTTCCTTTTTGACTTTTACAAACTGCCGCTTTTGAAAGTGCTAGCTAGCTATGTCTACAAATTGGAGTTTTAAAATATAAATACACTTTCAAGACCAAATTACTTACTTCTAAGATTCTTTTTGTGTTTTGTCTTCTAGTCTTATGGCTTATTTTTGTTTGATTAAGATTAATTTCACACCTTAATTTTCGTGTTTTTAGCAAAGGGGATGTCGGGGGATTGTTGGGTCAAACTAAAAAGGCTATATTTGTGCAAAAGTTTTATTTACTAGGTGTGTGTGGAGGGTAGACATTTCGCCGAATTTTGCTTCTTTATTTGACGAATTAGTTTACCAAATTTAAAACTCACATCATCTTTCAATAATGTGATTAATCACTTAATCCAAATTAATTGAGTTCGAGAGATAAACTCAACTTCACTCTGCCAACGTAGTCGAAAATTGGTGGAAATCTTGAGTTTCTGAAATCAAATACTTAATATTCAAATGAAAAATTGTCCATCTATTAAAAAAAAAAAATAGTTGAGTGTGTCGAACCAGTCATTAGGCTCACCGTTTTATTTTTCAAAGTTACGAATTAAGCCAAACTAGATTTGGCTCCTCTAGGTTTGATCAGCTCGAACTGTTAGAAGTAGCTTTGTCTTTCAAAAATATTAGGGAATAATTTGAATATTAGACGGTGTTGAAAATAATTAAGTTCATAAATACTATGCGCAGACATTCCGTGCAACTTCTAGGGTTCCCATGGTCGAGCATAGTCACACTCATGTCAACGATTTCACATAGCCAACAAGATCAACATGAGCAAACACAATACTTTTAGTAGAATTCAACGATAATATCTATATCCACCATCATTAGTTCACATTCTGTATGGACCACACACATATGCCATAGCTCATGACAATCATGTTGAGCTAAATGAGTAGAGGAGTTTGTTAGGTCCATGACTCAATGTATTTTAAATTCAGGTAGTACAGTTAATTTATACAACAATTGAACACTCGTTAACTTAACGAATCAAAATCAAAATTTAACAAATTTATTTATTATTATAGCAAAAGGCGAATTGGCAGGCCTTAGTGGAGTCCGAAAGATTGGGCCCATTATCCACTTGTCGGTCGGTTGAATACTTTTAATGGGCCCTACATAACAGGCTTTGAGCCCACATAACCCAAACCACATGGGTAATAATAAACAACAATTTATGAACAGAAGCCCATAGACAGTTCACGTTCCAACTTACACGTAGTTGATTACTTTTGAAAAGTGGTTTTGGAGTTCTCATGGTGTGTGGATGGTGTACGATGTCCCACTCAAAATTCTGCATTCCCATTAGCTACCGAAAGATGATTTTATTGGTCGTTGATGAATCTCGAATGTCAACATCAAGTGATTTCATTTGATCCATTAATCTCATTATTGCGGGTTAGTTTAGCATTATTATGAGAAAAAGATGGTTTTACTTTAATTATCATAACCTTTTTTTTGGTTATCCAATTATGAATTTGATATTTTGCAAACAACTTCAACATTTTCCCACTATTAAGTGTTGCCATACCAATGCCAAACGTCGAGACATTGGTGGTAATTGGTCGAATCGAGCCAATTCATCCCTTAAACACTCAAGTTTCAGGGCCGTAGAGCCCGAGTTTGGCTAGTGTCGAAATCCTATGCTCGAGTTCGCCTTTGGCTCTTGAGCCTCTCGAGTTTAGCCACCGACGAGTGGACTCGTTTTATGCTTTTGAAAATAAATAAAACCCCTGTTTGGCACCCATTCTATTCTCATTCTCATTCTCATTTTTTTCTCCTTTTTCATTTCAACCACACATTCTTCCAATAAAATAATATTACACACAAATTTAAAACTTTTCATTACTTTTTCACCACACATTCTCCCATCAATTACTATTCCAAAAATTTTCATTCCCATAAAATGGGTGTCAAACATAGTGAAAATAAAATAATAAATTAAGCTAAAAAATGAGAAAAATGAGTTGACTTGTAAGCAGAGTCCACAAGCTGATCCTGCTCAACTTGTGGTAAAAAAAGGGGGTTCGGCTCGATCCACAACTCGTCACAAAACAAGTCTAAGTCAACCATGATTCGAATAGGGACAAGACGAGCCGACAAACTGACGAATAACTCAACTCGTTTGTCATTCCTACAGAGAAAGTTCAAAAAATCAGTCTCAATGGTTAACATATATAGGAATTTATGACTATATAATCAATGTGTCTTGTTTCCTAAGCCCCTGTTTGGTCAAAAACACTATGTTTTGAATAATATTTTTTTGAGAATGTATGCTTAAAATGTAGAGAAAATTTTTGAGTTCACATGTAGAATATTTTATTGTGTAAATGCGTGGTTCTACTAAAAATTTCTAATAAAATGGTTTGATGGTGTCCATCATAAAAATAACTATTCTTGAAGTAATTTTATCGTTGGATAAAAAGAAAAATAGCATCTAAATCTTTTCTGTGATTATTTATTTAGAGCTTGTTTGGAAGGGATTAAAATTGAAAATATAGCCGTTGGAGTTGACTTTTATTAGACGAGTGGAACTCAATAACGACTATATTTTCAATTTTAATCCTTCCCAAACAACCTCTTATTATACGCATTGAATATATCATTCCCAAAGTAATTATTAAGTACAATGCATTCACACCATAGATCGTTTACTGAGAAACAAGATCTAGGAGATGTAGACGTAAGATTGAGAGTTACGTGTGGGGACCAAAGATGAGAAAAACAAAGTTAATAGCATTAGCAGGTTTGCAGACTATATAAAGAAAGGTCGGCTCTGATCATTTTGTATCAATTTCCTCTTAAATGCATGCTAGCCGCAAGTCAAGTATTCGATATTTTCTGTACTGTGTAGAGTGTAATTTTTAGATTTTTCTCAACAAAGGATCCATGGGTCATAGAGACTTGTTGGATAGGTTTTGTACATCGAGTAATGTTATTTGTGTTCATGATATTTTGAAATAAAATGTTTTGAGTTTATTTGTTTTCGTGATATTCTGAAATAAAATGATTTTTTTTTTATTTGCGACAAATTGTTTGCATTAAATTTGAGCTGTGTTTGCTTGTGGATTGTTTCAATATTATAATTTGAATGCTTAAGTTGTTAAGCACGAAAATGTTCGATTTATTATTCGATCTAAAGCTACACGATCGGTAGATTAAAACGAATATATTATTTTGATAAGATTGTCTCAAGAAAGCTCATCTTTGACTTCGATAATGAAATTGAGAGTACATTTTGGATCAAACTATGTGAAATTTAATTTGGGAAACATATATAGGCTTAATCCATAACAAATTGCACCGCCAAGGGGGTATTTTGTTGGAAAAACGAGAGTGTTCCAAGAAACTAATAACATTTTGTTGAACTCTCTATTGAGTCGATAAAGAGGTTTTATAATAACACCGGAGGATGTCATATTTTCTCAAAAACAACTATAATTACTAATTATGTCGGATAACAACTATTCAAAGAGGTGAGAGTTGCCAAAAAAACATGCTAAATGAGTATTTATTCTCTATTCGGCTATGTTAAAAAGTTGCTTATACATTTATTTTTCTATTCAGTCAAACATTAATTTTAACCACACATTCATAACTAATAAACATTTATTATATATAAAAAGTAGAATGATTTTAGTAAAAGGATGTAACGAAATTTTATATTACTTCAATGGAATGTAAAATCTAGCGTGAAGAAGAAATCAATGCACAGAACAGAAGTAATTAGCCTTAAACAGCAGAGACAGAGTCAGAGGGCATAGATAATGTAAAGAAAACTAACACACTAGGAACAATGATTACATGATCATTATGTACCATCCTTGTGTCTAACAAATGCCCCCATCACGCATTGGGCAGTCAGTGCACAGGTCCCTGCCCTAACCCCCTCCCCCCCCCCCCCCCAGGGTTGAACCCCAACCTTGAGGGCCCCCACCGACCCTGCCCCGGACCATTGTGGAGGAGGTAAATCGCAGGATGTGCCTTCCAGGAGTCAGGGTGGAGAGCTTATGGATAGGCCTGGGCTATTAACCTTATGGTAACTCCCTCTTGCAACAAAGTCAATTCCACCTTGCGGAGAATCGAACTCTGGACACTACCGCGCTGAACCCTAACCGCCCTCCCCTTTGCCACTGGGAGATATGCCCTGGGGGCAACTCCCAATGACTTTCTATATATGCGTGCAGATGGAGTTCGCATGGGTGATGGGTTACAATTTATTCGATAAGTACATTAGTTGGAACGTTTTTAAATATACACATGATAGATTGTCAATTCAATCATGACGTTATAGATACTGAGTAATAAGAGAGAAAAACAACATAGGTGAACTGAGGTCGCCTGAAATATAACTTACACAAGAACTGGGGCGGACGTAGGTTGGACTAGATCGGGTCGTAGTTCGGTCCAGTCCACGGTCCATTTCATTTTTTTAGTGTAAAAAAAAAAAAAAATTGTAAAATAAATTTTTTGTGTAATTTTTTTATTTTTTTCACATATTAGCCTAACTTATAGTTCGGTTGTGAATTCATTCATGCACAAGAGATACTTTAATTGAAATGACATTTCGTGCACACGTGATAGATCATCAATTCAAATGACGATACTATTGATACTGAGTAGGTAAGAGAGAGGAACGGTGTAAGTGGATGGACTTGCTCGATATTTAAGATATTGTGATTTGAATGATTCGAAATTCGAGACAAGATGAACTTGATTCCCCCCATCCTTCGTATATGACTTTTCTTTGGGCTGCAGTTGACTGATGGAGTGCTATGTTATCACTGTACTGCAGTATGGGACTCAAAAATTTACATTTATGAGAAGTCTGATAAGCAACTTCTGGATTCAATTATTGCAATTTACTTTAAAAATCCCACGGTTTGTTTTCATTCATGGTTAGATATCAAGATTTAGTAACAAGGATTGTGACAGTTTTTTTTTTTTTCTAATTAAGTATTTATTGTGCACTATTATAATGCCAATTGTGTAAAGGGTACTTAATTTTTTAATTTTACTTAAATAGAGGGTTCAAAAAATTCACGTGACAATTATAGAAACACACTCGACATGATCAATTATTATTTAAGACAATTCATTTTATTGTTAGTACGGAGAGACATCACCTTTATAAATCATATAACAAAAAAACAAAAAGAAAAACATTTGAGAATTCCAAATTTTGAAGCATTAAGAAAAATGAATAAGAAAAGGTGGGTCATTTTCAGTTAAAGCTGAATTGTCTTTTGTTGGAGTAGCAACTTAACCTTTGCAAAAGCAAATTTTGTGTTCTTGACAACATATCAATCTGTCTGGTCCAAAATTTTCTTGTGAGAATTGCGTTTCAAAGCATTCCTCTGGCAATTTTGACCATGTGGAATAAAAGTTGTCTTCATGGGATCACGTTTCCAAGTCACCAAGAAACATCCCTTTCCACACTCCTTGGTATGAAAAATTCCACAAGCCGATTAGCATTTCTTGAGGCCTTTTTAAGTTCTTGACAACCTATGAGTCACAATCCACTCACAACAAAACATGACCATCTACCCATAATTCTTTATGTACACAAGTTTTCGTCTATTTGATCTCGACTTTCTTAATTCCACTAACCAGATGTGACAAGTACAAATAGATTATATTCTTATTTTTGAGAATTACAAGAAATTGATAGAAATAAGGAAAAAAACATGGGATGGTCAAAGTTTTCAGTGGACCCTAATTAAAAGGACGTGGTGGACTAACTTGCATTTCACTCCAACATATCTATATAGCTAAGTGATGTTCATTATGCTACTAACTTGTGTCCTTAAATGAAAACTTTAAAATATATTATGAATTGCGATAATAGATTGAGAGCACCAATCCGACCACTCACATGCAGTACAGGCTTTAGTTCTATAAGCTAAAACTACGTGATATCATTATGTCTGAAACCTTTTGCAATTTGCCAGTTACAACACTGGATAGATATTTTGTAGTAAGGAGTACAAGAAGGATATAGATACTAGATGGTATTATTCACAAATTTTATCTTACTTCTATTACTTAATGTTACGTGATTTTATCAAGTACTTGTACCTTGCACTAAAAGCATGTGTAGTATAGCATTGGAGTGGCACGACCCACACTTGCGTAGGTTAGTATGGGTCGTATCATAACCTATCACAATCCAATTTATTTGATGGCCCTAAAAAAATTGGGCTAAAAATTGCCAGTTCGATCAAGGTTAGCCCAATTTTTTTAATTTTTTTTTTCTTTCCTTAAATGTTACTTTTGTCGAAAGTAATTAAAAGCAAATAAAGGCGCAACTGACAATTCGGTAAGGTCGAGCAAAAGACATGTTGGACAACACAAACTATTTTATATGTCTATATCAAATTAGACAGAAAGACAAATATCTCACATGTTTTTTCATTCACTCTGTCAAAAATCTTATCTGTCACTCACTCCCGCAAAACCCAATGCAACTCGAGCTTCAATTGCCACTTGGTAAGGTTTGGTCTAGGTTGTGTAGGATATAGGTTGGACAACACGAGCTATATTATATCTCTACATCGAATTTAACAGAAGACGACAAATATTTCACATGTTTTTCCACCCACTCTGTCAAAAATCTTCTCGGTAACCACGCTCCAATCAACACAAAGCATATCACGTTTTGATTGCCAATCCAGTCCAAGTTGTGCAAAATACAAGTTGGACGACACAAATTGCATTATATCTTTATATTGAATCAAACATAACAACTGATAAATATATCACATGTTTTCTCACTCATTATGCCAAAAATCTTAGCTGTCACCCTGCTCCCACCAACCGAATGCAAACCAAGCTTCGATAGACACTTGGTAAGGTCGGGCCTAAATCGAATACAAGTTGGACAACACAAGATATATATCTCTATGTTGGATTAAAAAGAGTAATATACAAATATTTCACATGTTATTCCTCTCACTCTGCCAAAAATCTTCTGTGTCACCCAACTCCAACCAACCCAAGGCAGATCACGTTTCAGTTGCCACCTAGGTAAATTTTGGTTTGCAATTAACAGCTTGGATGACACGAGCAGCGTTATAATATCTCACCATTAAATTGAACATAATAACAAATAAATATGCCAGATATTTTCGTTTACTCAATCAAAAATCGTCTTCTATCACCACCCCCAACCCCACGCACTTGCCCACGACCTTGCCACTTCTCATATGCCCCTAGGCTTTTGATGCAGGAAATTGCCCCTCTTGTATCATTGTATAGTCCATCTTCACAATTAATGAACACAACAAATGAAACAATGTTGTTTGCCCATGTAAATTAATAGGAGCCGTTCTCTCACGCTTTTCAACCTTAAATAGTATTTAATAAATACCACAGTTCATAATTGTTTCCAAACGTTGAATTATTGTCCTTCACACATTACTTTGGGCACAACATCCATCATTTAAAAGGTTCAATGCCCATTGTGTACCACAAATATTTAAGAAGAAAAATTGAAGACATTTCTTTAACTTAATTTCACACTACCAACACTGAGTCATCGACTCAGTCAACACGACAACCGCAAATTGCGCCTACTCGTGTGGGACAGAAAGAATGCCACTTTGCAACTACAAGATCCAATCTAAAATACTACATAAATTAAATAAAATAAACTCAAACACATAATCTTGAAAATGCAAATTTATTTTGTTACTAGAAAGGCTATATATAAACTAAATAGAGAACTGCGCTAAAATTCCATTTACTTTAATGGAAGGGAGATACATGAACTAAAAAATATTTAGGCGCTGAATATACTAAAAATATTTAATGGGAAATACTAGTCAAGCCGGTGGACAAAATTTGCCTTCAAGATTGGCAAACCGGTGATTTTTAACTCTGGATTTTTGTTGTATCATATTGATAGAAGTGCTTCTGCACTAGCAAAGTCGCCAATGTCAACGAAATAGTCATCGACTTCTATTGAATTGAGATCCTGAAACGAATCATTATAATTAAAATTTTCAGAGTCTTGTGAAATATCCATGAATGCTGGAATGTCATCAAATGCCATGTTGAAATCCTCAGCCAAATTTTGAGCATAGTTCAATAATGTTTGTTCTTGAGGTTGGAAATTAAAGAAGTCGTCTAGGAACGGAATATCCATGGGTAAATAGTCGTTGGTGTAGTCGGGAACCATACTTGTCTCCCCTTGACACTCTTGAACCTCCTGAACCGGACCTTGACTTGAATCAGTTCCATTAACCGTTTGGTTCTGGTCCGGTATGCCGACCGAAGCACTCGGTTCAGCATCTTTGCCCACTTCCTGAACCAGTTCGGACGCTGATTGTTGATCGGTGTCATTTTCACTCGACTGGCTAGTCCTGTACCGGAGAACAGACGTCGGAGATAAAAGATTTCGAGACTCATCGCCAGACTCGTAGCCGGAAACTGAAGCATCGTTCATCTCCGGCTTATCCTTGGTCGGAGGATTTACAAAGTTCGTTAGAGCATCCGGCCCCCGGAGTTTTATAGCAGCGTTGTCATAAACCATAGCAGCCTCCTCCGCGGTGTCGTAAGTACCCAACCAGAGTCTGACTCTCCGGCTGGGGTCTCTGATCTCTGCCGCCCATTTACCCCACGGCCTCTGCCGAACACCCCTGAATTTTCGAACTCCACCATTTGCCGCGGGCTGAGCCACCTCTTTCGCCTTCATCGGCTTCGGCTTCGCCTGTAGAACACCGTCATTTCTCTTCTTACACCTTTCGTTTCCATTAACGGCATTGACAGTGGTTTTGGCAGCAGTTTCGATTCTGATTTCGTCGATGTACTTCTTCATTCGTTGCCTCCGAAAGAGCTCGTCCTCATCGTCACTAGATGAATCAGTTGCATCGGGATCAGTTACAGAAATCCGAACAGTTCTGGGAAAATTGAAACCCATTTTTTGTTGGGATTTTGAGGATTTTCTGGGCTTTTGGTTTGAGGCTTTAACAACTTTTCGAATGATTTTTGGGTGCTCGGTGTACTTAACCGGACATAATATACTTTGGTCCATAGCTATAAATTTCAAATCTTCACTCACTTGTTTTTGGAACACTTTTCCTTCAACAAACACGAAGAGAAAAAAGTGAGTATCGATTGAAGAGATGAACGTGAAAACAAAGGAAGATTGCTTTGGGAGAAGACAGGAGTGAGTGACTGAGATTAAAAGATGGCAAACCGTCAAAGTGAAGCTTCAAACACAGAAAGAATCAAAGCCACGCTTTAATAAACAAAAATCTGACAAAAAGATCCAACAACAACGTTAAAAGTTGGGACTCAAAGGGTTACTTTTAAAGGGGCTTATGGGTTTAAAGATGGAAGTGTATCGATAGCAAAAGGGAAGGCAAATTAAGAATCAAAAACCTTAGATACTGTGTTGAATCCTTAATCCTGTTTACATTAGAAGCATCGAAATTTCTATGAAATGTTTTTAGTGAGGAGAGAAAAATGGTGCTTGATAGAGAAAGAAAGTAGTGTGTGTGTAGTTATGGAGGCTACAGCACAAAAATCGCTGTCTTATAGGATCGCCGAAATTGGTATACCCAAAATATATGCAGACCATTTATTATTTTATTATTTTCTCCTTTTCATAATTTTGAAAAAATGAGAGAACAAATCATGAATTAGATTCCAAAATATCTCAGTATTAATAGAGGGGCATCTCGCCGGCGATGAAATGGGGCTAAAGATTCCGGTTATTGACCGGCTCGCGGCATCTGGCATTTGAGGTTGTTGACACGTGCCTGATGGACCCGTTTTGGACTGTTGGTCCAATGAGTAAGCTTCAACTCGTGCTGACTCAGTGCATGATTTTTGATCTTGGAGTACGTGAGGTCAGGTTAAATTAATTTGGTCAAATTATTAAAGCAATTTGCAACCAATGCTTCTTTGACCATATTTTTTTTAGTAAAAGGTTAATCCGTCCATTTAGTTTTTGTAACATTACCTTAATCAACTTTTAATTAGCTGTTTACCGCAATTGTACTATACTAATTCTTCATTATGGTCTACTAAAAATTTCAATAACAGTGGACTTATTCGTAGTAGAGTAATTGATTTTTATCCAATTTCTGCAGCAGATTATCCAATGTTTTCAAAGTTCATGATTAAGGTTAATATCAACTCGACCTCAAAAAAATGTTACTCGCCTTTAAAGACTGTTAAACCACCTTAATTAACCGGAGAAAACGAAAATTTTACAGCAAGATGAATTTTAATCTTATAAAAATAACTTTTACAGCTAGATTTAACGTGGCGGGCAACCTAGGATTCGCCGCCATTTATAAATTCACTTCGTACGGCTCTCTGGGTTTTACCTTGTTTTCTAGTAACTCACTTTACCTTGTTTTACCTTGTCTCCTGTGTAAACCACGCTCTCTACTTTACCCATAAAAGATTTTTGCTTTTTCTCACGTGTAGATGGTGCGTGTGGTTTGAGAATCTGGAGAATCCTTCTCCGGTAATTTTGTTCCCAGCAACAATGTCAATCTTTAACTAGCACGTGATGGCTCTTCAGTCACCTAAAGAGTTGGTATAATTTCGTACGAGTTAAAGTTGTTAGTTAAAAATGTTTTTCAACATTATGTTTTCAAGATTTTTTTTTTTCCAAAAAATTTAATTCTAACTTAACTTTTAAACATAGTGTGATAATTCTCATGAAGAATTTTGAGACTTAGGGCGTGTTCGATAAAGATTAAAATCGAATTAAAATTGAAAAATTAGCCGTTATTGTTGACTTTTAGTAGACGAGTGAGACCAATAACGACTATATTTTCAATTTTAATTGGATTTTAAGTTTTTCAAACATGCTCTTAATCATGTGATGAATATTTAACAATTGATTCTTTGAAATTTTTAAACGCCGTCAAACATTTAAACGATGAGATCAGTATGAAGTTCTATTGCGTGATTAATATTTAACAGCTGATTTTGTTGTTTCTTCATTGTATTATAAATAGGATGACATATCAAAAAGTTTTGTAGATGTATAATTATTGCCATGGTTAACTCTTATATTTGTTCGTTCGAATCTAATCACATACAATAATGTGCTAGCTAGAATTATAATATTTCTCAATAATAAGCAAAAAAAAAAAAAAAAATGGACGCCATTGATTTTAATTGTGAAAATTTTGTGGATGAATTGTTAATACCACCACTAAATCATAAATATGTACACTTGAGTTTAATCCCAAACTACAAAGTAATAACTGTCGTCATAATATATTTTTAAATCACATATTCGAATCTTAAGCTAGTGTTCATTAATTTCTTTACATCTAAAATTTTATGCTTAATAATCATTTATTCACCTCTTAAAAGACTCTACAAAGAACATGTTCTACTCATTTTGGCTATTTAGTAAGTAATAATACTTCATTTAATTGCAATAATAACGTACACATCTTAGATTTGCTAGTGTGTGGTTAAAATCATTACTCATAAGAGTATAAAAACCCCACCTCTTTCAATACCATTTGATTAGATTGAGAAAAATAACATATCTAAAAGATCAATACTATATATAGCGCCACTATTTTTAAAACAACTGTTTTGATGACATTAAATATGATAATAAATTAGAAATATAATTAAATGAATAACTTAATTTAACTTTTCATTGAGTCTATCATTTAGCGCCACTTAAACTGATGTTGTGGCACCATTGGTTCTAGATATAATAATTATATCAAAAAATTGTGCATTTCAACAATTTTCTATTAATAGAAAGTGTGAGTTAACATTAGTATTTGAAAAGGGCAACAAAAATATTATTAATTCATCCTATAAGCACTCATTTTAAATGTTTGTTAAACAATTTGATTAAAAAGAAAAATATTCTAAATTTGTGTTTATTGTATTGTTCAGTATGATCTGATTCGAACATATATTTTATCTATTTACCTTGTTGATGAAGGCATTGATACCAAATGTGATAGGTTAATCATTGCTAAACCTTCATTCACATAACAAAATTCATTTTGTGGGATAATTATTTTGGCCCATCTTTAGTTTTTTAATGAAACAAATAGGGTTAAAGAAACCAACAAAGTAAAGTGATGCTTTATACTTGTAGAACTATTATAGGCCCTGTTTGTTTCTGATTCTCAAATCAATTCTCATTTTCAACTACACATTCTTCAATAAAATAATATTTTCCATCACATCAATACTTTTTTCTTCTTTTTCAACCACACATTTCCCATCATATCACTATTCAAAATCAATTCTTCCCCCAAAAATCCCTACCAAACAGACTCATAATATGAAGGCTAAAAATCTACATTTTATTGAGTAAAAAGGGAGATGTGGGTACTACTTGTCCCTCGTAGCGTGCTTCCATGTAAAATTATAGGGACTATAGATGAAAAACGGCTTAAGATTTTATAGTGTTCACATGTTGATGTGTCCATTCACAATTCACATGTAAATAAAGAGTCAAAACAAAATAACTATGAATTTTGGGATATGGAAATGTTCCATATACACGGTTAAAGAAGACGGAGATGATTTTATTTTTGAACTTTCTTCTTTAATCATATCGAGTTCATACTCGTTTGCCATAACATGGACACGAAGCCAAACCATCGATGAGGTTTAGATATTCTTTAAGCAAAATGATCCTTCTTTACGGATACTAAAAAGTTGAAACTAATCTTTTTCATCGCTTAATATTTGGGGTCACTCGGTTCGCTCTGGCCATATTTTTTTATGAATTTCAATCAAGAATAACAAGAAGCTAGCCTTTTTGCACAACAAAGTGAAATTGTGAATTTGTGGGAAATACTAAAAATAAAATTCAGAAGAAATAGAAGCTTTCCATCCCAATACACTTATCAGATCCCACGTTTTGGAGAGAGAGTAGAAAAATCTAGAGTGAGAGAGAAATATTATATATATGGATTTGCAAAGACAAAATCATAGTAATAATATTGTTATGTCTCTTGGACTTTGGCCCCCATTGAGCCAAGTGAACCCACAAAACAAAAGACATGAATACATCGAGCTCGACAAAAATAATTAATTTCGTCCAAATTTAAGTGATTTTTACTTGATTTAAGTTTAAGTGATTTTCTTTCTCATATGATACTTATTGAATGTTTTGTATGAAGTTGTTGTTTGTTATATGTACATGGAGGTTTGCTAAAACTAGTAAAAGAGTTGAAGGGCTAAGTCAATTAGCATCAAATCCAAGATGTTTCTATGATTGTTTACTAATTACACTTGATATCGTGAAACTAAATTAGTTTAAGTAATTGTCATCAAGCCCTAGATGTTCTTGATTAGAGCGAAAACCAGCTAATTATACTCATCATGTATCTATAGCAAGAGGTTTTATGTCATGCGTGACATGTATGGATAAATGGTACGTAGGTTCATACATAAATTGGCCAGAAAAATTTGATATACGCGATTGACTGTTTTTGCGAACCATTCAGTATGTTTCGTATGTAACACTAGATAGTATAATGAGTCGGATGTTTCATTAATGAAGTCACATCCTACGACTTGGATTTTCAAGGAAGGATATTTTACCAAAAAAATGAGTCGGATGTTTAAATTCTCTTTTGTTTTTAAATGTTGTTCATTACTCTATAATTTTTCCAACAAAACATGATCGTAATAACGTATTTCACACGCTAAGTTAAATAAAATTGGATATAGGAATGGCAAAAACTTTCGGCGCTCCCTCGTCCTCTGTTACGCTAAACTAAATTCTCTTTTGTTTTCAAATGTATTTAGATGTTTAAACTTTCTTTCTTTTTTTTTCTTTTTTTTTTTTTTTGTGTGTTTTATTATTTATACTGTGGGTTATTTCCAGATTTGTTTGCTTATATATGTCAGATCAAATATAAGTTTACATTGAAAAAAATGTTTAGTCAACAATCTAAGTTTGTTCAATCTGTTCTTAATTTTTTTTTATAGTAATTAATAAATTGTCACTTTTTTTATTGCCTACTTTGAACTGATTATTTCTACTTTAAAACACAAATTTTACAAATCTATACCACAGTGCACTTCTTACTATAATAAAGAACACAATTTTGAAATTTTTGCATCGAAAAAACAAAACTGAATGAAATTTAAAATTTTATAAAGTTTCAATTTGAGTAACATAGGCTGATATATATTGAAAACCATGCCTTGACCATAATGTACAACCATAAAAAACAAATTGTCGTGTCACTTTTGTTAGTCATGAGAATCTTATATTTATTTAGACTCTCAATTTTCTATGTTTGTAAATCATTTTCTCAAAAAAAAAAAAAAAAAAATTCTACGTTTCTCATTAATTTCAATAAATTGAAAAACCACATCTCCAAATTGGAAATTTCTTGAGAAAATGAAGACAATAATAATTATTCAATTAAATATAAAAACAAAACGTAAATCGTGATTTTAATCCCTATGTTTCTCTAATTAATCCAAAATAATTAAAAAGATTAAATAAGGGAAATCAACGTCTCACTTTCTAAAATATCTTTAGGAATGAAATAAATAATAATTATTCAATAAAAATAAAAATAAAAACCACCGACTTTAATCCCCGTATTTGTCTAATTAAAAATAAAAGATTTGTTATGAAAAGAAGGGCCATTATGTAGTAATTTGAAGCTTTATTATGATGGCCACCTTGGTATTTGCAAAGAAAATTAAAATTAAGCTCGCATTTTGATGTTGGCCAATTGAAATTGAAACAAAGCTAGCAGTGACCAATAAATAAAGGTTATCTTCAACGATAAATGTGTAGTAAAGCGTCCAGCCTAAATAACAGATGTTGGTCTCTCTCTCTCTCTCCCCCCAACGGTAACAATACTTGCTACTTCCATTCAAACTAGTAATAACAAAAAAATCCTTCCCGCTCCGATGGGTTGGTGGGACGGGGGCAAGATACCCCGCCCCGTGAAGAATAAAAATAAAATAAAATTATTTTGGACATTGTTTGTTTTGAGTATTTGCTTTGAATGTTGATATAGTTAATTTAAGCATTATTTACTTTCAATTTTAAAATTTTGAATTTATATTTCAATTGAAAAAGTGCAGGAAACAGGACGGGCCTGCGCCCTGCCTCGTAGCCATCTCTAATTCAAACAGTAAACATTAGAGTTATCAAACAAGGTTAACTAAGAAGCAAGGAATTGTAGGTGGTGTATATTTGTCTTGAAGTGCTTTCTAAAATTCTCTCACTCAATGAGTGATAAATATATTATTTTATTTGAAGGTAGATTATTATTATTCTTATGTAAAAAAAATTTTAATAAAATATTGTTGGGAGATTTCATAATCCCATCTAGTCGAAGTGGGGTCTAAATACCTCATTTTGGAAATTTTCGGAAGGCGGACTGGGGATTAAAATATCCACATTTCTGCCTGTGTACATATTGATTTTAAAATACAATGTAAATTAAAAAAATAAACGTTAGAACGGGTAAAAATAAAATGTTCAGAATGAGGAATTTTGTCATCCTAAGTTCCGATTACAAAATTTGGATTTTAAATTAACTAATTTTTTAATACATGTTATTTTCTAGGCTACAACAATTTTGTATCACAGAAAGTGAAAAAGGAAAAAGAAAAAGGAAAAATGGCCTTAAAAGTCTTGTGTTTGTAAATTGTAATTTCGTGTATGTAAATTATGTTCGGATTGGAAAAGGACCGAAGAAAAAGGCCAAGAACAGCGGCTACTAAATTAAACGGGCCGTGAGATTATTTTGTCTCGAGACAGGACTACAGTGTGGGCCCAAACGGATACTTAAAGCTTTTCTTAGTGACTGGTTACCGGCGCCTTCCACGCACTCCGGTCTTACAATTTGAAGGCACGTGTTGTTCTGAACGTGGCAGATGTGGCCACCATTTCATTTTTGCCCCTTCATTAAATTTCTCTTTTTCAATTTTTTTTTGGGATTCTTCTAATTTTAGTACGTAATACCAAGTGAGAGAGAGTTTATGGGTTTGGTACTTTGTCGATGGAAAACAGGGATGCAATTGCAATTTTTAAAATTTTTTATGCCTTAAAAATGGGGTGAATATTATTTATTTTTATGCTTTTGTTGGTCTGCCAACTGAATTTGATTTGTAAAGTTCGGAAAATAATTGAATTTGGTTTGGTACCCTTTTAGTCAAACATAGTTATCGAGGAAATCGAGGATTTGATTCAAATGAATGAAATTAGGATATTTGGGTGTCTTTTTGTATTGGGATTTTTCCATTGATCTAAGGGTGTGTTTGATTGCAAGGGTGGAAAATTGGTGGAAAGAAAATGTTTTACAGGGAAAAGATTTGCCTAGAAAATATTTTGTAGGGAAAATGATTTTAAGTGTGTTTGATTGGTATAATATTCCACCTAGAAAATTTTTAAATTTTACGTTCGTTTGGCTTTGTTTTACATGAAAATTGTCCATTAAAGTGATAATTTTTTCCACAATTGGTTATAAAATTTGTTTCCATTGCCAAAAAGTAAAAAAAAAAAACCAAAAAAAAATGTTTCTTAAAAAATCATTTTTTTTATCAAAGTTTAGTGTTCGTTTGGCCTTCGTTTGCATCAAAATTTTCCATGAAAGTGAAATTTTTTTTTACACTTGGTTATGAAATTTGTTTCCATTAAAAAAAAAAAAAAAAAAAAAAAAAAAAAAAAATAGCAGTCAGAAACCAGAATTAATTTTCCCACCTAAAAGGTGGGAATATTCTTTCCTTACACGCACAGAAATTGGCGCGTAGAGGGAAAACCATTGTCAAATTTTCCAAGGCAAATGATGGTCATCAAACACTACAAAAAGGGAAAAGTTGGAAAATGTTTTCTTTTTCCACCCATTTTCCATGCTATCAAACACACCCTAAATGTTTTCATTTCTTTTATGGTTTAGACATGTACGGTCAATCAATGAAAAGGTTAATTTATTTAATCAGAAATTTGCATTCATTTAACTATAACGATTTTTCTTCTATGATCGGATCAACTGAATCTATTCGAAACATTCAGACTAGTAAAAATACGTACAATTACATATCAAACTAATAATTCTATAATTCGAAAAGTCAGCCATTTTCTAGTGGGGTTAAGCTTAAAAAAAGTTAGCCAGCAACTAATCATATTAATTAGTGCTAATTATGTCCATAATAGTATGTTACTTTAGACCGTCGAAATGCCCCATAATACAAAAGTACACAAAGACCATTTAACGTGTTTTCCAACATTAAAAATTTCGATTAACATGAAAATAATTATTGAGGGAGCAGATCCACCTCATCCCGGCTTTCTTCCGGCGGCGGCGTCACCTAAACCATCAGGCAATTCTCCACTCACTCGACTGAAAGTGGGAGTCAGCTTGTCATTCTCCACACTGTCTTCACTTAAGACAAACCCTCAGAATACAGAAAAATAAATAAAAAAATATTTTGGATTAGGTTTAAAATTAATGAACCTGATTTTCAGGGTCTATGCCACCCCCACTCGTGGGCACGACCCTTTTGCCGGATTATATTAATTAATCATGTTTCAGATTCTTCTTTAGATATTAAGTTGACAAGTGGAAATTATATTTATAAAATATATTTTCCATACACGACATGGGTCACAAAATTAAAAAATGCATTAACTTAATCTTGTATTAAATTCTATATGGGGAAAAATAATATAAATTAATTGGTTCAGGATTCCTAGGCATTGTTTTCCAGATCTTACTTTCTTGCCTTTTATGATAATTTTTTAATGATTGGTTACATACCACGATCATATTTCGAGATTGAGAGTTGAGGGATTCTTAGAAATCAGCATCGATTTTTTATTTTTATTTTTAATGATGCTCGAAATAGCAAAATGTATGTATAAGTGAAATTATTTAAATGTTAGGTATGATGGTCGAGAATTGAGCTTCACGATTCGTCATTAAGATGTTTGTACTGACAAGCTTTGATCATCAAATGTGAATTCATAAAATACGATAACGTGGTCGAAAATAATTGAGCTAATAAGCCTCATTGACAAGAACGATTAATTGTACTTAAAATTTACCTTCTTTTTTTTTTTTTGTAGAGTGAGTTAAAACTTATTTAATGGGAAACTAAGTTTAATTTAAGATCAAACATGCTTGAAAGTGTGATTAAAGAATTGAGTGGCATGGCCTAAGGCCATTAGAACTTAGATTCTCTTATTATAAAAATAAAATAAAATTGATAATTGGTAACAAGTCAACAATTTGAACAATTGCAGAAACGGGCCACAGCTTCTCACCATTTAGGTGGAGATGCATTGCTGTATTAATTATTAAATTCTATCCTTTCTTTTAAATTAAAATTAGTAGGTTGAAATTTCGGGACTCAACCCTAGTCCCAACAAGTAGCATTAATGTCATTCGAAACTTAACCGTGTGGATGTAATAGAATCTCCAGATGCATGTAGAATATCTGAACAAGGATGTGAATTACAATTAATCGAAATGGCAAGGGAATCCACGATGGTCAGGTCTATGCGGTAACATGAGCCCAACGTGATGGAGATGATATACACCTCGATGGGGGGTATGGGAACTTTATTGGTTGAAAGAAGATGGTTGGAAGAGACTTCGCATGAGACAAGACAACTGAAATAGTAGCAAAGTAGTCCTCCGTATTCGCCTTGATGAGTGCGGCGGTCCGGTTGCTACCTGCAAAATGAGGTTGGGGGCTTTCTCCCCCATTGTACCTCCGGCGTGAGAATCAGTAACAAGTTTTGAGATGTATATATGGAATGCAAATAGTTCGGGTTTCAAGAAGAAAATACATTTTCTCACATTGGGGTATTTATAGGCACTTGATGGCACACCCCCTGCTCCGAGATTTACGGTGCCACGTGTCCCACGTATGCCTTTCCACTCCCCCACGTTCTGTAGCGTTAACACCCACTCGCATTGCGGTTGGTCATGGTCACGTTTGATGTTGAGTGATTCTTGTCTATCTCATGGCCATTTATTTGGCTGAGTATAGTGGGGGTCGACGTCGCTGGCCTCTTAATGGTAGACGGCTTATGTGAGCGTAGAGGACCTCCGGGGGGTCGATGTCACCATGGGGGGGGGTGCATTGAGTAGCGGTCTTCGAGGAAAATCGTTAATACCATCCTATATCAACAACAATGTGGTACTTTCTGTGAGAGAGACATATGAAAATATGAGAACAAAAATCTCACATCAACTAGACAAAGATTATCTTGAGTTTATAAAGAGATTAAATTATTTTTCACATAATTTGATAATATTTTAAGATGAAATCCAAGTTTGAACGATATGTAAATCAACAAACATTGAGCTAACAACTCGAAATGATCCACAAGGACTATACGTGGATAAGTAAATCACATGCGCTAATAAAGTTTAAGATAGTCATTATCTTAATATAATTAATGACTAATCTAATTTAATTTTTTGTTCTAGAGGTGCCACTGTCAGTGACTCTTTGTCCGTCGAATAGCTACTGCTAACTTCATCTCATTAGTACTGTTGATACATTTGATTTGATTACCGACTGCAATTCTTTTAATTCTTTTATTGTTTTTTTTTACGAGAATCAGCACGTTCGATCTTTACACGAATGAATCAAGAAATTCCTAGTGAGAGTGGATTAGATAATAGCATATCATGCCATTTGTTTCCTTACTTGAAGTTTTATTTTACATAATAAATCTGAACTAAATCTGAAGTACATGGAGTTTGTGTACTTGTACCATAAAGAAGAACTGTGATAAATACAAAATAGGGGTGTTAAATGGGTCGACCTAAGTCGAGTTGCTCAGCTCGCCCACCATCAACCTCGGCTTGGTCTATGTGCGCTGACTCTCCAGTTTTATGTATTTCTTTAGTAAAAATTGCGTTTTCATTCACAACTTACAAGCTTGCTCACGAGTTGAAAGCGAATTGATGGGCGGCTCGCGCGAATAACCCCCTCTACAAAATAGAAAAAGGAAAAAGAAAAGAATTATAAAAACTGTATAGAAGCCTTTTGGGCTTTAAATAAAAGAATCTTTGACTTTTCCCAAGTATCAAATGGACTGAAAAATAAAGGCCCATTTATCATCCAATAAGTATCAAAAAATGAAAAGAATATCATTCCCAATAACGTATATATCACCTTTGTCACGTTATACTGCAAAAACTTCTGGATTGATCTTCAACATAGGAATATTCCGGCGCCCAAACATACCTAGCTGTTGGGAATTGAGTAGCATCACATTAGTAGTTCAGCATGCAGCATGGATCCAGCAATGCCCTCCGGTGCCTATAGGGGCTCTCGATCAGACCATGTTTTGGGTACCTATAGGTTTCACCATCAAAATCATGATTGATGTTACCAAAAATCAGTACATGTTAGATCTCAAACTGGATGCTTGAATACAGCACGAACTGATCTTCAGTATCGAAAATAAAGGCGTCGATGTGTGTCATTGTCACCCCTCCGATGCTTAAATCAAATAGAGAATTTATGTGTAAGGCTATGTGCAGGAAATTATTTAAAAGCGCGCCTGAATAACGAACATCATTCCCATATTTATAGATGTTGGTGGTAGAGTCCTAAAAGGATCCAACCACGTGTAGTCTTTATCCTTATCATGTAAAGTATTTGTGTTATATTGAAAGTGTTGTGTGTTTGAGTTTGTATCAAACTTGTGGTGGGTTAGCAATTTGGATTAGGATAAAGGTTTTGGAAAGTTGCGATAAAAGTAGGACTAATGTTTTGAATGGGTATGAGTTAAGGACAAGGGCATCGTTATTATGGGACATGACCCCGACCTCTTACGCCCGACCTCAATTCTTGGATAATTGAGCGAAGAACAAGATCAGGCTATTATGGTCGAGCTCGGGTTTGTTCGATATCTCTGCACATCAATGGTCATTATATTTATAACCTCTATCAATTCTTGGATGGTTGAATTTGTCCCGTAGAAGCTCTGTGTATTGTCCAGTTCTTGCTAAGCCACTAAAAGATTTGGATCTACCTTGCCCGGTATTTTTGCTAACCTTTCTTCTGCATCGAAGGTCACATAATACAAACCTTGCAATATGGAACAAACAAACATAGAGGAACTAAAATAAATAACATCCAAGTTATAGACAACTAGAATTTACTAGGAATACTAGCTGTGTATTATAGCTCAAGTATATTCTAACTAGGTCAAATTATTAGAATGTCTCTTTTAATTGTACACCTACTTTTATTTCCCTAAAATATATAAAAGAGAAAAAGTTGTTATTATCCATAAGTCATCATCTTTGTGTCATGTTGATATCATATATACTAATTTTACTTTTTTCATTTTTTCCCTCAAGCGCTACGTAGTTTTCTTCTCACGGGACATGGTTTCTCCATTTCTCCACTCAAGCTCCCATACCTCTTTACAGTTTACTCCAATCTTTACACAATCATTCAAGACTTGTCCTTTTTTCTTTTCTCTTTACTATTTGTTGTTTAATTTCGCCTCTTTTTTCTATTTGGATTTTTTTAGATCTTATTTTTTCCTCTTTTGTTTTCTCTCTCTACTTCTCAGATCCCCTTTCACTTTTTCTCCATCGTTGTTCTTACTGCCCATTTGAAATCAACCCACAGGTAACAAAATCACAGATTATTTTCACTATCTGTTCTTCTCTACGATTCGGTCATCATGTATTCCTTTTGGTGAACATTTTTTTCTTTGGACCTTCTTCATTTCTTCATATGATTGGAACCCTACCCAAATTTCAATCGATGCTGCTGTGTTCGCTTCTTCTTTTCTTAAAATCCAAAACCCCTACAATTGCTGAAATCAGATGTGCGTTTTTAAATCTTTGTTTAGGTGTGTTATTTAGGTCCACCAGTGATGAGGAAATGATGTCATAGAATTAGGGGGTTTTGGGCCTATGTGTTTGTCCTTTTGAACCTTTTGTTTGGATGTTCAAATGAAATATTGGTTCCATTTTGGTGTATGTGGCAAGCTCAAAAACTAGTTATAGAAATTAGAATTTAGAAGTTTAGTTAGTTTGGTTATTATATTTGAATAAAGAAAATGAAAGACTGGAATACAACTAAATCGAAATTTAGAATATTAATCAACTTGGATTGTGCTTTTCTAAAATTCGTGGTAAAAGGATAAAGTCTATTGTAATATTTCTCTACTTCTCGATGGTTTGGAAGGGTTTGTAAGACGTGTGCATATCTTTGATATTCAACTTTCACGTGTATTTTTTTGTAAATAAATTATTGTATGATCAATCTTTTGACTTTTTGATAGCAATCATTTCATTAACTTTTATTATTTTTTTCCGGCTATATAAAAAATTAATTACCCTTCATTTCGTTTTTTTTTATCTCAGCATGCACAATCTTGGAGTTGCCTTCAGTACCATTTGAAATCTTATGCTAGGTCAAGTAGCTGACAAATGAGAATCTATTGAGAAGGTGAAAGATGAGGAATTGTTTCACTTTGTAGAAGGAGCCAGCACAAGATTGAAAGTCAATGTTGATATTCGGAGGTACTCATAAATATTTAATTTTCTTTCATTTTTTCTACATCGTGTATCCTTGAGCTATGTTATAGATTTTGCATGATTTTAATTTATGGACATTATCATGTTGTGGAACCCTAAGTTAATTGAAATATATGCTGTATTACAAAAGAATTACTCATTTTCCTCAAGTTGCCTAAGGTTTAACATAATGAGGTCATTTCCAGTACAACCTTGCCTTTTTTCTGTTATGGTCTACGTTTTTCTCCTTTGTCCTTTTTCCTGTTAGTAATTTTTTCATATTTTCTTTGTTACCTTTAGGTTAAGTCGGTGTTGGACAAGGAAAACTTTACATTGGAAGAGCTTCTGGATGAAGAAGAGATAATTCAAGAATGTAAATTATTAAATAGTCTCCTCATAAATTTGTATGGCACTTTTACTTTTCAACTGCATATTTCTATTTATCAGTCTTGTCATCTATGTTCTGTGTGTCTTTTTAATGAGTCATGGTTCCTTGGCAATCACTCCCTTACCATGACTTGCTGGTTTCACTTTTAGTTTTGAAGTTTTGTGAAGATAGTGTGAAATTTTATTGGTGTTTAGTTTAAGAAATAGAGCTCAGGTTGAACAGATGTTGCACTACATCGTCCGGGAGTCTTCAGATGATGCAGATAGCAAACGAATGTTCAGACGTCAAATCGTTTCAGTTTTCAAATCAAATTTATTTTTCCCCAAAACTGATTTTATAAACATGAGGTATTAACTCATTTTACTTGGTTGTTGATTAGTTACTACAATAGGTCAAGAAATCATGATCTATGTCAAGGATATGCACACTAGATTTAACAAAAAAAAGTTTGAAATTGTTACATATCATTTGATTTCTAATAGCAATCTTGAAACTCTCGTCTCGCAATCGTCCATTGATTCTGGGTATGAGGTTAAGTAGTTATTTTGAAATGGATAATCATTTTAACAAAATCACTTAGAAAAAATATAACAGTAATCTTGCAACTTTTACACCAATTGATATTTACCAACGGAATCTGTTTGTAATCAGCAACGGATCATCCGTTAGCAAACGATGGATTATCCGTTAGCAACGGTGATAGAATGTCCATAGAATAAATCACGGACTTGAAATTTTTATTTATAAAAATTCCAAAAGAGTTTATATACAATGATAGTTTAGATGCTTCATAATTTTTTATACAGCGAGTTTGATAGTTTATTTTATTTTTTAACAGATTTGAGTCCAAATATGAAAGAGTCAAGGATGATTTGCATGAGTTTGATCCATGCATAGATCGATGCTGTCAATGGCCCGTCAAATGGTTGTGTTTACAGGTTTATCGTGTTCTTGGCGTGCACACTTCACTAGACGTTCACTTTACGAGTGATGAAGATGTGAATAATTTGAAGTCGAAAATGGCTACATTAAATACGATAACAGAAAACAATCAAAGGATTGATGGTCTCGCTCTACGGCTTGAACGAGCTGAAAAAAAAATTATCAATGGCGCCGAGTTATGAGAAGTGATGCAAGGTATGTTCTAGTTTCAGTTCACAAAATGATGATATGTAGGACTTGTGATATTTTGTATTTGAAATTACAAAAAAGCTAAACAAACAGGGTCAATGATAAGGGCATTGAAAGGACGAGAGAACAAGTATGATCAATCTAACAATCAAGAAACCTAAACATTCAGACCATAAACATAAACATAAAAGTGCAAGAAATAAAGAAATCAACACAAGGATTTTTTCGGCCGTAGCCCCAGAGGTTCGGCGACCGCTTCTAACGCCTAATCCCCTGTTGAGCATCCATTATAAATGGATAAAGCTCTTGTTACACTATAAAGCCAAAACTGGCAGCCAAGATACAGAATATTGTTCAAGAAATTACAAGAACCATATCACAGATACTTATCTTCGTATGAATCACACAGATTCACCAATAATCGGCCAGATCTCACCCAAACCACTCCAATCAGACACACAGTCTACTGCTCTCACAGAATCACGTAGATTCTTACACAGGAACACTCAGTTCAACACAATAAGCCTTTGATCTAGGCTATTACAGATTTCCCTCATTACTTTTCAGTATGTCTAACCCTAGAATCACGAAGAAGAAGAAAGGGTTTCAAGAGAGAACGAGAGAGAGCGTTTTTCAGAAGTCTGGCAGTCAACCAAGTGAGAGATCAATCGTTCAGCCAAGTGTGATATTTAGGTTAGAAGCTTCTAGCACTTCATCCAACGACCATCCACATGCCATGTGTTACAATCCAGTTAAACCCATCTTGTAAGAAAGTTGTCAAAGCATAAAACACGACTTTCCTTCTAATTTGAAAGCACACTTTAAACAGGTGCAGGGTTCGAAACTCAACAGGCATTTTTCAGGGAGTGAAGTGGCAATTTTTGATTGACAATGTTTTCTTTAATTTTTATTTAACTACCAATGAGAAAATGTCAAGTGTATGTGTGTTTTTTTTCCTGTAACTTACCCTGTCCCTATAGCATTTTTCTTGAAATTAATATTGTTTTGGTATTTTGGTAATCGGTGGAAGTGGGATATATAGTATTTGTTATAGCATTCTGCATCCACGAAAACAACCCGAACACTAGTTATCTACACTCGAGACATATACTTTGTCTCTAGAAAATGACAAGATATAAGTAGGATTTAATAGAGAGAAAAAATATACAAATAAATAAGTTTATAATTATACAAGAAAATCAAGAGAACAAAAGAACATTGGGTCATGCTACATGTACCGAATATTTTTACGTAATCTTTTACCGACTACTCACAATAGAGGGTGGGGACCACATCTTGGGATTTTTTATTCACGCGGGGCACGCGTACATGTGAGAGGGGGTAAACAATTCAGTAGGGAGTATTATGTACAAATAGATTTATCCAAGAACATTATAAATAGATTTCATTAACTATTCTTGTAAGTTGCATCCTTTCGTTCGAGACTTGAAATAAAAAAGAAACCTTTATATAAGTTACCAGTCAACTTTACACAATTTTCATGTCATCTTATTGAAGATGGATCAAAACAATTTAACACTAATTTTCAAAATATTTTGACTAGACAACCCTGTGAATGAGCCTAGACTAAGTTGAGTTGATTCCAATCCAATTCTTAAACGAGTTGAGTCATCTCAAGCCTCAACTCTCAATCTATTTTGACACCGCTAAGCATGAGATTCTTCTCCCATGTCATAATGCCGTATTGAATGATATACAATTCATTAGGGCCCCGTTCGGGAGGGCTTAAAATCCAATTAAAATTGAAAATATGGCCGTTATTGGGTCCCACCCGTCTAATAAAAGTCAACTATAACGGCTATATTTTCAATTTTAATCTGATTTTAATCCCTCCCAAACAAGCTCTAGATATGTTGACAAGTTGTCTCAAACAGACCAACCCAACCTAACCGTTCATATTGGGTTGGGTTTGGGTTGAAGCAAAAATCGATCCAACCCAACCTATGTCCACTATTTGTACATGATCATATGGCCCTATACTACTAGGGTTGCCACATGACCCCCCTATAGGTGGGGGTACATGACCATATGGCTCTGTACTGGCGCCCCGTATAGGGGGGGCCTGTAAATATGTAACATTCCTCCATGTGCAGGTCAAAACTTAAACCTTTTTTTTAATTACTGAAAGTCCAACACATCATTTTAAGATAATTAAACTCTCTCGTACAACTATATATCGAAAGTATAGAAGATTTGTAATGAAAAAGTACAATAAAGCTATTTGCACACGACCATTTGGCCATATACTACTAGGGTTGCCACATGGCCCCCCCAATAGGCGGGGGTACAGGACCATATGGCCCTGTACTGGCGCCACTCTTGAACAGGCCCCCGCCAGAACCGAAAAAGAATGTGATAAAATTTGACCAATATTAAATTATATCCCATAGCCATGGCTGCTTCAGGTGCTTTACTCACAAGAGCAAATAATTAATTGATAATGTCAGCTAATACATTAGGTTTAAATAAGTGTTTTAAATTGATTAAAAAATTCCATACAATGGAGATAAAAATTCATAAGTTATTTAGATTAAACCACTTCCTAAACTTGAATTGTTTTTATTTTAATGGAATTACTAAAAAAGGTATGATTCTTCCGAAAGTTGCATTTCTTAAAAGCTTATTGCACGTACAGCTTTGTCATCTGTTACCTGCTCTACAATTATTAATTTTTGTGGCTGAAAATTTAGTACACAAGACATGTCTTGGACTATATAACTAGGAAAGTAAGCAAAACTGTTACACTAGAAATCGTTAAGAAGAATGGAAAATGATACAGCAAAGGATGATGTCGAAAATGGTGGTTCTATCTTGTGTGATGAACTGGTTGAAGAAGGGGCAGTGGCTGTCGTTGACAGATGCATGAGTTTTACTCGAACGTATCAACAATCTCCTCAGAGCATAGCTAAGGTAAAAGTGAATACAAGTTTTGTAATAGCTCATTTATGAAAATTATAGGCGTGTCAAACTTTTGATTTGAAAAAACGAATGGACCTAATGTGATTTGCCATGTTAAAGACAAGATTATTGAATTCATTTGTACATTTTCTTGTCAACTTAAGTTTTTAAATGAGACGATTCAACATGGTATCATAGCAGTCAAATGTTCTTAGTTCAAGTCTCGTTATCATACAAAAAACTGTAAATGCCAATTTCAGCATGTATGCGAAGGGTCTAGTTGATAAATTTGTCGACATCTATATTAGAATCTCATATTGATCGGTGATATTTACAAGATCAACTTAATAAGGTGAGGACAATCCTCTCTTAGCAAGCCGATTTTGTTAGGTCGAGTTAGGCCCAATATCCTTTTTAATATGGTATCAGAGCAGATCCAGTTTTGTAATGTTGGGTGCACTCAATATCGATTTGTTCACAATTGTTTGTATGGTCCACGCTATGCGTGAGGGGGCGTATTAGAATCCCACATTGAATGGTGATATTTACAAGATGCACTTAATAAGGTAAGGGCAATCCTCCCTTAACAAGTCGGTTTTGTTAGGTTGAGTTAGACCCAATATCATTTTTAATAATCTATAAGGTTTTTCAAAGTTGATTTCTGTAATGTTCATCAAAAAAAAAAAAGTTGATTTCTGTAATAATATCTGAGGTTGATGAATTTTTATGGTCTCAGGAGTATCCAGCCATGCAGACTTTGGTGTTAGCTTACCAGTCCCTTGGAGTTGTTTATGGAGACCTAGGAACTTCCCCTGTCAATGTATTCTCCTCAACTCGATTAACAAAACTCACAGAAGAAGATCTTTTAGGAACACTAAGCCTAATTATCTGGACATTAACGGGTCTCGTGTTAATTAAATACGTGTTTATTGTTCTCGAAGCAAACGATCATGGAGAAGGTGGAACTTTCGCTCTGTATTCTTATATCTGTCAACATATTAAAATTCGGAGCAAGTTCAGCATCAGGAATACAAGATTGGAGTCGGATGAAGATGTGACTTACTACAGTCGAGGAATCCCTCTGCATAAAAGGACGAGGAAATTTCTTGAGACAAATCATACTGCTCAAAACTTTCTTACTGTTCTTGTGTTGCTTGGAACTTGCATGGTTATTGGGGATGGAGCACTCACCCCAGCAACTTGTGGTAATTTCTGCTTCTACTATTAAATTAGACACTTGTTTTCGACACATTGAGTTGGACATGACAATTGACAATTTGCATCTCCTTAATCTTATCTAGTCGTGTTCTTTACAGTTGCGTGTATCAAATATACCCTGAACGACAAAAAGTTAAAAACTAATAGAGCTAAACTACTATTAGCCTGGGAAACTATTAAGACTTGGATTCTATTTCAAAAGATCAAGTTTATTTAGAGTAACTCAAACCTTTATTTTGGTTAATATAACTAATGTGAAATTTCTCTCTTAACAAAAACTATTTTTTATCATTTTTTATATTTAACTAATGTAGAATTTTACATAAATAAAATATTCATCGAACTACCTGTATGCTCATTTTGTTTTCTTCAGTTCTTTCAGCCCTTCAAGGAATTCAATCTCGCTCCTCAAAAATCACGCAAGGTACGTTGTTGGCCATGAAAGATTTCAAGGCAAAAGGTGCCAATAATCAAAGCTTCTAATAACATGTTTGGCACATTGTACTATGAAACTCTGCATTTAAGTTCTTCTCATCTTGATTACATTCGGTGTTGCCTAATTCAACATACTAAATATATCGTTTAATGTTTTCTAAGCAAAGTTCCTATATTCCATTGCTGCAGATCACGTTGTTTGGATATCTGTTGTACTTCTAATAGCCCTTTTTGCTTTCCAACGTTATGGAACTAGCAAAGTTGGCTTCTCCTTCTCTCCTATAATGTTGCTGTGGTTTGTTACCAATGTGTCAATTGGCACCTACAACATCATCAAGTACCATCCATCAATTATTAAGGCTGTATCTCCTCACTACGTTGTCAAATTCTTCTCGAGAAACACCAAGACGGCGTGGGATCTTCTTGGAGCCGTATTCTTGAGCATAACAGGTGTATCCTCAATTCCATCAAGCATGCTCTATAGGGGATTTCTAAGTATCCGACATCACCCAGAGTGAATAATCTGAGTGCATCAATATTAATGTAACACACGAGTCCAACTAGGTTTAGGCACGGATGACTAGCATTCTCTAGGACTTCTCCAAATTCTTTAAAGTAACTTGGCTGCTAACTTGCAACTTATATGCACTATGACAGGAGCTGAGGCAATGTTTGCTGATTTAGGTCACTTCAACAAGAGAGCAATTCAGGTTAGAAACAGCAACTCAAGAAATTTTGTAATTATTTGAGGGCTATCAACTTAATCAAATTAAAATAACTATGGTACCTGCAGTTGGGTTTCTCTTTCGTGGTTTATCCTTCATTAATCATCACCTACGCGGGTGAAACGGCTTATTTAGTAAAGCACCCGGAGAAAATCAGTGATGCCTATTACAGTTCCCTACCAGATCCTGTATACTGGCCAATGTTTGTTATTTCTACCCTGGCTGCAGTTGTTGCAAGCCAATCTATGATTTCTGCAAGCTTTTCAATAGTAAAACAGTCACTCGCTCTTGGTTGTTTTCCTCGAGTTAACATAATTCACACCTCTTCCAAGCATGAAGGGCAAGTCTATTCCCCAGAAATCAACTACATTCTCTTGATTCTCACGGTTGGTCTAGTCCTCGGATTCAAAGGTGGTGTTGAACTAGCAAATGCATACGGTAAGGCTAAATCTGATTAAAATCCAAGGAACTTTTCTACAATGTCTAAATAATACAATATTGGTTGGATTTCTAATAATTATTTAGCCAGGGTTATAGTTGCTGACATTTTTCCAATAACTACAGGCGTTGTTGTCATCTGGGTCATGATCATAACCACTTTTTTGACAACATTAGTGATGTTGGTCATATGGAAGACAAATATTCTACTCATCCTAGGTTTTTTCTTGCCCTACATGTTAATTGAGAGCATATTCATGACATCTTTGTTAAAAAAAATCCCACAAGGAGGATGGGTACCTTTTGCTATATCGGCTATCTTCTTGATTATAATGCTATCGTGGACATACGGGACGAGTAAAAAGAGTGCGTATGAAGCAGAAAGAAAGATGAGCACAAGGGAACTGAATGAAATGTTATCAAGCAGCAATGTTTATCGGACACCAGGAATTTGTTTTTTCTTTACCGACCTGGTCAACGGAATTCCACCCATTATCCGGCATTACATTCAGAACACAAACTCTGTTAAGGAAATTGTGGTGATTGTCACTGTTAGAACATTACCAATCAAAACTGTTCTACTGCAGGAAAGGTTCAATGTCGGGAAATTAGGACTTGAAGGGGTTTACAGGTGTTTGGTTCAGTTTGGGTACAAGGATTCTCAGGACATGAAAGGAGATGCCTATATTAATTCAGTGGTGGTAAAACTGCAAGAGCATGTTGACAATATGAATGAAAAACGAAAAATTCAATCAGCAGCACAAAATGGGATTGTTTTTGTCACAGGCCGGACAATCCTCAAAGCAAACCAGGGCAATGGAATGCTAGCACGCTTCACAATTGATTATTTATACAGATTTCTTCAGAAAAATAGCAGGGCAGCAGTTTCAACACTCGAAATCCCACCAGAAAGAACATTGCAGATTGGGATGCTCTACGAAATCTAAAGCTGGACTGCATTATCTCACTACGTGGAGGTTTTTTTGCCCCTGTTTGGTAGAGATTAAAATCAGATTTTTAGTAAATTTTGATAAAAGTGGCTGAAAAGTTGTGGGCCCGTAAAATGTATGGTTAAAATTAATTGTTGACTTTGACGTAAATTAAAATCTCTGAATTTTAATTTCTACCAAACATGGGCAAACGTGCAGTGTAATGTTTTATATAACCTCTTTACTCCAGCATAATCACTTGAACCAGAAATATTTGCCTCGAGGACAAGACATTGACCCAAAAAAAAAAACATGGGTGCATTAATAGCAGAGAATGTGAACATAATCAGCAGATGTACATTTGAGCTGATTCTATGTATTACACTGGTTGCCCTAACCTTAAACCTATTGCCTAAACCATTTCGTGAGACACGTTCTTCATATCCTCCGATACTTAAGTTTACCCACTAAATTTCTTTGTTCCCAGCAAAAGCAGAAACATCCTTGAACTGAAGCGTCCTCAGAAGTACTTAAGAAAAATAAATGTGAAATATCAATTGTTCAAAGAACGTTTCAAAGATTAACTGCACATACAAAAGCATCTTAAAAACAGAATATATCTTTTCTTCTGTTGTAAGTGCATATCGGACCTCTATTCAATCCAATTTAGGGCATGAAAGACAGAGTAAACTAATTCATGCAGAAAACATAAAGACGAAAGCATTTTGAAAGCGAAGGCCCTCCCCTCTACATACCAAAACACAGTTAGCCCATGGCATACTTCTGAGTCCAGCTCCTTGCAGTGGTCTCATACTTGTTCCTGTCTGTCTTGTACATGTGAGCAATCTCGGGCACCAGAGGATCGTCTGGATTTGGGTCCGTCAACAACGAACAAATAGAAAGCAACACCTAAAATTGGAAATAATAAAACAATTCAACTTCCTTGCACTCTGAATTTGAAAGTCTCACGGAATGCAATTATGAAGTGATGTATTCTGTGATTACATTTTCATTAAAAGCTGAGGGTACAATTTGAAGATAAGCAATCAGTTGAATTCCCGGGGTGATTGTGGCATAACTTTTACAACCAGCATTACACCACTTGTAATATTTATACTGAGACTAGATTCATTTGAGAAAAATAGGGCATCTGCCGTGGGGAAAACGAACCTTGGAAATATTTAGGGCAGGGCTCCATTGCTCCTTCAATATATCAAGGCATATGCTTCCATTGCTGTCAATATTTGGGTGGAAAACTTTTGTCCTGAAAGCAACCTGCAAAGTCATCATTATGAATGTATAAGAAATCCAAATAGTATTTTCTATTTACAAAAAGAAAAGGCGAAAAATTCCAAAGTTTCAGGACGACTAAAGCACGTGAACACCTTAGGAGGGGAGGAAAATGGATAGTGACTTGGATAACCCCACCGGTATAAGGACTATCTGGACGGCCCATGATCGTGGCTTGCCAATGAAACACGTTTATTATATGAATTGTACAGTAATTTAATTCTACTTTTCATTTAATTATTACATAAAGACACATAAACTTTTGTTATAGTATCAGTAGTGTTTGATATCATTATTCTTTTCTATTTGGATACGGTCGAAGGTCATTTGACTCCCCAACTTGCCTATATATTTTTATTTTTCGAAGAAAAATTATTGCCATCAAGGTTTGGGAAACCGACTCGATCGGACTTGAGCCTCTAGATTGACCGTGCCACGAGCTATTTGATACAAATTCAAAATGCTTGTCCGCTACTAACGTGATTGTTGACGATGTACAACTCTAAATAGATTGTTAGTGATATGTTAGATGTTGAGTTAATGGGTTAAATGCACCAGTGGTTATTGAAGTTTTTAAGTAATTACTCTAGTGATTGGTAAATTTTTTTATTTTTTTTTTCATATATAATAATAATCACTCAAATTTCTTACTATTATACTAATGATAACTCATAAAAGAAATATATGAAATCGTATGTGACACCATCAACTATCAACGTGTTACCAAACAACATTATTTATTTTGCCAAGTTAGTAAAATTGGGAATTGAAAAAGTAATACGATTCTAATTTTTGATCAGATTATGTTTACATCATATAATTAATTCATGTATTTCATTTTAACAACGATTAATACTGACTTGGAATGTCATTTGGTAACATTTAGGCGCGGATGAATTTAGGATCGGATTAAAAAAAAAATGTCACATATTTTTTTATGGACTAAAAATTGAAATGGTTGGGACTTGCTTGGGTGAAAGTGCACATAGGTAATTAACGGTGTCACTTATGATTTTAGTGTTAGTTTAACAATCAAACGACCTCATTCTCTTCCTTGAGATTAAGAGTACTAAATTAATGTAGTAATATATTAAACGAAGGTCAGCACCACTAGCGTTACGTTATCTTTCGAGTCCTTTTTGACAATGATTTCCATTTTCTTAGTGCAAAAATTTTAAATTTTTTCTTGTTTTAATGAAGTTAAATCAAGAAGACGTGTTCAATAATTAATAAGAACTATTTTTACTTATTGGAAATAATGGGATCAAAAGAGGGCTAAAAATTTTTGTGGCTGAAAATTTAGTGGCTGAAAATAATTATTAATTTTTGTGGCTGAAAATTCAGTACACAAGACATATCTTGGACTATATAACTAGGAAAGTAGGCAAAAATGTTACACTAGAAATCGTTAAGAAGAATGGAAAATGATATAGCCAAGGACGATGTCGAAAATGGTGGTTCTATCTTGTGTGATGAACTGGTTGAAGAAGGGGCAGTAGTTGTCGTTGACAGTTGCATGAGTTTTACTCGAACATATGAACAATCTCCTCAGAGCATAGCTAAGGTAAAAGTGAATACAAGTTTTGTCATCGCTCATTTATGAAAATTATACGTGCATCAAACTTTTGATTTAAAAAAATGAGTTGACCTAATGTGATGTGCTGTGTTAAAGACAAGATTATTGAATTCATTTGCCCATTTTCTTGTCAACTTAAGTTTTTAAATGAGATGATTCAACATGGTATCAGAGCAGTCAGATGTTCTTAGTTCAAGTCTCGCTATCATACAAAAACTGTAAATGCCAATTTCAGCATGCACGCAAAGGGTCTAGTTGATAAATTTGTCGACATCTATAAGGTTGTTCAAAGTAGATTTCTGTAATAATATCTGAAGTTGATGAATTTTTTATGGTCTCAGGAGTATCCAGCCATGCAAACTTTGGTGTTAGCTTACCAGTCCCTTGGAGTTGTTTATGGAGACCTAGGAACTTCCCCTCTCAATGTATTCTCCTCAACTCGATTAACAAAACTCACAGAAGAAGATCTATTAGGAACACTAAGCCTAATTATCTGGACATTAACGGGTCTCGTGTTAATAAAATACGTGTTTATTGTTCTCGAAGCAAACGATCATGGAGAAGGTGGAACTTTCGCTCTGTATTCTTATATATGTCGACATATTAAAATTCGGAGCAAATTCAGCATCGGTAATACAAGATTGGAGTCGCATGAAGATGTGACTTACTACAGTCGAGGAATCCCTCTGCGCACGAGGACGAGGAAATTTCTTGAGACAAATCATACTGCTCAAAACTTTCTTACTATTCTTGTGTTGCTTGGAACTTGCATGGTTATTGGGGATGGAGCACTTACCCCAGCAACTAGTGGTAATTTCCGCTTCTACGATTAAGCCGCTGTTTGGCCTGCATTACTTTGAGGAAAAAATGAAGAATTTTACCCTTTTTTTCAAATTATTTTGCCCCACTATCTCACATGCCGGTCAAATATTTCGGCGGCCCCCACTGTTCAACGGTAATAATTTTTCTAGAAATGGACAAATAATGTCTAACAAACAGGGGCTTATTGAAAACTTGTTTTCGACCCGTTGAGTTGGACATGACAACTGACAATTTGCATCTCCTTAATCTTATCTAGTCGTGTTCTTTATAGTTACGTGTATCAAATATACCCTAATCGACAAAAAGTCAAAAACCAATAGAGCTAAACTAAACTACTATTAGTCCGGGAAACTAGTAAGACTTGGTTCCATTTCAAAAGAACAAGTTTCTTTAGAGCAACTCAAACCTTTACTTTGGTTAATATAACTAATTTGAAATTTCTCTCTTAACAAAAACTAGTTTTTATCATTTTTATATTTAACTAATGTAGAATTTTACCTAAATATATATTCATCGAACTACCTGTCCGCTCATTTTGTTTCCTTCAGTTCTTTCAGCCCTTCAAGGAATTCAATCTCGCTCCTCAAAAATCACGCAAGGTACGTTGTTGGCCAAGAAATGTTTCTGAAAGCCAAAAAGTGCCTATAATCAAAGCTTCTAATAACTTGTTTGGCATGTTGTACTATTAAACTCTGCATTTAACTTCTTCTCATCTTGATTATATTCAGCCCCTGTTTGTCATCCATTATTTCAAAACATTGTTTGCTACAGTAAGATTCTTCACCACACATTTATCCAATAAAATATTCTACACATAAACCAATAAAGTAACTTTAAATTTCAACCACACATTCTCCAAAAAATACTATTCATTACACCATTTTAACAACAAAAATGGATGACAAACAGGCTCTCAGTGTTGTCCAGATCAGCATTCTAAACATATCGTTTAATATTTTCTAAGCAAAGTTCCTATATTTCATTGCTGTAGATCACGTTGTTTGGATATCCGTTGTACTTCTAATAGTCCTTTTCTCTTTCCAACGTTGTGGAACCAGCAAAGTTGGCTTCTCCTTCTCTCCTATAATGTTGCTGTGGTTTGTTACCAATGTGTCAATTGGCACCTACAACATTATCAAGTACCATCCATCAATTGTCAAGGCTGTATCTCCTCACTACGTTGTCAAATTCTTCTTGAGAAACACCAAGACGGCGTGGGATCTTCTTGGAGCCGTATTCTTGAGCATAACAGGTGTATCCTCAATTCCACGAAGCATGCTCTATGGGGGATTTCTAAGTATCCGACATCACCCAGAGTGAATAATCCAAGTGCATCAATATTAATGTCACACACGAGTCCAACTAGGTTTAGGCACGGGTGACTAGCATTCTCTAGGACTTCTCCAAATTCTTTAAAGTAACTTGGCTGCTAACTTGCAACTTATATGCACTATGACAGGAGCTGAGGCAATGTTTGCTGATTTAGGCCACTTCAACAAGAGAGCAATTCAGGTTAGAAATAGCAACCCAAGAATTTTTGTAATTATTTAAGGGCTATCAACTTAATCAAATTAAAACTACTATGGTTCCTGCAGTTGGGTTTCTCTTTCGTGGTTTATCCTTCATTAATCATCACCTACGCGGGTGAAACGGCTTATTTAGTGAAGCACCCGGAGAAAATCAGCGATGCCTATTACAGTTCCATCCCAGATCCTGTATACTGGCCAATGTTTGTTATTTCTACCCTGGCTGCAGTTGTTGCAAGCCAATCTATGATTTCTGCAAGCTTTTCAATAGTAAAACAGTCACTCGCTCTTGGTTGTTTTCCTCGAGTTAACATAATTCACACCTCTTCCAAGCATGAAGGGCAAGTCTTTTCCCCAGAAATCAACTACATTCTCTTGATTCTCACAGTTGGTCTAGTCCTCGGATTCAAAGGTGGTGTTGAACTAGCAAATGCATACGTTAAGGCTAAATCTGATTAAAATCCAAGGAACTTTTCTACAATGTCTAAAATAATACAATATTGGTTGGATTTCTAATGATTATTTAGCCTGGGTTATGGTTATTGACATTTTTCCAATAACTACAGGCGTTGTTGTCATCTTGGTCATGATCATAACCACTTTTTTGATAACATTAGTGATGTTGGTCATATGGAAGACAAATATTCTACTCATCCTAGGCTTTTTCTTGCCCTACATGTTAATTGAAAGCATATTCATGACATCTTCGTTAAAAAAAATCCCACAAGGAGGATGGGTACCTTTTGCTATATCGGCTATTTTCTTGATCATAATGCTATCGTGGACGTACGGGACGAGTAAAAAAAGTGCGTATGAAGCAGAAAGAAAGATGAGCACAAGGGAACTGAATGAAATGTTATCAAGCAGCAATGTTTATCGGACACCAGGAATTTGTTTTTTCTTTACCGACCAAATCAACGGAATTCCACCCATTATCCGGCATTACATTCAGAATACAAACTCTGTTCAAGAAATTGTGGTGATTGTCACTGTTAGAACTTTACCAATCAAAACTGTTCTACTGCAGGAAAGGTTCAATGTCGAGAAATTAGGGCTTGAAGGGGCATATAGGTGTTTGGTTCAGTTTGGGTACAAGGATTCTCTGGACATGAAAGAAGATGCCTATATTAGTTCAGTGGTGGTAAAACTGCAAGAGCATGTTGACAGTATGAATGAAAAACGAAGAATTCAATCAGCAGCACAAAATGGGATTGTTTTTGTCACAGGCCGGACAATCCTCAAAGCAAACCAGGGCAATGGAATGCTAGCACGCTTCACAATTGATTATGTATACAGATTTCTTCAGAAAAATAGCAGGGCAGCAACTTCAACACTTGAAATTCCACCAGAAAGAACATTGCAGATTGGGATGCTCTACGAAATCTAAAACTGAGACTGCATTATCTCACTACGTGGAGGTTTTTTTGCCCCTGTTTGGTAGAGATTAAAATCAGATTTTTAATAGATTTTGATAAAAATGGTTGAAAAGTTGTGGGTCCGTAAAATGTATGGTTAAAATTAATTGTTGACTTTGACGTAAATTAATTTCTACCAAACATGGGCAAACGTGCAATGTAATGTTTTATATAACCTCTTTGCTCCAGCATAATCACTTGAAACAGAAATATTTGCCTCGAGGACAAGACATTGACCCAAAAAGAAAACATGGGTGCATTAATAGCAGAGAATGTGAACATAATCAGATGTACATTTGAGCTGATTCTATGTATTACACTGGTTGCCCTAACTTTAAACCTATTGCCTAAACCATTTCGTGAGAACACGTTCTTCATATCCTCCAATACTTAAGTTTACCCACTAAATTTCTTTGTTCCCAGCAAAAGCAGAAACATCCTTGAACTGAAGCGTCCTCAGAAGTACTTAAGAAAAATAAATGTGAAATATCAATTGTTCAAAGAACGTTTCAAAGATTAACTGCACATACACAAGCATCATAAAAACAAAATATATCTTTCCTTCCATTGTAAGTGCATATTGGACCTCTAGTCAATCCAATTTAGGGCATGAAAGACAGAGTAAACTAATTCATGCAGAAAACATAAAGACTAAAGCCTTCTGAAAGCGAAGGCCCTCCCCTCTACATACCAAAACACAGTTAGCCCATGGCATACTTCTGAGTCCAGCTCCTTGCAGTGGTCTCATACTTGTTCCTGTCTGTCTTGTACATGTGAGCAATCTCGGGCACCAGAGGATCGTCTGGATTTGGGTCCGTCAACAACGAACAAATAGAAAGCAACACCTAAAATTGGAAATCATAAAACAATTCAACTTCCTTGCACTCTGAATTTGAAAGTCTCACGGAATGCAATTATGAAGTGATCTATTCTGTGATTACATTTTCATTAAAAGCTGAGGGTACAATTTGAAGATAAGCAATCAGTTGAATTCCCGGGGTGATTGTGCCATAACTTTTACAACCAGCATTACACCACTTTTCCTCGTAATATTATACAGAGCCTAGATTGATTTGAGAAAAAAGGGGCATCTGCCGTGGGGAAAACGAACCTTGGAAATAGTTAGGGCAGGGCTCCATTGCTCCTTCAATATATCAAGGCATATGCTTCCATTGCTGTTAATATTTGGGTGGAAAACTTTTGTCCTGAAAGCAACCTGCAAAAGTCATCATTATGAATGTATAAGAAATACAAATAGTATTTTCTATTTACAAAAAGAAAAGGCGAAAAATTCAAAAGTTTCAGGACAACTAAGCATGTGAAACACCTTAGGAGGTTTGAAAGGGTAATCTGGAGGAAAATGGATAGTGACTAGGAAAACCCCACCGGTATAAGGACTATCTGGAGGGCCCATGATCGTGGCTTGCCAATGAAACATGTCCTCAGCAACAGGGCCTGAAATATGCACAAAGTGGGAGAGCAAATGAGTAACAACAAATTAGATTCTAGAGCATCTTCATCATAAATCCCAACAGGTTAGTATCTCAGTGAAAAAGTTCACAAAAATAAATTAAAAGAGTTCCAAATTATAAGGTATTCAAATACAATTAGCTCGTATACAGAACCAAGAGAGAGAAAATTACAGCTTATCATCAAATTTCAAGAAGATCATTACCAACTTAAAGTGTGAAAACTGGAAGTACAAAAGAATGGAACACTTTGGTTATGTAAACATGTATTGAACCATGGCCTTGTGGGCTCAGCAGTTGACCTGTGTTCCTGGACGCACACCTAGGTCCACAAATTTCAAGACTCGAAATACTAATGTTCATCAATTAGTCGAAGGGCTATAAAGCTTTTAAACATTATCAAGAGAAGTGATCTTCCAATCGCATTTCGGCTCATTGTCAAAACAGATGACTACATCCAGATAAACACTCTAACTGCAAAAGTACCCCAAGGAAGATGTATAAAAGTAGGAATAATAAAGCTGCATTTCGATTTGCTTTCAAACATCATTTCTGATGTTTTACTTCTTGTGAATGCTTTCAAAATTAAAAACTCCAATGTAAAATAAATAATGGATGATCAAAGCCACCTAGAACAAGGAATAAAAGACATTACATAATGCATAAAACAACTATCTCGTTATAATAAAGCTCCACTCTAACAAAACTCAGTCTAAAGAACCCATAACTGCTTTACAAAAATCAACCCCGTACAAAAAAAGATCAAAATCAATTTTTAAGAAATCACAAACAAATGTACAATTATAAGCAAACAGAAAACTCCCTTCTTTAAAAAACCCAGTTGCATAAACCTAAAGAAAAAAGTGCTTCTTTTCTTTTTTCCTTCTTTTTTTTTGGGTTCATGGAATGTTGGTAGTATACCAGCGCTGCAAGAGGTAGGAGGATCCTTCTGAAGATCCTTGAGCTCCTTCAAGATCCGCTTCGAAGCCATCTGCGGTTCCTATAATTCACCACAAAAAATCCAGATCCAACTCAAAACATGTACAATTTTCTACCACCCAAAAATTCTTCTGAAAGAAAAACACAACCCAGAAAACAATAAACATAGATATGGATCGAAAGAGTCTTAAATTGAAATTTTACCAGAAAAAAATATGATCCTCCTGCTGGGTTTTCTAGATAGGGTAATCTGAGGAGGGTAAGGAAACTTTATTACTCTTTGAGACAAGAAAAAAATAGCAGAGGAAATGGAAATTACGTGAGTAAATGAGTTTTTATAGGTGGAGATTCTAACATGGAGTCCAATGGATTAATTGGAGAAGAAGATTCTTGTTTTGTAATTTGCAAGGCAAATTTTCACTATTGGTTCCTAAACTATAATTTTATGTAGTAGGTTAATCCTTATCCTTTCTCAACTTTCAATATAGTTAAAATAAGTCCTAACTCCTAACCAATGTTTTAAAAATTAGAATGGGTATCGACTAAGAAAAGGTAAATAATCAAGTCAAGATCGAATCGAGGTCTAATAAACAAAGATAAAAAAATAAATAAAAAGTTAAACTAAGCAAGTCGATTCTTAACATGAATCTTTATGTTCTTAACTTGCTGTGAACTATTTTCATTTCTTTTATTTTTTATGTATAAATATACCGATTTAGGTACCTATTTAATCTAGTTTTGCCAACAATAATATTAACAATCCAAGGTTTTATTAAGCCCATGTTTGTGAGGTTTAAAACTAGATTTTTAATAAATTTTGATTAAAGTTTTTTAAATATATGATTAAAAAATTGTGGGATCCATAAAATATGTGGTTAATATTTATTGTTTGACTTTAATTTCGATTTAAATCAATACCAAACATGGGCTAAATTTGTCAAGGCCTTCATATGCCCAAAGTTATAGTAGCAGAATTTGTATCCCAACTCTAGCCTATGCCAGTATGCCTAGACACTTTTAAATTCAATCGTATTTTCATAAGGATCGCAAAATGATTGAATGAAAATTTAAATGGTTTCCGCCATTATGATTTATGTTAAATTTCAAGGACTCTGTTGTTATAATTAATGGGGTATTAGAGGGATATTATTGAGGAAATAATGTATTTTAAATAATAATATGATGGAAAATATTAAATATGTGGTAAAAAGTAAGAAAAAGTTATTATTGTTATACAAAATATTATTTTATTAAAAAATATGTGATTGAAAATGAATTTTGAAAGAATGTGTGTATCAAACAGGGATTAAGTATTAAACTTGCTTGTCGAGCGATAAGTTGAGAGCCAATAGTGAAATTATTACTTTTCATTAATCGAAGGGAACGGCCCAATAAAATACATTTTTGAACCAAAAAGGGCCAAATAATTCACTTTTATTCCATGTGGGGTCCATGAGAGGACATGTTTCCTTTCGGCTGAAAGGAACACTATACATCTACCTTGATTTTGTGGTTCTCAAATATGTAGTGAATATTTTAGTATTAAGGAACTTAAAATAATATTCTCAAATAACATTTTTCAAGGCAGAATTTTACCGTTGGTCCCTCAAATATTTCCAAGTTACAATCAACATTTTAAAAATCAATCGAAACATCAACCAATAAAAAGTAAATAGTCATATTATATGTACATAGATAGATGTACACATAGGGGTTCACATAATGTGAGTGGGGTGGAGCCCATGCTACGGTATCGTGGGTCCAACCCCACTCACATTATGTGAATCTCTAGATATACACGTAGATTAATCCAAATGTAAATGTCAAGAGAGATGATCAAGTCGAAATCAAACCGATGGTAAAAAAATAAAAAAATTTGCTTAAATTGAAAATTTTTATTGAAATTAATACTTATTTATAATTTTTACAATAAGGTTAAAAAAATTATTTATTTTCAAAATTGACTTTTTACTTATATATAAATAAACTTTTAAGTTTAGCAGAACATGGGAAATGAGCTGGGTGTTGCTTGCATGGACTGGCATTGGATGGGTAAATGTTGGGAGGCGGCTTCATGTGTTTTTTGGTGCTGCTTAGCCTATTATAAAACGCGTTTTTAATTTTAGGGTTATCCAATATCGTCGAGTGGGTTGGGTTGGGTTGGATTGGGATGGCTTGCCTGCAGCTCTACAGTTGCTATCAATGTCGACATTGGAGAGGAATCCTTAGCCAGTAGTTCTACAGTTGCTATCAATGTCGACATTGGAAACTAATCATGAGTTGTCTCATCGATTCTACAATAATTATCTTAATTATTGTATTCAAAATCACCCACGTCAAACTATTTTTAGATAAGACTCATCTCATTTGAAGAAATTATAGCCCCGATCAAAATGGTATCATTTGTATTATTGAAATCAATCACTTGTATTTTACTACATTTACATACGCTAGGTAAAATGTTTTTCTTTTGAGTAATGCTATTAGCACTGTTGATGTCAATATATGTGCTATTAATGTATTATATGAAATGTACGGTTATATAAGTCATTTAATTCTACTTTTAATTGAATTATTACATGGAGACACCTAAACTTTTTATTGTAGTGTCGTAGTGTTTGGTATCATTAATCTTTTCTATTTGGATATGGTCGAATGTCATTTGACTCCCCAACTTGCCTATATATTTTTATTTTTTGTAGAAAAATTAGGAGCTGTTATGGGTCCCCTAAGGCCCTCCACCTCATCCATACACCTCATCCGCCACGTGTTAGTCGAGCTGATCTGTCGTTGCCACGTGGTGGACGAATTGAATACGTGATGGGCGAGCTAATTCAGCAACCCTGAACCGAAGCGCTATCGCGCCCACGTAGTGGAATTAACGAACTCATCTGTCAATCACGACGGATGTAAAAGCCCGCACTCTATACGTTCCAGCTCGTCACCTCTCTATCAAGATTTTTTTTTTTTTATCTTCAAAGTTAAGTTCTTGAGTGACTGATGGGACGAGTGACAGGCTACAAACGGTCAACTCTTGTGATATGTCAGAAATCATTTAATGTCCGCCACCTATTGAGTGACAGGATGACACCTAGGATGGGACAGCATTCGAAGATCTGACGCCATGCGTCTCCTCATCCAACGGCTCTCCTCTTCCCTTTCTTGGTATAAATACCCCATTTTTGATAAGAATTAGGGGATCCGAAATTTCTGAGTTTCACCATAACTCTCCAAGATATATTTAACTTTCCCTTTAGTCGAAACATTGACTTGACTGTCGAAGTGCTCGCAGTCGCCTCCAACACCACCTGAAAAGGTTTACGAGTGACTAACGGTGTGCTACCGTGTACAGGGAGAAGCGACACGAAGACTTATCCTATTGGCCACATGTCCGATTTTTCGTGGTCAACGGAGCCATCAAAGTTTATTGAACATACTTATTTGGACTTGAGCCTCTAGATTGACCGTGTTTCACGGGGTGCCTTTCTTCTTTGTATAAAAGGGGGCACTGTGCGGCAGTACTCTACTCCACTAGACTACCTTCCGCCTTCTCTCGGTCGTTTCGGGACAAAAGAAAATTTGATTACAATTTGTAGAAAGCTTGTAATATAAAATCAAGATACATTGAAAGTAAATTGATCATTGATTTTTTGAAAACTAAAAATTACAGTTGATGAAATCAGGAAATTATAATGGCTAGTGCATGGGGAGAACACCTAAAAGTTTGAAAGATTTTTGAAAGACTAATACCCCCTATAATAGCTTGCGAACAAAAACCTAAGTGATAAGAGTAGACGTTTAAATGACGAGGAATTATACTAAACGTTTACCAATATTAGAGTTATTTTACAATTGAAATAAACTATTATAATGGAAAGAAAATTACAACTCAAATTTGAACTAATATTTACAATGCGCGACTAAAGTTGGACAAATTGCGGCTGCGATTAGGCTAAGAGGTTTATGTAAAGTTGCAATTCTTGACAATGTGCCACGTGCTATTTGATACAAAATCCAAAATGTTTGTCCACGGCCTGGCCAGCCTATACATTGCATGGGATAACATTATTGTTGACGTTGTAAAACTCTAAATAGATTGTTAGCAATATGTTAGATGTCGAGTTAATGGGTTAAATGCACCGGTGGTTATCGAAGTTTTTAAGTAATTACCCTGATTATTAGTAAAGTTATTTTTTTTTTCATATATTATTACTCAAATTTCTTACTATTATACTAATGATAGCTCATAAAAGAAATATATGAAATCCTATATGACACCATCAACTATCAACGTGTTACCAAACACCGTTATTTATTATGTCAAGTTAGTAAAATTGGGAATTGAAAAAAGTAATACGATTCTAGTTTTTGATCAGATTATGCTTACATCATATAATAAATTCATGTATTTCATTTTAACAACGATTAATACTGACTTGGCATGTCATTTGGTAACATTTAGGCAGAGATGAATTCAGGATTGGATTAAAAAAAAAATTAAAATCGGGTTAATATGTAAAAAAAAAGTCACATATTTTTTTTATAGACTAAAAATTGAAATGGTTGGGACTTGCTTGGGTGAAAGTGCACATATGTAATTAACGGTGTCACTTATAATTTTAGTGTTAGTTTAACACTCAAACGACCTCATTCTCTTTCTTGAGAATATAATGGAGTTGATTGATTAGTTTTAATGATAGTTTTGTAACCTATAATTTAAGTATTTAAAGAGGCAAATCATTTAAAAACTTGAAAGAAACAAAAGGTCAGCACCAATAGCGTTACATTTTCCCCCATTATCTTTTGAGTCCCTTTTGACTATATGATTTTCATTTTCTTAGGCACCGTTTGGTAACCATTCTTTTTTTCATTCTCATTCTTCTACTAATTTTCAACCACACATTCATCAATAAAATAATATTTTCCATCACATCAATAACTTTTCCTTCATTTTCAACCACAAAAAAGGTGTGATTTGACACAAAGAATACATTTTTTTCTAGAATAATGGTTACCAAACGGTGCCTTAGTGCAAAAATTTTAAATTTTTTTCTTGTTTCAATGACGTTAAATCAAGAAGAAGTGTTCAATAATGAATAAGAACTATTATTACTTATTGGAAATAGAAAAATGCTTCATGCACAGAAGTATTATTCTACAGAACACCACCAGATACACACAATACAGATGGGTGGATGGGCTTTTTTTCATTTTTTATTCGGGTAGGCCCCATACATGTGAGTGAGTATAGAACATCAGTAAAAAAAAAATTATGTACATATGGTTTTTCCCTTGGAAATAATGGGGACCGAAAGAGGGCTAAAACTTGGAAATAAAAATTTCAGCCCCCGATAGTTATTATTTGAAAAAAATAATGTTTTAAATATTGATATTTACGAGAATATGTCGTTAAAGAGTCGAATTTTTTTTTGAATTTATATATAAGAATATTTTATTGAATAAACGTGGAATTGAAAAAGCAGCCAGTATAAAAAAAAAAAGAGTTTGCAATAATAGTGGTCAAACAGAACCAATTGAAACTTTTGAAAACTTTGTCGCGTTTAATCAGCGTTGGCAGTTCACAAATTGCGTAACAACCGATCAAACAAACGGGTTGCGGCAAAGGTCATCGGGTCTTATCTATTCTCACCAAATACAGTCCATTTCGCCTCCACACCCCACCGTCGACCGCCGCGAATTTTGTACATTCCATTAATGTCGAGGTTCCTACCGAGCCGGCGGGTCCAAATCGAGTCTGCTCGCTACGACGATGACAATGGCCGCGCCCCTGAAACCCTGGATAACGACGGCACTGATGGAAGTGGTAGCACGAAGCTGCGGCCTTCTGATAGCAACGTGACGGAAGATCAAGAGCCGTTTATGGGAGTCAAAATCCGGAGAAAAGCCTCTCGCCTTCGAGATTATTTGGGTGATTATATCGATGTGCCATCCAGACCCTACCTCATGAGAATTCTAGAAAAACAAGGTTTTGTTTTGATATTTTTAAATTTGTTGATGCGTAATAGAGTAATGGTTTTGGTGTTGTGGATATTTAATTTGATTTGATATTTATTGGTTAATTTTTTTGGTGATCTTGAGTGAAACTAAATGAATATGCAGAAGTTTATAGATTTATGTCATTTGGAGTATTGGTATAGTTGGTGTTTCATCACAGTTTTTAAGAATTTTAGTATCAGCTGAAATCTATAATCTGAACTGAAAGAGTTAAAACACTATAAAACTTCTTTAATCTAAATCTTTCATGAAAAGAGAGATGGCACACAAAATATCTTGAAATGGTGATGATCCTGTGAAAGAAATAGGGAAACTTCGGGTTGGAAAATTAGCTTTTACAAGTGGAGAAGACAACAATGTTTGTCAAGTTTGAAAATGAATGTACATTTGTTGCCATAATCTTGTTGCCATAGTGGTATCTATTACAAGCTATTTTTCCCGTGTCCAAGTCACTGATCTGGACTGGTATATGTTACTAGTTTGAAATTTCTCCAACTATGGTGAAAATGCTAAAAATAATATGCTCATGACTATATGGAGAAGAATCACGTCTACAGATGTATATATGCTGTCGTCAGCCAACTGAAAGGTGCAGTTTAAGCCTATTTGTTGTTTGAAGCTATACATTCTGCTTGCATACTGGGAAGACGTTGTTATTTCACAATGATCCCCCCACAGTTTATTTATTTTCTTGATTATGTTATAGATGTCTCTCAGTCTGCGTTATCTTATCTCTTAATAGGTGCTTCCATTCTCTTTATTACAGGTGATAAAAAAGTTTTCTTTGCGGATAAAGTTTTAAAATTCACTAGCTCAGGGAAGATGAAACGCCGGATACTTCTAATAACTGATTTTGCCATCTACATTGTGGACCCAGACACCAATGCTCTCAAAAGAAGGATTGCACTGGCAGCTGTTGAGAAGCTTTGTTTGAGTGAACTAAGTGACAATTTCTTTGCCATTATTATTCCCACAGAATATGATATACTCATGGCTAGTACCCGAAAGACTGAAATTGTAACTGTCTTAGTAGATGCTACCAAAAGCGCATCAGACTATGAACTTGAGGTATCTCTGTCTAACAGGTAATTTGGATTCCTCTATCTTCTTATCTTACTATTTTGAAGTTCAGACTGAACTTTCTCAAAGTTGCATATCATGGCTATGCGGATTGTCAAATCTCTTACCCTGACCTTAAATTCTTTATTGGCCCATAAATTGACCTACGTAAGTGCAAAAACTCTATTTGATGATTCTTTCTTATTAAGCATATAAACTATGAGTTGTCTTCTTATGATTCATCAATCAAGTAGATTAATACTTTGAAAGAACTTTTCAAGGAACAAGTGATCCCTCTCTCACTAGGACATTCTCCGTGTCTTTAGTTCCTTGGACAAATTGTATAAAACTTTTTGGGATCTGGACTCGTCTTATCAGTTTTAATAGTTTCCATCTCTTTTTAAAGCACTCGGAGATTCCTATATGCATTTTCATATCTTGGTTCTGCATCTCCACTGATGAAAGAAGTTTATTCTTGGAGAGGATGCTGCTTTCACTTCACATGCCCTAGTGCGCGTGATATGCTTTTCCTCTTTAAACTTGAGGAACGAATAAGTACGAATAAAACAGTCCTTCTCATTAGAAAGGCAAATCACAATATTATACATGCTGTCGTGAGCCAAGATTTACAACATTCTCATTACCTACAAGACATTGTGTCATTGCTAGAGCACTATATAGAGTCATGTAATGGCAAATTTTACTCCTTACAATGAAGTATTGCTTATGTTGTTATCAGTGATCAGCGATCATCATATTTAAGCTGCACTGTCGGTGTGTGCACGTCCAAGGCTAGAAATTTGTTTTGAGTGTAGCTGTGTAGGACATCGCATGAAAATGCACTCATCGGAAAAATGAAAAATTGAAAAATGAAGCTTTAATCTTTTCTGTCACGACTTTGTTTAATTGCAGTCAATTCCATGTTTGCAGGTTCGAGTATCATGCAGGTGCTGATGTAGTGAAGGAAATTCAATTTGAGGAAGTTGAAGGTTAATTACATGCTTACAAGAAATAATGTATTTCATGCCTTACACTTTTCGAGTCCATAAGGAGAAAATAAGATTTATAGGTTAGCTAAAGTCAAGAGCGAAAAACTAAGTACTTAGCGTTTGTTTGACGCAGTTTATTTGAAAATCATTTTTCGTCAAACTTACTTTCAACCACACAATCTTCCAATAAAATAATTTTGCACATGAAACCGTAACTTTTGCCTATTTGTTAATCACACATTCTCTAAAAAATCATTTTACACTTCAATTCATCTTTCCTAAACAAGCACTTTGATACTTCATTGTGTCAAGTACACATTAAGAACAAGAACTCAAAGGTCTTGGTAACTGGTAAAGGATGGGAATATTGAAGAGAGGTGGCTATGCTGTTTTTAGAACTCACTGTGTAAGTAATGTTTGGGCCTATTAAGCAATGACTTTTAGTCGTAAGTGTTGGGAAAATTGACAGATGGAAAATGTTAAAGAAGGCAACTTAAATAAGATGGAATGAGGTAATTAGAAATGATTTTAGCTCTTCTGGTTTAGTTTGGAGATGACTTTTGTTAAAATAGACCTGAAGGCGTTGTTGAGTCGAGTTGAGTCGAGAATATTTCAGACACTGATGCATTCGTTCTGCATTATTTTTGTGATTGTGCAATATTTATATTATTTCTTTATCTATGTAGGTGGTGTCAAAACAAGAATCATACGGAAATGAGTAGCTTGTTGGTCTGGTTGTCCATACCTAGCGAAGAGTAAGTTTGTCCATTGCTGCAGAATTGTGCCTTGCTATTACAGGAGTTGGCTTAAATAATGGTATTGATCGGTTTTTATTCCTACTGCCCTCAATTCTTATTCTGGTTTATGCTAGGACACCAGAAACTATAGACCGTAATTTTTACAGTAAAAAACAAATCTGAAATCATTGTACAATTTGTGGTTATTGAGAAATTCTTCCGCTTGTCAATGGTGAATTTGCTTGCTTCGAACTTTCCAAGATCGAGCATCCTTCAGTTCAATTAGTGTGATGCTGAGTGCTCGTGTCATGAAATTAGTCTCACACGAAATTGAAATTGCCTTCTCCCTAGAGATGTCAAGTGGCATGGCTCAGCACGGCTCGGCTTGGGGTTGGGCCTTACGTTTTTATTCAGGTCTACTGGTGCTAGAATATTGCACACAAAAGGAAATACTGACAAAGAGAGAACGATTGCAATGTATTTCTATTGTCCCACTTTGTCGGTTCCCTATTATAAGCTCTTGTTGACCACGACCTATAGGAACAGACTATCTACTTCTTACCCTGTTTGCATAGGCTGGTGCACAGATTTACATTTAATAATCTTGGGGGTCTACACATCTTTGCTTGTGTCTCAAAACTAATTTTTACTAGAAAGAATCCTCGAAAGCTGGTTAAAAAGATTACACAGTCGTAAAGTTCTCTGAATCCCCAAAATTTGATGAACAATATACCTGTGATGCAAAGTTCTCCAAAAACTCGGATAGAATGCTCATTAAAGTCTCTAACGTTGTCCATCATCTTTCTTTCCTCGACGGATGATTAGCTTATGAAAGGTTAGGAGTACATGTATGCTTGACGGAATAAGGACAAGCTTCATTAGATCTTTATCCTTGTGGAGTGAAAGTGAGACAAGGTTCCATCTACACGGCCTTCCTAATAACATTCATAACTGACTTGTTTTTGGCAATAGACATGCAAAACATTAATTTATGCTCCTACCAGTTCTATATTAATACACTTCAATTTCATTACATCAAATTTAACACACAGTTCCTTCCTCACAGTACATTGAACCTATCTGACAAATCCTCCATCCTCATAGCAACCTCTATAATCTGTTGGAGACTCACCGGTGAGAAGTTCAAACGGCAGCACTCCCAAGCTGAAGACATCAGATGCCTGGGACACTGCCAGTGTCCATGACTTCTGGTGCACCATACCCTGCAACCCACATGAATGGTGGCGCTGTAGACTTGCCAATTTTGCAAAGCCAAGATCAGAATTGAATCCATATTTTATGTGAATTCAGGAAAATGTTTGATGCTTTAATGTTTCCACGTATAGGATTTCCACCGCACATTGTTGTGATATGAGCAATTCCTCTAGGCTGTACCAATATCAATGCTTAGTCTGGTCTTCCAATCCAAAGAAAATCTGTTTTCTTCAGAGATCATGAAGTTATTATGATCAAACCTTGACGATTTATCTACAAACTATTGGATTGACCAGTAAGTCAATAATTTATGCTTAGATAGATAACTTGCTAGGACCGAGTTTGATTAGAGTTGTTTTAGCTAAATAGAAGGAAGTTGCGTGCAAACAAACTGTGTAGCGTGGAAGAAACAGGCCGTCGACTATAGTGATCGTACATAATGAATTTATAATCCTTGGAGAAGAGATATCCCCTTGGCATAACCACATTCTCGTACTTGATACTGCTGAGTAACTTCATCTGCTGCTCAAACTCTAGTATTAAATTTGAAAGACTCTCTTTCCAATATTTTTAACCCCATTTTTCGTCCATTCTTTAGTTTTGCTGTAAATATAGGCCCATGTTTTCCCCTTGACTTTGTTATCCTTGGTCCAAGAGTTCCAAACGCACATGGCTGAATTATAAAACGTACTCACGTGAACACACACGCGCACACAGATTTATTCTTAAAACTGAACATACACCATGAGCCAGTTATGATCAAATGTCCAGATAGCAAATTCTTGATCAACTACTTTTATCCTAGAAAATCAAGATAATGTTAAAAGCAATATCAAACCATGTTACCAATGGTTTCCTAGTAAACGAATCGAGAGATATTACAAATGGAAGAGAGAAAACCCTGAAAAACTACATAATCAAGACGCTAAAATCGTTTGTTATGAATGGGAGAGGATTCAATCACAGACATAGGTGGTGTTAAACTTGGTGATGAACCTGGTGATTTTGTTCCGTTCGATTGGCAATTGCTTGCATTGGTACTTCTCATGTCCTCCAACATTTTCACTACATCGCCCATCTTCGGTCTCTTCTCGGGATTTCTATCCACTGAACTCATGCCTATTTGCAACATAGTGACCAACTCCTCCTCAATGTTTGGATACCTCAAAAGCTCGACATCAAATACTTCACCGGTCCATTCCTCGTGAACGACGGAGTTAACCCACCGGACCAAGTGGATGACCTCATCGGTGCCCGTGGCATGGATGGGAGACTTTCCAGTCAGAAGTTCGAGCAAGAAGACTCCAAAGCTGTAGATATCGGATGCCTGTGACACCTTCCTGAAGTCGGTAACTTCTGGGGCACGATACCCTGCAGCTCGAATTACTGGTGGCACGACTGGACTCATCAACGTGGCCAAGCCAAGATCTGACACGCAGCCATATCTCTGTGAGTTTAGGAAAATGTTCGAGGCTTTTATATTTCCATGAACAAGCATTCCACCACTCCGTGAATGGATGTGAGCAATTCCCCTTGCTGCACCAATTGCAATTCGTAGTCGGGTATCCCAGTCTAATGGAAACCGGTCCTCCCCGTGTTTTCCTGCAAAAATGAATCATGCATCAGAGTTCGGTCACTATAGAGTGTCCAAAGCCACGGGGTACCCGTCAAAGTTATTTCACTAGCGCACCAAACATTTATCCATTTTTATCTGTTCGATCAATAGACTATATTATGTAACAATAGCGTACCGTGTAGCAATGAAGACACACTTCCTTGATTGTAGTAATCGTATACCACAAGTTTTTCATCCTTCGAATAGTAATAAGCCCTTAGTGCTGCCACGTTTACGTGCCTAATATTTGCAACAGACTCCATCTGCTGCTCGAAGTCCTTCCTCCCGACATTAACTTCTTTCAATCTCTTTACCACAACTGTGCCAGCGTCCTCCAATGCTGCTTTATAGGTTGTGCCAAAAGTTCCCTTTCCGAGCACCTCGGCAGAAGCCATCAACAAATCTTCGAGGTCAAATACAATATTACAATCCTCAAAAAACACGAGCCTCCCATTCCCTTTTTGATGCTCAGAAGACATGTCATTCTTATTCGACTTCAGTGTGGTCCGTTTATTGTCTTTTTTCTTTTTTATCATGAACATTAATAACAACACGATCAACACTAACGCCAATACACAGCTACCGATAACAATTCCCAGTAGGGCAGGTTCACTGAGTTTTGACGAATGCCTAATTGGTGACAGAGTAGGCGGAAGAGCTGGAGGCAAAAACTTATCAGGAGAAATACTATTACCAGCAAAAACTGAAGGAGGAAATCTAAGAAGAGATTGAGGAACAACTCCTGTAAGATTATTCCCAGACAAATCTAGCCGTTTCAGACTAGGAATATCAAGATCAGGAATATTCCCGGAAAACGAGTTATTAGCAAGATATAAAGCTGCCAAATGAGTCAAATTCGAAATCGATAAAGGGATACTTCCATTAAAAGCATTGCTCGATAAATCTAATACCGAAAGATGTTTCCAAACTGAAAATTCTGATGGCAATGGACCTTGAAACTTATTGAACTGAAGATAAAGAGCAGTCAAATTCCTGAGCTTTAAAAGATCGGAAGGAAAAGGACCACTAATACCATTCGACCTCAAACTCAAGATCTGAAGAGCCGATAAGCGCGCAAGAGTATTGGTAGGAATGCGGCCTCGTGCTCCAACTTCTGGCAATCGAACAGCTATAATTCTCGACTTATCATGATTACATGTCACTCCATTCCAATCATTGCAAGCAGAAGTTTTCGCGTCCCAATTCAGATTCTGCCTGTGGTCGATATTATTGATGAAATCAAGCAATGCTTGTTTATCTTCAACCGGTTCAGCTCTTGCTATGATGAAGTATAGAGCACCAAACAACAAGATTGTTGAAAAACCGAACTTTTCGCCCATTTTTCGTCCCTCAGATAGCATTTTTTTTTTTCTCTTTACCATCTATACAAGCAATTCAAAATCAAGAACTAGTACTAATAATTAAAAACAGCCTTCAAATAACCAACATTTGTTAGACTCTTAAACATGTTTGGTCAACCACCTAATAGTCAAGAATTAGGCTTTATTAGACTCCAAAAAATAAAAGTATTATAGGTGAACATTTTTCTTCCATCCTTCACTGACTTTGTTGAAATTCTAATTCAATTTTTCTCTTTCTTCTCTGTGGCGTGAGAAAAAAAAACAGTATTTTTCTAAACTTCATTATGAATGGCATAGAATGAGTAGGAAAAGACCCTATAGAAATTTTTTAAATTTAAAATCAGTCGATTTTGTTTACGTATCTATTCTAACTCTCAACGGATTCCTAGAATTTTAGGTGGGACGGGATTGTAATTCTTTCTACTTGTCGAGATAATTCTTTTTCGTCACTACATACATGTATTCGACTCAAATCATCATTAACACCAAACTCAAGAGATTTAAAGAGAGAGAAACTTACATGATGGTGGTGATGATGGAGGAGTAATAATTGAGTGCATAAATCTAAGTAGAGAGGTTTATTTTACTTATTCAACGCAAGCGGCAAGAGTGGGAATTGCACGTGAAAGTACTATAATTCTCACTGATTATGCGGAGAAGAACCCTTTTAACTAGTCCTCCACTGCGTGTCGTGGAGAGGACGTGTAACATGGGACAATGGATAATCTAACACTATTTGCTTTCTCGTAAATTATGGTAACATTCTTTGCGTGTTTGAAATAAGTAACTTATTTTATAAAATAGATTGCACAAGTCAAATATGATTTGATGTAATTGTCAATCGTTTGTTGGAATAAATCGTGTTATTTGTACAAAGTGACAATTAACAATCAAGCGTAGGTTTTACATTTATCTTTTAATCGATTGATCATAAGTGTAATCCAGGACTGAATTACAAGTCGAGCTAATACGTTAAAAAAAAAAAATGCACAAGACAAATTTTTTTATATAAAAAATTTATTTTTTTACTAAAAAAATGAATGGAGGCCCCTTAGATCCGTCAGGTGTAATCTTTTGTAAACGTTGGTAATTAATAATATAGAAAATTACTTTAATGATCATCTTGATTTCTTTTTACAAACTTCGGTCACCAATCATGAAATTAACTCAATTTTTTTAGATTAAATAAATTTATTTAGTTAATTTACTTTGATTTTTTTGTTGTTATTTGAAAAATCACGTGTCAAATCAAGATATATCAAAACTTCACAATATTGTGTTAATATGAATTTACTATCCATAATTTCTGAATGAGCATTTATTTCATTGTTCAATTTTTCGAGATAATTGAGATCGATATCAAACAAATAAGTCAAATGTCACGCGTTTCATGAATGGATAATGCTAGAAGTACATCACCATCTACATAATGGTGTACATAATGCTAATGTGTCAATCATCCAGTCATTGATGTGTCAGTGTCAAATTTGAATTAAAAGTCGGATGATTGCCACATTAGCATTATGTACATCATTATGTAGATGGTGATGTACTTCTAGCATTATTCTTCACGAATATGATTACTTTTTATCGAGACAATTTAAAAAACTCACAAGCAGTATCAATTTACTATTCATTTATTTTTATTTATTTATAATTTAAATAATTTTTTAAAGAAAGTACACAATTTGACAGACCCCAACAAATGGCTGTTTTCACTTTGAGACCGCGATATATCGTTTTCTACACTAACTAACCAAGAAAAGAAATAAAAGTTTTTTTAAAAAAAAAAAAAAAAAGAAGCTAAAACGAGAACGAGAAGATAAAATAAAAATAGAAATAAAGAAGCCCCCAAAGAATCTTCAAAACCCTAACTTCTCTGGAAAACTCGAAATATCGCGAGAAATATTCAGATCTGCTACTTCCGAACAACTCTCTCATTTCTTCTATGTAAGTTTTTTCTTTCCCTTTACCTATTTATCAGCGTCTCGCCATATTTGTTTATAATTTATCGTCTGAAAAAAAAAATCCAAAAGGGCACTAATAAAAAGAATATGAAATTCGAAGTTTTTTACGGATGAAAAAAATCATGTTTTTTACTGGATTCTGATTATTGATCAAAGAGCTAAGGAGCAATTATTAATGATTATGATTTTTTTATGGGAAAATAAAAAATCAGTAAAGTCTCACTGTAATTTGATTAATCTTCAAATTTTTGGTGTAAAGGAAGTATCCAACTTCTTAGTGACTACAATTTCTTCAGCAGCGTTGCTATGTGATGTCGGCTATATGAGATTCGTATGAACTGTTGTTGACTGATGATGCTGGAAGACTTATTTTTATTTTTTGAGATAAATTATTGTGATTATTGTAATTGGACAACATTCAGATTTACGAGGAATTAGTTGCCTAAGTCCATTATTTCTTCTTTGATGCTATTATTGTGATTTCCAGTCGAACATATGCTGGAAGATGTTTTTGGTTTTAGAAAAAAATAGATTATTGTAAATGGAAATTAGAGACATTTTTGTGGATTTAGCTGTGTAAATGCCTAAATATTATGAATGCAGACTGCCTATTTCCTCATAATCACAGTTCAGAATGTTAATATTTGTTTCTTTTAGCTGCTCTTTAACAATTTTACTACCTAATAGCACTCTTCTTGGTAATTCTTAATGGATGATTAAAACCTACTTCTTTTGCTTACTGAATTCTTATGATGATTTACTGTTTTGGACTTTTCGTGTTATTTTAGGTGAGCACAGTGGACAGCAAGTTATCCCATCATCAGTAAGTTGCCCACTTTTCACATGCAAAATCGAGATTTCATTGCTTGTTATTCTACTAAATTGCCAATTTATATGCATGAAGTATTAATTACAACATATATAGGATTTCTCGTGCAATGGTAGATGATCTTTTTAAAAAACCCCCTCCAAAATATATATAAAAAAACCCTCAATCTTCAGAATTACGTTTGAATTAAATATAATAGGTAAAGATGTAAAATTCTATTAACTGCTCGTGATATAGCTCCTACACGAGTGGTAGGGCAAGTCTTTATCATCGCATATATCACGTCCTGATCTTTAAAAAGACAAATACAGAAATATGGAAACCCTTTCAAATGCAGTTCTACTTTTTCCTTTACCTTTATTTCATAATAAAATCAAAATGACTATATATTTCACTTGATTTTACCTTTCAAAAATATTTCACTTGATTTCCTCATGATTAGAACTTCATGAATAAGTTATTTTTTGTTGAAGAGTATGTATATATAGCTAGAGGAAAGTTTTAACAGGCTGGTATATTTTCCTTCGGGCAGTGGTTCGAGAAAAAGACATTTGTTGGGAATATGCTGACAGGTTGGAAGGAAACAAGGTGAGATGCAAATTCTGTGAGAGAATTCTGAATGGTGGCATTAGTAGATTAAAACATCATTTGTCTAGACTTCCAAGTAAAGGAGTGAATCCTTGCACCAAAGTGAGGGATGATGTAACTGATCGGGTAAGGGTAATTTTAGCAACAAAGGAGGAGGGAAAGGAAACTCCTATTGTCAAAAAGCAAAAGGTAGCAGAAGTTAAATCTCCTGTGGCGTTAAGTATCTCTCCGGCAAAGACCCTCATGGCTGCGGAAGCTGTGCCTGTAACGGGAAATGTCTTTCCATCTATCACATCATTGAGTTCTTCCTCAGGAAATGATCAAGAGAACGCAGAGAGAAGTATTGCACTTTTCTTTTTTGAAAATAAATTGGACTTCAGTGTAGCCCGTTCACCATCTTATCAGCAAATGATTGATGCCGTACGAAAGTGTGGCAGCGGTTTTGTAGGACCATCTGCTGAAACTCTGAAAACTACATGGTTGGGGAGGATCAAATCTGAAATGAGTTTACAGTCAAAAGACATTGAGAAAGAGTGGGCTATGACCGGCTGCACTATTATTGCAGAAACATGGACAGACAACAAATCAAGAGCTCTGATCAATTTCTTAGTTTCATCACCCTCAAGAACCTTCTTCCACAAATCAGTTGATGCATCTTCTTATTATAAAAATAATAAATGTCTTTCGGATTTATTTGACTCTGTCATTCAAGATTTTGGCTCTGGAAACGTTGTGCAGGTAATTGTGGATACTACTCTAAATTGCTCTGGCATAGCGAACCATATAGTGCAAAATTACGGAACTATTTTTGTGACCCCTTGTGTCTCACAATGTGTGAATGGGATCTTGGAGGAGTTCGGTAAAGTAGATTGGATTAGTAGGTGTATTCTACAAGCCCAAGCTGTTTCCAAGTACATATACAATAATTCATCAATGCTGGAGCTGATGAAAAAGTTCACGGGAGGTCTGGAGATCATTAGGAGTGGTATTACAAAGTCTGTTTCCAATTTTCTCTCTTTGCAATCTATGTTGAAGCAGAAATCAAGGTTGAAACATATGTTCAATAACCCAGAATTATCTGCAGATTTGGCCTGTGGAAAGAAACCTCAAACTGTAACTTGTGTTGGGATTATTGATGATAATGAATTTTGGAGAGCAGTAGAAGAGAGTGTTGCTGTTTCTGAGCCATTCTTGAAGGTAATGAGAGAAGTGGCTGGTGGGAAGCCTGCAGTGGGGTTCATTTACGAACTGATGAGCAGAGCGAAGGAGTCTATAAGGACATACTACATTATGGATGAGATCAAATGCAAGACATTATTGGACATTGTAGATAAGAAGTGGCAGAACAACCTCCATTCACCTCTTCATTCAGCAGCAGCTTTTCTGAACCCTAGCATCCAGTATAATCCAGAGATAAAATTTATTGGCTCCATTAAAGAAGATTTTTACAGGGTTCTGGAGAAACTTCTTCCAACACCCGAACTAAGACGAGATATAACCAACCAAATTCTTTTGTTCACGAGGGCAAGTGGAATGTTTGGTTGTAATCTGGCAAAGGAGGCAATTGAATCCGTTTCACCTGGTAAGTTTGCATTCTATCTTTGTTATTTGGCTCTATGCAATATGCTGCAAGGCAAACTTTTCAGATATTTCTATTGTTGCTGTTAGTGTCTTGATGTGGCCATGCAGCAATGTCATATCATGAATGGGCTAAAATTTGTCAACTTGTCAAAGATGCCTACTAGATGTACCCATCTAAAACTCAGAAGTATAGCAAAAGTTTTCAAAATGCTAAGAACGTTTGTGATTTGAGAATTAGTCTTCTGGAAATGTTCTGCCTTGGAATTATTTTTATACAGTAGATTTCCCTTACAAATATTTTAAAATTAGGCAAGAAGCTACATTTGTGCTGAATTTTATGACTCTTCAATTGCTTAGTTGTCGAGAAAGATCACTAGCATAACTCTCTATAGCTCATTTTGATATTTGGAGTACGAGACATATACTCCCAAGACAAGACTTAACTGGTAGCTATGACGCTGCATTCGTTGATTCATAGCCTAGTACACTTGTAAGAATAAATTCTTCTATGGAATGGTTCATTTGATCAAAATGCAGCATGTAAGCTGGAGATAAAAATTCAAATATGAGGCTATGGAAAATCTCTTGGGAACCTTGCTTGCAATCATCGAACTTTCTATATTCTCTCATCTTCTTATGCCAGTACCCGAGCCTCCTTTTCAGGACTGCTCTGGCCAATGTACCTGGTTTGTGCAGATATGTTGGGTTGGCACAACCGAAAAGTTTCAGCTCGCATAACTTCTATATTTTCGTTTAAGTAATAAATTTACTGTTAACAGCTATTAATCTGCTTGAAATATGTATTAAGCACCTATTGCAATTCTATTTGATTGCTCGTATGTTTCCAGTTCTCCTGCCCATTTATCGTTCCTTCATCCTTGCATGATTTAGGATTATGAGAAATTGTTAGTGTGAGTAAACATTCTGGTTTAGTTCTGTCTATATATGTCTACCAATTTACATGTTCAAACGATTAATGTGTGGAATATGCATTACAGGCATTTGGTGGGAACAATACGGGGATGCAGCTCCAATTTTGCAACAAGCTGCAATCCGAATCCTAAGCCAGGTCTGCAGCACCTCAACCTTGGAGAGGCAGTGGAGCACATATCAGCAAATTCACTCGGAGAAGCGAAACAAGATCGATAAAGAAACACTAAATGACCTACTTTACATAAATTATAACCTCAAGTTTTCAAAACCTTTGAGATCAAGGTCTTCAGAGACAGATCCTCTTCAATTGGATGACATTGACATGACTTCGGAGTGGGTGGAGGAGGCTGAGAATCAAAGCCCGGTTCAGTGGCTCGACCGTTTTGGTTCGACTCTGGATGGGGGAGATCTGAATACAAGGCAATTTGGTGCCTCTATATTTGGTGCAAGTGACCCTATATTTGGCCTGTAACGAAGCAACCCTGTGAGGCTGTAGTTTAATATGTAAAATAGGATTTCTGGTCGTAAAAGATCCAGCAGTGGTGTACATAAGTTTGTATCTTGTATGATTCCCATTGACAGTAGGATGAGATTAGATTGAGAGAATGGGTGTCCGAGTTCAGCCGGCTGAATAGTACCCATTTTGGGAGTCGATTTTTAGGAAATAGATGTGCCATGGTCAAGACTCAAGATTGTGTTTTTTTGTTGAAAATGCTTTTACGTGAAAATCCAACATTTTTACCTATTTTTTAATTATATATTTTTAGAAAAAATCACTATTTTAAAATACATTTTCCGTAAAAATGGAGTTCAAACACGGGCTTAATAGCACAACTAGCATAACGGGCATATGTTCATTCCGTATATATTAGCGTCTATTTGGGAGTGATACTCAGCAAATAATAATCAAAATTTTTACCATTATGATTTGAAAACAAGCCGCACTTAATGACTAAAATTTGCAAAATTATCTATATTTCCTGATGACAATTAGCCCCTGTTTGTTTCTGATTAAAATCTAATTTTAATCTCAAGTCAAAATTAACAATTAATTTTAACTACACATTTTATGGAGTTCACAACTTTTCAACCATACATTTCATCATTTTTTTATTAAAATCTACTAAAAATTTGATTTTAATTTACAACAAACATGGGCTTAATTTGGTTTGAATGAAAGAAGGATATTTATGGTAATTAACCAAATGAGCTAGTTAGTAATTATTGTTGGAAGGGTCCACTACATTTCCAACCGTCCAAATTTTGATTAAAATCGTGTGAGAATTACCCCAAACAAGGGCTTGGTATCATATTAGCCACTTGTCAAATTATTTTGAAATAAACAAATTCTTTTTGTACAAGTTTATCTTTCAATCGGACATGTCCTGTATATGTATTATCATTTAAAACAACGAATGATATAAGCATGGATGTCGTAGTTACGAAAGATTGCGGACTCCTATGGAAATTATTCAAATAAGTTGGAGAGAGTTGGAAAAATGACTACAAGTCAGGGACTAATGGTGAGATTATTGTTCTTAAGATACAGTATTAGGATATAATATTTTCAAAGAGCAAATTTTGCGCGCCTTTATTACTTTTCCCGCTCAAAGTACATGCGTTAACCTATGGCGCATATTAGCATCGATCCTCTCTGGCCAATTATTCCAACATCTCATTTTTCATTCCCGCTTTGCCATTTGAAAAACTGAGGTCCATCTTCCAGGCGCATGTTATCCGCACCGCCATAAATCAGACCTCGGCTCAAATTAACACGCTCGCCGCCGCAGCAGGGGAAATAATAAATACAAGCTGGAACATTACAATTCACATCCCAGGTGCAAGTCAGCCTCCACCGCCGCAGACGGCAGCAATTTCTCCCCACAAATGGCGGCGAATCAACCGCTAGACTTCACAAAAACCCAACGTGTAGTCCTTTTGATAGATCTACACCCACTCCTCACTCTTCATAACCCTAAACCCTACCTCACCACCGTCCTCTCCGCCGCCTCCAGCTTCCTCCATTTCCCGCCGCTCTCCGCCTCCCTTTTTGCCTACAAGCTATTCTTCTCCTCCCTCTCCCCGCTCCGTTCCGCCTCCACCATCCCCACCCACCTCCACACGCCGTCCCTCTCCTTCAATCTCCCTTCCCATACCCTTGCCTCTCTCTCCAGCGCCCTCAGTTCCTTTCCTATCCTAACCCATCTCCCGAATCCCCCAGGTGCACGTGCTTCGCTCATTGCCAGCTCACTCCTTCAGCTTAACCACGACTACGCCTGGGAGTCTGAGAATGAGAATTTGTTAAGTAAGGGTTGTTTTAATGATTTTAACCTTTGTAGAGTTCCTTCCAATTTGGTTCTGTTGTTTTCGCCTGTGTGTAGATCCATTAATAATTTGTATGGGTTCATGGATTTTCGCGATTTAGATGGGTTTTCGGTGAAATTTGAAGAGATATTTTGTGGTGTGAGGGAGGCTTTTATCACTAGGGATATTCATTTTAGTTGGATTAATGTTAAGAGTGATGAGCAACAATTAGATGCAATTGATGAGAAGGAAGTGGATATAAATGAATGTGGGGTTGAGTTAGCAATGTTTGAGGAGGAGAATAGGAAAATGGGTTGGGGGTTTTGCTCAAGTGATCTGATTGTTTTTGGTTCGTCTTTATTGCCATTCGGATTGATATATCCAAAAATTGGGCTTTCATTCGATTTTGTGGAATTTGGTGGTATGTGCAAGGGTAAAAGAAATGGACAATTGAGTCTCGAGATTTTGGATGTAAATGGGAAGCCTCTGAAGTGCAAGTGCCTTGATCTTGAGTTGGTGAAGTTGAAGTCTTTTCCGGGTACCGTTAGATCTGACGATATTTTGAGTAGTTTGGAGCAGGGTGACCAATTTAATCAAGATGCATTTTGGGGCAAATTTGGAGATGAAAGTATAAAACTACAGGTTAAGGCAGTACAAAGGTGTATTGACAGTGTGGAGATTGGAGGGTGCTTATCCGATTATGTTATAGTACGTGAGGGCTCCAGAGAAACACAAAAAAGTAAAAAAAAGAGCAATGATGATAATTTCGCTGATAGGGTTCTTGAAATGCTACACGGTGAAATTGGTGGAAACACTTGTAAAAATCAAATGCCCATCTGGCAAATGATTCTGAGTTTTCTCCACAGGGAAGGTTATTGGGCTATTGTCTCACTTTCAAATACCAATGGAGATTCATCTGTGGGTATTCTCAAGCCTTTTACAGCTCATTTGGCTATCCTCGCTATCATAGATGACAGTCATACTAAAATTAATGATTTAAGTCTATCCAATTTTGGCAAGGTTGATGGTGAGGTTCGTGATACTTGCACTACAGATATGAATGACTCAAATGGGTGCATTGGCTCACAAACTGATACTTCAACTTCTGGAAATTGTGAACCATCAGGAGACAGGAAAAGGAAAAAGAGCAAAAAGCATTTACATCAGGATACAACGTGGGGTTCCTTTTGCCAGGCAGTCCTTGAGGGTTCTCAATTTGATTTATTGGAGGTTTACATTTCGGGACAGTTTGAAAAGACAAAGAAGCTGAAGTTCTTGAAATGCTGGATGAAGCAAATCTGTAAAGTTAATCCAAATCACGTTACGATGTTGAATGGATCCAAGTCCATGGAAGAACTTTCCACGTGTCATGGCCTGTCTTCTGAATTATCTCGAGTGGAAGAGAGAGTCATTCCTCTTTCAAACTCAGAGATTTCAGAAACCTTCTTCAATAATCTTCCAAAGAGAATTCAACATAGTCTGGAATCTGGTATGGACTTGCAAAATCTAGCAGAGCGAGTTGTCAAGTGTTGTATTAATTTCTTAAATGGAAAGTGTGAGATTGACAATGACACAAAAGATCAACCCCTTCAGAAAGATTCAAATGATTCTTGTGATGAAACAGTTGGTGCCAGGCTAATTAAACTTGTACTAAAGGAACCCAAGGAAATGAAGAAGATACACCAGGATCATGATCCATCTTCTAAAGCATCCGATCTACATTCAACATCAGCAAATATAGTCAGAGAGTATCCGTTCTTTTCATTATATTATATGGTCTTTGATCGTTATGTGAATCAGACAAGTCTCTATAGTTGCCTAATATAACTTTATTACAAACATTTTCCTTGATTTGCACAAGATATGAATTTCAGATTTTACTTCGGATGGAAATTCTGCGATCAGATGTTTCTGTGACTATGGAGCAAGCTAGTAAACAAAAGCTGGTAAAGCAGATCTGCTCCCTTTTAGAAATTATCCAGTACCTCATGGAAGGAGGCATTCATGGTCATGTTAGCCTATATGATTATGTTGAAAGGACCATCAAAGCAAGGTAAGAGCTTCACATATGTTATAATTGACCTTTTTTTTTTACAACGTTATAATTGGCTTTTGATTTCATTAATCTTACGTTTTTCTGTTTATCAAACCTACTCTGTTATTGTTTCTTTTGAACTGTTATAATTAGATTGATAGTCAACTATCATTTATGTATTTTACTAAACAATCTTTTTGACTAAGACACCAATATATTTACATAACTTAACCAAGCAACCTTGGCAAACAGTACCCATGGGCATGATTTCGAGTACAAAGATGGTTTAAGATGCAAGTATTAATTTTCACAATAGCCCACAAAGAAGAAGATTAGGTGAAAATATTATTTGTTCAATTATGTAAAAAAGGTACGCAAGAGAAAAAAAATCTGGAGTAAGCATTGCACAGAGGGCTTAAGGGGATATTAGATGACCTGATGAAAAGGCCTACAATTCAATTTGATGGTTAAGCATTATTGCATTAGCACAAGTCAAATGGGTTTGCAACCTTGACATAGTAAAACTAATATACAGAAGTTATTGGCGGTTAGCATTTTTTATTCTGTTTAACTTGTAACAGCAATCTCAAAATTTGCACGGTACAGGATATAGACGACTTTGGTGTCATAACTAATTAAAACAATAAGAATATGTTCCTTTTTAATTAAGTAATAGTTGTTTTATTTATTACAAAAATCATTTTTTTAAAAGTATCGATTTAAAAGGCATTAAAATGTCATTACCTGAATTACACCAAGGCTGGTCATCCTAAATATATCTTGTACATGACCTAAAGGAAAAAAAACCAAAAGAAAGCCTCTTTTATGTTATAAGAACATATATATATTGTTATGCTGTTGTGGGATTATAATAATTTACTTGACCTAGCATATTTTTTTCATGTTAAGAAGCTTTTTGTTCAGATTTTCATTTTCCATCCACATACTAGAAAATATGTCCAAGCTTTTAATATTTGGTAGGAAAGGAAGCAATCTAGTTTTTACGTGTCCTCTATTATTGTTCTTCACAAATCAAGAAATAGATAAGTTGCCAAATGGCCTTATTTTCAGGTATATTATCACTTTAGAAGATGTCGTAAACAAAATCTACACTAAAATGGATCTGCTGCCATTTGGTGATGAGGATGAAGTTCCGTCTCTTTTATTCAATAGTGAGGACAGTAATCAACCCTGGAGAGAGAAACATGAAAGGTATGAGAAAGCTGAGACCAACAGCAATCACCAATCTGTCTCAACAGAAGACGAGTCTTTGCAGCGGCCCAAAAATGTAAACGAGAGTATCAAAGTGAGTACTAAAGAGGAATGTGACCACTTGTTTAATGAAGCTCGTGAAAGGAGAGAGAGGGCTCGAAGATTTGTATCTTTCACTAGCTGGATGCCAGATTTGCAAAGAGTATGGGCCCCAAAGCAAACAAAGGCAGCAAAAGCAAAACCAGATTCTCTTCCAAAGAAATCAAAAAGAAAGGATAGACAAAAAACTACTTACAGCGTTGTCCACGAGACCCCAATGACAGGAAACATGGGAGACAAAAATCTCAAAGGTCACGGGAGCTCTTCTCATTCTGTTTCTAAAGCTTTGTTCCAAGATGACTGATGAAAAGTCCAGAAGTTAGCACGCACATGCATTTCAGTGGATATTGCTGTAATAACTAATTTTAGTTCTTGTATTGCATTAATAGAAAGCAGAATCAGAAAGGAGTCAGACATCAAGCATTTAATTCCATATACTTCAACTGTAAAATCTCGTTTGTAGCTGCCTTTTGATGGCTATGTGAAACTGCACATGCTGTACTTATTTCTAACTTATTATAAAATAGAAGTATCGAACCAGGTAGCCTCTGTACTGTGTTCCTGTTCATTTCATGTACTGAGAAACTTGTTGGAAATAAATCCCACATCGTCTGTGGACAATATTTTGGGCCAACTTATAAACAATGTGACAAATCTCTCTTGTTGAACCGGTTTTGTGAGATGAGTTAGCCCATAAATTTCTTTTTCGTGAGCTTATAGCAAGAAGCTCCCTACCTCTTGTACACTTGATTATATGCTTTTACTTTCTTAGTGGATGCTGTAGAACGAGCAGAAAATTGCTCATTTGAACCTTTTGGCATATGGAACATTTCCAAGGAACTTGCCGTCAAATAGGACCGCCTTGCCATCTTTACAAAGAGACATTCTTTCTTGAATGGTGAAATCTATATGCCAGTGAGCCAGTCCACAGAAGATAATAGGCTGGTTTAGATTGACAGGCTGAATATATGATGACATACAGTCAAATTAAACTAGGCAAGCAACAAAGGAAGAAATTGACAGTAAAGCTTCAGTGAAGTGCTCTACCTTCTTTTGGTTTAATGTTTTGTTCTTGATTGATGGAAAATTACTGTCATGAATATTGAGCCCGAAGCTCGTGCTCGTGCTCGTGCTCGTGCTCGTGCTCCTCCAATGTTCTTGTCCAAAGTGCAAAAAGAAAAACTTCAACAATCACGCCAAAAAAATAGGATGATTGTACGTGAAATGAGGATGAATAGTCATACTCACTTGTTTTTGTGCTTTAGTCTTTTTTGGTCAATTGGTCATATGGTAAGTCTGAATTTAGAGGAATGCCATTTGTACACTACGAAGACATGGATGATAATGAACAAGAAGAAAGAAAAGAACTCAATAAATTAAATAGAATGGCGGGAGACTATATTTTATTATCATAATAAAACTGCTGTACTTGAAATTGTGAAATCTAAATATGTGAAAATAAGTCGTATTTTTAAATAATTGAACATTTTTTCTCTACATTGTCAGGCAATTGTCCAATTTCAATATGGTCGCAAAACAATTTGGTTAAATTAGGTTTTACTATCATAGGTTGTACAACCGATGAAACCTATGCAAAAACCAAATCGTTTTTCCCTCCATTTCTCAACTGCCATTTAAAAAATGCAATCCACCCAATATAGAACCGAGGATTTCTTTAACCTCGTATTAGACAAATGCCCCGATATTAAGACCATCAAAACAATCCATTCCAAGATTATCTCCGCCTCGATTTTATACTCGAATACGTCCCTCGCCATCAAATTAATAAGAGCTTATGCTGCGTGTGGCAAACCCAATATCACTCGTAATGTGTTCGACGAAATTCCTGAGAGAAATAATGTTATTTTTAACGTAATGATAAGAAGTTATGTGAATAATCAGTTTTATAAAGATGCAATTTTTATGTATAAGAGTATGCTATCGTGTGGTGTGGCCCTGGATCATTATACATTGCCTTGTGTTTTGAAAGCTTGTTTTGCATCAAATAATTTAAGGGTCGGGGTGCAAATTCATTGCCCAGCTGTGAAAATGGGTCTGGACTTGACTCTGTTTACGGGCAATGGTCTGATTGCCATGTATGGGAAATGCGGGTTTTAGGTTGAGGCAAGACGGGTTCTTGACGAAATGCCTTATAGGGACATTGTTTCTTGAAATTCTATGGTGGTAGGGTATGCGCAGAATGGAAGGTTTGATGATGCGTTAGAGGTTTGTAAAGAAATGGGGCCGTTAGGCGTGAAACCTGATTCTGGAACAATGGCTAGCCTCTCTCCAGCTGTAACAAATACTTGTAAAGAAAACGTTGTGTTTGTGAAGGAAATGTTCGTGAGCATGGCGCGAGAGGAATTGGTTGCATGGAATGTAATGATAGCAGCGTATAGCAATAATTCTATGCCTACAGAGGCAGTTGAGCTTTATTCGCAAATGGAAGCTCAACAGTTGGAACCAGATGCAATTACTATTGCTAGCGTTCTTCCAGTTTGTGGGGATCTTTCAGCTGTATCACTGGGAAGGCGGATTCATGAATTTGTTGAAACAAAGGGGCTCCGGCCTAACCTCTCCGTAGAGAACGCCTTAATCAATATGTATGCCAAGTGTGGATGTTTATCAGAAGCCAGGAAATTGTTTAATGGGATGCAGTTAAGGGATGTTGTCTCGTGGACTTCAATGATGTCTGCCTATGGTAGGAGTGGGGAAAGTCACAGAGCTATTGAGTTATTTACCAAAATTCAGGATTCAGGTCCTATTCCCGATTCAATAGCCTTTGTTTCAATTCTTTCAGCTTGCAGCCACACATGATTATTATCTGAAGGCCAACATTATTACAGTTTGATGACCGAGGAGTATAAAATAGTTCCTAGGTTAGAACACTGTGCTTGCATGGTTGATCTATTTGGACGTGCTGGTCATGTAGAAGAGGCCTACAATTTTATCAGTCAGATGCCAATGGAGCCTAATGAACGGGTTTGGGGAGCTTTGTTGAGTGCTTGCCATGTTTATAGTAACATGGATGTTGGGCTTGTAGCTGCAGATCATCTTTTCCAATTGTCTCCAGAGCAGTCTGGTTATTATGTCCTGTTATCGAACATATATGCAAAGTCTGGGAGATGGAAAGTCACCATCTATTCGGTCAATTATGCAAGGGAGATGAATCAGGAAAGTACCTGGCATTAGTAATGTTGAGCTCCATAATCGGGTCCACACCTTCCTTGCTGGTGACCAATGGCATCCACAATCAATGGAGATCTACGAAGAGTTAGATGTCTTAGTAGGGAAAATGAAAGAAGCAGGTTATGTCCCAAAAACCGACACTGCATTGCATGATGTGGAGGAGGAAGATAAAGAAAACCATCTAGCTGTGCACAGTGAGAAGTTGGCCACTGTATTTGCAATTATTAATACTGAACCAGGGCAACCAATCGGAGTTACTAAAAAAATCTACGTGTCTGTGAAGATTGCCATATTACTATGAAGTTCATGTCCAATATTACTGAGCGAAAAATCGTATTAAGGGATACAAACCGTTATCATCATTTTGAAAATGGGATTTGCTCATGTGGTGATTATTGGTGAATACAGATAAATATCCACATCCCATATATGGCCTCAGTAGAGTAGCTTTTCCAAATGAGATTGCTTTATGGCATTAAGCAAAACATGATGCCTGATCACTTGCTCCCAACTTTAACTGAATGTTTCAATCAAATATCTGTTTGCCCTTCTTTCTTTGACCTGGTTTTGGATTATTTAACTGAGCACCTTGCTTTGAGGATCTATATTTGAGAGACGCGCTGAAGCCTACTTCTCTAAACAGACATGATATTGAGGTGAAAAATGATGAGCAGGAATGCTCAAGAAGAGACCAATTTCTGGATAATGTTCACTGAGCTGACTCCATATAGAGTAAATAATGATGAGAGAGAGCTGAATTTTGCCATGTGAACAATAACAATGCTCACTTCAGTTAGACTTCAGTGGAATAGAGCTCGATTAAAATCCTGCATGATTTTCTCCACCTTTCTGTTAGGCTGACACTGAAAGTTTTCTTCTTTTTTTAGCAGTATGGAGGTAGGTTTAGTTAGTCTAGAATTCCATCGGCAGAAGAGAGCAGTTTCACTGTGAATAACTGCTAGGCAAGGTTTCATTCTGGGTTTTTTCAGCGCCTTCTTATCAAGGTTAGCATCCTTACTGAATTAACGTCAACAAAATGCAGTGATTCATTCTGATAATTGTACCTTGAAATTCTTATACTCAAACTCATTGTCTTTTCATTCTTATGCAGTTTTCATCTCAAATCTAAGTAATAGGTCAAATAATGTGTTGATTTACTTTTCAATCTTGTGTCCCCAGCCATCTTGGCATAGTTTTGTAATGATGGCTCTTCATATAGTTTAAAACTTGAACACAAAGGCAAACATAACAATATGGAAAACCCAACTTGATTGAATTCTCTTTTCCATCTTGCCATTATACTTACAGCTTGTTTTGTAAAATGGATTACACAACCAGTTTCTCTGCTTGTACAGAAGAATTGCTGCCAGAATATCTGCCTTTTTTTTTTTTTGCCATTGTCCAACAGAAAACTGGCAAGTGTTATCTGTATCGATTCTGGCAGCATATTTTCTATGCAAATAGCAGTTCTCTTACACAACACTAGATAATAAGTATTAAAAAAGAAGAAGAAGATAAAATCTTATTCATTATACTGGGTAATGAATACGTCTTTATGCTAATGTTATTGACTTTGCCAACTTCTATTATCTTGATATTTATATCTTCTAGGAATATGAATTGTCTATCTAGATGTTATGTGGCGATTTTGTATTCTCTCTCATAGAATTAGAATTGTATTTGATTACTTCTTACCTCTTTAATATTATTCCCCCCATAGTTGTCAATTTCTTCTCCTCTTCGTCCATGGACACCGGCCAAGTGAGAACCCCATGAATTCTATGTTTCTTTAACGATATCAGAGCTTGACTATAACAAGATTAAGATTGAGATTAGTTACTAACATGATTGTGATGATTCGGGTACTTTAGATTTAAATTATCGATCTGCCAAACAGTATAGAAAGAAATTCCAATACTACAAGTCTTTGATTATTCAAACTTGGCAGTCTTTGAAATGTCTAATGTACAATTGACTGAAGTCTTCGCCTAAGTACTAATTAATAAACCCTCTAATACATTTCAGTACACAATACGTGACATTATTAAATAACAGATAAAAACTAAAACTTGTTTATAGTACTATAAAGTTTCATCAGTTACTGCTTAACAAACACGAGCTAAAGGATTAATGGACGTTTTTGTCCTTCAAAGGAACTATCCTTCTCTGGAAGACAGTGATTTTCCTTTGTCTATATATTTTTTCGTCTCTTTTGAAAGAGACACATCCTTTCAAGATGTTTTTTTCTAGGAAAACATCTATATTATCTGCAAATTCAATATGAACCCTTTATGGACCATTTATTTTTATTTGAAGTTTTTCCAACTACGAATTTAAAACTGCACATAAATATATAATATGTCAAGACTTGACTTATGAAAATTCATCAGAAAATGCTGTTCCAATAGACAATATGTCAAGACTTGACTTGTGAAAATTCATCAGAAAATGGTGTTCCAATTCTACTTCTCCACGTAAGTATTACCCTCAAGACACGCATGTATTTTTTTCCACAAATCCTCGTAGTTGCAGGACCATACATCTATAAATTATAATCTCCTGTGAAATTTTGATAAACATCAAGAAATTACATAAGAAAAATGGCAAGCTATTTGCAAATTTCATTTCTGACATTCACAATCTTGATTGCTTCTTTCTTCAGTTCCTCACAGGGCAGTGGAATCGCTGTCTACTGGGGCCAAAATGGCGGTGAAGGGACTTTAGCCGCCACATGTGCCACCGGGTTCTACAAATATGTGAATATTGGTTTCTTATCAACCTTTGGCAATGGCCAAACCCCAGTACTGAACTTGGCTGGCCATTGTAATCCACCCTCTGGAACTTGCACCGGTTTAAGCAATGACATAAGGGCTTGTCAAAATCAAGGCATAAAAGTCCTCCTCTCCCTTGGTGGCGCGACCGGAAGCTACTCGCTTTCGTCCGCTGCTAATGCACAAGAAGTCGCGGATTACCTTTGGAACACCTACTTAGGTGGCCAGTCAAGTTCACGTCCCCTCGGAGATGCAGTTTTGGATGGTGTAGACTTTGACATTGAAGCCGGCACAGGTCAGTTCTGGGATGACCTAGCCAGGGCGCTCTCGCGTTACAGCAGCTCACAAAGAAAGGTGTACTTATCTGCAGCACCACAATGTCCTATCCCAGATGCTCATCTAGACACCGCTATCCAAACTGGGCTCTTTGACTACGTTTGGATACAGTTTTACAACAACGAGCAGTGTGATTACCGAGGCGGCGTGGATAGTGTTTTAGCGCGTTGGAATCAGTGGACTGCAGTTCCATCAAATCAGATTTTCATGGGATTACCCGCGGCGCCTGAAGCTGCGGGTGGTGGATATATGCCACCAGATGTGCTCATTAATCAGGTTCTTCCAACTATCAAGAATTCTCCCAAGTATGGAGGAATCATGATATGGAACAAATTCTATGATCAGAGCTATAGTTCAACTATTGTGGGCAGTGTCTAAATTCTATCTGCCTTCTCCCCAGATCCTGAATAAATCCTACTAAATAAATCCTGGCTTGTAAACCCTATGAATGATAGAAATATAAATGTCATGAAAACCACTTATTACAAATAAAAACTTCTGTTACATCTATTCTCAATATCCATGGAAATGTTGCCTTAATAAAAGTGCATCTTGATGTCAACATAGCCATAAAATGTGTGTTCAGTGCGATGAATGAGATTTTAGAGGTTTTTTTTCTTCCTTTAATTATGTCTAATAATGTATAGATAAATGAATCGTAACATATTATTCTTGCAAATACAAACAATGGATAGCTTTTTCTTGTAGGATGACATTATTGACTACACAAAAGATCGAAAATATTTCATAGTATTGTTTAGAAAATACTTAGAGATCGCTGTTATGAGAACCTTAATTCAACGTTCATTTCCTTAAAGTATTTGAAGAAAATGGAGAAGACCCCCAACCCTAATCCTACCCTACCCCACCTCCACCCCTTATGGAGAAGACCCCCAACCCTAATCCTACCCTACCCCACCTCCACCCCTTCTTTCAACATTATTTAATTTTCGAGTACAAACAAGATATCAATTGGGCAGTTCCTTTCTCTTGTTGACCATAGACTCTACAGCAGTTTGAACTCACTAATTACAAGGCAGCATGGACCTCCCTAAGGTAGGTCCAAGAATTACGGCTACTTTTGTAACTTCGGATATGCACGAAATAATTCTACATTGACTTTTGGTCAATATAATTTTGTATTTATCAATAAAAAAGAAAGGAATTACGTCTACTCTCTTCGCCCTACAAATACATAGCAGAGGGACTTTTCTCATAACTTATTTTTGTGACTGTTGATACCCATTATTGTTACCTCGATAAATTTGCAGAATCATATCAAATTTGTACATCGTCTACTATTATTTATATCTATAACATTTTTAAATGTAGATCACATTGTATTGTACTCTCCACTGAAGTACTCCAAATTTTCTCAACCAAAAGGGTAAGGAGTTCTCCCACAAATAGACGCTTTAATGCTCACTCGGTACTTGAACGTTCGATCCCTCGGATTCGTTGTTTGTCATCTCAAACTATCAAATTGTGAATAACGATCTGAACGGAATGACAAAATCGTATGTCATAGATAATACAAGCTTTGTGATTTTAGATATGTTAATAGATCTAGGAATCAAATGAGCGGGATTGAAAAATGATTTATGGAGTCAATATAAAATTTATTATAAACAAAACTTAAATATGGAAAAAAGAAAATATAAACCGTACCATTCCCTCAAGAATTCTATAAAAATAAAAACACAAAAGCAAACGCCATTGAAAACCAAAATGGCGAGAAAATATCATTTCATCTCTCTATTCCTCTTCATCTTATTCCAAGCTGTTTTTGACCTCCTGATCCTTTGAAAATTCATAAGTGAATAGAATCGTAAACAAGTAATAAAGTAGTGAATAGAGTGTTGAATCCACGAGTACTATGTGTTTGATCGAATTAAGATTAATTGCAATTTCAATCGAATAGCAAACAAATTTTGTGATTTTTTTATATTAATCCCTAAATTATCAATAAAAATAATGAAAATAAGTAAATGTATTTTTCAAATATATGATATGCATTGCTAAGATGTTGAATCTCACTTGTTATTACATTTTTAGTGTAACAATTAAAGTGACAATTTGAAATCATTTATGTTGATCAATATTCCTAATTTAATTGAAAGTCTCTTTCGATAGCGATCAAATATATTCCCCTCATGTGACTCTTTTATCTATCGACGAAAGATGCAAATATGATAAATACATCAACAAGTACTAAAACACCTATTGAATCCATATAAAGTATAGAGATATATATTTATCCTCTACCAAATCTTATAATGTTTATTATATTGTGCTTAAACTCTATTGTCTCTATCGATAACAATAAATTCACTAACAATTCAATTGGTGATCAAACAATTGAAAAGAAAGATAAAAACTATAATAAACTTCCACAAATTAAATTCAAAATAATTAATTAAAATCTAAAAATATCATAACAATGGTTCATCTCATTCTAGCAATGTATAAAATTAGTATAATATATTGAAAATACAAGAAATCATATTTAAGTGCAAAGATATAATCCAAATTTTTTATAAATTGAAAAGATGAAGATGAATCTTGAAATCTTGAATTTCTTCAATGGTTTCTTGATGAATCTCTACTTGCGACTTCCCTTTTTTATCCAAAAATCAAATTTGAATCTTCACTTGATTGAATTATTCCAAATCACCTTCAATTCTCTTACAAAAATTATGAATTCTTCTCATTTGATATAATAATTGATGAGTATTAGAGTATGAGATGTATATCAAATGTCTCTAATATGTATTCTGTTGTTAGGTATTTGGAATATAAAATTGGTTGAAAATCGTGTCCAAATTGGTTTTCAAAATAGTTCCAATCGAACAAGTGCAGTGGAACGAATCACCAAAAATTGACGAAATGTGAGGTTTATATTTATGCCGCCTCCTTTCGTGCCCGTGTGTATGCGTGTATATATAACTTCTTTTTTTCTCTTTCCTTTCTTTCTTCCCTTCTTTTTCTCTCTCTCTTCCCTCTTTTTTTCTTTTCTTTTCCTTCTTTCTTTCTCTGGCGGCCTCTTTCTTCTCTCTACGTTTTTTCTTCATCTTTCCTTCAGCATCTGTTTTCTTTGACTTTTCTTTTGTGCCCTTTTCTTTTCCAATAAACCTACAGGTACATGCGTTTTTTTTTTTACAGAATTTGAACATAGTGCTGACGTGGTAACACCCTATTAGCTTTTTTTATTATTTTTTTGTTCTTCCAATGAAAACCTTCCAAATGTATTTTCTGTTGATTTTTTCTGTACCTGTAGTGCTGTTCTTTTTTTTCTTTTTCTCGTGCGTCTCTCCTTTCCCTGTATCTCCCTGTGTGTGTGTATCACACATTTCAGCTATATTAAGATCCAATTAAAATTTGTGGAAATTATACAAAATCAGAGTTTTCAAGATTCATTTTCAAATTTCAGATATAAGGTTTCACTTTTAACTTAATTAGATATTTCAGTTTTAAATATTAAATATTAATTATACAATTTTCATCCCAAATCGACAAACCCTAGAATTTCCCTCTTCCTTCTCTCTTCTCACACTCTCTCTTCTCTTCTTTTCTCACTCTCTCATCCTTTTCACCAGCGGAAGCGGCATCGAGGCGAACTGAGTGTCATTGTACGCAGCGCCAGATCGCTGCTGCCGTGAGAACTGTGACGCACAGTAGCGCTTAGTGGTTCAAATCACCACTGTGGGTTTTAGTTCGAATGTTGATTGGATTTTTATGGGTTTGGATTGGAAATGGGCATAGATTTGAGTTTGGGTTGGTTTGGATTTCTAAATATGTATTTGTATATATGCGGTGAGATTAATTTCTTCTCAAATTTCCCTATTTTTTGGTGAACCTTTTTGTGAAAACATCGGAAAGCAGCACGCACATACACAGATTCTCTCCGCGCTTCTCTCCCATGGTTTCAATTTCTTAATCCCTAAACCTCTGAGCCTTTTTTTAACACAAAACTCATAATGAACGCCTCAATTATTGGTAATTCTCTCTGTTCTTTTTTTTCCCCGGCACAAAAGCACGTCATTCGCAGTTGTTTAACTTTTTTTTTGGTGGTGGCTGATGGTGATGATGACAGGGATGGCTGTGATGATTTTTGTTAGGATTGTATTAGATCTAGTGGTGGTGGCTTTGTTGGCGGTGGTGTTGTGGTGGTGGCGATGGTGAGATAATGTCTGTGATCAATTATTTGGTTCATTGTGAATAACTATTAAAATGTGACCTTAAAATTCGATAATGTGTGACGAAGAATTAGTGTGTGACCTAAAAAATTGTTAATATGTGATCGATAATTTAATAATTTGTGACTGTCTAATAAGTTGTGACTTATAATATTTGTGATTTGTGATCGATAAATAAATTGCGATGTATAAATTTTTTATTTGTGTGTGACCTATAAAATTTTTGAATTGTAACCGTAAAATAATTTGTAACGTATAAAATTTGTGATTTGTAACCAATGAATAACCGATAAATAAATTGTGACATATAAATTTTTAATTTGTGATCGATGAACAAATTGTGACTGTAAAATAATTTATGACATATAAAAAATGTGATTTGTGATGAATTAATAATATGTGACCAATTATATGACATTTGTGACCAAATTATATGGAATTGTGATGTTCATATATTTATTAATAAATTATATGTTTAATTAATTAATTTATAAATAAAATTGGAAAAAGTGTGAGATTTGAAATTTTAAATCTTGATATCCTAAATTTGAAATTGGTAAAACTTAACGTCTTAGTTATCTAATATTCCCTTAACATTTTCACTACAAGTCCATTAAAATCCATTTAACTCCAACACATTTAATGCATTATTTCTCTCCAAGATTTCATCTTTGAATTTTGTCATTTTTTTGCAACTTTTGCATTCTTTTCTCCAATTATTCATTAAACATAAAGTTTTACCTACAAAATATAATATACCATAAATTAGGTAAAATTTTATCTAAAAGACAATAAAATATCATGATTTAGAGTTTCGAATAAGTGTAGAAATTACACTTATCATTAATGATCTTTGAAATGTCTAATGAACTATTGACCGAAGTCTTCAACCAAGTACTAATTACTAAAACGTTTAGTGCATGTTCGTGTACATTATTAAATAAGTTAAATCTCATGTACATTAATGTCAAAAGTCTCGGCAATTACTGCTTAACAAAGAAGAGCAAAAGGATTAATGGACGTATTTGTCCTTCAAAAAAACTATCTTTTCTGGAAGACACTGATTTTCCTTTCTACTTATTCGTCGCTTTTGAAAAGCTTTCAATATGCCGTGACTCGACAGTGAAAATTCATTTGAGATTGGTGTTCCAATACTACTTCTCCACGTAAGTATTAACCCGATACACGCATGTAATTTTTTTGAGTTTTGCTAACAAAACAAAATCAGATTAAAAACATGTGTTTTTCATTGATTGAACAGTTTTTTAAAAAATTATCCAAACAGGTGGTGATTTCCCCCTTTCACCCCGGGTTTTTCCACAAATCATTGTACTTGCATCCATCTATAAATTAATCTCCTGCGAAATTTAGATAAACATCGAGAAATTACATCAGAAAAATGGCAAGCTATTTGCATATTTCATTTCTGATATTCACAATCTTGATTGCTTCCTTCTTCAGTTCCTCACAGTCACAGGGAGGTGGAATCGCTGTGTACTGGGGCCAAAATGGCGGTGAAGGGACTTTAGCCGCCGCGTGCGCCACCGGGTTCTACCAATATGTGAATATCGCTTTCTTAATAACCTTTGGCAACGGCCAAACCCCAGTTCTGAATTTGGCTGGCCACTGTGATCCACCCTCTGGAACTTGCACCAGTATAAGCAATGACATAAGGGCTTGTCAAAATCAAGGCATAAAAGTCCTCCTCTCTCTTGGTGGTGGAGTCGGAAGCTACACGCTTTCGTCCGCTGCTGATGCACAAGAAGTCGCGGATTACCTTTGGAACAACTACTTAGGTGGCCAGTCGAGTTCACGTCCCCTCGGAGATGCAGTTTTGGATGGTATAGACTTTGACATTGAAGGCGGTACAGTCCTGTTCTGGGACGACCTAGCTAGGGCGCTCTCGCGTTACAGCAGCTCACAAAGAAAGGTTTACTTATCTGCAGCACCACAATGTCCTATCCCAGATGCTTATCTAGACACCGCGATCCAAACTGGGCTCTTCGACTACGTTTGGATACAGTTTTACAACAACCCGCCGTGTGATTACCGAGGCGGCGTGGATAGTGTTTTAGCGAGTTGGAATCGGTGGACTGCAGTTCCATCAAATCAGATTTTCATGGGATTACCCGCGGCGCCTGCAGCTGCGGGTGGTGGATATATGCCACCAGATGTGCTCATTAATCAGGTTCTTCCAGTTATCAAGAATTCTCCCAAGTATGGAGGAATCATGTTATGGAGCAGATTCTATGATACGAACTTTAGTTCAATTGTAGTGGATAGTGTCTCAAGTTCTATCCGCCTTCTCCCCAGGATCCCGAATAAATCCTACTAAATAAATCCTGGCTTGTTTATCCTATGAATGGTTGAAATAAAAATGTGATGAAAATCACTTACTACCAATAAAAACTTTTGTTACATCTATTCTCAATATCCATGGAAATGTTGCCTGTAAAAAAATTGCATTGATGTCTACGGAGCCATAAGATGTGTGTTTGGTACAACAAATAAGAACTTAAGTTTTTTTTTTCCTTTTAATTATGTCTAATAATTTATAGATAAACTAAAGGTAGGACGACATTAGTGAGTACACACAAGATTGAACATATTTCATAGTATTGTAAAGAAAATGTATTTTTTTTCATAGTATTGTACTTGAGAACGTTTTATGAGAACCTTAATTCAAGGTTCATTCCCTTAAACGTATTTGAAGAAAATGGAGAAGACCCCCAATACATAGCAGAGGAACTTTTCTGATAACTTATTTTGTGACGGTTAATACCTATTATTGATGTCGTCGATAAATTTATAGAATCATATCGAATTTGTTTAATTCTACAAATTTAAATAGTCTACTATTATCAATATTTAAAGCATTTTTATACATAGAATCATATTACACTGTACTTTCCACTGAAGTACTTCAGATTTATGGTAAGGAGTTCTAACCCAAATAGATGTATGTTCTTGTGAGAAATTTGAAATCATATGCCAGTACACTTCTGGGAATACAGATAATTTGAAGAATTCTTGGGATCGTTGGACTACGTCAGTTAATGCTGGGAAGATGTCTACCGGCTGCGCCACATGCCGCTGGAAGTGGGTTCATTCCGTCCGAGGTTCTGAAGTCGGAGATTCTTCCGGTGATAAGGAAATCGAACAAGATTGATTTTGACTCTTTCATTTGTATGAAGTCAAAATATACTGGTTTGTTATTTGAATAATGCTTTGTGTACAATTCATGGTTGATAAGAAATTTGACAATTCATGTTAATTCAAATTCGAATGGGCGTGAAAGTGTGTGGTGTTTAAAAACTGACCACTCAACCTTCAACATGTGGCACATTGTCAAATTTGATGTCAAAAAAATTGTACTTGTAGCATGGTTGTTGTTATTTGGGGAAGTAATTGTCACTGGACTAAAACGTATTATTTTATTATATTATTTAACAGGTATTGTATTATTTGTACGTGTTTCTTATGCAGTATTATTCAGTCATGTTTGGTTTAGTTAAAATAATATTTTCAGTGAATTTTGATAAAAAAATGATAAAATATGTGATTATAAAATTGATTATGAACTCATGAGATGCGTAGTTCAATGAATTCGGAGAAAAAAAATAATTTTAGAATACAAGGCTCAGTCATTTTTGTCAACTCAACGGCAATTTAATTGCAGAAAATGTCCTCAATCTTTTCATTTTTGCATTTATATTCCAAATTTTTTTATCAAAATCTTATCATCAATATTCTATTAATTTACAAATATTGTTTTTGAAGAGTGTTTCTATCCAAAAAAATTATTATGAGGGCGTAAAAGACTCATTCTCTCTAGTAATTTTAAATAATTGAAATAAACAATAAATACAAAATATTTTTTCCTCATTTTAATGCACCTTAAAGAATATTTGAACATAATTTATCATTAGAAACAAAATATTAAAAATAAAAAAATGACGAAAACGCTGAGATTATCTCTACTTTTTTTTTTTCCCTCTTAAAAGAGAGGAACTGTCGTGGACTATTCATTTCTGAGATCCCTTTCACATGACACTATTCAATGCCCATTATCTCTACTGTTGTATACTTTAAATTTTTTTATTGGTTTGTACTATTCCATCCAGCTGTAAATGATTCTTTATTTGATTTTCCAACGTACCCTTAAATAATTGGGGCAAACTAATCCTCTTCCGTTTGATTGCAATGGTGAAAAATAGATGGAAAGAAAATATTTTATAGGGAAAAGACTTTCTTAGAAAATGTTTTCCTGGGAATTGTAATTAATTATGTTTGATTGATATAATTTTTTACCTGAAAAATATTGAAAATTTGGTGTCCGTTTGGCTTCTTTTTTTTATATAAATTGTCCATTAAAGTGATAATTTTTCTACCAATACGTCTAGAATTTGTTCTAATTACCAAAAATAAAAATAAAAAATTTGACAATTAGAAAAAAATTACCATATTTGTTTGATTTTGTTTTACATAGAAATTGTCAACAAAAATGAAAATTCTTTTTACAATAGTTGATAGAATTGGTTGCCTTTGCTAAAAAAAAGGTGGAAAATATTTTCCCAACTAATAGGTGGGAAAACAAAATCAAGATTTTGTGCATCAAATGATTGTACCTAGAAAAAGGTGGAAAACGTTTTCCATGGAAAAATTTACCTATCAAACAACTTTTTAAGGGTGGAAAAGGAAAATGTTTTCTTTTTCCATGAAAAACTAAGGCTATCAAACGGAGCCTAATCATCTTTTTTTTGGTCACGCAACTTGTTCGGTGCGGCTTGTGTTTCTCATTCTCTATAATTTAAATAGTTTATTCTTATTGATTTTCATCATTATCTATATGTGTTTTATTTGATTTCTGCATTTCTCTTTATGGGGTATATAAATGATAAAAAATGGTAACAATTGAATATAGTGCAAAACAACTTGATGAATTGTGTCCCACGAGTAAATAGGATAAGAATGACTTCATAAAATTTTATCTCATCTTATTAAGTCTATTAGTCTATAGTAGATGAAAAATAATTTTTTTCCAGGGTGATGGGAAAATGCCTAATAATTTTATATGATAAATCCTAGATTAGTTTAATTAGGATTTTGCTTAATTAGAAGTATCCTAATATAGATTGTGCTCTTTTCATAATTTATGCAGATATCTTTAGAATATGTCTCCAAATCAATGATTTTCTGGTACCATAACACAGTTTACAAATCATCAGTATTTTAAAAATTTTGTAGAGATTATCAATGCAGATCAACAAGCAAATTTGATGTGTGGTAATTTTCATGGATTTATATATGGTATTATTTATAGAACAGAAAAAGAACAGCAATTTAGTAGCAAAATAGTTCATGAATTTATAATGAAACTTGTCAACTATGGCAAGAATAATGAAGTCTGGGTAAAATTTGATGACCATTTGGCCCGTTTTGATATGCAAGAGTTTTGTCTCATAACAGGATTACATTGCCACGAGATATCTATGAATGTTGACTTTAACAATGATCGACTTAAAAATCAATACTTTAATGGTACCAAAAAAAAAAAAAATGAAAATGGCGATGCTTTTTGAAGCATTTCACTTATGTGAAAACCAAAAGGATAAATTTAAACTCGGACTGGCGATGTTAGTAGAATGTATTTTTAAAAAAACCTATTGGAATGTATATTGACTACAGAATTCTAGGCATGGTTGAGAACGTTCATGCCTTCCCTGCATATCCATGGGGCTGTAGAGCAGATGTTGTTCTATTAAACTCATTGCAAGCATCACACCTGGAAAGAGTACAAAGAATGCAACAGAATGAGCAAGCCTAGTGTAAATATGCATTACATGAATATCCATTTGCATTTTAGATACTTTTCTTCTATTATCTTATTTTCACCAATCTATATATAATTTGATTTACTAGTATAAATCTTATATATCTAATATGTATTTTCAATTATCTTAATACTGGATATACGAAACATTTCCATATATTGGACTAAAATTTGGACGGTGTAGATATAAAGCATTACAAAGTCCAAGAATGCACATGTGGAAGCCCAATAAAATATTAACAGAGAATACAGTTAGGCAATTTTTGGCTACCTAGGAGTTAATTTAATTATTTGATTATATTTCTTATTACATTACATTATACATATAATTATGTTTTTTTCCTTAAAAAAAAATCACAATAAATCATTTAAATATTTTATTACAATTACAGATTCAAGTAATTGCGGTATTACAACCTACAGATGAAGAATTACAAATAATGTGATACACAACTCTTTCATTGCCACAAGACAACCAACATAACATATTATATGGCATTGTCAACAGAGAATTGAACAATATACCACAACAAATCCCAAACACTGATAACATGCCAACTGGTCATCGTACTTTAGTTGGAGCTGGCTCAAGTTCTACTTCTATTAGCTCCAATTATATGACTAGAGAATAAATGGAGCAAATGCTGAATATATATAGGCAGCATATTGTATCAGATGTATCTTGTTTATGCAGCGACTTGAAAACAACAATTGTCAGACAATCAAGAAGACAAGAACGCTAGTATGAAACAATTCTTCAAAACCAAAAAGAATTGTTTGACCAACATCGAAAGTAGCAACAAGACTATTATGAAGACATACAATCTAGAATAGTTGAACTTACCAAACTCTTCTTAACAACCAAAAACAATTCTTCCAACAACAATAACAGTGGCAAGAAGAACACTACCAAGGCATGCAATCTACCATGCAAAATTACACCGATACCATTTTAAATTTAGTACGATGTTATATTGATGACCAAAATAGCAAAACGCTAAACAAACTATCAGACTGTCAATCAAACATGGAAGCTGTTATAGCTTCCCTCCAATAAGATGTCCCTGTCCACAGCAATCCAATTGTATAGCATGCCTCAACATTTCAACAAATTGAAGATGTTGAAACATCAACAAAAAGAAAGGCTAAAAGCAAAAAGATAAAGTCTTCAACACCATCTACAAATTATCTTTTAGAAGACTATGATATGGAGAGATACACAACACTTAGAGACAGGGTAGTAAAGAATCTATCAAAGTAACCAACCTAATTTTACTTTATTAGCTTCAGTATTAGAATTTTAATTTGATTCATTTAAAACTAATTTAAATTACATTATGCAGTGCATATTGGGATGATGGACCTGGCAATTTATACAGAAGAGACACAATAAAAACTATAATGAACACAACACAGGATATCAGTACTACGGTTAGTAAAGTTTAAACATCATAATAAATTTCATTCTATATTTAATATATTTAATTTACATCTATTTATTTTATCAGAATCTTGACCTGGAGTTAAAATTGTTGAGGTGTCTGATTAACGATGGTTGCACTCTTCTTTCGAAGGAATACACAATTCTAGACTTCCAATTTGAAAATGAATGTACTCAACAAATAATGTTACAAAGAAGCATACAAGAAAGAAGTGCAAGAAATACACTTGATTTAACTATTTTAGAAGAATACATAAATGACAATTTACCAACATCTGGTCGTCCATGGATAACATGTAATTACCTATTAATTCCGTATTCATATTCAGGCAACAGTTGGTATCTATTTCTTGCTAATTTTTCTGAATGGAAATTCCAAATCTATGATTGTAGCCACAATCTTCATACGTCACAACATATTAGAACACATGCAAATGCGGTACTAAATTTAGTCCAAACATTATTAATGTCTTCGGAGTTTTCTATCAGACAAGATAGTGAAAGATTATCGATCTGATTGAACTTGTCTGATTTATTAATTGCAGCTTTCTTTTGAGAGGACTAATCAGTTTGAATGAGACATTCATGTTAGGGCCTGTTTGATGGCCTTGATTTTCCATGGATTTTCCCACTTTTTGGCTGTTTGATAACAATAATTTTCCATGGAAAAAATTTTCCCCCCCAACCCCCCACGCGCCATATTTCCTTGTTTTGGAGGAAAAATTTTCCCCACCATTTTGGCGGGAAAATTTTTTCCATGAGGCTGTCAAATTTTTTTTTTTTTTTTGGCAATAGAAACAAATGTCATAACCAAGTGTTAAAAAAAATTTCACTTTAATTGACAATTTTCATGTAAAACAAAATCAAACGAACACTAAACTTTGATGAAAAAAAATGATTTTTTAGGAAACAATTTTTTTTTCCTTTTTTTTTACTTTTTGGCAATGGAAACAAATTTTATAGCCAATTGTGGAAAAAATTATCACTTTAATAGACACTTTCCATGTAAAATAAAGCCAAACGAATAGAAAATTAAAAAATTTTCCGGGTGAAAAATTATACCAATCAAACACACTTAATTACCAATTCCCTGCAAAATATTTTATAGGCAATTGTTTTCCCGAGAAATCATTTTCTTTCCACCCATTTTCCACCCTTACAATCAAACGCACCCTTAGAATCAAAAGTTCAAAAAAAGGTATTCACTGTTGCAATTGTGAGTTTTAATAATCATTCAATCCTTAATGGCTTAACCTTTGTATCTTTGACATGTCTAAAAGATCTATAGCTTTATACAGGCTAGACATAGCCTACTTCAACTGGTTTCTTGCAAGAATGTAAGTTTAATTTTGTTATTATATCATTTTATATAATTTTGTATTGCTTTGATCTCATGAAAGAGTGTCGTTTTTAGAGTTCTGTTAATACTTTGGGTTTTCTAGGTTGTAGCATTTTCTGGTTAAATTTAAAGAAAATGAAACATGATCTTTTGAAGTTCAAAGATTGAATTTTTGTTATTCGAGTTACGTATATTTTTACAAAAAACTTTAAGTTTTTCATTTTGAATTGTTTTTTGTGGACATTTTCTATTTTCTTATGCATCCTCTTTTCATGTGCTTCTTTATAGCATGTTTTGTGCACATTAAAATAAGAGAATGCTTTTTTTTGAAGTGATGTGACGGAGAATATATGGTTGAAAAAGAAGGAAAAATTATTGATGTAATGAAAAATATTATTTTATTGAAAAACGTGTGGTTAAAAATGAGTAGAAGAATGAGAATGAAAAAAAATAATGTGGCTCAAACAGTGGCTTAGACTCAAAACAGAAAGTTGGGACTACAAAATAACTCATCCCGTGCATTTTACGGGCAAGAACTAGTATATGTAAAAATGAGCAAATATTGTTCTTCTTTGGCCCCGTTTGACACCCATTATTTTGAAGAATGAGTTTTTGAATAGTGATTGATGTAAAGAATGTGTGGTTAAAAAGTAAGAAGAATTTTTGGGTTTATGTTTAATATTATTTTATTTGAAAAATGTTTGGTTAGAAATTAGTACTGTAGAAAAATGAGAATGAGAATGAGATAAAAAATGGGTGTCAAACAGGGGCAAATAATTAAAATACGATGAGAGTAATAAAAAATTAAAAATTATTGTATGAATATAATTATTTTTCTTAATCCGGGATTTACTGTCCTGAAATTTTACCAATAACAACTCAGTTGACTTGACGTTGACCGTCCTGGCCGCACATGAAGAAAGCTGAGCCAGCACGCGGAGGATCGCCAATGCGCCACCGGCCGTGCGACTGTTATCTCACTATTACTCATTTTCGCGCCGCTCCTCTCTCTAAAGCTCATACGCGGTAGTCGGAACCCAAAACCCCAGCGTTTATCAATGCACTAATCCTAACGTGCGCCTCAAATTCCGGAATTCTGGAGGTAATTCAAATTTCAATTATAAATATGTAATTCACTAGTTTCAGTGGTAATTAAGATCTTAATTTTATGGGCCCATTTTCTTTTTCCGTATCAAGTTTAAAGAATTAATGGAAAACATAAATACCATTGCTGCTGGATCGGTTAGACATTAATTAAATTATGTATTCCTCTGTTTTTCGTTTTTCGTTTTTTTTTTTTTTTACTTTTTTCTATTTTTTTGCATGCAAATTGAATAGGAGGATAGAAAAAGAAGAATATAATTGTTTGCTGATGATATATACGTAACGATATACGTTTAATTCTGTTTTTCAACATGTTAATAACAATTTGGGATATGTTTGGTACTGTACTCGACAAGACCTTCGTTTCAATGGAGAAGATTTTAACTTTTTTAAAATATTGTTGTATAGTATAGTCTACCATACCAAGCAAGCACTCAATGGTTTTAACAAACTCCTTTTTTTTTTCCTTTTTCTTGTAATTTGATCACAACTTGATGTTCAATTATTTTTTGTCCCGATAGTAGATTTCTTTCCTTTTAAGATTGTAAATTTTATGCAACAACACCATTGTCTTCAGCAGTTTGGGTTAGTACATGCTATTCTATTAAAAAAAGGTCTTTTGTGCAAAGCGTAGCAATGAATCATACAAGAGGTGCTGGTTTGACACTAGTCTTTTACATTATTTGTTTTTCTTAATGAGAAATGAGGTATTTTAGCGGTGGAGTATCGAATACGGAATGTGTTTAATGCATGCATCTTTGCTAATGGAATTTTCTTACCAAGAATATCTAGATATTTGGCTTTCCGCTTTCCACGATATAGAAGAACTTCCGTTTGTCTTTTGGCTTCTTGGTACGTCCCCTCAGGTAACTTCAAACTCTCTATTGTTGAGAAACTTTCTACCCGCGGTTTAAGTAATGACTCATAACTCACAGTTTACGTCATATCCATAAATTAAGCGGTATTCCATGTCTTATTTGGGTCGATAGCATCAGCAGTTTATAATATCGAGGGTCTAGAACGTTTCGACAAATAATTCTTTCTCTTTCGTTTGCTCGGACACGTGGATGTCCACGCGTCATATAAATGTATTGAAAAGGAACTTTTTTTTTTCCTTATAAAAGCAATTTCACTGATTCAACTATTGTGCATTGCTTCTATATAATGCAAAGTGTTTCTGTTTATTGGATGGGTTTCACTTGATCGCCGTTCAGTGGGATTTGAACAATTGATTTTGGAACAAATTCAGGTAGAGGAAAGCATTCCATGTTCATGAGCATATAGGCAACTAGTAATTTGAAGTGTTACGCATCCTTGTAATTTGCCAGAATAATTTATTATATATGCATTGCTGTGACGGAAGATGATGCTTGCACTTGCTCTTTGATTCTTTGTAATGGCTTTGCTCAAGTTACAAGAAGCAGGAAGCTTATTTTTAATTCACCATCTGTGGAGAAACTTTTTATGATGAGATTTAAATTGTTCTTGGTTTTCCACTTTGCATGAAATTTCAATTAGAAAATGAGTTTTATCTGGAAAATATAAGTATGCACTCATCAAATTAAACCCTCAAGGTTCTTTGTAAATTTCGTCATTTTTCAGTTCTTATTCTGCATGTGCATTTATGTTTGTTTGGCATGCTGTAAGTGTGAAAGTCATAACAATAATTATTCTATTGAAGGCATAAATAGTTGTGTTGCTAGATATATTCCAATCTAATCCGTTGACAGGATTTCCTAGTTGGATTTGAATTTGTTTGGCTAGATATCACCGTATAACGAATTTTCACTTGCTCTGAGCAGGATGGCTAGTGGATAATTTGATCTGCAACATATGCAAATATTTATTAATTGATATCCTGTAGCTGGTGATTTGCTCAGATTATAACCTTAGCTCTTGGAAGGGATCACCAGGATACAGCAGGGTTTGTTAGTGGTGGTTTTTGCCGCATCTTTGGAAGTTCTGATTTTGTTTCTCTTTATTAGTTTTTTTTTTTTTGTCTCTTTTCTTCTCGTCTTTAGACCTCAGAAGTTCTGCAACCTGCAAAATAGTTCTTTTCATCTATATTTTACAGCTGTTAGTGGATTTGGGCTCAAGGTGATTTAGCGGTACATGGATGGTACCCTTGGCTTTACTACTACTTTAGCCACCGTGCCAAAAGGTCTGAGCAAAGTTGTTGATTACACTGTCGTCGCTGCCCCAGATATTTATCCACCTGGTGTGCCAAGCTCTTCATTTTCCAAGGGAAGCAAGAGAAAATGGAGCTTTACTGATGAATCTTCTCTGGTTCTTGGCTCAGGCCGTTCATCAAGTTCTTGCATTACCATTTGCTTTTGGAAAGAAATGGAAGAGGAGCCTTCAATTGATCTTGATCTAAGTATCAACTTCAACCGAGGAGGTAACAGAATGTCCAATCCAAATAGGGCATCTGCTGGGACTTTAAATGCATTTGAAGTTAGGAGGCCTAAACTAGACCTCGAATTAAGTCTGTCTACTGGACCTACTGCATCTGATTTCACCATTTTCCAAGGGTTCAGTCCTTATCAGAACAATTCTGAGTCACCAGCCTTAGTTGCTTCAGCTCAAGTTGTTGATGAAGGGTCGACATCATCTCGGTCGAAAACTGGGTTTCATGTTTCTACACTGCCGAATATTGCTAATTCTGTTCCTGTTGACAATATCCATTGTTTTGGAAATCCTATCCCAGTGACCCCAAAACTTCCATTCAGAGCAGCAGCGACACCGTCCTCAGTTGCTGGTACTTTTGGATTGGTTAATCAGCAAAAGAAACGGAGAGCCAGTGCGAAAGTCTGCATGGTCGAAGGATGCATAAAGGGAGCAAGAGGTGCTTCTGGTCTCTGTATTGCCCATGGAGGTGGGAGAAGGTGTCAGAGAGCTGGCTGTCAGAAGGGAGCCGAAGGAAAAACTTTCTGCAAGGCACATGGAGGTGGTCGCCGGTGCCAGTATCTTGGATGCACTAAGAGTGCAGAAGGGCGTACTGATTATTGTATAGGGCATGGAGGTGGTAGGCGTTGCACTCACGAGAGTTGTCCTCATTCAGCAAGAGGTAAGATGGGATTTTGTATTCGTCATGGGGGCGGCAGAAGGTGCAAGATTGAAAATTGCACTAAGAGTGCCGAGGGTATTTCTGGTCTCTGCATATCCCATGGAGGCGGCCATCGGTGCCAATATCCGTGGTGCTCAAAGGGTGCTCAAGGGAGTACCATGTTCTGTAAAGCTCACGGTGGTGGCAGAAGGTACACGTTTTTTGGGTGCACAGAAGGGGCAGAAGGGAGCACTCCATTCTGTAAAGGCCATGAAGGGGGCAAAATATGTCAATTTGTAGGATGCACAATGAGCGAGCACGGGGGAACTTTATTTTGTGTTAGTCATGGTGGTGTCAAGAGTTGCACCGAACTCGAGTGTACCAAGAGTGCAAGAGGGTGCACCTCCTATTGTGTTCGTGATGGTGGTGGAAAAGGTGCAATCTTGAAGGATATACCAAGAGTGCACAAGGCAGAACTGATTTTTGGCAGTCAAGGTGCCAGTCCATGTGACAAGTTTGAGAAGTTCACAACCGAGAAATTGAGTTTGTGCACTATACACGGTGCTCAAATAGAAGATAAACGGATCCACGAGAACGCTTTAATGGATTCTACCACACACAACCCACATTCTTGTGCATTTGCACAGACGGAAGGGATCTTTGCATCTGGGCTCAATCTTTTTGATCGCATTTCAACTATGGAACGTGGGACTCCAATTGGTTATGGACACAAATTGATGTCTATGCCAATTCGACAGCAGGTTGGAAATGTTTGTTCAAATAATTTCTCTCTTCCAGAAGACATGGTGCATGGAGGACTCTTAATGGAAATGCTCAGTGGAAGCACATTCTTCGGGACGAGCAACAAGAATCAAGAAGTCGGTATCCAATTGGACACAGGAAAATCTTATGTCCTGCCTCATAGTTTGGTGTAAGCAAAGCTCCTGTTATTCCACTGTGTTCGTTTCATCATAGTTGGTTTGTGTTGGGTTTTCTGCATTCCGTTCGTATCGGAATCTGGTCACAGTGTCACAGGAATAGATGTGCTCATCAATTGACATTGAGGGTCTAAGTTATGAAGTTGGGTACTTGGGTATGTATTGAGTTGGTTTTGGACTGTTTGTGTCCCTTGTAAATATTGCTGTTCTGTTTTGATCAAGTCATCTGTCTTCTGTAAATATTTTTGTTTTCGTATTTCAATTATAATAAAGTTGTCCCGTATATATTTACTCTTGGACTTATCGTATTGTGTGGGTATTTATTTGGCCGCTTTTCCTTTAAAATAAGAATAAAAATTATCGGTAGTAGCCACGTAGGATGACTACCAGTAGTCCTCGTTATGAATAGTATTATTCTTAAAATAATAGGTTTTTCTTATTCACATTTTTAGTATAGTCCCGTTGTATCAAAATGGGAAGGAACGGTCTTCAAATGAGATCTGAAATATCTTCCTGTTTTCCCAACTCTTTTGAAGGGATAAAACTTAAAAGGACTGCAACTTATCTAAGCCCGGCCCAGTACTGTGCCCTAACAAAGCCCAGATATTGGCATGCTGGGCAATAAAATTACAGGGCCCAACAAGGCCCATGAGGAACAGTTGTTATAATTTTGGGAGCTTCTTATTTATATTTATTTAAGATAGAAAAAAAATAAATTAAAGTTATGTTTCTAAACCCTAATATTAGTTTGATGCACTTACGTCCGATTAGAAGCAACATGTCACGTGCTTAGTTTCGTTACTCCCGAACAAAACAAATCCTATTATCACGAGATAACGTTAATTCAGTCTTTCAACATCCACGAAAATTTAACCTATGAGGCTAAATTATATTAACTGTGAATAGAGAAGGTAAGATAGGAAATTATGGGCTTGTTTGGGAAGGATTAAAATTCAATTAAAATTGAAAATATAGCTGTTATTGGGTCCCACTCGTCTAATAAAAGTCAACTCTAACAGCTATATTTTCAATTTTAATCTGATTTTAATCCCTCTCAAACAAGCTCTATATCTTATATTGAAAGGAACACACATAAATTTGGAAAAACCTCCTTGTATAAATGGAATGGAAAACTATTTACAATTTCTCAAGTATTTTCTCTCTGTGAGCTATTACTCCATAGTCCATCACTCCATATGATATACAAATGAACCAACACCTCTATTTATAGGTAAAGTCTTGGAAAGCAAGTTGAAATCAATGGCCAAGACTTGATTAATCCAATGGTTACAAGTTTGCAAACCTTCTTTATGCAAGTTGCATCCACTTTGTTAAAGTGATAGTCAAATTAATATTTGTTACCTTGCAAGTTGCATGTCCCCCACAACTCTTGTGCAAGTTGCACGTCACTTTCCAACACTGTGCTAGTTGACATGTCCCTTTATAAAAGTAGTATCCAAGTTGAACTTTGCTTCCTTCTTTGACCAAATGGTAGTGACTTCCTCATACAAGTTGCACAAAAAATTGGTACCTGCTTGCGTCCAAAACAACCGGCTACAGTCCACGATATTTATCTGCCTCAAAACAATGAGCTCTATTCCAAACTAACGACTCAACCGGAATTTAGGCTGTCCCAAAATATATCTTTCACTTCATATTTAGATCAAACGTAGCTTGAATTTAACATTACAGGCATGTTGGGTACATTATGCTAGACACGATTTAAGGAAAATAAAGGTGTTAAATGTTCGTCCATTGTCCAGTACAACATATCAAAGGCAAACAAAAACTGAATACCAAGTTCTGTTCACTTTCTCTTGAATGAGGGAAAGAATTCTTCTAACAGCTATTAACCAATTAAAAACTCAATGCTGATATTGTTACCACAGAAGAGAATAGAAGTGCAGAGTGCATTTTGTCAAATGGGTTATGAAGTCAACAAGTAAAAGCTTTAAACAGAGGTACATTTGCTGGAATGAATTACATAAATATAAAATAAAACAAAAATGGCACATGCCTAGTCGATAACTGAAAAACCGTAGGGTTGAAAATCAATTCTGATGTGATAGCATAGGTCTCCAACCTCCTTTGCCCGTCTATACTTTTCTGACCTTATTATTGCTATGAGCCGACTGGGACCGCCAGATAGGCTATTTGTCACAAACTTTTCTGACCTGAATGTTATGAGTCGACTGGGACCGCCAGATAGGCTGTCTACCACTTTGAACAAGAGCAACATGCTCGCCTTCTTTCACCATCCCGTTCTTCTATAGAACAACATACATTTGTGAGAAAAAATACAGTATATTCAAATCCTAATACACGAGCACAGAACACGAATCCAGAAACATAAATATAATAACACATGAATCATGCAGTAATTTAAAGTTGATGTGAGTGTAATATGTTAGGATCACATTAGCAAGAACAGAACATATGGTGTTGCTCCAGCTGTTTAGTGCATTCAAGAAAGTGATTTATAACTCAAGGCTAAATGATTCAACAACTTACGTGACACCAAGAATATTCATTAACGTACTTTCAGTACTAGGAAAGTAGGTCGAAAACCTCAGTCATGCAGCTAGCCGAGTACCTACTATCATTTTTTAATTCTTATTTCATGATAGGTCTAAATTACCACCTATATAATACTATATGATAACTGAAATTGAGTAAAAGTGGAACCTAACCTGCAACAAAGCTAATGCTTTTACAAAGGTCTCCTCGGCATTATCTGAGAACTCTAAGTATATGGCGCAAATTCCCTGGTACAAAGCCAGTCTCTGCTGTATTCTCTTCCTGTAACCCAATTAAGTAAAAAATCAATTGTACGAGAAATTTATTTAATACAAATTTCAAAAATTATAAAATAACCATTTCCTTAAAATAATCGTGTTATATGAAGTTTTCAAAAGTATCTAATGGATGAATATCAGATTACACATATCATAAAGTCAGCCACCAAAAGCGCTTTAATAATGGAAGACCACAGTCTCGTGTTGAACATATAGAGTAGTTCAAAAGGCTCACTCATTCGTGAAAGCAAATATTGTGCCGGAAGGCCGATAGTGGCTCAGTAGAATGGCCATGAAACCAGTTCGGGTGAAGACAACGGTTGAAGTTCCAAGTGTGTTAGACATCATTGTTGCATGGTATGCAAACATGTCACTCATATGATTCTGCACAAAATGAAAATCGTCAGTAAAATTTCAGTCTATGAGGAGCACATTCATCTCTGTGTTTACTTGCATAACAGGCTCAGAAACTACAAATATAAGACTTCCCTGACCTTAAAGGCTTGGCCAAGGTTTGGCAGAGTCTGTGTACCAACCATAGTTGCTTCGGTTCGCGAAGACACAGTGTGCATGACCTTGACAGCTTTCAGTGGATATCTTCCAAGGAAATGAAATCAATCAATCATAAGTAGATAGCACAATATCATAGACAAAGCAAAAGAAAAATGTGAAAAGAGGCTGGGCTTTTAAAGTTACTTTTCTAGAAAGTAATTTTATACTAATGTTTTTTAGTGAAAAAGGTAACTCTGCATAACAAACCAAAGATTTTCAAAGATCATATCCAATATAACAATAGATGGGATCAAATCTGATCTGAAAGGACTTTCCCAGTGAATATGTTGTTTGTTTTAATATCCAAAAATTTTAATCTAAATAGTTGAATGAATTGACCTATATGAATAGGGAAAAAAAAGAATTCAAAGATAAACTCAGCAGGTAGAATCCCCATCCCTAACAACCTGTTCGAAATTATGTATTTTCTGCTCCCAAACTTCAATGAAGTACTACAAACAAAATCGAAGGTAAAATTGCTTACTTCCCATTAGCAGTTTCTCCAGAAAGCATAACTGCATCAGCACCCTCTCTAACTGCAATTGCAATATCTGATACCTCTGCTCTGGTAGGTGTGGGATGAACTATCATGCTCTCAAGCATATTTGTTGCCACTATGACAGCTTTCCCCATACTACGACAAAGCCTGATTATCTCTTCCTAAAATTCATGCTAGATTGTTACCTTAAGAAGTAAAATGCAGTACTATGTGGCTTCCTCATGAAAACATTCAACCACCCAAGTTCCCTCCAGGCTCCAGTATACATATTGAACTGTAAGGGGGCCAAAAGATGAATGTTTCCACAACAATCACACACAGCAATTACCTGCAATATAGGAACCTCTTCGATAGGCAACTCTGCTCCAAGATCCCCTCTTGCAACCATAGCCTGAGACGAGAAAAACAATATAGCTTTATCTTGCAATGGTAAGTTAATGGCCTCCAAATTAAAGGACGAAAGGAAATGATGACTCGAGAAACACATTCAGATAGGAAGCTCTTTCGGCTACAAATAATTTTCTTGATCCAACAAAATATAAACCCAACAAGCTACTGTTTCCATAGTTTCCATTCCATGTGGCCAAATAGGAGACAAGGGGTGCCCTCGTACGTGTTTTTTTGTTCTCTTTTTACAAGATTATTCCATGATTTGGCAGATATAAAACCAATTCATACTACAGTTACTAAATCCTAAATTACCGTATAATTAACCACAGGAAACAACCCAATCAACATGAAGGCAGGAGCCCTATCTAGTAACAGTTTTCTTTCAACTCAAATATCCAAATAAATACTCCTATAATTACCCCATCTGATGCAGTTATGATTGAATGCAAGTTCGGTATGGAATCTGCACTTTCAATTTTTACGATCACGTGAATATCTGCACCAGCATCTGCATGAAAAAGGATACACAACTCTGTGAGTTAATTTTTTCCATACTTAATATCACAGCATACAAATGGACAGGTTGTAATACTTTGCAGATAATCCTTCAATTCGTGTACCACAGCCGCATCTTTGACAAAGGAAACGGCATAGAAGTCAACTTTATTGTCAACTCCAAATTTGATGTCATCCCAGTCTTTCTCTGTTGCATAGATGGACAAAAGGTCATATTCAATTGCAAAACAAACATCACAATACCCAGAAGTCAAAGGAAAAGCGATACATGTGCATATGCAATATGGTGATTTAGCGTATTATAAAATGTTGCTGAGTCTGACCAGTAATGGATGCAAGTGTAGCACTCTTTCCTCGAACATTTAGATGCCGTCGGGATTTAAGCTCTCCTCCATCAATGACCTCACATTTCACAGAATCTTCAGTCTTCGATTTTACCATTAATGACATCATACCACCTTTATTGCCAAGAAATAGTCAGTAATGGATTAAAAAGAAGAACAGCAAATGTCAAAATCCCCTAAATAAATTTTTCAACAGAGCTTTGATATTCACGAGTTCAAGTACACATATAACACGTGTGCATAATCAGGAAATACCCAACACCACCTCCCAAACTGTGCCACACACACACACACAAAGAGAGAGAGAGAGAGAGAGAGAGAGAGAGAGAGAGAGATGGAAAGGCTAAACTAACATTTGCACGAGCATTTACATATAAAAGCACGCAGAAAAAATTTCTTTGTTAGTGCTTTGACAAAAAAGTGGTATAACCTTACCTACAAACACATTGGTCATGTGACTAAAACAGAAGCTAGCAAAAACAAGCACACTCACATCTTGAATTGATTTTATTACTTATTGATCTCTAATTCAGTAATTTGTATTGATAATAATACAGAGAAAAGGAAATCCATAGCATACCATCCACAAGAAGCATGTCCCCCACTTCTACATCATTTACAAAATCATCATAGTTGACGCTCACACAATCTGCTGTACCAACCACTCTCTGAATTGTGAAAGTAAATTCCTGGCCGCTTGTCAACATAGTTGGTTGGGGTAGATCACCACTTCTAACCTCTGGACCCTGCCAATAGAAATCATGCAATATAGCAAAATGGAAACATATTAGCAAATATTATTTAATTTTTGTGCTTCCTGTCCACGAAAATGCATGAATTCAGCATTTCCTATATTATGACATATTATCTATTCTTATATTATTAGTCGTAAGCCTAGAGAAGAAGAAAGAAAGCAGAGCAAAAACCAACGCTTCTAAAAATGTTGCCAGTAAAAATAATCTTCGAGGCAGAAATAGCTTTTTACAGATGCAATATACTCTTTATATATGACACATCATTCTAGTAATACAAATCCTTTAATCAAAGAAATTTCTTGGCAACAATATATCATAAACATGACGAACTTGACTCGTGCAGTTAGAAAGAGAACTATGTTACTTTAAACCCTGAAATGCCAAGCAGTGATCTATGAGCCAAAAGACAACTGACTTGCCTTGGTGTCAAGCATGATGGCAATAACATTGTCTTTTGCTTGGGCATTATATTCCTTAACCAAATCAATGACTTTCTGGTGAGATGTGTGGTCTCCATGGGACATATTCAGACGAGCAACATTCATCCCAGCCTCTGCCAGCCTCCATATCATTTCCCTGGTATTGGTTGATGGACCAATTGTGCAAACAATCTTCGTCTTGCGTCTTACTGTAGGCTTAGACCATGTACCCACTGATGTGTCACCAAGTTCCTGAATAGTCTGTAAATACTGAATTTGCTCCTCTGCCTAGTCAAGAGAACAACAGTTAGTTATTAATAAGAGCAAGTAATTTTACTTCAATTCTCACACTAAGTGCATGCTTCTCTCATCAAAATTTCAATGGCACGAATGTGCACAAATTCAAATCCAAGTCTATTGGCAAAGTAAAGGTCCATGTATAACCGAAAAAATAAATAATAAAAAAATAGCTCAGCACAGATTGGATTTAAAAATTTTGAAGGGAAATATAAGCTATATTTAGTAACGGAATTAATGCACCAGAAAAAGGTTCAACGATTGAAACCATTTTTTCATTTGTTCCAATTTCAAAGCCCGAGTACCATCTCAACAAAATCCGAGTCAGTTTTAAATATTTTGTCTAATTATATTCAATTCAAAGGTTTACAAGCTAATAAATTTGGGAATGTAAAATGGCATTTGGAGCAACTAGCAATACTCAGTTCTTTGTATATATTATAGAAACAGTAAATCAAGCCCCAACACTGAAAATTCCAAATTAAATATTTCCAAGAGAGAAAAAGGGCAAACCATATTACATTATCAGCTAAAGGTATGCAGTGCACAGAATATTTAATGCCATTTAACAAAAGACACAGTATATTCCATAAACGGGAATTATACCTCGAACATCAACCTTCGTGGTTCATAAAAAAAGATCAATCTTTACTAGCGATAAATAAGTTTTACAACGAAAAAAGAAGAGACATTCTCTGAAAAGGAAAGAAAAATCAGAACCTTAGGAACATCTTCAGGAGTCATCGGAAAGACTTCCGGATCCACTCGTGTGGATCTCATAGCAATAATCGGTAAGCTAACATGACCAACTCCACGGTGGCTCTTCTTCTCAGACTGAAACAAAAGCTTCGAACCAAAGCCAGCCGTCGGCCTCAGCTTCTCGGCTTGTCTCCGAAGAGATCCAGAGCTAGGATTGGTCGCAAACGCACCGTGAATCATCTCCGTCGCCATTACTACAGGTACAAAAGCTTTGACAGAGATAAATTAGAGGATCTAGAGAGAGTAATTGCGGAGAATGCAGAGTGAGAAGAGAGTATAAATTGGAAGAGAGATTGAGGAAATCGCCGATGAATTTGGAGTGTAATGTAGAGAACCCGTTCTTGTTTGTATCGAAATGTGAAGGAAAATAGGCTATCTTCGTTAGTTCAAAACGGTTGGGGTTTTGGTTTATGGGTATGGTTTGGCCTGGGGAGTTGAACGGTGTCGTTTACTTAAGAGTTAAGACACGTGGAGAAGTAGTTATTGGGTACGGATGGTTCCAACGAGTTTAAAGTGGTAGAAGGACAAGTGGGGGTCAGGGGATGGCAACAGGTCACGAGATCTCTTGCACCACGCCGCAGAAACGGAACTGGGGTCGGACTCTCTCAATTCGAGGTTTGATTATAACGTGTAAAAATGTAGATGTGATTTGAAAATAAAAAATGAAAACGATAATTGACCCAAAATGTCTATATCATTTACTTGTTTTATAAAAATAATTTTGTTTCAATGTTTGCATTTTGCAAGTTGATCAAGCCTTGTACAAATCATCCATGCCACCATATTCGTTTGGGATCTATCTCACCTTGATCATCAACTACTCGTTCAAGATTGTGGTACTATTAAATATTCGCATTTCTTTCCCAATACAGCCGACTTATCCATGCTTACTGGAATCTCAGGCCCTGTTTGGGAGAAATTTTAATCAAGATTTTAATCAAAATTCTAGCCGTTAACTATCAAATCAGCCACCATTTTTTACTTTCCCTCTCACAGGTGAGACCCACATGTTTACTATAACGGCTATAATTTTGATTAAAATCCCACAAAAATTGCTCCCAAACATGCTCTCAATTTTCTCAGCAAGAACAAAATTCATCTATAATTCTTATATCGAGAACAAAATTCATCAGATAATCCTTGTATAGAGAAACTAGTTTTTGAGTTTACAATTGCATATCTTAATTTAACGATTTGTAGGTCACCGATACACCGACATATATGAATCACCTTCGACGTCAACCTCAAGACTTCAAATGCCAAAATTCCATAACAAGCTTATGAGGATCCAATGCTCTACCATTTGGGAGAACTTCTCCATATATTGCCAAACTGGTTATTTGAATTCTGTTTCATTTCCCACATATTTGATAAATGCATCACTCACATATACCATTCATTGAAGTGTGTAAAATTTTACAAATTAGATGATTTAGAAGTAAAATTCAAAATCGCGCGCGCACACGCACAAGCTAGATCAACATAAAAAATATAACATTTGAAAGCAAACTCATCTACGGAATACGACATCCATATTAATTCGGGAGACAATTTGAAAAATCGATATACCCAACGAGTATATGAATTTGGAAGTAAAAAAATGCAAGGAAAAAATTCTCAATAGAGGCTTTGGCAAATGAGCTCGATCAAAGTGGAGTCTAGTTCATTTGGGTTGTGAAGCGATTGATGACGAAGCAAGTGACGACTGATTTTTTGGATTAGTCTCTAAAGAGCTACGAAAAACGATTTGTAGGCAAATTGTTAATTATTGTAGGTGGAGTGGAAACATATGTGCGAATAATGAGTCGACCGACGATAGATTGTGGGGGTGGGGGGCGAAGGATGGTGGGCGTGGCATGGTAGGATGGTGGTTGGGGATTTTTTTATTTTTTTTTCCTTTTCCTTTTTGTTTATATTTATGTTTTTTTTCCATTTCTTGTTAGATGAAATTATTCAAGGGAACTCACCTTTTCATCCTTATAAATTGTGTGATGTGGAGAGTATGCGCCTATTTTCAATGGAAGAAATTGATATAATTAGATGGCAGGGATGATTCATGCAAGTTTTGATCGATATGGGGGTCTAAATATCAAAATTGTAATGATAATTTTTCTTTTTGCAAAATAGACAAACGAATGGACATTTTTTGTGGATTATTAAAAGATTAAAAAGAATAATGTATAAATTCTTATTTTACTCTAAATTAAGTCGTTAATCAATCGATAAATCAAACCTAACTTGACCGGAGTGATCAAATCAATGGTTCTAAACTAACACAACACGAGCTCGAAACATTTTTATTTATTTTTAACTACATTCATATAATAAAATATTTTGCAAGTAAATTAAAAAAATTTCTAACTTTTGACAATACATTCTCTTAAAAATTGTTATTCAAAACATTGTTTTTACCAAATAATGACGGAATAACTCACGTGCAATTATTATGTAAGTCTGGGATAGTATGTAAAAAATTAAAAAGGGGACCCGAGTGCTAACGGCTTGAATTTTTTGGACCCCATATGCAAATTTTCAGAAAAGCCCAAAATATTTCTGGAAAGCGCGGCAAAATTCAGTTTCCATTTCCCTCCATAAAAACCCTAACCATGCGTTCTTAGATCCAAATCTCCTCTTTCTCTCAGTTATCTAATTTTCACGCATTTCATACTCCTCTCACAAGCCATCGATATCAAAAGACCAGAAACGAATTTCTTTTCAAATCCCAAATCAATACTAATTCTAGGGTTTCGCGTATGGAAGGACTATCCAGCATCTGCGGTGGCCTCGGAATCATCGAAGAGGATGACGACGGCAATCCCATTGGCTACTCGAAGGGGGAATACTGCTTGGGTACTGTTAAATTTCGAAGAAAAGGAAAAAAAAAAGATTAAATTTTATGTTCTTTTTTTATTTAAAGATAATGTAGAAATGATTTTTTTTTTTGTATCTTTATCTGATGTTTTTATTGTTCAATTGATTATAGAGGGGTTTATTAATTAGCGTTTTTGCACTTCTCTGCAGATAATTTGAAGGACTTGTTGAGGTTTATGAGGAGAGATGATCCAGAGAAGCGAGAGGTGTTTAAGCAAGTTTGCAAATGGAATGTCGCTGGGAAAGATTTGATACCCATCATTGAACATTGCCAAGAGGATAGTAATTTGGTGCTAAATGCAGGCAATGAAGCTCACCCATTGTCTATCAAATTTTGTATAATTCACATATCGGAAATGTAATATAGTTAATTAAATATTTTATTAATTTCTCATTTTCAATAACGCAGTGAAAATTTTGGTTTTTTTAACTATGCCCATTGAGCCTGCATCTCATGATATACCGCAGCAGATAGAGTATCTTTGGGGATTGAAGGCTGCTGTGACACTCAGTAATGCCGTCCCGGTGATAGTTGCTCTCTTGGAAACTCCTCTAGAAAATTTGGAGAAGTAAGCTGACATTTCAGATGAGTACTTGTTTGATTTTATAAATATGGAAATTAGTCGTGAAGTTTGGCATGATTTTCGTGTCATTAATTTGAGCCCCGGAAATGAAAGTCTTAAGGATGCTGTGTTGGAAAACCAGCGTGAAAGATTTCATGCTTAGTTTTCTCATATTCCTGGTGGCAAGAGTTTTCTAACTGTAGAAGGGAATTTGTAGAATTACCCATGGCACACGGCTAGAAGACCAAAAGGTCTATCTATCACTTTCTCTTTCAATTTGAAATACTCATCAATTTGGCAGCACTGGATTCTTAAGTCCGAATTTTGCTCTGCATTGACGGAAACCCATCTTTATTGCTCCACTTATTATAAACTTCATGTTTTTGAGGTAAATGCTTATAGTAATGTTTATACATAAATTTTTTTCACATTTCAATCTGGTTCTAGGTCCATTATTTTATTGAATTCAACTTCAAGCATGGGAAGGACAAAGTAAAGATGGAATTAGATTCATTTGCTTTCAAGTTTTAGTTGTCTCTTTGTTGATCTAAATTCAAGATCTTTTTTTTCAGTTGATCTGCACTGCTCATTTCTTATTTTATTTGGTTAATTTTGATTTTGCACGCCTCTGATATATGCAAATGGTTTATATATCTGATCTTATAACTAAATCCATGTTAACCAGTGAATCATTCACAGAAGATGACTGGAAATTGGTCCAATTGGTGCTTACTTTTTTTCGAAACACACTAGCGATTCAAGATATATCTTCTCAGCAGAAAGTTGGGGGATCTGCTACTCAATTCTTATCCCTTCGAGATAGGTTTCTAAAACTGTTGTTCCAGGAGAATGTGATGGACTTGATCTTAGTTTTATCGCAGCATGCTGGAGGTCCTCATGGCTATCTCCGTCAAGATAATCTGCTTTTATTGGAGACTTTCTTTTACATATTTAAGGGCCAAGAGCCAGAGTTAATTGCTAACACATATTTAAAGGGCCCAAAGGTTGGTCTACTGTTGTTACTTCGAGCTATGTCCCACCACCTCCTATTGACACATGGACAGTAATTATTCTTAGTAAAGTTGGTGTTGCTTTTGAAAATAATAATAATTATATAAAAGTTGGTAGCATAGAACCTTGTTGCAGAAAAGTATGAACTTTATTGTTAGATCTGGTGTACTTAAGCTGTTTTTTGGTTTCTTTCTTTGATTGATCATACTTTTCTTTTTAATCTTTCTATTGTTTGGGTTTATTTGCATGTCTCAGAATCATCTTCCTGTATGACATAGCTATGTTTCTCTAGTTAGTAGTTACTGCAATAAGCTATCTATAGTTTAAAAGTTTAATCAGTTGCCACAGCCAATTTAAGTGCCAATAAAGTTGTGTACAAGTTAGCAGTATATTTTGGATCTCATCTCAGTGAGGACAAAGCCTAAGGATATCTTGTGGGGGAGTGTTTTAACTTTATTATTTAGGTGCTGAATATATGAGGGTTAATTAAAGTTACAGTGGTGTTGGCTAGCAAATGTCCCCATTGCCTCCATAATAAAGTTGCCACTGATATCAAGATGCCAAAACACTCATGTTACACCCACAATGCTAAAAAAATTACTTCCGTGTTGCTTTCTCTCCTGCATCTTTGAGAATTTGATGATGTGTTTTATCTAATAAATTATTACATCAGATTCTTCTTACGTTACCTTGACTTCGAGAACTGCTCAAGCAATGGTGTCAGAGAAACATGTCTATGATTTCAAGAAATACTAGTTTTACTCATCCAGAGACCATCTCCACTTCCTTATATTGCAGTAATCTTAGGCCCCGTTCGGGAGTGATTAAAATCCAATTAAAATTGAAAATATGGCCGTTATTGGGTCCCACCCGTCTAATAAAAGTCAACAATAACGGCTATATTTTCAATTTTAATCTGATTTTAATCCCTCCCAAACAAGCTCTTAATGTTTTTGGTTCCAACTAGTGATTTCGACTCACAAATAAGTTTTTGGCTGTTTGTTTGTTAATTTATGGAATACTGCTGTCAAATAGCACGCTCCTTTTATAATCTCTCTCTCTCTCCTTCCCTTCTCCACTCCACACGCTCCAATAGAATTTTGCATGCTGTTTTCGTAACAGCACTGTTATTTAGCTGTACATATAATGAATTTTTTTTCATTAGGTGGATGGAGATGCTGAAACTTCTGTTGATGGCCTCCGTTATATTATGGAAGAGGAACGAGAAAAACGAAAGCTCACCAGATTATGCAATCTAAATTGTTACTCACAGTTTAGTGGAACATTTACCCGACTCACCTTGGTACGAGCTTATTACTGTCTCAGTTGCACCAGCAATTTGTATCTGGCTTTAGTAACTTCTTTGTTCTCACACATATAAACAGGATGGTTCTAAAGCATTATTCAAAGGAAATCCCTGTTCTTCTGCTAATGCTTTGCTCAAAGCTAACAAAAATCCCAGAGGTCCATCAAAAAGAACAATGTGGGACCATGGCGAACTACCGGCAACAAACAATGAAATTCTAAAATTGCTCTATGATTTTATTATCCAGTTTTTAACGGGGGGATACAATGGTAATAGTTATCTATATTTTCTTATTTTGATGAAGCTTAATATATAGTTTCTCTCTTCCTTTTGTATAATGCTGCTGGTGTATGATCTAATTGAACATTCAATTTTCATCAGTTTTGATGCAGTCAGTGCGCGAGGATATTGATAAAGATCATCAAGAAATTGAAAATGGCGATGTCATCATTTTCTTTCAAGTTGCTCGATTTGTCACCTCTTTTCAATATCACAAGTTCTTAATTTTGATGGTAATAAACTATTTTATGGAACTCAAATCCCTTTTTCTTTTCGGTGTATAACATACATTCATTTTGCACTAGTCAACTACCATGCCTTGTGGCATAAGATGGCTGTAATAAGTGAGAAGTACTACCAAGGGGTACATATTCTCTTTTGCAAATTCAATAATTTATTTAAACTTGTGATGCCTTGGCAACTATTTATCAGCTAGACATGATCCTGCTATTTTTCTTCCAATAATATTTATATTCCTGCCTGTGTGTGTTGAGTCGTAGGAAAGAATAAGCACTGATATGTCCGGAATTGATGATTTGCACATTCAGTTCAATACTTTCACATCACAATTTTGATCAAATAAAGAGTACCAACAAATCAGGAAAACCCCAAAAGATTTTAGAAATGCTGCAAATCTCACTAATTTTATTTTTATTTTTTAGCTGTTTATTTGTTTTCAAAATGCTTTTGTTGGCGTGACTTATCTAGATTTTTTTTTTTATGGGAGCTCTTTTATGAAGCTTAGTCAAAGGAGTGTGTTATCGAGCCATCAACATAAGGAAAATAATTAATGAGTAAGAGAATTAACTATTAAGCACTAAGGAGATTGAGTTGTTCTTTCCGTCACTTTGGGTTTGTTGGCCAGTCGACAGATTTCTATGTTTTAGGGGTCCGTGGATACACAATTTTTTTACTGGAAGTTTTCCTGTTAATTTAGATTTTATATATACTCGTGCCTCCTTGGGGTTTATCGACAAAAACTTGAGGATGCTAGGAGAGCCTTTGGAGTTGCAACAAATTTGTTATTGGGAATTGGCACCTCCATTGTTTAGCAGATATGTAAATAGAAGTTTTTGTAGATGTGATTATTTAGAAGGCTCGAGACTGGTGTAAGGTACAAGAAATTCTTACAAGCACACCTGGACTCGTTCAAAGGAGAAGTTCTGTAATCACAGCCGAGAGTGAGGTTGCCCATAGAGATTTCACAGATGCAGTGAATTGCATCAGGGAAACCTTACAGCATTTATTGTGCAGTAAATGAGAAATACTTCGAACACTCTAGCTTCATTTATGATGTTCTATTTTCTTCTTGGTCACAAGCACGATAGAAGATAATGATGAGATTAGGCTGCTGGCTATCTAGCCCCGTTTATTGGCTGACACAATATGCTTGGAGATCTTGAATTTGAAATAAGGTTGGGAGTCTTCTTCTAATAGCTTAGGGCCTGTTCTGTTTACCATTTTCAAGCCGTTTTCAGTTTTCGATTTTCCAAAACAGTGAAAACTCGTTCTCTTTCCAATTTTCGAAAATGCGTTTTTGAAAATAAGTTAAAAATTTGCAAAGAAAACCTAAAACGAAAAATTTGTCATTTTGGGTGTTTTCAATTATAATCAAGTCAATTTTCAAAACACGTTTTGGGTGTTTTCAAAACAATTTTTCAAAATGTCAAAAAGAACACATTTTCAACAATCTCAAAATAGGTACTCAAAACACAAAACCTAAATTGAATTCAAAACACAAAACTCAAATACAAAGAGAACAGCCCCTTAAGTTTTATCTCTCTCTCTCTCTCTCTCTCTCTCTTGCTAGGCTGGGGTGAGGGGTGGGTGCACAGGAAAGAAGAAATTATATTATTATGGTGTTTGTAATGTAATTTGAATGAGCAGGCCTCTTCTTATCAGTTGTATCCCTAATTTTCAATGCCACTCTCTAGAGTCAAGTTTGATATCTTTTGCACCACACTTTGACAGCCTAGCATTGATTTTGACAATGAAGCGTCGGTAACTCCTCGTGATGGGAGCTCTTTGTTCAAAGGCAATATATGTGGACCAATTGCTGAAACGCTTAACGAGTCAATGTTCCAACTAGTCATTTCGAAATGGCGTTACGCATATGATGGTTTGAAGGTGACTAACGACTATAAACTTCTTTCAGCAGCGGGATCGCTTATGAAAACTCTGGTAAGATATTTTCCTCTATTTTCTTACTTATTTGTTCAAGAGTTCATTGAAAAAAAAAAATAACATGCACGTGCTAATGTAATATTTAGTTTTCCATTCCCGAACATAAGCGTTAACTTGCTCATCAGTTTCAGATAATACCTGCATAGATGCGAAGTTGTGTTTTTTTGTTCTTTTTTCTTTCTTTATCGATATCAGCTGAATGCGGGTTTGCAGCATTCAAATTATTAGCATTTTCTAACATGTCACATTTCAGAGACAGACAAAGTGTGGTTGCTTTTATCATATTCTAGGATATTTATTGGAACAAACACATTGGCTCACTTGCGTTGTTATGCTCCATTACATCCAATTGCCTTAGGTTTACTGGTACCACCTTCATCTCCGAGGTCATTTTAATACCATTATTATAACATAAGCTTAACTGTTTCTGTATTGCCTCTTCCATCTATTTCATCCTTCTTGCCATGGGTTTATGCCTTTAGCCCTCTTCCATATATCTGCCCTGTTTCCTTTCTCTATATGCATTTCTGCAGCCATCTTTCTCATTACATAAAGAACTTCCATTTTAAGTTGATATCTTCCTGCTCTCGAGGTGGTTCCCAAAGACACTAGCATTACTTGATTTGATTGGCTAGTAACTGCAGATACAACAACAATCTAATTGTGTTGGATCCTTCTTCGCTTGCTTGTTCTACTAGAATATCTAAAGCAACTAGATCCAGCAATTATCCCAAGCGAAGTCAATTTTAGTCTCCCCCTCCCTCTTCTATCTTGCTCAACTGGAATTGCACCACTTCTTATGAATGGAGGTCGCTTTAGGTCGACATAAAACACAACCCAACCACTTCAGTTTTCCTCCCCTTCAGTTTTCCTTCTTTTGGGGGTGTTGGAAATATTCGTATCTAGGGGATGAATATTTTCTCTTCTATTTCTGTGGTTAACATATTTTACCGTTCTCTCTGTTCATTGAGCTAGATTATTACCCTGTAAAGCGTGATATCACTTCTCATGCATATTATTCTGCAACCCTAGTTTCCCAACTTATAGTTTTAATTACTGTTATTTGATAGAAAACGCATGCTCATAGAATATTGTAATTCCTCAAGAAAATTGCTATCTTGGTTGTCTTGTTCATCGCCTACAGCTAAGGTTGTTTTATATTATTGCACCTCTTTAAAGGAGACAATCATGTTATCTGCAGATACGTATGCTGGATTTAGTTCTCAAGCAGTCCCCAGAAGACGCTCAGGAGTTTCAGATAGCTCGCATCTTTCTATACAAGTTATTCTATGATCAAACCGAAGAAGGGATGACTCAATTTCTTTTGAACCTGATCAAATCATTTGATACTCATAAGCAGTCCAAAAGGTTTCACTCTTTTATAACCTATAGTTCTTTTCTTTCACCTAACTGCAACCCTGCTTGCTCTGAACTCCTTGGTTTTCATGGATTGACATGGAAATCAAAGTTTCCCTAGTGAGAAATGCAGATTAAAGTATTAGAGCAGCCAGAATTTGCTAGTAAATTTGGATATAGTATGTCAGAGGTAGGATCACTCAGAGACCTGATGTCCTAGTGCACACTCCAGGGCTAATTGGAGTGCTTGGAGTTAATAAAAAAATAATTTGTAAATTTTGTTAGCCAAATTTGTGCATGTTCTAGGTGGCAAACGAGTTGATTTTACCAATTCAGTCAAGTGGACTGTATCATGCATGCGTCTAAAGACTACCTGAATAATATCAAGTCTAAGCTGAGCCGCCTTCTAGCAGAGAGATTGTTGAATGTATCCATGGAAGCATTTGTCTCTTTCAACAAGCCAAAAGCTGTACTTGTTTGGAGCTGTAGCTCATTTTCTTCAGAGATAAATTTGAATTGCTGATAAATCAAATTGAGATGACTCAGTATTCTGCATCAACATGGCAATTAGTTTTCTCATCAAGACAATAGACCTTTTATCTTAAACTTCTACCCATGTTTTATGGTATATTATTAATATTTATCACCTATTTTTTATACATAACTTAAGCATTAAATAAATCTTTACTATTGTGACAACATTTTTATTTCTCTTTACATATTATTTATATTTAATGATGCTATAAAGTCTTTCTCACACCTCTAATTCTTGATGTTGCTGTTACTCTTTTATTTTCCTATCTCGTCCCTCCACTCAATGTGCGAATCTAAGCTCAACTATCCTATGCAACTGAGCATGGAGATGCAAGCTACAAAAGTAATATCCATCTGCATTCGACCTGATGTGTGATTTTAGTTTATAAATTCTCCGTCTCACGTCCATCCATCTTTGTTTTCTTGAATTTCTGATTGTTGATTAAATTTTATGTATTTCCATTACAGATATCAGATAACAAGGTTTATTATGTATGCGATTTTGATAAAAATACGGATTTTGCTAGGAACTTCTGATTAGGCTGATTGCTGTAGCATTGATCTGCAATGAGCATCGGCTCAAATATTTTTTTAATGGAATATGCACATTTTATAAAAGCATGATACACACGTAGGCACAAATTGAAGTTAGTTTAGAAAACGTAATCTTACCTGGCTAATCATTACCTTTGATGTTCAAGATGTCTGGCTAATGTTGCGATTCTTTTCTTTCCAGTGATCTTGCCAACTTGGTGGAAACTATACATGTAGTTCTACGACTCATGGAGAACCTTCAAGCACGTGGCACATTAAGGGTATGCCTTATTTAACTTTCGTGTTACTCTGAGCAGTTTGTGTACTTCCGTTCGTATATGCAGCGTTGTTTAATTTCTCTTTCCGCTCTTTTAGTATTTTGAGATAGTCACACTCCATATTACAAGTGGTTTATTGGATTCAACTTCTAGTTTTGAAAATACATGTCAATACATTTATTAGTAGTTCAGGTCAGTTCACACATTTATTTTTTGGACTTGAACCTATAGGTTTGGGCTTCTAAAATATCTTTTCTACCATTTTTTTTCTTATTTTATCTGTTGATTCTACTAATGATTCCGTAGACTTTCTCCAACAAGATTCAGATTTTGAAGAGGAGTGTACTGTTTCGTTAATTTTCATTCAATCATACACATTTTAGAGAGCTATATTTTAGATGAATAATTTGAGTTTAAATTGTATGACTTCCCAAATTGTAGTATTGGGTGGGAATTTTTCTTTGCGCAGGTATTTGACCACAAATAAAAAGATCATATCAAATATTGTTTTAGTAAGAACAGTAGAATTCACCACAAATGTCAAATCAGGATGTTCAGCTTGGAAAAGCTCAACTCAATTCAACGAAGCCTTAGCCCATACGGCCACACTTATTTTGGAGGTGGCTTCTAGGATCCTCGATTTTCACTCCCCTCTTTCCAGGCTATCTTTAAATTAAACCAAAAATCTTTGAGTCATGTGTTTTTACATCGACACTTAGGGCATGTTCGGTAGAGGTTAAAATCGGATTAAAATTGAAAAACTAATTGTTCTTGTTGACTTTTATTAAAGGAGTGAGACCCAAGAACGACTATATTTTCAATTTTAATTGGATTTTAAGATTAGCCAAACATGCTCTTACTCTAGGCGGATTGTGCTGATTTATAGTTAAGGAAAATTTACTGAAATTTCCTTTGAAGAATTACTAGAAAAAATTATTATAGTGGTTAAATCGTGTGATATTTTCCAGAAATTTGATGTAGTTGTCATGGAGTAATATGATATATATTATTTTTATGTATGGTTGGAAAACTAAATGTGCACAGAATAAACATCATGAAAGGAGATTGTCGAAGAGTGTTCCTATCTATACATGTTGCAAGCCTCTTAAATAATGGCATGAAAGATGAAAAATCATATAATTATTACTCTTAATGTATGTTTTTTAACCTTTAATGATATAATAAAGCCAACTTCCTCACGCAAAATTTTCTCTATTGGGTTCTAAAAGACCCTATTGAGGAACTTTTATTTCTTTTCCTATTTTCCATTTGTAGATATTATCACTTGAAATTTAAGAAGTCAATTATCATTATCAACATGCAGCATATGTGCTTATAGTAGTAAAATATCAAGTAGAACTGATTTTGGTTGCCCCTTTACCTGAATTTTCTTTTCCTAAATTTATTATAGCATATTGAGAGTGACAGACCTGGTGATTAACGTTGTATCGATCACATGTTTCTAATAAATGCTTTTCTCAATTTGTTTTCTACTATGAGAATTTATTATACCTTACAATTGAAGAGAGGCTTGGTTGGTTTTTTAGTTGTGAAAGTCACTGCTATCCTGAGAATCCTGAGGCTTGAGCATACTATTAACTATTGTAGTCTTGGACTGCCCATTAGTGCAAGTTAGAGTTCATACATTTTTTAGATTGTCGGATATTGTGGTGTTGATAACCAAATTCGAAAAAATTAATTTGTCACATCACTAACAACTTAAGCTTTTAAACGAGGTGGCTTGGCTTAACTTGCATTTCATGACCGATTCTCTTAGTAACCTTTTTTCTATGGGTTTTGTAAGCATGATTATCTTTCACTATTCCTTGTCTCTATGAAATACCACAATATAAGAGCTTGTTTGAACCCCATTTTTTTTGCCAAAATGTATTTTGGAATAGTATTTTGATGGTGAATGTGCTGTTAAAAAATAAGAAAAAATTTTGGGTTTGCGCGTAATATTATTTTATTGAATAATGTGTGGTTGAAAATAAAAGGGAGAAAAATGTATTTTGAAAATAATGGGGACCAAACAAGGGCGAAGTGAGCAGTGATTTTTTACTTCATCACCATTATATGTAGATTTATGTTTGTACTTGATAAACATTGTTCTCTAGTGGGAAAGCTTTTGTTACAATGTCAATATGTATAATTGGAATTCTTGCCGTGGCTAAGGTTTCCAAAAAGTCGAGGAAGAGAAGAATGAAGACAGCTATGAACAGCAAGAATGATAATGCTAATGAACCAAGTGTAGATAATTCTACTGCTCAGAATGAGGTTGGTGGCTCAACTTGTGAAGAATCTGTGGATGCAAATGTGCCAAGTAGGGAAAAGTTGATAAACCATGATTGTGACGGAGAGGAAGATACCAGAAACCCTGTTCAGGTTGCTGAACCTGTAATATCGGAGTCAAAACAGTTGAATCTTGGAAGCAATGAATCAGAGATGGAAGGAACAAATAGGAATGATACTAATGACGATCTTTATCTTGGAACCGATGATTCTTCTGGTGATGAGCAGCCAGCATTGATAGATGAAGTTGATTTTAAGGTATCTTCTTTGGTTTCCGCTTTTGCAAACAATACCATCATCCGGAATCTGTGTTGGCTGCTGAAGTTCTATAAAAGCAATTCCATCAGCACAAATCATTATATTATAAGCATTCTTAGGAGGATCTGCGATGATTTGGAACTTTCTCCAATGCTATACCAGGTGGATGAAACCAATATTATTGTAACTATTTTAGCTCTAGTAATTTGTAAAACAAGACTAAGATAGAGTAGAAACTCATTTAACTTATTCTGAACAACTTTACAGTTATCATTCCTGACAATATTCTACGATATCTTGGACGAGCAGAAGTCAAAACCAGTCAAAGAATATGAGAATGTTGTTACCTTCTTGACAACTTTGATTAGGAGAATGCTAAGGAAAATGAAAAGTTATCCCTTTCTTTTCGTAGAAGTTCTGTTTTGGAAGACACGAAAAGAATGCCAGTACATCAACTGTGGAACTATGCTAAATGAGCTTAGTGGTTTGAGGAATGAAAATGGAAAGGGCAGAAATGTTGCTTCAAATGGAGAAAGTGGTTTCTTTGAAGGACAAAGATGGGTGCGCAGAAGCATAGCTGATGCTCTAGGTGACGATGATTTTGTGATACCAAGCCATGATGGCAAAGTGTAAGATACTTCTATAAACTTTAAATGATTGGATTTTTTATATTTGTAACTTTAAATGGTGGATATTTGTCCAAGTCATATATTCTAGTGTAGTCCCCTAAGCTTGAAACATTTTTACTCTCTGAAGTTTAAATGGAAGCCCACAACGAGTTTTAGCATCTTAGCTATGTTTTATTTTTTATTTTGGTATGCCTTTCTTGGAATAAGCATTGAATTGAACGCTATTGAAAGTTGACAAAAAATATTTCCCTTTTGTCTGAGATTATCATCACAATGAATGATGACAGGGACGAGGATCCTTATGAAGCCAAATTACAGAAGGCCACGAGTTTGGGAGAAGGAAAGGAACGCACCAAACCAACTGTCGATAAAGGGATTCATGGGAGGCAAAATCTTGATGGGTATGGTCTTGACCTATGTTTCTGACTTCTACAAGATTCTAAGTTGAAAAATTTCCCCTGTTTCTTCAATTCAGGGTGGAGAACTCTGGTGACAAAGAGCCTGAAAGGCTGTCCAAAAGGCGAAAGCCCCTGGTTCTAAATAATGAACTAGAGGGGAAAATTAAGGATCTCTATGAGAAGTAAGAGTATCACAATGCATTTGTTATATCAACAATGATTCTTTATGAAAATTTTAGATTATTAGAAGAAATGATTGTCTACATCATACTGACTTTGGTCCTACTGATTTGAAAGAATTAAGTGAAATAGTGCTTAACCTTACCTTCAGTTGTGTGTTTTTATATTGTAAGGACCCCACCGTAACACACTTTGAAACATTATTCTACTTCAGAAATGCCATGTTCTATTTACCTTGTTGTTATGAGCTTAAGACCTACCTTTGTATGCGCTTTCATATTGCAATATGAAACTGTTTTGTTTACCTGATCTCTGGCCATTCCAGATATAAGGATCATGAACACTGTTGTCATCTCATTGCTCAAGAGCTCGACCCAAATGGAGCAATTTCACAAATTCAGGTTTCCAAAACACTTAAACAGCTTGGAATTAAAGTCCCACCTAAGAAAAAGATGCAACACTCTGGTGCCTCTGATCAACTTAGGGATAATGATAGTGATCTTCAAAAGGATGCAACTCAACCTAATTTAACCGTTGTAGAAGAAGGTTTATCTTTGAGAAAGCCTCTGTAAGTGACTGTTTCAGGCTTTTTAAACGTTCTCTCACTCTCCAGCCTGTTTCATTTAATATAATCTTCAATATTTCAATGTTGAACATGATTTAGGACGGGCTTCATTATCTTATTGTTTATTGTCCATGTCCTTCCCTCTCAGGCACTCTAGAAAAAGGGTACGTGCATTTAGTGAAGATCAAGAGCAGAAGATTAAAGATTTGTTTGAGCAGTAAGCACTTGATTGGCATCATAATTTAAGTTTTTTTCTTTTTTTCTTTTTTAAGCTTAAATAACTAGAATGCAGCAAACTTTGGGTTCATTTTTTGTAGAAAATTCACAGAACATGTTAATGTTAAAGCTAAATATATGTTGCATTTATTCGTGAAGGTTCAAAGATCAAAAGAGGTCCAGCTACTTGATTGCTAGTGCACTGGACTCAACAGGCACAATCTCTGCAGCTAAGGTTTCTCGCAAACTCAAGCAGCTTGGTCTCATTGTACCCAAGAGAAAAAAGTCCGATACCAACTTACATTTGAGGGAGGAAGGTTACATTTCTTCAGAAGGTGCAGGCAGTTCTGATGATGAGACATTATTTTCACTGAGAAGGTAAGTTCGAATTATTACATGTCTTTGAATGTAAAGATTTACTTGTTGGGCTGAAAACAGAATTGCATATGTGCATTTCTCAATTGCTGTAGCCTTGAGGGCAGAATTGGGGCACGGTCCTCTGATATTTTCTTCACAAGAATATTAGTTCTCTTGACGTTTTCCCAACTAACCAATTCCATTATGCTGTTTTCTTGGGCATCACCCTTTACAGAGCCTCTTAGCTACAATATCTGCGACATTGTGGTCTGCAACTTTATTTTTATTTAGCTTAGTTTGTGCTTCTTTCAGTTATTTGTATATCTCTTAATTAGCTTCAATATTGCAATTTCAAAATCCATCATTGCTATGATGATAGTCCATTTTTTAACTGCTTGGCTACTTTCTTTTCAGTTACTTGTCAATCTGTGATTTAATATCTAATACATACATTGCCTTTTTCTCGTTGACATTTCCCTAAAACTTGCCTTACACAGCCAGGTATTCTATGCTATCGGCACCATTTTGATTTAATCTTTGTTTTCCTTGTCAATGTTTTACGGCTGGTTGGAGTTTCAAATATCAAATGACCTATGAGTTGAGAAAGTTGAACTAGTTTCATTTTCAAAGAAGGAAAACAAGACATTTTTGAACTATGCTATTACACTATCACAGTTCGTTAACGCTATCTCAAGGCAATAAGTATTATCGGTCACCATAACTTTTTCCCAGGCACAATTCCTTTTCTATTTGCAAATAATCCTCTAAGGAACTGAGCAACAATGAACAAATATTGTGACTATCTTTTTTATTCTTATCAAACATAATATTCAACCAGATGTGTGATCAGAAGATTTGGAACCTCATCTTGTTTATGTGCTTTTAGGGGCAAACATCAAGGAATTAATTATGATGAGAGGCAAAACCAGAAGATTGCAAGTATATCATCAGAAAATGTCCCTGATGATGAATTGCTTAGCTCAATGTTGGCGTATGTCTCTCTATGCCTCTTCTTAATGATTCTAGAATCTTTCACACCATTCTGGTTGTGTTTGCATCTATAAATTCACAGAAGGGTGTTCAAATTAGGTGTATTTTAGAAAATTTATTTACTGTTAAGGTGTATTATTCTGTAGTTCTTATGTTAATAATCATGAACTAATGTAGGGTGCCATATTATCAAACCCACCCATTACACAAATTCAGGGCCATATTTTATAGGCATTTGTGAGGCAGAACTGATTCTTACTTGTATCTAAGGCATAGTGTGATTGACAGATCTTGAGTTGTTTAGTAGCAATTGCCTTCTGTCTTATTTCAGCATCTACAAAATTGTAAATCAAATATTTGAACACCGAAATAATCTTTGCTACTAAAGAAAAATAGAAAATTATAGATTGCTAGCCTTCCTGTTCCCCGTTTTCTAATAGAAAAAATGCTACGACAAACTGTATTTATGTTCTGTTCTTATTGCTTACCTACAAATCTTCTAAAGCTTGTAGTAGCCCTACAAGATTTATATATGTTACTCTTGATGTTTTCAATTTACTGATGCTGCTACTTACGATTGTAAACTTCAATTTACTTATATCATGTTCTGTTATAATCATACGTTTTAAACTTATAGTGATAAGATTTTACATAGTTGCATAGAATGCAAGAATTACCTCCTGAATTCTACTTAGGAATCCAGAACAGGTTATTTATTAGCTTCACAGATTTGTGTTCTTCTGTCAGTTGGAGTTACTAGAAACATTATTGGCTTCTTTTGAAGGGATTTCCCTCAATTCAAACTCTGCTTGAGGATGTATTGCTGTACTAGAATTTAAATCAATGAATAGAGGATTATTGTTAAACCCTGTTCATTTTGCTAATGCTCGGTTATTTGCTTTTGTTGTTTATTGTATAATATTTCAATCTTAATGCAGAAAAACAAGAAAAATGTTACCGAAGAGTTATGATGACTCTTCATGCAGAGAGACTGAAGTATCAGAAACGTAAGTTAATAAATTTTTAGTAATATTCTTTTAAATGACAAAGGTCGAAGATGTATTGGATTTGGGGGGACATCAACTATGGATGTGGCTTTTAGTGTTTCTATACATAATACTCCAATCACTAGTGCTCTGAGGATTTCGGATTCTAGGATAATGAATATAGGGTTTCAAAATTCTCATCCATTACTCTGTTTTTTAGATCAACCTATAGCCTAGTGGAAGCTGCTATAGGTGTAGCCAATTGAGCGAACTAGGCAAAAATAGACTCCCATAATATTTTTGCCCCTAAATTTCACCCTTGGAATAATGAATAAGCCATCTGCTTTCAGGCACAAGCTCTTGTATTTTCTCCCGATTTTACATATTCTTTTTCAGTCTTCTTGACATAACCTTGTAAAAATTTCACATTGATCTATCAATTGTGCACGGAATGTTGCATTTTTTAATTCTTTTTTTGCATCAGATTTTATTTAAGATCTGCTTGGCTGATATGCTTATACCATCTTACACATGCATTCTAGTTGCACCTCTATGCTCATGGCAAATGTCTAGTGTTGTAGCTGTATTTAGGTTTTATTTATGATATACCATTGAGTTTAAAGCCTACATGCAAGAGGGACTTATATCATGTGTGGGCATTATTTTGAACGCCAACATTGTTTTCTCCTTTACTTTTTAATGTTCATAAACTACAATATTGCTTGGAAAACAAAAGCGAAGTCAGTCTAGATTTGATTCATACTTCACCATAGGTTCTTGTACCACAACTTCTTATAACCTTTTCATTTGATTCATACATCACCATAGGTTCTTGTACCACTTGGCAACACCCAACTCATATGTTTCCTTGATACCCCTTGGCAACACCCAACTCATTTTATTATGTCTAGATTTCTTGGACAGTATTTGAAAATGCCTTCTCTGAATGATGCTAAAACTACTATTCTCCAGGGATGAATTTGGTCAATCCAATCAGATGGAAACTGAAGAAATCAACACTATGATGGCAAATCATTCCAGCGATGCAGAACCCCACCTGATTGGTACAAACAGTTTAAAACAATCAGATGCCATGTCTTTTGAGAAAGATGACCTTTCGCAGGATCCACACCTTGATGAGTTGGCAGATTCTGATGCGGATCCCGATACTACCAGGGAAAATGTTCCATCAAGAAGGCGGCTAAGGATGGTAATTGATTTTGAGGATGACGAATAGATTGCGGGCACTCTAGACCTTGTTCGCTTAATGTCTTGTATAAATATTGTGTTTTTGTACAATAAACGAACACATTTGGATGAGGACTGAATTGTGGAACATCTTTTTACGAATGGAAGTCTGTTATTGTTTCATATTTAAAGGTAAAACTTGATTTCATGAATTGCAAATTTATAGTGATATAGTGAGCTAGATGATTTCTTATGTTGGCTACCAAGCTAATGCAGCTCTCCTCCTTTACCTACACTTTATAAGAGTTGTCAAGTGTCTTGCGCATTGAAATTTTTATAATTGGGCGATGGTAACACCTCGAATCCGAGATTCTGATAGCACTGTGATGTCTTTAGACGATATATTTAGTGATGGCAATCGAGCCGAGCGGCTCGTCGGCTCGCCCGCTCGGCTCGTACTGTAGCGATCCACGAGCTGCTCGGGCTCGTCAAAAGACGAGCCCGAGCTCGAGCCGAGCGGACCCGTCAATAGACGAGCCGAGCTCGGCTCGGCTCGTCAAGACACGAGCGCTCGTGGGGCACGAGCCCACGAGCCGAGCTCGTGGGCTCGTGAAAAACATTTAAAAAAAAAAAAAAAAAAAACTAAGAAAAACTAAAAAAAAAATTGACGAGCCACGAGCCGAGCCGGGCCGGCTCGTGGCTCGTGAATCACGAGCTCGTGGGCCGAGCCGAGCTCGCCCACGAGCAAACGAGCCGAGCAGAAGCTCGGCTCGTTTGTAACGAGCCACGAGCTCGGCTCGTTGGGCAACGAGCCGAGCTCGTGGGGCAATGGGCCGAGCCGAAGGCCCATTGCCACCACTAGATATATTTCAACAATCACATAATAGGTCAAACAGCTGTTGACATAATAAAATTTACGACCACCTGCTGCATAAGACTGCTGTGTACATGATGTGATTTTCTTCCTCCAATAAACACTGAACAATAGGCAGATAGCTAGGATACATGTAATATGGGGTCAAAATCAAATCAACTTTCCTCCTCTCGGGATAGATAATTAGAACATTAAAAAAATACAAATTTTCTGATCCTAACACAAACATTTTCTATTCCCATTTGACTAAATTATCTTCGTGACATTGTGGAATAACTACATGTTGCGGGAGATGGTGGATGAGTAGTGACTGTGAAGGAGCTGATCTGATTGAAATCACTTCATGGCTTTGTACACGTGATCTAGGCCTTCTTCGATTAACTCGAGAACTGTCTGAGGGATCGATGTCATATTAATGTTGACCAATCCTTCCAACATCTTCACAACGTTCCCCATCATTGGCCTCATCGAAATCTCGTCTTTAATATACCAAAATGCTACTTTTAAAGCTCTCATGAGTTCTTCTTCGTCGAATGCTCCTTCGAGCCGTCTATCCGCAACTTTTGTTGGTGCCCCATTTGCCAACTCCTGGAGATACAAACATTCATGTGATCACTTGCAGAATAACATAACAGTCAATTTTCTACGCAAGCTTGTGGACCGTGCAGAGATTAATTATACTATAAATTTGTCTCCTCGACCATGAAAAGTTTGGATTTAGGGTGTTGTTTTTTGGCAATAGATAGATAAAGGTCTGAGATCACCATTGTAATCCTTTTTACATTTTCAAAATGGAAACCTGGAGTAGCAAGTAGACGCAACTCTCAATTTGAGTGCTCTGATTTCGTTTGGCTTAATATTGTTCTCGTAATTGGGATTAAGGCTTAATCTCAAACAAAGATGCTTAACTTCAATTTCTAAACTATGTTTATCGTGTACTTCAAATTTAGGGGGAACTAGTTGAGTATACCTTGAATGCCCATCCAGGATAAAAGAAGCCCTTCTCGTCAAATCTAGATTTCTCCGGCCATCAATTATCTCAAATGTTTACAGCATCCCATAGCTGTAAACATCAGCTTTCACAGTCATTGGGCGGTTGTTGACCAATTCTGGGGCTAAGTAACCTCGCGTCCCTCTTACCATTGTGACGACCTGGGACTGCTCTCGTCCCATCATTTTAGCTAGTCCGAAATCTGGTACTTTTGGACAGAAATTCTCGTCCCCAGTAAAGTTTGATATCTCAGGTCCGAACCAGTAGGACAAGTTTGTGTAAGAATCAGGCGACATGTCGTACCACTTAAGCAAATTGTAGGTCAATGCAAGACTTGGTGAAGTGCGCTACTGTAACATTTTCAGTGCGTAGTAACCACCACGTGAAGGCGATTTTGAAGATTTGAGCTCGAGAGAAACTGTCAAAGGTTGTCCTGGTAGGAGAGTATCTGATGGACGTGAAAAGCTTTCCCATGCAATGCGTTGATCAGCACCATGTAGAATGACATTGCCATTTTCAGACATGACGGCTGTTTTGGGCCAGAGTTCGAGGTATTTGATGTCCAGACAGTGGTGTCTTTATCAACGAGCACGAGATTTCCATTGGTTTCGAACTCCAATGTATAACTAGATGTTGATTTTGACAGAAAAAGTTACATATTACACTAACTATTAGAAAATCATGTTTCGCATAAATCTTCGAATTCCCAATGAAATAAACTATCTTCAGCGTCTAGTAAAACAGACACCAGCGAATAAAAAATAAAAAATTGATTACGGTTAACTTAATTATTGGTACATATATAACTTACACAAGTAAATGCATCATTCGTGCATATTATGCATGATTAAGAAAAGATTTATTAATTAAAACAAAGGCTGCACACAAATTCATTCATGTCTTTGCCTTGATATATACTAATAAAACCAGTAAATAAGCAAGTTTTAAAGCAAGATAATTCTTTCATTGGTCAAGAAACAAGAATTTACTTAAAAGTGCCAAACATGGTGTGCTTAACAATAAGCAGAACGATAATACGTTAGGGTCCAATCGAGTAGTTGTTTCTAGAGCATTTATTTTGTTAGCATCATAATGAATGAGACTCCGGGTACAATAGTGCCTATATAATATGGGTTAACGACGAAAAGAAATTGAATTTTTTTTATTTAGTTAGTGAGATCTTAATTCAGTCAAATCTCGTCACATCATCTGTATATATATATATATATACAGAAATGATCTAATGAGCACCGGTGCTCATCTTATCCTAAGCACCGATGAGTTGGCACATTAATTCATTGGTGGATAAAGATTTTGTGAGTTCCAATTCACCAATGAATTAATGTGCCAACTCATTAGTCTTAGTATAAGATGAGGGTCTTACTATTAGATCATATATATATATATATATATATATATATATATATATATATATATATATATATATATATATATCATCGGATACAAAAGGAGATTGAAATTTGGATTTTTTGTCACGTAGTTATAACAACAAATTGAGAAATAGATAAGAAAATGTCGAGGAAACTTGGTTGACTACTTTTAAGTTTGATCGTATGAAAAATACTAAGTTTGAAACTTTATTTTTTTTATATTTTCACTTAATTAGTTTTTTAATTTAAAATAATACTAATAGGGATTAATTGCAATTATCTTCATTCTCATCCACACACGGTATATAATTTGTAACTCCTCAACCACTTCGTAAATTGACATCTCATAATTTTATCATTTAAAAAACATATAATCACCAACCCCCATGAAATCAAACGCTTTAATTCTAGAACAAACTAGAAGAGATGGTTGACTATAATGGAGTTGCGAAAAATATTCATGTAGTCGACCCACTTTACAAGAATCGTGTAATTCTTAGAACCTGTCATGATAAATCCAGCGATATATTGGTGATTAGTATATAATGCAGCTTGTGCCCATCAAAGGACCTCGAGATGCTAATCCACGAAAAACGATACGAGAAATTCTAAAAAACTTATATATAGGACGAGGGCGACCCGTGAAAATACATTGGTTTCTTATTCGTGCAAAGGAACTATTTCTTGACAACTTGGACAACTTATAACGATGTTTGTCCCGCATATCACTAGGAAGATTGGGATCTTTACAGAAGGCTTTATAAAAGGAAAAAAATAAAAAAGAAGGCATTTTGCCCTTGTTTGGCTGTGTACTAGACAGCACTGCACCGTCAAATAAACAATATTTTTTAACTTATTTTTTTCTTTCTTAATCCCATCCACAGTATCATATGTACATTCGAGACATGTCATTTGTCTTTTGGGGGAAGCGATTGGTACGAAGTCACTTCTGAGTACTAATATCTGCCTCCTACAGGCTTCCCTAATGTCTGTATACTCTCATCTGTTTATGAGACATGAGGGGGACCTTTGTCTGGTATTTTTGTTTGTCTATGTTGTTTGCTAGTTGTAATAATAACTTTTTTATTTAATGAAAAAGACAATTCTGTGCATTAACAACTGAGAAAAGCACTAGGAATTACAACCACTCGGTTGGTAGTGGATGTAAAAGCTTGAAATTTCCATACCAAGAAAACTTGCTGATATTTTCCATGTTCAGGTTTCCCATTTTATCATTGCAATTGATGCTAGGACCTTACTTGGTGTACATAAAGGTGTCCATTCCCTCACATAGGATGGGACTCACAAAAACCCATATGTACACTTTTTTATGTACATCATAATTCTCGATACTATATATTGAAATATCTGAGAATAGGTTTAAAAACTTGGTTTATGTTTGAACTTTGTACTTTGCTATGCAGAAGTACTAACGTGCAAGTTACTTGACCAAGTTTTGATTGAAAAAAAAATAATAATAATAAAAAAAAGTTCAGTGATCATTTTCCAACCAGCATATAAGTTTAGGGACTAACTAACTTCTTTGCGTGATAATTTTTATACATTGCGATTTGAGTCCTCTATATTGTGATTTTAGTTAGTTAGTTTCAACTTCCAAGTCATAATTGGATGATCCATAATAAAAACCAACCATTTCTTTAAATACTTTTTTTTTTCTCCTCCTAATATTTCATAACACCATTTGTGTAATTTAGCAGCTCAACGTACCACATCCTCCCTAACTCCCACCTGAACCCCACCTCAACCATGTAATGTAGGCAAGAGTTCGGTAGGGGTGACGAGGGTGATGGAGGTGGTGATAGAGATGGGGAGTAGAAGCAAGAGGTGGAGTAGTGTGACGGTGGAGGGTGATGGTAGGGTTCTAGTTTATTAAAAAATAAAAATTAAAAAAATTGGGAAATTGTTTGAAATATTAGAATTTTTAAAATTTAAATTGAATAATCCATAAATAAAGAGATTAGAAAAATATAAAATAGACGTATATTTTGAAGGTCCCAAATTCAAATATCTTTTGTATTGCAGTATCCCATTTCCACATTTTGTAACACCACAATATTCATGAAATATCACATTCATGTGGTCTATCCAAATATATCATATAGAGTATGACAATTATTAGATTTTAGACACATAACATGCTACGAACATCTTTGGGGCATGTTTGTTACAACCGTGAATTGCATAGAATTAGACAAAATAACTCAAAATATTTATTTAATATATTTCTTTTTAATCTCTCTCTCTCTCTCACACACACACATAGTATTTTGATTGGAATTGGAATAAGTTTCCAATATGTGCGTTGATTGGGCACGAATCTTGAAATGTAAATGGTTCCTATCAAAGAGTTGTTTCGAACGGGTGTTATCTTTTGATAAGGAACGATCTAAACTATCAATTTTGAAATAGTGTCATCTAATGATTGAAATTATTTTGACCATAAGATGTGACCCTTCGAAGAGACACATACAAATCTATAAATAGAGACCTTAATTTAGTTCGAATTTTTTCTACTCCATTTCTCTCTCTCACACACATTCTCTCTAAATTCTGTCAAAATAATTTTCATATTATTTTGAGTTTCATGTTGACATTCGTTATTCGATATCTTTCTTTTTAGAAGAGTAAGTCAAGCGTTCGTTTGCCCGACAAAATTAATATTGTGCTATATTAAATTTGGAAGAAGGGTTGTATTTTGGGAGACTAACGTCCATTTGATCATGTTAGCACCAATGCATTATGCAGGGGACGAAATCAAGCTCAAGGATATTTGTATTCGCATACCTCGCTTTATTTCATCTCCTTCGAATTTTTACATTTTCTACATTTGAATAAGTCGTGATTTGATCATTATTATTCACGTACCATGATTTCAATAAGTCGTTACTTCATTCATACTTGCATGCATTTATATTTTTGTTACCAAAATATAATTTATATACTGATTTATCCAACATTTTCTAAGCCATGTGTTCTTCGGGAACATATGAACTAAAGCATCATGGTGTAATATTGGTGTTGAAGAGATTATTTGAAATGCGGATTCATGACGTCCTATGTATAAAGAAGATTTTAGATAAAATGGTATCCTAGCCATATAAATGCTTATCTGCAAAATATTGTGCAGGTTTAAGATATGAAAGAAAGATGAATACAAGGAATGTTAAAGATAGGACTTAAATAAATAGTAAATACATAAGACATTATTTAATTTCATCTTGAAATTGGTTATGGGCGGCAGTAGTTGGTGCGTAAGCATCATAATGTGGGTAATAATTCATCAAAAAGCATGTTACCAAACCCATAAATGGAACTTTTATTAAGCAAATTGCATAAAGTGACAAGAAAAGCAAGCAAAGCAAGTCAAAGGTCTGTCAAGAATTAATTTATCACAATTAGTTCAGGTTTTCTTTTCATGAATGCATATGGCTCTCCTCTGATCATTCACTATCTTTGATGCAGAAGCATGATAATTATGCATTGTGCATGAGCTTGCTTTCTTGATAAACTCTACACTTATATATATATATATATATATATATATATATATATATATATATATATATATATATATATATATATATATTAGTATGTATTATTAGATTCGTCTTTCCAAGTTGACCCTTGATGTTTGAGATGGACCAAGAACAATTCCTTGCTATCAAGAGGATGAGCTAAATAAATGAATGATGAGGGCATGACGAAAGTACACGAGAGTCGAAACTTTGATGAACATGAATATTTTGATTAAGTCTCGAGTGTCTTAGCACCACAGTTTGCACTAGTAAACTATGCAGGTTAAATATACCATGAATCATTATTTAGACTCGAATTAAAGGTGGGATGATATATATCTTAGCCCTTGTTTAATGTAGAATAAAATCAGATTTTTAATAAATTTTGATGAAATATGTGATTGCAAAGTCATGAATTATATAAAATGTATGATTAAAATTAATTATTTTAAATTTTAATCTATACCAAACGAAGGTTTAATACGTAAAATGAATTCTTGTGGGGCTAGCATTCAAGTCCCTACTCCCTTCTCTTTCATTTTCAATTATTAATTATACTTGTCTGAGGTCAAAACACCACATACATAATTGTCATAATAGTAAGAAAATACAAAATATATTCGATACATACATACATTTTACATACACGTTTACACACACACACACAAACAGAGAAACAAACTCAAATGGTAAGGATCCTACTTTGTATACCTTAAAACTCAGTTTTTCTTTTCACTCATTCTTTACAAAACCCATAAAACATCTGCCATGGAAACTACCGAATCTCCCTCTACTGAGAGCTTTTCATATAGTTGGCTAGCTAATTTCCAGTCATCGATTTTCAACGATTCATTTCGATCCTCTATTGACGGTCCTGATCAAGATGATCAAGCTTCTTTCATTGAAATGGATCCAAGATTACCACCTTCAAAAAGATTTTTCAGAGTTCCACAAGATTTTAGCTTTGATTTTCCCATATCAGAACCTCCTCTATCCCTTGTTCATGCTGATGAACTCATTTCCAATGGCTTCCTTACACCTGCTTTTGTCAAAGATTTGAATATGGAAATTGAAAAATATGATGCTCAATACTCCTCCATATCAACTACGCCTACGCCCTCTAGCAGTAGGGTTAGTCGTGCTGATGCCGCGTTTTTCTGTAGTGCTTTGAGAAAATGTAAGAGATTATCGAAGCATTTGCTTCGAAAATATTTGAATGTTTTTAAGCTGATCTGTCAAAGAATGAGAGGGAGTCGTTCTAGAGTTGGGAGTAGTAGTAATATGAAAATGCATGAACTGAATGGCTGGGATTTTTCACAGGCTACATCTCCAAGAACTAGTGTAGCTTATTCTGCAGATAATTGGCGCCGGTCTTGTGATTCTGAGAGCTCCATTTATGAAGCAGTTCTTCACTGTAAAAGAACCCAAGGTACGTTCAACTATCTCATCTAAAAGTAGTTAGGCGATGATGAAACTTGGACCTTTTTGTCTGTTCTTTTCATGTTGAACCACACTTCTAAAAGTTTAAGTTGCATGGATAGGGTTCACTTGCAGCTTCTAACATATTGTCATATTAGGATAATTTCCATAGATTGTAATATTCTTGAGAACTTCGGTTATTTCAGGTCGGTAAACTGAGCTGCTTTTATCTGAGAATTATGGACCGACGGGGGGAGATGGAAACAGGAGAAGATTACGATAAAATGTCTCAAGAACATGATCATGATTCATACATGTTTTGTCTGTTTTGAAGAATGTTCATATATAAATTTGTCTTCTTGAGGAAGCGGCAAGCTGTAAAAATTTTCAGCCACAGAATTTGTACCTTTTTGAAGAAAAGAACATGACATGTGTTTTTTTTGATTCACTCTTCCAGGAGTTGATCTTTTTCATACTGGAGAAGATAAATATTTTCTTGTTCTTGTAAAGGTTTGTTTGGTGAAATAATTATTTTTTACGTACCCCCCAATGATCATTGATTTTAAGCACTTATTCCTTTTTAATATTTTATCTTAATAATTTCTTGGCACTGTATGTATTTTCGCTTACACCTTTCCTTAGATTACAAGTTTAATCAATGCAATTATGTTTGTGTATGTTACAAAAATATGCATCAAGGGATATATAAAAAAAAAATTGAATAAAGATGTAGAGGATGCACAGTTGTTTGGACTAGTTCTTCTCATAAGATTATCGATTTCATTTCAAATTTTAGTCCATGTTTGATCCTCATTTTTAAATTTTTTTTTAAACTTAATTTCAACTACACATTCTCTCTATAAAATAATTTTAGATGTGGACTCAGCTCAAACGACAAAAAATGTAAAAAGTTTGGACGACTCCTAATAAAGTTAAGGTTTTCAGTTGGCTTTGACAGCTTCTGCTTAATTATATCACAAGCATATTCATATTCCTATTTATTTAAGCAGAATTTGAGTAAATTGTCTTCCTGCTGAGATTTTTATTTCCCTTACTGAATCAACAATTTTCAAGAGATATTTCAGGTGGGACCTTACCAATAAAATTATTTAATTATTATTTATTAAAGGGCCTCAATTAATCCTTGTATATTGAAAAATATTCCTTTGATAAGGTTGAATTAAAGTCAATAATTATTATTTTCAATGTTTATCATTCAAATTTTGTAGAACATTCATGAGTATACAATTAATTATGTCTCCACTTCATAATAATTTACATTTTCCTTTCTTTTTGGTGTTAATGATGTTAAACTATAAAAAATAAGTCTAATTTATCTCAATGCCATGATAATAAATTTCTTTCTTTTTAATGGAATATTGATGCCCTACATATTTTCGTCACAAAATTATTTTTCAGAGACCAAAATATCACTCGAATATATGGAATGATAATTCAAAGCTTTAGCGAAACACGTGAATTTTAAATTTGATACATTTTTCGTGAAAATAAAAATCGAATCTCAATAAAGCGACGTTTTCCAACTCTTTTGTGTAAGTCAATCTAGGAGGTTGATTTATACGAGCTATATCTTCATACAGAGGTAATTCTTCTCAAGAATTTGCTCAAAAGATAAATAACTATAAGAAAGAAAGACAAAATTTTAAAATTTAAATAATCAATGTAAGAAATCCTATGATGTGATTTACAAAAGTTAGTCTCAAGAATTACCTTTTGAACCATGCCCCATCATTTGAACCATTTGATGGGCACAAAAATTAACGCTTTGTTAACCTAAAGCCGCATGCTGTCTTTTCATGCATGCCCGCCTGAATTCTCCAATCCCAAATATCTATTCCTTCGCATGCGTCTACGACACTGCACAACTCACACTCGTATATAAATACTAGTCGGAAGCAACGTGCAATGCACGTTTGCTTAGTTGATGTTATGTTTGTTTGTTTGAGAAGAAATCTGTTATTAATAAAGATGTTTATCATTGTTGATGTAATTGATAAATAATTGCACGTGATGTATTAAAAGAAGAGCATTAATAGAATGTGTGGAATGCTCCTATATTTAAACATAGCTCAATAGTTTTATGAATGGTCTTTGAGATAATTTTGTTTCTAAGATGACGATCCAGCATGTTCCTCATCTTGTACTGTTTCAACCGAGAGGACATTGAAGTGCTTGTATTTTTTCTGATTCAGTTTTTCTGGATCTACAAAAAGTTGAAGGTTCCAGATTTTGTCGGATAATTTCTCTGCAACGCTTTTAACATATGGTTGATTTTCCTGCAATTTGAATTTTGGACAGGTTTACATGATTGATATAAAACGTTTTGAAATATATTTTAAATAACTGTTTGTAATGTAATAGAAGTTTTGAAGGAAAATTAAAGAGTTACCTCTCCAGCATGTTCCATCAATTCTACTGCTGAACAACCAAGTGTCTGTTCTGCTACTTCACCAAACAAAGTAGCAGCAATATTTCCAGTATTATCGTCCAATTCAACATATGCTCTAGCACTTTTGATGCGTTGAATGTATTAATTAGAATTTGAATGTCGTTAAATTAGAACTGAAATAAGACATAAATTTTGAACGAAAATTATGAGATACACACCGTGGTTTGCTGATCCCCTGGCTCTTGCAATATATACAAATGAAGGTTTCATTGTATTTATATCCAGTTCCTCTATTACATGCAACACATGACATGTAATAAAATACTTGGGCAAACTCAATCACATTTATCTTCGCCTTGATCCAAATTTTTGCTTTCTATATGAAATCATAATTGATTTTTAGAATGAATGGTTGCGTAAATGTTATGATGAATTACCAATAAAATAATATTTACCTGTGTGGGTTGTAAACTCTTAATAAAATTCGCAATGCTCGGAAATCTTCACAATTTCCCGAATTCCAACAGATGAATGTGGTGTAGATGTGTATGTCAAGGATCTTGCAATGATAGTTTTGATTATCGAATCATTGTTCTCCGCCCTTGAAATTTAGAAAAGAAGAATAATGCAAGGAAATGAAATATACATGTAAATTATATATATCACATAATTATGTCTAATATTAATGCATTAATATCTAATTTTGAATTGACAAGAATTACCATTGCTTCATTGCAGATGCCTGAGGAAGAAGGGGGTTGATTATAAAGGTACTTGACGGACGTGATGAAAGAGACAATCCTTTATTGAGATTGAGATCGATTTTAGTGCAAGTATATGCAGTGTGGAAAAATATGTAACATTTGTTATTATTATAAATACCGTTATATGAGCCAACAGATATTTTTGTTCCAAGTATTATTGGCTTGTCTTCAATAATATTTGATATTTCCTGACATTCGTTGACAAATCGACCCCACATGGTCAAACATATGGGGTTCAAGCTACAAAATAGAAATTATAAAAAGAATGAATAAAGTATTCTTGAATTAATATAGGAATTAGAATTTGAAGGGAATGAGAAGTTATAAGAATTTTTTACCTTTCATCGATAACGTATATCTCTTGAATTGTTGTTGGTCCAAATGTTGTTGTTACCTCTTTAGTTGGCCTAATTTTGATTGCGACGGCTAAAATAGTTGAATATTTGAATATGAAATGTTAATTTGTATTGATAATAAATTTGTAATAAAATTGAAATTAAATTACCTATTTCTTCAGTTGACCCTCTATGAGTCTCTAAATCGTTGAATGGGACGATCTCATATTTCGGTACATCTATTTGCTGTTCGTTCTGTGGAACATCTTCTATTATTGTTTTTGAGTTCAGAGTCCACTGATATTTATATTCTCCAATTTTGTACTTCGGATCCACTGGTTTGACATATGCATTGATGATGTAATATGAGTGTAAAATTTTTAAAGTGTCGGTCCGGGGGTCAATATCAGAGCCAAACATTACCGTCTGCACTCGATTTCCCTGTACGAAGAATAAAAGTAATTGTGATTAATAGTGTATTATATGAAGTTATGTGGATTGTTTCATATCAAAAAAAAAAGTTATGTGGATTGTTTTTCTGTACTGAATTTTTTAAATAATTTATGTATCATTTATTTATTTGTACACAAAATATGCTGTGAAAAGAGAGTTAAATTAATACAACGTAATTAATGTTTTTTATATGATATGATATAATTTAAGAACCTCTAATTTAAGAGGATATTGATAATTGAGAAGAAAATATAGGCTAACGAATATCATACCTGTTGATCAATTAATGTCAAATTTTGGTACTTCACCGTTGTGCGTGGGCTTGTTCGCTTATGTGACTTCTCTGCAACGATCATCTTAATCTTCCAGTTTTTTGTATTCGGAGTGATATCGTTTATTGATGTGTGCACCGTCCACATTTTTTCTCTTTTCTGATAAAGAAATATCAGATGTGTAAGTGTAACAGGTGTTAGTTTAAATTCATAAACTACTAAAACAATTGATGAAGACTTGAATGAAATTACTGAATATTAGACATATTGAGAAAAATTTTGTGATACACAATAATTAAATCTAGTTACCTGAATAACATTAATTCAAACATGATAATGTAAGCAATTCTGTGAACACAATATTTTTTGTGGTGTTGTTTTCACTTTGTTCAGTAGACAGTGGTCGTATTAGAATCCTCACTGTAGATGATGTCTTTGCCCTCGATAAAGCCACATATAATTGACCATGTGAAAAAACTGGTTGAGGTAAATAAATCCCAACATAATCCAATGTCTGCCCTTGCGACTTATTTATAGTCATTGCAAAACTTAATCTTATGGGGAACTGTGTTCGTTTGAATGGGAAACCACTGTTTTCTTCAACATTTGGTAGGAATGGTATCCTTGGAATGAACACTCTTTTTCCAATATGGTGTCCAACTGCAATTTCTGCATCTATGACATTTCGATCAAAAGCCCGACAAATCAAACGAGTTCCATTGCATAGTCCTTCTGAGGGATTAATGTTTCTAAGCAGCATGATGGGGCAGTTTTTCTTTAGTAATAATTCATGTGGCGGAAGTCCGTTTGGGGTTAGAGTATTTAAGAAATCTTCCATAACTGATTGTTCAGATGCATCTGTTATCTCGTCGAAACTGTAATATCGATGTATTTCTCCTGGGAACCTATGAATCAACAATGCATTTATTTCATCAACATAACTGTTCTTCGGTGTTAATATGGCCCGATTCATCATAGATGAAATATTTATTGAATATTCATGAACATCGTGGAAAACATCTTCTATCAAATGATCTAAAGAAGTGCTGTCATCATCATAGGGAACAAGCATCATGTTTGGTATTTTAATGGTTTCATCGATTGTGTTTGGCGGCATTCCGTTTCCTGTTTGTAATACATAATCTGAAAAATCTGGATCCAGTCTTGCTCGCATATTTTGTTTTAATCGGAACTTAATCAATGTAGGCCACAAATACGAATAAACCAAACTGGAATTTACCTGTTGTTGTCTCTTTCCTTTACGAACAACAGGCAAAACCTGTCGAAAATCTCCACCGAAAACAACAACCTTGCCACCGAATGTTAGATCTGAATCGTTGATGTCTCGTAGCATTTTATCTAGTGCTTCTATGTGTTGTTTTTTCGTCATTGGAGCCTCATCCCAAATTATTAATTTTGCTGCACGTAGTAGGTTTGCCAGTGCACTTTGTTTGCTGACACAGCATGTGCTCCTTTCGTCAGTATCAAGTGGAAGCTTAAAGCGTGAGTGTGCCGTTCGACCTCCCGGAAGAATAGATGCAGCAACACCTGATGAAGCAGTTGCAAGTGCTACTAATTTTCTTGATCGTACTGTTGCGAGAAGTGCTTTGTACAGGAATGTTTTCCCTGTCCCACCTGGGCCATCTACAAAGAATGCAACATTTTGGTTTGCAAATACTTTTTCCAGTACTGCATTATAGGCATGTTGTTGTTCACTATTAAGAGATTATGATGCAGCGATATCCGTTTCTGGAATTTCAACAGCCAATTCGTCGTCGATTTCTCTAGATCTATAATCCTCTTCATCGAAACAAATGTCGTCATCAAGAAGATGATAGGAATTAATGTCTTTCCCCATTGATTCAATTGTAGATGAGATTGACCTCAATACTTTGGTTCTTACATTTGATATAGAAACTTCTGTTGATTTGAAATCAGCTGACATATCTTGCTCAAAACGTTCCCAAAGCTCCCTCGGATTAGTTGGATTACAATAAACCAATATTGTTGCAAATAACCGTCTCAAAGTTGAAGGCATTTGATATAGAGTCGCTTCGTTTAAACAAAATTATAAGCTGCTGTCTCTCTTTAGCAACCAAAGCAAAGTTGCTGCCGCGCGAAATGTTGGGGCCACAACACCATCAACTGTCCTAAGGTTTTCAAACAACAAAGGTCCTCTTACATGGTTTAGCAATATCCGTAGAAAATACCTCTCGCCTTCAAATGGATTTGCGGTGACAATACGACCTATAACTGTTTTTCTTTTCCGAGGAGTCCAATTCCTATTTTGTTGGCTCCAAACATAATATTCCGGAAAATCTTTATACAATAATGTTTTTGCGTTCTCGTCTACTCGATTTAATGCAAAGAACTCTGTTAACATCGATTTTCTAGAACGATCTAAGTTAACAACATTGTTTAGATCGTCATTTGCTCGGAAAGTCACTGGGTGTTGATCTTGTAGATGTAAATGTAAACTATACACTGCTGGGTACATTTCATTAATAGTAAAGCCAAATATCCTCCACATAGCTTCAGGGGGAGCAATCCATCGGGCTGATTGGAATTGTTGGATTTCATCAACTTGTTCATTGCGTTGTTCAGAAATCAAGTTGAAAGCAACACGATCATGTCCTTTATAAACGTATTTATAAAGATATTTGACTGCTTTTATCGTAGAACAAATCTCGACATTAATGTGACAATCAAATGTTGCAAGCAGATATGGATTATATGGAACAACCCAACGATTATCTAAATTTTTGCCTCTGACTTTGACAACTATTCCATTGTTTGAACGCCTATATATTGGAAAGCAATCATTTCCAACGGTTGTAGCAGATGCGTAATTCTTTGGATAATTACTTTTGCAACAACCATTTTTTTTCATGCAAACATTTGATGGGTTGAAAACTCCACATGGTCCATGCATCATATGCTTTACAACAGCGTTATGCAAGTGCAAGTTTGCATTTTTATCGGTATCTCTCACGATACGATCTCGTCAAAAGATTCAGGCGCATAGACCTTCCAATCCTTTTGTAGGATAATTAAGAAATGCGCATGTGGAAGACCTCTCTTTTGATGCTCAATGACGTAGACATATGCTGAGACTTTACCAAATATTTTCCTCTTGAATAATTGAGCCTTTAATTCTTCTAATTTTGCACGAAAGACTCGAGCAACCAAATCTGGTCGATTCTGACCCTCCTCTTGTGGATTTAGTTCATTTCTAATTTCTTTCCAGTTTGGATTGCACGTCATCGTTAAGAAAATGTCCGGTTTTCCGTAGCGTTGAACTAAAGCCATTGCTTCCATATATCTTTTTCTCATGTCTCTTGGTCCTCCAATAAATGATGAAGGCAGTATAATTCGTTTTCCAACATTAGAAGCGTTTCTTTCCCCAAGCGTAATTGTATCAACAATACCTTGATATAATTCTGATCGAATATGTTGTTGCTGCTTCCTAAAATAATCCAATCTTGACGTCTCGATCTTAACATACATATCTACTACAAATTGTTGCAATAGTCGACCAGAAAGTAGCAAAATTGATCTGACATTTTCTCTGATTTGCAATTTGTAGCAATAATATTCACGGCATGAAACAACTGGGTCCTTCCTTCTTCTGTTTAATGCTACAAAAGTTGAATGTGAATGAAAGGTTACTGAGTTGGACGTACATACTAAATGAAATTTTTGAGTATTAATAATGCAATCTAACCTAGTCGTTCTCTTGCAAGTAATTCTTCTGCGGTCTCTGATTGTTCAGGATTTATTGATTCGTTTGTTTCGTTATATGTAGATCTCCTTCCTCTACTGACCCTTCGAATCCCTTGATGCCAACCAACATCGCCACATGGAAATAACAACGGATATTGCAATGGATCGTAACACCCGAAATAGTACTGAACTATATGACTTCCACCAGAATGGTTAAAGACAAAAATGTCACGTCCTTTTAGTTGATCTTCACCATCATTTTCTACCCATATTGCTGCAACTTGTGAACACGTGGGAGCATTGAATACACGTTGATCTAGGCCAGCATCTGATCTTATATGAATTTTTCTATTGTCCAAATTTCGAAAATCACCAAGAGAGCGAAAAAAAACTGAATATGGATTGATGCGAAGAATATCGATGAGTTGAGTTATAATTGATGGATCCATTCTGTTTGAATCATAAATACGATTTTCTAATTCATGTTCTGTATCATAGAAATACAACTGGAGATAAGAAGGACGACCATTTGAAGGAATCAAATCATTGATATAGTGATAGATCTGTCCCTGAGTTCTGAAAGTATAGATTCCTCTATTTCTCCTGCAAAGATCTCTATCAAATTTCACTCCGAAGGATGTGAAAGCGAACTTGTTATTATAAGTTCGAATGTATGTCCTGAAATGTGCAGATTCATCTGTGTTGCAGGTGAACAACGAATAAAGCTTATCAGGAACATCATTTGTGGCTAAAGAAATTGTTCCATCAGCACAGCAGAAGCCAGTTGTTTCAAGGTGGAATCGCTTAGCTTTACAATGTATGCAGTTAGGTATTAATGGCAGAGAATATGCTTCAGATGGCACTACCTTCATCAATTGTCTAAATCCGATAGAAACGTGATGAGACTCACCTATTTGGTTGAAAAATGAAAATAACGCAACATAAGCAAGCTTGTCATGTTAGAATTATCTGAGTAAGGACATTACTGGTACAATACCAATATTTGATTACTGAATTGAAATAACCAACTAATTTTACATTTGTTTCTTACCCCTACGAGGTGACGAGATATTTGTATCATAGCTCGACTCCTCTCGAACGACAAATGGATCCTATTTGTATAATACATTCCAAAATCTTAGAGGAAAAGAATACGATGGTGGTTGAATAAAAAATATAGAAAAATGATTGGAGGAGAACCTGCTGGATAAAGAGTTGATTAGAAGATTTGGAGACATTATTTGAGGATGAATTTGTCTCTGAATTAATGACACAGTCTTTGACACCAGGAAGAATACATACTTCACGAGACGAATCATTTTCAACGATATCAATATGAACCCCAGTGTTCCGCTGCCTCTTCGATGGTTTTTCAATAACACTAAAGTCTTGAATGTTGTCTGTATATTGGATATCATTGTTTGAATATCGAGCAATCGACGTAGTCGTTTGATCGCCACCGGATGTATCGAAATCATTTATACGAATGGAGTTCATTTTTGATGCTTTTTGTTCAGCATATCTTTCTCTTCGTTTTCTACGAATCTCCTCCTTTTTCTCTTCTGGAAAATCTCTATACACGATTCTCTTTGTAGGTTGTTTACCATGATCTTCAAAAAATAGTTCACACGCTTAAATTTGACATAACTTCATATATTTTGTTTGTAATTTTTTTTAAAATTATTTATAGAATCTTACCACTTCTCACTATGTTAATGGAGGAAATGATTATTTCAACTGTTACATACTTTTCTACAGAAGCAAAGATAAAATAAATAAGTCATAGTTATTTCATATGCTCAATTAAATAAATAATCACATAATAAAATACTATGAAATTGGAAACTAACAAAAGCATATTTCAATTTCACATTCCCAAAATGTTTTAGAAACTATTTGTCAAACTTAATTCCCTATTGTAAGCAACTATCAACTATGAAATCTCTCGAATGGAATTAGAGGCAATTGTCAATTATATTACTTATACTTCCATTCAACAGTCTCAAGTCTCTTCGGTTCCTAAGCTGATAGAAGGTAAATGGCTGCCTTAATTGCTACTGTTCCGTTTCATAGCCAACCGCTGTCACTGTTCCGTACATAGTCTCAGTACAATAGCTAACGATGGAAAATGTGGAAGAACAATTTCTGTTACTGCCGTTTCATAGCAACTCATCACATATGAAAGATATGCAGGGGCGGAACCCAATGTGGTCCAGCATGGACACAGGCCCACACTGAACTTATGGGCTCAACCCCATGGCCCAGATTTTTTTGTTTAATAATGTGCTAACTTCCAGGCCAAGTGTGAAACTCAAAACCATTACCAATACCCACGACCCAAGACTTAGACTATTACCCAGCCCAATCCAAAAATTAAAAACAAACATCAGCCTCTCATGCATTAAAGCATACACGTTATGGAAAGCATAACAACATCATACATCTCATATGACATATTCTCATATCATGCATTAAAGTATATAAACAACGTAAATTCATATAAAATATGAAATTATAATTCAAACTAATTAATGGTGGGGAGTTTACCTCAATTTTCTCGGGTTCTGTGAAAAGCGAAGCGGATAGAAAACCTCAATCTCCTATTCGTCCGTTCGTTCCGTCTAGCCAAAATAGAAAAAAAGTTCGAATTAGAATTTCGAAATTTTAAAGTTTTACAATGATAAAATAAAGAACTTAATTGAAAATTTATTAAAACTGAAAATTGAAAATTTTAAGTACTGAAATAGGCTTTTCCAAAATCTGTGTACTAACTGTGGGAAACAACAACTTCATGAACTGTTTTGTCTATAATGGTAAAATTTGGGACCGAAAAAAATACTTAAAATAATAAAAATAAAGTTCAGGGGCTTAATTGAAAATTTATGAAACTGAAATTGAAAATTTAAGGACTGAAAGTAAAATGTTCTAAATTAGGGGGCAGACTGAACGAAAACAGAAACTCCAGGGATAGTTTCATAAGCAACCGAAACCTTTGACACTGAAATAAAACAAATTTTAAAACTCGGGCTTCAGGGGCAATTTTACGCTAAAAAAACCAAAATATAACTCTCCTCCTCTCTCTCTCTAACATTCGAACCAGAGAGAAGAAGAGAGGGGAAAGCTACGATTGACGCAGCCAGGGTTCGGGTTCGAGTTCTCTGGGGGTATTCCGGCTAAAAAACGGCCGGGGAAGGTGGGTAATTTCATTGGTACACTTGTTTCTTGGTTCTTCAGGTTGTTTGGGGTGGATTTTGGGTGGGTTGTCGAGTTTGGGTGGAGTGACTGTTGGTGTGGATTTCGGGTGATGGATGTGGCTGTCGATGGTGTCGATCTTTGGGTTGGAAATGGTGGTTTCGTGGTTTCGTTGAGGATGAATGGTGGTGTGTGCGATTTTCGCAGGTTGGCAGGGCGTGAATTTCAGTTGGGATTTCTGCAAATTGTGGGTTTCTGGACGTGGTTTGGAATCATCACCATTCAGTTGGGATCTCAGTTGGCGGGTTGGCTGGCCGTCAATTTCAGTTGGGATTTCTGCAAATTGTGCTTTTCTGGACGTGGTTTGGAATCATCACCATTCAGTTGGGATCTCAGTTGGCGGGTTGGCTGGACGTCAATTTCGGTTGGGATTTCTGCAAATTGAGGTTTTCTGGACGTGGTTATCAGGGCGAATACCTGCTGCGGGAAATGTAACTTGCTGGGAGAACTTCCATTCTACAGTCTCTAGGCTCTTCAGTTCTTAACCTGAAATAACATAAATGGATGCCTTAATTGCTACATAACATCCACGATTTGTACTTAACGGAAAAGGATTCCGTTTCCCTGCCGTTTCATACACACTTAGGAACAAGTAACGGTGAAGTTGTGGAAGAACAAATTCCGTTTCCCTCCGTTTCATACACACTTATTATATAGGAGAGACATAGATACGTGTACATTGCCTCGTTTAAAAACTTAAACAATTAAGAGATTGAACGCATTTATGATTGTATTCAAGATGCTCTTTATTTATGAAAGAAAAATGCTATTCATCCCCAATGAGGATGCATTCTCAATCTATGTGGCGTTAATGTGACACTAAATGATATGTGAAATTAAATAAGTCATTTAATTTCACGTATCATTTAACCAATTATTTACATCCACATAGACTGTGGATGCATCCCCACTCGGGATGGATAACATTTTTCATATTATAAAGAGTAAAAAAATTTATACATTCCAACAAACTCTTTATTTTGATTCTTCATTTTACTTTTATCGAGAAATGTTTATTGATTTTTCTTCATATTTTATTGAAAATAAATTTTTATACATCAATTGACCAATCAATTTATATGTGATTTTATGTAATTTATTAGATGCAATCATTATACATTAAGAATATATAGTGAATTTGTCTCTTTAAATTTGGAGAGTCAAGCTCACTCTCGATTTTAAAAAATTAAAATAAGGAGTTTCTTTGATTTATTTTTAAGCACCGACTCTCTAAAATAATGAGTATTTTGGAATTAGAGAAGCTCTAATTCATGTTTGGTACCTATTTTATTTTAATTTTATAATTAATCAAACTACTTTTTATTCACTCATTTCATATCATCAACAAGCACTACTCACTATTGTAGAAACCTAGATCCGAAGTGTTAAGCTCGTGACATTGACGATTCATAGCTAGGCAATGACTTAATTAATTAGGGAACCTATCGAAATTATAGCGAAAACGAGTCTTCATAGAGAAATTGTAACTACTTATGGACTCGAACCTAATTCATGACCAGGATGATGCTTGGGTGAAACTCAGTGGAGGTTCGAATAAACCGATGTCAAAAGATCATCGGATTAATTTTGGGAATGAAATGCCACCCAAAATCCAGAGCTAATTAATTTTTTTCCAAAATGGGTTGAAGCGCAACAATTGACCGGACAATGATTCAATCTCACATCCCCCAAGTATGATTAATTGTGACTAAACCAAGAATTTGCAAAACGAAAATTATCGATAGTATATGACTTCATGAAATATGTGCCACACAGGTACTCACTCTGTTTAATATTAGCAATACTAATTTTAATAGATTGGTCCACCACGTGTAATTCACGTGATCATCTGGAGAATCCTTATCCTGTTGTTTCCTGAATGTTGGTTGCTTTATGGGCCCTTGTGTCTATTTATACCAAAATAATACTCTTGAAACCTTGTACTAAATCATGCCAAAAAATTCAAGAAAATTTGACAAAAGTAGCAGTAAAATAGAGTGGTTGATAATGTTTAGCATTCAATTTTTATACAGTTTGAATGAGCAATAATTTTCAGTGATCCTGTGAGGAAATTGATGTGAAAATTGGGCCTCTAGAATCTACAATGTAGTCCCATTGGGCCAAGATCTGGTGGGTAATGTAGTTTTTGATGGGGCTAACCTTATTACCAAGCCCATATTATTATTAAACAGGCCCTCATGTACCAAGTTAAACAATACTGAAACTTCCGAGTTCATTTGGAAATATTCAGAAGTACGGGGTCAATTGTGCCGCATTCTGAAAGAATTAATCTATGGGTACATAAATGGACACATAATGGTTGACATAATGTGAGTGTGGTAGGACCCACGGTACTGTAGCGTGAGCCCCACCCCCACTCACATTATGTCAACCATTATGTATCCACCTATGTACTCCAAGCAATGCTCCATTCTGAAATTGTGCGGGACCCACATTCAAATAAAAAATAAGTGATTTTTCCACAAAAGCTCCTTCACTCGCTAAGTCAAGTCTATGTATGGTGATCGTCGGGTCTCTTGTAATTGGGTTGTTACAAATTGTGTCGAGTATATTTTTACTTTAAAAAATTTTTCACTCACTGCTAGAAAGTGTGAATAAAGAAGAAAAATGATTTTGAGTTGCGTGTAAAATTTTGTCATGCAGAAAAAAATCGTGTTACATACCATATGAACTAGACAAGGAGGAAAAAAAAAAAAAAGGGACCCAAAATCTTGTCTCATGGGCTTATGTCTGAAGTGTTGATGAGCTAATTATTCAGTCAAATGGCATTTATAAGGCGTTAAATATGTGCATGCACATTTCTCAAAAAAATGAAAGAACCTATCCGAAAATAAAATAAAATTTTAGGGGCCAACAGACTTGAGATAGAGTGAAGGTCTTATATGTAGGGCTGGGCAAAATGTCCGAACCGAATCGAACCGAACCGAACCGAACCGAACCGAGCGGGTTTTCTTAACTTAAAAACCCGAAGAACCGAGAACCGAAGAACCGAAAAATTTTGGTTCGGTTCTCGGTTCTAGACCTAGAACCGAAGAACCGAATGAGAACCGAATTTTTTTTTGATAAATCAATTTATTTTATTTTTTCTAAACAAATTAACAATTTTTTGTTTTAACTATTTGATATATATATATTTTTTAACCTAACACGGGTTTAATTTTGGGCTAGTTTGTAATTTTGTTTTTATTTCCTATTGGACTTAGTTTAGATTGAGTTTGATTTCAATCTTGGGCTAGGCTTTAGTTGATATTTTAGCCATTCATGGTTGGGTTTAGGGTTTAGTTGCTAAGATCGAATTTCGTATTTGTATCTACTTCTTGTTATTAAGCCCCTGTTTGGCTAGTATTCTTGTGAAGAAAAAAAATGAAGAATTGGACCATTTTTTTCAAATTAGTAGGCCCCTCCCTCTCACAAGTTGGTCAAATATTTCGGCTGGTCCCATGTCTAACGGTAAGAAAATTTCTAGAAATTGGAAAAAAATGCCCTCCAAACAGGGGCTAATATTAGTATCTACTTTCAGGTGTATTTATGTAGTATTATTTTAAATATTAAAAAATTTATTTATAGTACGGAACCGAACAGAACCGAACCGAACCGAACCGAACCGAACCGAAACCCGAACGGTTCCAAAATTATATTTGGAACCGACGGTTCCATTTACTAAAGAACCGAAAATTTTTGGAACCGAAAAAAATCGAACCGAACCGAACCGACCCGCGCCCACCCCTACTTATATGCACATTTAATATGATTATTTAATCAGATTCAATCACGGTATTATTTAATCAGATTCAATCACGGTATTTCGGGCATCAAGCCATTCAAAATCCGACACTTCAGCAATACACATCCACTTTTGTTTCTTTCTCATAATATATCGAATGCCGATGCATTGTATTGTGAATGTTTCAAAGTTCGAGGTATCGTTATTTAAATAAAGAGTAATGTTATTCATCTCCAATGGGGATGAAAACACAGTTTAGGTGGCTGTAAATGATAGGTGAAATGAAATGTGATTTAATTTCACCTATCATTTAATGCCACATTAGCTCCACCTAGACTGTGTTTTCATCCCCAGTGGGGATGAAGAGCATTACTCTTAAATAAATAGTCCTACCACATGTACTTACATGACCATTCCATTGAAGTTTTTTTCTCATTGTTCATCAGAGAAGTTTCTATAGTCCTATATCCACACATGATGCAATGAGCTCATATCCTATGTGTTTACACTACCAAATAACGTGTCGACATGTTAGTAGCCACCAACTCATGAAATAGAAGGTTGAGTTCGAGAGGCAAAAGCCATACCAGAGAAGTATGGTAAAATACCTAAGGTTAGAGACGAGATGGAATATGCTATAAGTGTTGAGCGAAGGCTAACATGACTCGAAAGATACTCAACTAAGCACCAAACGACGACATTCAAGACTTGATTACTTAGAAAATTCAAGACACGTCTGCAAAGTCTCAAACCCTTTTTCCTCAATAAAATCCACTATCATCCAATCGAGTTGTAAACACGACTTCTTAGAAGGTCACCACAATTATCGGATTAAGTGATAAATCACCCAGTTATCAAATGTGACCGCCCACGAGGCGAACCTGACACACATGACCAAGTTTACACCTCCAATCATACATAAGAAAAAAAAAGATCATAACATTTCTATTTTCTTTCAATAGAGTAACTCCGATCTCAAGATACAGTTGATACGGTTATTTAATTAAGTTCGACAATGTCTATTCTAGTACACTATTACATTTCAGCTTGGAAAAACCTTCATCAAATCCTTTCTCATGACAATTGAAGATCTTTTTTTAGATTACTTCTTACCATGTAACACATGTACTGCTAATTCACTGGGAAAAATATATTTACTTAACCTCACTCTCCTCTTTAACTGATCAAATCTGATTTTCCTCGTCACATCAAGTTCATTGGAGACCTCGAAAATGTAGAGTTCCTCACTTTATCGAGTGACGAAAGTTTTAGAGAATGACTGGAAGAATTAATGTCTCCAAAACCTTGTGAGAGTGACTGTTCTCAGCATCTTTCAAAAAAGAAGCAGCCACAATATCTTTGCCTTCAGAATTCGAACATTTGAGAAATTTTCCACCATTTTTGTTATCTGAGCTGGCATTTCTTTTGTGGAACCATTTCAGGGTTGGTTTAGGCCGCGCTTCACTTATTGCAATGGCTATGTCATTTGGGAATAGATCTCCCAATACAAAGGCATGAATAATTGTTGTTACGAGCACTGATGCAACAGTAAGGGTAGCCACAGAACAGAGGATAACGGTTAAAATTTTGGTTACTATGTTGGTAACCACGATTGAGTATCTAATCGTTGCAATGGCAGCACCAGTCATAGGGAAAGTGTAAGCCCACCAAGCCAATGAGAACCTGGAGATAATGATTAGGAAAATTTGAGATTTGACTAAAATAGAATGGGCAGATAGCTTAAAATGATGCTACTAATATGAAGTTAAAATGTACCTGAAGCCTCGGAAGAAATTAACGCGGACAGCCTAGAGAGAACGAAAGAAAATGAAAATAAATTAGCAATGTATGCCTAGTGGAGCATGTTATGATTTAACCTCAATCACAAATTCTGAGAAATAATAAAACAAAAAGAAATTAGAAACAAACAAGAACACAGATTTATAGTGGTTCTCCCACAACATTAAGAGATACTTTGATTGGCTAGTTTTTCATTTTTCGTTCTGTAGTCCAACATAGCATCTACTAATTCTGCCATGGATATTGGAGCAAAAGGGTTCTCCTTAACTTTGCAACCACAATTTAAGTGCATTTCATCATCTCGTGTCTTCGATTAAATGATGACGTGAGTACTTAGATACAAGGCTCGTAGTTAAGGTTTAGAGAGACTAACCAGAGAGAAATAAAGGAACAAGGCAATGAAGTAGGCAATTCGTGCTCCATAGTTGAAGGACCCTTGAATCCTCGCCCATGCCATTGAGGCAACACTAGGTGCAGCAACGAACAGAAAGAAAACCGGGTGGAGCTCCTTCGGGAGTATCACATTTGTTGGAAGTCTCTGGTAGAGAGTTACAAATAAGACTACGTAATGAGCCAATCCAACAGCAAAGAAAAAAATAGGACCTTCTTTTAGCCCCATTGATGCACCAAGCAATGACCCAACAAAGTTCCCAACAATTGAGAGATGACTCGAGGGATTGGCCACCTTAGAAAGCCTTCGCTGTCCTCCCAACATCCACTGTCCATAGATCTTAAGCTCGAGGCAAAAGACGGGGGCCATAAGAATGTACCAAAGAGACTGGGGCAGCTTTTGAGAAACTGATGGAGGAACTCCGAGGGCCAAGAACAAAAGGGCAATACACGGAGCAAAGAAGAAGTTAACAAGAACTGGATGGTAGTACTCACGACGAACTGCCTCGAAGTAAAAAATCACTTTCAGACAGTAAGTAAAAGAGACAATTGCCACTAGAGCGAGAGATGCGCACCACAGGACCAGATTTATGTCCGGGTTTACATGGAGGAACCTAGTAGAAGCAGAAGTCGCCAGGGCTTTCCACATTATGGTTTGGCTGCTAATGCCAAGACAAATACCAAAGGAAGAGATAGGGAAGCGTAGAAGGAACGGCCATTTCTTATCTTTCGGAAGAAGTATTTCTTCAGAAGCCTGTTAAGGGAAAATATGACTGCAATTATGAGGAAAGAATATGAAACAATTCAACCAAAAAGTCGACAAGTAAAAAGCACACACCCGCAAGGTATCCAATTCCGGCCCCTCTAATGCATCAAAGTAACGGTCTGCTGGTAAAATTTCAACTTCTGCAGGTCTCTGAGTCTCAAGGTCTAGCTCAGTTTCCCTACACTTTCCACTCAAATTTGATATTTGCCCCTCAAGTTTTCCCGACCATGTCTTGAAAGAGTCGAATCTTTTATCCTTATGCAAATCGATCTTAGGATTCTTTGGTGGAAGGTCTGGATCATTGGGAGATTTTCCACTAGAAATGGCCTCATTAACTACTTGACCTTTTGGAATCGGCTGAGAATAAAATTTGGTCTGTCTATTATGTTTGGATGCAAAGGTGGATCTGGGAATATCATCGCCGATAATTGCTCCATCATTATATTCAAAGACACCCCTTTTTGTGTTATGTAAATGAACTCCAACGGGAGAAGTTGGCATGCTAATGGAAACAAGATGCATCCTCTGAGGGTTAGAAAGATCATTTTGCCATTCTACACCAACTGTTTCAGTTCCCTGAGAAGATTAATTAAAAAGTATTATTCCTGTATTTAGTGTTGATAGGTGTTTTTTTAGCCCATGACACGGGTGCTCAGATCTGAATAATTGCAGAGAATTAATAAAATTACCTTAGGCGACGAGTCAGAAAGATGAAAGCCATTTGATTTGAATCCATCGTTTACATCATCAGGCTGTTTAACAGCATCGAAACCAGCCACTTCACGTGCAGTAATAACTTTGATCAATGATGGAAGTACTTCTGGGGAATCGTTCTTCGCCCAAAGATTTTGTTTGCAGTCCACCATAACAATGCAGTTATTCCTATAGACGAGTAAATTTCTGATAAGGTATGATTTTAATAATACTACTACAGAATTTCAGGTCAACGATGAAAATAAAATTATACCGTTTCCTTGGACAGATGCTGTGCCTTAGAAACCAGAAAATTGACAAAAACCCAAAACCTGCTTGAGAGTAGGTTGTTATTCTTTGATTACTTGAAATAGTTTTTGAAGATGAAATCAGATACCACTGCACTAAATAACATAGAAGTGTGCGTCTGTCTTTAAATGCTTTGACGAATAAGCAGAGAGCGGGATCCAAAGTTGTATATGAATTGAGTTTTAAGTAAATCATTTATTTTTTAAGCAATTTCCTCTTATACTAAACCAGCCTACCAAATTTTGCACTCATCTCTTATTATAAAATCATCCAATTTGCTAAGAAGTTGAACATTGGCCAAAACAAGTAAAAAAATTGCCAGTTGTTACAATGCAAAATCATCACTGACTCACCTCAAACTCCCGTTTCTCGCTATTTGCTAATGACAGAAAGCAATCCAGACCTCCAATGGTTTCAGTCAAGCAACCTACAAAAGCACTCAGCTCAAACTCAAGATCCAAACTTAGCTCGATCACGAAAACAGTTTGTTCTTCTCGTTATGGCATGGACAGTTAAAAAATCGAGATCAAAGTTCTAATGCTATATACAACCTTGGTTTTTAGATAAAGAACACATAACTTTCAGCTACAGGAAGCAACATTTATATAGAACTGAGCATGCAATGTTCTTGGAAGTACCTCATCACGCCACTAAACATACAATAGATACAGCTGCCATACATGAAAAAGACATATCGATTAAACTATGAAAAAATGTATCAAACAGAACAAAAAGATAGAGGTTTGTCTATTGACTAGAATATAATAGGTGTGATAAGCGGCTACACGTTTTGACATTTGGTCATTGCACTAAACAACTAATAAGCAAAACGACATATCCAGAAAATATTGAATTACGAAAATAAGAATACAACTACTGATTTTCACATCACCAAGATTTCAGGCAACAAAACTTTTGGACACGATGCACATTTGGTGTGCTTAAAACCACCTTTTTCGGTTCTTTTCTAATCCGACGAGACATAATGCACAAAAAAAATCTAAAAAACATCTAAAACAGAACCAGACTGTGATATGAAAAAGACCTCTAGTTTACAACATTGAATTCAATGGTAAGAACCCAATCCATGCTTAAATTCTGAATTTCACAAAACATGACTGCAGAAATAATAACTTAGGAAGCAAAATAAGTGACTAATCGTATTATTGAGTTTTTTCAGCTTCTTCTTTTTGCTGTTAAAGAATAGACAGACACCAAACACTCATTTCACAATTTTCCAAATAATTAGCCAAGAAAATGGTAAACTACTAAAAAATTCACCAATGTCAAAAGGATTAACCAATACGTTTGAATATTAGTATAATATCATCATCAATAAACACATCAAGTCAAATTCGTACTGCCCTACTCACATAAAGTCATGCAGACATGTTTATATAGAGAGAGAAATCAAAATTTGTAAAGACAGTTTTTTTTTTTTGGAGGGGAGGTGGAGGTAGAGGTGTCAATCCGGGTTGGCCCGCCAACATATGAGCCCGATAACGACCCGCGTGAAAACCCCGCTACGGGTTCCGGGTCGGCCCACAAATTTTGGACTACAACCCAAACCCGTTCGTTGACCCATCCGGGTCGAGCCCATATGGGTCGCGGGTGGCGGTTATTCCGATTTGGCTCGTATTATTGTATAAATAAAATTATAAAAATATAGAATTTTTTATACTTATAGCCAAAAAAAATTTTTTTGTTAAACGTAAACTAAGAATTGAACAAAATGATAAATTCATATTTCTTTCTATATATAAAAAGTGCCTATTTAACGGAATTTGTTGGTTTAACGGAAAAACTAACGGAATTTTTGTTGTTTTAACGGATTATGTAACGGAATTTCTTGTTTTAAACAGGCAGCTACACCTTCTTTCAGTGTTTTTATCATAACTTTGTATTCCGATGTTCGATTGAGGCGATTCAAAATGCGTTGGAAAGCTAACTCATCTTGCTACAACTTTGATTCAGATATCATTCTCCAAATCGATCACTTTCTATGCCAAAAATAGGTCTCAATATAACGGACTATGTAACGAAATTTCTTGTTTTAAACAGGTAGCTGCACCTTCCTTCAGTGTTGTTATCATAACTTTGTATTTTGATGTCCAATTGAGGCGATTCAAAATGCATTAGAAAGCTAACTCATCTGGCTACAACTTTGATTTAGACATCATTCTCCAATTCAATCACTTTCTATGCCAAATATATGTCTCAATATAACGGATTATGTAACAAAATTTCTTGTTTTAAACAGGCAGCTGCACCTTCTTTCAGTGTTTTTATCATAATTTTGTATTCCGATATCCGATTGAGGCAATTCAAAATGCGTTGGAAATCTAACTCATTTGGTTACAACTTTGGTTCAGACATCATTCTTTAATTCGACCACTTTATATGCCAAAAATAGGTCTCAATATAACGGACTATGTAGCGGAATTTCTTGTTTTAAACAGGCAGCTGCACCTTCTTTCAGTGTTTTTATCATAACTTTGTATTCTGATATTCTATTGAGGCGATGCAAAATGCGTTGGAAAGATAACTCATCTGGCTACAACTTTAGTTCAGACATCATTCTCCAATTCTATCACTTTCTATACCAAAAATAGGTCTCAATATGAGATTAAAACACCGGAGCATAACTTTTCGGTTGGAAATTGATTTGTGATCATCTTTTGACTAAATTTGATCCCCTTGACATCTTCTTTTATCCAATTGACTCCGAACACTATCAAATCTTCATCGTGAGATTCGGCACAACTTTTAAATATTTACATTTTAGCCCCCGAACTTTGGATCCTTTACAATTTAGCCATTTCTCCAAATTTGTCTACTTTTGCTTATTTTCTTCAATCTCACCAATCTACATCACAATATCAAAATCACACATCTAATTATTTATCAATTATATAAACATTACATCATTAATTATTTATAGAGTGTCTGTTTCTGCTTTTCAGCAGAAATCAAGCCGTTGGCAACACAATTCATGCCGTTGGGAGCCGCAATTTTGGACTAATTCTCTCACTGTAGGGCTGTAGGTTTGAAGAAAAAAATGGTAACATAATCAAATTTTCTTCCTCCTTACAGGGCGTCCAGACACGCTCTTAATTAACCAAAAAAAATTACATCTTTATTAATAACAAATTAATTATTAAACAAAAATATTAAATATAAACTAAGCAAACGTGCATTGCACGTTGCTTGCACCTAGTATACAAAAAAATGTTTACATAGAATTCAAATTTAATGTTACATAAATTATTTATAACTTTGCAAAGTTAAATTTAACTTAAACAAATAACAACTAAATGTATTTCTAATTAATATTATCAAATATTTATAGTATAAGTACAACGGCTCTCTCCCTCATTTTTTTCAAGTTTTTTCAAATTTTTTTTTCACGGGCCAGCGGATTAATCGTGGCCCCGTGAAGGTGCAACCCCTCGAAGCACGCGGGTCGCATTTCCTTGACCCGTGAACCACTCGCTTGGGTCACATGTCCGCCCGCGATCCCGGGTCGATCCGAGCCGATTTTCATGGGTTTGGCCGGCTCGTCCGTCTTGACACCTTTAGGGGGGTTTGAAGACGAAAATGCAAATTGTGGGGCTCCATAGATGAGCCCACCATTGATTTTCGGCATTTCGAGGACATGCCGTAGTCTCGTATGGAGTTCTTTCTTTTTTCACTTTTTTTAATGTTAAATTCACTACAGCTCAAAGTTGGTGACATGATTTTCTTATATTGAATATTAGTGACCGAATTTGTTAGTAAATCGAAATTAAATGATTCAATTGCATGGATTAGTAACCCGCAATTCACTTAACCCTTCCTATTAGGTTTGTTAGGGCATATGGTCCATGCATTACCAGGGACTGAGATAGGACTAAAATAAAACAAAATGGAGTAACATGTAAAAAAATATTAAACTCTGAATGGGCTGGAGCTGACCTGAACTTTGAAGCTTCTTATCATCATCTAAGCCTATAATCAAGGATAGATTTCAAAGAAACTACACAAAAAGTATAAATCTGCACCAATTTACATTAAACTATGCCCTTTTTGGGCTCCATTTTTCCAAATTATAATGAGGGGAAGAATAATTTTTTGGAGAATATGTGGTTAAAAAATAAGATTTTTTTTTTAGATTTACGTGCAATATTATTTTATTGGAGAATGTGTGGTTGATAATAAAATTGAGAAAAATGAATTTTAATTCAATGAATATTATTGTTTTCAAGTATTTTTTAACTTGACGAATTAACTATTGATTTATAGGATGAATGATGACGGTTAAAAAAAAAAGATAAATTAAAATTTTATTAGTTTAATCATGTCGAATACTGACGTACCGAGGTGGAAGTCATTGCCCTCGGGTGATTAGAAACCTGATACCTAACAAAAACAAGTTGCGGTAGCATTCGACAAGTAAATTAGGTTTCCATTATTCATAGTCAAAGGTGAAGTGGAATCCATTACCCCCATATTAAAGTTGGGATTTGGGATTGATAAAGATGTATTCTTATGAAAAAAGCGAATTAGGGCAAACAAACAACAACCCATGAGCATGTCGTTTTAGAATTTGGACATGCATTGAAAATATAGGATTAAAAGCAAACTATTCCTGCACTATAACTTGTTAGTAGTTAATTTCGGTTTTCGATATTGGATACAAAGAGAGACAATCAAAGAGGTTTAAATCGAGTCGGATCGAGACTTGTAGTACACTTGGTAATTTTAAATTTTGTAGAAATATAATAAATTAAAAAAAATATAGCAAAGTCAGCCCGACTCAATTAGAAGTTTAACCTTGGATCAAGTGGTCTAGCTTGAAATCAATGAAATGGGTTAGTATTTTTTATCATTAAATTACCTCGAAAATAAATTTGAAAAAAAAAAAAAATTAGATGAGCCTCACATTGTTTTGAATAACGGGAGGTTGGTCCAATGGGGTAAAAATGTAAGTCAAGATTAACTTTTCTTTTCTTTTTTCCTTTTATAGTTTTTTTTGCTTATATAGTGGAACTATTTAAAAAGTCAGTTCCTAAAATAAAGTAATTTTATCGATTTAACATCATTTCCATTACAAAATACTATTAAATTGGAGCAAAAGAAATAGATTGAATAAAAATATGTGTTAATTGTAGGAAAAATTCTAAACTTTTGAAATATTATCAGACTTTTTCCAAACTTTTGATTTGTTGCAGCCTTCACTCGTTACATTTTCAAATGTTGCAGGTGACACCCGAACCACATCATGGCATGAAGATCTCCTTATCTATCTTTGTATTCAGATCACATATACATTGTGTAATAATCAATGATATTTTTCAAGATTAAGGAAAAAAACCCCCCACCTGAATTAATAGACAAAATGCATCACTATTGCAATCTAAATAAAACATTATATTCGTTTTCTAACAATGTTGCCGTCACTCTGTCGGACCCTAAAAAAAGTGATGTTAACATCCGTTCAAGCCACGATGTAACCAGCGTTATCTTCTGCTATAACCCACGTTCGATTTTTGTATCTCTTGGCATTTTTTTGTATATGTGTAACACCCCCAAATCTAAATACATAGATCTGAAAGTATTATCATTTTATTTTCTCTTAAAATCATAAATGCGGAAGCGATTAAAAATTTCTTTAATATAACGAACACCATTGACTTCATTTATAAATAGAAAACTTTTGCACTTAAATGAAAAAGAAAAACAAAAAAAAAATTAAATGTTAACTTTATTTTTCAAAAGGAGTTGATATTTGAATGTACTAATACTGAGTCCATTGCACCACAAGTAGTTGTCTCAAATCATTGCCTTCATCATCTGAAAATAGGGAGGGATAACGTGGAATGAACTAATGCTCAGCAAGCAAACCTAATATATATAATGTATGCTTATGATATGCACATAAATTACTTTAAAATAAGTATTTCTCAATATTTATCCCATTTTCTTTCATTTCTTTAAAAACTGAACATTGATGTCATGAGCTTACATGATGTATCGCTTAACCAATCAGAATGCAGTTGACCATGTTATTTGGAACCTATCGAATCTACTAGTAGTACTGCACACCAATTAACATTAATAATAACATTGAACATTGATCGAGTGCGCCGATCCCCCACACCTCACTTCTCGCTCACACTTTAATGGCATAGGCATACATCTTGTAATAAAAATATTTGGGATACATATTCTTTTAAAAACATTCATTCTCACGTTGACATTTAAAAAATCTTTATTTCATGAAATTTTATGGATACTTTTGGATGAATTGATATGCATGAATGATCATTAAAAGCATTTATGACATAAAATATAATGATCGCATATTAACTTCACATAATACCAATTTAGATGAAGACAATAGGAGGTTTACTTATGTAGATTCCTTAGCAAATTACTTTCAAAATAATAAGTGGAGATGTCCATTGTCGCCAGCGAAATCAACATGCCAAAAATCCTAATCATTTCTTGTCATTGTTATATTAAGTAGATTAAATAGAATTCCATTATAACACCATATAGAATATTATTTGCTGGACATAAAAATAATATTTTTATAGTGAGTAAAGACTAGTTTAATTTCACTTGCATCAAAATTTATTTGTGATTTCATATGGTGAGATGAAGTACATAAAGATACGCACAAAACTAACAAGCGGCACAAAAATGCCTTGATGCTAAGAAAAAGTTGAATCAAATATGTATTAAAATAGGTGAGCAATTTACTTATGCCCAAACACAATTTGAAAATACATAATTTCTAATTATTTGTATAAGTAGTTTTTAAATGATGAATAGAGTACAATCCTTTTTCTTTTGGATAGAAAGAGACGCCAAAATAAGTTTTGGAAATGGGGAGAATATATAGTTCATTTGCAAGGAGGTGTAAAAAAAAATCAATACATTCAATTTGTAAGATCAAAGATCAAACTAGAATTAAAATTGGCTTTGATACCATGTTAACACTATTGAGATAACAACTAGTAAAAACTTGTATTGTTTCAAAGCCCATTTCCGTAATTAGGCTTCTCAGTCTCACCTATTAAATTCTATGGGCCTCCTGGACTCTATGAACCCAAAAAGGTGCTACCAAAGTTTATGACAAACATATTGGAGTTAGAGGAAATTACACCCACACCTGGAATTAGATTTTCAATTTCAAAAATCTAATCACAAGTTTAATATTTCAAAAATCAGGTTTTAATTTATAATTTAAAAATAATTTTTAATTTTAATTTTTATATTTATATACAATAAAATCATTTTAATCCAGCCAAACCTTAAAATCATTTGAACCATTCTTCCCCTCCACTCTCACCTCTAGTCTCTCAACGCCGCCCCCACCACCTCGACAGCCACCACGTCTTCCCCTCTATTTCGTCTTCTCTCTCTCACTAGCCCCGGCAGCCGCCGCTTATCCCCCTCATCTCTACTCTCATCTCTTCTGTACGAGGATCGTGGGTGACACCGTCTTGGACGATCGCCAGAAAATCGCGTTAGTCCAGATCTCTGCACTTTCTTTCTGTTTTCTTGCTCCGCCGGTGACGCTGTCGTTTTTCGTTTCACTTTATTCTCTTCGCCTTTGTAGTACCTATCGCCCCAACTTAGTAGCGACGGCCCCTTACAGTCAGCCACCGACGAAATGGCATGGTGTTACCCAGATTTGTAGCATTTTTAGCAGCGCGGTGCGACCCTAAACCCTTTCTCTCTTGCCGCCTTCGACCCTGCGGGCAATTTGAGGTATTCATCCAATGGCGGCGGTTTAGGGTTTGGTTCTTTCTTGCCTGTTTGACTTCTGGAGGTATGGTGGTGGATTTTTTAGATGGGTTTAAAGGTGGTGACGGTGACTGTGGTTTGATTGTGGATTTTGTTGGATCTAGTCTGGCGATGGTGGTCGTTTTGTTTATGGCTGCCGTGGTGCTACTGCGTGGTAGTACGATGTCGCTGTGTAGCTGGTTTTTTCTTGTCGATGTGGATCTGGTAGTTGCGGATGTGGTTTCGTGTTTGGGTAGTGTTGGCGGTGGTTGTGTGTTCTGAACTGTTTGGCGATGTGTGTTGCGACGGTGGTTTTGGGGGTGGTGATAGTGGTGTTCGGGAGGGTGCGGTGTTGGTTTTGAGATGTTGATGGTGCCATTGGCGGAGGCGGTGGCGAAGTGGTGGTCACAAATGATTTTGGTGGTGGTCATGGTTGGTTGGTTGTTTGTGACCACTAATTTGGTTGTCAGCGATCAATAAACGATATGTGACCAATGAATTAGATAAAATGTGACCATTCCATGATGTGTGACCTAAAAATTATTAATTGTGACCAATGATTTGATAAATTGTGACCTAAATATAATTTATATTCAATTAAAGTGATGTTTGTGACCATAATTAAGTATTGTGACTTATAAATTTTATGAACTGTGATCGATAAACAAATTGTGATATTAAAATTTTTAAGTTGTGACTGATAAATAAATTGTGACATATGAAAATTTTGAATTGTGACCTAAAAATTTTGAATTGTGATTTCAAAAAAAATCTGTGACCAACTAATTTGGAAATCTGTGACTGTGTGAGCTATAAATTTTGATCCGTGACCAACTAATTTTGAAATTTGTGACCAACGAATTAATTGTGACCTACAAAAATTTTGGAGCTGTGATCGGAAGTTGTAAATCTGTGATCGAAATAGTCGTCGGAATAATTGTCGAAATTGGAGCAATCATCGGAAAATAGTGATGGTCGGAATGATCGTCGGAATAGTTCCCGGAGTGGTATCGGTGGGGTATGTGGGGTGGGTTAATTATATTATATTATATTAGAATTAAATATTTAATAATAAAACTGATTTAATAATTTATTATTTCATTAAAATTCTTATGTGGAGTGGGTTAATTATATTATATTATATTAGCAATGGTTAAAATTCTTAAAAGCCAGTCAAGCAGAAAAAGGAAAGATTATCAATCAAGAGACAATAATTTACATTAGCTGAAGAGATTAGAGGTTTTTTCTGTACTTTATTTCTTCTCAAAATTGCTCTCATTGCACAGATTTATTTATGGTGAAATAAGCACCAATACTCCTTTTACAGGAAAGGAAAAAAAAAAAACAAAGAATAAAGCACCAATACTCTATTAAAGTTCATAGCTAAGCAATCAATATAATTCGATTTCCTATCTTGGTCAAAAAGCTAGCAAAAATTTAAAGAATTGTTTTAACAATTAGCACATACCGTTACTTGATCCACCAACCCTCTTTTAACATATAACACGAATAAGAGGTTTTTTAGTCTATGTAAACTATGTTTCAACCACCCGAGACATGCTTCTTTTACTTAAAAAGAATGTAGTATTACAATATACAAAATTATGAATTTATATAAGTAAAAGGAAAAGTACAAAAAATGTCATTGTCATGATAGTTGTGGCTTTCATGTGGCCTTTACAACTTTTAGAAGCTTGATTTGATGTTACTTTTGGACCACTATTTTCCCCTAAAGCTACATAGTTGCTAATATGTCTGCCTTTTTTTGACCTAATTCTAAGGACTATTCTTTTTATTTTATTTAATTTTTTATTCGAATCAGTCCAAAGAACACAATTTCCAGTTGGCAATTCCCTGCTGGCCCAAAACTGTCCAACCTAAGTTTTGTCACTGGCTGCTAGTAGACTAGTAGTTGCCTTAAGCATTAAGGCTGTGTTTGATATATCAAGTTTTCCTTGAAAAATGGTAAATTAATTCCTTTTATTTGTTTTTGGCATGTTTGATTTACAAAATTTTCCCACCCATTTATTTTCTTGGCAGCTGGTTCACGCGCCTTGGTTCCTTGATTTTAGGGTTTTCTAGGCAGCTGTTCTTTTTTTTTTTTTTTTTGATAATGGGAACAAATGTCATAACTAATTGTAAAAAAAATTTTAATTAACCAATTTTCCACCCTTGCAATCAAACGCACCCTAAGTGAATTTAAATATTCAATGTTCGGGTAATTTTTTCTTTTAATTACGAGAGAAAGTGGTCCGACCGATTATAAGAGTAAAGTTAAAAATAAAATAAGCACGACCTTTTTATGATGTTCTATGTCTCTTTTTTGATTTGCACAGCGCAGCAACTTGCGCTGCAAGGAAATAGTCCTCGATGGAGCCCAATCGACACTGTTTTTGTATGCTTCCCAAAATTAATGGTCCGACATGTCACAAACTTAGTGGGTTCATAATTAATGAATGCCACAATTAGTGTAAACTTAGATATTATTGGTTTTTGGTGCAGTATCTGGTTTACATCACATCTTTAAAGATTCATACAGTTTAAATAAATTTAAAATATTAAGTGTCAAAAAGGAAAAGTGACTAAGCTTATTGCCTTTCTAAAAGTTTTTACTTTTTGTACATTATAATTTTTTTTAAAACAACGAGCCGAGCTTAATGCACATCTGTAACATCTAATTATCAATGTGTTTAGTATAAAAAAAATTTTAAATTATAAGTTCAATTAAATACAAAAAATTATGGTCCATTTAACAGTACATGTGGTATGGTAACACTCGGACTTGGATCGTTGTTCAACATCACCAGTGCTGAATGACATTATTCTTTAATTAATGGAACGACACTAGTAAGAATGTTGCTAAAAGTTAGTGGTATTACGTGGAACCCACCAATCAAAATACTGCATTGAGCATTAAAATGTAAAGCATGTGATGCTGACATGGAAATGAATTAATGTGAAGTGTTCCTTCTTGCGACATGATTAGACAAATTAAATGGGTAGATATAAGACTACTTGATTGGTCTTATTATTTAATGTTACGTTACATGAGGATGATCCAAATGGGTACATATAGCATTTAATCTGAGATGTAATTTTGTTCTACACTATGGAGCAGTATATGCATATAACAAGCATGAACATAATTGTTTAAAATTGTAAAGAAGGATACTCAGTCCAACACAAAGGAAACTACGGTATGAAGTTAAGGTGCTTTGGCTCGACTCACCAACTCGATCTTGTTGTAAGTTGCCCTTCTATAGGGCACTTAACAACAAACATGTGGAACAAATTGAACATGTTGCTTCATCACACTTGAAACTTCTTTCGAATGAACGTGAGTTTCTACCTCTTGCAGCTCATGCTGAAGATCATGCCCGAGACAGTGTTTCATTATTTTCTAAGAAGCATTTTTATTCTCCTAAAATTTTATTTTTAAAGTCAAATATTAATTTGAACCACACATTTCATAGGATTCACAAACACTATCAATCTGTCAAACACTCATTTATTGAAGAGTGAATTTTTAGCAAAATAGAATAAAATCCAAACAGAGGCAACACGTACGATTCATTTTGATCAAAGAAAAATAATTTTTAAAGTATCTCGTATATGCTCACTTTTGAATAGCTCGATAAGTGCCATTAATACTCAACAACGCATGCGGACGAAATCCTATAGAGGAGGTTTTCTTCTTTCTAGTTGGTCATAGATGCAGAAAAGACTAAAGCCTTAAAGCAACAACTTTAGGTAATTGCCTTTCTAAAAGAAATCTCCATATGAAGTGCATAGATCCCCACTCACCCATCGAAAAGAAAAGGTTTACAAAAGAGTGAATAGAAAATGAATTGGAAGAAAACTTTTGATTTTTCATTTTGAAAAAATAATTGCCCATGTTTGGTAGACAAAGAAAAGTAAATAATTTTCTTTTTAAGAAAAAAGTTGATAATGATTCCAAGAATTATTCTTCTTGCTTAATTTGACCTACATCCACTAACAAGTGTACTACGCAAATATCATTATAATTGACGTGTCGGCAAACACACACACACACATTATTATTATTTTTTTTGGGAAAAATCTATCTACAATTATAGACTTGCGAGACTCAAAATTCTTCGACCAGTGCCTTTGTTGATAATATTGACTAATTAGAATTGAAATTTTGATCTACATCTTAAATTATATAAAGAAAATTTGATTATGATCGAGCAGATACATAATGAATATTTACAATATAATATTAGACAAAACGAAATAATAAATAAAATTTTAACTTTTTTTATACAGATCGACCCAATTGGGGTCGATGTACAATGAGCAACGAATTAAGCCAAATGAACATAATATTTGACATAGGAGGTTGAGTGACATCTCACATTACATGTGGGTCCCGACATGAATTAAATAATGCCGACCTCCCTCATATGTGTGTTGTGTCATCCCCTATGTCAAGTATTATGTTTGTGTAGCAAAACTCGAGCAACAGCTCAAGTTGAAATGTCAAAATAGATTTCCAAAGCTCTCTTAAGTCATTATTATGAATAATTAATACTCCCTCCGTCCCATATATATAGGCTTGTTTCATTTTTCACACGGATTAAGAAATCTTATTTAATGTTATTGGAAAAGCAATTTTTATCAAGAACTTTTCAAGTTTATCCCTATTTACTTTTCAACAACTAGAAGTAAATTATTGTTGGAATTAGTAATTAGGCAAATTAAATAAGGGTAAATTAGTAAAAGAACAAAACATAACATTCTCAATTAAGAAACAAGTCTATATATTTGGGACAAGAAAAAAAGGAAACTCAGCCTATATATATGGGACGGAGGGAGTAATAACTAAGAAAAAAATTTCCTAAAATGTATTAGGTAGGTACATCCTTGCATAAATGTCCAACCTTGAGTCACTAGTCGCTATCAATTAATAGTAATATTCATGAACCAGGACGAAATGAATTGCTTTGAAAATTGAAGCACAATAATCTACCAAGACGATTGACTAATTTTTTTATTTAATTAATATTAACCTCTTATTTTTTAGGCTTAAACAAAGTCGAAAATAATGCCAAAAATATTTGAAAATAAAAAGGAAAAGGAAAAGAAAGAATGAGTTTCCTTTGGCTTAAAGAAAATGCGATTCTTTCATTGCAGCCGCCTCTCCTTTTCTGCTGCAGTTCATCTACCGTGTAAAGCGGCATGCGTGGACCGTCCACATAAACTAATCAAACCTTCACGCACAATTACGGCTATTTTACTTTTTTACAAGTGGTGTTTATCATTTTGAAATGAATGGAATAAATAAAATATGCCAGCCAATGAGCATATTATTTGCTTCGCTAAAAACAAACAAAAAATGAAAAATTCAATAATCTTATGACACGTGTCGCTGTGAAGCAAACAGGGGGAGGGACTACAACATATGGGGGGCACATTGTAAGAATAATATACTTGCAATTGTTAGTTAATAATTAATTAGAAATGGAGACGCAGGACATATCGATTTCGAGTGAGTCGTTATCCTCGAACATCGAACACACGTATGAACGAATTCAATTGTTTATTAAAACAAAGGGTTTCGAGAATCGCTACATGCTGCAAATGTTCACGCGATACAATTTTTGTTGAAAGTAAAGAAATTGGATAAAATACAGAGGCATCTCTTGTTATGTGGCTTGCGGGCAGTCTAACACACCACAATCAAATTAACCTTTTTGAAGTTTGAACACCAACAAATAAATATCTCACTTATTTACATTATTTTGGTAAATAATTAGTCCACAGGTGAAGAAAGTATTGTTTAATATTTATTTATTTATTTCCGGTCCACGAACCTCACGCCATCCTATATAAATTGGGCGCCCGCCTTGCGGACTCTGACCTGTCTCGACCAACGGAAGATACGCATTTCTCGTTCTTCTGTCTCTCTCTCTCTCTCTACAATAATTATCTCTCTCTATATACATATATGATTATATACACAATTTTGACAGAAAAGTTTTAGATCTTGGATGAATTGAATGTATATGTGTTGAATTCTTTTGTGTGAGTAAATGGTTAGGTGATGGAGCAAAAGCACGTATTGTTGTCGGCATTGAGCGTAGGAGTAGGTGTTGGTGTCGGACTCGGGTTGGTATCGAGTCAGACCGTTAGCAAATGGACAGGAGCTTCGGTGGCGGACGGTGTAACCGGTCACCAAATTGAACAGGAACTTCTCAGATTGGTTCTTGATGGCAAGAATACCAAGGTCACCTTTGATGACTTCCCTTATTATCTCAGGTATGTTTTCTTTTCTTTTCTTTTTTTGTAGTTTTGCTTTGATTGAGCAAATTTTCAAAATATTGTCAGAATATGATGGATGTGGGTGTTGATTACGTTGATGATGCTGTCAGAATATTGCAAAAGATTCCCGATTCTTACTTTTATATGGAATCATAACCTCTTTTCTTCTTTGCTGAATAATTTTTCTTTTATATTTTTGTCTTTTTTTTCAAAGCAATGCAGTTTGCTTTTGCATAATTGTTATAAAAAATAAGTTCTTTTTCCTGCAATTTTGTGATAGTTGAATTCAGGTGAGCAAAGGCTTTTATGGTTTTAAGATATTTGTTTTAATGATTTCCTTAGTTTGGGTTTAAGATAAGAATTTGTGTAAATAACGAGAATTTGATGCAATTTAATATTCTATCGTTGAATTCTTTATCCCATTACTTGTTAAGCGCATCTACAACTAGTTTCTTTCTCACACTATTTGTTAATCCATCTGGTTAGGAACTTATACAATTGAAAGGAGAGTACTTTGTCACATATTCTTTAGCCATTTTGCTATCTCATGTTGTCAAATTTTATCAATTCTTGATGCTCCCTCTTTTAATGGCTTTACCAGCGAGCGAACAAGGGTGTTATTAACAAGTGCTGCGTATGTTCATCTAAAGGAATTAGATGTCTCTAAGCATACTCGAACTCTATCACCTGCAAGTCGGGCTATATTGCTCTCAGGTCCTGCTGGTATGGTAACTCTTCTTACGTTACTAACCTCTATATGAAATTCAATTTTAATTAGTCAATCTTTATTTATTTTCTTTTTCTAGAACTTTACCAACAAATGCTTGCAAAAGCTCTGGCACATCAGTTTGAAGCAAAGTTGCTAATGCTAGATATAATTGACTTTTCACTCAAGGTACTTGTGTTGGATGTCATTATCTCCTATTGCCAATTCTTCCTAAATCTTTATACTAATATATTTTCTTCTTCATATTATTTGGTCCATCATCGACAGATGCAGAGCAAGTATGGAAGTGCCAAAAAACAGCCTGTAAGCACCGTTTCCATATACTCAGAGGAAGGATGTGTTTCATTTTACTGTTCATTTATATTAACAAGTGTTTGGCACCCATTTTTGGGAAATTATAAATTTTGGAATAGTGATTGATGAAAGAATGTGTGGTTGAAAAGTAATGAAAAGTTTTAGATTTGTGTATAATATTATTTTATTTGGAGAATGTGTGGTTGTAATTAAGAAAGAGAAAAATTTTAAAAAAATTTATGGATGCCAAACACCCTCTAAGTGACTTAATTAGGCCCATTAAAATATAGTTTCACTATATCCTGATTTCATTGATCAAAGAATGGTAAGCATGCATGCTATATGCTGTCAAAATTAATCTTTAAAACACATACCATAATCTTATCCGTTTCCATGAAACTCAAGAGGACCAACTATTTAATGTGAAAAGTACACTAACGCATATTATTTCCATTTCAGCCCCTCAAGAGATCCATCTCAGAAGTGACATTGGAACGAATGTCCAGTTTGCTCGGTTCCTTCTCATTTCTTCCACCTAGAGAGGATAGAGGTACAAGAACAAGGCATGATATGCATATTTGAAGATCATGAATACATGCTTTACAGCCTTCTGTTGTTTTGAGTTGATTTGCATTTTGTGTTTGTAATAAGAGTGATGTTATTTATCATTATAATGATAGAATATCGGTGATGTGACAATTTAAGTGGAATAATGGGACACGACGGTACAATTTTCATGAGAGGGGGATTGAACTGTCCTGTCCCATTATTCTACTTAAGTTGCCACATCACCGATATTCCATCATTATAATGATAGATAACATTACTCTTTGTAATATAGACTATATAGTGGAAGAGTGACAGAATATGGAGGTATAAATGCATTATCCTATTTAACAAGATAAATGAATATTAATGGTCTAAGAACTGCTTTAGGGAGTTGGCATGATTGTATGATGCCTGCCTCTTTTTTATTCTTTTATCCTTTATAAGTGCGTTTGGACCTTATAGGACAAATGACAAATTAGTCAATCTTTCAATTTGTAGATCTGAACTTGGTGTTGTTCCATTTATGCTTCAAAGAGATATGTTGTTAGATATCTTGTTATTTGTCTTCAGGATGTAGAGAATCAGGCAAATGGTAGTATTAAGTTATTTGAATTGCTGACCAACTTTTTGCAGATAAATATTTTAATGTGAAGGCACATTCTTTTTTTTTCTTGTATGTATTTAAATTTCTGTATCTTTCAGCTTATACGTTTTTTTTTTCATGAAGGTGAATATTTGAGGCAAAGCACTGGATTGGATGCTAAAGCAAGGTATGCTTAGCTTAAATTTAACATACAACATCAAAAAGACAATATTGGTCAAATGCATATATTACCCTATATTCTGCTCATTGCAGGAGTATGGAAGGAGTCGTCAACCCTCTAAAGCATCGCAGAACTGCCTCTGTCTCTTCTGATATGAGTAGCATTAGTGCTCAGTCAGCTTCTTCAAATCTAGGTATGTATGATATGTCTGTCTAATTACAACTTGAAGTATATGGTCCAACTGGATTAATTGCAACATGTCTAGTTACAAGCTTGAAGCATGCTGTCCAAAGAGTTGTGTAATCACTGCTGTAAGTTTCTGGTCCAAAGTATATATCACATTGCAGCTGGAATTAATTAGTCAATTTATTCAATATTTTGGTCAAGAGTTTTTTGAGAATAAAAGCCTAGTAAAAAACCAGCCTATTAGATAGAAACACCCAAACTGGTTCTAATATTACTCCGTTCTTATAAAAAAAATCTATGACATATATTTAATTGATTCCGCTGATCAAAAGGCCTACATCCACCACTGTTATTACTATGTTACATTCTGACAAAGGCTAATCATTTTTTACAACAATTTTAATATTGAATTTGTATGCTTTGTTGATTGTTTTTTACAACAAAAAAATTGATTTTGTTTACCTTTTTGATCGTTGCTGTGACTTTGTAGCTCCATCAAGGCGCAATAACGCTTCATATTTTGATGAGAAAGTTCTTTTACAGGCACTTTATAAGGTATTGTTTGAATTCTTGTGTCTTATTTTGATTATTCTCTCTTGGACACTATTCGATGGTGCATATAGTCTGAAAATACTAGTTCGGGTTTTGACAATTTCTTCAGTCATTTTTATTAAAGTTGCTATTACTCATTAAATTCTATATGGGACATATGTTCACTTGCAGGTGTTGGTTTCTATCTCAGAAACCGGTTGCATCATTCTCTACATCCGAGATGTTGAGAGATTTCTTGCCCAATCCTCGAGACTGTACAGACTATTTGACAGAATGTTGAAGAAATTATCCGGATCAGTTTTGGTTCTTGGTTCCCGAATGTTGGACCTGGATGATGAGTATGGGGAAGTGGACGAGAAACTTAGTCTTTTATTTCCTTACAACATTGAGATTAGGCCACCAGAAGATGAAACTCATCTTGTGAGCTGGAAAGCCCAGCTGGAAGAGGATATGAAGAAGATTCAGCTTCAGGATAACAAGAATCACATAGCAGAGGTGCTTGCAGCAAACGATCTTGAGTGTGATGATCTAGGATCAATCTGTCATGCAGACACGCTTGTTCTCAGTAACTACATTGAGGAAATTGTAGTTTCTGCTATATCGTATCATTTGATGAATAACAAGGATCCAGAGTATCGTAATGGGAAGCTTGTTATATCCTCTAAGAGGTGCCATTAGTTACCTTTTTAACGTTCAGGATTCTATTTTCCTTTTCTGTTTGTTACCACTGCTTTGTAGATTTTCTATGCATTTATTTTTCTGGGTGTGGTTCAGTTTGTCCCATGGATTAAGCATATTTAGAGAGGGAAAAGATTGTGGCAAAGACAGCTTAAAAATGGAGCACGATGCTGAATCTTCAAAGGTTTGTCGTTTATCTTGCAATCCAGTTTTCAAAAATTGGACTAGTGCTGTGTGAAATATTTCTGGACTTAGTTATGTTTCTTTTTTCATCAATAATAGGATGCTGAAGGGAAAGATAATGCTGCTGCAAAACCTGAATCGAAGTCCAAAAAATCATCGTCTGAGAACAAGAGTGAGGGTGAGAAATCAATTCCTTCAACAAAGACCGATGTTGAGAATCCATCAGCATCAAAACCTCCGGTAAGTTCTATTCTGGTTATTCCTGACAAAATGCGTTTGGAATTTCAAATTTTTATTCCCATGAAAATTTCAGTCTGACTCTCTTACGATAATCTCAGGAAGTTCCTCCTGACAATGAATTTGAAAAGCGCATAAGGCCAGAGGTTATTCCTCCAAATGAGATTGGAGTGTCATTTGCCGATATTGGTGCCTTGGATGAGACCAAAGAATCACTTCAAGAGCTGGTCATGCTTCCTCTTCGAAGACCAGACCTTTTCAATGGCGGGCTTCTTAAACCTTGCAGAGGCATACTGCTCTTTGGTCCTCCGGGTACTGGGAAAACGATGCTTGCAAAGGCCATTGCCAATGAGGCAGGAGCAAGCTTTATAAATGTCTCAATGTCCACTATCACTTCAAAATGGTTTGGGGAAGATGAAAAGAATGTCCGAGCCCTTTTCACCCTGGCAGCCAAGATTTCTCCTACAATCATTTTTGTGGATGAGGTAGATAGTATGCTTGGACAACGAACTAGAGTTGGAGAGCATGAAGCAATGAGGAAAATTAAGAACGAATTCATGACAAATTGGGATGGCCTGTTGACAAAACCTGGAGAGCGCATTCTGGTTCTGGCAGCAACAAACAGGCCTTTTGATCTTGATGAAGCAATTATTAGGCGATTTGAGCGCAGGTATACTCAAACAATTATCCAAGTGTGTGTTTATTTCTTGACTCCAATCAGACTAGGCAATACTAGGTTCAGACACGCACTTCTATTGACTTGAGTTTCACATCAATGGTGTGAAGCTTGTACATCACTTTAGAATTTCAGGAAAGTTTTTTGCTAAGATTCTCTATTGCAATCTTCTCCAAGTCTCCACCATTCTAACTTGTTCCAGATTTTATTCAGAAATTGGAAATTAATAACCAAGTTTCTTGCAATTTATAATTGTGTTCTTAATTATGATCACCTAAAATGCTGACTCTTATTTAGTTATTTTTAACTTTTTACAAATCAAAATTTAAATATCTCGAATTTTATGTCAACAATAATCAGTGGCATCTTTATTGTGCTTGTGTGATCATACTTCATTCAAGAAATACCGAGCTTTAGTTTGTTGGTGAACAGAATAATGGTTGATCTACCTTCCGTGGAGAGCAGAGAAATGATCTTGAAAACCCTTCTGTCGAAAGAAAAAGTAGAGGACGTAGACTTCAAAGAGCTGGCTGCCATTACTGAAGGATATAGTGGAAGTGATCTCAAGGTTTGTGTTTTTCTTGCATTATGCCATGTTACCCTTTGCTTTTGTCATTAGGTGTTGATTCTTGGCATTAACTGTTGGATGCAGAATTTGTGTGTAACAGCGGCTTATCGACCAGTGAGAGAATTGATACAAAAAGAGAAACAAAAAGATAAGGTAAACATTAACATCTGACAATTAGTGAATCTTCTTACAGAACTTTTGATCATAAAGTCCCATTATCCTGGACATTTCGGAATACCTAGTGCTAATTACTTTGTCTATATAGGAAAAGAAGCCGAAAGATGAAGATGGGAAGAGCTCTGAAGATGCTTCTGCTTCTGCTTCGAAAGAAAAAGCTGAAGAGGAAAAAATAATTACTTTAAGGCCCTTAAACATGGAAGACATCAGGCAGGCAAAGAATCAGGTAATGGGATTTCATTAATTTTTGTTCCTCGTCAATCTTAGTTGGCTTATTGGTTATCATATTTCGCCATTGCCATACACGTGTTGGATAATCATTATGAGACTACAAACCTCGAAACTTCAGGAAAAGGTGATTTCCTTTGAATTTTTTCCAGTTCTTAGACAACGTATAACAATGCTCGGTATCTGTGAAACGTCTAGAGAGAGTGGTAATTGTAATTTTATTACATATGCATTGGAAATTTATATTAAAGGGTATTTCATGCTTCTGCAGGTTGCTGCCAGTTTCGCTTCTGAGGGATCCATAATGAGTGAACTGAAGCAATGGAACGAACTATATGGAGAAGGAGGTTCAAGAAAGAAACAGCAGTTATCATACTTCCTTTAGTAATGTCTGCCATGAGAACTCGGTGACAGACAGCAAGTGTTCATGAAAAACTGCAAAACACGAAATCACAGAAAACTGTTGGACACGAGACGGTCTCTGTTTCCATGACAATATCACCAGGTGCCACTGGAGCTTAGGTTGGTTCTCTATCCATAGAACCCACTTTGCTCCTTGGCTTAAATTTCAGTCGTTATGCTTAAATCACTTTTGATTGCATTTGTACATATATGATTGTAGAAAAGAGGAAATTCGATCATTTATTTGGAACTGTAAGATAACGTTATACCAGTGGTCTTCCAGAATTTTAATTTTCTATATCTTGTATTTGGGCTTCCGAATAGAAGTTTAGAAGCTATGAAGCAATTGATGCGTTTGTTGAAGAATGTAATATTTATTTATTTGTGGTAGCACTGTTGTTGAACGGCATATTGTATATCAATCATGTGTAATGTTAATGCCATTCTAGTTTGTTCATTTTTCTTTGAAAGAACAACTGGTGGGATCGCTAGCGTGTAGCTTTACTTGTCTGCAATATGCCTGTATTTTCTTTGAACGATACAGTAAGAGTCCGTTTGATTACAAGAATGAAATTTGAGTGGAAATAAATTTATTTTTAGGGAATTGAATTGTCTAAAACTTATTTTACTGGGAATTGTTAATTAATTGTGTTTGATTTGGATAATTTTCCACCTGAAAAATATTGAAATTTTGGATCTTTTGGTGTTCGTTTAGCTTTGTTTTCCATGAATATTGTCCATTAAAAGAATATAATTTGTTTCCATTGCAAAAAAAAAGTTTTGTGAGCATGTGATTGAAAGATGGAAAACTAATTTCATAGAAAATTTGAGCAATCAAACATGCAAAAAGGTGGAAAATGAAATTTAATTTCCATCTTCCATGGAATTGAAGTGCAATCAAACAGGGCCTAAGTACATGTCAAAGAGAGTTGGCTCTAACGACTTGTTTGGGAAGATGAACTCTTCAGTATAGTTTACAAGATCAAGTAACATATCAAAACCGGAAGCTTGCCCTTGATAGTGTCCAATATAGCTTACCAAACATACCCCAAAAGTGTCTACTATGGAAATGAAGAGGATGGGAGTTTTATAATTCCTACTAAAACTTCGTAAATACTAGTCTTATATCCAGAGTAAGCCAAACTGACAGCTAAGAAGTTGTACGTATGCTTTCCAGCAAGTATTTTACATGCTTTCAACACTTCCAACTTCATTAATATCGGAACCACTTAGATCTTCCAGTTGAGGGTAAAGGAGGCGCGATAAAATTGCGTTTGTAACAAGTGATAATTACTATCCGCACTAATAGAAGATAGTTCATGCAATAATGTGACATTTAGTGGCAATATAAACTCAAAAATTTCCTTACAAATATCATATTCGATTAAATTAAGAATTTAAACGTGGTTAAACAAACCAGTAAACATGGGCTTCCTATCATATCTGAGACTTGACAACAAAATGGAAAATCACCACTACCAAGCGTCGCAGTAAACCTAATAAGACCCCACCTCGTCGAGTCTAGGCCAGCTTCTTGTCTTTCAGCGGGCCTCTTGGAATTTTACTCAAAACCTTTTCATTGAACACAGCATATTGTTTCTTTATCTCTGCTTCGGCTTTCTCAGCAAACGCATCAACTTGGTCCTCATATTTCTCGTAAAGTACTGGTACTGTGTGCAACAAAAGAAAACCTGTTTTGCAGGAGGCAAGGTAAAATAAGAGTCCAGCGAAAACCGAATCAGGAAACGCCAACAACAGATTTAAAATGCTAGAATAAGATCATTAAGGTAACTACGCAATAAATCTTTTATGCTAGTGCAAGAACAGAAGTGGACGCTTACCTATATAGAACAAGGTGAGGAAGTTGTAGCAGCTTCCCAGGACTGAAAGGACCCACAGACCAGCAATTACCTAAGAACCAAAATGCAATATTCTTATGAGCACAAATCCTATATCCTTGACGAATGTGGCACAGAATAATTGTCACATTTTTCCTTTTTTTCCAACATCAATCCGAGGGACTGAATCAGCAGAAATGATATTACAGGAAAGCGAAAGAATTTACATACTGCAAGGAACTTCTTCAGATCTCTCCCAGACGCAATATCTCGGAGGATTGCAAGAGCCCTGTTGAACTCCATCCCAAAGGCAGAAGCAACACCCAGAACAATATCCTCAGGAATGATGACTTCTGGGATTCGAGGTGGAGACCTAATATGTCCATAAAAGAAGGTTAGATTTCAAGCGAACTAATAGGAAAAATAGAAGTGATTTTATAGGACGATCAGAAAGCATACTTGTTGATAAAGGTAGATGCATTGGACCACAGAAAAAGGATTGATAGAGCGAGAATTAGGATGTGGCATACTAGAGTGAGTAGATGGTATTCAAGCAATTCAAAAAACACCCAAATCGTGGTGGCAACGCCAAGCACGCCAGCAGAAATTTTCTTGTCCCTCCATAGGAAAATGTCAGCAGCTGCCAAAAATCATCACAGTAAGACAATACATGGGAAAGAAGGTGAAATTGTAAATTGTTGACGCCTTCTATTTAATTCCTCAAGCAATGCTCTAAATAGAGTTATCTAGGTTCTAGGACAAATCAATAAAAATGGTAATTAAAGACCTGCATTTCTAACCTTCACTTTCTTTCCAATTTTAATTGCATTCCATTATCGATTGTAAATCACTACACACCAACAAATCAAGAATACTAAAATATATATGCACATACTAAAAATGTGACACCCAGACTAATTCTAGCACCAATCCCTTCATAAAAAGTTATCCTCCCGGTTGAGTGTAATCCATAATTCCACAGCGTTTCTGAGACTGCTAAAGCTACATGTATCACAGAGGTTTGGTAAGATTTCAAAATAAATAATTTATAAACATAAAAAATGCTACACACAATTCCAGATCAGAGACTCCATGCACATTCCAACTATACAGTAGCAATTAAGTTGAAGTTGAGTCGACCTTAAATGGATCCCTAGTAAAAATCACATACAATATGATTTATCAAATATATAAGGAAAATAAAAAGTACTAACAACAATAATAATGGCACCAGTATATACACACACTAAAAAATTCATACAAGCCATTGCCGCAAATTAAACACTTCAAATCAAAATACTCCGATTCAACATAAATATATTGATGTGCAAATTAATCGATAGAGAGATATATATCATCCGTACGTTTTCCACCGCCTAGAACCTTGTGCACAGGCTTTTCGCGGCCGAATAGGCGGTAGATCTTGGCCTTGACGGCAGATGCCTTCGCCGTAATGTCCTTTCCGTCGTCTGAATCTGATGACGACGAATCGGTATCGTGAAACTTCTCCGTGATCTTATCAACAATCGATTCAGCGGCCGATTCGTGTTTTTCGTGCTCAGCGGCGTTATCGGCCATCTCTTCAAATCTCCGATCTCAACAAACACCGATCGGAAATTCTTTCACAAAAGTTCGGTGACTTTTTGAGAGATTTTTACTCTCCTTTTTGCTCGATTAGCAAGTGAAAAAAAGAACAGAAAGAATCGAAGGCATTTAAGAGTAGTGAGGTAGAGCTGTGGAGGTGTGAGGTTAGAGATTTCCGAGCCTAAGGTTCGTGGGACCCGAGCCAGATATTCGGAATAACGAAAGTTGATGTGGTGCAGGTGCGAGGAAAATAAAGAATAAAGAATTTTTTTTATCTCTATGAGCATTATTCGAGGTTTAACGGATAGACGTTACTTCTAAGTTCTGACGGCGTTTGAAATTATATTTTTAATAAATATAAATATTTAATAGAACTTAAATGCATTCTGGTCCTTGATGTCTTGTGAAGATCGCCATCGATTTTGCCATAGTTGGGATCCGACTAACCTCGATTTTATAACAAAAACTTCTTAGCCCCTTGTTTAACGTACATTAAAATTTTCATTTTCATTCTTTTACTTATTTTCAACCACATATTTTTTAATAAAATAATATTTTCTATCACGTCAATAATTTTTCCTTCTTTTTCAACCACACATTCTTCATCAATCTAATGTTCCAAAATATATTCTTCCAAAATAATACGGCTCACACACATAAATTGGGAAATCTAGGTAGACCATGTAAAATTGAGCTTTCACCCAAATATATCTAGGTAGGCCATGTAAAATTGAGCTTTCACCCGAATATAATCCCTAGTTGGTTGAGCTAAAAAAATTGATAAAAATTTAAATTAAAGTTAATAATTTACTTTAATCATATATTTTAATGAGACCTACAAATTTTATCCACCTTTCAACTACATATTGCATTAACGTTCATCAAAATCTACTAAATATATTTTTTAACGAAGTCAGGGGCCAAGGCCAATGCTCATCAAGCATGGCAAGGTTTCTTTAAAGCTAGTGTGTCATGTTTGATCTCAATAACCCTATTCTTGGAAGTCAGTCATTCACAACCTACTTGAAGTGAATGTCATATCATCAAGAGTTCGATCACTAAGGTTGTAGAATTGTCACAAGCACCGCTATCTAATAATATACTATTAGGCCCCGTTTGATAGACGTAATTTTCTAGGGAACTAGGAAAATATTTTTCACTTTCCACTTTTTTGACCGTATGATAGGCAAAATTTTTCACGGAAAATATTTTTCGGGTTTCGCTCACAAGTGTGCATTTTTCAGGTTTTTGAGGAAAATTTAGTGGGAAAAAATTTTCTAGGCTGGCTGCAAAAAATAAAAATAAAAAAATTTTTTTTTTTTTGGAAACAAATGTCATAACCAATGGTAAAAAAAAAAAAAATTCACTTTAATGGATAATTTCCATATAAAACAAAGTTACACGAATACTAAACTTTGATGAAAAAATGATTTTTTAGGAAATAATTTTTTTCCTTTTTCCTTTTTTTTTTTTTCTTTTACTTTTTGGCAATTGAAACAAATTTTATAACCAATTGTGGAAAAAATTATCACTTTAATAGACACTTTTCATGTAAAACAAAGTCAAACGAATAGAAAATTTAAAAAATTTTCGAGTGAAAAATTATATCAATCAAACACACTTAATTAACAATTCCCTGCAAAATATTTTCTAGGCAATTATTTTCCCAACAAATCATTTTTTTTCCACTTATTTTCCACCCTTGCAATCAAACGCACCCTTAGTTCATATTAATTATTTCAGAACAATCTAATTGTAATTCTCCTACTCGCTCTTAAGTCCATAAGGAGTGCTTATATTAGATAGAAATTACGATTCAAAGGAGGTCTCAACTCGTTCAAAACTACTCTCCCAAATATTATAAATATGTTCGTCTACTTATTTCATATGCAGTTCCTTGTTTGTTTAGATGTTTTATTCAAAGCCTATCCAAACTTTAGCTCCAACCTTGTATAATTTAGTATGATCTTCTATAACATTTGCATAGATTATTCATATGTCAATCCAGCCTTATACATATTGACCTCTTAGAAAGAAAAATATTTCAACCAAAATACTTGTAACCAACCCACATAGTGAACAGTAGACAATTAAGTAAAATCCATTCGCGAAATAATTTGATATTTACACAAAATCATTATGGTAAAGATCGTAATGCCAAAGGTTGTGCATACGGGAGACTTCTATCCAACATCACATCTTGTGTATCACTATTAGCATTTCTCATACCTTGGAGATCCCTACATATAAAGGCGTGTATTTAAATTTGAGTCTCTTAATGATTTTATATACGTTCCTTGCATGACCCATTATTTTTAGTGGACTTCGAAATTCGATGATCGAGATATAACACTATCAACTTCGTGTAACTATATACTAGTGTTTTTATTTGATCGCCAAAGCCCAAGTTGGGCCCCTGATTGTTTTTCCTTGAACATTAGCGTCTTAGTTAAGAATTCAAATGTCATCGGTCAATCAATCTTTTAACTTGTCTACTTATTAGCCTTAGCCTTTTTTGATCATCATCAACACATCTCAAGTATTCTTGAGTCATACTAGTGATGATGTTGGGTCATGCCAAGGCTCGATTCAAACTCATGTATTCTATTAGAGCTCCACGTTTTATCACGTGGCTCTTGCCAACTCCATTCAATTGATTTCTCAACCATAAAAGCCTACTCGACTTGAGTGTTTTCGACCTGATTTGATTGGCTCTTTCGACCTAGCGACCGTCCAATTTCGACCACTTCAACAATAATCCATGTGATAAGTATTTTATACCTTGTATCTTTCCTTGTGCAAAAAACTTGTATACCTTTTAAAGCACCATAGACTCAGTTTAACACAAGCCAAACTACACTACCCAAACAAGTTTAGCTTCAGTTTTCGAATGAGATTCGATAAAGAAACCCGAATTCTTCAAGTTCCATATCACAATCCTAAATTAACAAAAGAAAGAAGAGAGCAGTAAAATCAAGGAGAAGGGCTTATTACCTTTTAATTTAAAGAGACTGGCTTTGATTGCTGGGGAAGAAAATTGATCTCAAAAATCTCCCTCAGCAGCAGCTTTTGAAGAGCAAAAGAAAAATGATCCATTCCAATTCATTCAATTGTTGCAGCATATTCTTGGCTAGTTTTAATAACAAAACAGAACATCCAAAGAATATGCTCTTTGCTCAGACAAATCAGTCTGAGTTCAGTCAAAACATTGAATTATACACGAGTCTATTATTTGTAGTTAGGTCCAAAAGATAATATTTAAATAGAGTTAAATTCATCAATGCCACACAACTTTATACTTAGCCACTCTTTGGACTCTATTTTACCAAGAAAATACATTTTGAAATAGTAAAAATTTGAAAAATATGTGGTTGAAAAATAAGAAAAAAATTTTAATTTGTGTGTAAAATTATTTTATGAGAGAATGTGTGGTTAAAAGTGGGTATTAAAAAAATGAATTTTGAGAATAATTGGACTCAAACAGGGGCTTAGTGTTATCAAGGTCATCCAATTTTATTTTATTTCACTATGACCATCTAATTTGATATAACGTTTCAACATGATCATCTAATTTCATATAACGTTTCACCATCACTATCTAACTTTTTTGACAATTTTCACTAATTTTAAAAGGGGTAAAACGGTAACTTTATATTACATATAAAATAAATTTTTAAAAAACAATAAAAACTTATTTAAAAAAAAATAAAAACTTATTTTAAAAAACATTACTTAAAAATAAAATAAATACTTATTTTTAAATATAATAAAAACTTATTTTGAAAAAAAAAAGTGTTACTTAGAAAAATAAAATAAAATAAAAGGTTATTTTTAAAAAACGCTCCTTAATAAAATAAAAAATTATTTTTTAAAAAAAATAGTTTTTAAAATAAAATAAAAACTTATTTTAGAAAATATGTTTTTAAAATTAAAAAAAACTTTTATTTTTGTTTTTTAATTTATTTTTTTATTTATAATGTAAGTTTACCATTTTACCCCTTTTAAAATTAGTGAAATGGTGAAAAGAAGTTGAATGATTATGGCGAAACGTTATATAAAATTGGGTGGTTATGGTGAAATAATTTAAATTTGGTGATCATGATGACACTAAATATAAAGTTGGATAATTATTGGTGGATTTTAACCTTATTTAAATAAATAAACGTATTTTTTTTGTGAAGACAACATTTAAATATGTAAATATAAATTCTCTATAATATATAAAATGGAATAATTTTTATTACCAACCAAAAATTTTGACGCTGCCGAATTAAGAAAACTATTACCGATTTATCGGGTTTTGGTTGAAAAGACTAGTTTTGCAATTTTCAAGACAATTTTTTATCATTTGATTTTTAAAGGCTACCTAGCTCGATTCTTAGGCCGTGTTTGGGAGGGATTTAAATTTTTTTACGGTAAATCAATTCTCATTTTCAAACACACATTCTTTAATAAAATAATCTTTTCCATCATATCAATAATTTTTTCTTCTTTTTCAACCACACATTTCTCATCATATCACTATTCAAAATCAATTCTTCCCCCAAAAATCCCTCCCAAACAAGCTCTTAATTTTATTAGTCGGTCCAACGGATTTTAACATTGTGATTTTTCGCACATTAGGAATTATGCCCTTAATTACACAACGACAATGTTAGATAGCGACAATATGCACGTGCTGAAAAGAAATTATAATAGCAAGACGAGCGACGACATGTTGCTTGTCAAAAATCAAACTAGAATCAAAATTGGCTTTGATGCCAAGTTAACACTATTAAGATAATAACTAGTAAAATTTGTACTGTTTTATCTTTACCTAATCGATAAAAAGTGCAACTGCGTATTCTAATAAATTTTATTTTATTTTCAGAAATCCTAATAGAACTTGTATAACAAAAACTAGCTTTTTAATTGACTTTTTAAAAGTCCCACCAATCGAGACCTTATGTATAGATATTAATTTCAAAACTATTTTATACTAGGGTCATGCTACATGTACATCATATTTTACCTAATCTTTTACACTCCACTCACACCAAAGGGTGGGGACCACGAGCCGACTTTTTTAATACACGTGGGGGCCACGTTTTTTGTGAGGGGGGTACAAAATTCGGTACCCCCTTTTCGGTACAAGGGGATAAACCCTTTATACTAATTACTCAATTAAACTATTAAGTAAATAATTCCAAGATATCAAGATTAATGTGACAATACCATGCCATACCGTACTAATTAATCAATAAAACTGTTTTAAGTAAATAAAGTACATAAATGATCTAAAGTCCATGATGGGCATTATAACACATGTCCACCGTGGACATTAGATCGAAATCAGGAGCGGACGCAAAAGTTTAAACTTTGGGTGGCACATTCAAACCTGCAAAGAAATTGGAAAAAATTTTACAATCGAAAATTTACGTACAAAAAAATCATACACCATGTAATTTTGCATCCGAAAATTTACATGGGATATGACTTTTTTAGATGTAAAATTTCGAAAAATAATTTAATTCATATTTCATATAAAAATTTCTAATAAAATGATAAAAATTACATTGAGAAATTTGTATTGCAAAAATAATAAATATTAATGAAATAATTGAATTTTTTAAAAAGAAAATGCGAGTTAAACGCATTTCTTTAAAACTCACGTTTAACGCATTTTTAACTATTTTAGATATCTGTTTGGATTATTTGATATGCCTATAATATAGTTATCGAAATAAGTTTTGAGATGACATAAGCAATTTGTAAATTTGATTAGCGTACGATCGTCGAAAATTTTTTAAAGTTAGCATATTATCGATATTTTCAAAATACTAATTTTGAACGACTCACTTTGACAAGTCATAGCATTTGCCACGATTGATTGCGTTTCGTACGCCATTAATGACGTAGAAAACTAAACTGTGAACATTTCGAAATGATATTAAGAATGCAATATTTGCCCATATTTGATGGGTATCCAAGACTCAAAACTTACTTTCTTGTCATTTGTTTCTCACATAGTGTTGCTGAATCAAAACCAGAACGTGAAAAGTAAGAATCAGATGTGTGAAACGGAGTAACCCAATAAAGGAACAATGAGAAATGTCATAAAGTTTTTCGTCAACATAGCTAATTCTATGCTCATATACTCATAAAAAGCATAAAAGGCTTTGATAAATCCATGAGATCGTAATAAATATCAGACATGCCAATACATGTGCATCTGACATAAAGAGTTGGACTGAGGGAAATAAAAAAAAAAAAAAAGAAAGAAACCTTTGAAGGTTACAGAACCAAGCTACAATTTCAAACTTCGGGACTATCTTATGTTTTGGATTCACGAAATGAAGTACCGGCTTCAATTAAGATCCTGCAAAAATATGAATGCATAATAAATTATACACAAGAATATATGTTGAAGTAAAGATTTTCTCTAAACATAGTTGCATAATAAAATAATTAAAACAGAACAAAAATAACGAAAAGATAACTTGATAAAAGAGGCTCAGATCCAACTACGAGGTATTTAATCAAACATCATCATTAGACCAAATGCAAACTAACAAAAGCGCCAATGATGCTTTAAACGAGGAGGAACTTCATCAAATTTGTATCCAGATAGCTTACAAAACATGCTTTGAAGGATTGTCTTTATGTGTTTCACCAATCTTATGTAACTTAAACTTTTATTGGCTCATGATTGATGTTCTAAAATTACTACTAAAGTTTTGGAACTTCACATTTGAAAAACACACAAGCATAAAGAACTATACAAAACTTTTTATTTTATAATCACTTAAACGGACAATCTATCTTTACAAATCTTTCTGAATACAAACATAATGGTTGAAGGTAACCTAAACTTCATCTTTTGAAGATAATGCAAAAAAAAAATTCAAAAAATTAACCTTCAACCAAAGGAAATATGGAACTGACATACCCGAGGTCGTAGTTTTCTCTTTGTGTGTCAATATTATGTTCTTTTGTAGAAGTTTTATAAAACTCCAAAGAAAGGCAAAAGTAAACAAATTAAACACTTCAAAGTATATCCTAGAAGAATGAAATAAAATACATAATAGAAATATTAAAAGAACGTAATTTAGATAATTTGGGTTTAATCTATATCTATTATATCCTAAAAGATGAAAAAAAAAATGAAACAAAATCACATATTCAGTAGAGCTGAACAAACCGAAATAAATCAAACAAAAAACATAGAGCAAGAATATGAAAGGAACATAATTTAGGCATTTTAGGTTCAAAGATTGAACAACAAAAATGAAAAAAAAAGGATGATTTAAAAATATACAATTGAAGAATATCGCAGTCTCGTACTTCACTGAAGGCCACTGAACTTCCTCCCCAATTCGATTGAAAACCGCCGAACTTCCTCCCCATTTGCAAGCTGAACACTTAAAAAAAAAAAAACAGAAAATGAACTAGATTTGGGCGAATGTAACTTTCTTCTTCCTCTTAGGCTTGGTCAAAAGAGGAGCTCCTTCAAAAGTAGAGGACTTGTGAAGAGAGAGGGAGAGGGAGAGAGCCACTTTTATGTAAGAGACTAGTTTGACACACGTGCGATGCACGTGCCGTTGGTGAAGTTGAGTATTAAATAGTGTGTTGTTTAAGGAAAAAAATGAAAGAAAATGAGGAAGGTTTTGACATAATTTGTAAGTATATTGTAATTATACTGAAAAAATATAAAATATATGTAAATGGTTAGAATATGAGAAATGCTATTCATCCCCAGTAGGGATGCATCCCCAGTCTATGTGGCATTAAATGATAGGTGAAATTATATACGTCATTTAATTTCACCTATCACCACTGGGGATGAATATCATTTTTCTTAGAATATATGGACAAACCAAATTTTCCACACCACATCATCATATTCATTCATCTGATAAGATGGAGTGCCTCAATTGAATAAAAAATTGAAGTCTAACAATGGTGACAAAATTGAAATAATGAGTGAGTGAATTTCAATGCATTTAATGACAAAAAATACTAACTACAAGAGTACATAAAATCAAGTTTTTCTTCTCTTACATAAATAATGCTTCGATGCTATAATAAATTGATTTAGAGTATGAAATTAACTGGGTATCATGATATTAGGTTAAAATACGCAATATTCATAGGTAGATATATTATAACAGCAAAATATCTCTACTATTTCCAGTTATGCACAACCAGATAACATCTAACTTTAAGTACCCTCTCACAGAGGAAAAAGAAAGGGTTAGATGCACGCTCACAGATGGACTAAAGAGGCATGATTCTAGAAGTAAAAGGTATGGTCATTGCGTGAAGAAATGGAGAAAAATTGAGAGGAAAAAGAAAGGGTTAAATGCACACTCTTTTTTATTCAAAAAATATGGACATTTTTTCTCTTATTTATAATTAACATTTTCAATAAAATAATATTACACGTAAAATAAACAATCACGTCTTTACGTTTTACAATTAATGTAAAATTATTTTTGACATCACCCACAAATTTTTAAATCGTTTAAAACGAATATTCGTAACTTAAAATACTGAATTAAACGTAAATAAAAGGAAGTTCGTGGATACTGTCTACATCAGTGTTGCTCAGCCAATTGAGTTTGTCATCTTTTTTCTTATCTTTCTTCTCATGTCAATTCTTCAATTGAATGATAAAATTTGATGACATCAGTCCAAAAAAAATGATATGATCATGTGCAATAGATCCAAATAGGTTGAGGATAAAAAATATTTATTATAGTGATATGTTCAATAAAAATCCATTTTGACGCCATAAATTTACCCTTTTTAAATGCAGAAACTTAAGAAAAATGAAATTGGGAGAAATTGGTGTAAGTATGAGGTTGATGGTGGGTTAAAAAAGAAAAATTAACTTAAAATTTTGAATCGGAAGCAAAAAGAAGGGGTTTTCACAATTAATGTAAAATTATTTTTGACAGAAAAAATAAATTTTTAAATCATTTAAAACGAATATCCATAAATTAAAATACTTAATCAAACGTTAAAAAAAAAAAGTTTAGCCGATCCAACCTATATAACAAAAAAGAAAATAAAAAGCCTTTGGCGAGCCGACCCATAAAATCATTTGGAATCAAAATCAAACGTAATTAAAAAAAAAAAAAAATGTTTGGCCGAGTCGATTATATATTTAGGATGACCGCACTTCAACATTTCAAAACAAAATTAAATCGCTTAGAACGCATATTTAGAACCTAAAATATTAAAGCAAACGTAAAAAAGAAAAAAAATCGTTTAAGCGGCTTAGCCGAGCCAAGACTAAAAATCTATCTGCTCGATTTAGAAACGCAAAAAAAAAAAAAAAAAAAAAAAAATAATAATAATAATAATAATAATATATATATATATATATATATATATATATATATATATATATATATATATATATATAAAAAAAAGGGCCAGCCGAGCTAAATTTTTAAATCGATTAAAACGAATATTCGTAAATTAAAATAATTAATCAAACGTAATTAAAAAAACAAAAAGTTTGGCCGAGTCGATTATATATTTAGGATGACCGCACTTCAACATTTCAAAACAAAATTAAATTGTTTAGAACACATATTTAGAACATAAAATATTAAAGCAAACGTAAAAAAGAAAAAAAAAACTGGTTCAGCGGCTTAGTCGAGCCAAGACTAAAAGTCTATAAGCTCGGTTTGGAAAAAAAAAAATTGCCAAGCCGAGCCGAGCCGAATTTTTAAATTGCATAAAACAAATATTCGTAAATTAAAATATTTAATCAAACATTAAAAAAAAAAAAATTTAGCCGATCCGACCTATATAACAAAAAAGAAAAAAAAAACCTTGGGCTAGTCGACCCATAAAGTCATTTGGAATCAAAATCATACGTAATTAAAAAAAAAAATTGGTCGAGTCGATCATATTTTTAGGATGGCCGCACTTCAACATTTCAAAACAAAATTAAATCGTTTAAAACGCATATTTAGAACCTAAAATATTAAAGCAAACGTAAAAAAGAAAAAAATCGGTTAAGCGACTTAATCGAGCCGAGACTAAAAGTCTATCGGGTCGGTTTGGGGGGAAAAAAAAAAAATAATAATATATATATATATATATATATATATATATATATAACGGCCGAGCCGAGCCGAGCCGAGCCAAAATTTTAAAATCGTTTAAAACGAATATTCGTAAATTAAAATACTTAATCAAAAGTTTAAAAAAAAAAAGTTTAGCCGATCCGACCGAAAAAAAAAAGTTTTGGGCGAGTCGACCCATAAAGTCATTTGAAATCAAAATCAAACGTAATTTAAAAAAAAAAAAAAAGGCTTGACCGAGTCGATCATATATTTAGGATGGCCGCACTTCAACATTTCAAAACAAAATTAAATCACTTAGGACGCATATTTAGAACTTAAAATATTAAAGCAAACGTAAAAAAGAAAAAAAAAATCGGTTCAGCGGCTTAGTCGAGTCAAGACTAAAAGTCCATCGGCTCGGTTTGGGAAAAAAAAAACCGCCGAGCCGAGCTAAATTTTTAAATCGTTTAAAACGAATATTCGTAAATTAAAATACTTAATCAAACATTAAAAAAAAAGTTTAGCCGATCAGACCTATATAATAAAAAAGAAAAAAAAAGCCCTGGGCGAGTCGACCCATAAAGTCATTTGGAATCAAAATCAAACGTAATTAAAAAAAAAAAAAGCTTGTACAAGTCGATCATATATTTAGGATGACCACACTTCAACATTTCAAAATAAAATTAAATCGCTTAGAACGCATATTTAGAACCTAAAATATTAAAGCAAACGTAAAACAAAAAATGGGGGGGGGGGGGGTTCGGGGGCTTAGCCGAGCCGAGACTAAAAGTCTATCGGCTCGGTTTGGAAAAAAAAAAAAAGCCGAGCCGAGCCGGCGGCTTATGAATGGTGCTTAGGAATAGTGCCAACCCTTCACTCTTTTATTTAAGTAGGATATGTAGAGGAACCGGTTAATGAACAGTACTAATGATTGCTGTGTGAAAACGAAGACTGTAAAAAAAAAAAGTTTGCACCGTGCCTGCACAGAGCGGACACCAGTGTCCGCAATTTTTTTTATACAGTGTTCACAATAATCTACAATAAACTCATAGCAAAATAAAATCATTTGTATTTTATATATTTTAAAATTGTATAATATATTTAAAAATAACATTAACCAAATTTACAAACACTTATTTTTAACGCTAATCAATTAAATGATAGATTACCTCTGAAAAAAGCTTCACAAATGAATAGTAAATTGTTGATTGCCCAAGAAGCAAGCAGAGATTCAAAGTCAACAATTGTGGATATTGGTAAAATGAAGTCCATATTACCCTAGCTTATGGATAAAATGGAATTTAAAAAAATAAAGTTCACATATGAATAGTAAACGGTGGATTGCCTCTTTTAAGATAGTAGGGATATATGGCTAAAATCATTAATTAGTGTGGTTATTTTAATTATATTTTTGAGAATAGAATTTGGTGGGCCTTCATAATTTATATTTGTGTGTGTGTGCGCGCGCGTTTTAACGCTAATAACAGAAAAAATGAGTTTGCCATGGATGTAATTGATGACAAAGTCATCATGGACCATATCGCGATCCTCCTCCCAGGTATTCTTCTTGCATATTCAATAAGTTGGACGAGACAATTTAAAGAAAAAATAATACAATATGTTATGGTTGAATCGTTTCTGAATAGTGCGCATCAAACGTGTTGTCTGATTAAAACGGATTATGAATTTGGTTGAATTCAAGAAAATCAAGATCTTAAAACATCAATATATTTGCAAATTTCGTGTTGCTCTGTCATTTTCAAACATGCTCTAGGTAAAAGAATGAATTGATTTGTTTATTTCAAGTCAAAAGATCCAATGAACACTTTTTTCTTTTCCATTTTCAGAGGAAGCATCCATTACAATAGATTCGGAGAAGAAGAAAGTGACAATAATCGGTGAGATGGATCCCGCGTTGATGGCGAGACTATTGAAGAGCGTGTGGAAAGAAAGATAAAGAAAAGTCCACCAAGTAGACAGGCCCACAATAGAGCCCCCAAAAAAATTAAGAGGAGTCTAATGTGAAAACAAAAGAGGACCACATTAAATTAAAGGACCATGCTTCTTGTACATCAAAGAGTACAGATTCAATCTTTGTATCGCCAACTATGTTTTCACATCATTTCAACGTTTCTTTTGGCTCAATAAACTTTGGAATTGTGTCGTAGGATTATTTAAAGACTTTTAGGAGGACATATTTAGGCCATGTTTGGTATGGTTGACAAATCTGATTAAAATTTAAACTAAAGTCAATAATTAATTTTTACTACACATTTTATAGAATTCACGACTTTTTAACTACATATTCAATCAACTTTTATCTAAATCTATTGAAAAGTTGGTTTTTATCTCTACCAAATATGGGGTTGAGGTAAATTTTTAAAGATTATTATAATATAATTTTAAAATAGTATCTTATATTTATTTTTAAGTTTAGAAACGTGGTCAAGCTAATGAATTAGATCTCTACAAACTCGAAATTAAAATCGGGCTCCACAACAATCCATGTGTTAATTCCATCTACATATCCTATATTTTTATATACTAGGTGCAAGCAACGTGCAATGCACGTTTGCTTAGTTTATATTTAATAGTTTTGTTTAAAAATTAATTTGTTATCAATAAAGATGTAATTTTTTTGGTTAATTAAGGGCGTGTCTGGGCGCGCTATAAGGAGGAAGGAAAATTGATTATGTTACCTTTTTTTTAAAACCTACAGCCCTACAGTGAGAGAATTGGTCCAAAATTGCGGCTCTCAACAGCATGAATTGTGCTGCCAACGGCTTGATTTCTGTTGAAAAGCAGAAACAGATATCATCTAAATAATTAATGATGTAATGTTTATGTAATTGATAAATAATTAGATGTGTGATTTTGATGTTGTAATGTAGGTTAGTGAAATTGAAGGAAATAAGCAAAAGTTGACAAATTTGGAGAAATTGCTAAATTGTAAGGGATCCAAAGTTCGGGGACTAAAATGTAAATACTTAAAAGCTGTGTCGAATCTCACGATGAAGATTTGAGAGTGCTCGGAGTCAATTGGATAAAGGAAGACGTCGAGATGATCAAATTTAGTCAAAAGATGATTACAAATCAATTTCCAACCGAAAAGTTATGTTCCGGTGTTTTAGTCTCATATTGAGATCTATTTTTGACATAGAAAGTGATCGAATTGGAAAATGATGTCTGAATCAAAGTTTTAGCAAGATGAGTTAGCTTTCCAGCATTTTGAATCTCCTCAATCGAATATCGGAATACAAAGTTATGATAAAAACAATGAAGGAATGTGCAGCTGCCTGTTTAAAACAAGAAATTCCGTTACATAATCCGTTAAAACAACAAATTCTGTTAGTTTTTCCATTAAAATAAGAAATTTCGTTACATAGCCACTTTTAATATATATATATATATAAGATAATCAATCCCAATAGTATTCAATCACGTTCATTACTAATCACTTGTTTAATCCTCATTTTTTAAATTTTATTTTTTAAAAGTCATTTTTAATAAAATAATTTTGCAGATAAATTCATAATTTTTCCTATATTTTAACTACACATTCTTTAAAAAAATATTTTTCACAAAATTTATTTTCAAAAAATCTCTATCAAGCGAGGACTAAGCCAATGGCAATTATTTTTAGAAAAATAAGTTTTGAAAGTATTTTTTGGACAAGGTGTGATTAAGAAATAAGAAAAAAATTTAAGTTTACGTACGAAATATTTTATTTTTTAAATATGTGATTGAAAATGAATATGAAAATTAAATAATTTTGAAATAATACTTGTCAAGGAGGGACTAAATCTCAATTTTAATCAAGAGATGGTAGAACTCAAACTATAGTACAAGAATGATCTTTTAGTGCATGCTTGATATTTATTACTTTATTTTATGATTTGCTGCAATATCATTTTCAACTGCACATTCACAAAATAAAATATTCTACATTTATACCAAAAAATTCTTCCTACTTTTTAATCACACATTCTCTTAAAAATTACTGTTCAAAACTCATTTTTTTCAACAATAATGGTTGTCAAACATGGTATTAGTTTCCAAGTGATAAAATTACATTCAAGATCTTATTAGTCTTTCATATTGCTACATTTGAAAGACCATCCATCAAATTAGGCTAGAAATCAAGATAACCCTTCTATTGCCTTTCACAACTACAACGTATAATATAAAACTCATGAAACTCGGACAAAACTTGAAAAAGAAAGCAATTGAACACCATTAGAAAACACAGAGTGGCGATACAAAGATTCAATCTGTATCCCTTCCCCAACATATGGACTTTCGAGCCCTAGACCTTTTTGACTCGACACTTGATCGGCTCGATTCGATCCAAAAATTGGCAAGGAGTATCCCATGCAAATATCCAAGCAACATATTCTGATTCAAGTGGGAAAACTGCCTCTTCTGAGCATGTTCCTCATATTAGTGCTAATCCCTGCCTTCCTTGCAGCAAGAATGGAGGCCAGGGGAAGAACGACTTTAATATTCACAATCGAGACAAAAATTATCAATTCTTCTTCTATTCGGTGCATGTTTGGCAGCTAAGCTTAGAAAAATATATACATCTAAGCAAACATATAACGTGTCCCCTGATAAATTTTAACTCAAAACTAAGGAACTAAACCATAAAAATAAGTGGAAGCAAACATTAACTCTCAAATAGGAACCAAGGTTTAAGAATAATCCTTTTTTAACCAAAGAAATAATAGAGATAATGGAAATCAAGAAAAACAATTAACAGAAAAAAGGGCCAAATAGGTAAGAATCAAAACTCAAAGTACATCCACCCGCCGCCGGGGTTGGCAGAAACATAAGTACATAAAACACCCATCAATGGATGCCAGAAATCGTATATCATAATAAGTTCATCATTTGCACACAATATTCGCCAGTTGCTGTGTAGTAGTCACAATGTCCATGGAACAATTCATATCAGTAGACTTATTTTTCTTAAGCACCTTCATCAACTCCACTTTTCCCCTGAGTTTCGATTGGCTAGTAAGGCGCACAAAACCAGAACTCAAATCAATTCCCAGCTGCGAGTTCTCCGGAAAACTCAATTCCACCGCCGCATTAAACTTCCTCGTCGACCTCGCTTTGGCCCGTGCCCTGTGCACCACCACCTCGCCAACCTGCGCGCCGCCGTAGAAGAAATGAACAGTGCTATTCTGGTACTTGAAGTGCCCAAAATTCGTGTTCTTGATTCCAAACTCTGCATTCATCCTTAAACTCAATGAAGGGTTTGTTGGTGTTCCGACATTGAAGGTCTCAAACGCTGCTGAACGCACGCGAAACTTGGGAGTTCTGATTTTCATCACGGTTAGGGCAAAAAGCAGTATGATTCCAGTTTGAAACACAGCAAAGAGGACAATATACAGTAAACATTTCATACGTTTCTTTTTACGTAATTCTTTTGCATCATGGGATGCTGATTCAGTGTCACTTCTTGCGTAGCCATTAGCTGCAGGTGCCAAAGGGAAAGGTGATTGCTGCTCCTTATTTTCTGCCATAGAAAAAAATGAGATTATCTGAAAAAAAGTAAATTTTCTCTGCCTTCTTGCTTTTTTTATTTCAGTAGAAAAGATTGTAAGAAACGGTGCTGATGAATGGAAAGATAGTAAAGAGTGGCCACTTATATATAATCATTTTTTTTTTGTATTGTTTTCACTTAAAGTTACAACTAGCGCGTCATATTGCGTATTTTGACTCTTGATTTTTTGCATCGAGTGAATGCGATGTAGAGAAGCTTCTCCTTGGAAAACATAAGGTGATTAGGTGGTTATTATAAAAATCCGACAGCCCAATTGTAACTTGCCACGTGGAAATAAAATGGGGTTTGACAAAATTAATAGAACTTTGCTCCTCTGCCAGGGATTGGGGACAGGGAATGGTGACCGACCCCTCACTGTGCAGGGGACCCGCGTGTATAAAATATTTCCAAAATGTGTGGGCCCTCCCTCCTATGTGAGTAGTCGGTCGCCTAGGCCTGTCACCGAGGCCTGTTTGTGCAGCGGGGTTCAAATTAATACGCGTCTTAAAAATTTGTCACATTTGATCTTCTAGATGGGGCAACGAATTTGTCCTAATCCTTTCGTACGGATGTTATTTTATTTTTGACCTTCTAGATTAATTCTTTATTTTTAATGAGAAACATGATGTTTTAATTGTTCATATTCTTTCTTCCAAGAATTTCATTGGAGTTAATCCCCAATTTTCTTTCATATTTGACATAGGCTCTCGAGCTAAGAAAGCTTGTTCAAGTTATAAATACAACTTCGGCGGGGGCTAACTTGAAGTTTGATCTTGTTTAGTAACTTATACAAGTTTGTTGAAAATAAGTCAAATTTTGACTTCAACAAACTTCCATGTAAAATTCATTTTTTCATCAAGAGTTTGACATGTAAAAGACCGCCCAAAATATAATAGTATATCTCTATTGCATAATATATACGAGTATACGTCTATCGAGCAATTCTTTTTAGATATTGAAGTCGAAAAAAGTTCACTCTACCAAAGATTAAAAGTGCGTGGAGGTGAAGGCGTTTAAAAAATTATTTACATTTTCTAACTAAATTATCCAGAGGGACGCGTACGGGTGATATACAGTAATTTGATTTTATGGAAACTTTCAATTTTCCTGTTATAGTTAATTATGCGTTTGGGTCCCCCCAAATTTAATTTGACTTAGAATTTACGGCTAAATACAGTACTAAAGAATAATTGTAATCAATATTGACAAAAACCCACACTTAAAGCGTGTTTGTGCCCTTTTGACAGATGAATTTAATAATATTGATTTTTTTTTTTTTTTTTTGAGAATGTGTAGTTAAAAAGTAGAAAAATTTTTGAATTTATATGTAAAATTATTTTATTGAACGAATATGTGATTAAAAATAATTTTTTATATTATGCCCTTGTTTGAGCCCATTTTGGGGAAAAATGCATTTTAGAATAGTGTTTTTGAAAGAATGTGTAGTTAAAAAAGAAGATTTTTTTTCGATTTACGTGTAAAATTATTTTATTAAAAAATATGTAGTTGAAAATGAATTTTTAAAAAGTGGAATTATATTAAACCAAAATTTTTTTAAGATCCAATTACAAAAATCAGATATTAATTTAAAATTTTAAGATTAATGGAATATTATAAAATTAATTAATCTATATATGTATCTTCTTACTCTCTCTATACTTGCATCTCTATTCCCCAGCCCGTGTCTACTGGCGCCATTCACAAGTTTGAAATAATACTTCAAGAAGTTTTAGGTCGATTTGACAATGAGTTTTGGGTCGATTTCACGACAGCACCGGATGAATACAATTTCATGACGTGAGTGGAGTTTTCGGTCGCAATTTGGTGCCGAATCTAAGGAAAATTGGGTTGGAGTTTTGGGTAGCGATCATGCGTTGCATGAGGGGAGTTTTGGGATGATTTTTTGTTGGCGATGGTGCATGTGGATTTGGCGCTTGTGAGGTGGTGTGATGATGGATTGGCGCTGTTGACAGTGGTGATCATAAACGGTTGCAGTGCAAGTGGTGTTGGTGGCACTGTGACGTTGGTGTTGGCGGTAGTGATAGTGGCGTGGTGGAGATGACGATGTGGTGAAAGAGTATTTGTGACTGATATAAAATGGTGTTAATAATTCTCCACGATGGTCCGCTACTTAATATGCACTCCCCTATCGAGCACCACAACATAGGATATCTACCACAATGAGGTCGTCGACCCCATGAGGCCCTCTACGTTCCCACAGGGCCGCCTACCACCATGCGACCAACGCTATACTTAGCCGCCCAACAACGAACATGGACATAACCAATCACTTGACTAGTGTGGGTCACAACTCTAGAACATGAGGGAAGTAGAAGGCATACGTGGAACATGTGGTGCAATTAATCATGGAATGGGGGCATGACATCAGACGCCTATAAATACAATGGAGGAAAAAGCCCTGACCTCATTTTACAGGTAGCAAACACTGATTGGAACAACCAGAACACCATTCACGTCAGGGAGAACAAGGAATTTACCTCACTACTATTTCAGTGACCAATTATTTGGGTAATATGACTAATAATTATTAATATATGATCAGTAAATAATATCTGCCCTAAAAGAATGTGTGATTGTGATTAAATTTATAATTGTGACTCAAGATTTGATACGTTGTGACTAATAATTTGATAATTTGTCATTTAAAAAGAATTTGTGATCAATTAATTTGATAAATTTGTGACTGAAAAATAAACTTTAGCCTATAAAATTTGTGATTTGTGACTATGACATTGTATTTGTGATTAATACATAATTGTTACCATAAATTATAAAATATTTTGGCCTTGATATATTTAATTAATGATTTCATAAATAAAAATTAATTAATATTTAGGCTTTGAAAAAATAAACTTTGTTTTTTTTTAATTTTGAAATATGTCATATTTAATTTCTTAGATATGAAATTTTTCCTTTTAAAAAAATAGGACTCAAACATGGGCTTATTATACATGTAACGTGGCCCAGCCCAGACTCAAAATTTATTTGGGTTTTGTCTTAGCTAGTTTTCAAATTGGAACTTATTTTCTCCTTGGTATAGAAGTTAAAAAATAGATTAATGGTAAACAAACTTAATAAAATACATGTAAAGTATCCATATAGGCACAATAAAGATGTGAATATGTGATATTGACTAATTATATATGAACGAATGAACTATTTCATTTTCTTTTTAATCTAGTTTTTCTTTTGCTCCATGATAAAATAAACGTGCATTCTTGTTTCGTCAAGCGAAGATATACTTTTTAAGTTTTAACCTCTCCGAAACTAATGATCCAAAGAGGCAGAAATTATCGAGTTTCCATTATGAAGAAAACTAATTATTGGTTGTTAAGGAATACAAAAGAAAGGATAAAGAGGTCGATTGACAAACTATTTGTCCTTAATATTTCAACGAACGAAGCACCGGCTTCTTCACTAGAAGAAACAAGCTCAATAACAACAAATACAATTACGGATTACCCCAGAAAATATATTAGAAATTACATTTCCTCAATTCCAGTAAATAAAAATTATAACCAGTAAAAAAAAAAAAAAATTTATTATGATATAATTGATAAGCGGATGATGAAGAGTTACTTGCATTTCAAATTCTCAATTGTGTTTGCTTTAATATTAACATCCATTGTGCAATCCATTTTTGCTGTCTTCTTCTTCTTAATGACTTTGAACAGATGAACTTTCCCATATAAGGTTGCTTTACTGCTCAATGGAATCTTACCTGAATTTATATCACTTCTCAAACTTGAAGAGGAAGAAACCTTCTTTGAATCCACAGAGATGGCGATGTTCATTTTCTCCGTCGATCGCGCTCTGGCACGTCTTTTAGGAAGGTATGACTCACCCACAAGAGTACCCTTGTAGAATATGGAAATTGGGCTATCACGAAATTTGAAGTGCCCAAAATTTGGGTTCTTGACTGTAACTTGAGCAGCAAGTTTCATGCTGAAGGACGGTGAACCGGCTGAATTTGCATTAATATTTTCTACAGTAAGAGCTTTGAACCGGACTTTAGGGCTTCTTATGCGTAAAAATATCAAAACCAAGACTAATATAATTAGCATTTGTAGTATGATCCCTGCAACTATATAAGACAGGATTTTCCGGCGATTCGCCGTTGCCGGATTTCTGTTCCCAGTAACCATTTTTTTCAGATGAGAAAATGAGAAGAAGTGAAATTTGCGGCAGAATTCCAAATACTTTTTTTTATACCAAGAGTTATGCTAAAGAGTGTAATCTTTATAAAGGACTACTTGTTCTTGCTTTAGTCATTCTTTTAGCTTTTCAACTGGCCAATTGATTTTTATTAGTTTCGATAAATTACTTATTTTTTTTAAACCAAATTATTCCATGAATGCTAACCCTATGTCTCTTACCATTTTCCATTTAAAAAATGTTTTCATTACGAGTATATATCAAATGTGAGCGCATATTACAATTACTACAAGTCGAACATGAGGTAGGCTCTCTCGAAAATTCGTGCCAGCATGAGTACGCGTTTTAATTTTTATAAACCGATAAAAATTAACATATAATTCCATTACAATTTGATCATTTTTTAAATATTTTCAATCCATACCTATCTCACTAATTACTTTAATTTGTGTTCCAAAAGGAAAAAAGGATTTTTAGAATACTTCATGAGGAAGGCAAGAACATGTTGAAAAGACCATATACGTTAGGAAGTCGAGTCACACAAGTTTGAAATATTCCGAAGTAACATTTAAGCAAAAAAAGTATGGTAATTTTTAATTTCTTTCGGCTCTCGGCGAATACGTACTTAGTGTAAATTATTTGTCATATATTTATCAATATTTTCGATCTACCGCTATATTTATCAAATAATTGATAAAATTAATTCTTTTTTGTTACCAAGTTGTTTGATATTTGATGTAGTAGAGATTTTTTTTTTTAATTGTATTGTATTGAATCAAACGTTCTTTTTCATTATAATTAAAATAACTGAAAAAGAAATCTCTTATAATGTTCTTGGGACCTTAACTTATACTGTCGGTGACCAATTTTTTTACAGAATAATCGACATCACCTCTAATGGTTTGATTTTAGAGCCCTGCTAGTACGGAAAATACAATCATGTTCAAGGAAAGTTGAAATTGAACGTTGGTGGTCGGGCGCTAACAAAGATATATGTTCATAAACGTTGATAAAAGATGTGATTGAAAAGTTGTAAATTTCATTAAATATGTGACTAAAATTAATTGTTACCTTTAATTTCGATTCAAATCTAAAATTTTTAATTTGTGCCACTCAAGAGCACGATAGACAAGATGGCATCATCAATTTCACTCATCTACCAAACATGGCACGACATCACTCTTCCATTGTGAACTCCTTTTCACTTGTAATTCTTGTCCCGTTTTTTACAAGAAAAGTGAACTTGCTAATATTTGCTTACTCAAATTGTACACATTCACAGAGAAGGCAAACTAACAAGCACTTGGAAAGTAGGGGCGGACCCGGGGTCCTCGGGGGTCACATAACCCCCAACTTTTGAGTTTTTTTTTTTTTTTTTTGATAAAGTCATGTTTGGTATCAATTGAAATCTAAATCAAAGTTAGAGATGGCAATTTTTTCCGCCCCGCACGGGTTGGTGGGGTGGGGCGGGGCGAGGTTCGTCTCCCCGTCGCGGGTCGCGAGGCGGGGCGGGACGGAGATGCCCCGCCCCGAACCCGCCCCATGAAGAATTAAAAAAAAAAAAATTGTTTTGGACATTATTTGTTTTGGACATTTTTTTTTTGTTTCAAGTGCTTGCTTTGAATATTGATATAGTTAGTTTGAACATTATTTGTTTTGGATTTTAAAATTTTGAATTTGTATTTTAAATAAAAATAAAAATAAAAACAAATGGGGCAGGAAACGGGGCAAGTCCGAGCCCCGTACCCGCCCCGAGCCCCGCCCCGTCCCGTCTAAGGCGGGGTGGGGCGCGGGGTGAGGAGGGGGAGTGGCGTGGTGGGGCGGGGTGGGGTGAGGGTGCCCCGCCCCGAACCCGCCCCATTGCCATCACTAATCAAAGTTAATAATTAATTTTAATAACATATTTTATGGAATCCATAACTGTTTTAACTTTTATCAAAATTTAATAAAAAAAATTGATTTTATCTCCACCAAATAGTGGTAAAATTACAATAAATTTGATTTTTTCTCTTGCTCTCTCTTACTCTTTTCCTCACGACTTTTAACAAAATTTTAATCCTTCTAATTTTTTAAAAGTTGTATATAATTTCTCTATAAATCTTTACTTTCCAATCAAATTTTAAATTTGCATTTTCTCTTATCAAACTGTGTATATAGAATGTGTCTGAACTCATTATATCCAATTTGAATTTGACTTATGTTTAACGAATTGTGTTTATTTGATTAATTATTAGTATTGAATATTAGTTATATATTTTTCCTTTCGATTACTTGAATTGATTATTTGTGTCAAATACATTATATGATTTTTAAATGTAAATATACATTTTCTTGTGATGAACAAAATATTAATAAAACGATTTTTCGAAATCAAATGGATAAAAAAGATTAGCAAAATATTAATGAATAAATATTTTTTAAATGTAAATTTGCATTGTCTTGAGTCAAATATGAATAATTCAAAAATAAAAAACGAAGTATTTGATTTGTACAGAATTTGATTGTGCCCCTAATTTAAAACGTCGGCGTTCGCCCCTGCTTGAAAGGATACGTTAAAATTCTAACGTAAAAAATAAAAATAAAAAAAGGGCGAAATATAATGAATTCTAATAGGTTCACCGCTTACGTATTGTTTACTTGATGACATGCGTACAAGTGGACTGGTGCATCACGGACGAACACCTATTTAATTCCCATCTTGTCATTTACTGTTAGGCATCCATGTGACCTCGGAATGCCATGCAAAGTTGACCATTTATGCACTACTTGGGAAGAATTACAGCTATCAAGTAAACTAGATTTTTTTTTCAAATTATGATATGCAATTAGTTAAACGAAGTTAAAATTTTGAAAATTGGCTCTCTCGTCAATTGTACTTAGAAGAAGCAAGCACGGTAAGAGAAGGCGACTCTTCCACAAAGGTTGAAGAAGAAGCTTTACTTGAAAGACGATTCAAGAGTCGAGAAATGACCGTCTTTAAAAAAAGATATATTGCTAGACAAAACAAAGCATTGTCGCAAAGTAAAAAATTTCGAAGTCACGATGTTCAATTATGAACAAAGTTCGGAGGTAGAAGTATTAAAAATCTAGCTACGGTTTTCTTTTCTTTTTTTAAAAGGAGGAGAATGATATAAATAAGACCTTGTTAAAAGGACCTTTCGTCATCAAACTTATGTTCATCGCTTCCAACAAAAGGAAATTTAAAAGAGATCAATCTTTTCAAAAAATTCTCTTAACTATTTGAGTCTTTAGATAAATTTCTTTTACAGCGTTTTTAGCCATCTTAGACAGTATGATCCAAAGGAGAATGTTGACAACTTCATTTCAATAATAAAATCTAATAGTAACAAATCATTTCACTGTTCACGTTCATCAAAATAATTATCCAAAATTGAATAAAAATCAACCCAATAATGTTCACATGATCATGTACAAACCTAACAAAGGAGGAGGGAAAAGAAGTTCTAACCACCACCATAAGAATTTTAAACACAATATTTTACTTTCATAATATTTTCGTATGCTATATTCTAAACACAAAGACATTGTTTCATACGCAAATTTAGACAATATAATTAACAAGAATATATCTCTGTTTCCTTTCTTAATGCTATCCCACGGTACACCACACATTACACATACACGACAAAGAAAGAACTTGTATTGAACTATTTTTGGGCACTACAAAACTTTTGAAATATTTCACACAACTTGGTCACCGTTAACATACTTTCACAAGTCATGGAGACTATCAACAAATCCCTCCACATTTGCCTTACTCATTCTCATCAACTTCATTATTTGATTCATTCGACCTCCTCACCACCTCCACCATGGAAGAACCACCACTACCTCCTCCTCCGCCCTACAAAACCTATAAAGTCACAGCTTCTTCTATCTCCTATACAAAAACTGCCACCACAATTCTATCTACCTACGTCTTTAAACCATGCATTTCAACACCACCAAACTACATCTTGAAAGACATCTCCTTCACTGCATATCCATCACAAATCCTAGCCATTGTTGGCCCAAGTGGTGCAGGAAAATCCACCCTCCTCGACATTTTAGCTGCCCGAACCTCGCCCACAAATGGTACTCTGCTCCTCAATTCTTCCCCTCTGAACTCGTCTTCATTCCGTAAGCTATCGGCTTATGTCCCTCAACATGATTACTGCCTGCCTTTACTCACTGTTGCAGAAACTTTCGCCTTTTCTGCTCATTTACTCAACCCGAAAAGTTCTGATATTTCCACCATTGTTGCATCTCTTCTTGATGAACTCGGGCTAACACACTTAGCAGACACTCGACTCACTCATGGGCTATCGGGTGGCGAAAGACGTAGAGTTTCGATTGGGCTCAGCCTCCTGCATGATCCAGCAGTGCTACTTCTTGATGAGCCAACTTCCGGTCTTGATAGTGGTTCGGCTTTGAACGTGATGCAAACGCTCCGATCAATCACTGATTCGCGCCACCGGACTGTAGTTTTGTCCATTCATCAACCAAGTTTCAAGATTCTCTCCACCATTGATCAAATTCTCTTGCTGGCAAAAGGGACAGTGGTGCATCACGGTACCCTGTCTTCTCTTCAAGAATTCTTACTCTCCTGTGGCTTCACAGTTCCTCCACAGCTCAATGCACTCGAGTATGCCATGGAAATACTAAATCAGCTTCAGAGAAATGAGCCCACCATCACCCCCCAATCCCTACCCCCATTACCTGAAAATTCCACCTCTGAAACCAAGACAAAAGACAAAATCAGGTATAGAAGCTCAAGAATCCGTGAAATACTCACTCTATCTAACAGATTCTGGAAAATCATCTACAGAACAAGGCAATTACTTTTCACAAACACCTTACAGGCACTGGGAGTTGGCCTTGTTTTAGGCACAATTTACATCAATATTGGATTCGATAAATCAGGAATTGAGAAGAGATTTGGCTTTTTTGCTTTCACTCTAACGTTTCTTCTCTCCTCCACAACTGAAACCTTACCAATTTTCATCAATGAAAGACCAATTCTATTGAGAGAAACTTCAAGTGGGGTTTACAGATTATCATCATATCTTATAGCAAATACCCTCGTATTCTTACCCTACTTGCTCGCAATCGCAATTGTTTACTCAGTTTCAGTCTATTTCTTGGTGGGACTTTGCCCAACAATTCAAGCATTTACATACTTTGTTTTGGTAATCTGGGTCATAATCTTAATGGCTAACTCATTTGTTCTTTTCTTGAGCTCCATTGCCCCGAATTACATCGCCGGAACTTCACTGGTAACGGCGCTTCTCGCCGGATTCTTCCTCTTCTCGGGCTACTTCATTTCAAAAGAAAGCTTACCCAAATTCTGGCTGTTCATGCATTACTTTTCCATGTACAAATACGCTCTTGATGCGTTCTTGATCAATGAGTATTCTTGCCTGTTGACAAGGTGTTTGATATGGTTCGATGAGAAGAACAGAACGTGCATGGTGACTGGAAGTGATGTGTTGGAAAAAAGGGGACTCCATGAAATGCAAAGATGGATTAACATCTATATCCTGATTGGATTCTTCGTGCTCTATCGGGTTCTATGGTTGATTGTTTTGATCCGAAGGGTTTCCAGCTCGAAGAAGTGAGTTGTACTCCCACAATCCAGTCGAAGGCAGTGGGCCCTCAAAATGGGATCAACACAAGCAAAAAGAAAAAAAGATCGAGGCTAGCACTTATTGCTCGACACCTTAAGACACGAAGTAACTTTCGTAAAATAAAAATGAAAAACAAAATCATCTTGTTCATGCTATTGTGAATTCAGTCGTGCTCGTAATTGGTTTGTTTATGCTTGTTCGCTATATCATTGGAATAATATGCTTTACTCAAATCCATTTGCTCATTAATCAGAATTAAACTGAGTTAGCCATACAGTTTGGACACACTTTATTAATCCTAGACGATCGTATCCACTTAACCCTACGCCGTATTTCAGTTGTTGCTACGGGTAGCAATTGTCCCTGTCGGTGTCCCCTCTCTCGTCGTGTAGGCTTGTAGCCCTCATTTCTTTCCTTTTTTTTGAACTTTTCGCTTTCTCAATCTCTTGATTGCAACCCCACAAGAAGAGTTATGTTTTGGCATTAACGATTTGCCTCTTGTCGTCAATCTCCTCGCCACAAATAAAATATACTTCAATTATTTTAGACATGATACAATGAGAGAACGACATATTATAACGAATATCTAAGACTAGCTATGAGACATGCATATCGGACATGAAATGGCATGTCACGGGAATAAGTGAAAATTCGTACAGGAAATTGTCGTTATTCTTGAAATTGAAATAATTATAGCATGAAGTAGGGCCTCTGTTTAGACCCGTGACGCATACAGTGGCTAAGATTGAATCTCCAATACAAAAATATGCAGAGATTTTTGTTTTCTTCCTCAATCCCAATTCCCAATTGAATAATCTGTATTTGTTCACGGATTCATTAAACCTTTTCTCACTCGCATGTGAACTTTCTTTTCACAAATTAATCAATATTTTAAGTTTCTATTGAATAGCTGGTTTTAAATTTATTTTTAATTAAATTCTAAAATAAATAAGAGAAAAGAAATATTAAATATCATTCGCTTCACAGTTGACTTATTTGTTTTTCATTTTTCTTTCTTTTTATTCTTTTCTATTTATTTCTCATTAGAATTATTTGTACCCCGCAAACAATATTCCACGTTCCTTGTAAAATTAAAGCCATCGCCATCAACAAAAAACTATCAACGTTCTACGAACTTGAAAAGTCACAAAACAATAGAGGACAAAGAAGTTCTATTTTTCAAGAAAATAAAGATACATTTTATTATTAATGTTATTTAGTCTCAGTAGTGTTAATACACCAATTTAAGTAACATTAATGCGACGTTGAATGAGATGTATAATTAAATGAATTATTTTATTTTACTTTTCACTGAGCCTATCACCTACACTGAAATTGTAGCACCACGGGTGCTAACTAGCATTATTCTTTATTTATAACATTAACTTGCACTTGCACTTAATTTTAGGGAAGAATTCATAAATCAGATTTTAAGTTTCAAAATCCAGGTTTTAAGTTTATAAAATACAAAAATCAGGTATTTAGCTAATTAATTAAAAATATTTATTATTTAAATATAATAAATTCAATAAATTAATTTATTAAATATATATTTTAGCAATTAAATATAATTAGGACACAATTATATGCAATTTGGTCACAATTATCTAATTAATTAATCAAAAATTAATTTTCGATCACAATTTATCAAATTATTAGTCACAAATTTTTTCTCAATCACAAATCAAAGATTTTATAGATCACAGATTATTTCTCGGACACGAATTCCATAGGTCACATATTATTCATCGAGGTCACAAATAATTTTTTTTTATAAATCACAGTTTATTTTATTAGTCACAAATAAAAAAAATACAGGTCACGATTTATCTATCGGTCACATGTTTTCAGATTTGTTGGTCACAAATTACTTTTCAAGTCACAAGTTATCAAATTTTAAAATCACAGTTTAATACTTGATCACATATAGCCAAGTAATTGGTCACATACACCAAATAGTGGTCACACACCACCGACACCAACACCACATTACCACCACCAAATCGTCACTATCAGATCCAGTCAACTGCCCACAAAAATCACAACCACCATCACCACTATTGCACTACCACTACCACCACCACCATTAACAAACTACATCACACCAAAACCACCACCCAACAAAAAACCCCAAACTTGTCGTCGCCACCACACCCCCACCCCGTCATCGCGCCGCCGCCAAATCCACTACCACCCCCATTGCCGCCAACAACATAGGCATCACCACACAACACCACAATCACAACCCAACAAAAAAAACCCCAAACCTGCCACCACCACAACCTCCACCCAGATCCACCGCACTAGATTTACCACCACACCACACCACACCATATCGCACCTGACTGGAGTTGATCTCACCACATCGTCGCGAAGCTTCCGTTCACAGCAACGTCGGTCTACAAAAGCTGAGCAGGGAAGAAGCGCGCTCACACCCCTCGCAGTCGCCTTCGCCTTAGTGAGCAGAGAAGAAGCGGTCATGAATCGTTGTGATCTGTGTACCGGCGAAACCATAGATCTGCACGCAGAGGCGCCGGGGTTTGTTAGATCTAGCAGTGGCAGCTGCCGGCAGCAAGCTTCGATTTCAGACAGAGGGAGAGAGAGGAGGGAGAGAGAGTGAGTGAGTAGTGAGAGAAAATGAGATTGAAAATGAATTAGGGTTTATTTGAAATATTAGTATTATAATATTATTTAAATTAAAAAAATATCCAATTAATACCTGATTTTTGATTAAATAAACTTCATACCTGAATTTTGAATTTGGAAGTTTATAAAGTACCTAATTTTATGTAATTTCCCCTTAATTTTATGGAAGACTACGAGGCTAAATGCCATCCAGTCCACTGAAATGGGACTGGCATGAGAAGTGTCGTGACTAAACCCAAAATTAGTGGGCAGGTTATCACGTCTGTTGCCCATATGGACCAGCCTGTACCCGCCTTTTAAAAGAGAGCAAAAGAGAGCCAACAACGGCCCACCGTTGAATTAATGCAATCTAACATAGTATTTGAAATCTAAGGCCCGGATTGATTCAATGTTGTTGAATCTAAAAAAGAGGGATTGAAATATTAATCTTGCTACATGAATATCAAGACTTATAGAATGTTACATGATATTTTACCATTTGTCAGTTTAAAATACAATCAACTTTTCTATCCAATCGTTTTCCTCTACATCATATTATATGTTCATTCCGTCCCATTTATATAGGCTTACTTTCCTTATTTTCTTGTCCCAATTATATAGTCTCGTTTTTTTATTAAGGCCATGTCTGGGAGAACTTTTTCATTTGGAAAAATTGATTTTTTTACCGTTATTTGGCAGAATATGGGGCCCATAGTGAGATGACAAAGTCAAAAAAATCAGGCTCCTCCTCCTACAACGGTCCAAAAATCCATTAAAATTGGCTTAAAATTTCTTCCAGACATGCTGTAAGAATATTTTGTTTTGTTTGTTTACTAAAATACCTATATTTCTTTACTACTTCCAATAATAATTTACTACTAGTTATTGATAATTAAATGAAGGTAAACTAAGAATTTTTTTGGTAAAAATTGCTTTTCCAATAACATTATGTACAAAACAAAACAAAATCCATTAATGTTAAAAAAACAAAACAAGCCTATATTATATCCATTATGTACATTTTTTATACCCAAGTAACAAAATCCTTGAAACATTTGGTTTAGATAAAAATTTGATTTTTAAGAAATTTTGATAAAATTGATGAAATACATAATTAAAAAGTTGTAGAATCACATAAAATGTATAATCTTCAATTTAAATTTTAATTCAACTTTTTAGCTTAACCAAATAGGGCTAAGCCTATGTTTAGTTTTGTTAAAAACCAAACCAAATTTTTAGTAGATTTTGATAAAAATAAATAAATTAATTAACATTGTGGATAAAAAGTTGATAAAACTTGTCAATCTCATAAAATATACGGTTAAAAATGAATTTGAGGAGAAATAAGCTTTAAGAGGGGTGTGTTTGATGTGTATTATTGAGAAAAATAATGTATTTTAAATAGTGATATGATAGAAAATATGTTGTTAAAAAATAAGGAAAAATTATTGACGTGATCGAAAATATTATTCTGTTGAAAATGTGTGATTGAAAATAAATTATGAAAAAATGTATTTTTATAGAATGTGTGTCAAACAGGGACGAGATGTTGCCATATTTAGACATCAGTAGCTAGACCAATTTCTCGTTTGAGTTATGATACACGAAGACTTGAAAATTTGACTGTAATCAACCTAATAAGCCAAAAACATCGTTACTTAGCAAAACAAAATAGAACTTTATGGTTTAGGGTTTACATTAACATAAGGAAGCTTGACTTAATTATCCAAAAGGGATCTCATGTTCTCAACTAGAGGTGTCAATCCGGGTGGTCCGAGCCGGGTCGGCCCGCCAACATGTGAGCCCGGTAACAGCCCGCGTGAAAAAAAACCCACTCGCTGCGGGTTCCGGGCCGGTTACGGGTCGGCCCACAATTTTGGACTACAACCCTGGCCCGCCCGCTGACCCATCCGGGTCGAGCCCATCATGCGTCACGGTCGCGGGTCGCGGTTCGTTCCGATTTTGGCCCGTATGATTGTATAAATAAAATTATAAAAATATAGAATTTTTCATATTTATAGCAAAAAATATATTTTTTTATTAAATGTAAACTAAAAATTGAACAAAATGATAAATTCATAATTATATCAAGAAATTTTTACATAGAATTCAAATTTAATATTACATGAATTATTTATAACTTTGCAAACTTCTACAACATTATCATCTTCTAAATTTATTGGAGAGCAACTATTATTGAAAATAGGATTTTGAGAAAAAGAATCGTGAGAATCTATAATATAGTAGGATTAAAAAATTTAGTAATGACTAGTGAGAATCGAGAAGAAAGAAATATAATCAAGATGATTATGATATTTGCAATTGAATAATTGTAATTGTAGTAAGGTAGTAACAAGTATGAACTATAAAGTATAAATGTATAATAACTAATGAGAGGGTATTGTTAAAATAATCTCTCCCCTTTTTTTTTTAATTTTTATTTTATTTTTTTTAATTTTTTTTTACGGGCCGCGGGTTAACCGCGGCCCGTGGGGGTGCAACCTGCGAAGCCCGCGGGTTACACCTCCTTGGCCCGTGAACCGCCCGCACGGGTCACGGGTCGGCCCGCGGTCCCGGTTTTCACGGGCCGATTTTTACGGGTCATGGCCGGCCCGTCCGTCTTGACACCTCTATTCTCAACAAAACCATCCATATAAGAATCCTCAAGTCCTTTGCTTAACAAGAAATCCCTCCATTTATCATGGTTTCTTTTCACCTCCTTTCCAATTTCACTGTCAACTTCCATCACCGCCGTTATGGCTTCATGCACACCCTCCTTTGTAAACAAACCATCATCGTCTCCTTTCTCGACTTCAACTCCAACTTTTAGATCAGCACTCAGTAATCTGGCATGAACGTATTGGTCGGCTACATGGGGCAGTAACACCAATTGACACTCACTCACCAAACCCTCCCATACAGAACCATATCCGCAATGTGTAACGAAGCACCCCACAGAAGGGTGTTTTAAGATCAGTTGTTGTTGAACCCAACCTCCATACACCACCCCTCTTTCTTGAGTTCTCTCTTTGAATCCCTCAGGTAAGGCTTCTTCAACTGCCTCTGCCTCGAAAGGTGGCTTCAGTGCAGCCAAAAAGGGATGACCGGTGAGTTCAAAACCCTTCACTAATTCTTGAAATTGATTCATAGGAAGTATGGCTTCACTGCCAAACGCGCAGTAAATCACGCTTTTGGGTCTGAATTTCTCGAGCCATTTCATCCACTTCTCCTCTAGGGAAGAAGATGGTTGTTTTGGAATAACTGGCCCTGCAAGTAAGACTGGCTTCTTGAAGTTATTTTCAATATATTCAATATATGACCCTTCAGTTTCTCTACAAGTCTTGAAACCAATGGCATCAGACTCACAAATTGAAGTGATCAACCGCTGCTTCATTGTTAAGCCACTGCCAACTTCCTGTTCACTATCAAGAAACTGAAGCTGACGGGCAACATGTTTATAGAGCTTGATAGATGGAGGAAAACCTGGAAGACCGTTCATGAGAGACTCGATTAATGGTCCTTCAGATAACAAGAAACCCATAGATGCAGGGCATACGACGGAAAAGTGAATTGCTTTGATGCCTAAACGTCGCGACAAATTGGGCACCCAATGCATCAAATCAAAGAAGATAAAATGGGGTTTGGTTTCTTGGAGTAAAGATTCGATGGTGGGTTCTGTTAGATCCATGGCGTGCCGGAGGAAAGGCTGCACTTGAATAGGAATTTCCGTGCTGGATTCAACTTGAGGCGGGAGGCCTTCAACGTGTGGAAGGGGGAGGGTTAGCAACTTGATGAGATCCGGATGAACATTGGATTTTTCCAAATTGGATAATGCTTTAGGAGGGACAACAAGGAAAACTTTATGGCCTCTGGCTACAAGTTTGTTGGCTATATGAAGATAAGGGGTAAGATGACCCGTGGCAAACCATGGATACATGAAAACGGTAAGAGAAGTATCAGCCATTTTTGATTATTTGGTTTCTGGCAATTTTTGATCAGAAAATAAGCACTTTCGGAACCAAAAGGAGTGCGCAAAACATTAACCAGTAAGATAAAGATCAATTTGAGAAGTATCTTTATTTGTGGTTACTCATTATTATATAACCTTTCCAACCGGTTAGTTAATGCAAGAGAGGAGGTGAGCGTGGGTAGGTAAAGAAATTTAAGGTAATGTCAAGTGATTCATTTGGCGAGGTGGACAAAGCATGTGCATTAAACGAGATGGACAGAGCATGTGCATTACTGTGGACAAATGCACCAAACATGCATTTAAAGCTAGGGTTTTTCCATTTGTACCGAAAATGGTTAACAATGAGTTTGACAATCTCTCACATGCGTGCGGGCCCTTCATGAATAAAAAAATTCAAAAAAATGTGGGCCCTCCACCTATTGTGAGTGTTCGATCAAAGTGTTTGTCAACCATTTTCGGTAAAGAAATTTAAGGTAAAGTTAAGTGATTCGTTTGGCGAGGTAGACAGAGCATGTGCATTAAACGAGATGGACAGAGCATGTGCATTAAACGAGGTGGACAGAGCATAAAGGACGTCCCCCCATGCTACAGTTGCCTGCGGTCCAAACCCGATGCCGCATTAGGTTAGGGAGCTGGACGATAATTGCTCCTCCGCATCCCATTACTGTAGACAGATGCACCAAACATGCATTTAAAGCTAGGGTTTTTCCATTTGTACGGAAAATGGTTAATAATGAGTTTGACAATCTCTCACATGCGTGCGGGCCTCTCATGAATAAAAAAATTCAAAAAAATGTAGGCCCTCCCCCTATTGTGAGTGTTTGATCAAAGTGTTTGTCAACCATTTTCGGTAAAGAAATTTAAGGTAATGTTAAGTGATTCGTTTGGCGAGGTGGACAGAGCATGTGCATTACTGTGGACAGATGCACCAAACATGCATTTAAAGCTAGGGTTTTTCCATTTGTACCGAAAATGGTTAATAATGAGTTTGACAATTTCTCACATGCGTGCGGGCCCCTCATGAATAAAAAAATTCAAAAAAATGTGGGTCCTCCCCCTATTGTGAGTGTTCGGTCAAAGTGTTTGTCACCTATTTTCGGTAAATGTAGCATTGCTCTTTCAATTTTGATCAATAAATATTATTTTTGTTTAGAACTTGTTTACTTTTGCGTTAACTTTTTTAGTTTTGCCAAACATGCTCTACATATGTTCCCTAGAGGACATTCGAGGGGAACAATTCTTAGTTGAGTTAATGTGTCTAAGTTACTGAATGTGTTGAGTTGTGACCCAAATTCTATTAAGAATTGGTGTTTTGATTGAAAGGTAATTGATTTTCGGATGAAGAGATCTTGAAGGAGTCCAAATATAGACTAAGGAAAAAAAGTCATCACACTTTTACTCGTTGAACGTCCAATTTCCACTCGAGCGCCCAAAACAGGGTTTCTATCGCTCGCAGAGCGTGAGCCTAGTCTCGAATGCCAGTGCAGCCGCTGGCTGCGCGCGAGGCACACCGCTCGAACAGCTATCTTATCCGACCAAACCTGTTTTTCGATTTTTTTTTTTTTACGCATTTTTAAATACATATTCCATTCCAAACACTATTTTAGGAGTTGCATATATATTACACGACTTGTAGACTCTTCATATCATAAGAAACATATTAAATTTGGTTGAGAGTGCATCAAATCTTGTAACAACAATCATTGATTTTAATTTTAGTATAGTGAATTTTCCTCTTCTACCAGTTATTTTTTCCCATCTTGGATTTCCATATAAAATCTTGGTGTTCTTATTTGTGATTGCTTTATTTTATCTTGCAATTTATCTTGTTTCAGTCATATAACAAAATGTAATTTTAAATTCCAACTACATAAACTTCAAGTACTGGACTAAGTGGGCCCGTTACCTAGCCATTCAAACGTCACCTCTGAAAATAAATCGACCTTTTATGACTAGATAGAAATGCGTAGAAAAAGAGTATAAACAATAAAAAGAATTTTCATACTTCCATTTTCTTTTATCATAGTCAAACCCAAAACAGAATTTGGTTCTAGGCTGCAGTGATTATCTGATTAAATGCAATAATGAAAAAGAAAACATCACCAACAACAATTTTGTTGTCCACATATGATTTACCTTTCAAGCAACAATGAGGGACATATACCTGCGAAGCGCGGCAAGATGGACACAATTTTTAGGATTAAATTCAGAATTTGATTGATAAGAATCAATTAACAAGTCCAATTATATGCATGACTCAAATCTATGACTAAAGCAGATACTGTAACCTGCCAAAAGAGAACTAGATAATCATTTCTTGTGCAGCAGCAGAATGTTCATTTTCTCCAAGCTTATAGCATTAACAGTTGAAACTTAGAAGCATCAATGACCCATTCGTATCAACCAAGCCCTCTGACATACTGATCAACGGTTGTATCAAATAGGTCACATCTGCACAAACAAGGTAAAAATATCGAATTAGCATTGACGTATTATCTTATAACAAAAGGAATATGAAGAATACACCGCTCTTATGGCGGAAAAATAATGGAAGATTCTCGTCCCACTTTTCCCTGATGTCCTAATCAAGTCATAAATGATATAAACTTAAACAGAGGTAGTGGTCCTCAAGAAGAAATGCAAGTGGCTCTCAATATAGCATCTACAAGAAAAAATACATCATAAACTAGGACGATGGAGATGCACAAAATCGAATATTTTTTTAGTACAACATGAACTTTTCTTAGGGCAGGGCACAAACTTCGTTTTTTTCATAAATTTCTTCTATTTCTATAATTAAGTCCTCGTAGAATTTAAACTTCTGTCGTCTTTCTCCCCTCTTTCTTTCCATACCATGTATGGTCATTGAGAATTTACTCGGTCTCCAATGAAACATGATGTTTCCAATTTCACTCGCAAGATAATGCTCTTGCAAGTTTTTGAACAAAACCATAACATAAATCTGTGTTCTCCCAAGTATATTAAAGTTCAATTACAATTTTAACGAATATAGTTAATTTTTTCTCAAAATTTCACATCATTTCACCATCTGGAAAATTTCCCGATTCATACATCTGTTACTTAAACCAGTTGGTGTATTATTTTGCTCGTGCACCACTGAATCTACCTAACTACGCAAATAAAAGGCTACGAAAAGAAAAGTCAAAGGGTCACATCCGCTCAACACATGCAATCAACCCAATTTATTTTGTACAATTAAATGTAGGAATTAGTATGCTTAACCCCCCACCCCACACACACTCACCGCAAACACACAACAATGCCACCACATTGTGCCATTACCATCAAATTTACAAAAGAAGAGCGGACAGATGTAATTGCCTCGTCAAATAGCTTGAAGTGTGCAATAAAACTTGCAGCATAAACTGTATCTGTTGAATATTCCCAGTCCATGACTTTAGGGCATTTAGGCTAATGCCTCTGATTGACTGTTACTGAATCTTAGCATGCTCTCTTATCGATTTTAATTATTTTATTGCTGTTGGCACAGGTTGGCAGCGGGTTGAGGTACATGCGTTTTCCAAATTTGAGAGCGTCTGAGGAAGCAACAACCACCTCATGTGCCAAAAAAGGTACCAAAAGATACCCAGTGTAAATACAAGAGAGAAGACTTTGACCCTATGTTTACTAGCAACTCGATACATGATCCTGCAGTTAGTGTGCTTCTTGCACTGTCTCAGCTCAAGAAAGTCCTATCTTAAACTAGAGTCGGCTAAATAGACAATCTTCTTCCTCTCCAGTAGATTAAGAGTCATCTCCAAAGTCAAACCGCAAAAGCTCACTTTTTAGTTACTTCATTCCATTACTCTTAGTCTTAAGTCAATTTGTTTTTCATAACTGGTGCATCTAGCAGATGATAAGTATATTTTATACACTTATTTGGGGTCTAAAATAGTGATATTTGATCATTTTTCTAACAAAATATATCATAATTTTTTGTATTTTATGTTATATGGGTAAAACTCAACGGATGAATGAGGAACTGAAAGAAAGAAGCGAAAAATTGTGAAAAATGACAAAATCCAAAGTTTGAGGACCAAATTGAAAATATTCAATAGTTGATTCGGACGACAAGACGATACTTCAAAGATTGCTAAGAAACAATTGGATGGAATTAGAACTCAAAAAAGAATGAAATATTATCAAAATCAATTTTCAATCGCACAAGTTATATTTCAGATTTTTATCTGAAAATTGAGACCCATTTTTTGCATAGTAAAAGTCCGAATTGGGAAAATTCTATTTCTAGCAAAGTCGTAGCCCTTTGAGTTAGATTTTCAACGAACTTGAATCGACTCAATAGGATATCGGAAGAGAAAATTATGGTCAAAATACTAATTGCTGTGCAAAGATAAAAAATCCGCTCGCGCGAATGGAACTTTCCTTATTCGATTGTAACTCTTTTGGAAACTAATTTGAACGTGATTTTTAACCAATTTTTTACTCCTACAAATACATAACAGCAGAATACATATGTGGGACCTCTCATATACATCTCATACTCCAATATTCATTAATTATTATCATCAAAGGAGGAGAATTCATAGTTTTTGTGAGATAATTGAAGGAGACTTGCAATAATTCAATCAAGTGAATATTCAAACTTGATTTCTGGGCAAAGAAGAGAAAGCACAAGTGGAAATTCATCATGCAGCCATTAAATATATTCAAGATTTCAAGATTCATCATCTTCTCAATTAATCAAAAATCTGGGTTATATTTTTTCACTTAAATATGATTTCTTGTAATTTCGATATATTAGGCTAGTTTTATACATTGCTAGGATGAGATAAACCCTTGTTTTGAAAGAATTAATTATTTTGACGACTAGTATGTTTATTTTCTTGGATGTTTATTATTGTTTTCACCGACTTTTCAATTAATTAGCTACTAATTGAGATGATTTATTGGAATCTATTATTATTGAGAGAAATAATAGGTTTTTAGCTAAAAATAATAAATATTGTAAAGTCCGATAAGAGATAGAGATATACCTCTATATTTTACATTGTTTCATAGGTATTCTAGATCGTTTAATACATTTATCATGTTCGCGTCTCTCATCGAGAGATGAGAATGTCACATGAGGGGAATATATTTGATAATTATCGAGAGAGGTTTTCAATTAAATTAGAAACACTGACAGACAATATTGATTACAAATTGTCACTTTAATTAGTTGTGCTAAAAAGGATCAAAAGGGGATTGGACATCTTAGCAATACTTTCACATATTTGAAATCAAACCACTTAAATTGCTTTCTAGTTTAATCGATAATTTGAATATTAGTATAGAAAACTCAAAATCTACATGCTATTCGATTAATGTTATTATTAATTTGAACTCGATTAAATACTTAGTCTTCGTGGGTTCGATATTCATCATTATATTATTTGACCATGATGTCGTACACTTGCGGGTTTCCAAAGGACCAGCAGCCTTCACTAATTGTGCTCAAAACATCTCTTATGATTCTTCCAAATTCATCTTTAAGAGGCACTGCCTTGAACAACTCATGGAACTGCACATTTCTCTTTATGCCTCTAGTTATTTTCCTGCAACATCCATCTAACATTCTCATTTCATCTTATTCTACCTTCTTGCATTATCTAAAACAAAATAATATTTTATAGCTGAGCCATGCCACATCATTCAGAAGTCATCCAAAAAAATCTGCTTCTTAACGTTAGATTGAAATCCAGGGGTACAAGTCTTACTATGCTGTGCATGATACCCCAGAGGCCAAGAATATAGTCTTCCATTATACATTGTCATAAAATTCTTCTATAAAAGTAAAGTAATATTATAATGACCCGACCTCGCGCCGGAGCCGTTATCATATCGTACGTACTGTTCGCTTTGAGAGAGCCTAACTCATCTTACCCCTCATGACTTTTTGACGCGTCCCCCAGGACCTCCATCATATGGGAGACTTAAATTGAATCCTGATACCAATTGGGGCGCAGGGTCGGGTCGTTACAAATATACCGAGGAAGAATATCCACAACACTAACGGCCATCTAAATATGCTATTCAGATTCCAAATAATATAAATAGGACTGATTCCTTCAACTACCTTGGCACTAGACCGCTGAAATCAACTATTAATAGTCAACTTTCTTTACCTTATCATAGTCCATTATTCATCCATCAGATATGTAGTCAAATGAATTAAATTCATCCCAGTTCTAAAACATGTATGGAGATGAGATAAATTAAACTAAACCAAAAACCTTATAGTACTTTCTATTTTGCACACAAGCTAACAAAATATTTGAATCATTACACTGTTACAGGTGGCATACAAGAACAAATACAAACTATACATTCATGATTCAACTCTATTGGTAAAAGCCGGTAAGATCAGAATTAATTGTGGCATAAGAACACATATTTTGGCCAAAGGTAAATCTTTTTAGTTCTTCACTTATATGAGCTTAAACCTTTAAAATGTCTAATTCTCCAGCACTGCTTGAAATAATTGCAATGATGACATTCTGATCAGTTGATCAATTAAAAGAATATTTTAGATGTACTATTCAGTCCCAAATAATTATGAAAATTTAATAACTGACCTAACTGGAGTTCCTGGTGAATAAAGTGGATTCTTGACAACATATTCAACATACAAGTTATAAATGTACTTCAGGGATTCCCTAAGATCTCCAGTCCTCGGGTGGGTGACAAGGATGATCTGCAGCTCAAAAGGATCATTTTATTAGAAACAACCGTAAATAGAATCTCTATAAATAACTAGACATTCAGCTTACCTTAATCAATTGTAAGGGGCAGAAAAGCTTTTGTTTCATTAGACGCACCCAATGCAAAATTGCAATTATGCTAGTTTAATATGACGTGCACAATGCGTTAGTTCTCTCAATGGTGAATATTACTCCTAGCCGATTAAAATTCTAGTATAAATTTGTTAAACGGGATTAGTCAAATCCTAAAATGGATAAGAGTATTTGAAAAGAAGCATCAAAATGTCTACTTTAAAGATTCCAGAATCATTAAGAATAGTCAATAGATCATTGTGCGCCATGAAATAATAAGTCAGAACAGCTGAGACTTCTCCGCTTATCAGTCTCATGTTTGGGGATAAACCAAAAGAGTTAATCACATTAGCATTATAAACTGCAAACAGTATGTAATGTTTGTTCAGAAAATTATTAAATGTTCCCCTTAAGTAGAATGGTGATCGGAACCATATAACGTATACCTACATCTGTTCCCCTGTAATGAATGTAACTCGTACTCGTACAATTTCCAAAATGATACATAAAGTTGAGAATTAAATGTGGTGCTGCTCCCAGTGTTTTATCAAAAATCAAATGAATTAATTCTAGAAATCGCACATCAGATAACCTTAATTCCAGATGGACTCTCCATAAAACTCAGTTTATATGTATTCGTTCTGAAGCTGTGAAATGAACACCCTTGCCCAGGTAACTGTGGCACCCCGAGATTCCCTTTGTCAACGCTGCCAAATAGAACACCAAATTCAGGGGGAAAAATCCAATCAAAAAACACATTAAAATCGCTCGGTTAAGAAGAGAACTGACTGCAACCCATATCAACAAATACATGACAAATATCAATTGATCTACAAAAGAAGATGAGATTTTTCAAGAGAAAAAAGAAGGGTACCAAGTGGGATCCATTTTAGCGGTAAGGGATTTGAGAGAGAATAGGAGCCCAAACATGAGCTTATGGTCCTGCTGGGAATTGAGGGTTTTGAGGGGTCGATTCCATTCTCTGTAAAGCAAACAGACTCCATTTCTGTTGAAGATGTAGAGCATGTACGCATTATTTCCCGATGCTGTGGGTACTGGTGGAGATGGGCTGATCTCCGATCCGCCAAAAAATTGCATTTTTCTTCAGATTTGAGGAAAAATCCTAGATTCAAATCACACAAATTTGTATAATTGTAAGTAGCGGAAATTGATCGAAGAGTGATGACATGGATACATAATTTTTGGCGATAATGGTTCATGGATGTGGCCCCCACCCATTCGAGTGTTATTTGAACCAATGTGGCAAAAAAAAATTAGAGAAGTGCTACAAGTACGTAATATTATACATAATGGTATCCATAATTACACATGTCATTAGATCCAATCTTTAATTTAAATTTCACAATTTCATATCAACAACATAATTTTATCCACATCACATTGTGGACACTATTATTTACCCAAATTATGTACACATAGAATTTTCCAAAAAATTATAGTATACCACTAGCATTTTTCTTGATCGACGGGTAGTTTTTAAAGCTTTTGACTGTTAATTACTCGAGACGTTAAAACGGCGCCGTCTTTACTTGATTTGGGTTATAATTCCTGATTAACGTCCATAAAGGTTAAAACTTGCCCATTAATATTTGAATAGTGGGCACAAATTGTTTTTATTCATTCTAAATTATTCCAAAAAATGAAAACAAATCCTACTTAAAACAATTTAAAAATATAAAAATTCATCTTTCATACCACTCCCACTCCCACTCCACCCCTCAACTCAACACCACCACCACCGAGTTATTTTGACCATCAGAATGTTCACCAAAGTTGACCTCAAATTTGTGAACTAAAGTTACCTTGGGTAGCAAAGTAGAATTCGTCCATTTTTGGCTGCCCAAATTCGGCAAGCATACAAATACCTGCACCTCATATCCGCAACATTCTTGCACTTTTGTCACCATTTTGCCTATGGTTGAAGTCCACTGCGTTTGTCCCTGCCATCAAGCAATTTATGCCGAAATTGTCAAGAAATCCTACAAACCCTTAAGCAACCGCACACTTGTTGTCAAAAAATTCCCGCCCATATAGTATCGCTATCAAGTAAATCCTTCATGTATGACTTTCACCTCTATCAAATGCATACATTTCTCGCACATCCATACAAATTCCACATACTACTTGTCCAAATGCACTAATCACATTCGCAATCTTCTACTCTAGCCTTCACTACGATTGTGAACTCTTGAAGAAGTCATTAAATAAAGATGGTCCTCTAAAGGGTTCCTGTAGTGTTAGATAAAGATTGTCCTTTAAAAGGGCTCGCTGTAGTGTAATCAGTCTACGCCGTCCAACACGAGTTTGCTATTCAGTCCACGAGTCTTATGTGCAATTAATTGTTCTTTTGCGAATGCAAACATAAACGTATTTTACTTCAAAATAAATAACAAGAAAAATAGTCACCATCTTGAATCTTCTCAAATGCTTTAACCGTTGAAAAATGCTTTTTGTGCATAACTATTTACATAATGACGAGATGTCATTTTGATTCATTTAAATCCCATCATATTATCTATTGGTAAATCATTGCGTAAATTGTCATGTACATTTAGCACATCAGAATAAAAATGATGCTATTATCTTAGACTAATACAAAATTTAAAATAATAGGAATATTTTAAAATTACTTGGCATATTTGTATATTTATAAATACACACATTATGAACTCAAAACTACATCTTTATAAAAGAACATATTTTACAAAAATTACACCCCAGTAATTCAATCTTAATGCATAAATTATTAAAATAAAAATGGATAAAATCAGTTTCAACATCAACGTGGGATTATTACCAAAAGCTAAAGCTTTTGTTGTACAATCGAACAGCTCCGATAAATCAACCAAATAGAAATTTCTTCGAATAGCATAAACAAGAAACCAGAAGAAGGCGAACTATTTTGACTGTGATTCACCGGATGTGACAGTGATAGTTGGCTCGTCCTTTTTTGGGCTTGAAACGATCGTCTCTAAAGTTCCAGTGTTAACAAGCTCCAACGTCTTGTAGAACTCCTCAGGGAGGGGACCAGGTCGATGCAGGGGAATGTGCTTCGGGACTGGGGCATCATTCTCAATAACTTCACAATCATAGTCATCGGGAATGCCCCAGGGTTTCCACTCTGAACACAACTTAAACATATTTTTGTGCTATCAAAAATTGAGAATGAGAAGTAACAAATTATTCAAGATTAGGCAGATATAATTACAATACGACCATGAGACAGTTTCAGACAGAGAGAGGCTTAAGAACAAAAGTCTTGCCTTAATTAACTCATTTTCCTGCATATGACAGTAAATGCAAGAGGTACAAGAACAAAGATGACATAGACATTAATCAAGTCATTTAGTCGACAAACAACGGCAACACCAAAATCTAACTCCACTGAGCTTTATCGAGGTTTGTCCGAAGCATCAGATGCCACGTGTAATAACAAAGAATATTATGTGTAAAGTCGGGAGTTTTGAACAGTTAAAAAACAAGCTCCTACATAACTGATTCTTCAGCTTCAGTCACGCACCAGTCAATAGAACGTTACTTTCAGAAGGCAACTTCTCATAGCAATCAAAATTTGATCCAGAGGAAGCAGGTAGAGCATAAATCTATCAAAGAATATTATGTGTACAGTTGGGACTTGGGAGTTTTGAACTGGTAAAAAACCAACTCCTACATGGCTATAGTTCAACACTTCAACTTGATTCACGCCCCAGTTAACAAAACATAACTTTCAGAAGGCAACTTCTCACTGAAACTCAAAATTTGATCCAACGAAGCAGGCAGAGAATAAATTTATCAAAAAATATTATGCAAGTTCTCATTTTGTACTTAACAATATATCTGCATACTTTTGTCTGAAATTAATTGATTTTGACTTTTGCGCCTACCCAATCCTACTTCTTTTGATGGTCAATTGGTCATGCAAGAGGTACAAAAACAAAGATTACATAGACATTAACTAGGTTGTTTACTACAATCTAACCCCATTGACTTTAAACTCAAAGAGGAAAATTCCAATTACAGTGAAATGGTAAAACCAAATTTCAAGTAGTGAAAGTCGCTGAACAATTATTTGCACACTCAAGATTTGTTTAAAGCTTCAGATGACCACACGTAATATTTCTATACTTGTGGAGTTTGGAACAGGTAAATCTAGTTCGATTTGCTTTGCATTCAATAGAACATCATTCACAAAAGGCAACCTCTCACAACAATTCAAAATTTGATCAGCTGTCGCAGGCAGAACATAGATTTATCAAAAAAATGTTATTCAAGTACCTATTTTGCACTTAAGTATAACTACATACTTTTACCTGAAACTTAATTGATTTTAACCTTTAATTTTTGCAATTATTTTACTTCAAAATTATTTTTTATTTTTCGTTTCTTCCTCAAACTGTTCCCAATTGATTTGAACATAAAATCTAAAAGAATTTGCTTTTGGTGTTGCTTAATACAGAGATTTGAAGTAATTCTACAACAAGAATTGGTTTTTGTATATTGCAAAATGCTTCGAGAGAACTTGAACATCAAGGCAAATTCATATTACTCTTGGTTGGATCAATTCCATTTATTTTTTCCTGTTTGAAATTATTTCTGATAAGTTAATCACATAGTATGATAGTTACATCAGAAAAACGAATTATTATTGTTATATAATATCTTATCAACAATTTGCAAATCCGAATTTCAATCCAAAAAGAAAAAATAATCCGAATTTGAATTATTCCCTCAAAACTTGCTCTCCGTTCATAACCTTCTCAATTTATCTTGTTATAAACAGTTAGATAAAAACGCATTTATCAGAAAAAATCACCCGATTTGATTGGGTTTAAACATACCGTTCATGTGTCCGACGAGCTTGAGCTCATCTTGCGCTTCTTCGATGAGTTCCTCGACCTGGCCGCAGCCTATGCGCTTCTCAATGACCTCCCAATCCTCTTCCTCCTGGCAAACCTTAAGCCGGTGACGCGTGAAGCTCTCTACGGCCTTCCTGTATCCCTCATCCTCAGGCACTACCTTGATCTCTTCTAGGGTTTTGGAATAGAGGCCAATAAGGACCTCTCGGGCGTTGGGCACCACATCGAGACCGACGATCCCGGTCGTCTCCTTCAATCTAGTCATCATCATCGCCGGCCGCACCACCCTCTGGAGAAACATTTTTCCTACACGGAAATGTACGTATCTCGGTCCAAACTCGCTTTAGACTCGGCTCGATAACTCGGTGACTCGCTTCAAGCTCAAGTAAGATCAGTAACGAGACTGCCAATTGCGAAACACCAGTGAGTGAGAAAGGTTGAGTTTATTATTTAGGGAATTTAGCGTTATTGGTCCCTAATCTTTTCCTATAGTGAAAAAAAAGGTCCATAATGTTTGTTTCATAGCATTGACATGGCTGATCTATGCGTTTGGTGTGCAAATTGTCCTTTTTTGATGTAAACGATCGATAATGCTCTTAATTTTAATTAAGAAAAATTGTAATTGATTCGCTAAACTTTGCAAAAAGTGTAAACGGGTAACATGCCTTTATTTTTAGTTATTCAACAAAAAACAAAAGCAATGAGTCGGTTTTTTTTTTTATTAAATGATTGGTCGAATTGATAACACGTGTAAATTATCTTCTTCTTGTTTATGAACTAATAGTTTGAAATAACTTCAATTTAACCTAATAATTAATTAACTAATGAATTAAGAAAAGTACTGTTTTTACGATTAAGTAATTGCACTATTTAAAAATCTAGACCTTTATTTTAAGGTTAAAAAAAATGTCACGAACTTTACCTCAAATGCTTTTATTAATTAAGTTTTTCTTTACTAATTATACGTATTAGAGCTCTAACTATGCTCTTGGTATTTTTATTTATCTTTGATTAAAAATAAAGAACACGTGTAAATTAATTTTGAATCTATGGCCTTGTATGGGAGGGATTAAAATCGGATTAAAATTGAAAATATAGCCGTTATTGTTGACTTTTATTAGACGGGTGAGACCCAATAACGACCATATTTTCAATTTTAATTGGATTTTAATCACTCCCGAACAGGGCCTATATTTGTACGTTAAATAAAAACACAATAAGATGGATTTAATGTCATGAAATTATATACCTTGTTTTTGTTATTTATTTATTTTTATTTTTATTCATGTTTTTCACATTACAAAGCAAATACATACACTTAAAGCACGACAATCTTGTTGGAAAAAAATGAGGTGATGGTTGACTTTGGCATAAATTTTGAGTGGGATCCGTTTGCTTAATTTGGAAGATCAACATTGATTTGTATTCTCCTCCGTGAGAATATCAAAATCATGTATTTACTTGCCAAAAATGAAATTCGGGTGAACGAGAAATTGGAGTTTAAAGTGGGCTATTGGAATATGGTTTATGTTGGATGGAAAACTAAATTTGAGTTTATCCCACATAGAAAGTTGATGAAAGCAAGAATCACTTTATATATGGCTACATTTTGCAAGTGTGTAATCATGTGTAGCATAGAGGCTCTCTCCACGTACGCACGCATGGGGGTGCAAATCACGGATCGAAATAGGCTTCAGACCTTGAACTTGTGTACGGGCGCGATCTACATTATAGTTTCAAAACACACGAAATTGTCCTCTGTCTGCATACCTATTTTACTGTTTGTCAAGGTCTTGGTAGTGATATTGTTAAGATACTAAGTCAATTCCCCGAAATTGAATTTGTAGCGTTCGGACTCTATTGGTTTACCGTTGCATCTTGGGAAACAGACGTGTAAGTGAAATCTAAAGTACATACGGCAAGAGAGCGAATTTGTTTTACTAAAATTGTGTTCACACAGGCCTCGAATTTTAAAGTCCAACTGAATTATTTATTCTCTGTTTAGATTATTTGTTCACAAATTATTTTTTATAACAAATCTTACTTTTTTTCTTATGAAAAATTTGATTGACACCACTACAGTTCAGTATTTAATACTCTTACGAGGACCAATTGTGCACTAAATATATAGGTTAGGAATGTCTATGTCCAGAAACAAACGTTAGTGAAGACTTGCTCACTAAAGGCAAAGGATAGGGATCATTAGCGCTAAATCCCGTAGAGTTTGGGTTAAAATGTGTTGTTAAGGTTGGATAAAGCGCTAGATTGTGTTATGGTCAAAGTTGGGTTGTTGAGGCTTGGGCTTTGTCCAGGATTCTATTTACAGTTGGGCCATAGTTTATGTAAAGTGGAAATTCTACCACACACCTATGTTATAATAAATATTTAAAATATACTTTCAACTTTTTTTTTAACCATATATACTGATTTTTGTAAAGTATAATAGAAATGTAAAAAGAAGGCTGGTCATTAATTTAGTCTCCAGTAAACAGTTGGTCATTAATTTAATCTCAAGCAAACACGCCTTAAAAACACAAACTTAACCAACAAAATCCCTAAAATGGCATAAGTTCTTTTCTTCATCCAAGGTATCCGCCCCAGACCTTCTCCTGCTGAAAATACCATCTAAGAAAGAATCATAAAAAGGTAACCTCCCAAAATCCCTAAAATGGTGTTATTTTTTTATTTTCATACAAGTAATCCGCCCCAGATCTTCGCTTTGCTGAAATGAGCTTCTAAGAGAGAACCCTAAACCTAAAGAGCAAATAGACCATTTACAGATATATTGCAGATATATATTTTCATGAAAATGTATGCAAATCCAACTTTTGATGCTGATTTTCCGTTGATTAGTGCCTTACCCGCAGTATAAAGCCATTGTTCGAGGCGTAACACCACCACCCGCTTTCTCAAATATTACAATCCCCCTTTTTCTCAAAACTTCTACCATGGCAACTGAAATAAATATGCCATATATGGACTCCGTATGGTTACGACAAAACGAAGAAGGCAATCCAATCGCGGTGGCCCGAAAACGCCGTTTGTCAATGGGTTTGGCTACAGTTTAAAGTTATGACGTTTTTGCTATGTTTTCAAATTAATGTTATGATAATTTTCTTATACATTTTGACGGTGCAGTGGGATGGTATTCATGTTAAAGTCATACCAATTTAGTTGAATATATTGTGTTTTTTACTCACAGCAAGCATTTGTGCACCACGTCAACATGAAAATGTGTCGTAATGATTGGACACGGGTTATTAATTGTCAGCAACCAAGCACCTTGGGTTAATATTAATTTTTCGACAATCTATGATATTTGTTTTTGAGCTCAAACAACAAAAACAAGAAAACCGGTTGTAAGATTTTCGGTTGAATAGACAAAAGATAACGTGCCCAGTTAATTCGTGGATGTACCAATGGCATGCATCACCAACTATTCTCACATACATCAACTATGCTAGTGGTTATGTGCATATGTCATAGAGCTTTTTTTTTTTTGCAGAAAAGAGTGTATTCAAGTTCTCGTTCATGCACAACAACATGTCAAGGAAAATTAATAAACGATGGACATTCAACAAAAATAAATCAACATCATGTAACCTTCATTTTATTTTGAGGGTCAACCAAAAAACTCATATCGTAGTCTGAAAGTCATACATTTTCATTCATAGAAGGTTTTGCATCAAAAGCCAAAAAAAAAAAAAAAATGCACAAAATTTAAATATGTAAATGGAGTCTTTGTAAACTAATATCAATGATTGAATTTTGATATCTGCACTTCCGTTTCCTCATATGCAAAGCGGGAGGCTGCTTGCAAGTCCTTTTATTATGACATTTCCCTCCACAACGTCCTCATTTTGTTGGACTAATGTCTCAAGCATTGTACGCCTTCTAGAATTCTTTGGTCGCCCAGCTAGTCTCTTGGTCTTAGGTGGGAGGATATGATTATGACACACATTATTCGCATTTACTACAAATACGCTTATTGCATCCATTCTTGCACAATGGCAAAATAAATCATTTTTGTTGATTAATATATTGAAATATAGCTTAATTCTATGCAATTTATGTTTTGCAGGATAAGTGATGAATGTGGCGGAAATAATGAGAAATAAGTGAAAAATAACCAGAATGGAAGAAAGTGAAAGTTTAAGGACTAAAGTGCAAATACTCAAAAATTATGTCGGGACTCACGACGAAGGTTCGAGAGTGCTAGGGGTCAATTGGAAGCAATTAGAAGTCAAAAAGGAATGAAATATTATCAAAATCAATTTCCAATTCGCACAAGATATATTCCAGATTTTTAGCCGAAGATTGAGACCCATTTTTGGTATAGTAAAAGTCCGAATTGGAAAATATGTAATTCTAACAAAGTTGTATCTCTTCGAGTTACCTTTCCAACGCATCTTGAATCATCTAAATCGAATATTAGAAGAAAAAGTTACAACCAAATTATTGATTGCTGTGTAGAGACAAAAAATCCGCGCACGAAATGAACTTTTTTTATTCGATTAGAACTCTTTTAGAAACCAATTTGGACGTGATTTTCATCTAATTTTCGACTCTTACAAATACTTAACAGTAGAATACATATGGAGAAGGCCCCCATACACAATTCTTTTCCTTTTTGGCTCAAGAAACTCATGGAGAACTAAAACCCTTGGTGAATTTACGAAGGAACTCGATTGGAATTGGTGATTTTATGTCTTTTATTCATTTAATTTGATCTTTTCATTGTCGAACAATGCTAAAATTTAGATTTTTATTCTCTTGAATTTATATTGAAATCGGTTTAATATTTACAAGATTTTTCATGGATTCAGTCATACTTTTTCCACTGTTCAATCAAACTATTTATTGAGTTTCAATTTCAATTACTTATTATTGAGATTGGTTTAACAATTATTATATCTTTCATAGATCCAGCCATGCTTCTTCTATCGTTAAATTAAACTAATTGTTGAATCTTAATCTCAATTTCACTTTATTGATGGATTGATTACTGCCTTATGCTTGATGTATATGGTCGATCTTTGATCTTGTTCCAATAAAATTGTGTGAATATGTTTTAACTCTAAATTCTAGAATTACATTTGTAAATTAAATTGATTTTCACGATATTTCTTCCGATTAGAGTGTCGGGATGAAAGCTTCTAATTGTGTTATAAAAATGAATAATTGATATGATTGATCCAATCCAATTGAGGGAATTCCAACGCTTCACCGGGCTTCGAATTATTGATTTTAATTTCACGTTTCAACATTGAATTTTATTACACATTTGAGAGAACAATTCAGCCTTTTTGATCCTTTAAATATTCTTCCATCTCCCTGTGGATACGACACTCCAAATCTGTGCTACAACTATCGCGTTATTCTTTGGGGGTAATCAACACAATTAGATGATATTAACACTATATGCAGCCTCAAAATCATCACGTAGGAGTATCTTGTCAATTCGGATCGATTCGATCGAAAGAGAATCGATTCAAAACTTTCGGGTATTTAATAATGGAACCGTCGGGTCCAAATATAATTATGGAACCATTCGGATTCGGTTCCGTTCGGATCGGATCGGATCAGATCGGGTCCGTTCGGTTCCGTACCATAATTAAATTTTTTTAATATTTATAGCAATACTACATAAATACAACTAATAACATTTCATTCATAACTTTTACTAATTAACGTAATCCAATTCAAAAACATATAAATAACTAGCCGTCCAATAAGATTAATTCAATTCATAAAAATACGAAAAAGTAGATATTAATATTACAGCAACACTACATAAAATATATTCATTTGCTTCAAATTAAAATGGGCTATTGGGCTTTAAAAATGATTTAGGTTTTAAAATTAAAATTATAAAATAATCTGATTTATTTAATTAATTTGCTAATTTGTTTAGAAAAATTAAAATAATTTAATTAATTTAATATAAAAAATAAAAAAAAATTATTTAGTTTCAGTTCTTATTCGATTCTTCGATTCTTGGTCTAGACCCGAGACCCGGTCTAAACCCATCGGTTCTCGATTCGGGTATCCGTTCGGGTATTTAATTTACGAAGAACCGTTCGGTTCGGTTCCGGTTCGGTTCGGTTTGGGACTTTTGGACACCCCTACGTAGGAGGATCGAATGACATACATTTTTTAAAAAGGGTTGCGGATTACGTATATGGACATATAAACAATTATGAAAATGAGTTGAATTATATAGAGATTAGAATATGTAGTGAATATATTCTTATTTTTCTGGAACTGTTTCTACCCACTGTGTACATTTGATAGACATGGGGGAAAAAGCGCATAAGTGGTGGGTATAAACATTTTATTTTTTGTTCACAGAACCATGATTTCAAATATTCAATGAAAATCAAAATAATTTCTTACACTAACATATGATTCATTCACGTCATCACCGGCTGGACATTGCATTCACGTTTCAGATTCAAAATATTCAAATATTAGTCAACTTATAATTATGGATTTATGAATTAAAATGTAAAAAACCCAACAATATTACAGTTTTTTCAAATCAGATGCAAAATACAATATTTTACCTTGGATATTTACACGTTCAAACATGTAAGATCCATCCAAAATGTCGCCGGAACCTGGGGATATAGAGGAAATGTAACGGATGAAATTGGTCCTGTTACCCCACCATCGATTTTTTTTAATTTGTTCTTCGCTTTTGAAATGTACTAATGACAAGGCGTGTAAAACAAGTGGATTCAATATGTTCAGTTTTTTGAATTTAATATTTCTATTTAGGAAATGTATTAATGATAAATGTGAAAATAGGTAAATTCATTTTGGGTCCGTTACAAATAGTTGGATGATATTGTTTTTGGAATGAAGTATATGTAAATATAAAATTTATATCATCCAGTATTTTCTAAATTTATTAATGTTATGTAGTAAATCAAGAAATATTTTGTTTGAGTGATGCAGTTACGAAAATTTCCCGTATGTAAACTTATGATATGCTGCACATGCAAGTAGATTAGTAGGCATATATAATGGAGTAATCTTTGAGAAATAGTGATTAATCCTTGGGAAAGTTTGACAAATAAAAATAAAAAATCTCTCTCAATATTCTACCCCGTCTTTTTTTAATACCATATTACTGTTTTCCTCATTTTTTTTGCACTCCATGAAACACGATATGTTACACGCATTCCACCATACTTGTTTAACTAATGACACTTTTAATATAGTGTGTTATAATGTGTTAATTTAATGGTAAAGAGGCGGATATGGGACGGGTCGATCATTCCCACCCTATACAGTCGAGTATTTTTGTTACCTTACCTCATCCTCCTACCCTGTTAAAACGGGATGAGAAGAGCTCGGGACGGGGCCCATTTATCGCCCCATTTATTTATTTTATGTTTTGTTTTTATTTTTTTATGTCTTTAATTAGTAAATATTATTACTTTTTTCCAATTTGTTAGAACAACTTATGTTCTCTTTAAAAATGATAATTAATCTTTTATTTTTGTTTAATAAAAAACTTAAATTTAAAATTAACTTTAAACATGTGACAGTAGTCGAGCGGAGACTATGTTTTCCATACCCTTCCCGTACCTACTTCGGGGCAATGACCCACACCCCGTCCCCACCCCATTTACCTGGTTAGGCGGGTAATCCACGTTTCATTCGGGGCAGGACCCCACGAGTATCGGGTTGAACGGATCTTTTTGTCATTCCTAAATTGTTATACACATTCTACCGTTTCCTTCCAGCGCCGTCAATACTTATAACAAATTGTGTTACACTTTCGTAACACTCAATCTTACTCGTCATCATCACCACTTGTAATGTAGTACGTTACATTGTCGTCTCCATGACTTGTAGTATACATATCCACACACACATTGGGCTAAGGAATAAAGGGGTTTCTTCTCCCCAATTCATGATCACAATAGCAGATTCAAGGATTACGATGGATTTAATGGAGGTAGTAATGGTCTTGTGGATTTTTATGGAGGCCACTGAGTTGATGGTCATGGGCGGATGGAGGGTGGGCTGGATCGGACTGTAGCCCATATCCATTTTGAAGATTATTTTTTGTGAAAATTACAGGAATCTCTTCTTTTCAAGATTCAAGTTCAAAAATCAGATGTCAAGTTTTAATTTTCAAAAATCAAATATTTTATATATAGATACATGTTTTTTATATTTAATTAAATATTAATAATAATATTAAGAGCTCGTTTGGTGCACATTAAAATGAGAGAATGCATTTTTTTGAAGTGATGTGATGGAGAATATGTGGTTGAAAAAAGAAAGAAAAGTTATTGATATGATAGAAAATATTATTTTATTGAAGAATGTTTGATTGAAAATGAGTAGAAAAATGAGAATGAAAAAAATAATGTGGCTCAAACAGGAGCTAAGAAAATTAATATATATACACCCCACCTTCCCTAAATTAATTTTCAACCCTAAATTCACGTTCCTCTCTCTCACTCATTCCCCACCCCCACCTCCACCTCATTTCCCCAAACCCATTGATCCCCAACCCAGTCATTGCAACACCACCCAGCTCCGATTGTTGACGTCACAACCACAAATCACTAAGGTACTAACTCCGATTCCATTTTCCATTAGACGACCCGACTTGTCCTTGCTTCGATTCAGGCTCGTCGACTACGTTGATTTTGCGTCGATTTTGCGTTGATTAAAGGCTTCAATTCTGCGTTGATTTTGTGCACTAAAACTTCGCATCTTCACCTTCGCAGACTGCTACAGATTTGTAGGTGGTTATTGTGTTTGTGGATTTGAGGTGGCGTGAAGATGGCGGCCACGCCAGATTTGGATAATTTTTGTTTGTTGTTGAGGGTATCCATGGTGTGATGATGTTTAGGTGGTTTTGTGGATCTAATAATTTATATGGTGGTGGCGGCGATATTGTTGGTGCTGGAGATTGTCATGGTTTTTGGTTTGCCGTCGATTGGTGAGGCTGTGTTGGCGATGTTAGTGATGGTAGTTGTAGTGAGTTGCCGGCTGTGGTAGCAGCGGCGAAGTAGGGTTAGGGCATGTAAGACGGTAGTGGTGGTGGTGGTGGTGGTGGTGGTGGTGGTGGTAAGGTGGTGTTGTATAGTCTATGTGACCAATGCTGTGACCCGAGCCATGTGCTATAACCTGAGCCATGTGCAAAATATTCTATGACCTATGTTGTGACTATCAACAAAAACATGAGCCATGCGCAAAAATATTTTGTGACATGTGCTGTGGCCATTTAAAATAAACCCGTGACTATCAACAAGAACTTGAGCCATGTACAAATATTGTGTGACATTTTCTGTGGCCATGTAAAATAGCATGGGACTATGAACAAAATCGTGAGCCATGTGCAATGTATTTTGTGAGTGTGCTGTGACTATTCGAAAATAACACGTGATTATTAACAAAAATGTGAGACATGAGCCTTATCATGTTATCAACCATTATAAACAAACAACCATGCATTGTGATTTGTGACTTGGGCTGTAACTTGTGACTTATGACTTGTGACCTGGGCTGTGACCATACAACAGATAAGTTGTGACCATCAAACGCGGACGATGTGCTGATTGTTGTCACAACCGTACAAAAAAAATCATGTCAACTGTACCAAAAAAATATGGCGGAATTGTCACCGGAATATTCGTCGGAGTTGGAACAATTTCCGGAATCGGAGCAGTCGTTAGAACAGTCACCAGAATCGGAGCGGTAGGAGTGGTGGAGGTGAAAGTGGGTTAATTATATTATATATACAAATATTTATATATATGTGCATGTATAGGTCAAAATATTTTATTTTTGAAATGTGAAAGTTGTTTTTTTATTTATGAAATAATTTATAGTAAAAGTAGGAGAAATGAAATTTTCCCTTATGTTTTTTTTCAGTTCTTCTTTTTAAATGGTTTTCTTCTATTTTATTGGTTGATTATAGAGTTGTGAATGGCTAATAATGTACTTAATTTTTAAGTGTTAAGTTGAATAACTATAGAAAATTCATCGTATTTATATGGTTGCACAATCAAACTAATAAGAAAATATCATTAAAAAGTGATAAAATGTCGTGAATTATATCTTGATAATCGTTTATATAGTCATCAAGGGTAAAAAATATTGACATAGTTATGAAAATGCAAAAGATGACTGTGAAAAATGTAAAAGTCTTGGTTTTCTTTGAAGGGTTGTGATTGACTTAAAAAATGATTGTCTTTTTTTTGAATCTATTTGATTAATTTCACATAATAATAGTAAGATGAAAATAGGGAGTTTGTAAATTTTTAAACATTTTTCATTCAATTTTATGATATTATTTGTGGCTTGATTTTATATTTATAATGTTACTACTTGCTTAATCAATTGCATTTTTATTCCGCATTTGACATTTTAAAGCCTTCATTTTATAATATTTAGATTCACACTCCTCAATTTTATTCTACTATACAACTAGTAAGTACTTCGTTTACCACCACGTCACTAATTTTTTTATTTATGTGCTAATTACTGTTGATAATAATTAATGCAAAATAAAATTATTAAATTATTTTTGCCTTGCTATCTTCTTTATATATAAAATTACTATATTGATCAATCCTCCCTAACATAAATCTTGGATCCGTGATGATTGGCGGTAGCGGTGAGTGTGGAGCAAGGGTCATAGGGTGGTAAAAGGAAGAGATAGGGGTGGTCAGGTAGGATGGTGGCGACGAATGTTGGGATGGTGGTGGTGATCGACGTCGGTGATGGGATGGACCGTGGCGGCTAATGTATAGGATATTGTTTAGGGTTTGTGATTGAAATTTTATTTAGGCTGCGATCAGAAAATAAAATCAATAATTTAGGAATAAATATCAAGGTATAGTAATTATAGAATTTGAAATTAAATTTGGTAGTTGGTCGATTTCCTCTTAATCCTTCAACACATATTAAATAAAAATAAAATTTTTAGAAGATTCTGATGAAAGCTGATTAAATATGTGATTAAAAATTTGTGGGTCAGGGGCGGATCTAGGGACTGGCCAGCCTCTACTAAACTCCGTCCTTCCAGCCCAGATCCTAAGTAAAAAAAAAATAGAAAAAAAGTTTTTTTATGTGTAATTTATTTATTTATTATTATTATTTGCTTTTTAGCAAGTGTCCAATTTTTTTTGGATCCGTTCCTGTTGTGGGTAATATGAAATATGTGGTTAAAATTAATTATTGATTTTGACTTGTATTTTAATTAAGTATTTAAGCTGCACCAAATATGGACATAACTTAAACTAATCAAACATACTTTCTATCCATATATTTTATAGGACTCATATCTTACTACTAACTTTATATTCACGCCTTACATATTGCTCATAACTTGTAAGTATTTTATATCACTACTGAACAAGCACGTAGTAACTAGAGCACGTTTTGTTTAGATATTAGGTATTATTATAGCTTTATAAAGGTCGTAACCAGATGTATAAAGTGAGATGTATCAATATATATAAATAAATAATAATTCTACTTGTACATACGGGATTGACACTCTGGATGACACCCCCTTACATAGGGGTTCACGTCAAATAAAAAAACCGCGACCCCCTATACGAGGAGGTATCAACTCCGAATGTACAAGTAAAACTATTTATAAATAAAAATTGGCTACTATGTGCTCAGAGACGGAGATGTGGGGGGAGGGGGAGCGATCGTCCCCCAACATTGTCCGCTTGTCCACTATTACTAGTTAATTTGTAATGTATTTTTCAATTTCGCCCCGCAAAAATTTTGACTCGTTCTCGCAAAATTTTGAAATTTTTTTTCCATTAATAAATTTTGACCAAATAACTTACACTTTAAAATTCAATAAAAGCCCAAATTCAATCCAAAACCATACAAAAATCATACTTAAATATTGACCAAATAACCATATAAAAATTTTAGACCTAAACAAAAGATCAAATAATTACTTATATAAATAAATAACCCCAATCCAATCCAAAAGCAAACGACTCATTTATGAATCAATTATCCAAAGAGAAATTCAAGAATTTAAGGTGTTTAAAGTTTCAAATGCAAAAATCAGGGACCAAATTTCAATCTTCAAAAATCAGGTACTATATAAAAACCCTAACCCTAATTTTTTACCCTCCACCCACTCCCCCTTCTCTCTCTCTCTCTCGCCTGATTTCCCCTCCCCCACTCCCCCTTCTCTCTCTCTCTCGCCTGATCTCCCCTCCACTCCCCTTCTCCTCCTTCACCTCCCCCTCCCGTCTCCCCCTCCCCCTCCCCCTCCCCCCCCCCCATTTTAACGAAATTTCAGCTCAATTTGTGGGCGATGATCAGATCAATTTTGTCACAGGCGTCTAAAATCTGGGTTCTCTTGGATTTTTCTTCTTTTGAGGGAATCAAAGTTCTTGCCTATATAATGCATAGATCCAGTCTTTCAGAACCCTAAAAAACTCAGAAATCAAAACCTACAAGTTTTTGCTTTTTGTAGAGTTTTAGGGTTTTTTTTTATTATTTTATATTAACTTTTGTTTTTGATTTGATTGATGGGTAAGTCGAGGGTGGTTCTTTAGGTTTTTATGCCCACAGAGACTGTCCTTTGTTGAACCCTTGCAAAAATTTGAAATGGGTTTCATTTTTTACGAGTTATTCTTGTATCTACTACGAAAAATGTTGTTGATCTTTGCTTATATTTGCAATTACTTTGCAATTTATTTCATTATTTAATGATTGAAGCTTTCTTAACTCCATTCAAATAAGAAGCCTTCATGTGTTCTGTGGCTGGGTAGTTTGTGTTGGTCCATCTGTGACCTGTGACCAAGTATCGGTGGAAGGCTGTGTAGTGTGTGACCAAATTTTTGTTAATATGTGACCAATTACTCAAATGTGACCAAATTTTTGTTAATCCGTGACCAATTACTTAAATGTGACCTAAAAATTTAATAATCTGTGACCTCGAAATAATATGTGACCAATTAATTTAAAAATCTGTGATCTCGAAATAATTTGTGACGTACAAATTTTTTGATATGTGACCTCGAAATAATTTGGGATAAAAAAATTTGACGATATGTGACCAGTAAATAAATCTGTAACTTAAAATTATGAATATGTGACCATTAATCACAAAATGTGACTTTATTATCTTTATTTAATAAATATTTTTAATTAATTAAATAAATACCTGATTTTTGAATTTTTAAACTATTTACCTTATTTTTGAATTGAGGTAAAGAAAACACCTTAAATATGATTTTTTCCCTTATCCAAAAGCATACCCACAGGCCACAACTCACAAAATGTCCATCTAACGTTCATGTTTTCAATTTGTATAGCGTTAGACACATAGATGGACATATTGTTTTTGTATCAACAAACTGATTATCTTTTTGGTCGGTCAATCTAACTTGCCTATTTTGGTACTCAAATCGTCGTCTTCAATCCTCTTAATTAAAAAAAAATTTCGAGGGCGGACACCGCAAGATTGAAATCCTGGTTATGTCTCTGTATGTGCTAGATGTGTCAACAAGCCTAAGTAGATCCTTGGCTAAATCTATAAATTAATAGAGTGGTAAATAGACACATAATCCATAAAAGATTATACGAGGCTTGTTGAAATTGCCACTGTAAACCCAATTGGACGATAAAAACGACGTGGTTTGGCCAATTTCAGGAATTCACTTTTCATGCCATTCTGGCTTTTTCCCCAATTACCGCATAACAATTATCCGAAGAGCTCCAAGTTTGGTCAAATGACTCAGTTAGTAAAGGCAGGTGGCAGCTGCGTTTGGTAGGGTATCGGGTGAAGGTTACTGCAGTAAGCTGGTAGATTTTGGAAACAGTGATTGGTCGGTTTGGAAAATTTGGTGGCTTGGAATTCAGGTACAAATTTGTCAACGAGATTAAATGAAAATTTTAAACCATTAATTTTAACCACTTAGTAGTAAAAAACATGTGAATCCCACGATATGTTGAATATGAAGTGTGTTCAAAGCTTAAATCATAAAATATATAAATTAATTTTCCAATGGTACCTGGATGGAATGTATGCACGAAAATAGCTCGAAATACCATTATAACAAAGTTCTGATCTAATGAGTAATTAAAAACTACTAAATCCCATAATTAGTTCTAGAAATTATAGCAAAACAAATGCAAAAGAGCATTAATGGTGTTGGACGGGGAACATTAACATATGCTTTCATCCCATACGAAATGGGAGGGTTCGGACAAGTCCAAATGTCCCCGAATTTTCTTGCCACTCAATCACCGCCAACGCCACTGCCACTGCTGTTGCCGCTGGCATTGAAGGTTGAGGTGGAGCTGGTGGAAGTCCAGGGCTGTGTTTGCAAATCACTTGAGTGAGCAGATCCATTATTAATCACGCCTAGCTCTCGAAACCCTCTGAATATTTCTTCTGACATTGAAACATTTGGAATCAAGATATCATCATCTTCATCTTCATATTCAACTTCAACATGCTCCTCCAGGACCTCCACCATCTCGACATCTTCATCTTCGTCTTCATATTCAACTTCAACATGCTCCTCCACCATCTCGATATATTCATTTTGCGCGGGGTTTTGGCCTTCCACGAGTGGTGTATTTGGAGAAAAGCTGGAGCTGGAAGCCGGTGATGAAGATGAAGAGTTTGGAAGACCTATAGGAATATTTGTGTTAGTGCTTGGCTCGCTGGAGGTGGTGGCCGGAGAAATCAACCTGGTCCGAGTGCTTCTGGAGAAAGAGTTCCGTTGGTTCGGCCGAGGATGGGTATGTTCACCAAAGTCGGACACCACAAAAAGGTCCGGATCTGTAGGGTTTATCTCCACATGTTTCCTTGCAGCGCAGCCTTTTGAGGTGCTGCATCTATAGTAGTTTCTGTTGAATCCAACCAAAACAAGTATACAATTAATTAACTATTCTTGATTACTTTATTTAATTATCCGACAAGGATATGATTTCCGTACACGGTATTAGACATGATTTGATATGAGTATTAACCGTATAAACCGTTAATAATTACTTGTTTTAATTATCTGATAATACTTACCCGGACATGTTTCCGTACACAGTACGAGGCATGATTCGAATACGGATATTAACCATAAAGCGGATAGTAGAATGAATAAGATTAAAATGTAAAACGACAAAACCTTGGATACGGGGATCCCTTGATAGGCTTTCGGCCGTATTTTCGCCATGCCCATGAATCAGCATAGATTTCCTCTGGTGTCATTATTCGAACCGCCATTTTCTGCTGATTTCTCCTGTACAAAACAAGTGAATTTTATCTTCATCTTTAGATACATAGATGTTATGTTTGTGTTGCTTTTTGTTTGGAGATACATGGAATGCAAGATAATGATACCTTTTACGGGGTCGACTGGGCTGAGATTTCGTCTTTCGAATTCTGGGAGAAGAACGAATTATAGGATTCTCCGCCGGCATCTGTAAATTTCCGTGCTGTTGTTGCATTTGATAAATTCCTTGTTGTAACTGAATCTGCCGTTGGTTTTGGAACACTTGACCAACAGGAAAGGGTTTTGTTGTGGTGACGGTCATTCCCGAGGCAGCAGCAGCCAGGGACATATCGATGCTGAATTCTTTGCAGAATTCTTCTAAGCCCTCGAAAGCTCCATCTGGTCTGTCTTCCTTAAGGCTAGGAAAAACAAAAGAAGTATCATCATCTAAGAAGGTGGACATAGAGCCAGAACTAAGAAAAGGGCCTTCTGCAGGTGACATGCTAATGTTGTTATCCGGAGTGGTGGTGGTGGAGGCAGCAGCGGTGCAGCTTTTCACCACCGCAAATAGATCCCAGTCATTGTCCATAGAAAAGTCTGCTCAAGTAACTCAATTTAGTGTTCTTGCTTAACACTAAACGTTCCAATCCCTACTGTTCTTTTATATTGTAGAAGGCTATATATATAGAGAAGAAGAGTCTTTATTTTTATAGTGAGAAAGAGGAGAGAGAATTTTTTGTTTTGGTGATATTTTTCAGGTGAAAAATAAGTCATCCTTTAACATTGACTTTGTACAAATGTCAACTCATAATAGGGCAATATTGAGCTTCCACCAATGACCAATGGCTCCTCTTCTCATATTTATTAATTTTGGCATTTTTTCACCTAATCATAATTTTTTTTTTTTTTTTTGAAGATTGTCTTACCGTATCCTTGTGTAAAAACTTGAGCATAATTCCAAGTTTAATTAATACTTTCGACTAATGAGTTAGAGTGCTCAACGATAATGAGTTGGGATGGTATTTAATGAGATTAGTTACATTGATTTTGTGGCAACTTATCATTAATCACTTTGACGAATTTTATAATTTAGGCAATAAGATTTTGTTAATTTTATCTAACACCATCAGTACATTAATCTATGTGGCATTATGCCCCTGTTTGGCCCTCGTTATTGTGCATTTTTATGGTTGAAATTTTTTGGAATAGTCATTGATGGGAGAATGTGTGGTGGAAAAGTAATCAAAAGTTTTAGATTTGTGTTTAATATTATTTTATTTGATGAATGTGTGGTTGTAATGAAGAGAGAAAAAAATTTTATATAATGTAATGAAATTTAATGGGGGCCAAACAGGGACTATATGACAGACTTAATTAAAGTAATAATTATGTAACTCATTGGATTGGACCTTTCAATATTTTGTCACTTAGTGTCACCTTAATTGATTTGTAACCCCAGATATAAATAATGTTACTCATAAAATTTGGTTGGGTCCAGTTTTCGATATCTGTTGTTGCATTATTAAGTGTCGATTGGTAGTGTTTTTAAATGCGTATAAATTGTGGGTCATATTAAATGGAGAAATGCTATTCATCCCCAGTGGGGATGCATCCTCAGTCTATGTGGCGTTAATGTGGCATTAAATGATATGTGAAATTAAATAAGTCATTTAATTTCACCTATCATTTAACTAATCATTTACATCCACATAGATTGGGGATGCATCCCCATTGGGGATGAATAGCATTTTTCTATGAAATGTGTGAATAGAAAGTTGTGAGTCAGAGTAATATATAGATAAAAATATGTTTAACCAATTTAAATTATGGTTTAAGCTTGCTAGTTTTTGAATTGTAAATGATATCACACTTTTCTCATAAATTTAACCTTATTCTCTTACTAATATTTATTAACTTCTTATCCTTATCTTACAAGAATGGATTTTCTGAAGGGCGTAGGGAACATGGGATTAGAAGACAAGAAATTAACAGCAATTTAAGTTACCGTTGCTAGCCCAATTTATTTATGAGTAATGTTATTTATAGTCGCTTATTGTAGCAGTCGCTCTATGTGGCACACATATGTCAAGTGTGTATTTGATGCATTAATGTGGTAAAAAATGCATCAAATTCACACTTGACATGTGTGTGCCACATAGGGCGACTGCAAATAGCATTATTTTTTATTTTTACCTTTTGTAATACCAATTAATGTTGTTTTTACTTTTTAATTACTGCATTTTCTTTCAAGGAACTTGCTATATGTTCATCACGATTTACACGAGGGATTGCGTTATGTCACGTGGTATTCTACTATTTGTCAATTTAAAACACGGTCAACTTTTTCATTCAATATTTTATCTCCATATCATTTTCAGTAACCGCTTATATATCATTTTGATGTACATGTAGCAAAATTCTTCATACGATAATTTGTGGATAACTTTTTCCAGTTATAGCGAAAGACGCGGCTTTAATTTGAACCCTTAATTATATATTAAAAAGACTTGATTTTAATTAATTAAAGGCATGATTGGAACAATGTCCAAAGGTCCACGTTGTCTGCAGTGGAGGATTTGACTAATAGGGATGTTAACGAATCGAGGTGAGCCGACACGCGAGCTGAAATTTGAGGCTCGGGCTCCTGCATGTTTTTTTTTTAACGAGCCGGGCCTACTCGAGAGCATCTAGGAAAGGCCCCATCTCGTCAAACCCCATACAATGTGAAAAAACTTATGATCTACCTAAACATTGTTTTTCGGATTGTTGTTCGATCCTCATTTGAGAAGAAAACCAATAGAATCTGCTCGTAGATTATGCTAGCAAAGCACTCCATGATGTAGAGACCAAATATGTAAGGTCCCAAAATTATTTTGCTTATTTTGATTGGTTTAGCCCATTTAAGAGAGCCTTAGAGGCTTTATTCACATAAACAAAGCTGCAAAATACATAGATTGATTAAAAGTCTAAAGTCTTCACCATTTAAATTTAAATTTATTTTAATTCAAGAAATTTATGAATAACTGGGTTGAATAGATGCGGTTTTCAAAAATTACAACCCAAGTTCGAGTCATTATACAGATGTTTTTATAAAAAAATTATAATAATTATTTTTGGAGTAAAATAACTTTCGTTTTTTTTTTATTCCATCACTCCTCAAATCTGAATTTCACTTTTCATTTCTTCTAGTTTGTGTTAGTTTTAGCCTATTTGCAAGAAGAAAAAAAATATGAATTTTATTACTATAAGTTTGGCAAGTCAAGAACAAATAATTTTTCATTTACATATCGAGAATCAAGGTAGGTGGTACAAATAAATTTTTCCTATGAATGTCTATGTATATTTTATGTATATAAATGTAACTGAAAGTTATTAGCTGTAAATGTGAAAGTCTTATGGTCATAATCGGTTTCTATAGAGATGGCAAACAGGGCCGAGCGGCTCGTTGGCTCGGCCACTCGACTCGTGAAAACACGAGCCGCTAGCTCGAGCTGAGCAGCAAGTGAGCTCGACTAGCCGAGCAAGTGTGCTCGTGAAAAATTAAAGAAAAATTTTAAAAAAATGTGAAAAAAAAATTCAAAAAGCTCGTGGGCTTGCGGCTTGGCTTGCGAGCTCATGAGCTCGGCCCGGCCCGGCCCATTGCCATGACTAGGTTTCTACGGTCCCAAGGAATTCATCGAAATTCTCGATTCTTTGAAATCAAGAATTTGATCGACAATCCAAGTACATGAAAATATCTATGGTATGAAACTTTTATGTTTTGTATGTGAATAAGCATATTTGTTCAAAGGAGATTGCACCTAAGAAATTATATAGGGTTTTATACTCATTCCTGTTCTATGAAAAATTTCTGATTGAGAGAGGATTGTAGATGGATGGAGATTGCATGGATTATGGCGAGATCAAGGGGATGGAGCTCCTATGTGTAGGATTTACTTTTATGTCAAGGGGATGGAAATCAAATAAAATTATAAAGCTCCTATGTGTAGGATTTACTTTTATGTCATCGTACAATTCTATAAATTGATGTTTATTAAATTACTAGGTGCAAGCAACGTGCAATGCACGTTTGCATAGTTTATATTTAATAATTTTGTTTAATAATTAATTTGTTATTAATAAAGATGTAATTTTTTTGGTTAATTAAATAATTAATGATGTAATGTTTATGTAATTGTTAAATAATTAGATGTGTGATTTTGATGTTGTGATGTAAGTTGGTAAGATCGAAAAAAATAAGCAAAAGTTGACAAATTTGGAGAAATGACTAAATTGTAAGGGATCCAAAGTTCGGGGACTAAAATGTAAATACTTAAAAGTTGTGTCGAACCTCACGATGAAGATTTGAGAGTGCTCGGAGTCAATTGGATAAAGAAAGACGTCAATAGAATCAAATTTAGTCAAAAGATGATCACAAATCAATTTCCAACCGAAAAGTATGCTCCGATGTTTTAGTCTCATATTGAGACCTATTTTTGGCATAGAAAGTGATCGAATTGGAGAATGATGTCTGAATCAAAGTTGTAACCAGTTGAGTTGGCTTTCCAACGCATTTTGAATCGCCTCAATCGGATATCGGAATACAAAGTTATAATAAAAACACTGAAGGAAGGTGCAGCTGCCTGTTTAAAACAAGAAATTCCGTTACATAGTCCGTTAAAACAACAAATTCCGTTAGTTTTTCCGTTAAAAACAAGAAATTCCGTTACATAGCCACTTTTAATATATAGAAGATGTTAGTATGGTATGTTAACATAATTTTTTTGTATGAAAATGTGATTGGATGTGTAGATTTGGACATGTAAAATAATAATAATAATAATAATAATAATAATAATAACAACTTTCTATTTGATTCTCAAACTGTCACCTTGAAATGTATTCTATGAAATTTTGGACGAGACCAGTGGCAGTGGGGATTGAAAGCCCAGTGAGTCATCAATCCGTTGTCTTTGGAATCAAGTCATTTAAAGATCGGTAGGAGAAGTCATGTAATTTTTCATGTGTTAAATATACTCGGGAACAAGATTTTGAGTGTGATTGAGTGCTCAATTGCATGCCTAAACGATGTTAGAAAATTTTGAGTTTTTACTATGTTTTACTTGAATGAGTTTAGAAAATAAAATAAAAATTTTATAAATATGCGAACCCCAAAAATGGTCCAACGGAGCTTGATATTTTATACAAACGTGATTTTTCCTCTCCCCTCCTCAGATGCACAGGGGGAAAAGAAGCGAACTATATTCTCAGAGAAGTACACAAAGGTGTTTGTGGGAATCACTCCGATGGTCCGGCTTTGTCCTACTAGATACTAAGGCAAGGAGATTACTGGCCAACCCCGAAAAGGGACGCCATGGAATTCGTACACAAGTGTGAGAAGTGCCGGCGCTTCTCCAATAGACAGAGGCAACCGTCTCAAGAACTCACCGTTGTAACTAGCTTGTGGCCCCTTGCCAAGTGGGGAGTGGATTTTATTGGCCCCTTGCCAAAGGGAAGAGCGAGTGCACGCGTCGCCATAGTCGTTATTGACTACTTCACCAAATGTGTAGAAGTAGAACCTCTAGCCAAAATCACGGAGGCTAACACTTCCAAGTTTCTCTGGAAGAATATCATATGCGGGTTCGGCATTCCTCACTCCTTGGTCTTTGATAATGGCAAACAGTTTGATAACAAGAAGATCCGGGATCTATGTGACGAACTAGGGATCATAAAACATTTTTCCTCACCTCACCATCCCCAGGCAAATGGCCAAGTCGAGGCGGTCAACAAGACCATTAAGTTTACCCTGAAAAGGAAGCTGGATGCCTCCAAGGGAGCCTGGGTGGACGAACTCCCCCAGGTCCTATGGGCTATCAGAACCACCTGCAAAACAGCCATCGGGGAAACACCATTTTCCATGGCCTATGGAGCTGAGGCGATGAGCCCCGTAGAGGTTGGTGTTCCGTCTCCCCGGCGTCTCCACTTCAACGCAGTAACAAACGATAATCTGAGGAGGCTTGAGCTAGATTTCCTAGAAGAGCAGACGGATGAATCCCAGGTTAGGCTCGCCTCTTACCAACTAAAGATGATGCGTTACTAAACGCCAAAGTGAAGAAGAGAGTATATCGTATTGGCGACCTGGTGCTCCACAAAGTCTTCTCATTGACCAAAGATTCTGGCACGGGGACTCTAGGGCCAAACTGGGAAGGGCCATATCGTGTCACTGCAGAGGTCAGGTCTGGAACCTATAGAATTGAAGATCTGAATAGAAAAATGATGCCTCACCCCTGGAATATCGAACATTTGAGGAAGTATTATCAGTAGGGAATATGTACTGTTGTGAATGTTGCAATCAAATAAATGTTTTGTTCACTTCACTCTTACATCGACACATCAAACGAACTGGCGAGGTGCAAGCTCATCCAATGGGTACATTCCCAAGGAACTCTACCCAGTCAGAGGTGGTGCGGGTGCCACCCTTGACGAAGCAGCACACGCACATCAAACAAACTTGGCGAAGTGCAAGCGCATCCAAAGGGTACACCTCCAAGGAACTCTGTCCAGTCAGAGGTGGTGCGGGTGCCACCCTTGACGAAGCAGTATGCGTACATCAGATAAACGACGAGATGCAAGCCCATCCAAAGGGTACACCCCCAAGGAACTCTGCCCAGTCAGAGGTGGTACGGCCGTACGGGTGCCACCCTTGACGAAGCAGGAAGCGCACATCAAACGAACGGCGATGTGCAAGCCTATCCAAATGGTACACCCCTAAAGAGTTCTGCCGAGTCAGAGGTGGTGAGGGTGCCACCCTTGACGAAGCAGCAGGCGCACATTAAACAAACTTGACGGGGTGCAAGCCTGTCCGAGTACATCTAAGTTTATTTGGTTAAGTAAGGCCAATGCTACATTACTTGTTCATTGGCTGCTTCAAGTTTATTTGGTTAAGTGGGCTGATACGACATTACTTGTTCATTGGCTGCTTCAAGTTTATTTGGTTAAGTAAGGCCGATGCGACATTACTTGTTCATTGGCTGCTTCAAGTTTATTTGATTAAGTGAGGCCGATGCAACATTGCTTGTTCATTGGCTGCTTCAAGTTTATTTGGTTGAGTGAGGCTGATGCGACATTGCTTGTTCATTGGCTGCTTCAAGTTTATTTGGTTAAGGCCGATGCGACATTACTTGTTCATTGGCTACTTCAAGTTTATTCAGTTAAGTAAGGCCGATGCGATATTACTTCATTGGCTACTTCCAGTTTATTTGGTTATTCACTGACTGCGCTAGATCGATATGACTCGACGGCCCAGTTGTTTAATTGAAGATGCGACAATACGGTTAGTTGAAGTAAAGAGGCAACAATATTTAGAAAGGTCAAAATTCATTATCAAATGAGAAGAGGCCAAAGCTATTACATGAAATGGGAATTACAAACTAGTCAACATTAATCACGGCCTCGGCTTCTTCCTGGGGCACCTCCTTCTCCTCCTCTTCTTCCGCTGCAGGCCTGTCGTAGTGGGGCCCCTGAACTCTTCATCCAAAAATTCAATGTCCAAGTCGGGATGTCTCTCACGAAGGCGGGACATCATCTCCTTCGCCGCCCAGGAGGCCCAGTAATTAGCGAAGTCATCATACTCCATTGTATTATCGAAATTATCTTTGTAGTTCTGGACCGCCACTTCGCCAATCATTTTCGCTTCGGCTTTCAGCGAGTTTATCTATACAGTTTGGGCTTCGATAATGTGCTTCTACTCAGCCTTTTCCTTATTTGCCTCTTCCAAGGCCTCAGAGGTGAGCTTCTGATGATCGTTGGCCTGGTCCACCCTCTTCGTCAGAGCTGCTACCTGGGAAACGGACTCATGCAGCTCATTCCTCAATCGATTTACTTGGATCTCGGCCGTGTCTAGCTTTGAGACGGCTGCAATCCACTTCTTCTTAACTTCTTCCACCTCTTTCTTCGCTTTGGCCACCTCGACCTCCCAGGCTGAAGCAGCCTCCACTCTCTTCTCCAGATCCTCATTTTTCTTCCAAAGCCCCCTCACCAGATCTTCTGCCGTGGCACCCATACTTGAGGCCCTGACCACACAATCATTATTTGCCGCCAGCAAATCCTTGATCTCGCACGAGGCAGCATGATTGGCCCAGCCATCCATCTAGTATTTGATGTGGACTCTGGCAGCTGAAGCAGTTTCAGAGGGGAGCATTTCCAACATGGCTTCGGAGAGATCTTCATCTTTGCTCCCCAAGAAATTTGTAACTTTGCCTCTAACCGGAGCATTGATAGGCCTCTTCTGCTTTTTCCTGGCTCCCCCCTCGGCGAAATATGCAGTAATAGGCACGATGGCCTGGGAGGGTGGTGGAGCCGCCACAGTGACCCCCGCTTCAGCCGAGGAAGAGGAAGATACAGCAGCAGTTGGGGTGGAAATGGACGCCCCGATTGGTCGACCCGTCTTTTCCTTGTCGCAAGGGAGGTCCATTCCTCCTCCTCGTGCTCTTCGGCAGGCTGCTGACCAGCTCTGCTAAGAGTCTGCAGGTGTTCTGACTGCTTTTTATACGCAGCCGAACTTGTCTTCAGCATTTTCGCCTCCGCCACACTTCGACGGATCGTTGCAAAGCGAATGGATAAGTATAGGATGAAAGTAGGAATATAGGGAGGACTGAAGCGATGCATTTACCTTGGTTCAACATCAGCCCGTGGGAGACGAAGTGGGTATTCTTGTCGATGACCTCCTTGTAGCTTCGTTCCTTTGGAAGCAGCTGATACAGCTGGCTGATTATATCCCAATCCTCCTCTGCTATCTAGCACCTCGGAAGGGAACCTGTGAAGAACAGAAATATTAAAATCATAAGCAAAGTTATCCTAAGTAAACTCAGGTCGGTAAGCTACTTACTGCATGTAGAGTAGACGGTGGGAATAGTCAGATGCGCCATGGGATCGTTCTCCGTGGTGTCCCACCAACCAGACACCCAGAACCACGAACTCCTCCAGCCCTTGATCGAGGAGGACGTTTCGACCACGAAGGGCGAGTGGGATCCCCAAGGAGCCAGGTAGTACCAGCCTTTGCTCGCCTCTCCTCCCGCAGTAACCTTTGGAAAGAAGCGGGAGTGGAACACACTAAAAGACATTTCCACTCCGATGTTGGCCCTTCGCCACAGCATCCATGTCCCTACCATTTGGGACCAGGCAATTGGATTGAATTGTGGGGGCTAACCCGAAGGACCTAAGGACGAAGCGAAAGAAAAGGTGGAATGGAAGCCTCAACCCGGCCCAAAGAAGATGATCATTCACTGCTACACACCCCAGTCTAGGATAGTATGCTCTCTCATGAGGTTCAGGTCGGATAAGCTGAATATTATGGGGAATCCTAAAAACGTCCCTACACCTCTCCATCTGCTCTGAGGTGATTTTAGACGGGTATTTTGATGCCCCCATTGGATGGATGTATCTACGGGAGAATCTGCGAGCTTCCAGATGTTCTCCCCGGCCCTAATGGCCCTGCTCAGCTCGCCAGGCGAGATTAATATCGGTTCCCTCATGGATGTACTCTCATCGCCTCGCTCCTCACTCCCCCTCTCAACGATTCGCCCGCTCGACATCTAGAAATTTAGGAAAAGCAAAAAAAGGATGAAGAAACTGAAAATATGAAGATTACCTAGCTCAATCCTCAGTGGAGAACGCTATCGACAATCGGAATAGTCGGAGGAGACACCGAAAGTTGTTGATAAAGTTCGCTGAAAAATGCAAGAGGGAAACTAAAGGTTGCAAGGATTCTTTGAGAGGTTATCGCAAAAGTAAACGTTTCAAAATGAAAGGAATGAGCCTTTTATAGGCGTACCAAACTCGCCCTAGCCGTTGGATCTCCCAAATCAAATCTGGGCCACGCATTGCTGAGATGCAAGAATCTTCGTTGAAGTCAAGGGTCATTTAAACCAACGATCCTGATGAAGCCGTGAATTCCACGCGCAATCCAAACACGTCGCCTTGAGGAACGAGAACCGTCGCCATCATTACCCTTTATGGCAAGAGAGGAGTGCCTTGGAAGTAAGCGAACGCCCCCTTATGATTGCCTTGGAAAGACGCGAAAGCCTTCAAATTATTGACACAAAGCCCAAGGCTATCCCTTCAGAGCCCTCAATCGCATCTGTTTAGCGTTGCAACAGCTCTCCACAGAGTTGCCAACCAATATCGCTTCGGCCAGTACAGCTTTGCGTTGCAACAGCTCTCCATATAGTTGCCAACCTATATCACTTCGGCCAATACATTTTAGCATTGCAACAGCTCTCCACAGAATTGCCAACCTATATCGCTTCGGTCAGTACAGCTTAGCGTTGCAACAGCTCTCTACAGAGTTGCCAACCTATATCGCTTCGACCAGTTTAGCCTCTTGTTGCAACAACTCTTCTCATAGTTTCCAACCTTTGTCGCTTAGGAGGTAGCACAGGACACCTTGCATGGGCATCGGACAGCCACAAATGTCGACACTCCAACGCTCATCCCAATGCTTCCCAACTCAGCAATTGAAGTTAAAAGTCCTTGTACTATATAAATATTCATACATGGACTTGCGGGACTACTGTTACGGGGCTCTGTCAGACCCTCCACCTCGACACCACGTGTCAGTAAAGGTGACCCACACGCCCGACATTGGCGCTGAGGTGATTGCCTCATGAGACAAGCTGGCTGTAATACTGAAGTGATTTCGTAAGGAACGAACTGAACAGGCGCCAGCGAACTAACCGGACTCATCCGCCAACAGATCGCCGATGTAAAGGCCCGCACTCCGCTTTCAGAGCGTTGCAATGCCTCACCTACCTCGTCTTGCCTCATCAAAGATCTCTTGCAGAAAGGTCCAAAGTCAAATCACTGACTGATGGGACACGTGGCAGGACTCGAACGGTCAAATCAGCCGCTCTTGTCAGAAACACTCAATGCCTGCCAGCCTAGGGATGCACAGATTGACACCTAGGGTGGGACAAATTTTGGAGATCTAGCAACACGTGTCTCCTCATCCAACGGCCCTCCTCTTCCCATCATTGGTATAAATGCTTCCTCCTTATGCCTGAAGAAGTGGTAGAAAATTCAATACACTATTACACCAAAACATTTAAGTATTATCTTCTCCCCCATATCTTTGGCGCTTTTATTATTGCACATTCAATCACTTTACGGCGAGTGTTCCACCGCCGGCGAACCCCTTTTTGGTTGAATTTCAGACTGACTTGACCGTCGGAGTTCTTGCGGCCGCTCCTAATCCCTTCGGGAAAGGACACGAGTGACTGACTGTATGCCACGTGTGCAGGGAGGAGTTGACTTAAAAACCTTCTTCTGTTGGCCACGTGTCGGAGCCATTTTTCGATGTCAACATACGTTGTTCTCCATTTTCATCATTCATTTTACTTTCATTTCTTCAACAAACCAAAGCTAACTAACTCAACACATTTTGTTTCCATTAGTTGTTGGAACATGTGTTAGAACGTTTTTCACGTAAACCCAAATTTTTTTCTAACTTTTTAATTCTTCAAAAAATTACTATTCCAAAACTCATTATCCCGGGAAAAAAAATTAGTGGCTACAAAACAGAGGCTAAAAAGGAAATAAAGAAAATTTTAATTTAACCCGAATTTAAAAAATCTAAGAAGCATGTTTTTATAACAAATCCAAATCCTAAGATTTGAAGCATTACAAAGATATTTAAATATGAATACATTGGCACTATCATTGGTCGTTCATTGACTCAATTTTTATTCTCATAGAATCAATGTCCTAACAAACTGTCTACTAAAGCCAGTATCCCAAAAACTTGATGCATCAATAAAGCTATTGAAGTGGACCATAGAACTTAGCCAATTTCAAATTAATTTCAAAACTCGTTATAATACTATAGGACAGGTCTCGCGGAAATTGAAGTCTAACCCTGTAAAATACCAACGCTGAAGTTTTGTGGATGAATAATCAAACAAGACCGATCCTAAAGCAAGATTATGCTACTAAGTCTGGAATGTCATACCTTGAATTGTGCGTTAAGATTTGGTGTTAAAGGACATATAAATGTAGCTAAATACAAAACGTTTTTCACGCTTGGGCAAGGAAATGAAGGTAAAGAAGATCTTTGTCATAATTGTTCATAGTGAAGGATAAGAGCATGTCTTCATACCTAAACCAGGTAATGAATCTCCTCCAACACTTTGAAAAATTTGAAACCAACCAAATCCTCATGGCTAACAATGGTTACGAGGACACTCTGTCTATGCTTACTAGGATAATGCTATGTGTACACCATGTGATGTAGTACACATAGCACAATCCATGCTTGCTAATTCTAGAGATTCTCAACTTTTTGTATTAGTCTCGGTTGAACACTTAGCAAGCCCCTCCATATCCAAAATTCGAAAAAAAAAATCCAATCAAAGCCAATCACTCTGTGAGGATAACAACGAGACATGTATGATCAAAATTAAGTCTGCTAAATATGATATGGAGGATTTTTTTTTTTTTTTTGAAATGGAATGGAAATTCATTCAACATATCGAAGTTACAAATGAGACTTATCAATACAGGAAACCTGACAATAAGCCAACATACGCAAACTGTACTTGAGCACCCCCGCACATAGAGTGACGGACATTGTCTACATTTCAGGATCTCTCCGAAGAGAGCAAGAGTCTCAACAATGGATCCAAAGTCCAAAAGCCATAACAACACAAATACTAACTAAACAACAAACTAAACACCACCAAACAATAACCCAAAAACAACACAGAAAATCCAAACAGCAAGAACCGTCGACAGAGCCCCGACGACACCCCTCCCGCGCAGGCATCGGCAACAGGAGACCCGACGAAAACGAGGACCCAGTTCGTGTACGGAACCCACATCTCCAAATCGGAGGCCAGCCAAACATCCCCGAACATATCTCTTCCGCCAAGCTCACCGACCGAAGCACAAGCACACACAACCATCACAGGCAATCGAAACACCGCCAACACACCACCGTAACGACCCAAAAATCGTCAACACACCACCGCAACCACAATCAACCTAAACAAAAACAAAAAGAGATGGAAGGGGGGAGCCGAAGGTCCCATCCCCGACGAGCTCGTTAGGGTTTGGGTCGATTAGAGAGAGGTAGTTATGTGTTTAGTTTCACGTGAAAATGTGATAAATGCCAAATATTTTCCAATGTCCCCATACAACCCTCGCAAGATTTGGATTTTGTAATTAGTCCTTGGCGTTTCATGAAGTGAGGAGTAGATGTTTGGTTGGAGGCTACTTGAACTCTTTTCGCATATTCTTATTTGAATTTTTTCTTCTTAAACTCATTCTCAACCACATATTTTCTTAAAATACAATTTTGCTTGTGACACAATTTTTTCTTATGTTTTAATCACACATTCAAAAATTATTTTTCACTTCATATAATCTCTCCCAAACAAACATAGCCATTGTTTGGAAAGAATTTTTAAACGATTTAATTTATAAATAATTTTAAATAAGTGGTGGATAGTCTTTGTAGGTCCATTAGAGTGTGTTTTTTAAAATAAAGTTTGATCATTTATAAATTGATTTATAAAGTTTGCCAATTTGAGTGTTTGTGCGAAAGTATTCTTTAAAACTCGATTTTCTACATACTCATTTTTAATTCTGCATTTTTCAAAAAAAAAAAATCATTTTTTACATCCTCCATAATGTTTTTTAATCACATATTATCTCAAAATTTTACTTATTGAAAATGTCTCCTAAACCTGCACTAATCTTTTCACACATATATAAACATTTTGTTTTAAAACCAAAAATATAAAAAAATCCGTTGACTAAACCCGAGATCAGATTTCTGTAAAAGCCTCATCCTTACCAATATTCAAGGCTAAAGTGGGAAAATAGGAGAAAATAGGCATAAATGGGTAGGTTACAGAGGGGACCTATAAATCTACAGTGGAGAAATGCAGGCGATCTGTCTATTCCCCTCACTATAATCTTCGCGCCATCGCACTGATTCTAGTAAAGAGTCAAATCTTTCAGATTGCGTTTCGATCCTAGGTAATTGCGAATAAAATCATGTTTATGTGTGTACCTAGATACTTGTTTGACGTAATTGAATTGTAAGTACTGCTCAATGTTGATTGTGAATTTTGAAGTGGTATGTATATGTTTTTCGTTGATTTTATTTTCGATTTTAGTTTTAAACCTGAAATGGGTCTGCATCTTTTGGGTTTTACAGCGGGTTGTGAACTCACGATTGTTTACCATGGAATTTTGCTTTCTATGTTGTTGGGACTAGACGGGGGTGTAATTTTTTGGTAATTTTGCATAGTTGTAATCGTGTTGTTATATTTGGATTTCTGAAGTTACGATATCTAATTTCTTGTTGGGTTTAATGGATTTGATATTTATGATGTAATTAGGATTCTCGATTGGGATTTTCACTTTGTTTAAATTTTGGTTTTATCTTTTATTTTTAATTTGTATATTTTCTCCTAATCAAAGAAATGACACTCTTATTATGCCCATACAGTATTAGATTTTAATTGGTGGATCAGCTCTCGATTTACAAGTTCTGCTAGGTTTCTTTTGAACTTTTGCTGGGTTCTTTTTTCGAAGTATTGTATTTTATTTTGTTTCTGTTCTGAAAATCAAAGTGGGTTCTTCTATTTGTTGTTGTTGATGTTTTGTTTTCATTGTTTTGAGTTTCACTTCTTAATTGGTTCTTTTCTTTAATTCTTTGGTTTTATCTGCATTTTTGTAGATTGAGTGTCAAGCATTTTTTAATTCTGCGATCTTTTTTTTTTCTGGCAAATTAGTTGTGCACGAAAAAGAGCGCTTGTGACGTTGATCTGTATAGAAAAGATGGCAGTTTCATACTTGCATTTTAATGATAACTAATTGCAAGCTTAGTATAGCAACAACTTTTCATGACATTCTGATCATACAAGGTAACTTGGAAACAATGCAATAATAAATGTTTATTCGACTGTGTATGGATTTGTCCACTTCACCGTCAAAAAACTTTGACTTAAATTATTTTCCCTTAGTAATTAAAAATTACCTTTCTTATGCTCGATGATTACTTTTTTTTGCATAAAGTTTGTTTACGTTGCTTAAGCATATGTGCTACTCATGACTTACCCAACTGGGTTTACAGTGAAATCTAGAAATCAGTACAAAGAGCGAAATTCATAATGCTAATTGGTTCTTGCTCAGTTTATTTGATTAATGCTTTCAAATTCACTTGCAGGTGTAGTTTTTGTCCGCTGCTCATAGATTAAGCATTCTCATGGCTGATTCAGAAGAAAATAATGCATTGTTTCCTATTTTTATTTTGTCAATGATTGCCTTGCCCTTAGTGCCTTATACAATTCTGAAGTTATTCCGTGCTGCCTCAAAGAAAACAAAATGCATCAACTGCGAGTGTTCTGATTGCTCTAAATCAGGGAAATACCGTAAATCAGTTTTCAAACGGGTCTGTTACCTTTTGCTCATTTAATACTCTTCTATTTACTGTGTGGTATAGATATATTATGACTTCAAATTTACATTTGCAGATTATGAGCGTCTCAACATGTGGAAACTTGACTCTTGTGCTGCTATGGGTTATCATGGCTATTCTTGTTTATTACATAAAGCACATGAATAGTGAGGTACACACTGACCAATCCATGATATGTTTATACATGTTAACATGATTTTTTCTTTACTTACTTTGAAACATTCTGTCATGTTTATCATGTATATCTATCATGTGCTTGTATTTCTTCAATTATGGGACAATGGATTTGTTTTGAGAGTAATGCTTTATTGGTTGACTCAGATTCAAGTTTTTGAGCCGTTTAACATCCTTGGATTAGAACCCGGAGCTTCAGATTCCGAAATTAAGAAGGCATACAGGAGACTTTCTATCCAATACCATCCTGATAAGAATCCGGACCCAGGTTCTTCTAGTTATTTAGTTCAGATATGATGTTTTAAGTTCAAATGTTATAGAAATCTTTTCCTGACCTGAAGTTGCCATTAAATTATGATTGTTTTGGAATTTCAGCTGCTCATAAGTACTTTGTGGAGTCAATATCCAAAGCTTACCAGGCTCTGACAGATCCAATTTCCCGTGAGAATTATGAAAAGTATGGCCATCCCGATGGTAGACAGGTAAATTATCACTGGGGGGGAAATGTTTTCTCGTACATCTGGATCAAAGTTGAATGAAAAGAAAAACTTGACATTATGATTTCTTGATTTAGGGGTTCCAAATGGGAATTGCTCTGCCACAGTTTCTTCTTAATATTGATGGCGCATCTAGTGGGATATTGTTAATTTGGATTGTTGGGGTCTGTATACTGTTGCCACTTGTGGTGGCTGTCGTATATCTTTCAAGATCTTCAAAATATACTGGAAATTATGTCAAGAATGACACACTGGGTGCCTATTTCCATTTAATGAAACCTTCCTTGGCCCCAAGGTACGTGTTACTAGAAACATATGTTGTTATTGTCATTCTTCTAGGTAACTCTTAAATTAATAGGATAATTATATGCCGGTATGTCCGATTATTTTTCACTAAGGATTAACCTAATGAATCTTTGCGTTATTATCTCTATCTAAATATCCGCTAACCAGAAAAACTTGGTGAATTTAAATTAGAGATATTCTATTTCTTTATCCAAAAACTGTTGTCTTATTAAAATAGTTGCTCATGGAAACTGAAAAATAGTTTTCTTATTCTATGCTGACTATGGTCATGTTCCATTTTGAATAGAGGTGAAGTTACTCACACTACTGTTAGCACACTGTTCACATAGATCTGTGTCATTGCAACATTGGAAATAAGGACTGTTTGAGAACTTTTATGAATTTCCCTCATTTCTGTGAAAATATCTTTGTAGTTGATTTTATCGTGTCATACCACCGGATATATATCATTGACTTGTATGCCACCATGATGCCTTTTAATTCGCAGCAAAGTTATGGAAGTCTTCATTAAGGCTGCTGAATTTGTGGAGATTCCCGTTAGGAGATCTGATGATGAACCCCTACAAAAACTTTTTATGGCAGTGAGAAGTGAGTTGAACCTGGACCTTAAAAACATTAAAAAGGAGCAGGCAAAGTTTTGGAAGCAGCATCCTGCACTTGTTAAGGTAAACTTGAAAAGAAAGTTTACTGCATAGGTGGAGGCTTTTTGTTCTGTCTGTTGCATTTAACAATGGAATCCTTTACTTGTTTTGTGCTCTTCTGATCGTAGTCATCTCCTCTGTATTTCTCAGACAGAATTGTTGATCCAAGCGCATTTAACTCATGAAACAACAAATTTATCCCCGGATTTGGAGCGTGACTGCAAGCGTGTGCTGGAACTCGCTCCTCGCCTTCTTGAAGAGCTAATTAAGGTCATATATTTTCTGTACATGTATAAATAGCCATTTGTATGCATAGATATAGTTAGTTTTAAAGCTTTATAATTTCAATTCCTGCTTGGTAATGATGTTTGTCTGCACTTCTGAAGGTCATTCCGGTATTGCTAGTTAACTTGAGATTAAATTTGGGGATATACCCACCTTTAATAGTTTGCATATATATATTGTTAGGCATTGATGAAATATCTCCTTTTTCTTCTCCTACTTCATAATCTGAGCACATAGAGAACTTTAACTCTTTGGAAAGAAGAGTTTCTTATGAACATCCTAATACTCCGATTCTGGACCGACTTGGAAATTAAAGTTACCATCTCATCAATGTATTGATTTTCTATTGCATCCAACTCAGCTGATCTTAGTTGCAAAGAATATCGGCTATACTCCCCTGGGTTTTTGCCCAAACAGTCATCTATATCAACAGCCGACTTAACTGGTTTCTCCAGTGCAGTAAAGGTTTTGCTGTTTACAGATCCTTTATTCTCAACATTGATAGAAAAATAATTAAGCACCTCTGACTTCTTGTCTCATCAAAGAGAGATAAAAAATGGGTAACATAAAATTAAGTTACAGGAGGATGGAGAAATGGACAAGTATTTCATATACCATATGCTAAAATTTATTTTAAACAGAAATTATGATTTCAATTTGCTAGCTTTCTTGTTTGAGAAGAAGGTGACGTTTTTGAAATATGTCTGACTCTGGATTCTTGAATTGTGAGGCATAACTTAATTTTTTACTTTTCTGAACATGATTCTACACATTATGTTTTACTATTAGGTCATTTCAGTATTCTCTTCCATTTCATGTGCATTGGACCTACCTCTTACTTTGATGAATTATTTGCTTACCATGTGTAGATGGCACTTATTCCAAGGACTAATAAGGGGCATGGCTGGCTTAGGCCTGCTATAGGAGTTGTTGAACTTTCACAGAGCATTGTTCAGGTATTGTTCAACAACATTTAGCAATTTATTTTTCATCTTCGGTAATAGAAAACTAAACTGATTATTCTATTTAACGAGATTTCTCTATTGGGAAAAAAAGATATCTTTTTTTTTTTTTTTTTGCATTTAACAAGAATATTACCGCAAATGGAAAGCTTCCTGATATTTAACTGATCGAGAATGTGAATTTGCACATAAAATGGTCTGTGGTGCAGGCTGTTCCTCTCAGTGCGAGGAAGGCTGAGGGCATTGCTCCATTTTTGCAGCTTCCACATTTTAATGATGATATTGTCAAAAAGATAACCCGCAAGGTGAGATTTATTACCCCTACTTTTCTGAAAATTTCTCCAAGCTGGAGCTATATCAATTAGTGGTCTTATCTGAAGACTTGGAAATAAAAATGGAAAAAATAAAGAAAAGACTTGACTGTGAGAAAACCTGCAACTTAGTCAGGGAAATACAGACGTTGATTTAAAAACAATTTGGAAATTTAGAGGATCACCATACTACGTCATCGGCGTGGTTTTGTGAAAAGTATATTTTGGTTTGACATTAGAGGAGTAGATTTTTGTATATTTATACCATTCTGGTGTAGTGGGAAAGAGGAAATGCCATCCCTGAAATTTCATTTCTGCGAAAAAAAGTTTGCGATGAAGCTGAGTAGAATCGTTTATTTTCTAAGTCATCGAATATTCAAGAACATAATGCTGATAAGGTGATATTATGATGATAGTTCGGCTCCTCGTGTAATTTAGTAAGGCGAAATTTTATTGATGTAATTCAACTTAACAATCAAATTTAGTTGAATTAATGGGATCCTCCCTTCTCCCTTTTTTCATAATAATTTTCCATTTACTTGTTCTTCCCATGATCTTTATTCTTGCACTGCTTGCAGAAGGTACGGACATTTCATGAACTTCAGGAAATGACTATTGAAGAACGTGCTGAATTATTTTCTAAAGTAGCGAACTTCTCTGCTGCTGAAGTGCAAGACGTGGAGAATGTACTGAAACTCATTCCTTCTATGACAGTTGAAGTTACTTGCGGGACTGAAGGTGAGGAAGCCATACAAGAGGGTGACGTCGTTACAGTTCAGGCTTGGGTGACACTGAAACGTGCTAATGCTTTAATTGGTGCCCTACCTCACGCCCCCAATTATCCATTCCACAAGGAAGAAAATTTTTGGTGTTTACTAGCAGACACCAATTCGAATAGTGTGTGGTTCTCCCAGAAGATCAGTTTTATGGATGAAGCTGCCGCAGTAAGTGCTGCTTCAACAGCAATTGAGGAGAGAATGGAAGTGCTCGGAGCCAGTCCAAAGGAAACCAGCGCTGCTATAAGAGAAGCAGTTGAGAAAGTCAAAAATGGGTGTCGACTTGCAATGGGGAAATTCCTGGCTCCAGCCGAAGGAAATTATAACTTGACTTGCTATTTGTTATGCGATTCTTGGATTGGTTGTGACAAGAAATCGAGCTTAAAACTGAAAGTTTTGAAGAGGACTCGTGCTGGTATTCGCGGAGGTCAGGCTACCGATGGAGGATCGATTCTCGAGGATGGAATTGATGACGAAGAGGAGATTGAAGAAGAGGAAGAAGAGGATATTGACAGTGAGTACAGTGAAGACGAAGATAATCAGGATACAAATAAAATGGGACGTGCCAATGGCAAAGTTCGTGAAAAGAGCGGTTCGGAAAGTTCCGGCTCAGAAGAGGAGTGAAAAATCCTTGCTATAGTAATTGCATTGGTGAGATGACAATTTACCCCTTTCCCAGGTTTTAAATTTTACAAAAGGTTTTGAGCCTAGATGTGTTACAACGTTTCATACTCGATTATAATTGCTAGAATTTTATTTATGAACTTCTTATAAATTTGACTTGAAATGGAAAAAATAATAATTATTGCGCCCTACATAGGAATACAAAAAATATTTCTTGCCTATATTTATTGAGGATGGATTGACTATTAATTTGTTCTCTATATATTAATTTTGGATGACATAATTTATGAGAGGTTGGAAAAATCGGTACTGATTAATTGGTTTATTCAATGTTTTCGAGAGCCATTGTGCAAGATATTCAATGTATTTGACGTATTCTGGCTGTGTGTAAAATGGAGTCCGGACAGAAAATGAAACTTGGATAAGTTGGCAATTTCCTTTAACCCGAGTCCGAATGTTCAGGAGGAACGTCGGAGCTTCGTTGCTGATTCACTTGGCCTTGTAGGCATAGCACTCAGTCTAACACTTAGTATCTTCTGACTTCCAATTGTGGTAGGTGGAAATAAGAAAGAATTCTCTCATTAATTAAAGAAAAAGTGAGGAAACGAGTTTAGGGGGTGGCGTCGTGGACTCTTTTCAGCTGCTGGTTACAAAACTTTCCAAGTATTCTTTATTAAACATAGACGTTAAAATGGCCTCAACAAAAATAGGCGAAAAAAATATAGTTAGAATAATGAAGATGCTCTAACATGGCATTGCAACCAGAAGCAAATACAAAACCTCTATGTTACTGTGCCCATTGCCGGTGCAAGTTAGTCGAATCCTTCTGAGAGTGGATACTAGTTCTGCATCAAAACAGCAGGAATATGATAAAACTATCCGCTAATCAGTTGCACGAGAAAATAGGCCCTTCTGACTCCAAGGAGATTGTTTAAAGAATACTCAGGCATTGGTGCACGGCGTGTAGCAGCTTGCAGAGTGCACAAACGAAAATGGGGCAACTCTATTATCTTCGGAAAGTTAAGTTCGTTGAAGGTAGGTTAGTTCAGTCTGGGATGCAGTCCTTTCAACAGCTGTCCACCATTCCTCGTCCTCTTCTTCACATGTTTCATCCTATTTGACAATGAAAAGGACAATCACGTAGTATAAATTACAAGATAACAGAGTAGTTTCTTCAATATGTGCTAGAGGAGTTCTTCATTGAGAACGCCCGAAAATACGATTATTTATCTATCAAGTTCACAAGAATCTAACCCTACAAATGGAAAACAGACATTGGTTGTCATTAAAAAGTTAAATCTTTCGTTTCATGCAGTCAGTGGGAGCCAACGGCAGAAAATGGGAAAGGGAAAAACGGGCATGTTTAATTTGAGATATCAATTGGACAAACTATCACAAATGTTTCTTATAAGTAGAAAACAGAAGAAGCTGAAGTGTGACAGAGATGTTAAACTAACCACCCCAGTTAAGTCCAGTGCCTTCTGTATATGTTCAACCTGGTCTGCAAATTCAATTGCTTCAAGCCACCACTTTTCTTTCTTGCAACTGTCGGGTATACTTTCATCATCTGCTAGATAGACATGTCCCTGGTTGTCACAGCCTCCAGGAAGATTGAAGTAAAAGGCAGAATCAGGAAGAACATAGTCAGGAATCGGACGAAGAGGTGATCGATAGCCTGGTAATTAATCAGCCCAGTAAAAGTTATTTTGTAGCATATTGAAATGTTGATAAATATACTAATACAGGTAAAAACTGTACCTCTGCAATCAGGATCATGACACTTCTGATAATAAGCAGCCCTTCTTAGATCAACGACATATATAACTGAACCAAACATTAATATAAATGTTAATATCCAGCAGTTTACTTTAATTGCAATTGGCAAGGTATCTTAGACAGTACTCGACAATATTAAATTAGAAAGAGAAGCTAAAAGATTTGAACAGTTGATTTCTCAAAGTCAACAAATGATGGAAAGACCGTGCAAGTAATATAGATGCAAAAGAGCCCAAAATAAACAGAGACACCATCACTAGAATCATAGAAAATATGCCGAAAAAACTAAAATATCAAGGATGATAATTGGCACAATAGAATCTGTAAAAGAAAAGATTTACCGTGATTGCTCTTATGTTGTCTGCCAATTCGTTCACAGTACCTATTTTTAGACATGCTATAAACCATCAATCCATATTCTGAGAACCAGTACCAGCTCCGAATTTTTCCTACCAACAAAGAAACAGGGAATAGAAGAAACTATAGACTTTTAAAAAATATCAGACATGCCGGCAGAAAAATTGAGCATAAAATATTTTTTCTAGAAGATCTTTAATTTCATTTGAGTAATACGTAGTCTTTCGGGCATAATCACTCCAAAGACTATCAGAAAATAAATTTCAGTAACGGTGGAGTAAAGATGATATTTTTTAATCGGGCATAATCCCTCATTTATTTCATGCTTGCTCTATATTAATAGTAAACAAGTAAAAAAAAAATGGTAAGTATAATAGGTGGGTGAGATTATACATCACCCTCCATGTACTCAATGTCACATTAATAAATAGGTATGGATTGTGCCACCCCTCATTTGCTATTGGGTAGGAGCCTAAAAACTCCTACACCAGCATATGTGGCTTTCCAAAAAAAATATTCTACTTACTTATGCTTGGGAAAAAAAGAAAGAGAGAAAAAGAAAAACAAAGATATGTTTGAACACAATAATACCTGATACATTTCCAACGGAGGCAACAACAGTCTCTACAAATACGTCCAGAGCCGGGAACGGTGATTTTCCCATCAAGTAAGTTTTGGAAGCATCACTTGTACAAGCATTCAAGTGAAAGTCTCGAGGAAAACGAGAATGTTTAGGGGAACTCGTAACCTGCAAGAAATAGTATTTGAAGATTGATGATAGTAAGACACAATATGTCGAGGACCAGAAGAGAGTATGTATGTTTGTCTACGTGCATATAGAAATGCTTAAAAAACATGGATCTGCAGAGAGGCAAAGTTACCTCTGTATCAAACTGCAGCGCCTTCACGCAGTCTAAATCCATTTTGCATATTAGAAGCTTCTCACAATCAGCATCCATGTTGCAGATTAAGGATTCCATAAACACTTCTCCTTCACTCTGTCACACATATTAGAGGTTATTTAGTGCAATACTGATAGGAACTCAATTATATGAAAATAACAAATGAGAATTGGTATTGAATTAATGACGGAATCACAATGAAAATGAAAGATAGATTCTAAGCTTTCGAGAGGCTTAGATCTCTCCTACTTGGCTCAGCCAATTTACTCAATATTTTTCATACCCAATACCTCCTACCTCTTCTCTATTTATAAGTATTTTATAACCAAACATAACAGAATTTGTTACTATTAACTATTCTCAATTCTTCTAGATCCTTCTAGAATGCTCGAGCTGAATAGGGGCCTATCAAATACATGCGAGTATTAAAGTAATAGTGCTATAAGCGTGAATTGTGAAGTACTGGGGGGATTGCATCTATGTCTAGGAATCGGCTTTTACCCTTACGTTATTATGTTTCTAATTCCCACCATTTATCAATATGCCCAATCGGGATAAGGCACGTGATTTAAGTTCTCAGTTATAACGTGTGAATGCACAAACAGATATCAGGAAATCTGTATATTTAACAAGCATTTGCAGAAACATTAATCCAATACATCAGTGGCATAACTCACTCAAACTAATGTTTTTTCTTAAAGACGAAGACCAGCCAACACCACCAACCCATAAAAGGAAAAAGAAAAAGAAAAACATAATTATACCAAAAGGAAAGAGCAAGTGCAAAATGTCAAGGAACGCATACTAAATAAAAGTGAGAAAATGTGGCTTCAGACCTATCATCGTCAATACTAATTATTACAGATATGTATCGAGAAACTCTCCGACCTAATTGGAACCCATAATGAGGAGCTCATTCACTGGTATACCACTATTATAAAAGATGAGTAATGCTAAATAGCACCAATCGTGCTAAGAAACAGTTTTCCTGCGGGTCTATTGTTTCATTATGCAATGAAGTTGGGATACATTTGAATCATTGGACAAAGCCACTAGTGCTTAGCACCACTGGTGCTACATGGCCTTATTCATTAAAGATATACCACCAGTCGATGATGAGATTCAACTCTATGTATGTGCTGTCTAAATATGTCAAGAAGCTAGTATAGAGAAACTTGTATGGAACATAGAATATTTCCTCTTCTAGTATGACAACAAACTAAGGAAGCCAATACATTTAAATGCCAAATAATTCTATCATCGTTAGAAGATCCATACCATATCCTTACATTTAAACCGCCCACTAGGTAAAAGAATAGAGCTTTTCCCAGCTTTTGATGATAGAGGTAGTCTAAAGCAACGATTCCTAGAATAGACAGCTGTATCCACGAAAAGCTGGCATTGATTATCAGCAGAGCTTGCATCCTTTGAGATGAACAGATTTTTGAATCTTCCATCAGTTTCCTTATAAAGATAAGCCCTTGAACATATCTGACAATGAGGCAGGAAGAAGGCGGTAAGTAATTGGAGCTTGAGGGAAGAAAATAACAACAGAAAGCATCGATACTCATTGTAGTGTCAAAATAGATTGTAATGATTATCCTAATCACAGAAATAAAAGGACACAGTTAAAATTATTGCATAAATGAAGCGCCAGCAATGACACTGCATTTATGTTGAACAATAATAAGATGCCACAGTACAATTGCTGCAAGTGAAAATTACTCCAAATTTGTGACACACCTCAGAAACAAATGCACCAGCATGTGAATTGTCTTTGAAGGCAGCCTTAGGTAAGCGGATGAGTAAATGACGAGAGAACTTTTCTGACAATAAAAAACATAGGCAAAAAATGGATATAAATTATTAATGAACATCACATGGATAAAGTTAAATTCATGTATATAGAATCAGATCATCACTCTTATAACCATTTGTCTGTCACTCTTCCAACAAAATAAGGCAATATGGAACACAAAAAAATATCTGAAAAGGATTTGCAAAGCCCGTTTAAATTTATAAATGCAATAAAAAAAAAATAGATTTACAGTTAATTTTCAAAAAAGTCCTGTGAGACATTCAGTAATGTTAATACCGTCCGTAGATGAATCAAGTTCTACTACCCAATCCTTGTTTCCTGCGATAGAATACTTCTCAAGTAGCGCATCAAAGACAAGAGTCAGCAGGAAATCCACCATTTCATCTCCATTTTTGTTAGGATTTTCTCGCTTGTTGAACTCCAAATCAAAATAGAGGTGGCATGGTAACCCCTGAAAGTCGAACATAATTCTCGTGAGTAACATTCAACCACCCCCCCACCCCAAAAAAAAAAAAAAACCCACACACGCACACCAAAAACCCACAAACAAGGAAAGGGAAAAATCCACAGAGACGGAAAAATAAACATAAAGACCTTACCAAAAATTTCCAATAAGGGATCAAAAACAGCAAGAACAACTTAAAGCAAATAACTACACATATTTTAGCCAATGCTGCAGTTCACTATGTTTAACAAGATTTTAACACTTTAAATAGAAAATGCAAAGATGGTTACCTCCTGAATAACTTCGTAATGGTGGCGAAATTTAGGATTCATCTCTTTATACCTAAGAAGATCAATATAGCAATAGCAAACAAGAAGTTATCAGCATGAGGAATGCATTAAGAAATAATTATGTTCAAACTGAAAAGACAATTCAGAAATTACCTTCTCCAAAATTCCTTGTACGTTGAAACAAGAAACCTTCTCTGGCCATTCATATGATCCTGAAAACTAAAAACACGTGCATTTGAACGCTCTTTAGCGTACTTCATCGCTTCCTCCTGCCTTGGAAAGGTAGCCCAAAATTCTTCTCTAAAACGAGCAAAAAACAAAACGAATGATTCACTAAGTTCAAATTAAACACAACAGAATAAAAATCGTAAAAAAATTAAACTACCTCAATTTAGTTTGTTCCGAGAGATCAACACGTATTTCGTGCAACAATCGCAGCAATCGAGCAGGCCGCTTTGGAGGCACGCCGTGAGGTGAACCATAAAACACCATCGGAGAGAACTGTTTGTCATTGCCCGGAATTTTACAATTTTTTGTCGTCGGAGTTTCAGAAAATGAAGATTTTTCTTGTTTTGGTGAAGATTCTTGATTCAATTTTCGTTTTTCCTTTTTTCTTTCTCTGATTGCAGATTCTGAAACATAAAAAAAAAAAACAATCTATTAACTCAATTTCCAGATTATAGAACCAAAATCAGCAAAAAAGCGTTGAACTTTTTGTACGTACGAGGAGGAGAGAGGCCGCATTTGAAGCATTGGAGTAGGCGGTCTACATCGTCCATGTAGTTTTTGAATTTTCCAGCGAAGGGCGCGTCGTGCAATTTGCATACGCTATCCTTGGTTGTGCTCTTGAACGGAGTCAATATTTTTATTTATTTATTTATTTTTGTTTGGGAATTGTGATGGAGAGCGTACACTTTGTGGAAAGGAAAATGCTAAGTGTACATCATCTTCTACATAAGGGTGTACATAATGGACACACGGCGTCTCTCCATTGGAAGAAGTGCCGACCCCACAGGCACTTCCTCCAATGGGGAGGCACCGGGTGTCCATAATGGACACCCTTACGTAGAGGGTGATGTACTTGTAGCATCACCCGGAAAGGAAATTGTTTTTCAGCAGGAGTAAGTGATGATGGGCTACGAGAAAAATAAATTTAGCCCCATTTTCTTGCAAAAAAAGCATTTTTAAATAGTAATTTAACGGATAATATGTGATTGAAAATAAGAATGGAAAAAAATGTATTTTAAAAATAATGGATATCAAATAAGGGCTAAGGGTGTGTCTGAGCGCACTATTGAGCATAATTCAGACCATTAATAATCCAAAAATGGATTGTTGCTTTTTTTATTATTATTCAACTTAATTTGACAAGAAGTCAGGTCATAAGATGAGATTTTCCCAATCTACCCCACTCATTACACACCTCACACTATTAATAATAGAGGTGAGAGAAATAAGCAGCCTGGAGGAGAAAATGGTAATTCAGTGCCAAAAATTTACTATTACCGTGCAAGGGGAAGCAGCCAGTGGGCCTGGGGATTTGACATGAAAATTGATTTTTGATTCCAAAAGTGCTCCCAGACAATGTGTTTTAGGGTTAAAAACAAAACTTTGGATACAAGCTTATGGATTGCTCAAGGTATTTTCATTCAATAAATTTGAAGTTGAGTCAATAATCGAAAATTTTTGCTCCTCTTTGTATTTATGTCGTCAATGATCTTCTTTGTGATAGTCTGTACCACGAAGTTGGCCGACTTCCATTGTAATGAGTTAAAATGGGGATTCAACCAAAATAAAGCATTTTTTTTTAATTATAAAGTTAATGAGTTGTTGCAATAATTTCGATCCAAATGAACCCCTATCTCACACGAATGATCAAGCAGGCTAGTTGGAAAGGAAATAATTGTCACAACCATCAAGCTTGGATGAGTAACCCACCCCTTCTTATGTTGCTTGCAATTTTGAAGTATCTGATTGACTTGACTAAGTTGATTTTTCCCAATTTGGAAATAGCCAATCCAGGGTCTAAGCCCTCCAGTCGAACTCAATTTTTCCTCAACCTAGCACTTAACTTTTAATTCTGTTATTATGTTAGTAAGAGATGACTATTACAGAAATTCTACATGGCCAAAGTGAAACATTAATGGATTAATAAGTCGATAAACTTTTCTTTTCTTTCATATATATTTAATTTCTTAAATCTTATGTAAGGCACTGTTTGACAAATTTTTTTTGAGAAGACTGCCAGAGATGCTATGACACTGATGTCTGGAACATTTTCCCTCGATATAAATTTTAAACTTGACATGTACGTTACTTTTTTCTAAGTCTAATACTGCGTACCGAACATTCCTACGATGCTACTTTCAAATAAACTAACACTCACGTTAGATTCACAATTCTTCTTTTATTAGGCATACAAATGGGATGATTGCAAGAAAGGGACACAGTCGCATACCTATTTACTCGGACAATCCAACGAATGTAATTGGCCTCATTTTGGTAAACAAGTAAGGATTCTTACTTCTCTATAATTGAATAAATTTCTGCCTAAGATTGGGATGAGCTCAATAAAAAGTAATTTTATCCAATTTACTGTGTCTATTTTCAGGTAAAAAACTCGATCTTCTACCATCCTGAAGATGAAACCCCCATCAAAGATATGCCTATCAGGAGAATTCCTTCAATTTTTCGCCACGCCTCGTGTAGATCCCACGAGAGAATGTGACAGCTCGTCGATGCATAAATGTCCTACTCTTCATCAAGATTCTTCTATAAAAACATTTGGTTATGTCAGCATCAGCTATAGGAAGGAAGATGAACTATGCAAACATTCAAATCGATGTTAGCTTTTTCCATTAACAAAGCACAACTTAGAGTCAAATGTATTTTGATAGAATATGTGCGCTCCCCATGTTTCGGATCTTCACGTAACAGGCAATTTTATGGTTTTCAATAATTAACGTGCGTGATTTTATATCCAAGACTGGATTTTGCTCATAATTTTTTTTTTCCATTTTTTGCGGAGTTAGTCTAATAAATTTGATCAGTACAGGAAGAGCTATCATCTTTCAATAAAGACAGATAATTTTATGTCATGGCTTGCCCCTTTTCACAAGGGATCATCAATATAAAAAGAAAAAGAAAAAGAAAAAAAGGCAACTCTTTTTTGTATCTTTTTGTTTGTTTAGAATTCGATTATTGCCAAAACATGCTAGCTGGGAACCTTTATTGAAAGATACAGTTAAAATGCCTAATTCAAATTTATTAAAAATAATAGATATTTTTTTCGCCCCTTTCCCATCCGTGCATCATCTAACATTCCTCCATCACTCAAGAACCTTTCAAGAAACACGACAATAAAAGGTAACTATTAGAGCCTGTTTGGTAGGGATTTTTGGGGGAAGAATTGATTTTGAATAGTGATATAATGGAAAATGTGTGGTTGAAAAAGAAGAAAAAAGTATTGATGTGATGGAAAATATTATTTTATTGAAAAATGTGTGATTGAAAATGAGAATTGATTTGAGAATTGATTTGAGAATCAGAAACAAACAGGGCCTTAATCTCTAAAGAGGCATGAATAGGAAAAAGATTGGCGTAAATAGAATTAAATTTATTAGCGCCTCAATTGTTTCGGATTAAAATCTGATTTTAATTTAAATCAAAATCAAACAATTAATATTAACAATATCTTGGTCCAACAATTTTTCATCCACACATTTCAAAAACTTCTATTACAATCTGCTAAAAATCTAATTTTAATCTCCACCAAACACCCACTAAATTACGAGGATTATTAAGGATAAGACAAAATTAGATAAAGAGCTCTATTAACAAAGATCAAAGGTCTCCCTTTCAAACATCCTGGAAAACTCATTTATGAATTAAATCCTAGTTTTCAACAAATAACACATGAATTGGGATCCTCCTCCACACTTCTAGCAAAATATGGATGTTGATAATATGGAGGATAGGCCATCGGCAGCTGTACAACTTCTTGTTTTGGACCTTCTTTTTTCTTGTCATCTCCTTTCTTGCCTTCCTCTTTTTTGGGTTCTTCCTTTTTCTTCTCAGGCTCTTTCGCCGGCCCGACCGACACAATTTCTGTACCACAGAGCTTCCTCAGTTTGGCCACCACCTTAACCGGATCTATGTCTCCGGTTATTGTCAGCTTCTTATCCTTCGGATCCATGGCAATAGATTCAACCCCTGAAAATTTAAGAAAAGGGAACTTACTAAATTTTGTGGTATTTACTGTTTTGATGTTTTAAGATCTGGATTTTCTTGAAATCTACAAATCAATTAACTCTTTCGCTCGTAAAAGGACCAGACGATGATTACCTGAGAGGCCAGAGACTGTTTTCATGGCTTTTTGCTTGATTTTCTCATCGACAAATTCCAATTTCAACACAACTTTCTGTAATTAGCATAACAAAAAAGCAAAAGATCTAAATTAGGAAACGTTCACCATAATTCAAGATTTATAACTATCCTCAAACAACATTAATTAAATGATTAAGCATAAACAAAATACAGAAAGATCTAAATTAGGAAAAGCCCACAAAATTTCATCCCTGAAAATATAATTAAAACTAATTATGGTTAATCAACACTAATTAAATGATTTTAACATAGATATTCATAAACAATAACTTAATATTCTTTGATTTCCTGCGTGAAGATTCACTAAGGAATAAACAAGATCCATCAAAAGTGTTTAAGAATAATCAGACGTCAGGAAAAAAAGTTAAGAAAAAAAACTTTTTCAACCTCATAAAAATTATGCTCAAGAATCAGAATCTAAACAAAAGCATATGAAATTAATAAAAGACAGTGATTAACCTGCATCCTCGTTTTCTGAAACTTCGAGATCTGAGTTTAAAAAATTCTTGAAAAAAGTTGCAGACAAAAGCTGGCTTAATAAGAAGAGGAAAAAGAATAAAGAACAGATAAATCCAAGAAAAGAAGGGCTGTGTTATGAACTTGCTTAACTGAGTTTGGAGCCGATTTATAGCACGAAGGTTAGGACACCAACAGAGTCAACTGGAGTCAAGGTCATAGGTCCGCGGTCAATATTTTCGTTCTACGATTTTCAAGCCTCGTGATGTCGCAAGGAAGGTTCGTCAAATTCGTGACATCGATCTTCTCAATTCGAACAAATTGCACCACCAGTCCTCAACTTATTTCATTAGAAGTTAATGAAATAAGTTGACTTTCACGTAATTACATAATTACATTACGAGTAAGCCCCTGTTTGAGCCACGTTAAAATTTTCATTCACATTCTTCTATCCATTTTCAATCACACATTTTTCAATAAAATAGTATTTTTCATCGAATCAATAAATTTTCCTTCTTTTTCAACCACACATTCTCCATCAATCCATTATTTCAAAATACATTCTTACAAAATAATGTGACTCAAACACACTTAAATCTAAATTGTCAAGTGATTCTTTGTATTTATAACCGTTATTTGGTCTCCATTACAGTAAATTCTCAATAAATGAATATTCGATAAACTAATAATCTTGCATAAAAAAATCTTTGATCCTAACTTGAGTTAGTTTACTAAATTAATAACCCATTAAATACATAATATAATTTTTTTTTTATTTTTTTGAAATCTTTTAAAACCAAACGAATATATAAAATAATAAATACTTAAATTCAGAAAAGTTTATATTAATACAATTTAACAAATTTAATTTGACAATATTTTCATCAATTCGTCTCTCGTTCAAAATATGCATCTAAGTCTTTTGTTTTTTCTTTGTACCCAAAGCAAATTCAACTTTATTCTTAATTTTTTGCAATACACATGCTATATTTGGCATATTTGTTTTCATTTTGTATAAATTAATTATTTAAGGTTACGACTTCTTGAAATGCCTCTTTTAAAGAAACAATTAAGATATGTTTGATAGGCCTTTTTTTTTCCATGGAAAATGGAATTGAAAATTCCATTTCTCACTTTTGCTATGTTTAATAGCCAAAATTTTCCATGAAAAATATTTTCCTCCCACCACCACCACGTGGCCCATTTTTCCATGTTTTTGTTGATTTGGTTTTCCCACCAGTTTGGTGGGAAAATGGTTTCCAGCTTTTTTTTTTTTAACACAATGAAAACAATTTTTATGGACAATTGTAAAAAAAATAAAATCCCTTTAATTGATAATTTTCATGAAAAATAATGTCTAACGAATACCAAAATTTCAACATTTTTCAGATGAAAAATTATACCAATCAAATACAACTAATTGACAATTCCCAAGAAAACAATTATAGACAATTCAATTCACTGTAATTCATTTTATTTCCACCCAAATTTCACGCTTGCAATCAAACGAACCTTTAGTAAAACATAATTATCATAAGGATCGTGATCATTGTTGATAGGTGTATTGAGTATCCCCTGAATAATATGTTCATTAGTATGAGATTTCATCACCGATTCATTTTCACTAGAATAGTGTAAAATGTTCTCAACATCCATCAAATTCCTATAGCGTAGACAAAAAATGGTTTCACACAATCCGTTGATTCTTTCATCTTCACTAACTTTTGGTTCAATATTAATATCTTTATTTGATTGAATCTTGTAGATTTTTTTTTTTATCGTTTCAAATGAAACAACACAGTAGAAAAAATGTATGAAATTTGGAATGATTGAGGGTCTTAAGTTAAAACTAATTACTATGGAAATTTTATTTCATGTGTACATGAAATAATTTGAACGATTAATATTTTAAGATATTAAATTTTGAAGTCTTGTACGTTAATGTTTCCTCTTCGATGTAATTATGTGTGCCTTACATGTATTATAGGTAATAAGAAATAATCGTGCTACAAGTTATAAAAGTATAAAATACTCCATAAATTAATAAATATTCATCTATCGATAAATTAATAACTATATTAAAATAATAATATTTCTCAATCCCAACAATAATATTATTTTATAGAGGTTTTACTGTATTTCCAAAATATATTTTTCTCTTTTATTTTCAACCGCACATTTTTCGATAAGATAATATTATACACAAATTCAAATGTTTTCCTTATTTTTTAATCATACATTATCCATCAAAATACTATTTTAAGATACATTTTGAACAAAACAAAAAATGGAGCTTAAACATGCTCATAGTTTTATAATGCTAGAATTTTGCTTCACAATTTTGATAACGTGCTCTGAAAATTTGATCTTGTCAATTCTGAGCAATGCATCATCCAAATCCAGCAGTGCAAATACTGCAATCATCTTAACTTGCCATAGTGAAAATCTAGTGTTTCGATCCAAAAGCGGAATGTCATACTTCATGGAAATCATCGTGAATAAAAAAATTTCGAACAAATCAAACATTGCGCTTTTGCGGACTTGCTGAACCCGGCTCTCTGATACCAATTGTTGTAAAACAATCAAGATACCAGAATTACTCTGATACCAATTGTTGTGAAACAAACCACTATATTGAGACGTTGAAGTTATACGGCAAGTAATAATGAAATATATGATCAAACAATAAAATAATAAAGATAAGAATATGGCAGAGGAATTAAGAAATTTTATTGACTCAAAAATAATGGAGAAGAGAGAAATTACAATTGATCATATAATTCTAGTAATCTATTTTCTCACACTTATTAAATTGTATAGAAGTGCTTGATATAGGAATATGACTCCAATAATATTTCAAATTTAATTTTTCTTGATGTGCACTTCAATTAGAATTTTTCAATTACTTCAACAATAAATTCCAGCCACACTCAAATTCTAGCAATGTTAATAAGAGGACTATTACAGAAATTTTACATAGACAATAGTGAAGCGTTAATGAATTAACAAGGGCATCTCCAATAAACTTTTTAAACATGATATGCTTTCTAATTTAAAGAGTCGACATTTAAAATCATATTTCAAGAGACTATTTAAATTAACATTTTAATTTAAAGAATGGGGTTGACTCTCCAAATTTGGAGAGCCAAACTCACTCTTTTATAATTAAATGTATTCAAAGCGTTTCAATTTTTAACGTAAGAAGACAATAAAATAATCTAAAGAAAAGTTAGTTAAAATAAAAGATAAATAAAAATAATAAATATTTTTTGGGAGTAGTAAAATTAAGTGTTAAATATAAAAAGTTTGTTGGAGTGCTTCAAAATTGTAACTCTTTAAATTTATAGATTCTAAATGATAGAATATGTTCTTTAAAATTAGAGGTCTCTTGGAGATGCTCTTAAGTGGATAAACTCTTCTTTTCTTTCATATATTTAATTTCTTAAATCTTTAAATAAGGAACTGTTTGACAATTTTATTTTATTTTTGGAAGACTAACAGAAATGTTATGACACCGATGTCTGGAACATTTTCCCTCGATATAAATTCTAAACTTGACATGTACGTTACTTTTTTCTAAGTCTAATATTGCGTATCAAACATTCATATTATGCTACTTTCAAATAAACTGACACACATTAGATTCACAATTCTTCTTTTATTAGGCATACAAATGGGATGATTGCAAGAAAGGGACACAGTCGCATACCTATTTAATCGGACAATCCAACGAATATAATTGGCCTAATTTTGGTAGACAAATAAGGATTATTACTTCTCTCTGTAATTGAATAAATTTATGCTTAAGATTGGGATGAACTCAGTAAAAATTAATTTTATGCAATTTACTGTGTCTATTTTGAGGTCAAAAACTCGATCTTCTACCATCCTGAAGATGAGACCCCATCAAAGATATGCATATCGGGAGAATTCCTTCAATTTTTCGCCATGCCTTGTGTAGATCCCACAAGAGAATGTGACAGCTCGTTGATGCATAAATGTCCTACTCTTCATCAAGATTCTTCCATAAAAACATTTGGTTATGTTAGCATCAGCTATATGAAGATGAACTATGCAAACATTCAAATCAATGGTAGTTTTTTCCATTAACAAAGCACAACTTAGATCCTCCAAAAGTTTGAAGGGTCAAATGTATTTTGAAATCTTCACATAACGGGCAATTTTATGGTTTATCAATAATTAATGTGCATGATTTTATATTAGACTGGATTTTGCTCATAATTTTTTTCCCATTTTTAGCAGAGGTAGTCTAATAAATTTGATCAGAACAGGAAGAGCTGTCATCTTTCAATAAAGACAGGTAATTCAAATTTATTAAAAATAATAGATATTTTTTCGCCCCTTTCCCCATCTGTGCATCATCTAACATCCCTCCATCACTCAAGAGTCTTTCAAGAAACACGACAATTAGAGGTAACTATTAATCTCTAGAAAAAATATTGGCGTAAATAGAATTAAAGTTATTAATGCTCCATTTATTTCGGATTAAAATCAGATTTGAATTTAAGTTAAAGTCGAACAATCAATATTAACCATATTTTTCAAGAGTCTCATTGCTTTTCAACCACACGTTAAAAACGTTTATCACAATCTACTAAAACTTTAATTTTAATCCCCACTAAATTACGAGGATTATAAATGTATTTAATTCTTGTTGCATCGTAAGGATAAAACAAAATTAGATAAAGAGCTCTATTAACAAAGATCAAAGGTCTCACTCTCAAACATCCAAGAAAGCTCATTTATGAATTAAATCCTAGTTTTCAACAAATAACACATGAATTGGGATCCTCCTCCACACTTCTAGCAAAATATGGATGTTGATAATATGGAGGATAGGCCATCGGCAGCTGTACAGCAACTTGTTTTGGACCTTCTTTTTTCTTGTCATCTTCTTTCTTGCCTTCCTCTTTTTTGGGTTCTTCCTTTTTCTTCTCAGGCTCTTTTGCCGGCCCGACCGACACAATTTCTGTACCACAGAGCTTCCTCAGTTTGGCCACCACCTTAACCGGATCTATGTCTCCGGTTATTGTCAGCTTCTTGTCCTTCGGATCCATGGCAATAGATTCAACCCCTGAAAATTTAAGAAAAGGGTACTTATTAAATTTTGTGGTATCTACTGTTTTGATGTTTTAAGGTCTGGATTTTCTTGAAATCTACAAAATCAATTAACTCTTTCGCTCGTAAAACTGTAAAAGGACCAGACGATGATTACCTGAGAGGCCAGAGACTGTTTTCATGGCTTTTTGCTTGATTTTCTCATCGACAAATTCCAATTTCAACACAACTTTCTGTAATTAGCATCACAAAAAAGCAAAAGATCTAAATTACGAAACGTTCACCATAATTCAAGATTTATAATTATCCTCAAACAACATTAATTAAATGATTAAGCATAAACAAAATGGATAATTCTTCATGTATATTAGGGGTGCCATAACGGACACATGACACCTTTGAATGTGTTGGCCCACCAATATACTTTCCAATAGTGGAGTGCCATGTGTCCATTATGGACACCATTATGACATCCCTAATATACTTGTAGTACTTCCCAAACAAAATACGGAAAGATCTAACTTAGGAAAAGCCCACAAAATTTCATCCCTGAAAATATAATTAAAACTAATTATGGTTAATCAACACTAATTAAATGATTTTAACATAGATATTCATGAACAAGAACTTAATATTCTTTAATTTCCTGCGTGAAGATTCACGAAGGAATAAACAAGATCCATCAAAAGTGTTTTAAGAATAATCAGACGTCAGGAAAAAAAGTTAAGAAAAAAAAACTTTTTCAACCTCGTAAAAATTATGCTCAAGAATCAGAATCTAAACAAAAGCATATGAAATTAATAAAAGACAGTAATTAACCTGCTGCATCCTTGTTTTCTGAAACTTCGAGATCTGAGTTAAAAAAAATTTCTTGAAAAAAGTTGCAGACAAAAGCTGGCTTAATAAGAAGAGGATAAAGAATAAATAATAGATAAATCAAAGAAAAGAAGGGCTGTGGTATGAACTTGCTTAACTGAGTTTGGAGCCGATTTATAGCACGAAGGTTAGGACACCAACAGAGTCAACGCGAGTCAAGGTCATAGGGCCGCGGTCAATATTTTCGTTCTACGTTGTTCAAGCCTGATGATGTCGCAAGGAAGCTTCGTCAAATTCGTCAAATTCGTGACATCGATCTTTCCAATTCTAACAAATTGCACCACCAGTCCTCAACTTATTTCATTAAAAGTTAAGGAAATAAGTTAACTTTATAGTTTTATAATGCTAGAATTTTGCTTCGCAATTTTGATACTTTGAGCCCGTTTGGTACACATTAAAATGAGATAATGCATTTTTTTGAAGTGATGTGATGGAGAATGTGTGGTTGAAAAAGAAGGAAAAATTATTGATATGATGGAAAATATTATTTTATTGAAGAATGTGCGGTTGAAAATGAGTAGAAGAATGAGAATAAAAAAATAATGTGGCCCAAACAGGGGCTTTGTTATGAAAATTTTAAATCAAAGCTTGTTTGTTTGAAGAAACCTGTTGACACATTAACAAAGATTTAGGGCTTGTTCTCTTTACTGTTTTCAAACCGTTTTCTGTTTTTTATTTTCCAAAACAGTGAAAACAAATTCTCTTTCCTATTTTCGAAAACGCATTTTTGAAAACGACTTTAAAATTTATAAAGAAAACACAAAACGACAAAAATGTCGTTTTGAGTGTTTTCAGTTATAACTTGGCTAAAATTTCCAAAACGCGTTTTCGTTGTTTTCAACCCAACAGCCAACCTTCACCGCCTGCACCAACCACTGCCATCACCGTCGACCACCTCCAACCACTAAATCTCATCCACAGCCACCACCACTCCACAGCCAAAATCACCACGAAAATCTGCTGCGACCCAAAATCGCGAAAATCTACTGCTTAGCTGGGTTGAAATCGCGACCCAAAATCATCACAAAAATCGCGACCGAAAAACGAAAGAAGAAGGACAGCAACGTCGCGACCGGCTAAGAGACCACTGCCACAGCCACCGTCACCGTCGACCACCTAATCGCACCCACAACCACTACCATCACCACTGAAATTGCGACCCAAAATCTCCACCAAAAAAGGAGGAAGAAGGACAGCAGCATCGCACCCCCACTCCTTCTGGCCGACGAAATGGAGCCCGGCGGTGGGAAGAGATAGGAGAGAAAGAGGGGAGGGGAGATAGAGAGATGGGATGGGAGAACGTGTTTTGGTGTTTTTAATTTTAGAAAACAATTTTTCAAAATGACAAAAAGAACGCATTTTCAACAATCTCAAAATGGACACTCAAAACACAAAACTCAAAATGAATTCAAAACACAAAACAGAAAACAGAAACACGAAGAGAACACCACCTAGCCTCTGTTCGAAAAGAATTTATAATCAATTTCATTTATAAATAGATTGAAATAATTTGTGGATAACACTTATAGATCAATTGAAAATGAAGTTTGATCATTTATAAATTGATTTATAAAGTTTTCAAAGGGGGTGTAGGATGACTATGCAATTATAATAAAAAGTTAGGGATCATATTAATCTTTTTAAAACTCATGGACAACTTATATTAAGACATTAGACTAATTTTCCCCATTATTTTGATTGAATCGAGTCAATCGACGGCTATTCATTCTTCAAGAAAGGGAAATGTGGGCCGCGTTTGTGTTGAATTATTATTTTTGTCTATATTTTTTTAATTTCACGTGCAAAAAAGTGAAAATTGAGAGCACACATAAAAACAATGGGACATGGGGCTGTTACTTGCACGATACGGGTGTAGGAACTATTAGTCAACATTATAGAAAAGTAGAATTTCAAAGGCAATTGGGACTTTTTCTCTATTATTGAACTTGGATTTTACGAAAAAAGCCTTTCTTCTTTTGTTTTTCTTTTACGGATTTCGACCTTGATTGATTCTTGAATATTTGATGACCACTTCTATCTTATCTCCGCTTAACAAACATTATTTTAAATTTTTTTTCTACATACTCATTCTCAACCACACATTCACAGAATAAAATATTTTGCACGTAAAATTAATTTTTTTTCTATTTTTTAATCATACATTCTCCTGAAAATCATTATTCAAAACATTGTTTTTACCAATTAATAACCATCAAACAGAAAACTTACATTACTTTTCAATCACATAATTTTTTTAGAAAAGCAAAATCATGTATTCTCTTAACTTTCTTTACTTCTAAACCACACATTCACTAAAAAATTACTAGTAAAAAAATTTCTATCAAACAAGAACTGTGCGCGGATTAAAGTTGTCTATTTTTTATTCACCGAATAGGTTGAGAGATCAATCCACGCTAACAACTTTTAACTACATAGGATTATGTTGAATAAAAAGTTGTACCATTAATCTCCGACTCATCGTTCGATGGGTAAAGTAGTTTACAATCTTTAAAATATGGGCAAATTGATCTTTAATAAAAATATTATTGCTGCACCCATAATATTAGAGACCTTATACCCTCTGACTTTTCATAAAAATCCTCACGTGTCGAACTTTTTGAAATTAGATTTTATTTCTTGGCTTTTGAGCTAGTGCCTAGATATTTGAAATCAAGCACGATTTTGTAAAGTCATGCTTGCATCTGAAAATTTTAGATGTGGATCGAACTTTGACAGTTAAGTCCTTGAACCGAAGTGTGCAAGCACTTGATCCAAATTAATCAAATATTCAACACATTCATAGAAAAGGTTCATTTCTTTTTTCTTAAAGATCATTGCATCCAAAATTAATCTTTACGAAATTTTAGTAGGATTCGAGAATAAATTGGATTCTCAAATAAACTTTTAGTTTAACGTTTGGAATGGATTTCTCCTCAAGGTTATCGAGGTGAGTACCCGACCATAAACTTTAGGGTCCCGTGAAATTAGTCGAGGTGCGCGGAAGTTGGCCTGAACATCCACAATTATAAAAAAGGGGTTTGGAAGGGATTTGATTCGGATTCTTTCTAAAATTTGTATGAGATTTAGCTAGAGACAGATTTTAGTTTGGTTTGGAATTATTCATAGTGAAACCGCCAAAATTTCCAATATAATGGAGATAAATATTTTTCTCAAAAAAATAATAATAAAAACGTAGTAGGCTGGAGGGAGGAAAGATGAATCATGCTATAGGTACTGGAAAATTATACAGAATACAGGAATTTGAAATGGAGGGTTTACATTCAAAATTGGGAGAGGGAAAACAACACAGTGATGGATATGATTAAACCATTTCAAATTCCGTCAACAATATGTAGAAATTTCCTGTACATGTGGAATAATTCAGGAAAGAATGACTTGGACCACAAACTCTTTGGTCAAGGGAATTTTTAATTCTCCCTTCTGCCACTAAAATGGTTTCAAAATATTACAAACGCAATAGATTTTTTTTTAGTGTTCGTTTTGATTTTGAACCACAGCTTATCTAGTGATGTAAAAATAACAAATTTTTAACAAGTTAAAATATAAATAAATCCATCTAAAATTCTTGACACGAGTTTAAATTGAAATCTTTTAAACACATGTATTATAATAAATTAGCGTCAAATTCTCAATACAATCTGAAAACAGGACAAAAACTACGAGGTCATGAAGTAGAAAATATCGATAACAATGGCATTAGCAACATTAATCATTGCATTATACAATAAAAAAAATAGAAAAATGAGCGGAAAAATATAACTCTATGAAACTCCTCAAATGTAAACAAAAAAATAAGTGAACAGTTGAAATCATTAATATACCCAAATATCACAAAACAAAAGGTTTAGGACTGAAGTTGCCAAAATATTAGATTTGTGACCTGCTTGTTACATTTTCAATAGATTGAAGACTCCTTTGTAGTTTTTCCTTTTAAATCAACCTCTTCTAATATTCTATAAAACATTTAGCTCTTGTTTGGTTCAACTAAAAAGTTATATTAAAATGTAAGTTAAAATTAATAATTAATTTTAACCACACATTTCATCAATTTTTATCAAAATTGATTAAAAATATGATTTTTTTTATCTAAACCAAACAAGGCTTATAAAAACAAAAACGTATTTGAATAAATTTAGGACTCGTTCGACAAGACTTTTGAAATATTAAAATGAGCTTTTAAGATCAAAAAATTGTTCAAACGATGCTTTCGGACCCGTTTGATTAATTTATTAAAAAAATTATTTTATTTAAAGGAGTTTTTAAATGTAGTAAACCAATGTGGCTTCCAAAAGAGAGAGCTCCATTAGGAACTAGTTTCTAAATTAAAAATCCGTTTGATACGACTTTTGCTTATAATTTTACTTTTTGTAAAATAGTTTTTGGAGGAAGTTAACTAATTTTTGTTTGGAACTAATTTTAAAAATAATTCTTATTTTGTAAGTGCTTTTAGATGAAAAACAATATTGGATTAGTTTTTTCCATAAGATTTTCTAACAAAAAGAAACACTTTCAAAAAATCCAAAAGCATCTTTTAGATCTCAAAAACTAATTTTGACTTTTTAAAAGTCATGATAAACAGCCCCTAAAATAGTTCCTTAGAAAGTTTGTTATACGAGAAGCATAAGCCTTATCAAACAAGCTTTTAATAGCTTAGGGTGCGTTTGGTTTATTGTTTACAAACTATTTTTCATTTTGCAAAATGCTAAAAACTTTTTTCGTTGAGCATTCTGAATATACATTTTCGAAAATAAGGTTAAACACATAACAAAAAAATCAAAATGATTTTTCGACGTTTTGAGTGTTCCAGTGAAAACTCTTATTAGACTCAAGACTTGGGAATAAGTCCCTATTTCATAATTATTATTTTAAAACTTTTTACCGTACGTACTCACTTTCAATTATAAATTCACAAAATAAAATATTCTACATATGAAATTAAAATTTGTCCCACTTTTTAATCATATATTCTCAAAAACATTATTATTCAGAACTTTGTTTTAGCCAAATAATGGCCTCAATCAGGGGCTAAGTGCTTAAATATATTTTTATTTAAATAAAAATCTTAAAAAATAAAAATTTGATAAATACAAAAAATAAAATCTAAAATACTAAAAAATTAAATAATTTTTTTTTTAAAAAAATAAAAAAAATTCTGGAAAGAAGTTAAAGGGGGTCAACTAGTAATTAGGCAATAGTTCATGGGGAGAAAGCAGGAAATGAAAAAGTAGTGGGAATATATATCGTGTCCGTTATGGACTGGATTGTTGAATCTGGTAACAAACGTGGCACAATTCTATTGCAGTTACCAAAATATAGCCACAAAAGCTTATCGAAAGTCGAAAACCAGGGACCAAAAGATTTTCGTGTCAAAATTACCAGCGTAACAATAAAGCAGAACACGAGGAGAAGAACCACACAGTCAAAGTGAAATCGCGCACACAAAAACAGTGTATGGTGGGGTGTCATTGAACCCGAATCCACCGGAGGGCTTTTACTTGGATCCAACGGGTATGGCTCTTCCGAATCTCGGGTCATTTTCTCCTACAGCTGGAGCTTCAACCCCCAACGGGACCGACGACCCGAATAAGAAGGTCCGAAAGCCCTACACCATTACCAAGTCGCGGGAGAGCTGGTCTGACCCCGAGCACGACAAGTTCCTCGAAGCCCTCCAGCTGTGAGTCCAAACTTGAAAGTTTTACGTTTAGAATTTAAACGCGCAAATTCATTGTTTGAAAATACTGGTTTTGGTGTTAATTTCAACCGTGATGCCAATTGGTTGGTGGGTTAGGTTATTTTGGGGTTATTGGGTTTTGAATTTTTTGTGTGGATTGAATTTTAAATTGAGACAATTCAGCAATACAAAATGTACTTCCTAATCACACTGAGTAAGCCTCTTTGAATTGGAACGTTCATTCTTTTAATGACGTCATTGTAGCCACCCAAAATGAGATGACTGGAAGGGATTTCACAATTTCGTGGGAAAGTTTATATGCTTCCAGCCTTGGTGTTGAAGTGTATAGCTAAATGGAGATGTATTATTAAGTTATAAAATATTAAAACAGGTGTAACAGATTAATAGATCTAGGGTAACATGCATATTGCCGCCTATATTTTAGTTGTACATATTAGGAGCCTGTTTGGTAACAATTCTCCTTTTCTACAGTAAATCACTTCTCATTTTCAACCACACATTCTTCAATAAAATAATATTTTCCATCACATCAATACTTTTTTCTTCTTTTTCAACCACACATTTCCCATCATATCACTATTCAAAAATCAATTTTTCTCCTAAAAATCCCTACCAAACACACTCTAGATTGCTGTCTTGCAATTTATGGGCTTATTCTCTGTTATTATGATACAGCTTTGATCGTGATTGGAAAAAGATCGAAGCATTTGTCGGATCAAAGACAGTCATTCAGGTATTATTGTTGATCGATTACCTTTTACTGAATGGTAGTCATCACTGTTTCTTTAAGCATTTAGCTGGTGCATGCACATCGCATGGTATATGTGACATGGTTGTTGCATCTCTTATTTCTATGATTTAACTTCTCTGTTGTTTGAATGTGAAATCAACACGGCGCATTGGTTTTTTTCAGTCGAAAGCTTCTATGATTGAGGAAGATTTTTACTTTCACTGGGTCTTTTTTGACTTTGGATCGTTTTGAACATGAAATTTTATCTAAGGAATTGATATGATGTCAAGTTAAAAGATTTTATTTAACTTACATCTTCCTGTCAGATTTCCTACCTGAATGACTCCATCTTTTATGCAATCGTTGCAACAAAAACTGTCCTCAATTTCAACCTCATTAACAAGCCGTTTTGTTGTTTATAACCTGTCTTGAGGAATGTTCATTCATAGCGACTGATTCTGGAGAATGTCTTCATAATACTTTAACTACAGTTGCTTTGTAGCATATCTTTATTTTTATAAATTTACCCCTTATTTTAGAGTTCATTTTGTATGAAAAAGAAGTATCATAGTGACTAATTTTGGGCTTATATATATATATATATATATAGAGAGAGAGAGAGAGAGAGAGAGAGAGAGAGAGAGAGAGATCATATCCTAAGTACCTATGCTTTAGCTTATAGGCACCGGTGCTTAGCTTATGTGCTTAGGGGATCATCTCTCTCTCTATTTATATATAAATGATCTACTAAGCACCTAATACATGGCATATCAATCCATTGGTGGACAATACATTTAAATATTGAGATCCACCAAAAACTTATGGATTGATGTGCCATGTCACCGGTGCTTAATAGACTCTCTCTCTCTCTCTCTCCATATGTATGTATTAGCTAGAATACTATGAAACCTCTGCTTTAAAGTGATATATTCCCATAGCTCTGGCGATAACTATTGCAGATACGTAGTCATGCACAGAAGTATTTTCTCAAAGTTCAAAAGAGTGGAAAAAATGAACATCTACCTCCACCCCGGCCAAAAAGAAAAGCTGCTCATCCCTATCCACAGAAAGCTTCAAAAATTGGTAAGAATATGTTACTTCTATTGGATCTTGTAGTCATGTGCTGATCTTGAAAATGACCTAGCTTGTTTCTGTTAGCACCCATGGATTCACAATCCACATCATCTTTCCAAACTTCTCCTGGATTTGTAAGAAAGCTTGATTCTTCACCTTTACTCAGACAGCCTGATGGTCCTGCATCTGTGCCTGGGTGGACAGACAACTCTGTGCAACTCACCAGTTCTCTACACGTGGAAAAAGGTTCTCTTATTCTCTGGGTTTACCTTAAACGATTTTCATTCTGTAACCTTGGAGCTATTGCACTGTTCCCTGTAGAAGTAATGATTTGCTGTTCTATGTAATATAGGCGACACCATATCTGCTGGACGATCGCATGCGAGGAATCCAAGGACAAGGCCAACAGGTGAGATGATTAATGAAGAAGAACATGGACAACAAATGCCAGGTGACTGTAAAATAGCTCGTGCATTTTATGTGATGGCCAGTGAAAGTTTAAGCTTGTAAGATACACAAATAAGAAAGATTTTATGCCCCTTTTACTGGATATGTGCTAAAGAGGGGAAAATATTTTTGTTTGTTCCGCCTTACTCTCATTGCTTCAAAGCACAAGTAAAATGTCAAAATTCTATATCAGTTCACATTCTTATTATTGAAGTCAATGATGTGGATTAATAGATGGCGATGTTCAAATTAACTTCTTACAGATCAGCCATAGTATTTACCAGTGATTTTTGGTGAATCAATCCGAAGAGTCAAGCGAGCCCGATTGTTTTGGTGGGGTATGATGTTGTGATATGCGAGATATAGAGTTGTGGGGGTAAACTAAAGAAAAAAAGTTGCTGAACTTGCATTTCCAATATTTGTGGTGATGCTTTTATAAATTTTAGGGTTAAGCTTTCCCTTTGACATGTTTGCCTATTTCAATAAACTGCTATCCTATATGTTTGTGATATTTTTGGGAGTTCTTGCATCTTCTGATGATGTGTCTACAATGAATAATTTTCCTGACACTGGTTGCAATCTCCTTTTAACGTGCCTATTGCACGCTTCTATGTTTGCAGTGAATGATTCCTGTACTATTCCTATCACCAGTGCCTTAAGTTAAATTATTCCTTTTTCATTTGTATATGCAGTTCTTCCTGATTTCGCTCAAGTATACAACTTCATAGGCAGCGTCTTTGACCCAAATGTGACTGGTCACTTGCAGAAATTAAAGAATATGGATCCAATTGATATTGAAACAGTATGCTTCTTTAACTTATGCTCTCATTTACCATCTTGTGACTTTATGATTGTTTGAAAAAGTTATTACGTTGTTCTGGGAATGGATTAATCTAAAGTTTGAGATTGTGTATAATTTTCTTTTATGTATTTGTTTACACTATTTAAGGTTTTGTTGGCATAAAAAATGTGTTTACTTTTATCACTTTTCCTCTGTGCTTGTGTGCAGGTGTTATTGTTGATGAGAAATCTCTCCATCAATTTAGCTAGTCCTGATTTTGAGGATCATGTAAGTGCTTAGTTATTAAATTCCATGCTATTTAGAGCTTGTTTGGGAGGGATTAAAATCAGATTAAAATTGAAAATATAGTTGTTGGAGTTGACTTTTATTAGACGAGTGGGACCCAATAACGGCTATATTTTCAATTTTAATCCTTCCCAAACAAGCACTTAGATTGTTCTGCAGCAATGGGTTCACGTGTTGCTATTTTTTCTTTTGAATTGTGCACCGACCATTTCATATATTATCATGCTCTATTTTGTCCTCAATAATGGAAAAGATTGAAGTTTTGAACTGTATCCTCTGTGTTCATTTCCAATATGCTGTGAGCATTATGTTTACTTCACCCTCTGAGAAAGTGGGAGGTTGGATATTATTATAATTGGGAAGTATTTGTCTTGCTTACCATGTGAACTTTTAAATGTACTTGCGCAGAGGAGTTTACTTTCATCCCACGAGGTTGAACCTGGGAAGGACAATGCCTATGTTGGAACTAACACCATACTTGGTAGTCAATCTCTGGATGCAACTTAATTTGGTATAAAAATTGAACTATTATATGATTTTTATCATTTTCCACATTTCTGTTTGTCATTTGCCCAAGTGGTGCTATTAGTTCAAATCAAACGTCTTTGTTTAACAACAGGTTGTGGCCAAGATTTGGTGATGTTGACAAAATCTCTGGTCGTGAAAACTGTTTCCTGTCTTGAGTTCTATTGGGAGTCCTCTTCATATACCTTGTGCATAACAACCAAACAAAATAAAGAAGAGAAAATTAATACAAGGGAATGTAAATTGAAAAGACTGAACTGTAAATTCAAATTTTGATCATTTCCTTTGTTCATCTTTTCTAACCGATCTGTAGTATTGTTTGCTGATTAGCTTTTACACTGAAGAGTCCGTTTCATTTTATATTATAAGTACTTTTAGGGAAAATTGCACATAGGGTCCTAACCTTTGCAAGTAGTGCAAATGGGTCTCAAACTTTTATTTTATGCACTTCTGTATTTGTTACGAGGTTTTTGAAAGTTTGTGTTTTGCATTTACTAAATGATGGAGCAATCTTGCTATAAGTACCGGGAAAATTGTGAGACTGCATTGCAGGGAGACAGATGGCGCACATTCATTGGATTTTGGACAAAACAGTTTTATCCGAGCCAATGCACAGGCGCCATTTGTCTCCCTGGCAATCTCACAAGGGGCTTAACTCATGATGGAATTCGAACTTTTATATACTTTTAGTACTTCTCTTTGTGCCTCTCTCTAAATCATCACAAATCTTTAACAGAATAATTTTAATTGCATAATTAAAATGAAAAAGGAACTCCGCCTAGCTGCTCACATTTTAACTCAGACAAGTTCATGAGCCAGAGGAGCTGTCAATCCAGGCCGTTCACTCATATCAACTCCACCAAGATGATCTCCATCAGATGATTGTAATTTCCAATCAAAGCATTGTACCATAGCTGCAAGCACGGTGAGCACTTCTTGCAATGCTAGAAGCATTCCAGGACACCATCTCCTCCCTGTGCCGAAAGGCAGAAGCTCAAAATGTTGCCCTTCAACATCTATCGTGTCCCCCTTGCCGTCTTTACTGGGCTCTTAAATCCTCTCGAGGTGGAACTCCAAAGGGTTATCCCAGTACTTGCAGGTCCTACCAATGGACCAAATGTTAACGAAAAGCAAAGTTCCTGTTGGAATAATATACCCTTTTATCTCACAGTCGATTGTGGATTTTCTTGCAAGCATGGGAATAGGAGGGTGAAGACGAAAAGTTTCCTTTATGATAGCTTGAATATAGGGTGGATTTGAGGCATCTTATTCTTATACCAATCTGTGGGATCCAACAACTTTTTCTACCTCGTGCTTTTTCGAGTACACTTGGATATGGATTGGTGCTGTTAATGCCCATTCAATGGCAGTGGCTGTTGTGTCCGTGCCAGCAGTGAAGAAATCCTACTGAAAAAATAAAAAAAGTCACGAGTTGCAAGCATTAATTAAATTAACTGAAAAGTAACAAATCATAGGGGAATAGTAGTTTTAGATTCACAGTTCCGTAGTTTTTGATAGCAAGGAATTAGGAGTCTTGAAGAATTAAAATAATTTCTACTCAATTTTGGATATATTTTATACGAATTTCAATTTTAAAATGGTCAAATTCTAAGAATTAACCCTCTATATGAATTGTTTACCTATGAATTTGGTATGGTAACCAATCAACTTATCTGGCAAATTTGATGGTTACCGAAATAGTAAGTGGATCGTTAAAGATAAGGATAATGCTTGTTGTACATCAAGGTGTCCATAATGGACACTCGGCACCCCCTCATTGGAGGGGGTGCTGACTCCGCCAACCCTCCCTCCAATGAAAGAGCGCCAGGTGTCCATTATGTACACCTTGATGTACAAGGTGATGTACCAGTAGTATTACCCTAAAGATAAATAGATCCATATCCTCTGAGTGAGTAAATGAAATTTAGTGCATGCAAAATATTGTTTCGATCTCCAGACAATGCAATTCTTCCATGCATGTTTTCAGTTAAGAATTTGAGCCATACAAGGTTTTAAGTTAAAATGGAACTATGGAAGTGCTTACCAAAATCAAAGCTTCGAGGTAAGGATGGCAAAAAAGTTAGCCGATTCGAAAAAAGATCGAGCTGGGCTCGGCTCAGGTTTTAGGAAAAAATAAAAAAATTAATTTTAGCTGCCTGCAACGCAGCTATGTGATTGCTGCTGCGTTTTGCAGGCAGTGGTTAAGAAAAAATGTAATAAAAAAAAATCGAGTCAGAAGGACCAAGCTTAAAATTTTTGGCCGAGCTTTTGCTCGGCTCGGGCCCAAAAAACTTGGACCTATTTTGCTCGAGTCGAACCCGAGCTTTGAGTTTCGGCTTGTGGCTCGGCTCTATTCGTTGACATGACAACTTTGAGGTGGTCTCTCGTAAATCTCACTTCAACACTGCCCCTCTCCATAACTTCAAGTGATATGTCAAGAAAGTCCATCGCCTCCTTAGCGGCAGGCACTCCACCGTCTCCCGTCTGAACTTTTCGATACTGCTCTCTAACAAAGCATCGTACCTTTTCTATATGTCCTCTGACCTTTTCTTTATTCCTTGAAAATCGAAGCTCTTGCATAACCATATTATATCTGAAGCATCAAATTCTCCAAGAATTTGAGTAACCTCCCGAATAACTGTCCGGGCCAGCCATCACCGAATCGCCTTCATTCTCCGAACACCTAATACAAAGTAAAATCTCACATCAGTTATACAAAAAAATCATAATTAAAGCGAGAAACCCTAAAACTCGTTATCCGAGCCCAAAATGTTGAATGTAAGATGAAATTCTGAGAGTCTGGTACTCAATACCCAATTCTCAACATCATTTGGGAAATAACATTGCTCGTTAGACTAAGTAACTCTTTAGCCATATTAATGGGCTTTGAGCCAGAGCTAGACTTAGAATTGTTGATTTTAATTTTAATTCATACCAAAAAGAGGCTTAGTAGGCAAATAATCGGGAAAAATTGACCACGTGCAGTGACATTCGAAAAGCCAATTAATGATGATTTGATTAATGGTCGACAATTATAATAACTAAAAAAAATTATTAAATAAAATATCTATTTCAAGACTCTCTGTACTCTCTCAACTTCTTCATAGAAAAACCTAAAATGCTTCCACGTGCGCGTGAACATGTGTACAGTTTATCTACTATCCTCAACTTCCTCACTCTACACCGCGACAATCTTTTTAATGCTCCATCGTGTGCAACCCTCAAAGCACAAGCGCGTGCACTCCCGTGCTTCTTTTCTAATTTGCGGCTGGCCTTCTTGACACAAAAACCTAACTGGTTCACCATCAATTCACTACTGCATGCAAGTTCCTCAACTTTGAACTTCACCTAAACTCTATATCAAACCTTTTTTTTTTTTTTTTTTTTTTTTGTGGAGCTTTTTATTGAATTTTGAAATGTGGATTTTTATGCAGCCAAAAATATTGCAAGTTTATTAGAACATTATTTTCATCCAAAAGTGATTTCAACGTAGAGGATGCAAAGTCTTTATACAAGAAACTGACCAATGAAAATATGACACCTGGATAACTAACTAACTGAGAAAAGGAATTCACGTGAATATAAAGAAAGGAAAATGAAATAAAAAAACTAATAGCAACTAATAATTCTACATCCCTCCCTCAAGCCGGCAAATGATGAAGATCTTCAAGTCCCAGCTTGCCGGTAAGGAAATGAAACTGAGGAGGTGGCAGAGCCTTCGTGAAAACGTCCGCAAGTTGTTGAGAAGAGGAGATGAATTGAGGAAGAACAAAACCTTCCTTGAATTTGTCCCGCACAATGTGACAATCAATTTCGAGATGCTTGGTTCGCTCGTGAAAAACTGGATTTGCTGTAATGTGAAGTGCATATTTATTATCACACCACAACGGAATTGGGAGAGGTAGGTTGACCATAAAATCAATAACTGATCCAGCGAAGCTCACAAACAATGGCAGCTAGGCTTCTATATTCTGCCTCTGCTGTGGACCTTGACACGGTAGTTTGTTTCTTGGTTTTCCAAGAAATTAGAGTATTGCCCAAGAAGATGCAGAACCCAGTAAGTGACCTTCGAGTATCCACACAAGAAGCCCAATCTGCATCTGAATATGCTGTTAAAGAAAGATCGTGCTGAACAGGGAAAAATAACCCTTTCGAATGACAACCTTTCAAATATTTCAGTAGATGAATAGCTGTGTCCCAATGAACTTGGCAAGGGTTGTTGACAAACTGACTTAACTGCTGAATCCCATATGTAAGATCTGGTCTCGTCAAATTTAAGTACAAAAGTCTACCAATCAACCGTCTATACCTTCCCGGATCTGGAAAGAGTTCACCATCATTTTGGGATAACTTTGTACCTGTAGGGATAGGAACTCTAGTAGGTTTTGCACCAGCAAGACCTGCATCGTCTATGATATCCAAAATATACTTCCTTTGATTCACATATGTACCATTCTTGCCTCTAGCAATTTCGAGGCCAAGGAAGAACTTTGCAGATCCTAAATCCTTGATAGTAAATTCAGAATGCAAATATTGTTTGACAGACATAATATCTGACTCATGTGTTCCAATAATTAATATATCGTCCACATATATTAAGAGAAAAACACTATGATCAGAAGATTGGTGGATAAAAAGGCAATGATCGTGCTGAGACTAATGAAAACCGTAACCAGTAAGCTTGTGGCAAAGCTCAATGTTCCACTGTCTCGAGGCCTGTTTCAGACCATATAAACTCCTTTTCAACCTGCAAACCTGACCTGCTAGAGCCTGATTGTATCCAACTGGTGGCTCCATGTAAATCTCTTCATCAATATAGCCATGTAAAAAGGCATTGTTAATGTCCAGCTGGTGAATGGGCCATGATTTTGTTGATGCAATAGCAAGTAGGATTCTCACTGTAACTAATTATGCCACAGGTGAAAAACATTCAAAGAAATCCACTCCTTCCATTTGATCATATCCCTTTGCCACTAACCCTGCCTTAAATCTATCAATTGTCCCATCTGGTTTAAGCTTAAGTTTATACACCCATTTAGAACCTATGGCTCTCTTTCCAGCAGGTAAGCTAGTTAACTCCCATGTATCATTTTCTTCCAACGCCTTCAACTCATCATCCATGGCTTGTACCCAATTATGATTTTTACAAGCTTAATGATATGTATGTAGTTCTTGAACATTTGATACGTTAGCCAAAAAGGAGATATATGCATGATGCAAACAAGGTGAAATAGAATATGGAAATGTGGTGGGTATATGATGTGAACTGAACTTAGTGGGATCAAAACCTGCTTGGACATTAGCAATTGGATTCACTGAATTTTCAGTAACATTAGTGATATAGTCATTCATCCAGACAGGCTTAACTCTCAATTTGCTACTATGTCTAGGCTCTTGGACATCATCTGATTCAGTATTGGGAGATTCAGAGAAAGGGAACTGAATAAGGGGCACAATGTGAGGATCAAAATTTGAGGAATCTAGTGTATGATTATCAGAAAATCTACGTTGGGAGAATTTGTGGGTAATATAGTAGGATCTTCTAGAATTGATTCTACAGGTAATGGAGTTTGAATGACTGGCTGACTCTTTAGCTGAAACGGAAAGATGTTCTCATAAAAGATAACATCCCTAGAAGTATGAACTTGCTTGGTGGAAAGATCATATACTTTGTAAGCCTTTTGTCCTGGATTGAACCTAATAAAAATACATTTATGAGCCCTTGACTCAAACTTATCCTTATGAGGTTTTGTATTTGTGACATAGCAAAGACAACCAAAGGTTTTCATGGAAGACAGATTTGGTTTGATTCCATACAGGATTTCATAAGGAGTCTGCCATTTCAAGGTGGAACTAGGAATCCTATTTATGATATAGGTAGACATAAGAATGGAATATGACCAAAAGTGTTTGGGTAAATTGGCTTGAAATATGAGTGATCTGGCCATATCCAACAAATGCCTATGTTTTCTTTCAACCACTCCATTTTGTTGTGGAGTGTAAACACATGATTTTTGATGCAAAATACCAAAGGCTTGAAGTAAAACTTGACACTCATGACTTGTGAATTCACTTCCATTGTCAGTCCTTACAGCCTTGACACCTTTTTAAAATTGTTTCTTGACCATTTTAAAGAATGATTCAAGAGTTTTAACTGTCTGAGACTTTTGGATTAACATGAAGGTCCACGTGGCTCTTGAGAAATCATCTACAATGGTGAGCATGTAGGGAGTACCAGTAGGAGTATATTGTCTATAAGGACCCCAGATATCAATGTGCAACAGATTGAAGATGGAACTGGTATGAATCTGAGAGTTCTGAAAGGATAGTCTACTCTGTTTAGCTTTATGGCAAATGTCACATGGTTGTAACGTTTTTATGGCTGAATTATTGCACAATCGACTAAGAAAATCCAAATGCTGTAAACATTGATAAGAAGCATGTCCCAATCTATTATGACAATCATCAATTGAAATAGAAGAAGCTTTATTCACATGAAACATTTCATCACCAGGTCTTAGTCTCCCAATAGACAATTTATTACAAAGACTACCTTCTCTATTATAATTTTCAATCTCCTCTTTCAGAAAACTATTATCATCTAACGTATACAACTTCCCATTTAGTTTTCCAATTGCTGGAGTCCTTTCATTCTTCAGGTCCTGTAGGGAGCAATGAGTAGGATACAAAATGAATTTAACTTTGGCAGCTTGTGTTAACTTTGGGACAGATAGAAGGTTGAATTTAAATGTGGGGATATGCAGTACATTGGTTAGGAGTATTCTTTGATTTATAGTTATAGATCTAATGTGTTTAACTTGCTTAATGGATCCATCAGGTAAGCAAATTGCAGTGGATTGCGTAACAGGTTTAACATTGGTCATTTGGTTAATGTCTGTGCATATATGATTGGTGGCACCGGTATCAATTATCCAAGTCCTACATCCAAAATCATCAAGTGATGTAAAAGCCAAGTGTTGAGAACACATACCTGAATAGTCATTGAGATGTGCAAAGTTAATTTGATTTCCATTATCTATCAGCAATTTTCCTTTGAGCATTTTCATCAATTCCTACAGCACAATGTATGTGGTATTACCAAACGATACTTCACTCTGTTGATTCATCACAGCTCCCTTTCCTTCTAGATCAAGCGGTGAATCACTCATGTTCATCACATTATTTGCCATAACTCTGCCTCCAAACTCCTTAGCCCTTTGTTCTTTTAGTCCTTTGTACCAATCCGGATAGCCAATCAACTTGAAGCAGCTTTCCTTTGAATGACCATTTGCATGGCAATGCTCACAGAATGACATTTCCCTATCAAAATTGTTAAACCTCTTATTCCTTCATCTTCCAAAGGTAGTATTACCTCTTCTAGTATTAAACCATCCAGTCCAGCTTCCTTTTCCTCTGACATATCCATTAACTCTGTGATTGTTTGTTGATGTCATCATAGCAACATTATCAATGGCTTCTGGGTAAAGAATATGTACCCCCCTTTGTTTTTCAACTCTTAAAACCATGGAGTAGGCTCTGTTGACTGATGGTAAATGATCCATCACCAACAACTGATTTCTTATATTATCATAAGTGTCATTTAGTCCCATCAGAAATTGCATAAGCTTATTGAATGAGGCAAGATCGAATACCTCCTTCGCAGCTCCACAAGTGCAGATTGGAATAGGTATCAGACATGCGATTTCGTCCCGTAACTTTTTGAGCTTTGTGAAATATTTTTCAACTGATAATGATCCTTAAGTTAAACTACTAATCTTTCTCTGCAATTGGTAAAGTAAAGGTCCATTGCATTCCCCATACCTTTCCTTTAACTCTACCCATAAATCTCTGGCCGAAGTCGTGTAAATGAATGCATATATGATATCCTTTGATATCGAATTCAGTATCCAAGATCTAACCATACAATCCACTCTAATCCATTGATTAGACTTTGAAGAACTTTCAGCTGGTTTCTCGCATTTTCCATCGATGAATCCCAATTTCAATTTTGCACCAAGTGCAATTTTAATCGATCTACTCCAACTCAAATAATTTTTACCTGTTAAAGGTGAAGTTAGTAATATCATTCCTGGGTGATCTGAACCTTGAACCTTGCAGATCCAATGGATCTCCATTGCTGTAATCCTTCTCAGAAGCTCCTTGTTCTGTGGGTAAACCTTTGGTTCGTTCGTGAGTAATCTCCGTAGCCATGATAGATGATATGTTAGATGATTGAGCTCAGGATCTGGGTAACCCGTTGCTCTGATACCATATTGAATTTTGAAATGAGGATTTTATGCAGCCAAAAATACTGCAAATTATCAGAACATTTTTTTCATCCAAAAGTGATTTCAACGTAGAGGATGCAAAGTCTTTATACAAGAAACTGACCAATGAAAATAGGACACTTGGATAACCAACTAACTAACTAAGAAAAGGAATTCACGTGAATAGAAAGAAAGGAAAATGAAATAAAAAAACTAATAGTAACTGATAATTCTACACTTTTAGTTAAAAAGCCTAATCAAACCATAGCATTATTTAGAAAGCCTTCTCCAATGTATTTTTTTGGCTAAAAGGCCTAGTATAATAATAATAGAAGTTATTGTTGAAAAAGTTTTAAATGCACGATAATGTAATGTGGTTTTGATATATAACGATATTAGTTGTAACTAAAACGGTAAATGTTCCGTTACGATCATTTTATGCACCAAATGGAATTTACACTTGTGAGAACAACATAACATTGTTTTATCACTATTTGAAATTTTTAAATATAGATTTAGTAGTATTTTAACTCGTAATGGTAATATTGACATTATCATTGTAGTTAGCTAAATTTTTGTCAAAATGGATAAAGAATTACCAAGAAATGATAAAGAATGTGTGATTATGATTTTGTAATAATATTGATTATTAATTCCTCGACTCTAATCAATTTGGCGTGTCTCGTTGTTTACTACGAATTTTCCTCAGATCCATATGGACAATGAAATCGTCCTGTCAATTATTCATTTTCAAAAGGATACTTAGAGTATGAGTAAAAATGATTAGATGTCATGTATTCATGTTGTTAGAAGCCTATTGTGTACTCAAGAAAGCGCACTCTCTCATATAGATTGCATTCATTACAGGAGTGAGTCTATTGATATATTTTATGTGACTAACATATTAAAATGAACAGATGTTCGCTATGTTTGAGGTAGACGGTGTATAACCCCCATTTTTGTGATGATAGTTATGATCGAGGTCGCTATAAATATTTTCATCTATGTTTTCTTACCTTAATTGTTGAGATTGTCCTTGTAGAGAACAACTTAACATTCGAACATTCTAACTTTATTTGTTATGCGAGCAAAAGATAATTGGTAGGCACAAGCACACGACATTCATAACTTTCATAGTTTCCATTTAAATGTTATTACATTTATTGAAGTGGTCCGAGTGTACAATGTACAACTCTAATTGTCCAGCATGGTAAATAATAACTATATTCAAAATTGTAATGGAAATTTCACCTCATTTTTTAATTCTAATTTCTGCAATGGCTTAGATCCCAGCCAAAAGTTTTAGGTATAGTCTAAGATTTGTAATGATTTAGGATTTAAGATTGAATAACTTGAGCATATGAGTTTGAGTGGTGCTTATAATCAAACATATGAACAAGATTAATGAGTGCCCCCAACGCCTTGCTTAGAATCACTCCTTATCATCTCCAATGTGTGATCTCGAGCTCTCTGGTTGATGAAAATAATCAACTTTTGAATCCCTGATTCATTGGGCTCATTTCTCGAAAACCAAACTAAGCCTAATCTAGTAAAGCCCAAATAAACGGACCAAACTAACAAACCCAATAAAAACTTATACTGGGCTTCATTAAACAAAAAAGCCCAAATCCCTATCAAAACCCTATGATATAAGAATCCAACCCACTCGTTGTTTTAGGGTTTCCATTTACTCGCATCCACTGAAGCTGCTTCATCATCTCGGTTGGTCTTTCTCTATCTTACCAATCTTTCTGCAGCCATGGTAATATTTTTTCTCTCTATGTCTTCATCCATGTTCATTTCTTGTAGTTTAATTGATAATTACTGCAAATAGAGGTTAATTTTCGATTTTATTTTTTTTTGTGTTTTAATGTCAGATTATTCCAGAGAAGAATCGGAGAGAGATCTCCAAATACCTCTTCCAAGGTCACATTCCCCTTTCAATATTCAACTAATATAATTTTATGTTTTTGTTGGTTTCTGATGTGAATTTGTATAATTTTTACTTACAGAGGGCGTGTGCTATGCGAAGAAGGATTACAACCTGGCTAAGCACCCGGAAATTGATGTCCCGAACTTGCAGGTGATTAAGCTTATGCAGAGCTTCAAGTCAAAGGAGTACGTGCGAGAGACTTTCGCCTGGATGCACTATTACTGGTATTTGACCAACGATGGCATCGAGTTCCTCCGTAATTACCTCAATCTACCTTCAGAGATTGTTCCCGCCACACTGAAGAAATCCGCAAAGCCCCTTGGCCGTCCGATGGGTGGACCGCCAGGCGACCGACCACGGTAAATATTTTTATTTGCTTCATTCTATCGAGTTCGTCAGATTCTGGTTTTTACGCCCCTCGTTTAGTGAATTTTTTAGGAATATGATTGGTTTGTTTGGATGTGACTGATTCACTATGGTAATATGGACATTTATTGACATTCTATTGAGCTAGTAAAATATTTATAAATAAATTTAAGTTTTTGTTTTGTTAATTGATAATGTGCTTGTTTTCAGGGCTATATAGCCTATATTCATAACACACTTCAAAAGGATTATGTGTACTGTTTCTTATTATCCTTCTGGAAATTTATAACTGATAAGTATTTTGGGCTTTGTTGCAATAGTGGACCCCCAAGATTTGACGGTGATAGGCCAAGGTTCGGAGATAGGGATGGATACAGAGGCGGGCCAAGAGGCCCTCCAGGCGAATTTGGTGGTGAAAAGGGTGGAGCTCCTGCTGACTACCAGCCTGCTTTTAGGGTAATTTGGATGTTTTAATACTTCGTTCCGTTTGAATGATGAATTTGTTCTGCTATTCTTTGTTTTTAGTGTATACTGGTTGACGTGATATTATTCTATTAGAGAATAGATGAACCCACCCTGTTATTTCCAGCTTTGTAATTGTGCATCTATTGGATAGGCTTTCATGTTTGCACTGTTTGTTGGCCACTGTGAAAATTACGAGTTAATGCAATAATTTTAATGTTAACCTTTTTGGCTCAAAACATATTAAGCTTCTTGCATATAGTGCTGGAAAATGATTTATTTGGCGACTGTGTTTTGTAGCACTTTGCACAGGACTTTATAAGTAACATATTTAGCACATACCTATTTGCTTTATACGTAAAATTCATTTGCGCTGCACCGTGTTAAAGACTTTTGTACTTTTCAAGAATTTATTATCATAGTTAGCATCTACCAATTACAGCCAGCCGGCTAGGGATTAATATAATGGTTTCTTTGTCCTTGAAATATACTCTGATAAATTCTCATTGTATTAATCCTCTCTTTTGATGGTTCTGCAGTTCCTTCTTTTTAGTTTGTATATGTCCAATGAAATATCTATTTTAATGCCATTGTATTTCATAGACAAGCATATTTGCTCCAAAATAGTGATGGCATAATGATAGATAAGTTGGACATATTTCTTGTTTTCCGTCTTCACACATCACAATATCAAACCTCAATGGTTCAACCTCCTATCATTAGTTAACTTTTATTTGTGCAGTACTCGTTGTATGGACTGAGGTTTTGGTTTCTTGGCTTGGATGGACGATTTCTTTGGGTTAATTGTTTTTATAATTTATATGGTACCTTATGTGAAATTTTGAAGTTACTCTCCTTTATGTGCAGGGTTCTGGTAGTGGTGGAAGGCCTGGCTTTGGACGTGGATCTGGTGGTTTTGGTGCGCCACCCCCAAGTTAAAAACTTCTTGTTGATCTTTTTTATAAAGTTCAGTGGTTTTTACATTAGTGTTCCGCTGTTGGAATTTTCTTCATTTTGCCTTGTGGCTTTTGTTTCCTTAAGAATACTATATTGTACTTCGATTTTCTCTGCAATTTTGTTTATTTTGGATCTTAAGATTGCTATGACGTTCTCATAATTTATATTTTCTATCTTGTAGTTTGTCAATCTTTCATTATTATGTGACCTCAAGTTTATTGTTATTGTTGTTTGTTACTTCTAGAAATGCCTGGTTTTGTATTTTGTTCTTTCAAACCAAACAGGGCACATCAAATTCCATTCTGATCAACAACTTGGAGGTATGGCTGAGTTGCTTATTACCATATAAAAATTGTTTTTGAGATGCTTTATAATTTAAACTACGATCATCAATTTGATCAGTCGGTTGAAAACGATATTTACTTATATAATTGACATAAATTTAAGAGAATTCAATTATTTCGTCTTGAAGATTGAATAATTTAATAAAAAGTTAATAGTATATTTGAGTCACATTATTTTGAAATAATGTATTTTGAGATAGTAGATTGATGGAGAATATGTGGTTGAAAAAGAAAGAAAAGTTATTGATGTGATGAAAAATATTATTTTATTGAAGAATGTGTGGTTGAAAATAAGTAGAAGAATGAAAATGAAAATTTTAATGTGGCTCAAATATGGGCTCAATAAATTTTTGCAATATTTAGTATTATTTACCTGTGCAGCTGCACACCTTTTCATTGCATTTTCTTGTTTTCTACTAGACTTAGGGTTCGTTCGATAGTCAAATGTGGAAATGAATTTCAATTCCATGTTATTTGGAAAATAAAAATATACTAAAATTAGAGGAATTCGTTTTCCATGAAAACAAAGAAAATGCAGTTTAAAGTGGTCGTACATTGGAATTCGATTTTCATTTCCACATTGCAATCAAACAGTCAAAGTGAAATTTATTTTTCTCGAATGTGACATTTTTTATGGAAAATGTGGCAATCAAACATGGCCTTAAATTTCAATACGATTTTTTGCAAAATTGTATTGAGTAACAAAAAAAAGAGTTTTTCGTTGGTAATAATTTTTAAAGAATATAATCTTGCAATCAAATTCGTGAAATCTATGTTTCCAAAAAGAAAAAAGAAAAGAAACCATAAATTCCCGCCACAGAAAATGATTTTGCGGTAGGATATCTACACTTTGAATATAAACGAAGAGTTCTACTGAAATTCAACTACTGCACTAGCACCACTATATCTATAGATACATATAACACAAATACACATTCAAACAAACAATTTTGTAATTATGCCTTTCAATGCATCATATGTTCATCAAAAACTCTCTAGTCCAACCTCATTCTTTGGAATCAAATTATGGGTTGACATCACTTTCTTAGTTTTAGCCTTATCTCTGGTTCTGATCATTGCTCTTCTTTTCATTTTTCGGCATCGTAGGAAAAAACTTAACAAATCAAAACCCATTTTGTCAAAAAATTTTGTTCATAGTCCTGCTTCCATGAACAAGAGGTTGTTATCGCGTAATGGATGGGATGTAGAGATGAGCATTGGGACACCGGAGAAACAAGTAATGTACTCCGATCAATGGTCTACTCCGGCCATTGGAACGATGGCAAATGTTGGGGCAGTGGCTATGGATATAGGGCTGGTTAGCCGATATACATTTGGGGAGATCATTGCAGCAACAAATGGCTTGGCCGATGAGAATGTGATGGGAAGGGGAGACTATGGGGTGGTTTATCATGGAGTTCTATTCGACAACACCAGAGTTGCAGTGAAGAAGTTGCTATATAAAAGGTAAATGCTGGAGTGTGTGAGTATTTCATCCATTTATTAGGCCATTTGTTTTTGAGTTTCATTTTGTTTATTAATGCTAGGATTAGGGCTTAATCCCTAACACTATTAAGTATTCATGGTATGGAGAATTGACAGGAGTAGAGCCAAAGAATTTGAAAGCCAGGCAGAAGCAATGTGGTTCATTAGACACAAGAACTTGGTGAAGTTGCTTGGATATTGTACTGAAGGAGCATACAGGTACCAGTAGTATGCTATCTCTTTAATGTTTGGTGGAGTGAATTAACATTATAGAACAATATTAAGGAAAGAAAAAGAAGAGCTGAAATCTTGTCTATTGTGTTGTTTAGTACAATCAAATGCTGTGTACCATTGTATACAATCTCGTAATGTTTTTACTTTGATACGTAGGATTCTTGTTTATGAATATGTTGATAATGGCAATCTTTACCAATGGCTGCACCACTGCATAAGCAAAATTAGCCCGTTGACATGGAATATCCGAGTGAAGATTATCATAGGAATTGCAAAAGGGTTCGTTTAATTGAATTCCTCGAATTCAGCTTCTTCTTTTTTATACATTCTCGGAGATTTAGCTCATGAAATTCAGATGTGAAAATTTCTTCTTTTTTTCACAGCTTGGCCTACCTTCATGAGGATACAGAGCCGGCGGTTTCTCATAAAAACTTAAAATCGAGTAACATATTACTCGATCAACAATGGAATCCTAAGCTAACTGATTTCGGGATCACTGATTTCTTAGGTCCTGAGTGGAGTGGTCACGACATAGCTGTCCCTATGGGAATGTGTGGATAAGTTGATTTTTTTTTTCCTTTTCCTTTTAATTATTTTTATTATATTGTGATTCGTTATCAACTTGCCTTATAAGCTGCATTGGATCTGTAGTTACACAGCACCAGAATATGCTCGAAGTAAAGTTCAAGATGAGAAAAGTGATATTTACAGCTTCGGGGTACTTATTATGGAGATTATATGTGGGAGAACTTCCATAGAGTCATCTGTGACTGAAATAGAGGTTGCTGTTTCTTTAAAAAAAAAAGGAAACAATCTTTTTAATTCTATCTATTCTTCTTCCAAAAAGAGTTTTTAACTTTTTTTCATGTAATGTAAGTTGAAATTGCAGGAATATTTGGTTGACTGGATAAAATTCATGGTGTCAGAACAAAAAATTGAGCTTATAACAGATCCCAAGTTGTCTGAACTGCCATCAGTGAAGGAACTCAAAAGAATTATTCTCATAGCTCTTCGATGTGTTGATCCAGAAGTCGATAATAGGCCTAAAATCGGAGAAATAATCCATATGCTCGAGCCTCGTGATTTACTACTCAGTGATGTAAGAAAGCTTCCCTCTCCCAGCATTTATTCAATTATGTTATACTGAGAAGCTTTTTCATTAGCTTCCCGTGATTTTTTGCAGAAACGTGTTATTAAGAGGGAGATTTCTCGTCGTAATTCTTTGAAAGAAGATCGGTTAGCTCAAGTTACTTGTACTGATTGACTATCAAGTATCAATTAACAAGAATTCTTAAAATTTTGATGTTTTACTACATTTCCTCTCGAGATTCGAACTTTTACTATTTCTTTGTGAGACGTTTGGCTGAAAACTCTATGTATCGGTACTATTTCTTTGAAGGCATGCATTTGACAATATTAAGGAAGAAAAAAGTTGTACGTTAATGTCACAAGTTTTCAAATGAACATTGTTAATAGGCAATGTATCGACATGGAAAGCACAATCTATGCATTTCCTGGTAACTCGGTTCGAAGTTCCTGCAATATCAATACAATTCCATGGCAATATGGTCGATTTCTTAGAAAGATCAATGATCAATACAATTGCAAATACTGGTAAAGGGATCACCCTCTCACACGAGAATAAACGTCTCGAAATATGTATTTTTTGAAATGTGTGAATACAGAGTTAGGAAAATATTTAAAAGAGTTTATAAATAGTGGAAATTACATAACTTCAGGTGTTTGAAGATTATAATTCAAAAATCAGGGACTAGGTTTTATTATTCAGAAATTAGGTATGAATATAATAATTAAATATCTACCCCCAATTCAATTCCAAACCCTAACCATTTCATTTTATTCTCACCCTCACTCACTCACTCACTCACTCTCCATCTATTTTCTCCTCCATTCCTTTCCCTCTTCTACCCCATTTCACTTCAGTCGTCGCCACCATGTCGTTGTCACCATGTAAGCAGCACCGAGGCGATCTGTACCATGCAGCGCGATGGGTACGAAATCTCCTCTCTCACTCTCCCTCTTCTCAACGAGATCTGGTGGGTGAGCATCACCGCCACGGTAGTAGCGACACAGAAAAATTACTGGGCACAAACCACAGCATTCATTCTGTAAAATTACTGGGCACAAATCATAGCATTCATTCTAGTAATGGCGGTGATGTCGTTGTCGAGAGGTGGTGGTAGTGGTGGTGTTTTTGTTACAGATTGTAAGGCAGTTTAGGTTGTGGTGCAGGTGGAGGTGGCGGTAGCAGTGGCGGTGGCGAACTTGATTATTTGTTGGAGGGGTGATGGTTGTGGTGTGGTGTGGACCGTGTGGTAGTTTTGGGAGAGGGGTGGATTTTGGCAGGCGACAGTGGTGCAGTGGTGTGGTGGTGGTGCTGTGAAAGGTGCTGTGGGTGTGTTCGTGGTGCTGTGGGCGATGCTGGTGATCGTGGCTGTGGCGATGGTGAGGTGGGATGAGGTGGGTTGGATGCCTGTGACCAACAATTGGTTACTTTGTAACATGTGATCTAACAATTGTGACGGTGATGGTGGATTTGGTGCGGTAGTGATGGTATTGTGGTGCTGGCGACGGTCGCAGGGTGAAGGTGGTCGTAAGTGGTGTTGGCGGTGGTAGGTGACCTAATTTTTGGTGTATGTGACGAATTATTTGGTTATTTGTGATCAGTATTAAACTGCGACCTTAAAATTTGATAACTTATGACTGAAATATATATTGTAACCAACAAATTTAAAAATCTGTGATCGATTCATAATTTGTGACTTGTAGTTTTTTTTATTTGTGACCAATGAAATAAATTGTGACCTATAAAAATTTTGATTTGTGATCTCAAAATAATCTGTAACTTATAAAATTTTTGATTTGTGATTTCGAAATAATTTGTGACCAATTAATTTGATAATATGTTACTTGTAGATAATTTGTGACCTATAATTATGTACGTGTAATCTAATTAATAAATATTTTTAATTAATTAATTAATACCTGAATTTTGAATTGTTAAACTATCTACTTGACTTTTGAATTTGTGTAAATCATACACCTGAAATTGGAATTTTTCCTATATAAGTATGAAATATGATCTTACCCTTTACCTCAAATCTTTTCAAATTACAGCCACAGATCTCCATTAAAAAAAAAAAACTTCACACAGTTTCCTCCTCATGGGGCCCATAGTAGTAAACGTGAAAACATAACCGTCAAATCCCTTCCAGTAAGAGAAGTCACAGAAACTCTAGAATACCGTCCCATTAACTACCACGTGTCTAATCCTGTTTTTCATTTCCAATATTACCCTTCCCTCTCCTACTCATCCCCGTCTCTTCTGACCGGCAATCTCATGTGATCAGTTATTTTATCCATCGATTTCTCTTACACAGTTACGCACTGAACTTGTAATATTTTTGTGAGTTTTTCAGATCCAAATCCAATCCCATAATTTTCTCCTCTTTCGTCTCTATAGATATCTAACCTTTTATTGATTTTGCCGGGGCCTTCTTTTCTCGCTATGATATCAACAGGTTTGCTTGATTTTAGCTCTTATTTTTGGTAATTTTAATGTTAGCCTTACCTTTTTTTTAGTATGATCTGATGCTAGATAATGCGTGAAACGAGTCGGTTTTTGTTTATGGGATCTGGGCTGAGCGGATCAAGGGGTAAAATTTAGGGGTTTAGTGGGATATAACTTGTCCATTCAATTTGGATTTAGATTGTATGTACAGTTCAGTTCGGTGGCTTTGGTTTTTGGATAGAACAATTCGATGTTTTGTGGATCTGAACTTAGGGTTATGTTTGCCAATTGCCATACTAGGATGCTTATTTTTATGACAAACTGAATTCCAAACTGGAATAAAGAATTGTTACTAATTGAATCATCCACCCATTCATTATTAGTTAATATAATATTAGTTTAATGACTGAACTTGAGGGTTTTTTTTTTCCTTAAAGAAAATGTAAGATAGAGGAATTGCACTCATTGATCAATTATATTTTTAAGTACATGAATTGAATTAACATATGTTCTAACTTGGGTTGTTGCTAGGCGATTAAAGTTTTCTTCTTTGTTAATGATGTGCTTTACTGCTTTGTATAATTGGCTAGTTCTGTTCAGGATATTAGGTGTATATGGTTGTGGCAATGTATGAATGTCAGGTTTTGATTGTTTCATGACGAATGGTAGGTAGAATTTGATATGTTTAGCCTGTCTCTAGTCCTTACCTATTGATCAGTTATATTTCATCATGGCTGTTACAATGAGTCATCGTCTAATTTTATCTTTCTTGGTGTATGTCTTTGCTGTAATTTCTTTGCAGTTGTGGAAATATTTTCCTTGATTGGTACTATAATTTATGTTTTTTATATTCATGGCAGGAGGGAAGGACATTTGAGTTGTTTGAACAGAAGGAACTAGTTATTTCATCTGGTAATTAATCATCTCATATTTTAGTTCGTTTCGCTGTAATTAATAGCAAAGATTTTCCAAAAGTGAGAAGAATGGCAAGGAACGGGGTAACTGCTTATCAGTTTTCTCTTCTCCTATCTCCTGTTGTTTCTTTTTGGGAATGTAGTGTGCGTAAAATGAGGTATTCCTTCAGACCTGAGTGGGTGTAGATATAAATGCTGTAGATTTATTGTTATATAACTTTTCATCTTTGGATTTAGTATCATTAAGCATTAAATAACGAGGTTTGGAACAAAAGGGAATACATAGATACTCAAATATTTAAAAATACAAGTCCTGTAGTATTAGGGTCAAGGTTAGCATGGAGTGTGCTAAAGTACCAGCTGGTGTTAGAAAAGCCAAGAAGAAGCAGGTAAAGGATGAGTTAGATCGTATTAAACAGGCCGAGAAGAAAAAGAGGCGCTTGGAGAAGGCTCTGGCGACATCTGCTGCAATCCGTTCTGAGCTGGAAAAAAAGAAGCAGATAAAGAAAGAAGAACAGGAGAGGCTCGATGAAGAAGGTGCTGCAATAGCTGAGGCAGTTGCACTGCATGTCCTACTTGGTGAAGACTCGGACGATTCATGCAAAGTTATGCTGAAAAAGGATGAGGAGCTTACCTCATTGGATAATGGTAGCAACTTCGACATTGTTATGGGTGGACAACAGGCAATGGCTCCTCATCATGATCTATCGACCTATTTGCTCAAAGGATCTGGCTGGGTTTCTGACCCTCATGAATATAGGGGCATGTTAAATCACTGGGGCAATTCCAACTTGATCATGCCATCTGGGCTGCTGGGTAGAGATTTATACCCACAATATTTCGAAGAGGAAAGTTGGGACACTGCTAATTTATCTGCTGGTCTTCTTGCTTCTCAGGCTGTTTCATCACTTCAGATCACTGATGATGCACGGGTAGATGCCTACATCTTCAACCAGATGTTAAGAGGTTAAAATAAAGAGTGATCTGTGTCTATCAACATGTGGTTTTTGTGTTACGTTTTGTGGTTCTGATTAGCGTCCTGTATATTTCAAGTGAGCTCACCTGTCTTGTTTTTCAGAATTCAAAGCTTGGATTTATTGACATTTGTTCACACTCTGTGATTCAAATTCTTGTTGGTCGTTTCTGATGGCTTGCAATTTCAATATGTTGGCTGAGTAATTTAAGTGGTGTTTCTTTCTTCTTCTTCGACTTAATTTAAACAAAAATTCCAAAGCTTTTATATTTAAATTTCTTGAACTTCTTCAAATCAACCCTACAAGATATTTGTGATTAACGTGATACAATTTCCAGATGGTAATCATCTTCATAATGTGCTCTAATTTCCATCAATTACAACGTAGCACGAGATGCTTATTTTCTCCCGTTCCATTAAAAAAAATTATATATTCTTTCCCAGTTTTTGATATGCCAACCCGAACCTTCACACTGATTGTCCTGACTGCCCTTGGTCTCGTTGAAGACGCTCCTTCATGTAATCTTTCGTCACTTCTCTTTCCGTGCTATATAGTAGTAGCTGCACAGTTAGACACCGTTAGAATAAAAAGGTTGCTATCAAAAGAGGTGACTGGGACACCATTCGAACTCGGCTCTAATCATTTTATTTTAAGGGCTGTTCAGATATTTAATTGCCTTTTAAAGATTTTCGCGCATAAATCTTAATGAAAAGAATCCATATGGAAATGTTTTATATAGGAGCATTTATTAGGTCCACATTTATGGATCATCACATGTTGATGGCAATTTACAAAATTGGATTTTTAGTCATATTGGATGGTGTAATTGATACAGCAGGTTTCAACTTATTAAAAAATTGAGATAAGGTATCTTTATTTTTTTAAAAGAACTTCAACTTTTATTTATAAAGCCTCACTTGTGGTGGAGGAAAGCCGTGATTACAAGCCAAATAAAACCACCTAATTTTTTCCAAACTACATGTAAACTAAAACAACATTGGAATATTTGAAGTCAAACTGTATTCTATTACTCATGCTACGCGTACATTATCATTTATATCATCTTTTACACTTTGCTACGTAACAACACACCAATGGATAGTTTAAAAAAAAAAACAAATTTTCCTCCGGTTCTTTTTTAAAAACACATCAAATGTTAAACAACATGTACACTTGAAGTGTATGTCTAGCATTTTTGGTATTTTATAGCATGTCGTAGGAGGTGGATTGTTGGTCTTGGGTTCATAATTTATATTCGAATCATTTAGCTCATGTTTGGTCTCACTTAGAAAGTTCATAAAAAAAAATTTAGTTAAAATTAATAATTAATTTTAATTACATATTCGATGCGATAACTAACATTTAATTTTTAAGGGTAATTGAAGCAAAACTCCTCCTTACCTTTGCCGCGGAATGCTCCCATATGCTTTCATTTTGGCAGAAACCTCCCTGCTTGACATTTTTTCTGCATAATACAACATTTTCTTTCATTTTCTCAATAAATCCTTATGAAATAATGAGTGAATTGCCCAAATAGTCAATGAACTTTACGCCATGCTTCCAAGAGGTAACTGAACTTTCAAAATCACTCAAGTCATCACTGAACTTTGTAAAAAGTTTCCCAGGAGTCACTAATTCAGCGATCTCCTAGGAAACATTTTGCAAAGTTTAGTGACCTCGTAGAAACTTTTTGCAAAGTTCAGTGATGAATGACGTGATTTTTAAAGTTCAGCGACCTTATGGAAACCTTTTGCAAAGTTCGGTGATGACTTGGGTGATTTGAAAGTTCAGTAACCCCTTGGAAGCATGGCGTAAAGTTCAGTGACTATTTGGACAATTCACTCTGAAATAATGAATATACCTTACTCTTTAAATTAAAAAAAAAAGGTAAACTTAATGAAAAAGTAATTGCAATTGTAGTCCCAATTTTTTTTTTTTTTTAAAAAATGTTTAAAAATAAATCTCTTTCTCTCTCACCCTATCGTCTTCCTACCAACAGATGATGAACAGCCAATTCCAACACGGCCCAAGTCACCACAACTTGAACTTTCATGTGCCCTTCTTTAGCAAAAATTGAACACCAGCATTAACATTGGATCCTACACTTTCAGGGTCTCTGCCAAGTAGCCATTTTGCCTTGCACCATATTTTCGAGCCACCATTGTAACACCGCCTAAAATTCACCTGGTTAATAAACTAGGCAGCAGCCATGGCGACCGAAATGCGTTGACCGTACTACTCCGTCTCACAAGGACGTTGTGCCACTGCATTAACGGTCATTACATAATTCAGTACACGTGCAACCATGTAGTGTAGCATGGCCAGCCCTGACTATAGGCCGGGTAGACGATCACCTGAGGCTCCGCTTTGATGAGGGCTCCAAATTATGTAAACTAATTGATTTGAAGAAAAACGAATGTTATAATTACGAAATTTTTAAATTAAAATTATCGTATGCAAACACACCATAAACTAATAAAATTTAAAAATACAAACATCTTTAAAATAAAATCATGTAAATGACATAAAACCCATTGCATACATTTATGTATCACATAAATATATGACAATCATTATTTTCTCTATATATAATTAATTGAACATTTTTATCTTTCCAATCATCATTTTTTCTTAACAAGAAACAAAAGTAACTTCTCTCTTCAAATTTACAGCTATTACTTTTTCTAATGCTCTCGTGGAGGGTCGTACATGTTGGGAATTAACAGACCAATGCAGACATCAATCTAAAGCATAAACAAGTTTGACGGCTCATTCAACAATGACAGCTCAGTGTTCAAACCCCAGCAGAATGTAATCACCAATTACAACCTTAAAGAAATCTTGATAATACATAGAAATCTAAATCTCATAACCTCAGCAATAATGTAATCCAACATTATCATAAGCATAACAACCGAAATGAAAATGACAGAAACCATAGGCAGGAAAAATGGACAGAACAAAAACATAAAGAGTAGAGCTACACTTCCCTGTGACCGTGCTCCTCCTCTTTCCTGGAGGTTGTTTTTCCCTCCTTACGGCTGAGCCAGTTAGGCTCAGGAACAGCCCGTTCCACGCCTTGCAATCGCCATCCAGAGAGAGGTAAAAACCGGCAAAGAACACTCAACACTTGACTAGGTCATCGATCCAAGAAGGGATCTACCATAAATCAGTCAAGATAAAATACCCCCAATCTGACCAAAAACCTTCGAGAAAGAACCAACAGCTTAACCCTATTTCAGGTCTAAGCAACACACGGGTTATCACTTCTCCGACAAGTTAAAATGGATTGGTTTAGAGTGAACTTCCAGAGGAAGAAGAGGAATGGAACCAGATGAAGAAAACAGGGGCAGACTCGAAGGAAAATGACTGAGAAGATGAAGAAAGTGTCTCAAGTAAGCTAACCCACGTGAATATATGCTCAAAGGTCAAACAAGAAAAATATCTAGCCAAGATTGAATCTCAGCCATTTATCTCCATCCAATGGTCCAAATAGAAGCCAGCCCAAATAAGTGTTAAAAGAGAACCACTTAATAGGCCCAATAAGCCCACAGTACAAAATAATGATGATTGTCATATATTTATGTTGTCCAAATTTGAATCATTTTCGTATGTGCAGAAGATAAAAAGTACTGTTCTATTACGCTTATACTAGTTTTCAACTCACAACTGAGAGCAGCATTCTGTGGTGCTCATTATATAGATTGTAGTGGGGAAAAAAAATGTGTTCCATGATGTTTGATTTCGAGAGTAACCTGCCCAAAGATTTACCGGCAACCTAACTGTTTTATAGGATTCTAATTGTCCTTAGCAGTAGCTTCGATGACCGGTAGAAGAAATTTTCTGCTTAAGTTGCTGTCTCTTGTCAAATTTTCGGCACAATGTTAGCTCATCAACATATTTTTAGGAGATTTTTATAGCAGTTTTATGACTTTTTTCACATCTTGCCGATATATATTTTTCCTGCCATGTAGCCGTAAACTATGTTGCAATTTCTGAAGCTCTCCAAGTCTCTCCTTCGGTTTTAGCTGCTGCAGATAATGTTATTTGTGCAGTATATTTCACCACATTGTTTGCATTGGCATTTAAAATACCAGCCGAATCTTCAACTTCAACTTCTGGTATGTGGTACTGAATACAACAAAGCCTCATTCTGCACATCTAGATTTATTTACACGAGTTCATTTTTTCTCAGCCTCGCCACAAATTCTTCTTTAACGGCTTAATGATACATTATTCCTTGGTAGGCGTTGAACTTACTGAGGAATCAGAACCTGGAAATAAGCTTCCTGTACTGCAGACTGCAACGGGCCTTACTGCATCCTTTCTTATTTGCAAGAGTGGTAGTTTTCTAACAAAGTATTTTGGCATTCAAGGAGGTGGTCTTCCGGCCATTACGGCTATTGCTGTTATTTTAGCAACTGTATTTCCTAATCAATTTGCTTACCTTGCCCCTTCTGGTGAGGCTATGGCAATGATATTGATGCAGGTATGTCTTTTTGGTAGTCCTATTCAGCATCTGTGTTAGTCAAGGTAATGGACATAGAATGATCTAAGTGTAACAGATTTTGAATTTCAGTTACCTAATTATAAATAAATTTTATGTTTAGTGACCAAGGTGAAATTGCTAAAATTGGTGTTTGTACTTGGCACTCGTAATCTTCGACTAATGAAACTTTTCTAGCATGCATAATCTTTTTTCAGATCTTATTGTGCTTCTTTGCTGGATAATATAGAGAGAGTTAGACTTTGGCTGGAATTCTATCCGTTGTGGTGTTAGTGAAATTAAAAAGACATAAATTTTCGCTAGCCTGTCATATTAGTACAAAAACACGGTCACAGCTCGTTTGATGCAGAACGGTGGATCATTAAAATGAACATAAATATCTTCGGAAAAGGATCTTCCTACAGGGATCAAGAACAATGAACAGGAATGAGGCCTGACGTTTCTTTATCTTTGAGTTCTATTTAAGACCCACATTTTTTAACCAGATATACAGGTTTTACTCGTTTTGTTCTTAATGAGCAAGTTTTAACATAAATAATTTCTCCATTGATCAAAGTTGGAAATAAGTAAGTTATTTTGATAGTAAGGTGAGAGATTTTTTGGATAATTTTTTTTTACTTGAAAGTAAGAGTATTCATTTACTTTTTATGCATTTTAATAATTGTATCGTGTATCAGGTATTTTTCACGGTTGTGGGTGCAAGTGGGAGTATTAGGAATGTCATAACTACAGCACCCAGTATTTTCTTGTTTGCTCTAGTCCAGATTTCTGTTCATCTTGCCATAATCCTTGGATTTGGAAAATTGTTCAGGTTCGACGTAAAGCTATTGCTTATAGCATCGAATGCAAATGTAGGAGGCCCAACAACAGCCTGTGGAATGGCCACTGCCAAAGGTTGGAGTTCTTTAGTCGTCCCTGGAATTCTTGGCGGTATTTTTGGCATAGCAATTGCAACTTTTCTTGGCATTGCTTTTGGACAAGCTGTTCTGAAATTCAAGTAACTTGTGAATTGCTTAAATTGGGGGCTTTTCTTGAACATTTGTACTCTTATGTTGTAATTGTACACAAACCAGCTGCATACTGATATTTTCACTTAAATCAGATTTTCAGGATTATTACAATTACAGTTTGCTCTGATTTTATTCATTTCAAACCTTGTAGTACAAATCTTAGACTCATTTCTTTCGAACTCGACTTGTGAAATATCTGAGTGCATCGACATGATTTCGCAATTTGGTGTCTCTTTTATTATAACCAAACAAACAATAGAACAGTCAAAATCATACCAATAGATTATAACTTTAAAATAAACAAACATTGTTTATAAATAATTTGCTTCTTCGAAGGTTGAATAAGTATCTTATTATCCCAAAAGGTCAACTGCAGAAATTAATTACAAGATAATTAACTCTTAATTTGGCTAGTAAGTAGATTATAAGTGTAAACACACTGTAGCTACAAGTTAAAACACTAGTCCTTTATTTCTAGTTCTGTATTAACTTTTTGATTATTCTTCTGTCTAATTATAAGCTATTTAAGGCTTTCTTGGACCGTTCTATGCAAATCGTGGATTTAAGAATAAGCAGATTACAAGTCTAAACACACTGCTACTTGAAGTTAAAACATTAGTCCTTTACTTTAAGATGTGTTTTTAACTTTTTGTATTATTCTTCTGTCTAATTATAAGCTATTTAAGGCTTCTTTGGGTCATACTCCCTTCAAAAACTGAATATACTTTTAAATGAAAGGGATTTTTCTTGTAAAAATGAGCAATTCTCAACTTGCAGTTAAGCTGTTTATTTTGCTTATTTTTCTTGGATACGCTATGATATGGATTATGATGCCTACAAATATATTTTGGCTACAATGGTTGCCTGATATACATGCTAAAACCGACACGTCATACTTTGGACAACAAGGTTCGATTTCTCAATTTGTTCAAATTAATGTTTTTCTCTAAAATGAAACTTGGTCACCTAGAAAGGTAGGATTTATCAAGTTTCAAATTAATATTCGTGTTTGATTATATTCGCAGGTGTGAATATTCTTATATATAGTTTTCCAGTCCTACTTGTTGCTGCATTGGGATGTCTGTATCTTCATCTAGAGAAGTACATAGATCATAGCAAAGACGAGTACGTTAAATTCTCCCTTATGATATGATCTTATTATACGTAGTTTATTGATTTTATTCATCTACTTTTGTTTGACAGAACCCCTAAAGAGTCTAGTTTCGCCTCGTGGAGACGACCTGCTCTCGTGAAAGGCCCTCTAGGAATAGTCTCTTGGATAGAGTTATCCTTCTTAGCTATGTTCTTGGCACTCTTGGTTTGGTCATTTTCAGCCTATGTACATGGCATGTTCAAGAATATTACCAGACAATCTGCAGTAAATATGGGAGAGTTTGTGTATGTCGCTTTGATACGTAAGATTATACTGTATGGGACAATATAATAGATAAGATTTTAACTTCTTTTTCTTTCTTAATACAGATGGGAAGCAAAGTTAGAAAGTGCAGCCCTATTGCTTGGCCTTGTTGGGAACATATCTCTCGCCTTCCTCTTCTTCCCGGTGACTCGAGGATCGTCGATTTTACGTGTAATAGGCCTTTCTTCAGAATCAACCATTAAGTATCACATTTGGCTTGGGCATATAGTTTTGACACTCTTTACTTCACATGGTTTATGTTATATAATCTTCTGGGCTTGTACAAATCAGACCTCGGAGGTACTTCACATTTTACTTTTAAGTTGATTATAATTTACTACATGATAAAGTTACCGACTTAAGTACTCATTTCGTGAACATGAAGATGTGGGCGTGGAACAAATTTGGAGTGTCAAATGTGGCTGGAGAAGTAGCTTTGCTCTCTGGCTTAATTATATGGATCACGAGCTTCCCGCGCATTAGGAGGAAATTTTTCGAGCTCTTCTACTGCACTCATCATTTGTACATTGTCTTCGTCGTGTTCTTTGTTCTACATGTGGGATTTTCTTATTCTTGCATTTCACTTCCCGGGTTTTATATCTTCCTAATTGATCGATACCTAAGATTCTTACAATCCCAACAACGTATTCGTTTAGTCTCTACTCGTGTTTTACCTTGCCAGGCTGTCGAATTGAACTTCTCCAAAGATCCAGGTAAAAATAAACTTAACTCTGCCTATTTAATAACTTATATTTTGCTCATTTTAGTATTACTTTTACTGCCAGGATTAAGGTACAATCCAGGAAGCATTATGTTCATAAATGTGAAGAGCATATCCCAGATTCAATGGCATCCATTTACAGTTACATCAAATTCAAACATTGATCCTGACAAGATCAGCGTTGTCGTCAAAAGTGAAGGAAACTGGTCTCAGAATCTGTATAAAAAGCTTGCATCTTCAACTCCAATGGATCGACTTGAAGTCTCCATCGAAGGACCTTATGGACCTCCATCAACCTCCTATTTAAGGTTACCAGAGAACCAAATTATCATCGAGTTTTCTATATCAACCGCATAATTTAACTCAACGAAAACTCTTTTGTAGGCACGATGAGCTGGTGATGATAAGTGGTGGGAGTGGCATCACACCGTTCGTATCCATCATTCGGGAACTCATTTTCATAGCAAACACAAGAAGTTGTAAAACCCCAAGAATACTCCTCGTCTCTGCATTCAAGAAAACTGAAGATCTCGCAATGCTAGAGTTTCTCCTTCCGGTTTCAGGCACAAGTTACGACATTTCTCGACTGCAATTACAAATCCAAGCCTACGTAACTCGGGAGAAGGGTGCTTCACCAGACAGCCAGAAGCTCGACCGGAGCACGTGGTTCAAGCCAAGCACTTTAGACAGACCAGTATCTGCTGTTTTAGGCCCGAACACCTGGCTTTGGCTCGGAGTTATAATTGCATCTACCTTCGTCATTTTTCTTATTCTGATTGGCATTCTTACTGAGTACTACATATACCCCATTGATCATAACACCAATATGATATATCCATACTATGCAAAATCGATGATCAATATGTCACTTTTGTGTATGTCTATGGTGATAATTGCAACTCTAGCTTTCTTCTGGAACAAGAAACGAAATTCTAAAGAGTCGAGACAGATCCAAAATGCAGACGCTCCAATACCGACAGCATCTCCAAGACACGAATTGTGGCCTTCCGACGTTGATAGAGAGTTGGAAGGTCTTCCACACTATTCTTTCTCTCAAGTTACCACAGTACACCATGGAGAAAGGCCAAACCTTAGAAGTAAAGTGTTTTTTTTAACAGTCTGCTTCGATATGCCCCTGTTTGAATCACATTATTTTTTTCATTTTCATTTTTCTACTCATTTTCAACCACACATTCTTCAATAAAATAATATTTTCCATCACATCAATAATTTTTCATTCTTTTTCAACCACATATTCCCCATCACATCACTTCAAAAAAATGCATTTTCTCATTTTAATGTGCACCAAACAGACTCATAAAAAGAAGCAAAAGTCATTGTTCATACAATATACAAGACAAATTTCACAAGCTAACGCCTCCTGTCATTTGTGCAGACATACTAATGGAAAGTAAAGAATCAAATGTTGGAGTTCTAGTTAGCGGTCCAAAGAAGATGAGTCGAGAAGTAGCTAAAATCTGTTCATCCGGCTTCGCAAAACACCTGCATTACGAATCCTTCAGCTTTAACTGGTAAACAGGAGACGAGGCGGAGCTCTTTCTTCGCCTTCCTATCAATTGTGGAAAATTCTGCAGTTTGGCAGCATTCTTACACTGGTTATATAACTAATTAATTTCTGTTTGAAACAATTAGCATAAAATATGTCTTCGAATCAAATTTTTATATCATTTACATGGGAATACTTGTGGCCCCAAGATGTCACGTTTACAACCTAGATAACATGTTAAAGCTCAACTTTTTTTTATTTCGATAGTGTCTTAAACGAATTTTTAAACAAATCGTGTCCAATACTATCCGATCAACGTGCCAGTTTTTCTCTTCTGACCTACTCCAGATTCCTATGTAATCTTTTGATCACTGTCCTGTTAGATGTTCTATCATAGAAAGTAAATAAATATACAGTGTTCGATCATAGACGGTAAATAATTTTACCGTCAACATCCATGCGCCTCGAGGCCCAACACAGTGGCATTTCTTTTAATCAATACAACCGTTCATCAAGCTGCAATGTACAGTAACTGTAAATTTACTTAATGTACAACCTAATAGATCGTATAATTATTCTCAAAATTAACTTAAATGAATAATGAGTAAACATAACTGAAGAAAATGTTAAATCGGCTTAGTACGGGGGGAAAAGGATAGAAAAGGAGATGGTAAAGAGTATCGTAATACAAACGTGCCATTCTTATCATGATACTAGTAAGATTTGGCAAAAATTGCTACTTCTGCTGCTGAATTACCAGTCATCAAGCACTTTTTCGTCCCCCGTGGCTGTTCAAAAGGGAAACACCTAATGGTTGCCCCGGTTTCTTATTTGACCTTCAGTTCTTCACTGTCACTGCACAGGTGAACCAGGCACGTGTTAGATTTACAAGAACATGACAAAATGTTCCGAAACGGAAAGAAACTTCAATAGAAAGGAAAAGTGGCTAACCTAGCTGACCAGGGTCCCCTTGCCCATTTACCTCGAGCTATTGCCTCTTTAAGCTCGGCATAAGAACGCACATCCACAATGTTACTAGAGAATAACAATTTAGAGTCAGAATACACAAATGATCACATGTTACTAGCGTCCTAACCTAAACAAAGTACACGAAGCATTTTACGTGTGATCAGCCCATTTCTTCCCCTGCAACGACCAAACTCGGGGGTTGGGGAGGTACCAAACCACAAGCGAGCACACACTCAAAAAAAGAAAAATATGAAAAACAAGGACAACAATTGTGATAAAAAGAGAATGACAAAAAACCTGGTTGGGACTTAGAATAGCAACTGCATAGCCAAGCCAAAGTCATTTAAAATTGAAGAACTTGGCGCATTTTTTAGAATAGAGTTGAATTCACATCCAACAAAAGAGTACTAACTTTCGCTTCAGAATTATTTAGCACCTTGTTCATTCCCATTAATATAACTCAAAATATGCGAATTTGTTCACCAATTACAAGGTTTTCCTAGTTTTAAATCTATTAATAGAATATCATTCGAATTTATCATATTCCAGAAATCAAGATTTATTAAAGGATTTCACGTGAGCAGCAGCATATATAATATTTCTTTAACTTTTAACACAGCAGCTTCAGAGAAGAATTTACCTATCTCGAAATGACATTGCCTTTCCCAGAAGTACAGACAGGATCTCATCCAACTTATCCTTAACATAAGGTACCAAAGATGATGATTCCATGGATATACCAAAAACCTTCCCTTGTTTCCCAGGAATATCTCTTCTAGAAACAACCGCGCTGCCACTAGAAACGTCGTGAGGTCCAATCTCAATCCTAAGAGGAACACCATACAAGAAAGCATATCAATATTATGACAGTTTCATTCCTGGTATTAAGTATGATACTTAAGGATATAATGAGACAGCTGCAGAAGAACAGTGGTATATCTATTGCTGTTAGCTTGTGATCACTGTCATTGACAAGCCACTATTCTCACGTCGTACACACAAACAAAATGCTTATATGCGAGTGGATTGCGTACAAGCAGCGCAAAAGTTTTACAAAAAATTGAACCGTTGCATGTAATCAGACCCAAAGTCTAATGCAAAACTAAAAGGCTAAAGCCCTAATTTAGGGATCCCCTTTTTTTTTCGGGGAGAGGAGGTGGGCGCAATATGCGGTGGCACAGAGAGAGAATAGCACAATATGAACTAGATGGGAAGATAAGTACCTTCATTTCCCAAAAGTTGAATTTCCGTCCAGGTGTTCTCTGCTCAGAGTCATCAATCTTAACCTTGATCCCTGCAGCTTGCAGAATTTCTTTCACAGATGAGGCAGCGTTAAGTACTCCTGTCCTCTCATCTGCCTTCTTCCATATTGGAACAATAATGACCTGTAAGCACTCTGTAGTTAGACTTCATTAATTTTCTATCACCTGATTCACCTACACGAAATATCACTTATCGGGCTACACATACTAATTGCACAAATCAAGATACGAAAGAGGCATTTTGAAATAATCAAGTCTTAAATTTGAAGATTTTCCAACCACAACATAATTCTTCTTGAAGATAATATCAAACTCCCCCAGAAATATCATGGATACATCTGATCCATATCTTTCGTTGTCCTCATGATTTTTGGCATAAAAAGTTTCCTACCGTTCATATTACATGTATATAATAATGATGAGTGACAACATTGTCGTTATTCCATATAAACCAAAAGTTCGACCACGGTAATTTTTAACATCCAGCACATCATTAGCAGCAAAACTGTTTTCTAACTTTTTCATATGATTGAGAAAATAATACACAGAACTATGAAGCAAGGTAAAAGTTATCCAACAGTATTAACAACACATTTCGTCACGAGCAATCTGAGAAAAACTTCAAATACCTGCATGGGTGCCAGCTTTGGAGGAAGCATTAGGCCAGTATCATCCCCGTGGGTCATTATGATACCACCAACAAATCTGGTGCTTATTGCCCATGATGTCTGCCATACGTGTTCCCTTTGTCCATTTTCATATGTGAACTGTACAGTCATGCAGCCTACTATAGTTTGACAATAATCAACTTGTTGCATACGTAAAATCAAGTAAACAACATCCATGATAAATCACTAAAGAAAGAATGAAAATAGGCTATATTAGATGATAGAAGGTCCAAAGATCAAAACGAGGAAGCTTATAAATCTTTTTGAATATCATACATGGTTTTAGAATTTTTTTCCCTGGATAAGAAGTCATGTTAAGGTGGAGAGGTTGTTAAGCATTGATATCGTAGTTAGATGGTTGGTACTGCTGTCATTATACATAATAATTTGCAAATGCTTGCCAGAGTTCAGGACTGCAAGGATCAAATATAACCCATCCCTTAAATCCTTATAACAGATAGCAAAAAACAAGCATATCATATCATATCATATCCTCATCATATTATTATTAAATGATCCACTGTAAAGATCTAAAGAAATGATATGAACTACACATAGTACATCCACATTACATGTGATTAATAGAAGAAAAAGCTTCAATATAAGAAGCAGGAAGTTACTTTAGAGAGGCATTCTTTAAGTCCAAAGTTTAAGGACATACTAGTAAATGCAACAGGTTAAATACAAATGAGAAAAAAGAAAAGCACACAAATTGGTTAAGGTTGTAAGTTAATGTGGGCAATACACCGAATTTATTAATAGGATCTGTCATCAACCTGGGTTCCAAATGCACGGGAAAAATTCTGCCCAAGGTTGTGGCTTGTTCCAGCCTGCAAAGCTTTCCGATCACCCATCATTGCTTCAATTGTATAGGTTTTGGAAGCACCTACGAACGTCTCTACTTTCGACTTACGACCTGCAATAACAGGTATTGCAGCTTGCTCATAAGCAAATTTTGTGTACACATCAATCATCTGTAACGCCTGCAGTTCAGCAGCGTGAATTGGTCAAATTCATGTGTAATACCTAAGAACCCCTAGAAGTATCCTATAAGTAAAAGGGCAAGCAAACCTGTAGCGACCGCGAACTTTTAAATTATATAAATTAATTTTCTCGAAAAACGTGTCGCTAAAACGTAACCCTAATTTTCTAGAGAAACGCGTTCGTCTAGCCGTTATAAATATGAATTTAAATTATTTCAAATCAAATCGAATATTGAATAATTATTTTTATTTCAATTCGGATTTATTTTATTTAAATCCAATTATTATTAAATTCAAGTCCAATTATATAAGCCCAATTTTTAAGCCCAATTATATAAGTCCAACACCTTGAATTTTAATTCATTTAGCCCATTTCAATTTAAGCCCAATTGTTTGGCCCATTAAACAACCTAGGGAATCTATTTTTAATCACCCTCATTTCCCACCATCATCCCCATCGTAGCATTTCTAGCAGCCATTTTTGTTGGTAAGCTCTCTCTCCCTTTTTCCTCAATTCTTAGAGATTTATGTGGATGCTAGAACATCAATTTCTAGCATCAACACCATCTCCCCCTCACACACCACAGCCACTGCACAATGCAACCCATTCACTTCACTCACGAGACCACCAACCTCCACTGCAAGGTCACTGCAAGCCACTACACCTTTCACCCAACTCACTGTAACACCATACAACAAACTCCATTCACCTACTGCAACACCTCCAAACCGAGACCAACCACACAGCAAGACACCACCAGTCACTACCCCATATTCATAGAACCAAACCCAGAACGTCCCAAACCAACCGTCCAAGCTGCAGCCACCTAAACAACACCATTGCAGTCAGCTTACTGCACCTCAACAACCAATTGAACCACCCACGTTTTCAGCCCCAAAATACCACCATTTCAGAGCCTATCCACCAAGCTTTGCTCAAGCCTGCCAAAACCAAGCAAAGCCATAGCCACCAACCTACCCGTCACCCACACTCTTCAAACCCGAAATCAAACACAATAGCCAAGTTCAAAATTCAAAGCCCCAACTCGATGACCACCACCCACGGTCACCGCCACCAACACCATCCAAACCCACCATCACCGACTACCCAAACTCGCCCAAGACACCGCCAACACCTCCTTAGCCCTAAAATCGCAACCACCCAACAGCAACTCCACAACCAAGACCCCAAACCTCACTGCCCAAAGCTCAATCGACAACCATTTCACCCAAAATCAACACCCAAAAGCCGAAACCAAACCCAACACCTCGCTGCCCAACCCGTCGCCTGAAGCCACCGAGACCACCATCGCCCCAAAACCAAAAGAAAATTAAGAAATAGGAACCCCCCCTGTTTCCCTACCTGCGCCGGCGCCACCACAAGTGGTGGCAGCCACCGATCGGTGGTGGCGAAATGGAGGGATCTCCCTCTCGGTCTCCTCTTCCTCTTCTCTGTTCGAATGAGAGTGAGAGAATGGAGAAAAATGGTTTTATTGTTTTGATTTTATTTTGATTTGATTTTATTTTGATTTTTAATTTCTAAAAGTTATGTTTTAGCCCCCAAGTTATATATTGTTTTAAGTTAGTCCCTAAATTGTTTTTAGTTTAGCCCTTAAGTTTAAGTGTTTTAATTTAGCCCCCAAGTTTATAAATTATTATTTCAGTCCTTAATATTTTATTTTCAGTTTCAGCAAATTTTCAATTGAGTCCTTAAGTTCTGAAAATGTTTAATTTCAGCCCTTTAGTTTTATTTTCAGCTTTATTATATTTACAGATTAGTCCTTAAACTATTAAAAATTATTATTTTAGTTTTCAGCTTTTATTTTCAGCTTTAATATACTTACAGCTTAGTCCTTAAACTATTAAAAGTTATTATTTCAGTTTTTAACTTTTATTTTCAGTTTTATTATAATTACAGTTTAGTCCCTAAACTTATGAAAGTTATTATTTTAGCCCTTAAAGTTTTATTTTCAGATTTAATAAATTTTCAATTTAGCCCCTAAACTTTACTTTATCATTTTAAGTCATTTATTTCAATTCCAATAATTTTCAATTAAGCCCTTAAACTTAATTTCAACACTTTAAAACTTTAAAGTTCGAAATACTAATTCAAACTTATTTTCTATTTTTGGCTAGACGATACGTACGAGCAATTAGGAGCTTGAAGTTATTTTCCCGCTCCACTTTTCACGCAACTCGAAACAATTGAGGTAGACTCGCCACCATTAATTAGTTTAAATTATAATTGCATGCTTTACGTGATTTATATGCTTTATGCATAGGATGAGAATGTGTCATATGCGATATATGATATTGTTATGCTTGCCATAACTTATATGCTTAATTGCATGAGAAAGAAAGAAAGAATCTCTTATGAGATAAGAAGAGAATGTTATGCATAACTTATGTGCTTCATCCGCACAAGAAAGAAGGACTACCCACAGCCCATGTATTTTAAAGAGCCTATGATTTTCAAGAAAATGAACCAAAGATGATATCACGTTGTATATTGCATGAGTGTATTTTCAATTATTCTGTAAATTAATTACCGGCGATGAGTCTACTGAGTATTTCTTCGAAATACTCATTCTGCTATTTTTAACAATATTTGCAGATTTCGGAGGCGATCGAGATTGATCCGGCAGTGGTGGCATAAAATTTGATTATCGAAATTATTAAGATTTCAAATTTATGTATTGAAACATTGTTAACGTATTTTTCGTTTCCGCTATTCCAAAACATGATATTTAAATTTTGAACAATTATCCAATGTATTTTAATTGCCGACGTAGTTTTCAATTGCAAATGTGATTTTAAAAATTAGGTTATTTCCGCAAAATTGATTGACAAAATTAGGGCAAACGACGATGACGTGGCAATCCGGGTTAACAGAACTCGGGGCGCTACAAAACCTCCATTTCTGCTTCCTCTGGAGTGGCATGAGCTGTGTGACCCTCCTGCCAAAGAAATTGAAGAGTCCTCACAAATGGTTTTGTTCGCATTTCCCATCTTGTGACATTTGCCCACTGAAACACATTAAGTGAACCACAAACATCAGCAGGCAATATACCCCCAAGTGGAGAAAACAAGAGGTGATGTGGTGAAGAGACACCCGGTTCATCATAAGTAGGAGATCACGGTAGCTATGAATCCACTGAGTAAACATGTGATTCCCGATTGTTTCACTTGTAGGCCTAACCTGCCAGAACCTCAAGAATTGCAACAATCAAAGTGGAAACTCAGGCCGTATTCCGGAATTTGACCAACATACAGAAAAAAGGATGGTAACAAAGTAAATAGAAGTAGTTACCACAAGCTTTTCTTCAAGCTTCTTTCCTCCTCCGATTGTTACAAGCACTAATTCTGGACTAAAGCCCTCAACATGGCTAGCTTCTTTCTCAATAAATGAATATGGTATAAACTGCAGCCATATGCAGGTTATAATTATTAGTTCAATACCAATCCACAAAAACTGTCATTAGTGACTACTTAATAGAAGCAGATCCATATATTTAAATTAAGTTCTGCTATTCAACATTGAAATAGTCCACTGTCCCATCTATGCAGGTTTTTGAGAGTCTAATAATAAACTCAGTATGCAGAACACTTTGGAAATGGAGAAGTTATCAACCTTGTCAGTATAATCTCAAATTTCTCGTTAGTTTATTTAATAAAACTGCATATAACCAAAGTTCTGAACTAAAGAAAGATCACCTCGATCAAATAAAGGGAGGAAAAAACTCACAGCAGGACTCCATACCCGCCCAATCAATTTCATTTCTGTTATATTCAGCAAAAGAATTTCAAAAAATTATTGAATCATTATACAAAATCCTTCATCACTCACAGCTAAACCATCTTAATATGATTTCTCCACATACCATTCAAAACACTTTAATCTCAATGGACAAAAATTAAACCATATATTTTTGTAATGGTATGCATGCTCTCGCCTGTGGGAAATACATGTTACTATGACCAGTTTCTTTAAACTTCACATTCAAATATTCCTGTGCCATCAACGAATCAATACAACCAAGAACATCACATACTCATCAAAATTGGAACAAAAAATTTAATATTAAACTAAAAATAGAGAATTCAACAACCTGAATAGCTTCCCAAATGGCATAACCGTAGGGGCGAATAACCATGGTGCCCCGAACCGGACCATAATCAGTAAGCTCGGCATTCGCAATGATGTCTAAGTACCATGCATTGAAGTCCTGCGAGCGAGGCGTAATTAATCTGGCTTTGTCCTGCTGAACTTTGAGCTTTGGAGGACCTTCTAGTTCGGAAGTAGACGATAGTTCTTTCTCGGCGGTGCTGCTTTGTGCGGAACAATTGGCCGTTGAGAGGCGGCGTAAAGGGAGGGGGATGTGGCAACGGGGTATCGCGGCGGCGGAAGAAGAGGGGGTGAAGAGAGAACTCAGTGATGGGAGTCTCAGAGCACCCATTTGGTGGTGGCGCGTGAGGTAGCGTCGAATTTTGGGCTGTGAATTGAAGATGAGGTTCTAGAAAGGGATTGGCGTATTGACGTATCGTGAATGCGACTTTGGGGAAGAATTTTGAACGTTTTGTGAAAATTCCATTTTATATCAGACGCAGTGTAAGAAAGTGAAAAACACTCGTATCATAATTTCCGTGATGACATGCTTGTGATATTTTTTTTTTTTTTTTATTTTTAATCGATTTTGAGCAATATTGGATAATACCTATAACGAGTAGGGTTGGATAAAAATAAATTTGAATCAATCAAATCGATCAACCCAACCCAAACCAACTTGTTTGGATTGATTTTTTAGTTCAATTGAGTTTGATTCGGGTTAGGAAATCAAATTTTAGGTGGGATTGGACCGAGTTCTGGGTTATCTATTAAAACTCAATTAAACTCAATCCAACCCAATAAATTAAAAATATTAGAAAGAAAATTACTAAATTAGTGTTCAAAATCAAAAATCAAATCGACTTGAAATGGTACTATTGATCCAACTTCAATCAACTTAAAGCCTTTCAAATCACAATTTTTAATGTAATCGAACTTGGTTTAAATTGAAATGATATTAAACTTTAAAAAAATTGTTCAAATTTAACAAAAAATGTCTCAACCATTTGACCCATATAAAAATGTCCAACTTGAATCGGACTTAAGTCCAAACTAATCAACTCAACCCAAAGCAACTCGAGTTTGATCGGTTTGGATAGAGTTGAGTTTTAATCGTGAATGAGTTTATTTAAGTTTGAATTATTATTAAATCGAACATATTGGGTTGTGTTTAAATTAAGGTTGGACTTAAAACATATCCAACCTAACCCACGCTAATGGGCGGAGCTTGCTAATTTTTTGGAACATCGATTTTGAATAATTTAAAAATCAATGAAGACCAATGTAGCACATCTTTTAGCATCTCGCATAACCCACCAAATCAGTAAATTTTGATCGTTTTCATATTCTCTTCTAGTTTTATCATTTATAAAATAATTATTTTCAATCAACGCATTTTGCTCAAAACTAACTTGTAAATAAGAATACATTAACTAAAAAAATTATTTGTAAGGCAAAAAAATTACTTATAAGATAAAAAAAAAAATGTGTACACATTTGTTTATAAAGTAAAAATTACTACTAATAAGACAAAAATTCACTTATAAATATAAAAAATTACTCATAAGAAAAAAATTCTCTTTTATGTAAAATTATTTAGAAGTACAAAATTTACTTATAATTATAAAATTTACTTACAAGTAAAAAATACTAACTTTAGATTTTAAGTAAATATAAAACTTTATTTAACTTTTGAAATTAAATATTCATGGATGTCTATGTGTAAAAAAGAAAAATTTATAAGTAAAAAAGAAAAATCATATAAGAAATTATAAATTGAAGTTTCATTAAAGGGTATATATGTGATTCTATTCATTTAAAAAACTTTCGAAAATTGGTGGATAATAAACTATCAAACATGAGTTGAACTATTTTAAAAATCACTATTAAAATCACTCAAAATCAGTCAATTCATAAACGCTCAAAACTGATACTTAAAAAACCATCCATAACTAGTACTCTGAAATTTCCAAGCGGTCCCTTAATAGTTGCATCGTCATAGATATGAACACGGACACACGATATGCTTTATAGCGGGAGAGATTATTTGAAAATTGAATTTGGAGAACGAGTGATTAAAAAGGGGAAATCCTAGGGAAACGTGAATTTTTTTTAAAGAACGTATTACGCCTATAAATTATGTGGCATGCTCAGACGGAGGGGATCCTATATATGTCAACATGACACTGACAATTCAATTCATTAGGCATATTTAATTAAATAATAGTATCTTGGGATTGGATTGACCTGTTTAATGCTCGGCCCATTAACATCACTTGGCTCATTGTCATTTTACTATATATATATGTGTTTTATTTCACAATTAAGGTATGATTTCTAATTTTATGCAAATCCCCTCTTCCTCTCTTGCACTCTCTTTCGCTTGTCCAGACGTTAACTTGACCACCGGAGTGTAGACGATAGCCGAATGTTTTTCTCGGCATGTGGCTTTTGCCTCCCAACAGGGAGTTCCAATGTGCCACGTCCATGTGAAGGGGAGGTGGTCCGAATTCTGTTGACACATTTTTTGAGGTCAACGGAATGTATCTTAGAATTGCAACCTGATTTGTGTAGTTTTGGCGTAAAAGCAAGAATCATGCTAGCACGATCTACATTATATTTTATGTTCCGACTTGACTTATGCAGAAAAATGTGATGCGGTATGCCAAAATTAATGAAAATAAAATTTAGAAGTACAAAATAAAATGACGAAATTTGAGAGAAAATAAAATGTTTTCTAAAAAAATATACATTAACTTGATGATATTTTATACCCGCAACTAGGGATATAAATGGATCAGATATGGATCGGATCTGCCTATATTCGATCCGATCCGATAAGAAAATTATTCGATCTAATCCGATCCGATAATCCAATTGATATTTGATTATTAAATCCATATCCGATCCGATAATCCGATCTGAAATTAATAAAAATTAGGAAAAAAATCAATGTTCTTTAAAAAAAAAAATTGAACTAATTTAAGGCCCACATATTTTACTAATAAGCCCAATAGTGACTTCTATTATCATGATATTCCATTTTAAAGGAAAAATCTCATTCTAGTTTTCTATTGACATTCAACGTGGGATAAAGTAAATTTCAATTTTAAATATAAATATCTTTTATTTCATTATTTCCATTAACAAATCAAATTATTTATTACATATTAATTATTAGTTTTTGAAGTTGTAAAATAAATTACAATAATAAATTTAATTAAAAAATATATAGATATTTATTTACTTTAAATTAATAAACTAAAATTAAAAAAAAAACTATTGTTTTTATAATATTTTACATTTATGTGTATAGTTAGTTATTCAATTTGACAATCGGTTCGATACCGATTCAACATCGATTCGACTTTTTGACCCTTGACCTTCTTCATTGTTTCAAGTTGATGCCCCGGGTCGATTTTTAAAACATTGGTTGAAATCAAAAAAAAATTTCAAAATTTCAATTTGTTAAACAGGTTTAATAATTATAAATTTTTCAATTTTTTTATGTTTTGAATTTGATTACTTTTTTTATCGGATCGGATCGACCTATATCCATATTTGATCCATTTAATTAACGGATTTCGGATTTTGATTGGATTATCGGATTGAGACTCAAATCCATCTCCCATTAATTTCGTCGGAGTCGGATCAAAATTCAATCCATTAACAACCCTACCTGCAACGACAAGTTGACGATGCATCTGAAATACATGCTCATTTGAATGTTCGGAAAACAAAATACTTTTAGTTACATGGGTATGGTTTGGCCCAATTTCCAGCTATTAGTCGATTGGATATGTGTATTTGATCCAAATTCCATTATTAGGATCGAATAAGAAGGTTCCCTTTAATTTGAGAATAAATGACATTAATGGCACTAAATGCTTTTATAATCTGCAATTTTAGCATCACCTTTTGTTACTTTTCTATGTACTTAATTCTTGCAATAAATGATGGCAGCACGAAGACAAGATTTATATATATTACAAAAGTTTGAAATTGATCTATGCTGAATGGGACCTGGTCTCCAATGTCTAATTTTAAGAAATTGATTTTTATTTTATTTTTTCCAATTTGGATTGAGTCTTTGTTTGGAAGGGATTAAAATCAAATTTTAGTAAATTTTGATCAAAGTTTATGAAATGTGTAGTTGAAAAGTTGTGGATCACATGAAACGTGTGATTAAAATTAGTTATTGATTTTGATTTAAAATAAAACATGATTTTTAATTTATACCAAATAAGGGCAAGGTCTAAAAATCAAAATTTACGTGATTTCATGAGGTCCACGTGCATGTTAACAAAATGTTTACAAACAGTTTAATTTGTCAACAAATGGAGATAAGTTTTGATAAATTTAACCATTATAACGTTTTATAAACTGTTATGTTAATTATGTTCAGAATCTCTAATACAATTGTTAGAAATTCAAAGATCGCGTATTGCTCGATATCATTTGATATGAAATCAACCACCAGATTAAGATGTTGAAGTTATATGACACAATAATGAAGTATTTGATCATAAACAAAATAATAAAAGAAGACAAGAAAATATGACGGAAGAATGAGGATATTTTATTGCATCAATAATAATGCAGAAATATACAAGTGATCATAAAGTTCAAGTAATATATTTTCTTTCATTCATGAAATGTATAGAAAAGTTTAGGATTTGTTCTCTTTACCATTTTCAAATCGTTTTTTGTTTTTGATTTTCCAAAATAGTGAAAACGCGTTCTCTTTCTTATTTTTGAAAACGCGTTTTTGAAAACAAGTTAAAAATTTGCAAAGAAAACTCAAAACGACAAATTTGTCGTTTTCGGTATTTTCAGTTATAATCAAACCAAAATTTTCAAAACGCCTTTTTGGTATTTTCAAAACAATTTTTTAAAATGCCAAAAAAAACACATTTTCAAAAATCTCAAACTGAACACTCAAAATACAAAACATAAAATGAATTCAAACTCAAAACAAAAAATTGAAATACAAAGAGAAGAAACCCTTAATATTTATAGGGAACATGCAGGGGATGTTCAAACTCTCCTAGTAGAGTTGTTGATTAAGTGAGATACTAAAAAATCAAGTCCAAAACAAATTCTAACTCATAATGGGCTTTCAAAATAGAATTTCAAATTGATATAAGATTTCAATAGCATTCCAAACTGAAATATTCTTGACGTGCACTTCAACAAGAAATTCGGATCATTCCCAAATTCTAAAAATCTTCACATTGACACGAATTTTACTGCAACGAATAAAGCTCTAAAATATTATTCACTTGGAGAAGAAAATCCGTCTGTAAGGAATGAACTGACTCTTCAACAATAACCAAAACTGATTTCTCTAACCAAACACAAAATATTCCACATCTTCCAATAAATTCAAGCACTACTCTACAAAATTACCTCAAATTCCTAAAAAATCATAATGATTTTAAAATTCATCGAATTGGGTTGTAATACACCCCAAAGCAAAATCAAACACAAATGCTTTTAAAAAAGACATCTTGCTAGATTGTACACATTCTACTACACTGAAAGAATGCTCGACAAAATAAGTATCCATATCTTTTTTTCACTGTGTCCGTTCCTAACAATTGAATACCATGACACCGCAGGCGATGATGGCGAAGTGACATTATCAATATATCCTAAACTCCACCAAGCATTATTCTTCAAATTCGCTCCTTTACAAACTCCTAAATGTATTGTACCAACTGAATGTCCATCACTGTACTGATGGACACTTCTAGATTATGCACAACCCTGCAAGATGTATAATTGATATATTTTCTGTCCCTCCAATACAACTTGAGCACTCTTACAAACTCTTAAAGTTCCACCTCCACAAAAAAAAACTCATAATCCTTTGAATCAAGGAAAGACAACGAGATGCGATTTTTCTTCAAATTTGGAACACGTCAAATCTAGTCAAGTGTTCTAATTGTCACATCCAATTACTTCAATCTGACCATACCAATTCCATCAACCTGACAAGATGTGTTGTCTCACATAACCACGACTCCTTTGGAAACGTTTCATATATAGTAAACAGGTCCTTTTTAGGACACATATGAAACACACACGTTGAATCCAGAATTCAATCTTCCTTTAGTTTAGACTCAATGTCAGAAATAGCCAAGAGATCTCCCTCACTTACAATGTTCTCTGCGAGATCTGCTTCACCCGAAGTCTCTGATTGCTTCCCATATCAACTTGCAGTCAACATTTCTTTATTTTACAATTTGTAACAATCCTTCTTCAAGTGGCACTTCTTCTTGCAGAAGTTACAAATATGATTATTAAACTTAGATTTCGATTTGCCCCTTGCAGAACCACCGTGAGTAACCGACATTCTCTATCTCTGGCCTCAAAAACTAGATGCTTCATCTTTTCTTTTGAATACAAAGTATCATACACCTCTTCTATGATGAGAGTACTACGACTATATAAGATGGTGTATCTAAATGAAAAAAACGAAGCAGATAACGAACACAATAGGATCAAAGCCAAATCTTTTTAATCATATTCTACTTCCAAAGTTTCCAAATTAGTGACGATCTCTTTAAATACAGTCAAGTGATCTTCCAATAATCCTCCTTCTGTCATTCAATGAGAATATAAACGCTAATTGAGATGCAACTTGATTGCAAGATTTTTATCCTTCTGTAATTTCTCCTCTGTTGTCAAAGTTGTGTGCATCTTGTCAATTCCCAACAATGCATCATCTAAATCTTGTTATGCAAGTACTGCACGCATCTTAACGTGTCATAGTGAAAATCTAGTGCTTCAATCCAAAAGCGAAATTTCATACTTCATGCAATCCATCACGAACAAAAAACCTTTTACAAATTAAACAATGCGCTCTTGCTGAACTAGTCAACCTGGCGCTCCAATACCACTTGTTATGTTAATTATGCCCAGAATATTTGATACTAATTGTTGAAAATTCAAGGATCACGTATTACTCGATAACACTTGATATGAAATCAACCACCGATTTGAGATGTTAAAGTTATATGACACAATAATGAATTATTTGATTGTAAAAGAAGAAAAGAAAATATGATAGATGAATTAAGAGGTTTTATTACACCAATAATAATGAAAAAAATATATAATTGATCATAAAGTTCCAGTAATCTCATTTCTTACATTTATGAAATTGTATAGAATAGTCAAATATTTATAAGGAACATGTAGGTGATGTCCAAACATTCCTACTAGAGTTGTTGATGAAGTAGGATACCAAAAAATCGAGTCCAAACTAAATTCCAACTCATTGGCTTCCAAAATAGAATTTCAACTTGACATGAGATTTCAATAGCATTCCAAACTGAATTCTTGCACCTCAATTAGAATTTTTCAATTAATTCAATAAAGAATTCGAGTCACACCCAAATTTTAACATAAACATTTACCAAACATTGACGCTACTATTTAAATGTTAATAATCAACCTATAATAAATGGGTTAAAGACCAATAAATACAATTTTTTCTTATATCATATTAAAGACTCTTTTTAAGTGTGTACAATAATTTTTTTCAAATAAAAAAAAAAGGTTTAGATAAACTCATAAAAGTGAACTCTGATCTATTTCCTCCACAAATATTGCTCCACCTCTTCCTTGACTTGTATGTCTGCCAGTGGATCACTTTAAATTATTCCACCCCACCAGTCTCCTCTCATCATGTAATTTTGGATAACATCTTCTTAGTCACACATGTTCTCGTAGATGTATTGAAATAATCGAGAATGCGATTAATCGACCGCCTGGTTTGTCTCCAAAGTCTTCTTTATCTCCAACTCCTCCAACTATAGCAAGTAAATTTTTTATAGTATGATTGTAAATCCGATTGTATTTCAGTAGATACTTGTGAGTATGCAGATGTGCTTATTCGAAAATAAATCATCACAATATAGTTATAAATTTGGACAACGCCGGACTTGACTGAAAAGACGCGTCTTCTCAATTTACTCATTCCTAAAATTAATGTTGGTGTCACATAGATGTGGAAAAAAAGATTACGAGAATCCCCGAACAGCATTGAACCAAGCCATTCAATTGATTTGGTCCGATTCTGCACAAGTTTCGATTGATATAGTTGTTAAAATTGAAAAAAAGGTTACGATCTTGTTTGAGCCTCATTATTTCTCAAAAAATGTATTTTGGAATAATATTTTGAAGAAGAATGTGTGGTTAAAAAATAAGACATAATTTTGAATTTGTGTGTAGTATTATTTTATTGAAAAATGTGTTGAACACAAGATAAAAAAACGTGTTTTAGAAATAATGAGGATCAAACGAGAGCAGAGAGCTATATGTGAACATGCAATAGAGTCAATCTAGTAAATGTACAATTCAATTTGCTAAATAATTAATTAATGCTATATTACATTTTTGTCGTTTTAATTTCCATTTTTGGTTATTGTAGAATCAAATATGAGAAAAGGCGTATTGGAACCCACCAATTCTAGTCCTATTTAATTTTACCACCATACATAAAATCAAATGTTGAGCAAAACTCTCGAATCGAATTGGATTGAACCGGATCCAAATCGAATCGAACCAAATCAAGCGGCTCTTCTTAAATTAAATACTCAAATGAGTATAAAAATTAAGAACCGACGTGCTAGTTTGGTTGTCGGATTTAGACCAAGAACCGAAAAATCTAATAAAACCCGAATCTCTCTAATTTTTAAATTTGTTTATAAAATAATTCAAAATTTTTTAATTTTTTTAAATAAATTTGTCAACTAATTGATTGGGCCCAAAAATACAATTTTCCCATTTCATTTGCTAACTAATTAATTGAGCACAAATTATTATTTTCACGTTTTCGACCTAAGCCACCTTTGTAAATCAAATTTCAAAAAATAAAAAGTGAGTGACCTATGTTTTTTGTCAATCATTATGCAATTTCTCATATAATCGAAGTTGCAGCCGCTCTTCATCGTACCCTCTCGTCTGCCCTATTCATTGAATTTCCTCCATGACCAAGGTAAACCTCATCGATGTCATTCATTTTCAATAATTTCTCACACGCAATGTATAAACATTATAATTTATAAATAGTGTTCAAATTGTTTATTGTGAGCTCCCGCATTAGTGTGTTTGTCTCTCTCAATAGCTACATTATTTGTCGTGTCCTTTATTTTCAACCTTTTTTGATTGAATATTTTCACATTTCTTGTAATTATGGCACAAGATCGAATGAAATCGAACCGAACGAAATAATTAAATTTAGTTCTGATGGTTCCACTTACTAAATATCCGAAAATTCTGGTTCGATTAGATTCTCTTTAAAATCGATCCGGACCATATACAACCCTAGACTCCATGTACAATTTTTTTTTTGTTTGAGCATCTTAGTCGATTTTTCTATAACTTCGGATCGAACCTATTCATGATGCCTCCTAACATCACATAACATGCCTGCTTGGACCAGGATTCACTCTATTTGTGGCTTTTTCTAAGTTATAGTCGCGGTTGCAATGTCAATCTCGCAAATGTACAAGTCACCATGTTACTAACATAATTAATGCTTTAGTCCCTATAATTTCCTTTATTGATCATTGTAGAATTAAATGTGAGAAAGGCGAATTGAAACTGACTAGTTCTAGTCCAATTTAATTCCATAGAATTAAATGACTTGATGTACAAAAATATTTGTTTGAACATCTTAGTGCCATTTTCAATAAATTCAGATGGAACCTCAACCACTTGATGATGGAACCTCAACCACTTGAAACTGACTAGTTCTGAGTTGTACTCTCGTGATTTGACCCTTGTTTGATCCCTATTATTTTAAAAATATATTTTTCACTTACATTTTAAATCACACATTTTTTAATAAAATAATATTACACGTAAATTCAATTTTTTTTTTATTTTTTACACACGCATTCTCTATAAAAATACTATTTCAAAATATATTTTTCATAAATAAAAAATAAAAAATAAATCAAACACGCTGATAGGTTTTAACATGCTTTTGTTCGAGCTTGCCAGCAATCAATTGTCTTCTTGTACAGTTGTACTCTAGATTGGATCCAGGGACCAGGATAGTTATTTTGTTACTGAAAATGTCGGGTAATTGGCGCAAAACGTCTCTACTTATCACATGTTCTGTGGAAAACATCCTTACGTTTGATTTTTTGGTGCAGAACGTCCCTACCTTTGCATTTTCTTGCGCAAAACGTCCTTTTCACCAATTTTTGACATAAAATGACCATTATACCCTCTTATATAAATAAACCAAAAAAGAAAAGAAAAGAAAAATAAAAAATAAATTACAATATGCTCCTAAACTTTAAAAAAATACAAATTAGTCCAAAAAACTAATTTAATTTCACCCAACATCACAAACCCTAATTCTCTCCCTCAATTCTCTCTTCAACAGTTCAACCCCGTCGCCTCTCTCTCTCTCTCTCTCTCCGGGATAATTCCGGTAAGCTCATTCTGGAACAAGTACAGTAAGTATAGACCCTTTATCTGACTTAACTCCGTTGGAATTTCTCCTGTCAAATAGTTCTCCGAGAAATCAATTTCAACTGCCTGAGTAAGATACCCAATCTCCCTGGGAATTGTTCCATTAATCCATTCCGGTATAGGTATAACCTTTGCAAAGTTGTTCCATTCAATCCATCCCAAGTTCGGCAGGAATATCTCCGACAAGATTGTTCTGGTATAAAGCAAGCATCTCAAGATTTGTACAATTTCCAAGTTCCTTTGGTATAAATCCAGAAAACTGGTTCTCCTATAGGATCACTTCTCTTAAGCTCTTGAGCATACCGAGTTCTTTAGGTAGATTACCTTCTATTCTATTTTGAGCAAGACCAAGTGTTTTCAGGCTTTGACAATAACCAATCCCTGTTGGTAAGCTTCCAGAGATTTCATTCTGACCAGCTCGAAATGTTCTCAAGTTTCTTAAGTTGCCAAGAGACTGAGGCAATGGGCCTGTAAGACTGTTTGTGTATGCCACAAAACTAGCAAGGGAAGAAAGTTTCCCAATTTCCTCAGGAATTGAGCCAGAGACCTCGTTGTTGCACAAATTGAAATCTTCCAGACAAGAAAGATTACCCAATTCAGCAGGAATTTGGCCATTAAAATAGTTATCATTCAAATGTAAATTTAGACTAATTTGCATTTTTTTAAAAGTTTATGAGCATATTGCAATTTATTTTTCTTTTCTTTTCTTTTTTGTTTTAATTATGTAGGAGGGTATAATGGTCATTTTATGTTAAAAATTGGTGAAAAGGACGTTTTGCGCAAGAAAATGCAAAGGTAGGGACGTTCTGCACCAAAAAATCAAACGTAAGGATGTTTTAACATGCTTTTGTTCGAGCTTGCCAGCAATCAATTGTCTTCTTGTACAGCTGTACTCTAGATTGGATCCAGGGACCAGGATAGTTATTTTGTTACTGAAAATGTCCACCTACCACTCCTCCACCTAACATTTTCCCGTACTCATCACAGAAAATCACGTGTCTCTCGTTGGCTGATTATTATAATGGTTTATTTTGAGAATCAATTATTGACACAGTATTTTTCTTTCCTTTTAAAAAATAAAAATAAAAAAATGAAGTATATATCCTATCTCATTTCTTTTTTAATTGCCTTTATTCAAAATACATTGATGGGTGTATTTTACATGTTTATCTAAATTTTTAAGCTTTCTTATTTGGACGAACTAATGCTTATATTAGTGTGTATATATATTAACATATTGTGTTTGTAGGTTAAATCCCGATTGGGAGGTGATTTTTATAGAAGGAAATAATTTGTGGCTTCGACATGAGAAAATGCGACTAAGATATTGAAGAGGAAATTCGTATAAACTAAGGTGGTTTGAAGTAGTGAAGGGATGAATCAACCATTGAAAGGTTAAAAAAGCAAAACGCGATACTTACGTGCGGAGAGCGTGAGAAAATTAGAATATAAAATCTCTCATAGCAAGTAATATTCATTGGAAGATAATTGAATTTTAAGTTCAATGCACAAAAAAAAAAAAGCACGTAAATATCATCCAAGCAATCAACCATTAAGTATATTTAGGAACATAAATAAGCACGTAAAATACATTTATCATGCACTAAACTTTGATGCTCGACAACACAACTTTAACAAAACGCAATGGCGTTGAACAATCTACCTGCACAATCTCTACCACTTCAATTTTTTAAGCTAAAAAAATCATTTCGTACGTCTATATACTTAAACAATAACTTATTTTTTACGTTAACTTACCAAACGTAGTTGAAAGAAGAAATAAAAAATTTGCTGTGCCACATCATATTCCTAATTAAAAAAAAAAAATCTATGTGAAGTTTATTTAAATACGATTATACGAGTGCAGCCTGTCACGTGATATTGACCCATCTAGACATCCTACTGTAGTACTGTACCAATCTTCCAAAAAATAATATAATATTGGGTGTCAGAAAATATTTAACATTTTCTTTTTGTTTTACATTGACGCTAGATCACAAATCCATTAGCAGTAATTTACGGCACCATTCACGATTTTAGGTTAATTTATTATATGAGGAGACTTTGATTTACGTCCAATGATTTTATTAGCACATTACTTTAGTTATACTGACGACGATAAATGGAGTGGGACGATGTTATAGGTACATATTTTTTTGACAATCATCGGGTGCTGTAAACGCAAAACTTATAAAAACCCTGTAGATAATTCCCACTATTGCATGAAAACAAAAGTTGAGAGATCGAAATTAAAGATGAATGATCCGTTTGCATGTTCATTAAAAATTTAGTGATCGATGATACATTTAATCCATACCGAACTTACGACAATTGACTATCGATAGCATATTGAATCACTTAATTTTAAATTTGGCATCCTAATCCTAAAAAGTTAAAAGCGACTCGTCTTTAAATTTTCACGGCACATAAATCAATGTTCTTGCTTTTTATGTAATTCACCTAACCTCACGTCCAACTATCATTCACACCACCATTCAAGCTTGAACCCAACACCATCCCATGTTCCTTATTTTTATATTTTTTGTGTTATAAATATATTTATAAATTTTCTCAATTTGTTGTGAAGATGGGAATTCTTCGACGAACAATCCACTTGAATTCTATGGATTATCACACGGCAAACAAAAAAATATAAAATAAAAATGCTCTCTATGGATTATCGCGACACAAAAATAAAAAATACAAAACACGAGAGACTTAAAATAAAAAAAAGATTATTAATAAACGTATGAAGTAAAACAATCCACCTAATTTCTAGAATTCGTTGACCAAAAAAATACAAACAGAAAATAACACGAATACAGTTTTACTTTTGTTGTCCTTATCTGTCCCCATTTCTTAAAATTCATTTATTTTCAACTTCATATTTTATAGATTTCACGAATTTTAACTATTTTTTTATTCACACATTTTATCAATTTATATAAAAATCTACCGAAAATCTATGTTGAACCCATATTCCAATAAATGCGAACCCATTTAAGTCTTCGCAAACACGTGATCTTATCTCCAAAGCGTTCATTTCCCTAGTTTTATATTCAATCCTGCACGTTCTTGTATCCCCACATCGCCGCACATTGAATGTCTCGACCTCTGAACACCTAACTTAAAGCCATTGAACATAAAGCTGGTTTAATCATTTTTTGAATTTTCCTATTATGTTACCAACAGTTTTCCATTTAATCCAACCAGCTCTAATTATGGGCGGAGCAACGAACGAACCAGTTGACACCACAGAATTGAAAAAAATAAAAATAAAAATTCTAAAAGGCTGGAATATTATAATTCATTGCAGCTATGCCATGTTTGTTTTAGATAAAAATTACGTTTTAGTAGATTTTGATAGACCCCAAGAAATGTGTGGTTAAAATTAATTGTTAACTTTAATTTAGATTTTAATCTAGTTTACTAAAAAAAAAAAAAAAAAATTGAACCCCAACCTTGAGGGCCCCGCCCTGCCCCAGAGTATCGTGGAAGAGGTAAATCGTGGGATGTGTCTCGATAGGTCAGGGTACAAGAGCTGTTATACTGGTGCCCACAAAGAGTCAAATTTCATACCTCGTAAGAGGCAGAAATCGAATCCTCACACAGAGGTTGCCAGCTCAGCTGAGACTACCTCGCTCTTGTCTTTTGCACCACTGAGTTATGCCCCGACGGACTTTTTTTAATCTAAATTACTACTTGAACCAAACATGGACGAAAAGGAAAGGAAAATGGAAGAGAAAACTGCCTAGGTTTGTAATCTTAGCCGGTGTTTGAGCCCCTTTCTATGGAAAAAATAAGTTTTGTAATAGTAGTTTTTTAGGAGAATCCGTATTTAAGTAGATTTTTTTTTTTTGAACTTACGCGCAAATTGAAAAAATGAGAGGTTTAAAATAAGTTTGGGAGAAATGAGCTCAAATATGAACTTAAGCTCCTGTTTGTTCCCATTTTTCAAAAAAATCATTTTTTCTTCTTATTTTCAACTGCACATTTAATGAGATTTACAAATTTTATCAATTTTTAACTTTAATTTTTATCAAAATTTATTAAAAAATTATTTTTTGCAAAATTAATGAAAAATTACTGTTTAAAAAGTTGATGTGCTTTTGACAGCCAATGAAAGTGGTCCCCAGCCTGGCACTATCTATTAAAAATTAATAAATAAATTACACATATTTGTTTTTTGGACCAAGTCCTGGTAAGATTAAAATATGATTTTTAATAAATATTGATAAAAATTGATGAAATATATTATTAAAAAGTTGTTAATTTTATGAAATGTATAGCACTTATTTGGTTTCATTATTTTTAAAAAATATATATTTTTTCTCTTTTATTTTCAATTACTCATTTTTCAATGAAATAATATTAAACAAAAATTCAAAAATTTTCTTTAATTTTTAACCATACATTTCTCATTAAAATACCATTTCAAAATGCAGTTTGGACAAAAAAGGTACATCTCAAACAGGCGGAAAATTAAAATTAATTATTTATTTTAAAATAAATTAAAATTAAAATTTTAATTCTTATCAAGCCCCAGTTTTATCTACCATTATTTCAAAAAATTATTTGTTACAGAAAGATTCTCCACCACACATTCACCCAATAAAATATTTTACATACAAATTAATAAAATTACTTTACTTTTTTACCACATATTTTTTAAAAAAATCATTCATTACTCTATTTTTCTCCCAGGGAGACAAATACACCCCCAAATTGGCTAAAACAGGAACAATGCATACAGAGTGGAAATGATGGCATGTGATAGCTGACGTGACGTAAAGTAATAAATTAACTGAATACATGAATATGAAATTTATTAATTTTATGTGAAATTTCATGTAAAAAATATCGGACTTTGTACTCATAGGTGTCAATTAGTTTCCATGCTAGAGACAGAAAAAAAAATTCGTCTTTTGATAACGTTAAATTTTGCTTAGATTATAGATAAGGCTCGACTGTATAAAACCTTCCAAGTTCGACCGCTTTACTTGCTTTTTATCACCTCAGCTACCTCCATCCACCGCGAGATGGAAGCGACGCCGCTGCTTGATAGGAGCTCCGACAACAAGTTAGAGGTCATCGGAGAGAACGGGGACTACCTGCCGATAAAGGGGCTTAGTGCATGTTGGAGTGTTTTCTGCATAGAGACAGTGAAGCTATGGAGAATAGGCGGCCCGATAGTGTTTCAAGTTCTTTGCCAGTATGGAACTTACTCTGTTACCAACATGTTTGTTGGCCATCTTGGAGATATTGAACTCTCTGCCTTTTCCATCACTATCTCCGTTATCTGCACCTTCTCTTTTGGCCTCCTGGTTAGCCCCTCCTCCACCGCCACCCCCACCACCACCACCGCCAATTATATCTCAATTTTGGCGAAAATGAATACTGTTATTTATAATTGACGAATAAATGTCTTTGTGGCTCCGTAGATGGGTGTTTATCATCGCCGTTGATGAATCACATTACTCATTTTTTTTTTTTTACATTTCTGGGAATCTGGATGGTTCATTTTCTAGATAAACTCTAGCTGGACTAGATATGTCATCTTAAATTGAAGACCTGTATGTTTGTCACCTTATTATTTGGGTTGGATTGGGTAGCAATTAGCATAATCGTCTGATTTATTGCTCCAGCTATGTTGCTAGAAAAAAAGCGTTGTGTAGTCTGTAAGACTCAATTTGTAGTGTAGGAATTGAAGTTCGAGTGGGTTTAGGTGTGATTTTCACCGAACCACTTGCTTCTTTTGATTATCTAGTTCATCCTAAATAATCTTGAAGCTGAAGCTCTGATAAAAAGAAATCGTTTCAAAACCCGTAAATTAAGTTTTCTGAATTTGTTCTTGTGATATAGACCATAAATTCTGTAGGATACCAATTTATTGTTTACACATTCTGTTGGATCTACAACTTAGGGTGTGTTTGTCTCCTATTATTGGGAGAAAAATAGAGTAATAAATAGTATTTTTTGGAGAATATGTGGTTAAAATTTAAAGTAACTTTATTGATTTGTGTGTAAAATATTTTATTGGGTGAATGTGTGGTGGATAATCTTACTGTAGCAAACAATTTTTTGGAATAATGTTAGACAAACAGGGGCTTATAATTACTTAAATCTAATTGAAACACTCCTTAGTATGGTTTAAACAGCGATCTAATATGACTGCACAAATGGCACCTTATTTTGCTATGTCTAGTTCGGTATGGGGAGTGCCCTTGAGACGCTATGCGGTCAGGCATTTGGCGCTGGAAAAATTCACATGCTTGGTATTTACATGCAACGCTCGATAGTAATCCTAACCATCACTTGTGTCCTCCTGTTGCCACTATACTTGTTTGCGACCCCAATTCTGAAGCTACTTGGACAGGAGGATGACATAGCAAATCTTGCAGGGGTATATACGCTTCAGGTTATCCCTCAATTGTTTTCCCTTGCCATCAGTTTCCCAGCTCAGAAGTTTCTTCAAGCCCAGAGTAAAGTTGCCGTGCTTGCCTGGATATCGTTTTTGGTATTGGTTTCACAAGTTTTTCTATGTTGGCTTTTTATTCAAGCATTTGGCTGGGGAGGAACTGGTGCGGCTGCAGCATTGGACCTTGCGAGTTGGATTATGGCCTTAGCACAATTTGGTTATGTGGTTGGTTGGTGCAAGGATGGTTGGAAGGGATTCTCATGGTTCGCATTTAAGGATTTATGGGCCTTTGTGAGACTCTCCCTTGAATCCGCCATCATGCTATGCCTCGAGGTCTGGTATATGATGAGCATCGTTGTACTCGCTGGACACCTTGGCAATGCCGTAACTGCAGTTGGTTCCCTTTCTATTTGGTTAGTTTAAGTCATTTTTTACATCCTCCTATATATCATAGTGATTTAAAAAGTTGGGATTTCAAATTTCACGAGCTCTCTTCGGTGAACAGTCATCAATTTAAGTTTATTCATCACTTTGATAGAGTACAAAATAATTTATCATTGATAATTCAAGGCATATAAATCTACGAGTGTTCTATCATTGTTATTTGACAAGTCACTTGAATTTGTACTAATCATTTACCATTTCAACTTTGGTGAAATTGCAATCTTATGCACTCTATAAGCCTTATTTTTTGTATTCTCAATTTCTTTTAAGATGCTAATATTTTCTTTTGGTGTAATCCGTCAGCACGAGCATTAATGGGTGGGAATCCATGGCATTCATGGGAGTTAATGCCGCTATAAGGTAAAAGGCCAAATGACGTACGCTTGTCGATACTTTTTACTTTGTTTTAAAATAAGCTAGATTATAACTTGAATTGAATACAGTCGATTTCTAGTAATTTCCATCCACCGCCCTGTGCCATCTATATTGCCACCACACAGAAAAATATTTCACTTAAGAACATTTTCTTTGAAAAAACATTGTGCCCGGAAAATGTTGTACGTCCAAATGAATGGAACCTTAGAGAAAATGGAATTCAGTGTGCTTCATGAAAATTCATTTATATTTCTTGGTCCTAATTGATTGAAGAATCCAGACAGGTTAGAGGACTATTTTTGTTTATCACGTTCGTACGGTCAAATGATATTGGTTAGTGAATAGCTCTGCTTTTAGAATGTAACACTAGTTTGAGAAGTGATTAGATAGCATGAACTGCGATTTAAGGTGATCTCCCAACAAAAATTCAAGTCACATTCTCCCGAAAATAATGTACTGGAGAGTTCATAACTTTTATTTCATTATATTGTTTATCATGGTTGCCATATGGGTTAATGTTTTTTTCTTTTTAATTGCATTCTCTGTTTTTTTTTTTCTATTTATTACTATCATATCAATTTCACGGTTCCAAACTTTTACATTCCAGTGTTCGCGTCTCAAATGAGCTTGGCTTAAGACGTCCAAGAGCAACCAAATATTCTGTCTATGTCACAGTCTCTCAGTCACTCCTGATTGGGATTATTTGCATGATTATCGTCCTCGCAACAAGAAATTATTTAGGTCTTATTTATACAAATAGCGAGAATTTGATACGTGCAGTTGCTCACCTTTCGGGCCTTCTTGGAATTACAATGCTTCTCAATAGTGTCCAACCCGTGATATCAGGTACTGATTATTTGATTTAAGTATTTGTCTATGCAAATCAAAATGGCGTGTTCATAATGTTTCCTTGCTTTTCTGGCTTAATTATGCAGGTGTTGCCATTGGAGGTGGGTGGCAAGCTCTAGTAGCTTACATCAACTTGGGTTGTTATTACATTTTTGGTCTTCCCCTCGGATATGTTCTTGGCTATGTCTGTAATTTTGGAGTGATGGTATGTAAATTTTACTTGAACCTCCATCTTAAATGATTCTGGATATAATTAGAACAAGAAAATAGTGGCCCGATTCTATAAAAGCATAACTCGTCCTCCGAATCCAGCCTGCCATCAATCCTTAACTAACAGCTTGAACTCCCCCTCATCTAAAAAAAGTCTCATCAGTCTCCTACGTCAAATTTCCACTTCATTTATATTGGAATTCTTTTTTGGCTATTCTAATGATTTAGTTTTCTTTATAGGGACTCTGGGGTGGCATGATAGCCGGAGTAGGATTGCAGACGCTGCTGCTATTACTGGTACTTTACAAAACCAACTGGAACACAGAGGTTCGTATTAATGGTTTCTCTACATTGCTGAGAATGTTTTCCATATTTATTTGTATAATGTGTTTGGATTTTAAGTGACTTCTTGCAACGTGCTTAAAATAATCTACTTTTTTTTTTCTCTCTAACTTTTTAAGTTAAAAAAATGTCCCTCAACTTACTTTTTTCTAACTTTTGATAAACAACTTCACTCATTTCCAATCAATTAAAATTATTTTAAAACTTAACTAGTTGAAAGTAACATTTTTAAGCTTAATGAAAAAAAGTGTAAATGTTTCTTTTACTTGTCGATGATGTTTAAATTTGTATGTGCGCACCCCTGGCATGATTTTCCATCTTATGAAGATTTCTTTCATGGGTTAGTTCGCAATTCTTAGTTTCATTTTGATCAAAATCTTATCTTTCCATTTTGCAATTGTGCTGAGAAACTACAAATTGCAGGTTGAGCAAACATCAGAGCGCATGCGAAAGTGGGGCGGGCAAGACGTAATTGACAAATCACATAATGACCAACTTCCTTCGAAAAATGGACTACCTTAATTGCATGCTTGATCGCGTCATTGGATATATGAATTTGACAGAATGATAAATAAAGATTTGATTCCAACACATGGATGCTTCATGTTTTAAAATAATGGTTTGTCTTTATTAATTTGCTTTACATGTTTTGCTCGTATATTTAAATTTCTTTGTGTTTGATTTTCAATTATTTTAAGAAAAGCGATTTTTTTTTTTTTTTGGCAATAGAAGTGACGATTCAAGGAATAAAATAAATTTGGATGACTGAGTAATAATTGACTTAATACGCCACATAATTTGGTCAAAACACCGATTTGGCACTCTAGTACGATGCACGGGAATTAAATCTGCATTGAAAGCATAATAGTGCAATGGTAAGCGATATTTGACAGGCATGAATATTGGTTTTTTAGAATTGTGGCATGTAAATCCCTCAATTCAAAGCATTAAGGCGAAACAGCGTCTTATTTTTAAATAAAGGTCAGGATTCATCTATTGGTTAATTCATTTGCTGTGATTATAGGTCACAATTTATTTCTCAATCACAAATCAAAATTTTTTATATGTCAAAATTTATACATCGCTCACAAAATTAAAGTGTTTATAAGTTATAATTCATTTATCGATCACAATTTATAAATTTTATAAGTTATAACGTATTTAAGGGTCACAAATTGTCAGATTAATTAGTTACAAATTATTTTCAGCTACAATCACATTTTTAGGTCACATATTATATATTGGCAACAAATTACTCAATTTATTAATTACAGTCAATCAATTTATTGGTCATAAACACTCGTGGTCCCAACCAACCGTCGCTATTGTTAGATTTATATATTGTATTAGCGATTCTGTGAACAAAAAGACCAACTTGAACAATTATAAAAGTTTAGGGATTGAATTGTAAAGTTTCATAGTGGTAGGTTAGCTGAGGGTTTGGGGTTTCATGTTTGGAATAAGAAGGATTCACGCCTGTTTTTCGCTAGCTACTTGCCGAAGTGATGCTCGAGCGGATGAAACAGAGACCATTGCTCGACCTTCGCCTACATGTCGCTTGAGCGAAGTATGTTCCTCGCTCGAGCGACGATGTTTTTCGGCCAGGCCTAATTTCGATTTCCTAGATTTTTTCTTGGCACATTCAACCTAATTTGTCCAACATATAAATAGAGGCGCTGCGTTTTCTGCAAATAAGAGATTGAACACATTCTATTCAAGAGAGAATTCATCCTACACAAGATCAAAAGTCCAATCCTTCAATTCATATATGCTCTACTCATTGAAAACATCAAAGCCATTAAATCAAATACTGAATTGGATTCTTCGCTGGGGTTTGCTGCAAGATTGTTTGGTCAACTTGGCTGCGTGGAAGATCAAGGAAGAATTTGAAGAACGAGGAGTTCTTGGGGAAGATCTACAGGAGATAAACTGTGTAAAGAGTCATGATTGGAGTTCGTGTGCTCATTCCAAGAGGACTGCTTTACTAAGAAGAGTCATGATTGGTGTTGGTGTGCACATTCCAGGAGGGCTGCTTCAAACTTCAGAAAGGAGATCAGAATGCTTATGTCGTCAATTTTTCTGGTAGTCTGTAAGTTTTATCAACAGTTTATAGTAGATCTTTGACGACAAAGTGCTCGGAGTTTTTTCCGTTTTGGGTTTCTCCGTGAACAATTATGGTGTTGTTTACTGCTTTCTTTACTGTTTTGATATTACTACGGTATTCAAAGATAAGAAAATCTGAATTGTTTGACCAATCACCAGATATAATTAACTTGTGACTTGTTGTTGGTTAATTAAAGTGTTAATTCCGCATTTATACATGATCACCCCCTCTCTCTAGGTGTAGTAAAGTCGAATTTTGCGTTTCTCAACTGTCGCCATCATCACCTTCAATACCTCACCATAATCACCAACAGTACCACCATCACCATCTCATTGCTACCACCACATCACCCCAAAGCCGCCAAAACATGGAAACCACACCACCTATCGAACAATTAAAAAAAAAACACCACCACGATGATCTGCAACAAGAAATGGCTCATTGGCTGCGCTCCCAATGAGGTGACGGTTGACAAAGAGTGTATAGAGTTGGGAGATGAAAATGAGAGAAATGGTGAGATATAGAGAGAGAATGGAGATATGGGGATGAAGATAAATTTAGGGTTCATGAGTGAGGTTGAGTGGATGGGGTATGGTAATTAATTTAATTTTATAATATTATTATTAAAATTTAAAATTTTAATTATATCTAATTTTTGATTAAAAAAAAAAAAAAACTTGTCTCTCTTAATTATGAGATTTGATCTTGAAAACATTAGTCCTTGTAATTTTCACTTTTTTTTCCCACACGTTTTATTTTGCAAGAATGAAGTACTTTTAAGATGTATGTGATGATAATTAGAAGAAAATGGGCTATCTGTCCTAGCCCAAAAGAAAACTTTCCATTGGAACAGATCGAATGATCGGCCATTTCATTGATTTATGGGCAATCCTAGCAAGAATTATTGGGCCATGTACTACACTTGAACTTGATCTATTCTTCTGGCCCATGTTCTATCACCTCGCGGGTATATAGTGCACACAGCGGTGGGAATCGTGGGATCCGTGAGGGGCAACTTACGAAAATACCCCTAAAATTAGGGGTCTTTCAAAAAATCATATAAAAAGTATTTTAGAAGTAAAAAAATTGTATAAAATTGATAAAAAGTGACACAATGATAAAGAAGTGACATCACTTTTTATTTAATTTTACGTAGTTTCAATGTCACTTTTATTAAAAAGTGATGTCTGTCACAAAAATAAATGATAGAAATTTCAAGAAAACGACAAAAAGGTAAAAGTTAGCTACCAACTCAATGCACATCATCTTCATACATGATACATGCAAAAAGGTTTATGAGAAAGAAAAAGAACTGAAAGAGATTTTGATATTGCAAAAAAACTTCACTGTGATTTGAACATTAACTTGACAAAAATATCCTTTAAAGAAGCCAATGCACTTGATTGCATCATCAACATGGCTCTCTCTTCACTCTAACGACTCCCATAATCCCAAACTTGTAAATCAATCTTGCATTGTGAAACTTTTTATTCCAAATCCAAAAAAAACTCTAAACGATCCCTTCACTTTCTCCTAGCAAAATCTTCGATTCACTTTAGACCATAAGAATCCCATGGAAAAATCAAAATCTAGTCAGAATATTCAACTACAAAATACGTTAAATTGTCTATGGTTATGATGGGAACCTGAGGGGCTCTCTCTTGGACGCAATTCTCGTCGAAACAGCGGTAGCTGACATCATAGACTTGGGGAAAGAGGGAAACTGGCTTACTTTTGCTCACGGCCACCACTCGAGATGTTTCATTTAAAGCATCTAAACAGTTTGAGAGTAGAGAGTATAGAGGTTTTGCTCCCGATAGTTTGAGAATTTTCAGGAATCGAGGATTTGATTTGGGGCTCTAGGTTTTGAATCTACTAATTATGTGATCAAATGTTTTAATTAGTTCTAAAAGTATTATTCAAATTTCATATTTTTAGAGGTAGTGAGCCAAATTTTCACATGAGAATATTCACACTGGTCCCGTTACGTCTATTTTTTCAGATTAATTGATGGTGACATTCCAATGTTGGCATGAAGCATGATTTATACGTTAGGAATGAGATTATCAAAATTTAATAAACGTGAAATTCATGGACATCCCTGGCCCTGAGATTTTGGGGGCCCCATGTGACATTTTAAAACAGGTCTCCTTTAGAAAAATATTCCGACAACATTATTTCATTACGGAAATACGACATTTAAATATTTGTTTACTTTTTTATATACCGTGAATGAGAAAAATACAAGTAAAGTTAAAAACACCTCCGTAACTTCATCAAAATTCATAATGTCATCAACAAAAAATTATTCAAGCCACTTAGCTCGTCGTGCAACTCCATACGAGGAGGATTCTCATTTTTCCACAGTAAATCAATTCTCATTTTCAACCACACATTTTTCAATAAAATAATATTTTTCATCACATCAATAATTTTTTCTTCTTTTTCAACCACACATTTTCCATCATATCACTATTCAAAATCAATTTTTCACTCAAAAATCTCTACCAAACAAGCTGTTAGTCTCTTTTTTCATAAATATTGTGTCATTTAACTAACATAATAATAAAAAATTTAAAATTTGAAATTATTATATATAACAAATTTTTTTTGGTGCCCCCACAATGCTGAGGTCATGTGCAGTTGTACCACCTGCACACCCATGGCCGCCTCTGTTCACGGATTAAATTGACCTGCCCGTACTCCCTTAAACTCGCAATTTGCACAAGCATATGAAAAAGCAATAGCATACACATACGAATAATCGGAAGAAGATACCCTTTATCGTGTGGGGAAGGTGGCAAACAAGCGCTAAGCCTAAGCGAGAGGAAAGCTTTATCGCCCTCTTCCAGCTTGAGTATTTATATTAATTTAATATTTATGTTGCATTTGAATAAAGTTTTATTATTATACTACAAGACGTGTTCTTCTACATTAAAGGAATATATTTAACAAAATATTATCATACAAGTTATATAAAACCAAATGTTTATGAAGGGGAAATTGGAGCAAATGGTCCCAAATTTTTGTCCATCTTGTATTTTTGCCCCAAATCATTCAAAAGAGTCATTAATTTTGCAAGTGGACTGCACTTTCTCTTAAAGATAAATTGTGTTTGTAGTCTCAATTTCGACAAATGTAGCAATTAGTTCCTAACCGTAACACCCTAAAAATTCATCATATTACGAAGAGATTGTTAAATTTATTTCATGTGGCCATCCTAGGCTTGACCATTGTTTTTATCATCTATCTATTCTTTAGTTCAAAAGATGCATTTCAAAGTAATACCAAGAACTCTTCCCGACGATCAAGAATCATAGCTTGAAAACATGCCGAAAGATGAGACTTAGACGGGTGAGTTAAGTCGAATAGCCATCTTTTGTACCGTTATTGTGAACTCCTTGTTATCCCTTTTTTTGTGAATCATAAGGTACACTTTGAAGTGTGAGGTGAGCACTTCGAGATGATGTCAATAACCTTTTCTCGACGTTAGAGTTTTATAGTACGATACGAAATTGAATCGGAAAATGACTTTGCAAAATGAGAAATTTAAAGGACGAAAATGTACGTGTAACCGTTTGTGCACGTATTAATATAAGTGGGTAGCATTAGATTTGCTAAATGGATTGTGAAGTCTGCCCCGTGGAACCAAATTGCATGTGTAGATATGTCCAATTAACATGAGTTTAATGTCACTGTATTCCCAAGTGAATTGACAATGACAATTAGCATTATTTGTTAAACAATATTTGAGGGACCCACAAATATCTCTTCTTATGCCTTTCATGTTCATTCTTGATTCAAAGTCCAGCTAAAAAAAATTCTCGTAAATGGTATTTTGAAGTTATGTGAACGTTTAGGTAGAAGTTTATTGATTTTTTAAATACAATTTAAGCAAGATACGAAAAGAAATGATTTATTTTTTCTGTTCATTTTGGCATGCGTAGTGTTTGGGATGGTGACGATGACGACACGATTAGATGTAAAGGAAAATTGTTCCATTTGAAAAATAGAACTATGGTAGCAGCTGCGATTGGGGATGGTTGTTTCAGGTGGGTCGGTTGGATAACGAAGTGAATATTGTTTAATTTTTTTTAATTTAATTACATTAATCTCTTAAAATGAAGTAAATGAATTGACAACTTTGAACTTTATTAGAAAAATTAGGGAGCCAAATAAAAATTGGTCAAGGACAAGATCATAAAAATTGCCAATGTCGAGACTACGCATACAATTTATTCTTAAAAGAAAATACAATTCACTCAAAACTAACCGTCCTTTTTGGACAGAATTCATAGAAAAGAATCAACTGTCCTTTCAGTTTTTATCACCCCCAACCACCACCATTGCCGCCTGCAAAACACCATCAATTGCCGCCGCCCCCAACATCTCCTCAACCACCACCATTGTCGGAACCCCCACCACACAATACACCACCACCACACAACCGCCACATCACCTACCATAGCCACCACCACACAGTGCCACCACCATCATCATCACCAAGACACCAACCATAGCTACCACCACCACCACACATTTTCAATTTTTAACTCTAAGTTCACCCATAAAATCAGCGAACTGTGGTTGAAATTGGGCTTAACCCATGGTTGGGTTAGGTGCGCCGAGGGAGAGGAAGGTGACACAAGTGGTCCGCGACCATGGGTTGAACGAACGTCGCTGAAATTACAGATTTTTTAGAACTGCGCGAAACGGGATTCCGACTCTCATTTCTATCAATTGTTGTTTGGACTAAATTGATGGCTGTTTCTGAGTCGCCCAAAGGTGGGCAATCGACCAGTGGTGGTCCGCGATGAAGACGGTGGCCGGAGAAAGGGGTTCCAACATGTTATAGAGAGAGAGAGAGAGAGAGAGAGAGAGAGAGCGAGAATGCATTTTGGGATTTTCAAAACAATTTTTAAAAATGGCAAAAAGAACATGTTTTCAACAATCTCAAAATGGACACTCAAAACACAAAATTCAAAACTAAAAATACAAAGATTTCTCTTCGTTCAAATTTATTGTCCTTTCAACAATACAATGTTTCCTCTTCGTTCCGACTTATAGACATTAAAATCAACAAACAATGAACACAAATCACGGATTTATGGTGCAAAAGATGAATATTGAGTGAAAATAGCACAAAATCGCCAAAGAGTAGTAGTTCCTTTCTCTGCAAAATGAACATTACTAATTTTCTCCTGATATAACTTTTTGATATAAAAAGGGAACATACTTTTGAATATTATTATTATTATTATTATTATTATTATTATTATTATTTGGAAAATTCACATTATTTTTCAATTTTTGGGGGAAGGGACTAAGGGGCTAATTTCCTCTTTTAATTTTTGTTTTTCTATTAGAAAAATGATAAAGGCCCGATCCGAGCTAGGCCCAAAATGAATTTGATTGTTCTACTTGTACATTAAGAATTTCATATTGTACAAGTGACATTCCATTATGTAAATCTTGATGTAACCTTTGATATACATGTAGCAAAGTCAAAATGAATTATATCAAACCTCACATTTTTCAGACCAACTCTAATGAGTTAGGTTAGAAAGAGAGGGTTTAAAAATTATTAGGTTGTGTTTGTATATTCATTAGCGTCTGGTATGATACATTGAACAAGATAAACTCTCAATTGGTCACTTTTTAATTCGAAGCAATTTTACACCTTGGTTTGCGTAGATAAGTGATATATGCGAAAGATAAAAATAGAAGAAATCGTTAATTCCGTTGAGAAACGATCAAAATCTGTTTATTTTTAAACGAATATCGATAGCAAATTTTGATATACAAAGTCATTGGTTTCAAAGGATGCCAATTTCGGTCAAGTAATTGGGACCAACCTCAAAATGTGATATAATCAAAAGCCAAAGAAACCAAGTTCATGAAATCAAACCTAATTCACAAGTTAATTGAAATTGCATCAATGGACCAGAACCATTCCATAATATGAAAAAACACACTATAAAATAAACAAATAAAGAGAACAAAAAAGAATATAATATTAAAATTAAAGCGAACCATAATTTATATTCGCCACACCCGTATCTCATCTTCGTCAATAACATGTCTAAGGAAAATTGTAGTAAAAAAATCTCCAACCTTTACCCAAACCTTCAATTCTTGAAATGATAGTTATCGAAAAAGAGAATAGTTAATCACTTTAAATTGATTTCAACGAGTTGTACGGTCGACGGAGTCGCAGAGTTTAAAGCAGTACGTAAATACTGTCAAAGAGGATTGACATGACAAAAGGGAATCGGTATCACCCACTTCAACCGCCACTACAAAGCACGTTGTTGGTGGTTCTCAAACGCAATTGCAATTTGGTACTCTAACCGTCGGTTTTGCTTCTACGACACTTAGCACGTTGATGTATTCGGAGGAGAAAGTTCGAACGGGATTGATGAAATTTGTTGCCAGTGTTGAGTTGCCTCTAGCAATAGCGGACAATCAATATTTCGTCTTACGTAGAAGAAAATCTTCAACTAAGGTACATTGGAGTAAGTAGAAACAATATTCGCTTCGATACAATAGAATATTTTTCTAATACAAAGAAACAATTGATTATTGATTTGTAAAAATATGGTAGTGTTATATCTTTAATTTTGGATTTATAGGTAGAGATTAATAAAAGAGATTATATAACTGTAACTGCACACTACATAGATCTACTTTGGTATATGCATAAAAAATTATTGCTTTTAAAATAATTAAGTTTCCTCGTAACGCTAACAATATATGTAACGCTATTATAAGCATTATTAAAGAATATTATTGCGAGAGTAAAATTTGTTCATTTACATTTGACAACGCTGGTGTTAGTAAACCAGTTGTTGATAAGTTCTGTAGGGTACTGCTGCCTGATTTCGATGATTATTTATTTCATGTTCGTTGTTTGTGTTATATTTTTTATTTAATTGTGTAAGATGATATGAAATATATTAAAAATGAAATTCAAAGAATTAGAGATGCACTAATGTACATCACGATTTCACGTAGTAGAAAACAAATATTCGAGAAATTTGTATTGAATTTGGAGTGACGAATATGAAAATATTTGTTAGTGACGTAGGATATAGACGGAACTCGACTTACTTATTGTAAGGTCCCGAAATTTATATTTTTAAGTTGGTTGATGTAACCCATTTAAAAAAAGAGCTATGAAGGCTCAGCCCAATCAATTTTATAAAAGCCCAAGCTATAAGTTATTTAAAAGTTAAAAAATTTAAGATATTAAGTTTAAATAAATTTGATCACAAAAATTTAATGAACCACAATGGTCACCTGCATTGTATTTTACATAAGCAACTCAAGTTTGAATTACCATGCAGATGTTTTTATTTATTTTGAGTTAAAACTCCTTATTTTACACATTAAGAACTGTTATATCAAGTTAATTAGATGGAATAATTGTTTTATTAGTGACATTCATAGATATAGGTTACAAATCATAAGAATAGTCCACTTTCCTCCATTTTTCATTATGTAAATGTTTTATAAAACTTTTATTAGAATTATCTTTTTATGGGATTAAAACTCTCCCATTTAGTTTTTCACTAAAAAGCGATGTTACAAAAAGAGGAAAGTCACTTTTTCACTACACCTCTCATCAAATCCGAATTTGCTTTTATTTTCTCTCAAAAATATCTTTCATGTTAAGTTTAAAGGAATAGCAAGGGTGTGAGAAAAAAAGGCTTTTACAGATTTTGTTCCATTATAGTTCAAAAAAATCGAGATAGATGGTGCTAAGTATTTACCATTTTTGTTCATTATGTGTGCGCGTGTGTGTATATTCTTGTGATGTGTGTTAGAATTTTTCAAGTTATAAACAAAGAAGTTTATGCATGACCATAAACGGTTTCTACGACCCCAATGGATTCTTCGGAATTATGAATTTGTTGGTATTTATTTAAGTGAAATGTTAAATTCTTTCCTATCACTTTGTATATATGTATATAACCAAAAATGTGTACCATGTGATATTAGTCCTACTGAGCTTAAACCTCACACATTCTATGTTGACAAAATTTTCAAATTAGGATAGTCGAGGAAGTGGATTTACGTGGATTGCAGAGGATCTAAATGAAGAAAGGTGCTTCATTTGTATAATTAGTCACATTTAAAGAGTTTCTAGTTCTTACTAATTATGCAACTTACGTTTAATTTCTAAAAGATGTTAGTTTATCTTCCTTTAAGATTTCCTAGTTTTTTCTCTTGATATGGATATTTAAATTGTTATTTGGTTTAAGAATGCATAAAATTAAAGTTGCTAAGAAACTCAAGATTAAACTTTAGACTAGTAAACAAAAATTTTCAGCGTACTGCCTAAATTTTGTCGTGTCATCCCGGACAGAATTCTTTGAATTTTGGACAAAACTAGTGGGGTTTGAAAGCCGAGTCCTCTGTCCGATGGCTTTGGAATCAAGTCAATTGAAGGTCGGTAGGATAAGTTATGCCATTTTCCGTTTGCTATGTTCACTATACTCGAGAACAGTTTTTTTTCACATGTTTGAGTGTCCATTGGAGTGCCTAAATGATCTTAGAAAATTCTGAAATTTTACTATGTTGTACTTGAATGAGTTAAGAAAATATTGTAAAATCATACATTATGAATTATGAATCCGATAAATGGTCCAATTAAGCTTGATCGTTGGATATCGTTGCTGAATTTAACTCCGTTAATGCATGCTAACATTCATTTTGACCCTTCATTTTAGTTTCGTTATGAGACAAATCAAATTTATTTACCTAAAATCAATTGTTTCCAATAAATTTTTGAACTTGTAATAGAACGCAAAGGTAACTACAATTAAAATAAAATTAAGAAAATTTTAATTTAACCCGAATTTTTGAAAGAAAAAAACATTGTTGTTTTTGTACTAATTTCAAATTCCAAAATTTAGGTCGTTACACTTATTACTAAAATCATGTGAAAACTATGAACATTTAATAACCACATTTTATAGCAGTATGGCATATTGGAAACGATGATAACACTATTTTGAATTAATCTAATTGAAATTTAGCTTTTAAAATTAAAAACATTTTGATCAGTTTTTATGACTCTACAAATATTTTATTTGAAGTTTACTATTTCACTAATTGTATGGTGTTTGATCGTCTTTATATCATTGCAAGGGCTTTCGATAAATACAAAATGACCCCAGTTTTAGTGAAATTATATTTTTTTTTATGGAATTAAAGTTTAAAAAATATCGGCAAGACTTGCATATGCTATTTCTTTTGGCATGCATCATGGACACCCGATACAATTTGTCGATGACTAAATATGTAATTGATCAAATTTCAAAAGCTTTAATTTTTAATAAACCTATAACTTATAGAAATTTCGAACAAACTTCATGCGAAATATATGAATTATATGCACAATGAATGAATGCAAATATTAGTCAAGACCCCTCCTTCTAATTTTAAAGAAGATGAAACTAAAATACTAAATTTATTTGAAGGCATTAACAAGTGTAGATATGATGCATTATATTTTACGCATGTAATCAGATATCAGAAGCAAGTCCAAATACATTGCCTCCTGAATTACTTGATTACTTTAGTCATCATATACCTAGTAATGCATCAATTAGAAAAAGTTCAAAAAAAAGTAATCGACTTCTAGCGAAAGTAAGAATGACGACGACAAGTGGTATTTGTGATTACAAAAGACCTACTGTTAACCTTCGATTAGCACCGTAGTTTCAAAGTCTGTTTTTAGTGCAGGTAATAGGGTTTTGTCCGAGGTCAGGAACCGATTGAAAGAAGAAGTTTTGGTAGCATTAATGTACGTTATTGGTAATAAGCTCATTTTCGACTATAAGATAAGTATGTCGAAATTGCGTGTCGTCGAGTAAAAGATAATTAATTTAATTATATTAATAAAATCTATTATTTTATAATATTATTTTGATTTTTTTTTAAATTTTTTTACACTTGGACTCTTGAAAAGAAACACATTAATATTTCATCTATCATTCCACATATTCTGGTTTGTTACTACATAGATTAGTTTGGTTTTCAACTTGGTTATCATTGCAAGTGCAATTGCTTCCATTCCACCCGTCAGAGCTCGAACAATATTGTCTCTCGCTGCAAAATATCACTCGCGTTCATTTCTTCATTGCTACTGTCAACATTCCGGTAGGAACACACCGCAAACGTACTGACTTGGCGTCATATTTCGGGGTCAACAATATCAATTAGACTAGTGAAGACGTGGTAACCGTTCAGTCCTAGGACACGACACATACAAAGTCCAGACTAAGAATAATCCAATCCAAGTAAAGTCGTGAGTAAGATAGCCTTGCTTGAATCATTTCGAACAATCTAAGCATATCTATTAGCAAAAGTTTAAAATGTTTAACTTTTATACAACGTAATGTCACATGATAAAATTTTATGCTTATACTATACCTCGAAAATAAGTAGTATTGCCAAGCCGATTGAATATCGAGCCATGTCAAGTTGGCAGAATCTAATATAGAGCTGGTGCAATCTCAAGTTAACCATGCAAAAATATAAGTTCTAAATGTTTCTATTACACATACATATTATGTCTCTGGTAGGGATTAAAATTCAGATTTTAATTTAAGACAAAGTCAATGATTAATTTTAACCACAAAATTCATGGAACAACAACTTTTTGACCACGTCTTATCATTTTTTTTTGGATAAAGATAGTTGTACTCACACATTTGTACAAAATGGTGTACTCATTCTCACAAAAATTTTCGGGCCCCACGTGAATTCAAAAATGGCAGCTGTGTGGTCCCCACTCCTCTTGTGTGTAGTGAGCGAGTGAGTTTGTAAATCATATACTACTTCTAGCATGGTCTTTTTTTTAAATCAAAATTTACTAAAAAATTGATTTTATTTTTTACCAAACCGCTCTATATCTGTTTCTTTACACAAAACAAAACCTTAGTAAACATCATCATAAGTATCTGTCGAAGGATACACTATACTGTCTATGCATGCATAAAATGAGCCTACAAGTAGAACAAAACAACAAAAGAGAGTAGAAACAGATGTGAAGTTGTCAGTTTCTGGTGTATTTGGCGAGTGTAAGGTGATATTTACCTTTCACTGAAGGAGTGGTTAGTTGCAGGTACTTTTAGGTCAGAGCTGTTGACCTCGGTTTAGTCGAATGAAGTGGCCAATAGATTCCAGTTCCACTCACGTTCACATGTAAGACTCCTGCACACTTATACAAATTGTTAATAGCACGTGGCATTCTCTGATGGTGGGAGACGCGTGGATGTGACCGGAGTCGAAATCTATTGGCCACGTCATCCGACTGAAAATCGAGATCAACAAGGGCTATTGTTTTTTGTTTATATAAGGGTGGGTTGTATTACTATTTCCCAAAGCTATCTACTCATTTCTTACATAACATTTTTATCATTATCTCACACAATTTTTGTCACTCTACTCAGAAAATGTCTCTCCCTCACCTGCTTCTAGCAACTCTTCCTGCACAAGGGCACGTCAATCCAATACTTGCGCTTGCCAAGATCCTGATCAGGAATGGCATTGACGTTACCTTTGCAACAAGTTTATATGCCAAACAGCGGATAGCCAAAGCTACCGACGACATCACCAACTGCATATCTTTTGCGGCATACTCTGATGTACATGATGAAGGATGCAAGCCCAATGATGATCCCAAGCAATATATGATAGAGATTAGAAACAGAAGCTCCAACACCCTAAGGGAAACGATTCTCTCTAGTGCCGAGCAAGGCCGACCAGTTACGTGCCTGGTTTACAGTCTCCTGCTTCCATGGGCTGCAGTGGTGGCGAGTGAAATGCACATCCCGAGTGTTCTTCTGTGGGTACAACCAGCCACTGTATTGGATATATACTACAGTTATTTCAACGGTTATAGTGACGAAATCAATAATTCCTCCAACGATCCCTCCTGGGCAATCCAGCTGCCTAAACTTCCTTTGCTTGGTAAACGTGATCTTCCATCCTTTGTGCTTCCTCCGAGTGATGATCACAAAGTCTTTGCACTTTCAACCTGTAAAGAGCATCTAGAGTCGTTAGATGCAGAAACAAAGCCAAAAGTTCTTGTGAATACGTTCGACTCGCTAGAGCCTGATGCACTAAAGGCGATTGAAGATTACGAGTTAATCGCGATTGGACCCTTAATTCCTTCTGCTTTCTTGGATGGTAATTATCCATCTGATAAGGGTGTTGGTGGCGATCTTTTCCATAAATCGGAGGATTATATGCAATGGTTGAACTCCAAGCCTGAATGTTCTGTGGTTTACGTGTCATTTGGGAGTCTTCTGAGGCTCCCAAAAGTTCAAATGGAGGAGATTGCAAAAGGATTACTCGAGTGTGGACGACCCTTTCTGTGGGTCATACGAGTAAACGAAAAGCAAGAAGAAGAAAAAGACGACGATGAACTAAGTTGTTTGGAAGAATTGGAAAAACTGGGAAAAATAGTACCATGGTGTTCCCAACTTGAGGTCCTAACACACCATTCGTTGGGTTGTTTTGTGACTCATTGTGGATGGAATTCGACGTTGGAGGGTATAGCATGTGGCGTTCCTGTGGTGGCGTTTCCACATTGGGCTGATCAAGGGACTACAGCAAAGCTGATACAAGATGTGTGGAGAACAGGCCTAAGGGTGAACCCAAGAGAAGATGGCACCGTTGAGAGCGACGAGATAAAGAGATGCATTGAAACAATATTCGACAACGAAGAAAAAAGTCGAGAATTGAGAGATAACGCTAGGAAATGGAAGAATATCGCAAGAGAATCTATGAAAGAGGGTGGTTCTTCCACCAAGAACTTGAAGGCTTTTGTTGAGGAACTTGGAGATTTTCAAGTTAAGAATGTACTGTCTAAAATTTAATTTGATGTCATTTTTCATTCAACCTTGTCTTCCCAGACCCAGAGCCTTCTGCTGCAAATATGGGTATCTTATCTTAATAAAGGGATCATTTTCTTTACAAACCTTCTATTAGTTTTTTTAATGGAGTACTGAATCGAATGGAATCTTTAAAAAGAATTAACATTACAACTTTAAATTTACTTGAAACAATGTTTAGTTTGTAGTTATTCATTAGCCATTTTTTCTTTAAATATCGTGTAGTCGATTTTAAATTTATCGTAAATGATGTATAGTCTGTTGTTTTCCGTCATCCTTTTTGTTAATTTATAATGTTTAAAGGGAAAGAATTCGCTGTCTAGCCAGGATAAAACTATTGAAAAGCGATTTTTTGAAAATTGATCTTTTGTGGAGAATGTGTGATTATTTTTTAACATGAAAAATGATTTTTTTTAAAAATGTGCGATTAAAATTAAGGGTATAATTTTCAAATAAGGGCTTAAATTAAAACTAAGAAAACAAATCCAGTCTTCCAAGAGATAGCAACATCAAATTTTATTCTACATGCATTAGTTAAAAATTTGAGCAAAATACACGTTATGTTTACTTTCTAAAGAGATATGGCTATGTTTGGTTAAGATAAATTAGATTTTTAGCATATTTTGATAAAAGTTAACGAAATATATGATTGAATTTTAAAATGATTTTTTAGGTGAACCAACCAGGGACTATAATATGTCCATGATATTTTTTATCTGAGTTAAGCCTGTTGATCAGGGTGTTTTTTTTTTAACTTCCAATAAAAATTCGTCAAGTGTTTATATGTTTAAAAATCTGTCATTGAATCTATTCTTGGAGGAACCATGCTACATTCACAGAAGCTCTACAAAAACACACATGGGAGGGACGGGAAAAAATTCGAATAATTTTTTAATTAGGTGGGTCCAACTCGAGACCCACCTCATGTGAGGGTTGGTAACACTTCGATGAAACCGACCTTTTGTACATCTGCATTAATACTTCTTGAAGCATAACTCTTTTTATTTAGTGATAAAAGTCACCATTCTCGAGGAGTCTAAAATTATAATTGTTTGGCAAAATTTTGACTTTATGTCTTTTATCTTAATGAACCCTTGTTGATGGGATTAAAATCAGATTTTCAGTAAATTTTAATAAAAGTTATAGTGCGTTTGATTGCTAGTATGAAATTTTTATGGAAAGAAAATAAATTCTATATAAATTATTAATTAAATGTGTTTGATTGATTTAGTTCTCAACTTAAAAAATATTATATTTATCCATTTTTTATTAGCGGGTAGATGAGAGAGAAAGAAAGGGTGAATTGCTTGAAAAATAAAAACATCTCTCCCTAAAGAAAAACATTTTCCTTGTTTTTTGAAAAAAATAAGGTCACAAGCAGTGGCGGACGCATACATTTGAATTTAGTAGGACACAATCAAATTTATAAAAAAGTTATGAAAAATTAATGTATTCGATAATTTATTATTAGAAATGTTAAAGAATAAAGTGACTTAATTTTATATATGGTTTGGAAATCCTAACCCCATCGACCTTCTTTGTTGGAGTATAAAAACTCATTGAGGATATGTGGATGTCTTTGATTTTTTATATTTTTTTAAAAGTAACTCAATTATACAAACAAAAGGGCAAGATAATCCCCACTCCACTCATCCCAGCAACAATCCCCAATTCACTCTCATCAAATATCAAGCCAGCAATTATAATTTCAACTCACTGGCCACTACCCAACTCAGTTTCAACTCAACAACCACATATCCTGGATTGCCCAACTTTAGTGCTCCACTGATAGTATCCATTTGAGCCCATTTCCCACTATTTACACAAACAATTCTCTAGGCTTAGGCATTCGAAAAACTAGGAAAAAGACATTTTTAGTTCCATTCATTGTATTTCTCGTTTACTTTTATTTTGTGCAGAATTGTAATCATAATCAAGTTTAATTAATACTGTGCAACTCATTGTATTTTCAGAGGCTTTCTTCTAGTATTGCATAAAATTGCTTCCCTCAAGTCCTCGCGGATGCCGGATAGAGATGATGTGAAAGGTAGTTACGACAGGGAAATTGGAGTCAGAATTGGGTAAAGCAAGTTTGAATTGGACTGTATTGTATTGTATTTGTGGCGGATTGGGCTCTCAACAATTTGGGTTGTTTGTGGGCTACTACAAAAAATCAAAGGGAATAATACATTTCTAAGTTATTTACTTTACACATTTTCAAAAATACAAAAATAAGTTTGAAAATTCACAAATCAGGTTTTTTAAATTTTTAATTAATAATTAATGAATTATTAAATATTTAATTTTAATTTAATATAATTACCCCAACCCACCTCTACCACCCCAACTGACTTTTCGATCACCACTCTTCTCTGACGACCGTTCCGACGATTGCTCCAATTCCGATGAGTATTCCGATGACAGTTCCGCCACTTTTTAGGTCACAATTCAAAATTGGTCACAAGTTAATAATTTTTAGGTCACAAATTAGTAATTTTTAGGTCACACAACCTGTACTCGTCACAGTTTATCGAATTCATTTGTCACAAATTGTTTATTGGTCACAATCACAAAAATTATATTGTGACCATCGAATTTTACATTTGTGATCACCGAATTTTATGGCCACGGATTATTTCTCTACCACGAATTAAAATTTTTTTATAGGTCACATATTGAAAAAAATCAAAATGTTTGTTAGTTACAACTCTGTTACAGTGAGTCACAATCACAATTTCTAGATCACAGACATCCACCCTCAACTCATCTTATCCCCACCCCGACCGCCCCCACAGCCACAGCCATTGCACATGACCAACAAAATTGAAGTTAAAATGTGAAGTTTTGGACCAAGTTGCACAAGTATCGAAAGTTGGAGGACAATGGGATGCAATTATTGGAGGGCAATATTGAAATGAAAACGAAAATCCAAGTACCACATTGTACAAATTTATAGTGTGGGGACCTGATGTGAAGTTACTGGAGGACTGGATTGCAAAATGAAAAAAGGAAAGGTTCTTACTTTCATTGCTGGCCGTTTTAATTGTTTTTCCAAACTTGGGGGACTTGTGTTGCAATTTCCGAATAGATTTAAGTTTAAAAAAAGGGCAGCCCTTGGAGATTTTAATTTTCTGCTTCTGCTGCGGAACCTGCACAGCTTCGTCTTTCTGCTTTCTTTTTCTTTTTCTTTCATTTTTCTTTTGATTTACTTGATGATTTTGGAGGATCAATCATAGAGTATAAGGAGATACCAAAAGATTTGACAAAGATTTTGGGATAATCAAATTCAAGCTTCAAAAAAGGGTTTTATCTTTAAACTTCGATTTTTCTCAATTATTTTGTCAAAGCTGTAATACATTGGATAAATATTTTCATTTGTTATCAGTTATATAACATGGGCTAAATTTATTGCGTTGGGATTTATGGTAGAATTTAACCTAACCTTAGTTAATTTTAATATTTGCTTTTTGATGTTAATTCACTTATTTTCATGTGTTTCTATTATTGTTTTTCTTGCATTTTCATTTATGTGGCCAATAGATGATTGTGTTTAGTGATTTGTACTCGTTCGAGAGAAGATTGTGCATTTTAGACCAAATAGTAGAAACCCTAGTTTTGTGTAGTAGATAGAGATATACCATTAGTCTTAAGTGAGGATATTGAGTTATTTTCACAAAAAATTAATGCAATTGTTTAGTTTAAATCAACATAGAGATATAATAGATTAAACTAATCAATTAGGGTTAATTTCGCTCGAGAGAGGTAATTAGCTAAAATTGAAAAATAGGATCTAACATCGTAAATGAGTAATTTATTAATTAGCTTGTGGAAAAATTAATTAGGTGACGGTTAAGCGAAACCATGAATCCCAACCACGTTCTTCCTCTGAAATTTTCAAGTGTTTACGTTTTCCTATTTAGTAGATTTTTAGTTAATTTCTCATAATTTCCAAAATCAAATTTTATTGTGTGTTTGTTCTTATTGTCAAAATTAAATTAACTAAATTTTTATACTTAAAAGTAAGCATTCCTCGAGGGATCGACAACCCGGACTCAGAAAGTCCACTTTATTACTTGAACGCGATCCGTGCACTTGCAGTATATTATTTTTTAGCGAACAAGTTTTTAGCGTCATTGTTGAGGAGTGTTTTATTTTAATTACCATTTTAGTTGATTCTAATTTTTTTTTAAAAAATTGTTTTTATTTTATTTATTTTATAGCTTTTATATCTTCATTGTGTAGTTGGCTTCTTAATTTTTATTTCCTTAAGTTTTCGGTAGTGCATGCTTCGTTTGAAAAGTTTTGATTTTTTCGAACTTGATCCGGATATTGAAAAGACTTTTCGAAGAAGGCGACGGGAACAAAGGGAATTAAGAAGACAACGATTAATCGAGATTGCCCAACAAGGAGAAAATGTGGAACCCAATGCTCAACCAGAAAATATTCTACGAGGTGGCATTTCACCGGGTTTTGGTAACCAAGCGGGTAGGGCTCAAGAGCCTGTTGTAAATGAGGAAGATATGCTATTTAGGGACTTCATGAACCCACCTATGGTAGAGAATCAATCAAGTATTGTCTACCCTTCTTATGGACATCCAAACTTTCAACTTCGACCGGATGTCATCAGTTTATTTTCCAATATCGTTCCATTTTATGGGAGGACTGATGAAAATCCACACTCTCATGTTGCACAATTTGTGGAGAATGTTGGCAATTTTAAATATGAGGGTGTGAGTGTGGAGGCAATTCGAATGAGATTATTTGTCCATACACTGAAGGATAAGGCAAGGGAGTGGCTTGAAACTTTACCACCTGGGAGCATAAATAGTTGGGCAGAGTTTGTTCAAAAATTTACAACCAAATTCTTTCCACCCGCTCGAGTAGCTAAAATCAATCATGACATAACCACCTTCCAACAATTCGAATTGGAGAGCTTTCATGAGGTTTGTGAGAGGTTTAAAGATATGCTTCGGAAATATCCAAATCATGGAATCACAATGGGGCAACAAGTAAATTATTTTTATGCCGGTTGACTCATTCTTGGTGTTCAAATGTAGATTCATCTTCTAATGGATATATTAAAAAGAAGAGTATTCGGGATGCATATGATCTATTCGAGGTCATGAGTGAGCAAAGTGCGATGTGGCCGGATAGAGGTTCACAAAGAGGAGTTGGTAGAGTTCGAGATGGTGAAGTCTTTTCAATGGTTCTAGCAAAGATTGACTTCTTAGCAAAGAAGGTAGGGGGACTTTCTACATTTACCTCTGGCTCTCATTCTGCCCATATGATACAATCCCCTCCTATTTGTGATATTTGTGGAGCAAATCACCCAGGTCCAAGTTGTCCATTGATGGGTAGTAGTTTGGCATCCACCGAGCAAGTAGCATATGCTCAAAACTTCCAACGCCAAGGGTATAATCCTTACTCTCAAACTTATAACCCCGGTTGGTGAAATCATCAAAACTTCTCTTATGGGAACAATCAAAATGTGCTAAATCCGAGACCACAAGAGAAGAAAGAAGGATGGGAAGAGGCCATTGCTAAGTTGGCGAACCATCAATTGCAATATCAAGAACGTAATGATGCCTCTTTGAAAAATTTGGAACGTCAAGTAGGCCAAATAGCCAAACTTCTCTCTGAAAGGCAACAAGGAGCATTGCCTAGCAATACTGAAACAAATCCAAGAGAGAATGTGCAAGCTATTATCACTAGAAGTGGGGTGCAATTACCTGAAATTATGGTAACACGAGAAAGGGTTCAATCCGACAAAGCACCCATGGGGAAAGATGTACTTGTTCAAGAGCCCAGTATTAGTGGTGAAGTAGCCAAGGAAAGTGAACACGAGCCATCAACATCAAAGGCTCCAACACCGGTTAAGGCATATGTACCACCTATTCCCTTTCCACAGAGACTTCAAAAGCATAAACTCGATGCTCAATTCGGCAAATTTTTGGAAGTGTTCAAGAAGCTACACATCAACATCCCATTTGCCGATGCCTTAGCTCAAATGCCAAGTTATGCCAAGTTCATGAAGGACATTCTTTCCAACAAAAGAAAACTTGAAGAGCATGAGACGGTGATGCTAACGGAGGAATGTAGTGCTATTTTACAAAATAAATTACCTCCAAAAATCAAAGATCCAGGGAGTTTTACTATTCCGTGCACTATTGGTGATTTAAACTTTAGTAAAGCTTTATGTGATCTTGGTGCTAGCATTAATTTGATGCCTTTGTCAATTTTCAGAAAATTGGGATTAGGAGAGGCCAAGGCAACTACTGTGTCCTTGCAATTGGCTGATGGATCTATCAAGTATCCAAGGGGTGTCATTGAGGATGTCCTAGTCAAAGTGGACAAGTTCATCTTCCCGGTTGATTTTATAATTCTTGATATGGAGGAGGATCATGACATTCATATTATCTTGGGACGGCCATTTCTTGCTACCGGTCAAGCTTTGATTGACGTTCAAGAGGGAAAACTCATCTTAAGGGTTCAAGACGAACAAGTTACATTCAATATCTTGAAAGCCATCAAGTACCCATCGGAATTCGACTCATGCCTTCGAGTGGATGTTGTTGATCATGTGGTGGACGATTCTCTTTATCGGCTTTTTATGGATTCTCTTGAAACATGTCTTTCACGTTCTTCAACTACCAAAGATGGGGATCCCGAAGTTGAGCACGTGGCACATTATTTGGGGGCTACATTGTCTTGTTCTTATAAGAGAGAACCATATTTTGAAGATTTGAAAAAGAACTCTTCACCACCACTACCATCTCTTCAACGAGCACCTACACTTGAATTAAAGCCTCGTCCATCTCATTTAAGATATGCCTATTTGGGATATGCATCTATACTTCCAGTTATCATTTCCAACTCCTTAAGTGAGTTGGAGGAAGAGAAGTTACTTCGGGTGTTGACGGAACACAAGGAGGCTATTGGTTGGACTATTGCAGATATTCGAGGAATTAGCCCTTCTTTGTGCATGCACAAAATTCTTATGGAGGATGATTTTAAACCATCGGTGGAGCATCAAAGGAGGTTGAATCCGAACATGAAAGAAGTAGTGAGGGCTGAGGTAGTAAAGTGGCTTGATGCGGGCATTATTTATCCGATTTCAGATAGTGCATGGGTGAGCCCTGTTCAAGTGGTACCAAAAAAGGGAGGTGTAACGGTAGTCGAAAATGAGAACAATGAACTTATACCTACAAGACCCGTGACCGGTTGGAGAGTATGCATTGATTACCGCAAGCTCAATAATGCTACTAGAAAGGACCACTTCCCTCTTCCTTTCATTGATCAAATGCTTGAGCGATTGGCAGGGTATTCTCACTATTGCTTTTTGGATGGGTATTCGGGCTATAATCAAATTCCAATAGCCCCAGAGGATCAAGAGAAAACTACTTTCACTTGCCCATATGGTACATTTGCATATAGAAGGATGCCTTTTGGTCTGTGCAATGCACCCGCCACTTTCCAAAGGTGCATGATGGCTATTTTTTTTGACATGGTGGAGAAATGTATTGAGGTTTTTATGGATGATTTCTTGGTGTTTGGGGCCTCGTTTGATGGATGCTTGAGGAATTTGTAAATGGTATTAAAAAGATGTAAGGAGACCAACTTAGTACTTAATTGAGAAAAATGCCACTTCATGGTCCAAGAAAGCATAGTTCTTGGCCACCGAATTTCACACAAAGGGATAGAGGTTGACAAGGCAAAAATCCAAATCATTGAGAAATTACCTCCGCCAACTTCGGTAAAAGGGATAAGGAGTTTTTTTGGGACATGCTGGATTTTATAGGAGATTTATCAAGGACTTCTCAAAGATCACAAAGTCACTTTGTTCCTTACTTGAGAAGAACAATACTTTTGATTTCTCTCAAGAGTGTCTTCATGCTTTCAACACTCTTAAAGAGAAACTTATCACTGATCCTATCATTATAGCTCTAGATTGAGATCATCCATTTGAACTTATGTGCGATGCAAGTGATTATGTCATTGGAGCAGTTTTGGGGCAAAGAAGAGATAAAATCTTGCATGTTACCTACTACGCTAGTCGGACCTTGACTGATACTCAATTGAACTATGCTACTACCGAAAAAGAGATGCTCGCGGTGGTATTTGCATTTGATAAATTTATATCTTATCTCATTGGGTCGAAGGTGATTGTTTACACCGACCACTCGGCCATCAAGTATTTGCTAGCAAAGAAAGATGCCAAACCTCGATTGATTAGATGGGTTCTTCTTCTACAAGAGTTTGACTTGGAAATTCATGATAAGAAGGGGACAGAAAATGTTGTTGCAGATCATTTGTCTCGACTTGAGCACACCGAAGAAGTGGAGGATTGTGAAATAAATGAGGCATTCCCCGATGAGCAACTCTTACAAATCATGCATCTTCTACAAGTCACTCACACACCATGGTATGTGGACCATGTGGATTTTCTTGCTAGTGGTATTACTCCCCCGGATCTTTCTTACCAACAAAGGAAGAGATTCTTTGCTAACATCAAGCATTATTTTTGGGAAGACCCTTTGTTGTTTAAACAAGGCCCAGATCAAATTATTCGGAGATGTGTGCCTGAAGATGAAATGGGCCAAATCCTCGAGCAATGTCATTCCTCTCCCTATGGTGGCCACTTTGGTATCGTGAAAACCGCATCAAAGTTACCTCAATCGGGTTTCTATTGGCCCACATTATTTAAGGATGCCCACACTCTTGTCCCTAAATGTGATAGATGCCAACGTAGTGGTAATATCTCCAATCTAAATGAAATGCCGTTGAACTCTATATTGGAGGTAGAAATTTTTGATGTGTGGGGTATTGATTTCATGGGGCCTTTTTCTTCATCATTCTCAAATCAATACATTTTGGTGGCTGTCGATTATGTGTCAAAGTGGGTCGAAGCGGTGGCTATGCCCACTAATGATGCTCGAGTGGTAGTAAACTTTTTAAAGAAAAATATTTTCTCTCGTTATGGCACCCCCTCGAGCTATCATTAGTGATGCAGGCAAACATTTTTGCAATCGCATTTTCGACTCATTATTGACAAAGTATGGAGTGAAGCATCATGTGGCCACCCCCTATCATCCCCAAACTAGTGGCCAAGTTGAGATTTCAAATAGGGAGTTGAAGAGGATTCTGGAGTTAACGGTGAGCGCCTCGAGAAAAGATTGGTCTAAGAAATTGGATGATGCATTATGGGCTTACCGCACTGCCTTCAAAACCCCTATTGGTATGTCCCTTTACCGTATTTTATTTGGGAAAGCTTGTCACCTCCTGTTAAACTCGAGCATCGAGCTTATTGGGCAATGAAAGCTTTGAACTTTGATATCAAATTAGCCGGTGAGAAAAGATTGCTTCAGTTGAATGAACTTGATGAAATCCGCATTAATTCTTATGAGAATGCTCGAATTTACAAAGAAAAGACAAAGAAATGGCATGACAAATACATTGTGAAGCGGGAGTTCTTTGTTGGGCAACAAGTTCTTCTCTACAATTCTAGACTCCGATTGTTCCCCGTGAAGCTCCGATCAAGATGGTCGGGCCCTTTCACCATCGCAAAAATCTTTCCACATGGAGCAATTGAACTTTATCATGAAGAAAAAGGGAACTTCAAGGTCAATGGGCAACGTTTAAAACCATACTTAGGAGGCGATTTTTCGAAAGAGAAATCATTTATTCTCCTTGACAATCCGGAGTGATCATGCCCCAGAAGTCGAGCTAGAGACTTTAAAACAAGCGCTTATTGGGAGGCAACCCAATTTTCTCACCCTTTTATTATTTTGATATTTACTCATGATTAATACTTTTGTTAGCATATTTTTAACTTAAAACCATTTTTTTTTTGTACGTCAATTTTTTTGAAGTCCCACATATTTAAAGTTTCTCATAAGTTTGGGGGTAAATTGTGTAAAAGAAGGTCACTTGCCCAAGTTCATTAAAAACATCACAAGTCCAAGTAGAGCATTGGTACCTCTTCACCAAATATACAACCAGGGAAGTTTCGTTATCTCATATTCTCTTTTATCTTATACTGTATACATTGAGGACAATGTGTAAATTAAGTTTGGGGGTATTGAGCCTTGTCGGCTTTTGTTGAATTGATTTGATGTTATAGCCTTGCCGGCTTTTCTATTTGTGCTTATATTGGTGATTTTGTATTGACATGTTAGATGGCATTGCCAGCTTAGAAGTGCTTGATGTTTGAAATTGTTATTAATTTATACTCTATGCTTGACCAAATATGCTATTTATGCGTAAAATTTTTCAAAAAAATTGCTTGTCCATGTGAGATCCTAAGTTACATTGAGTACAATAGTCATGATTAATTGTTATCTAGATGTGGTAATGATTGTTTGATGGAAAAATCTTTGTATTGGAAGAACTTAGGTTGTGAGTTGCTTGAAAAATTATATCAACATATATCCATGTCTCTTCCTCTTTATATTATTGTAAGATAAGTTTGGGGGTGGTCGAGCCAGTGAATGATTTTATTGAGAAGTGTGTTGATTCCATGCATGATGTTGAAAAAAAAAATTGTGTGGAGTGTCTTTTGCCAAGTATAAGCTAGGTAATGACCATATGCTAGTGATCTAAGCCCCATTTGATTTATTATGCTTAAAAAGGACATTGCACTTGTTGAATCTTAGGCCTCGCTTCGTAGCCTTTTTGACTCGAGTTATTAAGTCTGTTGGGGTATCTCAAAATTCGGTACCCTTTGGTCTAAACAACCGAGGAGTTATCGACCTAAAGCTCGTTACAAGAGTCAAGAAGAAAGTTTAAGGGAGTGAGGTCAATCTTGAGTTTTCATTGAAAAATTTGATTTGGTGCAATTGTAATTGAATTTGGGTTTAGATAACTAGTGGGTTTGACTTACTTAGTATAAGCTTGATTGTGAAAGCACTCATTAGTGGAGAATCATCACATTTCTAGTGTTGAAAATGCCGGTTAGATTAGATCCAACCGAACTAGAGCAGATAAAAGAAAAGAGTGATTGAGAGCAACCTTTAGATTTACACATCGGGAAATAAATGAAATATCTATTTGGAAGTGTGAATCTCAAGAGCGGGAAAGAATATATTTGACAACTGAGGGTCGGGTTGGAGCAAATTTAAGATTTTTCCCATTTTGACAATTGTTTCCTAATTTAGATGATAATTGAAAATGGCTATGCACACATAAACACTTATCGAACATTGAATAAGTTTAAATTATTTTTGGTAGTATCATTTGGAGTATAGTTGTACATTGATATACAATTTTATACTCATTGATATTTTTGGCAAGGTATCTAATATGTTGATCATTATCTCATTTGCATGATTATGTTAGGAGTTAATCTTGCTCGAGACGAGCAAGAGCTCAAGTTTGGGGGTGTGATAAGTGTGTTTTTACACATTTATTAGTCATTTTTTGGATCTAATTATAATTGAAATTGAGTCGATTTCCATTCATAATTGTGTAATTTTCACTTTTGTAGGCCAAAATCCCTACAAGGAAAGAAAACAAGGAAAAATGAAGAAAAAGGACCAAAAGAGTAAAAAAAAAAAAAGTGAAGTTTTGGACCAAGTTGCACAAGTGTCGAAAGTTGCAGGACATTGAGATGCAATTATTGGAGGGCAATATTGAAATGAAAATGAAAATCCATGTGCCATATTATACAAATTTATAGTGTGGGGACCTGATGTGAAATTACCGGAGGACTGGACTGCAAAATGAAAAAAGGAAAGGTCATTACTTTCATTGCTGGCCGTTTTAATTGTTTTTCCAAACTTGGGGGACTTGTGTTGCAATTTCTGAATAGGTTTAAGTTTTAAAAAAAGGGCAGCCCCTTGGAGATTTTAATTTTCTGCTTCTGTTGTGGAACGTGCGCAGCTTCGTCTTTCTGCTTTCTTTTTCTTTCATTTTTCTTTTGATTTACTTGGTGATTTTGGAGTATCAATCATAGAGCATAAGGAGATACCAAAAGATTTGGCAAGGATTTTGGGATAATCAAATTCAAGTTTCAAAAAAGAGTTTTATCTTTAAATTTCGATTTTTCTCAATTATTTTGTCAAAATTGTAATGCATTGGATAAATATTTTCATTTGTTATCAGTTATATAACATGGGATAAATTTATTGCGTTGGGATTTATGGTAGAATTTAACCTAACCTTAGTTAATTTTAATATTTACTTTTTGATGTTAATTCACTTATTTTCATGTGGTTCTATTATTGTTTTTCTTGCATTTTCATTTATGTGGTCAATAGATGATTGTGTTTAGTGATTTGTACTCGTTCAAGTGAAGATTGTGCATTTTAGACCAAATAGTAGAAACCCTAGGTTTGTGTATTCGATAGAGATATACCATTAGCCCTAAGTGATCCATTGAGTTATTTTCACAAAAAAATAATGCAATTGTTTAGTTTAAATCAACATATAGATATAGTAAGTTAAACTAATCAATTAGGGTTAATTTCGCTCGAGAGAGGTAATTAGCTAAAATTGAAAAATCGGATCTAACATCGTAAATGAGTAATTTATTAATTAGCTTGTGGAAAAATTAATTAGGTGATGGTTAAGTGAAACCATAAATCACAACCACGTTCTTCCTCTGAAATTTTCAAGTGTTTACGTTTTCTTATTTAGTAGATTTGTAGTTAATTTCTCATAATTTCCAAAATCAAATTTTATTGCGTGTTTGTTCTTATTGTCAAAATTAAATTAACTAAATTTGTGTAATTAAAAGTAAGCATTCATCGAGAAATCGACAACCCGAACTCAAAAAGTCAACTTTATTACTTGAACGCGACATGTGCACTTGCGGTATATTATTTTCAAGCGAACACCGCCCAATAGCAACATCAACATCTCAAAACCAACACCACACCCTCCCCAACATATCTATCACCACCCAAAACCACCATCGCCACACGCACAGCCAAAACAACACAAAACACACAAAATTACACACAACCGCCGCCGCCACCAACTTCAAATCCAACAATAACAACAACACAACAACATGGCCACCAACATCACCACCACCATCAACCAGATCTGGCCCAATCACCATCATCTGCATCACAACCTCACCACTCACCCACCGCATCACCGTCGCACCGCTACCTCAAACACAACTACCGCACCCACACACCTCCACAGTCACCTCACCATTCAAAAAAAATAAAAAAAGAACGGATCTGAATGCAGCGTCTCAACCGCACGTAGCGACGAGGCTATGGTGATGTGCCCAACATCGTGCAAGGCGCGCAGGTGCATGTGCAGCGCCGCCGGATGAATTTGGATATGAACTGGAGAAATCAAATTTGAAATGGCACGATTAGGGATTTTGACTTTTCAGCTAGAAAAGAAAAGATGGGGGAGCAAGGGTGGAAGATGTACAGCGACACGCCGTTGGGTGGAGATTGAGGTTGTACCGTGCTATTGCAACAAGGGTGAGTCACCGGCTCAGTGGCGAAACGTGGTGGTGTTGCTGCCGTTCCGAACTCCTACAGCTTCGAGAGGCGTCGGCGCTCTCAGCGAGAGAGAGAGAGAGAGAGAGAGAGAGAGAATGTGTTTGGAGGAAATGAGGTGGTGGTGGGAGGTAGGTAGGTAGGTAGGCAGGTAGGGTTGGGCGACGGTTTCTAAACAGAGAGACGGGGAGGAGATAATGGGACAGAGGGGAGAGAATTTTAGGGTTGATTTGGGTTATTTTAATTGAGATAAAAATTATATAATTAATATTAAATTAAATATAAAAACCTGATTTTTGAAAAGTTAAACTTGTAAAGTGATTTGTAAAAATGGAAATCTAAAATCAGGATTGGGTGTAATTTCCTCAAAATCAAATTGTGAAAAATTGGTGGGTCTTGTGCCCCATGACCCACTATCTACCCGCCCTTGGTCACATGATCAAAAGTTGAAAAATATTTTTTATGGGAAAATTGTCGATCAAACACCTCAAAAGTAAGAATTTGTGGAAAAATGACATTTTCATGAAAAATAGAGTTAATCAAACACACTCTTAATAAAATGTGTGGTTAAAAAGTTTTGGGTTCCATGAAATGTGTGATTAAAATTAATTGTTGATTTTCACTTGGATTAAAATTTTAATTTTAATTTTTACCAAATATAGGCTGAAGTTGACCCAAAATTATCACAAATCTATAAATTAACTTTTTCAATAAAATGGGAAAAAACTAATTTAATATTACTATCTATGTATGTATAAAATTGTGATTAGTGTATACGTCAATAGTGGGCATATATCATATGCATGCCAATCTCCAATGAAATCGTATTGGACATTTTAAAAAAGAAATGTAATCATATATCTAATGCAGCGCATCAAGAATTCAATAACACTTTAATCTAAGGAGTAAACTATTTATATATACAAATTATACATTTTGATTGACACTCTCTATGTGTCAAAAATTTGACAGTCAATTGGTGTTGTCAAGATCGATATATCAAAACCTGTCAACTCACATGTGTGTAAACTAATGTGTTAACATTTATATACATATTTTTAAAGCTCATTTTGAACACACATTTCAAGAAATCCACAATTTTATCAACTTTCAATTACATATTTCACAAAATAGGGGTCGAATATTGGAAGAAAATTATGAGCTTTATAGTATTATTTAAAAAAACAACCAAAAACAACTTCATTTTTAGAAGAGTTTAAATACCAACAAAATAAGAAAAACTCAGACTATTAATGCCTAAATATCCTCACTTCAAATAAAAAATAAAATTAAAATAACAAGAGTAAAATGAAACCAATATGTAATGTCCCAAGATGTCTTGGCATTCAAGTGTTGAGTGTGTACAGGCACTCGAGTATTTATTTTCTATTTATGTCCTAGTGTTCTACGGATGTTTTCACTAAAGCTCGACAGCGTCAATTTATAAAATAAATATATTTGCATATTTCCTCCTCTAGATTTTTAGCTTAAATATAGAATACTACATATTACAATTTGATCAAATTTTTGTGAACGTTTGTAACGTAGCAAAGTCAAAAAAATAAAAGAATCGATGGGTGGGGGAATTTGAGAAGTGGAGATGAATAGATTCGTGTGTTTGATGGGGTGGTGGTGGCAAGAGTAGGGATAGAGGTGGTGGGCCTGGTGGCAGTGGCAGGATTGTGGTGGGATGGGGTAAAGAAGAAAATGAGGATATATATATATATGTGTGTGTGTGTGTGTGTGTGTGTGTGTGTGTGTGTGTGTGTGTGTGTTTTTATTTTTTTTATTTAATTATTTTAGGTGAAAAAAATAGAGTTATCATTTTGTACTTTTAAAATTGGTAAAATTAAGAGCTTGTTTGGGAGGGATTAAAATCAGATTAAAATTGAAAATATAGCCGTTATTGTTGACTTTTATTAGACGGGTGGGACCCAATAACCGCCATATTTTCAATTTTAATTGGATTTTAAGCCCTCCCGAACGGGGCCTAAGATTAGACGTTTGATTTTTTTATCAATTAACGAATTTTTGGACGAAAACCATCGGACGTTAGAATATTTTTACCCTTTTATTATTGTTAATATGAAATACTTTTGCACTAATACAATTTTATTTATTTTTTTTTTTTTGGGTAATTATACTATTACATTCACCGTTTCATTGCTATTGTAATGTCAGTAATAATCGCATAAATGAATCATCGGTAGAGAGATATCAAATTATGTTTTTTTTTCCGCATGTAAGGGATCCTAAAATTGGGAATCCTATCAAAATGTATTTAATATATCTTAAAAATTGTAGATTTAAAAAGTATGAATTGAATTATCCAATTAATGTGTTGAACAAGCTTTTCTTTATTTTAATAAAGAAAAAGAAATATCGTGTCCTTGTTTGATCTTCATTTTTTTGAAAATACATTTTTCTCTATATTCTTTTCAATTACACATTCTTCAATAAAATAATATTATACGTAAATTCAAATTTTTTCTTATTTTTTAATCACACAATCTCTATTAATCTATTATCCCAAAGAATTAAACTAGCTGTACATTTTTAGTATACATTATAGATGACATTGTGTAATATGTGAAAATCTATGCATTGATGTGAATAATTGTTGTTAAAATCAATGGTCTAAAGTGCAGCCACATCAAAGAATGTCATCCATAATATCAAATTTAGTGTAGATGTAGCAAAATTGTAACCCAAAATAAATTCCGAACAAAAAAAATATGGGGCTCAAATAGGGTGTATATTTAACTGAATATTAATTTCTTTAACTTAATACAATGCTGAATAGAGAAACATAAATTTAACTTAATATAATATATTAAGTTAAATTTAACTTAATGTCAAATTTAACTTAACATAATACATTAAGAGCAAGTTTGACTTTTATTAATGGGGACAAAATGAGTTTTGAATAATATTTTTTAGAGAACAATTATTCGGGGTGTTTTTTATTTGAGTTAAGCATGTTGATCAGGGTGTTTTTTTTAAAAAAAAAAATTCCAATGAAAATTCGTCAAGTGTCTATCTGTTTAAAAATCTGTCATTGAATCTATTCTTGGAGCATAACTCTTTTTATTTAGTGATAGAAGTAACCATTCTTAAGGAGTCCAAAATTATAATTGTTTGGCAAAATTCTATATAAATTATTAATTAAATGTGTTTGATTAATTTAGTTCGGAACTCAAACAATGTTATATTTGTTCATTTTTTATTAGCGGGTAGATGAGAGAGAAGGATAGATGAGAGAGATAAAGGGTGAATTGCTTGAAAAATAAAAAATCTCTCCCTAAAGAAAAATATTTTCCTTGTTTTTGATAAAAATAAGGTCACATGCAGTGGCGGACGCATACATTTGAAATCATAACCCCATCGACCTTCTTTGGTGATATGTGGATGTCTTTGATTTTTTATAAAAGTAACTCAATTATACAAACAAAAGTCCACTCATCCCAGCAACAATCCCCAATTCATTCTCATCAAATATCAAGCCAGCAATTATAATTTCAACTCACTGGCCACTACCCAACTCAGTTTCAACTCAACAACCACATATCCTGGATTGCCCAACTTTAGTGCTCCACTGATAGTATCCATTTGAGCCCATTTCCCACTATTTACACAAACAATTCTCTAGGCTTAGGCATTCGAAAAACTAGGAAAAAGACATTTTTAGTTCCATTCATTGTATTTCTCGTTTACTTTTATTTTGTGCAGAATTGTAATCATAATCAAGTTTAATTAATACTGTGCAACTCATTGTATTTTCAGAGGCTTTCTTCTAGTATTGCATAAAATTGCTTCCCTCAAGTCCTCGCGGATGCCGGATAGAGATGATGTGAAAGGTAGTTACGACAGGGAAATTGGAGTCAGAATTGGGTAAAGCAAGTTTGAATTGGATTGTATTGTATTGTATTTGTGGCGGATTGGGCTCTCAACAATTTGGGTTGTTTGTGGGCTACTACAAAAAATCAAATTTTGAAAAATTGATGGGTCTTGTGCCCCATGACCCACTATCTACCCGCCCTTAGTCAAATGATCAAAAGTTGGAAAATATTTTTCAAGGAAAAATTGTCAATCAAACACCTCAAAAGTAAGAATTTGTGGAAAAATAACATTTTTTCATGAAAAATAAAGCTAATCAAACACACTCTTAATAAAATGTGTGGTTAAAAAGTTTTGGGTTCCATGAAATGTGTGATTAAAATTAATTGTTGATTTTCATTTAGATTAAAATCTGAATTTTAGTTTTCATCGAATACAGGCTGAAGTTGACCCAAAATTATCACAAATCTATAAATTAACTTTTCCAATAAAATGGGAAAAAACTAATTTAATATTACTATCTATGTACGTATAAAATTGTGATTAGGTCCCCGTTTGGTGCACATTTTGAAGGTAAAAATGCATCTTTACTATTGATGTGATGGAGAATATGTGGTTGAAAAATGAGGAAAAAGCTATTGATATGATGAAAAATATTATTTTATTGAAAAATGTGTGGTTGAAAATGAGTAGAAGAATGAGAATGAAAAAAAATAATGTGGACCAAACAGGATACGTCAATAGTCGGCATATATCATATGCATGTCAATCTCCAATGAAATCATATTGGACATTTAAAAAATAATAATGTAATCGTATATCTAATGCGGCGCATCAAGAATTCAATAACACTTTAATCTAAGGATTAAACTATTGTATATACAAATTATACATTTTGATTGATACTCTCTATGTGTCAAAAATCTGACAATTGATTGGTGTTGTCAAGATCGATATATCAAAATCTGTCAACTCACATGCGTGTAGACTAATGTGTTCACATTTATGTACATATTTTTAAAGCTCATTTTGAACACACATTTCAAGAAATCTACAATTTTATAAACTTTTTAATTACATATTTCACAAAATTTTATCAAAATTTACTAAAAAACTAATTTTCATTCAAACCAAACAAGGGTTGAATATTGGAAGAAAATTATGAGTTTTATAGTATTATTTAAAAAAACAACTTCATTTTTAGAAGAGTTTAAATACCAACAAAATAAGAAAAACTCAGACTATTAGTGCCTAAATATCCTCACTTCAAATAAAAAATAAAATTAAAATAACAAGAATAAAATGAAACCAATATGTAATGTCCCAAGATGTCTTGGCATTCAAGTGTGGAGTGTGTACGTACAGACAATCTAGTATTTATTTTCTATTTATGTCCTAGTGTTCCACGGATGTTTTCACTAAAGCTCGACAGCGTCAATTTCCATAACTAAATATAAAAAAGCAAGATTTTAGTTACTGTTCACAAGTCGAGCCGAGCCGAGCCGAGCCACTAAAGCTCGACAGCGTCAATTTCTATAACTAAAGAAAAATGCTAGAGGTACATTACCTATGACATAATGGTTCACATAATGTAGATGTGGCAGTCATCCACTTGTTGATGTGTAAATATAAAATTTGAATTAAAGATTGGATCAACTGCCACGTGTAATTATGTGAACCATTGTGTGAATGGTGATGTACTCCTAGCATTACTCATAACTAAATATAAAAAAGCAAGATTTTAGTTACTGTTCACAGGTCGAGCCGAGCCGAGCCAGATGGCTATACGGCTCGGCTCTGTTCGGCTAAGCCGTCTAAGCCTTCTTTTTTTTAAACGTTTGATTCAGTATTTTAAGTTACAAATATCTGTTTTAAGCGATTTAAAATTTATTGAAAATGTTGAAGTGCGGCCATAATAAATATATGAACTATAAATTTTAAATATAAAAAATAATTTTACATTAATTGTGTAAAATCGTGATTGTTTATATTTCTTTTCAATCTCAACCTCATTCCAATATCCTTTTTTCGAACTTTATATTCCTACAAGTTTTCATTTGATTCGATATTTCACGATATGAATATTTGATTAAGTATTTATGGTTTTATGGCTCGGCTCGGCTATGCCGTCTAAGCCTATTTTTTTTTTTTTTTAAACGTTTGATTCAGTATTTTGAGTTACAAACATCTGTTTTAAGCGATTTAAAATTTATTAAAAATGTTGAAGTGCGGCCATGAGAAATATATGATCGATAAATTTTAAATATCAAAAATATATTTTACATTAATTGTGAAACGTAAAGTCGTGATTGTTTATGTTTCTTTCCAATCACAACCTCATTCCAATATCCTTTTTTCGAACTTTATTTTCCTACAATTTTTCGTTTGATTCGATATTTCACGATATGAATATCCATTTGGATCTATTTAAATTTTTTTAAAAAACTTAAAATATGATAATAATAAATATATTATCGATTAAATTTAAATTATTAAATTATTAAAAGTAGAATCATAATCGTTAATTTTTCTTTTCTAACCCACCTCACACTCGACCTCCATACTCACACAAATTTCTCTCAATTTCATTTTTCTTCAGTTTTTACAGTTAAAAGGGGTAAATTTATGGCGTCAAAATGGACATTGATGGAACTCAATTATTTTCAAAAGAATCATCCTACATCATGCAGTGCTGACAGACAAACATTTTCTATGAAGTGGATTATTTTAGTTTTTTTTTTAAATCGATTTAATGTACAGTATCATTAGAACACACTAAAAAAAAAATTTCTACGGAATTTATGAAGTTATGCTGTCATTTGTCATTCTTTTTTCCTCTATGATTGAATTTTTCGTTGTGTTATGGTTTTAATACTGATAGAGACCCTTGATTTGTCCTAAATTCTGCATTGTATTATCATTAATTAATTAATCTTTACTAAATACGTGCATCGGATCTTGGTAAAGAAATGAAATACTTGTGCAACTAATACATTTAATTTGAAATTCTATGAGTACGAGATGAATGTGACATAATGACTTACCTCAATACACTACAACAAATGTTACCTTTTACGGCACGCATTTACGGCGTGCATATAAGGCATGCCGTAAAAAATGACTATTTACGGCATGCCTTAAATGCACGCCGTAATAATTCAGTTATTAAAAGTATTTACGGCATACATTGATGGCACGCCGTAAAAAGTAAACATTTACGGCACACATTAGTTGCAAGCCGTAAATGTAAGCCCAATACCCAATTATTCACAAACCCAATACTTTAAAAAAAGCCAATTAATTACTTATTACAATACATTCACTGTACAAGCCCTAACATTATACACGACCAAAATACATTGAGTCTGAACCGTCACCATCTCTCCATCGCCGTGAGACGCCCCTGCCGCCACGCCGCTACCGCACGCCTGCCGCACGTCCCTGCAGCCACACCGCACTCCCCTGTAGCCTGTAGGTGAGTTTTCTATTGATATTTTTTTCTGGTTTTGTAAATATTTGATTATCTTTGAGCACTAGTTTGAATCGAAGGATCATCAATTCAAGTATCCAATCAACTTTTTACTTAAGACTGTAACTAAATAAGAAGAGTTTGTGGTTGTGGTATGTTTTTATTTTGGTAGTGAAGGGTCCAAAACTAACACGGCCCGTTTTGGTTGCGATTTGAATCTAACGGAGTGGCAAAAAAGGAGACAGGTAGGTCTTCGAGAAATTCAGTTTTAGTGAAGGAGACATGTTTTTGTGGTTTTCAACTTTTGAATCTTCGATAGTGTGTGTTAGGCAAAATGATAACAAATAGTGTTTGATGAAATGCCTGAGTGAAGGTCAACAGTGATGGTAGTGTTGCTTTTTTTTTTTTTTAAACACACGCAAAGTGCTGATAAATTCTTGTTGACATTGCAGCCATTTTTATTGCGGATTTAGCTTCAAAATTGCATTTAATCAAATAGAAGATTTGGCATATGTCTTACACTTGACTTGGTTGGGAGGAGAAAAGAAAGCAAAAGGTTGGGAAAGGCTCTGAGACCCATGCTCCAACCAGTCAGTCCGTACCTCCTACTCCGAGGGGTACATACAGGGTGCTGGGACTTGCTTCAAAGCTAGATTTATTCAGGTTTGAAATCTTTGCTAGAGGGTGTCACTCCATTAACCCACATAATTGCTGCTTTCTATTTGAATCAAATGAAACTTTGTATGTTTCATTCACGGCACACAGCATCAATATTGAAGTTTTGAGCTGATCCACTTATTTATCTATAGGTTTCTATAAAGTAAGTTGAAATGTTGGAAGTATTTGTAAATTAATCACTGAACTAAAATGCAGGGCATTTTATTCTTTGATAAACTTAGTGCAGAAACTTTGGACACCATGTATTTTATTATTGTTTTATCTTTCGGTGGTAGGGGGAATGCCTACTGTGAAGCTAAAAAGAATATAAAATAGTCAGAAACTTGTATATCCATAGAACAGCGGAACCGTTTAGCTTCTTTATATCAGTTACGTGTGGATGTTTGCAGCTGTTGGGGATCTCAAGTTATACCATATTTCGGCTTCAACTTGCTTGGATTCTGATTTTCCTGCCATGCTCAAGCATTTAATGCTTAATGACAAGGATGCTCAGGTAGACTGCTTACATGTTATTTTATTTGCTTATATATCTTCTTATAGATGCTGGTTCTAATGTTTAAATTAGTGTCCAACATATATTGCAATTATTTAATTTTAATGAATCAAGATACTTGTCCTGGAAACCCCTATAAATTACCCTCCAGGTTCCCCCTCAACACTGTGATTCATAGACTCAAAACAGCAGGAGAGGGATAAGAATAACTAGAGAGAGATGGCAAGTTTTCCAGTTATTAACATGGAGAAGCTCAATGGAGAAGAAAGGGCTGCAACAATGGAGAAGATCCAAGATGCTTGTGAAAACTGGGGTTTCTTTGAGGTACAAATATAATTAGTTCTATTACTTTGCAACTTTACATAGAGCCGAAGCGATTCTTAAATTTTTACTAATAATTACTATGGCGGTTGATCTGGTAATTAAGCTGGTGAATCATGGGATTTCTCCCGAATTCATGGACACTATAGAGAGGCTAACAAAGGAACACTACAGAAAATGCATGGAACACAGATTTAAGGAAATGGTGGCGAGTAAAGGACTGGAAGCTGTTCAATCTCAAATCAATGATTTAGACTGGGAAATTACCTTCTTCGTCCGCCATCGTCCTGTTTCGAACATAGCAGAAGTCCCTGATCTTGAAGACGAATACAGGTTAGTTAATCAGTTTTTCATAAGTAATTTTTGTATTATCTGCTATTTTCGATCTTAGTTGAATCTTTTATGAATGAAAACAGGAAGACTATGAAGGAATTTGCAGCACAACTAGAGAAATTGGCTGAGTATTTTCTTGATTTGTTTTGTGAAAATCTTGGACTAGAGAAAGGCTATCTGAAAAAGGCATTCTATGGCTCTAAAAGCCCTACCTTTGGAAGCAAGGTCAGCAACTATCCCCCATGCCCCCAGCCAGATCTCATCAAAGGACTTCGAGCACACACCGATGCCGGTGGCATCATCCTACTTTTCCAGGATGACAAGGTCAGTGGCCTCCAGCTTCTTAAAGACGGCGAATGGGTTGATGTGCCACCTATGCGCCACTCCATTGTCATCAATCACTACAACAAATGTTATCTTTTACGGCACGCATTTACGGCGTGCATATAAGGCATCTGAAGCATTGGGAGGATCACGAGCTAATCCAGCTAAGAGAAAGGAAATTGAGGACAACTCGAAGAAGTTAGGTGCCTTGTTTTGTAGGATGACTAAATTGTTGGTCGAAGAAGTTAACTTTGATATAGTTCAATCATTTTTTTTTTTTATGAAGTAGTAGTTTTTAGAGAATTGTTGAGATGGACTTTACATTGACATATTGTATTGAACCGTATTCAATATTTTTATTTATCGAAACAATGGAAACTTTGATTATTTATGGATTAATTTTATTTTGTTATTATTATAGGTTTGCTGCTAATTAAATATATAAATAATTTTAAAAAAATTAAATTGATATTTACGGCGTGCATAAGCATGTCGTAAATTACAAAATCACTTTTTACGGCATGCATTCATTGCATGCCGTAAAAAGTGGAATACCTTTTACGGCGTACGCTGCATGCCGTAAAAAGGTAAACAACTTTTTACGGCATGCAGTGAATGCACGCCGTAAAAAGTGAGATACTTTTTACGGCATACAACTGAATGCCGTAAAATTTATTTACGGCGTGTATAGACGGCGTACTCTGCATGCCGTAAAAAGTATCCCACTTTTTACGGCATGGCTTTATACGGCATGTGGCCTGGCTTTATACGGCATGTGGCCGCATGCCGTAAATCTCTTTAACAGTGCATCAACACCTAATCATCTATACCCTGCCTTTTTTTAAAAAAGAATAGAGAGACCTTCAAACACAAAGTTTAAAAAATAAGTTTTAAATCAAATCTCTTAATATTATTTTTATCACCCATCATCATTTCAAGTGTTTCAAGTTTAATGTAACTAATGCTTAAAACAAATATTTTTTAATATATTTATATTTACGCTTAAATCTGCATGGTATTATTTTAGTTTGAGTTCGGTCAGCAACTGTAAGTCTCTCTGTATACAAGAGTATTTTCACACTTACAAACATATACTTTTCGTGGCTGTATCTGTTTCTGTACTTAATTATACTATATATTTTTTCCAATAGTTATAAGTTTTATATGCATAAAATTTTGCTAAATGTATAACATCTAATGGAAAACAAAATAAATAATTTTTCATTGAATTTATATACAGCGCTAACATAACTTTAAAAATAACAAAACCCGTGCATCGCACGGGCTAAAACTAGTGTAAAATAAGTATATTTGCAAATTTCCTTCTCTGGATGTAAATGATTTATGTACATGAACTTCGTTTTAAAACATAGCTAGCTTAAATATAGAATACTTCATATTACCAGTTCACAATTTGATCAAATTTTTGTGAACGTTTGTAACGTAGCAAAGTCAAAAAAATAAAAGAATCGATGGGTGGGGGAATTTGAGAAGTGGAGATGAATTGATTCTCGTGTTTGATGGGGTGGGTGGTGGCAAGAGTAGGGATAGAGGTGGTGGGCCTGGTGGCAGTGGCAGGATTGCGGTGGGATGGGGTAAAGAAGAAGATGAGGAAATATATATATTTTTTATTTAATTATTTTAGGTGAAAAAAATATAGAGTTATCATTTTATCCTTTTAAAATTGGTAAAATTAAGATTAGACGTTTGATTTTTGATCAATTAACGAATTTTTGGACGAAAACCGTCGGACTTTAGAATATTTTCACCCTTTTATTATTTTTAATATGAAATACTTTAGCACTAATACGAGTTTCTTTTTTAATTTTTTAAATTATACTATTACATTCGCCGTTTCATTGCTATTGTAATGTCGTTAATAATCGCATAAATGAATCATCGGTAGAGAGAGATCAAATTATGTAATTTTTTTCCCCGCATGTAAGGGATCCTAAAATTGGGAATCCTATCAAAATGTGTTTAATATATCTTAAAAATTGTAGATTTAAAATTTATGAATTGAATTATCCAATTAATGTGTTGAACAAGCTTTTCTTTATTTTAATAAAGAAAAAGAAATATCGCGTCCTTGTTTGATCTTCATTTTTTTTGAAAATACATTTTTTCTATCTTCTTTTCAACTACACATTCTTCAATAAAATAATATTACACGCAAATTCAATTTTTTTCTTATTTTTTAATCACACAATCTCTATTAATCTATTATCCCAAAGAATTAAACTAGCTGTACATTTCTAATATACATTATAGATAACATTATGTAATATGTGAAAATCTATGCCATTGATGTGAATAAGTGTTGTTAAAATCAATTGCCCAAAGTGCTGCCACATCAAAGAATGTCATCCATGATGTCAATTTTAGTGTAGATGTAGCAAAATTGTAACGCAAAATAAATTCCGAACAAAAAAAAAAATATGGGGCTCAAATAGGGTGTATATTTAACTGAATATTAATTTCTTTAACTTAATACAACCTTATATATCTATATATAATATATTAAGAGCATGTTTGATTTTTATCAATGGGGACAAAATGAGTTTTGAATAATATTTTTTAGATAATGTGTAGTTAAAATGTAGGGAAAATTTTTCGATATACATGTTAAATATTTTATTATGTGAATGTATTATTGAAAATGATCCCGTAGTAAACTATAAAATAAATTAATGGATGTCAAACAGGCACTAAGTCCCTATTTGACCCCCATTATTTCAAATTATAATTTTTTGAATTGTATTTTTTTTTTAAATATGTGGTAAAAAAAAAGGAATTTTTTTTTTTTTATTTATGTGTAATATTATTTTATGGAAGATTGTGGGGTTAAAAATAAGATAGAAGAATAAATTTTGGAGATAATGGAGGCCAAATGGAGGCTAAATATCACATCAAGTGAGAATTAATTTTTGGATGATTTTAACCTTCCTACAATTCAATTATTTCAACAATATTTTACTTTTCTTTTTTTTAAATTTATAATTAATACTACAAAATCTTTGTCATGTATGAATTTCGTGTTATTAATTCTCAATTAATTAACATTTACATTAATCAAGACTCAATAAATCTTGTCGTGATGAATCTTGATCTATATAAATTTAGAGTTATTAGAGATAAATTTATTTCTATTCATGTATCTAGGAATTTTAATGAGTGTTTAAATTCTTGTATTAGCAATTAATTATTATGTACCAAATATAGTATAAAAATGTTGCCCATTTATAGTATTTCATCATTATAAAAAATTTGAATCATATAATTTGAGTTTTGATAGTACAATTTTTCTCTTAAACTTATGTCCTAAATTTTATTTTTTTTAGTTCGTTTCAGACTTATCAAAATCCTTCAAGTAAATTGATATTGAATATTATTTTTTACAGCACTTATAAAGTATTTCAAAATAACGTGCAATGCTAATTATAATAAAGATGTTTAAGACATTTATAAAGAATACATTATTTTAAACAAATTAAATAAAAATGAAGCCGTTTTTCGCGGAACCTTGTATATATCCTCCAATGAAGGAAACAAATATCCATATTTTGATAAGGTATAATTGAAAGATGATGTTTTGTTAGAGTTCTAAAAAATGTAAAGATTAGACAATGAGGTCAAATTTTACGAATCTAAACAGACCATAAAATGCGTAAAATATAACTTGGCGACAAATTCAGGGGCGGACCCACATGGTGTCATGTGGGGTCAAATGACCCCACAATTTTTTTTGGGATTTTTTTTTTTTTTAATTCTGCCCAGTTAACTGTGAACCCAACTACCATCCGGCCCAGCCCACAACTCAAACCCTATTTGCAAAATACAAATATGTTTCAGATTCCCTGCCACAAAGCCAAAAAAAAAAAAAAAAAAGGTATACATAATATATACACATCTACGATTCTAATTTCTACACGACGATTTCATTCTCCCAAAGCAATCTCCTAAAATTAAGAATTTAGGGTTTCTTTAATCCTGATCTGTCATCTGTTCGCATTTTCCCATTTTTCAGTCACAAGGTATATTTTTATTTATAATATGGATTTTTTTACGGGTTTGGTGACTGGTTATAAGTTGTGTTTTTTTTTTCTTTTTTTAGTTGTTAAGATTGGTTTCTTGTTTTGATTTTTAGGGCTACATTTACATTAAAGCAATCGGTGATTGAAAGTTGTTGTTGGAATTGATTGATACGATCAAATTGAATTGGGGTCTAGCCGACCGGCCCGACCCTGTGTCTCCATCCAATTTGTGTGGTGCTTTGATTTCGATTTCTCCCCTTCTTGTATTGTAAGTCTCGTTTCACACCATTTTGAAATGAACGAATTCGTAATTTTTATCGGTGGAATTTTTATAACTTGGAATTATGGGCTTTGAATTTTTGGTTAATCTTTTATTGTATTTTGTTGTTTGAAGTGTGGAAGAATTGGATATTGATGTTACAGACTTACAGTGTAGATTGGAACTTGGAAGATTAAAGGGTTTCCTCAATTTCAAGTAAGTAATAGCTTTTTCTAACTTGGTGATTTAGAATTGTTTATGAAATTAATTGTTGTTTAATATGAATTTAATGTTATTTTTTTATGAAAACTGAAAAAATAAGTATTTATTTATGTATTGATTTTTTTTTAACGGTAAATATTTTAAACGAAAATCCTTATTTTATTGTTGTAGTAGTGTATCGACTTTTTTTTCGTTAATGATATGTTGTTCCAAACATTTTTGAATTTTTATTTTCGACCCCACAATACGAAACGTCTAGGTCCGCCCCTGGCGACAATGTCAAAATTTGCACTTAAACGAACATTTTAAAACAATGATTTCTTGAATAATTCTATTTAGCATCCTCCTATTATTAAAATGTTAAAGAGTTATCTTTTCGGGAGTAGGAATTGGTTATGGATTTTCCTCCTTAAAAGAATGAAAAAATAAAAATAAAGGGATGTTATCTGTCATATGATAGCTCTGCCAACACGAAAGAGATGCTTGTTTGTTAGTCAATTTCTTTACAGAAAATCATAGATGTCGTCGCGTCGTTCACCTGAGAAGGTTAAAACATGAAACTAACATTTTAAATATATATAAATTAGTATATAAACTTTTAGTATTTATAGAAATAATTATTTTAGGCTTGAGTATTTCGCGCAATCTCCATTCAAATTTGATTCGATCTAAGGAATATTGTTGATGTTGAAGCTCAATTACTTGTACAGGTCTGAGATGTCTCTTTTGATAGACTCAAATGGTAAATTTCGGTGAAATTTTGATGAGTTTTTTTACAATAACTCAGCCGTGTTTTCGCAGCTGAGTTCGTAAGGGAGATATATGTCACATTTAATTTGTCTCAAATCACTCAACACTTGTCAAATTTTGACTCCATTTTGAGGACAATACATACGTCAAACACGATCCATTTTGTACGCAGTCATCATAACTTAAAGGGAAACTAAAATTCCAAAGACAAAAATATCACGTCATAAATGTTGATAATTACGATTTTTTTTTTCCAAAAAGTTATCATAAAAAGCATAAGTGAATAACTATATTCACTTGCATCTAATGGTTCATAATTAGTGTTTGATTGAAACCAAAAAAGTTATCAAATAGAATATAATTAAACACAATTTTCACTTGGATTTTATGGATTACCCGATTAAGTGTAACTATGTAAAATTTACGTATAATAAATGGACAATGACAAAATAAATACACAACACATACAACATATAAGTATTTGGTCACTCCTCTTAAACGGTCTAATAATTTCAAGATGAAATTCCCCTTAACCTAAGTTGATCTTTAAGATATTTATCTTTGATTAAAGTGAAAGAAATTATGAAAAAGAATTAACTATTTTACTTGATTTTGGATATACAAATATACAAAATATAAAACAAAGAATTTGTTATTAAAAGAATATAAATACACAAAAGCTTTACTCCTCTACAAATTTAAATTTAGATATAGCCCTTAATCGAGGCCCATTTTTCCAAAAATTAATTTTTACAAAACTCAAGGTGTTGTTTGCCTAACATTATTGGGAGAAAAATAGAGTAATAAATAGTATTTTTTGAAGTGTGTGGTTGAAAAATAAAGTAACTTTATTGATTTGTGTGTAAAATATTTTATTTGGTAAATGTGTGGTGAAAAATCTTACCGTATAAACAATTTTTTGAAATAATGGTAGACAAACAGAGGCTCGTTCTCAATCGCACATTCTTTAATAAAATAATTTTAATCGAAAATTTTTTCCTTTTTTTATTCACAAATTCTCAAAAAAATTATTATTCCAAAATACACTTTTAACCCAAAATGAGGCTCAAACAAGTGCATAATATGATATCTAAAATAAATAAATGTTTAATGTTCATTGTGGGTTTATTCTTATTAGTTTTCATTTTTGTCTTTTAACATGTTCGTTGAAATTATGTCACTCTTATTTAAGTAGGCCTCTATATGTCGATGAAAAAATATTATTCAAATTAACTGCATATAACATCCATCTTAACATCCTTAACTCCACCAAATTCATTGTAGAATATCTAGATCTTTAACAGCCCAACAATTATGGTGTGTTTGATTGCTCATATTTTTAATGAAAAATGTCAGTTTTCTACCCAACTTCCTTCTTTGAAGTATTTGATACATATTTTTTTTCATGGAAAATATTTTTCAACTTTTAAGAATATGCATAATTTTCCTTGTTTTTAAGGAAAGCATTTTATTTGGAAGAGTATATTTTTGTTTTCCTTGAAATAAGGAAAATATTTTATTTTCTAAAATATATTTTCTATGTCAATCAAACTCACTCTTTAGTGTCATAACAAGGCTGCTTGTGTTGTAAAATTTGTCTTTTAGCTTTTTTCAAATAAAAATAAATTAATTAATATTTATTACGATAAGCTTCGAAAATATTAAAATCTATATCTTTATCTAATTACAATAAATCACCAAATTCAAAATTGGCTTCTATTTTGAAAGAAATTAAATTAAAATTTACATTTATTACAAATGGATAGTATTGTGGTTCTATCCAGTGTCTAAAATAGAAAATATATTTCACAATATCACTTCCCAAACGAGCTAATCACGTTACAAACGGTGCAAGCACAAAGCCAAATAATTCAAATAATTTATTCTCTGTTATTCTATCCTCGACTTCCCTCCGACCGAAATGGATGGGGCACCGCTTCTTGTTCGGAACTCAGACGAGTTGCAGCTTATCGGGGACGACGGCGATTATCTCCGGATACGAGGGCTGAAACCATGGTGGAAAGTTTTCTGCATAGAGACTGCAAAGCTATGGAAAATCGGCGGCCCAATAGCCTTTCAAATTCTTTGTCAGTTCGGATGTGTCTCTGTCACCACCATGTTTGTCGGCCACCTCGGAGATATCGAACTCTCCGCCTTCTCTATTGCTCTGTCCGTTGTCAGCACCTTCGCGTTTGGTCTCCTGGTTAGCCTCTCAACCCATATATATATACATGTAGCTAAGACGTATAATGAGGTTGCAACTTTTTTCTTGATGCAATTATAGGTAGTAGTATCATTTAGTTCTCAATATTGCGATGATAACGAGTATACAAATCAATGAGGTTTGATTATTGCAAAGGGGGTTGGCAGGGTGCTGCTGTCCAAGTAAAAAATAAGTAAGTTAACAAGTAAATCAAATATTCATGGACAGAAAAATAAAAAAAAAGTTACTTCGACTGTTAGCAAAACATACTGCTTCTGGTCTCTGGATGAATCTTTTTCTTCTTATCGTTTTTATTTTATCTATTGTTGGGTCACTTAATGATTTTATTCTTCATTTATTTTTTTCCATAAAAGTGGAATCTTGTTTTAACTTTAATATTTGGTTATTTACGGTGAATAAGATGATTAAGATTATTGCTTCTGCTTCAGATTCTATAATAATATATGTGCCTATGTTTACTGTTCTTGTTCCTGTTCTTGTCATATGTATACTACTTTAATTCATGATTCGGTATATTTATGAGTTTGCCTGATCTTGAAATTTAGCAAAGTTTGATAAGAATTTCGCAATATTTCTAGCTCGGTATGGGGAGTGCCCTTGAGACACTGTGTGGTCAGGCATTTGGTGCTGGACAAACTCATATGCTTGGTATATACATGCAACGTTCGATAATAATCCTATTCGCCACTTGTCTTCTCCTGTTGCCCCTCTATGTGTTTGCGACCCCAATTCTGAAGCTGCTTGGACAAGAGGACGACATAGCAAATCCTGCTGGAGTATATACACTTCTGGTTTCCCCTCAATTGTTTTCCCTCGCCGTCACTTTTCCGACTCAAAAGTTTCTTCAAGCCCAGAGCAAAGTCCTCGTGCTTGCATGGATCGCAGCTTTTTCATTGGTTGCACAAACTTTTCTATGTTGGATATTTATTTATGTATTCGGCTGGGGACCAATTGGTGCAGCCGGAGCATTCGACCTTACAAGTTGGTTCACGGCCTTTGCACAATTTGTTTATGTGGTTGGTTGGTGCAAGGATGGCTGGAAGGGATTTTCTTTGGCCGCATTTAAAGATTTGTGGTCCTTTGTGAGACTCTCCCTTGCATCAGCTGTCATGCTGTGCCTCGAGATATGGTACATGATGAGTATCATTGTACTAGCTGGGAATTTTGATAATGCAGTAACTGCAGTTGGTTCCCTTACTATTTGGTGAGTTTAACAAGTCCACATTTTAGTGTAATGATTTTCGAAATTGGTCTTCAATGAACTGTCGATTTTAGTTATTACTAGCCTTAATTTTTTATGCTCGATTTCTTTTCATATGCTAATCTTTTCGTCTGGTGTAATCTTTCAGCATGAACATTAATGGATGGGAAAGCATGTTGTTCATTGGAGTCAATGCTGCTATAAGGTAAAAAGCCAAAAGATGCTTATCAAAACTTCTCTTTTGATTTTAGCTTGATTGTGACTTCAATTGAACTCTAGGTGAAAATGATATAGTCCACAGTCTGTTTTGTTCGTAAACGTCTTCTGGAAACTTCCATCGAACTCCACAATTTCACTGCCTAATGTTTTTTCTATGCCAGTGTTCGTGTCTCAAATGAGCTTGGCTTAGGACATCCAAGAGCAACAAAATATTCTGTCTATGTCACAGTCTTTCAATCACTCTTGATTGGGATTTTGTGCATGATAATTGTCCTAGCAACAAGAAATCATTTTGGAATTATTTTTACTCATAGCGAAACTATGCAACGTGCCGTTGCTCACCTTTCTGTCCTCCTTGGAGTTACAATGCTTCTCAATAGTGTCCAACCCGTGATATCAGGTATGATTCAATTATCAATGTCATTCAATGGTATATACACATCACATTCCCTTGCTCTCCCATCTTAATTTTTTTCCCAAGCCATTTTGCAGGTGTTGCCATCGGAGGTGGGTGGCAAGCTCTAGTAGCCTACATCAACTTGGCTTGTTACTACGTTTTTGGTCTTCCTCTCGGATATTTTCTTGGCTATGTGGCTCATTTAGGAGTGATGGTAAATAATTTTTTACTTGAACCTCTCCATTATGCTAATGTGCATCAATATAATCAGAAAAAGAATGAGTCGAGAGAGAATTTTGAATCTGATGTTCATCTTTTGCCATAATATTATCTCGGGTTTTCAGCTATAACTTGGTATATCTAATATACACTTATGGACCGCAGTCCTAAAATTTGGAATTTTTCTGTTCTTAATAGAATTGTTTAAAGAATCTTATCTAATCCCCAACATTTATAGGTGATTTGTTTTTCTTGGTTTAGTATTACTCAATTTTCCTTTGTAGGGACTCTGGGGTGGCATGATAGCTGGAGTAGCTCTGCAAACCTTGCTGCTGCTTCTTGTACTTTACAAAACCAATTGGATCAAGGAGGTTAGTGTTAACTGTATCTTCACATTGCTGAGAATATTGTTTTCCATCATGCTAATCATATTGTTAATCTTCACGTTGAGGATGCTTGCGCACACATGCATAGGCATGATTTCACGTTTTGCTTTTCTTCTCCTAAATTCTATAAAATATTTTTCATGTCTGTGTTGCAATCATCAGATGATGTCGCAGGTTATTCATATTTCTTAGTTTTACTTTGATTGAAAATAATATAATCATATATACACAACATCTCGCATTTTTATGAAGAAATTACGAATTGCAGGTTGAGCAAACAACAGAGCGCATGCGGAAGTGGGGAGGGCGAGACATAAGAGAGAAATCACAATTCACAAGGTCATCAGCTTCCATGAAAAATGGAATATCTTAAAAAGTTAAAACTTTTATAAGAACACTTCGATGGTTAGAATTATTATTTTCGTTTAAAATTTAGAATAATGCTATTTGTACATTCTTTGCTTTACATGAAGTTTGACATTGTGTGTATATTCAAAAACGGTTTGGAGGGAAAGTGTGTTAAATTAAAAAACTGTCCAATGTGATAGCGCCACGTGGAACAATGTAAAACTTGATATGAAACTTAATGTAGTTGTAGCATGATTCTAAAATTTATCAGGGTGATCTGTACTTAGCGTTCAATTTCTGTCAATTTTAAGCTCATTAAATCATATCAGATACAGATGAGAAAATGGTTCCTGCCATCCCCTTTCATTCATTGTTCAATGACTACTCGAATTGTCCCAGAACTTGGGGAAAATTATTAGTTTTGGTTTGAACTTATGTTGATGTTCAACCACCAGGTACTTCAGTCTTTTGATGTCAACATTCATTGAATAGCCTGGGAATGACGCCCAACTGGCATGCGGAATTCCCTGCTCGTCGCCCTCCAGTCGCCCAAATGCATTGGGACGTTGCTCGACTCTTGAAAGCTCATAAATGCATCCTAAAATTTCCAAACACGAAATTTTGAAAATTCTCCAACAATCCTCTACTATTTTCAAAATGAATGAAGTTCTAAAAAATCTCTCATAGTGACTTCACGAAAATTGTGTATCAATTGTTAATCAATAGGACCATTATGCAATTACTTGGTAATACTCCATGAACTCTTTTTTTCATATCATTATGTGTTTATTTAACCACACATGAATAGGCCATGTGTCCTATAACCGGGTTTTTTTAATTAAATTTTAAGTAGTTAGTTAAGACGTCCTAGAGACGGCATTATCCCTAACAATTATATATGTCAAATTATAAAGAATACTCGTAGTTAAGTATTCCATAGATAATCGATATTAGCCCTTGTTTGGTGGTCATCTTTTTGGAAAAACATTATTTTTAATAGTGAATTTTTGGAGAATGGTTTGAAAATGTGTGGTTAAAAATGAGTATAAGCTTGTTTGGTAGGGATTTTTTGGGGGAAAGAATTGATTTTGAATAGTGATATGATGAGAAATGTGTGGTTGAAAAAGAAGAAAAAATTATTGATGTGATGGAAAATATTATTTTATTGAAGAATGTGTGGTTGAAAATAAGAATTGATTTACTGTAAAAAATGAGAATCCTTACCAAACAGGCCCTATATAAAGAACAGAGTTTTGAAAAAAATAGAAGACAAACATATGCTTATTTGATTAAAAGGTAAATAGTTTAACCTATCATTTCGTGTTACGCATACAAAACACTTCACCTTAGGGACAAACATATAGGGCGTGCAATCACTCAGAAGATATACTTTCTCATTGAACACAAGATATTTGAATGATGATTCGACACAAGTCTCTCATAAAGCAAATATATTAATTCGAACTCTTGGAGCATGATGAGTAAGATGGACTTAAAACTCTTCAAAAGTAGACAGTACGTATAATATAATGACTTGAGCTCAAGATCTAGATCGACTTTCTCATCGAACACAAGATATTTTTGTTTTGAGTGTTTGGTTGAGAAGTGTCTGGGATGCCTGTCTAAAATCTTGGGGTGACAAAAAATTAATTTATATTAATATTTACTGTGTAGATGGGAGAGAGAAAGCTGGCAATAGACGGTGAGATAGAGACGACCACAAGAGTGAAACTACACTCCTTAGGGTTTATTTTCTTTGAGGAAACATCTTATGGGTTAATTCGTGTTTGACTGAAACCAAAAAAACGTTATCATAAAGATATACGTAAATGCAATTTACTTTGAAGGATTACCTGGTTAAGTGAAATAAAAAATAAGGATTGAACTTTAGTCATCGTGACGAAATTGAAGATTGGACTTTTAAGTGTCGCGATATGATCTCTTTGTTTAAAGAGAAAAAAATACAATAAGAAAATTAACGAATTTTCTTGGATTTTCGATACACAAAAACACAAAATATAAAATAAAAGAAATTGGTAATAAAAAGAATATAAATACACAAAATTTAAATTTTTAAAAGGAAAATTAAAGTCTGATTCTCATTATTTGAAGTCGGTTACATGAAGAGTTTTTTGCCATTTTACTTTGTTCGTGATTAGATTCAAGTCACCGCAATGTTACATATGTTTCTTATTTTCTCTCTCTCTCTCATATATATATATATATATATATATATATATATATATATATATATATTAACTCCTATTAAATATACAATAAAAATAAACTTCGAATTATAGACGGAACTAACTAGAGATGAAATTTGTACTAATCCACCGTGTAGATCAAATGCCTTTCTATTTAAATGCCACCTTGATTGCAATACATGAATTCGTTGGAGATGCTCTCACGTCGATAGAAATTCTGACCCAAAGCACCTAATTTTTTACAGTTTTGCTACAGGTATAGTTTGGTTGACACAACGTGTGAGATAGTTAACATTTTTGCCATCGATTTTAATAACACTTAAAACAATCAATGATACAGATTTTTACACATCATTAAATGTCAACAAAGATATCAACAACCAATGTACAAATAACATAATTCAAAATTTTCTTCCTTTTTTGATTCTCAACTCCGCATATCCATCTTAACGTCTTTATTTTCATCAAATTCTTTATAGAATATCTTGATCTTTTACCGTCCAACAATTAGAGCCATAAAAACTAATAATTTTTTCAATATTACTTTCCTTTTAGTTAAAGAGCAATTTGCAAAATTAGAAGCAATTGTACAATCTGCTTTGGATCTCGATATATATTAGATTTCGTGATTGTTAAAATCTATATAGTTATTTATTGAATTACAATATATTTTAAATCCCAATTAATTTTAGCATCACAATAATATTTTAAATCACCAGGTCAATTTTGGTTTTGATCGGATAGACAAGATAAGATGTAGCCCTCGTTTGATCCCCATTATTTTCAAAATATATTTTTCTCTTTTTTCTTTTCAACCATATATTGTTTAATAAAATAATATTACAGGTAAACTCAAAATTTTTCCTTATTTTTTAACCACACAGTTCTCCATCAATCAATATTCAAAAATGCATTTTTTTTTTCCAAATAATGGGGCTCAAACAAGGCCATAGTGCATTTTGAGTGATTAAAAATAAAATTTAATTATAAATTTTATATGTAAATAATGATTATTAATCTTGTGTAATGTGTCAATAAAATATGGAAAATATCACCTGTACATTCTTTTTGACATTATGATTGACAAATGTTGATTGAGTGAAAAAATTATCAAAAATTTAAACTGTCCAATTATTTGTTGCCATGTGGTAAAATATAAAAAATTAAGTAAATGATGATATACATGCAGTATGACTGAAATAATATACATTGGATATGCAAAAAGAGGAAATTGTAAAAAAAGAAAATCTACTTTAACATTGTTATCTGCAAAAATATCTTGAATTTGTCCATTTTACTAAAATTTAAACCAAAATACCCTATGTAACAATTTAAATTCCATCAAAATGCATTAAATGCTAAATTCTCCCAATCTGAAAATCTCGTTCTTGACAGATGAAATGTAAGGTGTTGAGATGTTCATAGATCAAATGTCATGAATAAAATAAAATATTTCACGGAGTTTAGATTTTAGCATTAATTTATAATCCTATGATGTGTGAAATATCTAAAGAAATACATTGAGGCGACAAGAACTGCTTCACAAACCCAGGTCGTCAATCTAACAGGTAGCCATTTAGTGCAATTTATATCACATTTTTCTTCTCTATCAGAATTTGTTCAACTCGCAAATTCATTCTTTTATTTTTTTCAAAATAAGATTATGTGATTTTCATCTTTGTTAGTCCTTAGTGCACATATTTTCTCACAATGCAATAATGCTAAGTCACATGCACCATCTTCCTTTTTCTCCATCTTTAATTGTTTATTACCTACTAATGCAAGAAATGGGATAATGGCCATTTTGGTGCGACTACAATTTTTGTTTGTTACACCACATTTTAATTGCAGTTAAGTTTTTTGATCTTTGCTCGTTGTAGCAATTATTTTCTTAATTTTTTTCGTCGAAATCTTATCTTCAACCTTCCATTAATTAGTACATCTCGTCATTGATTATGATTTATGTTAATATATTTTATTCCCATGCTTTAAAATGAGGCAAAGATATTTTTTCGTACTTTTTATGTTGGAATATATGCAAGTTGCATATTTAACCTACAGCAAACCAGCATTAGCTCCTCACACATTCAGCATGCCCAGCAAACCAGCAGCTCACCTCAACTGAATATGGCGCCAATTCCATATCCTTCTAGTTCCTTCTTCCAAATTCTAGCTTCTTTTAGTTCCTTTTTTAATTTGTTATGTTGTTAGTTTGTTAGACAGTTAGTTAAATTTTACTCTATAAATAGAGTAATGTATTTTCATTATCACTCGAGCTTTTGATTAATAATAAGTGTTCTACACATTCTATCATCAAGTTCCTTCAATATGAATTTCGTATTGAATTCTATTTTTTCATTTTCTTCCTGCTGGTTTCAATTTCTTATCATTTTATTTGTTCATTTATATTTTTAAAATATGATGAAAAAATACGTTGTATACGTTATTTCAACGATTTTTTTTTAACATAAACTGTTATCAAATATAAAGTGTGTTAACTAATGAAAAGAAGTATAAGAATGTAACAAAAAGTCGTTATAAATATAAATGTTATAATGAGTAAAGACTGAGAACTTTAATTTTAATTAAAATGTGATATAAGAAATAAAAATTATGGTGTAAATATAATATCCTTTCAAAATTACACACATTTTAGCCCATATTTGACAACCATTATTTAGAAAAAAGCAATGATTTGAATAGTGATTTTAGGAGTGTGTTGGCTAAAAAGTATGATTTTTTTTTTATTTAAATACACAATATTTTAATGTATGAATGTGTGGTTAAAAATGAGAGTGTAAAAAAAAAAAGTTTTCAAATAATGATTTTCAAATAATTGTCAAACATAAATTTGGACATTTTAGGAAAGAATTATTAGCACAAAACGTCCATACGTTTGAAGTTTATTATGTAAAATGTTCTCACCTTCCTTTTTTTTTTGGCATTTTAACCACCCCCTACTTATATCTTTCAATGCTTTCATGGCAGGAATCATCATTTTCATTAATTTTCATTCAATTTCTCAATAAAAAAGTATGAAATAGCGAATATATCCTCGTATTTAATGAAAACAAAAAGAAAAGAACGAAAATAAAGAATGAATTGCAACCACATTCCCAATTCTTTTAAAAAAGTGCAAACAAATCCTAAATAAGTTGGTGAAAAATTAGAAAAAAAATCTCTTTCTTTCTCCTTCCAATCCACCACCGCAGCTAGGAGTGGGCATGGGTTGGGTCGATTTTTTCCTCAACGACCCAACCAAACCCAATCCAACATGATCGGTTTGATCAAAATTTAACTCAATCCAACCCGTGTAAAGGTTAATACCCAACACAATCAAGTATCGGCTGGGTTGGATGGGTCGGTTTGTGACAACTTGTCAACAAAAATTAAAGTCATCCAATTGTCTATTATATTAAATTCGAATAGATGAGATAAAATAATAAATAAATAAATAAAATTATATATTATCTTATTCAATTCTCATTAGCCGAGTCTACAAAGAACAAAGTGCATTTAACATAACAGGAAAAAATTATACTACATTTCTGGGAAGGAGAGTAAACTCTTCCTCTAAAATGCACAAAACTAATTAGAGTTACACTATTCACCCATACTTTTTAGATTCCTTTTACTTTTTAGGTTTTTTTTTTAATTTTTTTGAGTATGTGATTCGGATTAGACGGGTTTATTCGATTTTCATGAGTTAACCCATAATTCAACCTACCTACATAGCTAACCCACCAAACTAGTGTAAAAACGACAAAACAATCAACCCAAATCGGTCGGTTTGGTTCGATTTGGACGATTTTGACGAGTTCGGTTGGATTTTGCCAACTCCTGACCGTAGCTACAACCACGACGATAGCGACTAACGGTGAACTCTTAAACAATTTATAGTAAAAATGAGAGGTTGTAACCCAACATTGTATAAAGAGCATTATTCTAAAATTTATAATGGAATCCGCTCCTCTGCAACCCCTCCACTGCCCTACAGGCTACAGAACCCTCTGCCATGAACAAGAGCGCCTCAGCCTATCCAATGCCGAAACATTCCTATTGACCCATCAAGCTCACGTTTGATCAACGACTCAAGATCCAAAAGAAAAATATAAAGAAAAAGCAAACCCCAATTATGGAACCCTCATCACCACCATCATTAGTATCATCATCAAATAATTGTTCTCATACATCGTCTTTCTCAAGTTCGAAGCAAAAGGGTCTCAAGATTTTGAAGAATCCTAAAAGAATTCGAGTTGGGTCGACCACGAACTGAAGAAGTACAAATTTCAGAGATGTTAATATTGATACCTTACTCTTTCTCTGGGAATGTCAGTTGCTGCTGTTGTTTACCAGGTACTTATCTTTTGAACTATATTTGTATGTTCTAATTAAAAAAGGATAGATTTTTGCAATTGTTCTCATTCTTGATATTTATGGGAAATTTTGATATTTTTATAAGAATTTTGTGCAGTATTTGAAAAACCATGGATTTCAATGAGTGTAAAAATGAAGGGTTCAAGATTCTGGATTTAGATATTTGTTGGATTCTACATGCTTTATTCGTCTAATTTTTGTGGAAAAGTTTGAACTTTTAACGGGATAATTTTTTAGTGGGACAAAGGTAAAGGAATTTTTTTTTTGAAGATTTAAGTGTAGAGTTTTGAGTTGTGGTGCGCATCAAAAACTTTTGTACTTGGTGGTGGTGGAGGAGGTGAAGGAGAAAGAAAAAGAATTTTTAATTTTAATTTTTTAATAAGGGTAATTAGCAGATAACGTCACAATCTTTCATTGTTATTATGGAAAATGTTTTATTTTTTTGGCATTTTTACGTTTATTTCTACCTTTCGATGCGCAAAATATCATTTTCATCTACTTTCTCAATTAAAAATTATGAAATAACGAATATACACTTCACTTTAAATAAAATAAAAAAGAAAAAACTAATTACATTCATAGTCCCAGTTTTTTTTTAAAAAAAGTAAATAAGTCACAAATAAATTATTAAAAAGGTAATTAGTATATGCTGTCCATATCTTTCATCGTTATTGCGAAAAAGTTCATACATTTTATTTCTTTTAACATAATTGTGCAAACCATCATTTCCATTTATTTTCATCCAATTTTTCAATAAAAAACTGTGAAATAATGAATATAACCTCATATTTAAATGAAAAATATATTTTTTTATTTTATAATTCGTTAATAATTTATTTGGGATTCGTTTACACTTTTTAATTTTTAAAATAAATTTAATTAGGACTCGTTTGCACTTTTTTTTAAAAAATAATAATTTATTTGAGACTTGTTTGCACTTTTAAAAAAAAATTGGGACTATGGTTACAATTAATTTTTTAGTTTTTTATTTAAATATGAAATTATATTCATCATTTCACAACTTTTTATTAAGAAATTGGATGAAATGGATAGAAATGATATTTTGTGCAATTAAATGTGTAATTAATGGTGAAAATGCAAAAATAAAAATAAAAATGTAGAGACCTTTTTTGCAATAATAGTGAAATGTATGGATATTATGTGCTAATTATCCTTATAATAATTTATTTGAGATTTATTTGTGCTTTTCAAAAAAAAAAATTGGGATTATAATTGCATTTAGTTTTATTTAAATAGAAGAGTATATTTTTTATTTCACAATTTTTAATTAAGAAAATGGATGAAAATGACATTTTGTGTAATAAAAAGTGAAAATGCCAAAAAATAAAAAGTAAAGACTTTTTCCACAATAACACTGAAAGGTGTGGACATTATGTACAAATTACCCTTCTAATAATTTATTTATAATTTTTTTTAAAAAAAAATTAAGTTGTGGTTGCAATTAATTTTTTATTTTTATTTTGTTTTATTTAAATACGAGGATAAAAAGTAAGAAAATATTTTGCATTTGCGTATAATATTATTTGTTGAAGAATGTGTTTGAAAATAAGGCCCTATATGAAATGCTATTTTTTGGAAGGGAAGTGGGAAAATGTTCTCAATTTTCCATGCTTTTCGTCGTTTGATGGACATGTTTTTGCCAGGAATTAATTTTCCGACTTATTGCCTCACGCGCCTGAATTCCACATTTTTAAGGAAATTGTTTTCTTGTTGTTTTAGTGGGAATCTGATTTTTCATCTTTTTTTCTTTTTGCTTTTTTTTTTTTTTTTTTTTGCAATTGGAAAAAATTCTAGATACAATGATAAAAAAATATATCTCTTTTATCGACAATTTTTATGCAAAACAAAGCCAAATGAATAATATTTGGTATGATAATTTAAAAAAAAATAAATTTGGCAAGTGAAACAAATTCTAGACTTAATGGTGAAAAAAATTATCACTTTAATGAACAATTTTCATTAAAAATAAAGACAAATGGATACCAAACTTTTAACATTTTTCAGATGGAAAATTATATAAATTAAACACTTGATTATAATTTTCAGTAAAATAATTTTTAAATAATTTAATTTCTTAAAATTCATTTTCTTTCCATCTATTTTTCACATTTGCAATCAAACGATAAGAGTATAAAAAATACAAAACATTTCCTCTTCAAAAATACTATTCAATTTCTGTTTCCCAGGTAATAATTGTCACACAGGGACTAAACCTGTTGCAAACAGCTGCAAGCACAGAACCAGACACTTCAATCATTTATACTTTGGTATTCTCAGCTCCACCTCGCTCCGCCCGAGATGGAAGCGGCGCCCCTTCTTGATCGGAACTCCGGCGATTTGCAGCTTATCGGAGACGACGGCGATTATCTCCCAATAAGAGGGCTGAAACCATGGTGGAGAGTTTTCTGCATAGAGACTGCGAAGCTATGGAAAATCGGTGGCCCAATAGCCTTTCAAATTTTTTGTCAGTTCGGAAGTGGTTCCGTCACCACCATGTTTGTTGGCCACCTCGGAGATATCGAACTCTCCGCCTTCTCTATTGCTCTGTCCGTTGTCGGAACCTTCGCGTTCGGTCTCCTGGTTTGCCCCTCTACCCACATGCATATATACTCATATAAATATAGATAGATATAGTAAATGCATATACTTATGGAGGTTAAAATTTTTTTTATTGATACAATTATATTGTTATCATTTAGATCAAAATTTGCGATCATAACAAAGTATAAAAATTAATAAGGTTTGATTCTTGCAAAGGGTGAGGACTGAGGAGAGGGTGCTGCAGTAAGTTCGTAAGTAAATCAAATACGCACAGTGAGAAAAAAAAGTTAATTACGATAACTTCAATCTTTTTATTCTTATTCTTTTAGTAAAAGATGCTGCTTCTGGATGGATCTTTTTCTTCTTGTTTTTATGAAGCTAGAATTATATATTTGTATAATAGCCTTCTGAAAAACTGTTCCGGATAAGTACGTCACGCGGTTCACTTCCAGATTTTACTTTTAGGCACCTCTTTATTACAAATAATTTTTTTGATTTTGATGCTCATAATGATTGTAATGAATTTGGAACTATGTAATTGCCTTTTATAGAGCTTTTACGCAGACAAAAGGAAGTGGGAGAGAATAATTGCCTTTTATAAAGCTTTTACGCTGACAAAAGAAAGTGGGAAAGAATAAGGACGTATCTTTTTGTTTATCTGCCATATAAGTAGGTTATTTTACCTCTCTAATGGCCTTGTAATGAAGTTTTAGCAGATTTTGATAAAAGTGAAGAAATATGTGGTTGAAAAGTTGTGGATGTAAGAAATGTGGAGTTGAAGTTAGGTTTACTGATTGGAAGTTAGATCAAATTTTAGTCTAATAAGTATGTGTCTGCAATTGAGCGTTCTTCTTGTTGTCATCATCTATGATGGACGGAAACTCTAAAAAGGATAATGTTAACAGACACTTTTTAGAAACCCAAAACTAAGAATTGTTCTGGATGGGAATCCTAAGTCAAAAAGTTTCCCCTTTTTGTTCTAGTCATGTACACTACTTTCATTCTAGATTCAGTATATTTATTATAATTAGTGATCGATAAGACTTTCACTAATCTTGACATTTGAGGCAAAAACTAGCAAAGCCTGATATGGATTTTGCAATATTTCTAGCTCGGTATGGGGAGTGCCCTTGAGACACTATGTGGTCAGGCATTTGGTGCAGGACAAATTCATATGCTTGGTGTATACATGCAACGCTCGATAATAATCCTATTCGCCACTTGTGTTCTCCTGTTGCCACTCTATGTGTTTGCAACCCCAATTCTGAAACTTCTTGGACAAGAGGACGCCATAGCAAATCCTGCAGGAGTATATACACTTTTGATTGCCCCTCAGTTGTTTTCCCTCTCTGTCACTTTTCCGACTCAGAAGTTTCTTCAAGCCCAGAGCAAAGTCCTTGTGCTTGCTTGGATCGCAGCATTTGCATTGGTTTCACAAGCTTTTCTATGTTGGCTATTTATTTATGTATTCGGCTGGGGAACAATTGGTGCATCTGTGGCATTTGACCTTACAAGTTGGGTCACGGCCTTTGCGCAATTTGGTTATGTGGTTGGTTGGTGCAAGGATGGTTGGAAGGGATTTTCATGGGCTGCATTTAAAGATTTATGGGCCTTTGTGAGACTCTCCCTTGCATCTGCAGTCATGCTATGCCTTGAGATATGGTACATGATGAGTATCGTTGTACTAGCTGGAAATTTTGACAATGCCGTAACTGCAGTTGGTTCCCTTACCATTTGGTGAGTTTAAAAAGTCCATTTTTTACGGCCTCCTAGTGTCATGATTTTGGAAATTTGAGATATGTTTCGCTAGTGTCATGATTTTGGAAATTTGTTATTTCTGACGCTATTCTTTTCTTCTGGTTTAATCTTTCAGCACGAACATTGATGGGTGGGAAAGCATGTTGTTTATTGGAGTCAATGCTGCTATAAGGTAAAAAGCCAGAAGATGCTTATCAACACTTCTCTTTCGTTTTGACAAAAACATTTTCTGGAAATTTCCATCCACCACCTTTAGCAGGAAAGTATTTTCATTGCATCAACCAAAATCTGGAAAAATAAATATGAATAAACGTTTTCCATTAAAAAAATTGTGTTGAAACTCCTTGGATATCTTTTTCTCTCTCTCTAATTACATTTTATGCTGATTTTGTTTTTTATTGTCTACTATGCCTAACCATTTTGCTGCCTGATTTTTTCTGTTCCAGTGTTCGAGTCTCAAATGAGCTTGGCTTAGGACATCCAAGAGCAACCAAATATTCTGTTTATGTCACAGTGTTTCAATCACTCTTGATTGGGATTTTGTGCATGATTATTGTCTTAGCTACAAGAAATCATTTTGCTATTATTTTCACTCATAGCGAACCAATGCAACGTGCTGTTGCTCGCCTTTCGGTCCTCCTTGGAGTTACAATGCTTCTCAATAGTGTCCAACCAGTTATATCGGGTATTAATTCAATTATATATAATGTCATTCAACGGTATACGCCATCATGTTTCCTTGCTTTCTGTCTTAATATTTTTTCGAGGCATTTTGCAGGTGTTGCCATTGGAGGTGGGTGGCAAGCCCTAGTAGCTTACATCAACTTGGCTTGCTATTACGTCTTTGGTCTTCCTCTCGGATATTTTCTTGGCTATGTGGCTAATTTTGGAGTGATGGTAAATAATTTTTTTACTAGAACCTCTTTATTATGCTAATGTGCATCCTAGTCAGAAATCTTCCTCATCTAAGTCCAGATCCCAAAAAGACTAGAAACAAAAATGATTTTGCAATTCCTCATTAAAGAATGAGTTGAGGGAGAATTTTGAATCAGAGTTCTAAGAATTTGATTAATCCTTTGCCATCAAGTTGGCAGCTATAACTTGGTATATCTACTATACACTTTGTTGATCACAGTCCTATAATTTTTTTCTCTTCTTAAGAAAACCGATAAAAGAATCTTAACTAATCTCCTACATTCATAGGCGGTTTTTTTCTCCTAAATTTCTCATCAATTTAATTTGCCACGAAATTTGTATTTGAATTCGTTTTTAACAATTCCTATGCTATCGATTTCTTTGTAGGGACTATGGGGTGGGATGATAGCTGGAGTAGCTCTGCAGACCTTGCTGCTGCTGGTGGTACTTTACAAAACCAATTGGAGCAAGGAGGTTCGTTCAACTGTTTCTTCACATAACTGGGAATATTGTTTCTTGTATTTAGCCCCGTTTGACAGCCATTATTTTGACAAAATGGAGTTTTGGATAGTGATTTTTCGAAGAATGCGTGGTTAAAAAGTAGAGAGAAATTTTAGATTTAAGTGTAAAATATTTTACTATGTAAATGTATGGTTGAAAATGAGTATGAGAATTAAAGAATTTTAAAATAATGGCTGTGAAATGGGGCCTTAGTCGTAAATGTTTCTTACACGTTGAGAATGCTCACACACTCACATGTAGGATGTTGTCACGGATTATTCGACATTTCTTAGTTTCATTTAGATCGAAAATAATCTTACCTGAAATACAAAACGTCTTGCATTCATATTGAGAAATTACGAATTGTAGGTTGATCAAACAACGGAGCGCATGCGGAGGTGGGGAGGTCAAGAGGTAACGGAGAAATCACAAGGTCATCAATCATTTTCCATAAAAAATAGAGTTCCTTAAAAACTCTTATTAGATTACTTGATAGTTGAAATATATTTTCTATTAATCATATAAAATTCTTTGAAAATTTTGGGATGATGCTTCAAGCTTAGTTTGATGTTGTTTGATCACGGTATGATGCCAAAACTTTGATGCTCACGGTCTTCTAAGGTCTTACTGCGGGCTCAGTTTTGCCTACATTTCACCCAACAATTGAACGTTAAACTCCACTGCCTAAATCATAAATCATTTTCCAACACAAAGAAATTCAACCATTGTAGCCACGAAGAAGACTAGAAACATTCACTAAAAAATGGACGGATGAAGAAATCGCATAGTGCTAAGAGAGAGAGGAGAGAAACCCGATAGCGAGCAAGTGAGAAAAAACAGAGATTACTAAGTTGTATACAATTCTCACTTTGATTCCCATTGAAGAAATTTTGAGGAAACAGAGATTACTCGCCAACCCTTCGATGAAGCAAGCAATGTTATTTCCACAAGCTGCTCAAAGGGATGCCTTCCATCAGATTCTGAATGGCCTTGCTCGTAAGTTGCCCAATGATAGGAGTGTGTACTTGAAGCCAGGCGATAAGCTCTTGAACTGCACAACAGGTCCAGTAGGCGATCTCAAGCCATGGTAGTGGCACTTTTGGAAATGTTAGTAATCTGAAGTACAAAATTTTGTGCAATTTCATGTACTTCTTTTGCAGTAGGCTCTGTTGTTTTTAGATGCCAAGAGACTGGTGAATCTTGAAATTTACTTTTTCGAATCACTGATTGACTCTAGTGTACATCAAGGAGAAATGTTCTCCATTGCAGCAAAATTCATGCTGTGATTCTATCCTCTGTATGATGTTCCAAAACGGCATGCTCAGCTTCAAGTCAGTTAAAAGTTTTTGAGTGTTAAAGAATCATCTACGAACCTGATTATCTTTGGCTATTAATTTGTAATAATACTGGCCAACCACATAAGAAATAAAATATTTAAGACTTGAATTGGTGGGGTTATTGATGGACCAACAAGAGGGTCAAGCGGTCAAGGGTTTCAGGGAACCAAGTTTTCTAGTGTTACAGTGATTTCTACAAGAACTGGGAAGGTGGCATCAGATTTATTTGTGTAAAAAGGGCTTTATATGTTGAATTGTTGATTATGCACTCAATTTAATTGCTGTGAATGATTTAATTTCAATACAACCTGGATCTAAGATTATCATCTTCTGTCTCCTTAGAATTTTTTTTCCCGAAATTGTTATTTCTTTATGGTAATCTTATTTAGCAGTGATTTTGTCTAGAATTTTAACGAGACCATTTACATGTTCCACTTGCCTTTAGAACCGGCAGCCCCGTTAAGTGTAATTGGTGGAATACACAGGATCAAAATCTAGTCGGAGCAACTGCCTGACTAGACCCCAGGTGGCTACACCCCTGGGTTAGGGGCACATGTTGAGTGTGTTGAATTGAAAACTAAAATCCTAGGACCAAAGGGAATGGAAGGGGAAGAGAATAAGAAGATGGGTTCAAAGAGAAAGTTGAAGTCGGTTGAAATGGCATTTGATTCGGATTATCAATATTTTAATTAGTGTTGTCACTTTTTTTTTTTAATTTTTGTCACTTTTTTAAGTGTTTGAAACTCCTTTGAACTTTGTCACTTTTTGAGTGTTTGTCACTTTTTTTATTATCTGTCAATTTTTTAATCTATATAACTTCTTTTAATTTGTGCCACTTTTTTGAATTTTGTCATTTTTTTTAGTTTTTTTGTCACTTTTAAGAAGATAAAAAAATGAAATAATATGTTATATTTTCCCAACATAATCAACATGTAGATTGACCTGAACGTGGTGATTATTTAAAGAACATGATTACTGGTGCTGCCCAAATGGATGGTGCTACTTTGGTATTTATTAGTTTTGTCACTTTTTTTAAAAAAAAAGTAAAAAAGTGACATTATGTTACTTTTTCATTTTACACAGTATTTTTTACTTCCTAAAATTTTTTCATATGATTTTTCAAAACATGCCTAATTTTAACGGTATTTTTGTAAGTACCACAAGTGTTAATAGAGATGACAACGAGTTGGGTCGGGATAATCATCAGATATTTTTTTCTTATTGTCTCGCCTCTATACCCTATAAGGTAAGACGGGCCTACCCTGTTTATCGTCCCATTTATTTTTTGCTATTATTTTTTTAATGTCTTTTAATTGGTGGATCTAATTACCTTTTTTCAATTTGTAGAACAACTCATGTTTCCCTTATACCATGTTCGATAGCCATTCTTTTCCCCAGAACTAGGAAAATATTTTCAATTTCCATACAAAGTAGGTGTTTGATAGGAAAAATTTTGCCAAGAAAACATCCCCCCCATCCACGCGCCTATTTGCCTCAATTTTGGTGAAAGCAAGCATTTTTCAAGTTCTGGCAATTTTTTTTAATTATTTTTTGTTTTCTTTTTTTTTATAACTTTTTGAATGTTGACAAATTTCATAATCAATTACAAAAACCAATTTCACTTTAATGAATTTCTATATAAAACGAAGCCAAACAAACACTAAACTTTAATGAAAAATAGTTTTCGAGCAAATTTTTTTTTTTTTTTTTACTTTTTGACAATGTTAACAAATTTCAAAACCAATTGTAAAAAAAAATTCATTTTAATAGATAATTTCCATATAAAATAAAGTCAAACGTGAACAAAAAAAAAAATCCAAAATTTCAAAAAAATTTCGAGTGGAAAATTATGCCAATCAAACACACTTGAAATCATTTTTCCTACAAAACATTTTCTAGGCAAATCTTTTTTCTGTGAAATATTTTCTTTCCACCCATTTTCCACCCTTGCAAACAAACGCACTCTTAGATAATTCTTTTCTTTTTGTTTGATCAAAAATTTAGATTTTGAAATGAACTTTAAACGGGATAGGATTTATATTTCCATACCCGCTCCTCTCCAGTCTGGGTCCATGACCCGTGTATTCGATAAGGTGGGAAATATCCGCTTCATTTTGAACGGGCCTTGCATTGAGTTTAGGGAAAAATTCATAAGTCATGCTTTATCTATCTCAAAATAAAAAATCAGGCTTCAAGGTTTAGAATTGCAAAAATCAGGTTTTTCATAAATTAATTAATTATATTTCACTGTTATTATATTAAATTAAATATTAAATTGTAATATAATATAATTAACCCATCCCATCGCCACCTCTGCTCCGACTACGACTCCGGTGACCACTCCGACAACTTTTTCGAGGCCACGGATCAAAAATTTTGTAGGTCACGGATTATTTCAAAATCACAGATAAAATTTTTTGTAGGTCAAGGATTATTTCTAGGTCACAGATAAAATTTTTTATAGGTCACAGATTATTTCGAGGTCACAGATCTAAAATTTTATAGGTCACATTATTTCGAGATCACAGATCAAAAAAATTATAGGTCACAGATTATTTTTTTAGTTACAAATTATCAATTTTAAGTTAGGTCACGGACATCAAAAAAATCATAATAGCTATGTCACAGACACCAAAAAGAACCAACATCGCCGTTGACCCGCCCGGCAATAACAAAAAACAACAAAAAATGACAACTACCACACGGATCACCATCACCAATATGTGACATTTTCCAAAATCAGACCTCATCTTCACGACGGCTGCCACCAGATCCACCGCCCACGACGAACAGTGGGTCACATACATCGACACCACCTCCACCCCATCGTCGCCACCAGATCCACCGCACCTACAAACCTCCGCATCACCTCCACCACACACCCACAACTACGCCACCGCACCACCAAAAAACAAAAATACCATCGAGCCACACCCACTTCACTGTAATTTCCACCTACAACATCCACCATTTTTAAAAAATCCTTGACCTGCAACATCCACCTGTAGAGATTTTCATTATTTTTTTTTTCCAAAAATCTACACACTGAAAAAGTTAAAAAAAAAAAAAAAAAATTGGGTGTGCCACTGCGACCCAATAGCGAGCAGCGACACTCGCTGCAACGAATCGCAGTAGCGTCGCAGTGACGCTGATGCGATTCGCAGCAGAGGGAGTGGAGAGGGGGAGGGAAGAAATGGAAGAGAGGAGGATGGAAGGAAAGGGGAAGAGGAGAACGGCAAGGAGGAGTAGGGTTTGGGAATTTGATTGAAATTTGGGGGTAGGGGTGGGTATATATTTAATTTAATTTAAAATATTATTATTAATATTAATTGTGAAATTAAAATTGGATTTTTGAGCGACGCTACTGCGATTCGCAACAGAGGGAGTGGGGAGGGAAGAAATGAAAGAAAGGAGGAAGGAAGGGGAGGGGAAGGGGAGGGGAAGGGGAGGACGGCAGGGAGGAGTAGGGTTTGAGAATTTGATTGAAATTTGGGGGTAAGGGTGGGTATATATTTAATTTAATTTAAAATATTATTATTAATATTAATTGTAAAATTAAAATCGAATTTTTTATTAAATAAAGTATAAACTTGATTTTTTTAAAGTATCAAACTAAACGTCTGATTTAGTGTAATTTTCCCTTGAGTTTAACGAGTTTTCTTTTACCATCCTAAGTGCTAAACAATTATCAAGAACAGATATGGTCATGTGATATCATTATTCCACCCAATGAGTGCTATGCTCGTAAATTTCATGGTAGAAAGCCCAGCCCATTCCGTGTGAAAGTCGTGTGAAAGCCGTGTAGATGCCAAAAATATTCGTTTAATTTTGTAAACAGAATATCAGATTCCCCCGTTATTTCAAGATTAGCTTTCACGCTAAGAAAAGGAGAAGACGTCATCCCTCGTTATTCCCACCTTGTTTAGTAATCCTATCCTCAGTTGATATCCGCAATTCCCACCAAACATGTCTTTCCCAATATACCCTCGACTTTAAATTTTGATTCACACATTTATTTTCATCGATACATTTATAAAATAAATAATTTTAAAAAATTCACTTCTCAAGACATACTTATGAAACAAGTTCTAAGTTTTCTTTAAGTTCCTTGAACTGAATAGTTGTTGTGAGCAACGAGTGCTTTTAAGTTCTACTCATCTATTAGTAGAATTCAAATTTATCTAGTAAAAGATGTATGTTTGTTAGCTTGTGAATAAATCAATATTACTCAAAGAATTAAGTAAAATGCTTCTTGAACTTTATCCAGTCTTCTACATTTTTTTAATATCATATCATTACTATTATTACATTCATATTAGGCTGTGTCCGTTCTGAATTTTCCATGGATTAAAATCAGAAAAACGATCCTTAGTGGGGGCCCGCGTGAGTAGGGGTGTCCAAAAGTCCCGAACCGAACCGGACCGAACCGAACCCGAACCGAACCGAACCGAACCGAGCGGTTCTTCATAAATTAAATACCCGAATCGAGAACCGATGGGTTTGGGTCGGGTCTCGGGTCTAGACCAAGAACCGAAGAACCGAATAAGAACCGAAACTAAATAATTTTTTTATTTTTTATATTGAATTAATTAAATTTTTTTATTTTTTTTAATACAAATTAGCAAATTAATTAAATAAATCAGATTATTTCATAATTTTAATTTTAAAGTCCAAATCATTTTTAAAACCCATTAACCCATTTTAATTTGAAGCAAATGAATATACTTTATATAGTTTTGCTGTAATATTAATATCTACTTTTTGGTATTTGTATACACTGAATTAATCTTATTGGACGGCTAGTTATTTATATGTTTTTGAATTGAGCTACGTTAATTTGTAAAAGTTACGAATGAAATGTCATTAGTTGTATTTATGTAGTGTTGCTGTAAATATTAAAAAATTTGATCATAGTACGGAACCGAATGGAACCGAACCGACCCGAACCGAACCGAACGGAACCGAACCCGAACGGTTCCAAAATTATATTTGGACCCGACGGGTCCATTTATTAAATACCCGAAAGTTTTGGGTCGGTTCGGGTATCTTCAGAACCGAACCGAACCGACCCACGGACAGCCCTACGCGTGAGAGAGTGGCAATCAATTATTGCGGCCCAACGGTAAGAATTCTGATGAAATCTTGTCAAAAAGTTTCTCCACACAGGCGCTAGATTTGAGAAGATCCCTTCCGATCCATTGGCAGGTCTTTATTTTTGAAGGGCAAGATATGAAAGGATAAGATGAAAAATATTCTCGTTCAAAGTTCGACAATTAAGTATAGGACGAGATCAGATTATTTTGTCGTCCCTAATTCAAGTATACTAAGCCCTTGTTTGTATTTCATTTTTTCAAAATTCATTTTCAAGTACAGTCTCTCATAAAATCATGTTACACGTAAATTCAAAAAAAAAAAAAATCATATTTTTTAATTGCATATTATTCAGCCCCCGTTTTACACCCATTTTTTATCTCATTCTCATTTTTCTACAGTACTCATTTCTAACCACACATTCTCCAAATAAAATAATATTACACATAAATCCAAAAATTTTTCTTACTTTTTAACCACACATTCTTTACATCAATCACTATTCAAAAACTCATTCTTCAAAAGAATGGGTGCTAAACACCCACTCAAAAAAATCACTATTCCAAGACACAATTTTTCACAAAATCTCATGTTAATAAAATAAGCATATTTATTTTTATGGGAGGGAGGGAGGTAATAACTTGCTAAATAATAAAGGGTAAAAAGGTCATTGTGAGAGGAACTATTTATGAGTGCGCGTGTACAATGAAATCAAAATTTAAGGTTAATCCTACCCCACCAATCCCCATTCGCATTCGCACCTATAAAATCCCAATCACTCTTCAGTTTCCCAGCGTCTAATTTCATTTCCTCCGAAAAAGTTTGAAAATGGGTTCAAGATACGAAGTCGAGGTAACAATCACTTCAGCCAAGGACTTGAAGAACGTCAACTGGCGCCATGGCAAGCTGAAGCCGTACGCCGTCGTTTGGGTTGATCCGAACGCCAAGTGCTCCACCAGAGTCGACGAGGAGGGCGACACATGCCCTTACTGGGATGAAAAGCTTGTAGTTCCGTTAAACTCTCCGGTGGAGGAATCCACCCTCTACGTTGACATCGTGCACGCCAATGCTGCTGAGGATACCAAGCCGCTGATCGGCTCAGCTAAGCTCCCTCTGCGGGAAGTTGTAGACGACGTTGGATTTGGGAGCCGATTGGAGAAGAAGCTTGAGCTCAAGCGCCCCTCTGGACGGCCACATGGGAAACTGGAAGTGAATGTCACCGTGCGTGATCCGCGGTATCGTGTGCCTGATCCTTACTACGAACCGTACGGAGTCCCTCCGCCAGGGACTAGAGGATATCCCGCAGCGCCAGCACCATTCGGTAACACTTATGAAGCTCCACCGGCGCCAGCTTATGCTGCTCCGCCGTCGGGTTATCCCTATAGTGCGCCTTCGTACGGTCAACCGAGTTACGGGCAGCCAGCTTATGGGCAGAGTGGTTACTACGGGCAGCCGGGGTATGATGTGGAGGAGAAGAAGAACAACAAATTTGGTGGAATGGGAACGGGATTGGCTGTGGGCGCGGTAGCAGGGGTGGTAGGTGGAATTGCATTGTCGGAGGGCGTTGATGCACTGGAAGACCATATTGCCGATGAGGCAGCGGATCGTGTGGAGGATGATTTGGGCTACGATGGTGATGATTTCTAGAAGGATTTCTAGAATACTCTGTGATCTTCGTTACTAAAAATGAGAAAATAATTTTTATTACTTAGAACTTTATTATATTCGAGATTGTGACATTTTCTTATTGAAGTAATGAATATGAATTGAGATATTTTCTAAGAATTAAGCTATTTGTGCGTTTATTTTGTATATTTGATGGATATTTCATGTGATACAAACAATCTGATCATTTATTTGAATAACATATTTCACTACATGTAAAAAATTTGATCATGGATTTGAATAAGTGTTATTCAAATAAATGATCAGATTGTTTGTAACATCATGAAATATCAATAAAACAGTCAAACAAAACTGTAAGCGTAGCAAAATTGATTTTCTAAAACTTTTCTAAGTAGTTTTGATAATTTTTGGGAATTACGTTTTTTTTCCCTATTTGAATTTTTAGGATCGGTGGTTAACGTCGTTTAACGAGCTGTTACTAAAAAGCCCATTGGGACTATTTAACATGTTTATAGTCATGCTCTTGGGGGGTCGATTAATTCCATTTAAACTTTAAGCTGCTGCTAAAAAGCCAATTGAGATGAATTTTGAGAGTTTATAATCGTTTTTTGGTGAGCCAATGAGTAATATATTGGTCGATTAATGTTGCAACTAGAAAGTTAATTGGGATGAAACGGTCATCCTTTGAATGATAATCTCGAGAATCTTCAAGAATAGTACAATTCTAATAGACAGCATAACTTTAGTTAGTTGCTAAAAGGGATGTTTGATATTCACGTCGTTGTCAATTTTACATCTTTTAGAAAATTACACATGGGATAATTGGAATTTATAATTCAATATGAAATTTGTTAATTAATTCACAAGTATTATTTATTTATCTTTCATTATTTTTATTTATATATAAATTAAATCGTCTATTAAAATTTTCCACACGTAGGCTTATTTTAGTACAACATTTTGAAAAGAAGAGAAAAATCTTGACACAATATATGTAACAACCTTTTTTTTTTGGCCCCTTTTTGAATCGCATTATATAAGATTTTAGAATCCATTTTTCATATTAAAATATATATATATATATATAGGAATTATGCCATCACCTTCAATCATGCCCACTATTTTATTTTTCTTCTAAGATTAGTGAAGCAGATGCTTTCGTTTCTTACAGTACAAGGATCAATTAATTTACAAATAATTTTCTTTACCTTCTAAGCAAAACCAAGAAAAATTGCACGCACTCACACACAGTGTATGTATGTTTCTGTATATATAATAGTGCTCTATGTTTACACAGGTTCCTTCTTCACCAATAGAAATATTTTAGCAATTTTACATAAATATTTTCGCCCTCGCCCTTTATCAAGGTTTTCTTTCTATCTTTTCTTTTCTTTTTAATCACTATTCCTCTATTTGTTGGGATATGTTCTAATAGCTTATTATTTCGTGATTTCTAAAGTGTAGCAAAAAAAAAAAAATGAAGATTAAATTTCATGTCGGAATCAAGAAGCTATTTGCATGCAACGGTAAGTTCGTGTTTTTTGACTTATACTAAGTGAAATTTTGTGGGGAAAAAAAGTAGGTTTTGTTTTTCTCTTAAGTTTGTTCCAACATGTCTTCTTCCATTTTGGTAGACATAATCATATTTTTAGTAGATTTTGATAGAAAATGAAATGCGTGATGAAAAAATTATAAGACTCATAAAATATATGGTTGACATGAATTGTTGACTACACGATCAAAATGTTTGAATGTTTGCAGCTAGTCGAGAGGACAATCATAGGCAAGCAGACATGGACTTCCAAGAAGAGTACGTTAATGCATTTCGGACCGAGTCGTACACTGATTTTTGGACACGTGTACTTGCGTTGGAGGAAGGAACACACAATACATCTCCGAGTGTAGGGTCCACTTCAGCTGCACGGCTTCATTCGTATCGAATCTTCGCGGAGCATCTTTTGGATCCAGATCAATCAACAGTGTCTATGGTCTTAGATTTGACCCGAAATGATCAACCCGAGAAGTTTTCCCTCTTGTCAAACTATTTTTCGACTACTGCCGATGCTTTCCATTTATGTGGACATCTGCTTAAAGATATTGACCATACCCGTTCAAGATACAAATATGTTAAAGATCCATTTAGCCCTTCCCAAAGTGGGCTGACTGGCCCATGTCCACAACTAAACCACTTGCCCATGATATTGGCCCGATTAACCAAATTCTCTAAATCCAACCCATTTACCCCAACGGCTCCATCCGTCAGCCACTTTCGAGCTGTGCAAGCGAATTGCTCGAACTTGCTCAAGCAACTTGAGTCGAGCCGTGACAAGATACGTACAAAGCTCCGAATAATCGGCAAAATAAAGTTTGGCTCAGCTGTTTTTCTAGTGGCTATTACGGCTTCACTGGCAATAATTATTGCAACTCATGCTTTTGTAATGCTAGTGGCTGCACCCGGCATCATGGTTACTTCCCTCGAGCTAGTTTCTGAGAAAAAGCTGGTTAAGGAGTTGGCTCAGCTCGATGCAGCTGCTAAAGGGACATATATATTGTTAAGGGATTTGGACACAATTAGTAGACTAGTGGCTCGGCTAAACGATGAGATGGAACACGTGCATGATGTAGTCGAGCTTTGGCTACAAAGAGGAGATGATCAGCTCCAAGCCAATGGTAAAGTGGCTAGCCAGTTGAAAAGGAATGATCAAAGCTTCATTGAACATCTAGATGAGCTAGAGGAGCATTTGTACTTGTGTTTCATGACCATAAATAGAGCAAGAAATCTAGTCGTAAAAGAACTCTAAAACTAAAACACCACATAGTTTAATTGTTCAATTCTTTTAATTTTCTAAATACTAAATTTCATTTATATTACCTTCGACTTAAAAATTAATGTGTATCGAGTTATTTTCTTTTTATCTATTGATACGCTCGAAATGGCGTACCAACTATTTTTCCTTACTTAGCTTAAATGTGTGGTCTTAAATATTAATATGGCAAGTAAGGGTCATTTCTCGCAGATGATTGTTTCAATTCAATCAATTGCAAACTAAAAATTGAAATTAACAATTATAAACTAAAGTAATTAAATGGGGGAGTTTGGTTTGTTAAACTAAAGAAAGCAATAACTTCAAAATAGTAAAGACTTGAATTTGGAAATAAACAAAGTAGTTTTAAAACCGAAGATGTGAAGATGTGATTTGGGGGATATTTCGTTACCACAAAAATGATTTTCATATCAATTACCACAATAAATTTTCGTTCTCTAGATTAACAACAATTCGAGAATAATTACAAGCTCAATTATCTCAATCTCTTCTTATATGTTAGTTGAATAAAATAAGCTCTTTATTCAACCATATTCATTAAACAACCTAGAACAAGCTTTCTAGATTTAATTTAATAAAGACATTATGACAAAAGAGATGAATTGAATTAAGGGCAAACTCACAAGCTCGGTTTGCTTACTTAAGTGTTAATCTACATACAATCAATTGAAAATTCCTCATAATCCATTGAAATGTAATTGCCACAAGATTTTAGAATAATTAGCGATTACGTACTATAAATCCCAAAATAACAATCATTGCAACAACTTAATCATTTAGTTGTACACCCAAACAATCAAGAATAACAAAATAAACATTTAAATCAATAAATTAAACACATCAATAAAGAGAACTATAAAGCACAAATTAATTGAAAATCATAACTCGGGTTTGGAATCACCCCCAATCACAAATATATTTAGTTACCCATTAAATACTCAAAAATAACAATTAAATCCTTACAACTCATTAATGGAAAATAAATTAGGGAAAAGAAAAACTTATTGAGAAAATATCAATGGGTCTCCTTCTCCAAGCTATTTCACAATTGCCAGCCCCAAAGGTTTGTCCAAAAATCTCCAAGAAATCAAGTGAAAAAGAAAGAAAAAAAAAAGAAAGTAAAACAATTGAAAAGTAAAGGAAAAACAACCAAAAACGCTCCAGCTCCGTCTCTGCTCTAAAACAGGGGCACCCTTTTCATTTTAATTCAAACCTAAAGTCTAAATGGCAGCCCAAGTCCCCAACTTGTTAAAAGAACAAGCATGGGCGGACCCACATGGGGTCATGTGGGGTCAAATGACCCCACAATTTTTTTTTTTTTTTAACTTTTTGACCCCACAATTTTATTTTTATTTTTTTGAGTTTTTATTTTTAACTTTTTCCCCATTATTTTTTTTAAACTTTTTCCCTATTATTATGTATGTAAGATTTAAACCACCTAGCGAGAAGAATGATGCCAAAAGTAGTGTCAGAATTCTAGATGACGAGAGTTGATTTGATGAAAAATGCGACTTTGTTTTAAACAGTCAATGATAGAATGTCATCTAATATTATGTTAACTATTATGTCAAGTATTCTAACACTGTAGCATAGTTCAAAATTTAATCCATTGATTACTCATATATTCTAACGGTTACCTATTCATCAATGATTTGAAATTCATTATTCTCAAATTGGCGAAAATCATCGCGTGCCAGACAAAATTGACTGAAAACGACCAAAGGTCAAGCGATCGCTGAAAATTAATAACGGTGACTACTATATGGTCACTGGTTGGGTGTCATATTCATCGACCACCTTCTTTGGTCGGTGAAAATGTTAAATCTAAGTGAAAAATCATGCATTATTTTACGTACCAAGTGTAATGACTTTATCAGTTTGTCTAATTTGGTGATTTAAAATAAATTTGTTTGTAAGTATTTTTTGTAATGAAAATTGTCAAGAATCGACTGCGTAGTCGGATGAGAGATCAGTTGTTAAGTAATAGTTTGGTTGCATATATTGAAAACGATGTACTTAACAATATTGATAACGATATAATTATACGACGTTTTTAGAGTATGAAAACGCGTAGGCTACAATTGTAATAGCGTATTGACTTATTTTCGTTAATAATATGTAGTTCTAAATATTTTTGAATTCTCATTTTTGACCACACAAGACAAATGGTCTGAATCCGCCCTTGAGAACAAGCAAATGGTACCAAAGTCAATTAAAGTGGCACCCAGCCTTCTTTTTCAAAACAAATCGCCAGCCTTCTCTGCCAAAACAGATTTTGGCAGCCAAATTTTCTAGAAATTGCACGTCGTTCCTACAACTATCAAAAAGTGATAATTTTGGTCCCCAAATTTCGAAATTTTTGCCTACTTGGTTCTTTTTGTTCATTTCTCGCGTAAATTCCTTCTAACCATTATTCAACTCGGGTTTTCACCTACAAAATAAAAATAACTAAATTAAGTAATAAATTGATAATAAAAACTCACAAATCTCTAAATTAATGGTCCGAATAAGTGCAAAAACTCGCACTTATCACCTATATTTTAAATGAAGTGGTTCAATACGTCGCATGAGTGTTTCGATGATTGGATTATTTATTCTTTTACACTTCAAAGAAGTTTTAAAATTTGTATGGAAGTAGTAGTTTCTTGCTACATATCAAGTATGCAGTTTTACATTTCTTGCTCGTTTGGAAAAGTTTTTGTTTGCTTAAAAGCTTATAAAACCTGGTCAAACTTCATTTGTAACCACACGTTTAATTGTATTCACAATTTTTATCCACTTTTTTCACCAAGCACTTCTCACAACCAATTATCTTTTATCAACTTTTAACATCACACAACCCCCTCATGTATTAGGTTTGCTTGGTTGCATATTCATTGCTTTCTTTGAACAAATAGAATTTGGGTGGAAAGAAAACGAATTTCAGGGAATTGAATTGTTTAGAACTTGTTTTATTGAAAATTGTCAATTAATTGTGTTTGATTAGTATAATTTTTCACCTGAAAAATGTTGAAATTTAAAATTGAATAGTGTATAGAAAAATAATGTACTTTGCGATAAGAAGTGATTTTTGAGAATAGAAAATGCAAAAATTAAATAGTATAAAGAAAAATTATGATTTAAAAATTGAATAGTGTAAATAATGTCTTCTCCCTTACTAAGAAAAGAAAAAACTAGCTCAACCATATGAATTTCAATTCCTCAATTTTGTGGAATTAAGGGTCATGCGAGACTAAGTGAGAAAATGAATTATCAAGAAAAATTTTCCTATCAAATAAGTTAAAAAGTGAAATGTGTGGAATAATTTTCATCTTCCATAGAAAATTTTGGCCTATCAAACGGGGCCTAAATTAGATATCCTTTCGACTGGAAAACGTTCATTTTTTTCTAAAATCAATTCATGGATGGTGTGTTAGACCTCCTCGATATTTTTTTCATCGCGTAAGTATTTAAAGGTGATGTGACATGCTTTTTGATGCATCCTTGTCCCAATTGAAGACACCTTTAATCATCTTTGACCGGCTTTTTGATGCAATCCATGCCCCAATTGAAGACACCTTTAATCCTTTAATCATTCTTGACCGGCTTTTTGATGCAATCCATGCCCCAATTGAAGACACCTTTAATCATCTTGAACTTGAGCAATTAAATTTATATACTTCTACACGAAAAGATTAAAAGTGATAAATACATAACAAAAACAAAAACTTACATATAAATGTGATCTCAAACATGTTGTAGGTTTGTCAAAAACAGTTATGTCGGTGGGACAGGGTAGAAATGGCTTTTACCAATTATTATGAAGCCGAAATTTTAGGTTTGTACTGCGCTCGAATTGATTGTTTTGTACCATTTTTCGACGCAATAATTCACAAGTATCATTATTAACAAACAAAAATAAGGAAATGATCATTAGTAGATTGGTGTGACTTAAGGATGTTTGGTATAGATTAAAATCAGATTTTAAGTGGATTGTGATAGAAATTCTTGAAATGTGTGGTTGAAAAGATGTGAGACTTATGAAAGATGAGGTTGATATTGATTGTTTGACTTTGACTCAGATTAAAATTTGGCCCAAACAGACCCTTAATTTTGCAACGTAAGATTCACGACCATTTAATGTATGAATTATGCTAGTTGTATGTTATTTGTGTACAATTTTTTGAATAATTGGTAAAATCGAGGTTATTAGTTGTTTTAAATGTTGGAGAAATCAATGATAAACAGATAAAGTGGGATTCTTGCAAGGGAAAAAACAAATCAAACTTTTTCTATTGTACTGAGCAAACTAGATGGCCCCCAATTCAGTTAATTAGTATTAAACTTTGAATCATTCATTTATATAATTTACAAAGTAAAGCGTTTATATATTCTTTCCAATAATGTCGGACATTTTACAGAGAATAATGCTATGGACAATTCTACTTGTACATAGGGGGTGCCATAAGGGTTCACATAATGGTCAAATGGCACCCCCCTATTGGAGGGTCGGTTGGGCCCACAACCGACCCTCCAATAGGGGGGTGCCATTTGGCCATTATGTGAACCCTTATGGCACCCCCTATGTACCCATAGCAAAACCCGCTATGGACAATTCATCTCCATTGGGGATGAAAATACAATCTACGTGACATCAATATGGCATTAAATGATATGTGAAATTAAATAAGTCATTCAATTTCATATTTCATTTTACGTATCATTTAAAGCCACATAAATTGGGAATGAATAACATTACTCTTTTACAAAAAATGGTTCACCGTCCATGTGTAGGGTTTTGATGGCTAGAAACTTTTGATCACATGGCCTTCGAGGGATTAAAAGTTTTTTAATTAAAAAAAAATATTAATACATATTTATTGTACGTCACATCGACCAAGCTTGTGGACTATATTGACTCTAGACTTTTCCCGTAATTAAGACCAACAAAACTGCTGATGAACTTGGCCCCAAATGCTATTTTCTATATTTACGTACGAAAACAAGAAAATATACATGTTTATTAATTGTTCTTTGACAATGCTTACAATACCTACATTTTATGTGTCTCCCTTCTTTTATTTATTTATTTTTAATCCTTAGAGGTTGGGGGTTTTTGAAGTTGGGTGATTAATGCATTGAGGTTGAGGAAACCTTGTATCAATTTTTCCAACTTCTGAAAAAAAAAATCTAATTTAATATGTAAGTGAATGAGCATGTTGAAGACCAATTCAAAAAGTAATTTACCCTATTTCGATCCGTTAATCCTTTTTTTAATAGAAAAACGTGAATCTAGTATGTAACTGAAGGAGAATATTGAACACAAATTCAAATAAATATTTTTTTTTTTTCACTTTTTAAATTAGTTGTCTTAAATTTTCTTAACAAATGTCTCATCTTTTGGGCATTAGATTTTTTTTTTTTTAAAATTAAAATAAGAGTCCAGAAAAGTAATTAGATATAAAGAAAGAAAAAAAAAAGGCAAATCTTTTACTCAACTTCCACCAAAATACACGGTAGCAAAGAAGAGTAGTTAATGTCTTACCAACTGCTGTATGAATTTCATAAATGCTCCCCAACTACATTCAAATACCTTCAGGACTATAAGTGTGTGCATTATCTCCAAGAATTCATTATTCGACAAACCAAACAAGAATAATTTTTAGTATTCCTATTCTTTTTAAGGCTTTCTTGTTCTTCCTTGTATTTCCCACAATCCCCAATGGCAGGTGAAGTTGCAGTGGAGAAGAAATGTAGTGTCAAAATCCTCACTACAACAAATGTGAAGCCCAAAAAACCACTAGGTAAAAAAGAGTGTCAATTGGTCACGTTTGATCTTCCTTATTTGGGCTTCTATTATAACCAGAAGTTGTTGATCTATAAAGGTGGCGAGGCAGAGTTTGAGAGTATAGTTGAGAAATTGAAGGATGGTTTAGGTTTAGTCTTAGAGGATTTTCATCAGCTGGCTGGGAACTTGGGAAAGGATGAAGATGGGGTGTTTAAGGTTGTTTACGAGGACGATATGGACGGCGTGGAGGTGCTGGTTGCGGCCACGGAGGAGTTAGCGGTGGAGGATCTCACAGCTGAGGAGGGCACCACCAAGTTCAAGGAGTTGATTCCATATAATGGAGTATTGAATTTGGAGGGGCTTCACAGGCCACTTCTGGCCGTGCAGGTATGTATTGCATTGCATTTGTTGCTTTTTCACCAACCTATATCATTGATTTCATTTATTGCACAACATAAATTTGATTATTTATCATGGGACACACATTTGTACTAGAAAGAGCAAATATCAGAACAAATCAAAGAGTGCACAAGTTACACGCGCTAACAAGATAAAACACGCAATATGTGACAACTTTGCACAGCAATAACGGACAAAATTTGAACTTTTCTTTTGTGATTCATTAAATACTAACATATCAAAATTTGTAGTGTTTTGGAGCTGAAAATGGAGCTTCATTTATGGTTTAGGGACTATTAAAGGTTGTTGGTTCACATTTCTCATTATTGTGCCAATCATATACAGCTCACTAAACTAAAGGATGGAGTTGCGCTGGGTTGTGCCTTTAATCATGCTATACTTGATGGTACATCCACGTGGCACTTCATGAGTTCATGGGCTGAGGTGTGCCGTGGGTCGATATCCATCTCGGTCCCACCCTTCCTTGAGCGCACCAAAGCTCGAAACACACGAGTGAAACTTGACATATCCCAACCATCGGATGCACCAGAGCATGCCAAATCAGCAGCAAATGGTGATGTGGCTGCCAAGGTGGACCCACCCCTAAGAGAAAAGATCTTCAAATTTTCTGAGTCAGCCATTGACCAAATCAAGTCAAAAGTCAATGCTCACCCACCCGAGGTGTCAAAGCCATTCTCAACATTCCAATCACTTTCTACACACGTCTGGCATGCAATCACACGCGCACGCCAACTCAAGCCTGAGGACTACACCGTTTTCACAGTGTTTGCCGACTGTCGTAAAAGGGTGGAACCTCCCATGCCCGAAAGCTACTTTGGGAACCTGATTCAAGCCATTTTCACCGTAACTGCAGCAGGGTTGTTATTGGCCAATCCACCGGAGTTTGGGGCAGCCATGATACAGAAGGCCATTGACATGCATGACTCCAAAGCCATTGATGCACGTAACAAGGAGTGGGAGAGCAACCCTAAGATATTCCAATACAAGGATGCTGGAGTGAACTGTGTGGCAGTTGGAAGTTCGCCACGTTTTAAGGTTTACGACATAGACTTCGGATGGGGAGAGCCAGAGAGTGTGAGGAGTGGCTCCAACAATAGGTTTGATGGCATGGTATATCTGTATCCAGGTAAGATTGGAGGTAGAAGCATCGACGTTGAGATCAGTTTGGAGGCTAATGCTATGGAGAGGTTGGAGAAAGACACTGGTTTCCTTATGGAGGTTTAATAACTAGAGATTGTTTGGTATTATCTAAGCTTGTGTGAAGATTGTTTCTATTGTTTGCTTATTTATTTTCCTCCTAGGTCTTGTTGTACGTTCTTGGTTTGCTATAATTTTTGTTCTTGCATGGCTTGTTTGGTGTGGTGGATTGCAGTGGACTGGAAAGCATTGTGGAAGAAAAGTAAGTTAATAACTTGTCCAATCTTGTTCAATATTGCATACCAAACACGCATTTCTATTCTAAAAAATTATAATTTCAGTAAAGAATATAGAGGCAAATATCTAAGAAATTACTTCTGAATAAATAGAAGGTCTTGCGAAATTCCACGAGCAAAGACTTCTGAAACTGTTGGTTCTTGAATGAATGAGCATGTCATTTGAAACATACCCACATCCAACAAGCCACGGCATGCCATTATATCCACAGTTCTAGACAAATAATCAGTGGCATGATAAGAACTGCAAAATCATTCGATCAAATCTCATAACATTACGAAATGATTAATGAATTGACCAATTGTTATTCCTTACTTGCAATGCATTTTGAAGTTCAGAGAGCCTTCTAGAAAATGGACGGTTTCTATATTACCATTGTCTTCAAATTTCTCTCCCCGAGAAATGCATATGAAGCAGCTTCTTCAAGAACATTACTTTCAGTTTGAGAGAGGCATTACCAAAGCTTCTTGAACAGTATCTGACACCGGTTCTATAATAGCGAGTGTTGGGGCGCGAGAGAGAGACATTTCCAAAGCTATTTACTGACCTCTGATGGAGTTTGGGCTTTGAGTCGCTCTGCTTTTCCTTCTGCAAATGGGCAAGAACTCCTGTCAGTTACAGTTTTGAGACAGGGCCAACAGCTGTTTCGGAAGGATAACATCATTACAATCCCTAATGAAAATATCCCATGATGACTTAAATGCAAAAGACTCGTTAAATCTTAGAATGAACCCTGTGTCAACTCCTGATATATTCCTTTATGGAATGGTGAGAAAACAGAATTTGATATCGTGTGTAGTACTAGGAAATCTATCATCTAATCTCCCTTCTACCTATACTACATGCTACTCTACTCGGCTAGTCACTCGTGAACTCGGATCTACTCATAGATGGTTATGATATTTTGGGGTTGCACTGGTTGCAAACTAGACAATGAAAGAACACATTGCAACCTGCTGTGTGCAAGCATTAGATAGTATGTCAGGTTCCTAGCTACAAGGGAGCTTCAATAGTTACTAGAAGTAAATATCATCACTCATTGATGTTATTCAATCATAAAAGATATTTAGCAACAAAAAGACAGTGACATTGTAAAACCTTCCAGGTCCAGAAAAGTTATGTCCCTTTTTTGGCCATATACCTATATCCAGCTAAGGCCTACCATTTCTGTTGAATATGACAAACATCCAAAGATCATAAACTGTGATGATGCAAAACATACAAATTGTCTTCACTATGAATCAACGAATACCATTTCAAGGGTGGTACAAATTCAGGAGCTAGATTGAGATCAGATATTCTCCATCTATGTCTCCTGTAAAGTCACTCGTACATTCTCTCTTTCTCCTTTTCATGCACTTGACACACCATTTCACATAAAAATAAGTACATGCTTGGATCTCGTATTGATTAGAAACATACACCCATGTGTCAATCCATAAATAATCTAAGCCTTTTACGAGTTCACAATTGTTGTTCTCTATGGCAAACGAAGATAAATTCCAAAAGTCACTATTGTTCAGATAAGAAATCTACTCAAAGGCTGACACTCTGTTGCCAAGAATATCTACTCCAAACAAGAATAGGTGATTCTATATTACATGTTAAGCGCTAACTGATAGTAACTAAATTTAGTTATTTCAATCTAAACAAGAATCAAATAGCACTAAATTTCCTTTTACTCATTTAACAGCTTGTCATGTATAATAATTAGTTCACAAACATAATTTTGAAGAAGATATGACGCATAAATGTCAGCAGGAAATACTATAACAAATTTGAGGTACAAGAAGGGTCGCTAATTTTAAAAACTCAAAAACACAATATACTAACCCCGGCAAGACTCTTGGCCCAAAACCCTAAAAAGCCACCAAGCCAATGACCAAAGCCTCAGGAGCTTCAACTCCAAAACAAGAAACATAAGCTCCTTCTCCTCTACCTTTCCCCTTCCTTTCTGCAAACCCATCACTCCAAACCTTCAGAAATGCAGAAAGGAAAGATACTGGTCCAAAAGAGCCTGGGAAATGCTCAGTGTTCTAAAATGCGTAATGCGTTGCGAAGCGTCGAGGTCGAGAATCAAGAATCACAAGTTTAGGCGTGTCAATGCGAAGAATAAGCGTCATAATGCGTTTCGTATTTTCAAGGCATTAAATACATTTTTATATAAAAAAAATAGATTTTTTAATATATAAAAAAAAAGATTTAAAAAAAAAAGGGGGATAAGGTGGGATAATGCGCGTCTAATGCGCGCCTAGGCGCGCATTAGTCGCACCTAGGCGCGCATTAGACGCGCCTTTTAGTTGGAAAACGTATTTTTCCCGCATTTCCCGAATTCGACGCGTTTTGGTCGCGCGTCGCGCCTAGGCGGCGCTTTTTTACGTTTTTTAGAACATGGGAAATGCTTATTGCCAGTGAGATTTGGCTGCAACTGTGACATTAATTTAACCTACAATTGAACAAATCAAATGCATCAGTAAAGAATTAATGAAAAACTACAGGAAATTAAATGCAGAAGAAACTAAATTGAAGAACTAATAATCCCCTTTTTCTTTAGGCTCAGAAAATCGTTCCAACACCACAAAGGCAACACCAAATTGGAAACTCTTGAAGCAGGGATTTACAACACAAAGGCAGATAACCACGAAGGCAGAAAACCACAAAAGGCAGAAGCTGAAAACCGAAGAAAAGGGCACAAAGCAGGGGCAGTTCTTTGGTTCTTCCAAATGCACTAAGCAAGTAATTTTGGTGTAATTTAAATGAGGACTAAGGGCTCCTTTTTATAGGCAAGAAATCACAAACGAGATTCCAAGAAAATCTCTTCAAGATAGAGATCCAAGATAATGATAAGAGTTTCAAAGCTTGAGGAAGATAAGATATAGGAGGAGATTCAAACCGTGAAGGAGATAAGAGATAGAATTTCCACTTCAAATATTTCCTTAATTGGGTATTGAGCATCTAGCCCAATAGGCTGATTTCCTCCAAATACCCAATAAGATTTGGGTTACAAATGTTTGTGGTGTGGATTCAACATTCTTTAATCCTGGGCTTATAACCTATGAAGTTAAACGGGCCACGATTTTTCATCATCGCTTAGGAATTATTTGGCATCACAAAAATACCCAACAATCTCCACCTTGATGCCAAATCAACCTGCTAGTCACATAAGATAACAAATAGCTTAATGAAAGAGGCTTACAAGTTTGTACCAATGTTTAGAAGATCAAGGCAACTTCTAAACTTTACCAATGGGAGCACCTTAATTCCCATGTCAGCAGGATTATATTCAGAAAGGACTTTCTCAAGTTTTACCAGTTCTTGAGAAACCATATCTCTAATGAAATGTAATCTAACATCCATATGTTTAGTACGTTCATGAAAGACAGGATTTTTGCATAGGTGAATAGCAGATTGACAATCAGAATATATTGTCACATTGTTATTAAAAACACCAAGTTCATTTAACACACATTTAAACCACAAAGATTCTTTAAAGGCTTCAGTAGCAGCAATATATTCAGATTCAATAGTTGATAAAGCAACAACATGTTAAAGTTGTGATTTCCAACTAACACATGAATTGCACAAAGTAAACGCATAAGAAGATGTAGATTTCCTATTATCTCTGTCACCAGCGTAATCAGCATCAGTAAAGCCTTTCAATTTTACTCATTCAGTACTAAACTTGTATATTAAACCAGTATTGCATGTTCCTTTCAAATATCTAAACAGCCATTTTAAAGCTTCCCAATGTTTGGGACCATGATTAGACATATACCTGCTAAGTGTACTAACAGCATAGGCTAAGTCAGGTCTAGTATACACCATAAGATACATAACAGAACTAATGGCATTTGAATATGGAATATTTTTCATATGTTCCTCTTCCTCTTCATTAGCAGGTAATTGTTCTTTAAATAATGCAAAATGATTAGTTAAAGGTAATGTAACAGGTTTACATTCATTCATGCCAAATTTTCTCAAAATTTTCATGATATATGAAGTCTGATGTAAAAACAAAAATGAATTAGACCCATCTCTTTGAATTTCCATACCTAAGATTCTTTTAGCATTACCTAGGTCTTTCATATCAAATTCATTATTTAAAATAGTTTTTATATCACTTAACAATTTCAAGTTGGGACCAATCAAAAGTATATCATCCACGTATAGCAACAAAAACACACAGTTATTATCATTAGCATCACCTTGATAATATAAGCAATGATAAAATTCACTCCTTTTAAAACCAATTGTTTGAACAAACGAGTCAAAACGTTTGTACCATTGTCTAGGAGATTGCTTTAGGTCATACAAAGAACGTTTAAGAAAACACACATGATCAGGTTTTTGTTTATTTTCAAAACCCTTAGGTTGATCCATAAAAATCTTTTCATCAAGTTCACCATGCAGAAAAGCAGTTTTAACATCAAGTTGTTCAAGTTCCCAATTAAAATGTGCAACTAATGCAAGCATAGTCCTAATAGTGGTATACTTAACAACTAGAGAAAAGATTTCATTATAATCTATCCCTTCCTTTTGTGTGTAACCTTTTGCCACAAATCTAGCCTTAAATCTTAAAGCCTCACCTTTGGTGATTCCTTCCTTAATTCTAAAAATCCATTTACACCCAACAATAGAGTTGTCTTTTGGTCTTGGGACTAACTCCCATGTTTGATTTTTATTGAGGGAATTAATTTCTTCTTTCACCGCTTTCACCCAATCCTTAGATTGTTCACTCCTCAAGGCTTCTTCATACGTGTTTGGTTCCCTATCAACTAGTTCTTCATAACTAGCATAAGCAAGTTCAAAATCAGACTCTAACCTTTGAGGCACCCTATGTGTTCTCCTAACTCTGTCTCTAGCTAACTGGTAATCAGACAAAGGGTTTTGCTCTTCTTGATATTCCTCTATAACCTCATCTCTCTCAATATTTTCATTCTGATTGTCTCTTAATTCAGGATTTTAATGCTCCACCTCAATTGAGGTGGTAAGGGTTTGAACACTTAAATGCCTTAAATCCATTTGGGATTCGTCACTAGTGTTTTCTTATTGTTTTTCTCTCAACGTGTCACTCTCTGATTTTAGACACGACATTTCATATTCATTAAATGTAGCATCACGACTTATGATGATCTTAACTCCAGTTTGACTTCTATCCCAAAGCCTATACCCTTTAACTCCTTGAGGGTATCCTAAGAAAATACATTTCCTAACTCTAGGTTCTAATTTTCCCTCATTTTGATGAGAGAAAGCAGCACAGCCAAAAGTTTTTAACACAGTATAGTCAGCACATTTACCATACCATTTTTCATGCGGAGTATCACCATTTAATGCAGTAGAAGGTGTCAAGTTGATCAGATAACACGCAGTCATAACAGCTTCACCCCAAAAGGATTTAGGAATACCAGAACTTAACATCATACATCTAACTTTATCAAGTAAAGTACGATTGATACGTTCAGCCACCCCGTTTTATTGAGGTGTATAAGGAACGATTTTATGTCTAGTAATTCCACATTTTTCACACATATCATCAAAATCATTATTACAGAATTCAAGGTCATTATCAGTTCTTAGATGTTTTATCTTTTTGCTAGTTTGAGTTTCAACTTGCAATTTCCATATTTTGAAATTTTTGAAGGTCTCAGTTTTATCTTTTAACAAGTAAACCCACACCTTACGAGAATAATCATCAATTATGGATAAAAAATATCTATTACCACCCATTGTAGGGTTAGTAGTAGGCCCTCACAAATCAGTATGAATATAATCCAACACTTTTGTACTTTGTGTACACCAGATGAGAAAGATAACTTATGATATTTACCAAACACACAGTGATCACAAAAAGGCATATTAGACACACAGTCTTTCCCAAATACACCTTTATCATTTAGCAGTTTAAGTCGTTTAATACTTATATGAGCTAATCTATTGTGCCACTTGTGAGTATCATCCGTGTTGGTTAAATTTATAGAGGAAGGTGAATTAATAATTTCAGCAGTAGTCACATAGACACCATTTCTTTTAGTTCCTTTACATGTGACAAGAGCACCCTTTATCATCTTAAGCATGTTATTTCCAATTCTACCAGTAAAACCATCAGTTTCTAAAGCTCCTACCGAAATAAGATTCCTAGCCATTTCAGGGATATATCTGACTCCAAGTAATTTAAGCACATAACCAGTGTCAAATTTTAACGTGATATCACCAATTCCAGCAATTTTATATGCATCATTATTAGAGCCCAGGGTCGGAGGAACGCAGTTGAAAGCGTGGTGGCGATCGGGCTAAAAACCATTGGCGTTTGAGGTGCCTTATGTCGAAAGTCTTTTTGACATTGGTGGTCAAGCGGAGGGTCCCGTTTGATCGAAGGTGACGGTAATAACGGCGGTACAAGATGATTGATGAATGAATTATTGTTTGAGGAGAGGCGACAATAATGTGGTCCTTCGTTTGAGGGGATGATTATTGGAAGCAAACAAAAAGTCTCACATCGGTTGAGAGAAGAAAAGAAATCTACCATATAACTCAAGTGGGCTACTCCACTCATTGCCAATTGGTTTTGGGATGGAACATCACTTGGACATGGTGGTGTGGGCTTGGGCCTTAAGTAATTGCTCCTAATAATCCCTGCAACGGTGAAAAAATCACGGTGGTTCTGGTTCATATACACGTGGTGAGACGGTCAGAATTTCTTCAATCAAATAAATTCTCCAATCTTTTTTTGACACCTCATTTAAATGTAAACCATTCAGCAGAATTATTCAAAAAATTATACACAGAGATAGATTTCTTTATCTAATAAAAGTAACAAAGTTGCACCAGATGAGGGGGAAAGAGTGCCAATTTTCACGGAATAATCTGAGAAAGAGATGCCCAGCTGCTTAATGCCAGGGAGAAAAAGGATTGAGATCCAACTGAAGAACACATTTGAAATAGTGAGAACATGGTATTTTGGGATTGAAGTTAGGAATGGGCATTTTAATCGAAAGCAGATTCACGATCAGAATCGGAAGCCATATGTAGCACCACCCGAATCGGATACTACTGACAATGAATTAAGAAAGAAGTAACATTATTTGGTTGCGATCACACCCTAATTGGTACTGAAGTGACATCAAATGACTCATTTTATCATTTAAATTGGAGTTGCAATCACAATGAAATTACATAGAGCTTGTTTGGGAGGGATTTTCGGGGGAAGAATTGATTTTGAATAGTGATATGATGGGAGATGTGTGGTTGAAAAAGAAGAAAAATTATTGATGTGATGGAAGATATTATTTTATTGAAGAATGTGTGGTTGAAAATGATAATTGATTTACTGTAGAAAAATCTAAATCCCTCCCAAACAGGGCCATAATATTATTTTTAAAAAAATGTTGAAATATGTATTTATAACACATTATTTTCTTTTAATTTTGCTAGACAATGAGAAGGTTATTACGTATATTGTCCGCTCACAATTTTTAAAAAAGTTATGGGTAGGATCAAATTCGAATTGATGATTCTAGTAACCATCCAAAATGAATGGTTTTATTTACGAAATACCTGAAGTGTAATGGACGATTATGTATATCGATATTTTGATCGATACATGTCTAAGCCTAATTAAGTTGAAGAATTTAACGAGGAATGTTTGCACTTTGAGGATAAATAGAACAAAATGGAAAAAAACACTTGATTTTTTTATTTTTTATTTATAGTATTCTTATTTGTCTTTTCTTAGTTTTAATTTAAACTAAAATAAATTATTTACTTTAATAAGAACTGATTTTATTTTATTGTTTTTATCTTTTTTGTACAAATTGATTCCATAATAACCACATTTTTGTACAAATTTCACTTTTAACTTGGCCTACTTTGAATTTGATTATTTAAAATTCATTTTCTCAAATTTATTTTCAATAATACATTCTCTCACCAAAAAAAGCGCATACATTAAAAAAAAAAATATTACATTTTAACTACAAATTTTCAAAACAAAAAAAAATCGATTTTATAAAATCTATTCTCGAAAAATGGAGATCAAATAGCGACTTACTATAACATGAATGTTATTTTGAACTACTTTTCTCGGTTAGTTAAAAATTATTGTTTACATAATTAAAGATAAGGCCTAAGAGTTCAAATATTGATACCTCCCTCACTCCCCTCGAGTTAATTGCATATCTAGGTTTAAAAAATGTTTCTAGTTAAATTTATATGTAGGTTTAAAAAAAAAGTAAATTGTATATATATATATATATATATATATATATATATATATATATATATATATATATATATATATATATTATTAATTTATTATTAATTTTATATTTAATTGACTTAATATTTAAGAAGGGGTATTAATAACTAATAATAAATTAATAATAGTATTTTGCGAAAAAAAAAATGTCGATAAAGCCACTTGAATTTATTGAAACTCAAAATGAGGGGAATGGATGCAAAAAATTTTATATTGTTGTGTAATGGTTTGTTGAATCTTGTCGATTGGATGTTCATTTTTATTTGGCTTTATATTGGGTTGAATTGGGGGATGAATTGATTCCACAAACCAACATTTTTTTTTTCCAATTTATACATCAATGATGTTTATTATTAATAATTATGAACATAGTCTCGACGTTTAAATTTTTTTTATCATGAAATTTTCTATTATTACTCAATATTGTATATGCAGGTTTAGAAGAAAAGGTTAATTATATACGTAATATTACTATTTAAAAAAAAATTGTATATGATTGATTGATTGATGTGATAGTTTTGCGGTGGTTAAAATGTCAAATTGCCAACCTATATTTTACGGGTTATGCTACATGTACATCATATTTTACCTAATCTTTTACACCCCACTCACACCAAAAGGTGGGGACCACGAGCCGACTTTTTTAATACACGTGGGGGCCACGTTTTTTGTGAGGGGGGTACAAAATTCGGTACCCCCCCTTTTCGGTACAAGGGGATAAACCCATATTTTACGGATCAGACTAGGTTTTAGAGTGGTTATGCATCGGAAACATTAAATCCCGTCCTTTCAGATATGAATTTTTCTGATTTGAAATGGAAGAACTTCAATGAGTATCAGCTCCTATAGAAAATAGAGGAAATTACACAATATGTCAATTTTTGGCTTTACATTTACAAAAATGACACTTTTTTTTAGTCTTTTCAAGATTGGCAATTTTGGACATTTTTGCCCATGTACATAATTTAAATACCATACATGTCTAGAATTAATATAGATTTGACTACACTTAAAATTTGTACAAACTGTCAGTGATATGGACATTTGGATTATAAAAAAAAAAAAACTAAAAAGAAGATGAAAGGAACGAAAATAGGAAGAAAAAATCACTCCACTCACCACTCCCATTCCTTCCCCATCCCCCTTCTTTGAAATTAACCTAATCTTACCATAAACCTAGACGGAAGAAGCGGCGGCGCTGCCAATTGGAAGCCGAGAGGTTCGACCGTGAGAGAGAAAATCGACACCGTGATTCAAGTCACTCAACCTCCGTCCTTCAGCAGCTGCAAAATACATTGGCTCCGACGCTCCTTGACCTCCGACATCCGTCCTTCAGCAGGCAGCAGCCCAGCAGGTATGGCCCTGTATAAGAGTAGTGGGATCCAGGCAGCTTGTATGAGAGTTGATTCACGTGAGAATGGAGGAAAAAAAACTTGCGTTGTAAGAGTGCAAGCCAATTCGGTCTCTATGCCAAGTGAGGGTGCTGTAGTTGTATTTTTTTTTTTAGGGCAGGGAGGGTTAATACAATTTTTCATGTCTTCTATATTCGCTCTATAAATGTGCATTGACGATAATTTTACCTATAATTTTGATGCCTTTTAGGTAAGCAGTCTTTTCTCAACACTTCAAAGTGGATTGAGGAGGTTCGCACTGAGAGAGGCAGTTTTTGTCATCATTGTGGTCGTTGGCAATAAAACTGACATGGTGGATAAGAGGTATGGATACTGTTGAATTTTTTCCCTTATTTATGTTTTTCATATCAGATGTTACTGATCAATGAGATTCTGTGCTGTTTATTTTTGTTACTTTATTAGTTTTGTTTGAGGGTCATTCGATTGTGGAGCTGAAACATATGCTATAAGAAAAATCAAAATAAATTACTGATGTTATACGGATTACTAACTAGGCAAAGTTGCAAGCTTTTTAAAGTAGTACTGCAAGAGATTTTTGTGAAATAATTATTTTTAATAAAGCTTAAGTTTTTTTTTTTAAATTCAGTACTTGCTCATTTAGAAATACACAAAAATTGTGTCCTGCATTTCAATTGCTAACCGTTTGATTGTCTTTTCTTCGCTAACCTTTGTTAAATGCATTAATTAGTTTAAAGATTAGGTTCTTTTTTGTTTGAAACAATGATGCTGATCTTTTTAATCACAATCAAGTTATTAATGCTGAGAGCATACAATTGTATCTACTGATTTATGACTTGGTAGTTTAGTCTTTAACATGTAAACAAACATTGGTTGAAAAACAATGGCTTTAAGTAGGTAGAAAACTAATGGAATTATTTCTTGAACCAGTAGAATATTTTTTTTAGAGGAAATTACATAAAATGTCAAAAATACATCATTTTCTTATAGTTTGGAGACGATGGTCATAACATTGTGCTCGAGTTAAGTCCCCTTTCAACTAAAAAGGCTTATTGGGAAAAAAAAGAAGCTAGCTTGTTAACCGTATTGATTTTCGTTAAGCATGACTTCGCTTTTCTAACACAAATCCCAAACAGACAGGATATTATTTTTCAAGTGTAACATGTTTCATGTGGTTTAGTCCAGATGCTTCTTTGAAATATTGCATTAACTGTTGCAATCATTAACTCTTGCAATCAATTAATTCTTGTAATTTATTATAAATATGTTTAGGGATTTGAACAGGTGGTAAAATAAAAAATTTCGAAATTATTTTTTTCCTTTTTGCTGAGATTTGAATATTCTGTTGGCAATTTTGTAGATTTTCGAAGTTAGTTCAAATCATAAACTACAAGTCTTTGAAATCTTGGCATCTTGCTCGTCACCGGTCCATCCAGTTTAGCCCATTTGAGGTAATTCAATTTTCGCAACTTATTCAGTAATGAACAATTGAGGTGAATTTCATTTAGCACTGAACAATTGAGATATGGCGAGTACTGATTCTGAATCTGTTTGGGGTGAATTTTATTCGCTATTGATGTAATAGTACAGATTTATAATTAATGATAAACGTCAAACAAATCTTCAATTGATATGGTGGTACAAATGTTCGTTATGTCTTCTTAGTGTTTACTTTTGTTCATGTTTTCTTCATAGCAAATTCATATTTACTTTAGCCTGTTCAAACATTATTGGCTTCATTGATTGTGGTTGTTAATGTAGAAAAAGTTCTTTCTAAATTGTAAAGCGGAATTCTTCTTCCTTGTCAACAAGAGATTTTCTTGAAGTGTGAACAGAATTAATTTCACCCATATATACGAAAAGCAGAAGCTTGAATACGAGTTGTAAGTCATGTTGCTCATCTCTATGCTAATTGAGTTGTGGGGAACATATTGAATTCAATGTTTTCGCCTAGTTGTCTAAGTTGTTTTGTTGAAACGTTGCCTCGTCGGCATAATAATTGTTGTTATTGCATTGCCTGCATGATGAATTATTTTTGTTTCCTTGTGCACAATGATTGTTGTTATTGCCTTGCCGGCATCCTGAATTATTTTTGTTACCTTGTTGGCACAATCATTGTTGTTATTGCCTTGTCGGCATTCTGAATTATTTTTATTGCCTTGTCGGCACAATCATTGTTGTTATTGTCTTGCTGGCATCATGAATTATTTTTGTTGCCTTACTGGCTTACTAACTTATAACATAAGAATGTTTACTATCATGTGAGGCAACGAGTGAGAACGAAACCATAGTGACTTCACAGATAGATCTCACCGTCCCTTGATTGGTTACGTACACCCTAAACAATTTTTTTTTCATATTTTTTTTTACATAGTCAGATGATCAGGTTTTACTTTGATTGAGTTTGCTATCTACGAAATGATATGTCGAAGCAAAGCTAACAGTGACGAATTCATGCTGGTTACGTTGGTCTGGTAAATAACAGAAACATGTTTCCAAATGGTTAAAAAGGAACTGTCCGGTTATGTATAAAACCAAACAAATGAAACCATACTTAGTTACAATGAATTTGTAATACATTTGATCCGAAATTTGACTACATCAGCAAGAACATCTACTATTGGAGGAACCAATAGTTAACTACTTCAGCAAGAACATCTACTACTTTCTGAACCTAATTTTTACTTAACATTTAATTTGTGATACATTTGATCCAAAATTCATCTACATCAGCAACAACATCTACAGTTTTTTGCAAATTAAAAACATCTACTATGTTCTGAACCAAAATTTTACTTCAGCTAACTGCGAGTTGATTGATCCTTGCGAAAAGCCGTTTATTTCATCTTCTTCTGTAAATGCAAATCTCAAAACATGTAGAGTAGCTTCAGTATCCAAATCTAACAGACGTACCAGGTCTGGACTGGTTCTATTTCATTATCAGTATTTTGAGCACTAGAAATCTCCAATAGAAACTGCACAAGTTCGAACAGATGGCAGGCGTGTAGGAGAAAACAAATTTCATGCCCTGCAATAAATGATCATTGATGTCTTACTTGTTTTACGTTATGTTTTAATGTTGTCCATCACTTCCATCTTCCCTTCATGCAACCACATTGTTATTGAGTTGTTAAACTCTATTTTGTTAAGCCATTGATCAGCTCCTTGCTCCCTCGATCTGACTTGTTCTTCACCATGAAGATTGTCATCCTGTAGAAGGATGCACCTCTCATTTCTGAATGCCATCGAGCACAATCTTCCACACAACTGATGATCTTTTGATCTTTCGTAATTTCCCAACAGTGGTTAGTGGCCTAACCTCCTCAATAGCTTAATACTTATTATTTATGTTTTCCCCCATGTAAAAGTAATGTTTCTAACAAACTAACTTTGTTCACCATTATATGCAAACTGAAACAGCTAACATGAAGATTGCTACATTTCGTAATGGAAAGTCATTTGCGAACAGTATTAAATCTACAATAGCAAGTGCCAGCATTATGAATTATTTTTGTTGCCTTGTCGACACAATGATTGAATCGATTGCCATGCTTTGTTCATATAATTTTTTTTCTTGTTATCGCCTTGTCGGCATTATGAATTATTTTTGTTGCCTTGTTGGCACAATGATTGAATCGATTGTCATGCTTTGTTCATATAATTTTTTTTGTTTTTATCGCCTTGTCGGCATGATGAATTATTTTTGCCTTGTCGGCACAATGATTGAATCGATTGTCTTGTCGGCATCATATATTAATTTTTATATTATTGCCTTGCTGGCATCATGAATTATTTTGTGGTTATTGCCTTGCCGGCATCATGAATTATGTTTGTTGCCTTGTCGGCACAATGATTGAATCGATTGCCTTGCCGGCATCATGAATTATTTTTGTTGTTCTTGCCTTTATTTTTGTTGTTATTGCCTTGCCTGTATCATGAAATATTTATGTTGTTATTGCCTTACCGGCATCATGAATAATTTTTCCATTGCCTTGCTGACTTACGAAATTATATACATAAATGTCAAAATTACATTTCCCGACTGTTCACTTCATCAGAGAACTCGTTCAGTATTGAACTGTCATTCCCAACAGTTTGCCTCAGTACTTCTAAGTGAACTGTCGTTCTCGACAGTTCGCCTCAGTAATTCTCATTGAACTGCTGGGATCGACAGTTCACCTCAGTGATTCTCGACAGATCGAAAACTATCGACACATGAACTGTCGAGACCTGGCAGTTGAGCTCAGTTTCTCTCGACACTTGACAGTTGCACATGTGGAAAGTTGATTTATGCTAACAACATATAGTTGATATCCATTAGATTGAGTCTATTTATTGTGTACCACAATTCTGTCATTTGTTTTTGTGCATTTATAGTATATTGTTTATGTGTTATGAATTCCGTACTACGTAATATATTCGTTTTATTTTTTTGTCGTGTCGCTTGCGCTCATTATCTATGAAAACACTGACCATTATCTTTATTTCTTATGCACTACAGGGAGTATGGATTTCAATTATCTGGTTCCCGAAGACGCACGGTTGTCTGCAAGGATTTCCCAACGCAGCAACCTAAAGTACATGGGGAAGGTAATGGCCATTTTCGATGAGCGCCAACGAAACGATTTTCGTGCGTCTTCCCTCGGCTTCCTGACTGACGTAGCGGACATCCAATTGTCCGCTCAACTCCTACAACAATTTGTGTTCAGAAGCATTGAAACGGACAAGAAGCATGAGCTTTGGTTCAACGTTCAAGGTCACCTGTGTCGGTTTGGATTACAAGAGTATGTGTTGGTCACGGGGCTACGTTGTGGTGTCCCTCCGGATGATGATGGGTTCCATCGAGTCCTGGAAAAAACCAGATTGAAGGACAAGTATTTCAAGTCTTTCGACAAGATTTCTTGTGCACAGCTTGAAAACACATGTGCTCGTTCAATAACTCCACGAGCTGACAAATACAAGCTTGGTCTTGCTCTAATAGTGGAAGGTATTTTCAAAGCCCCAGATAATAATGTTGGGATATATGTGGAGACACTTTCACTCATAGACGACCTCGACATATTTTTCGCATACCCTTGGGGTAGAGTGGGGTACAATCGTCTCATTAAGGGATTTCAAGGCAGTTGGGCTAGGAAATTTCGGGATGCAAAGAGGAGGCAAGAGAAGGAAATCAGTTACACAGTTCACGGCTTTCCCATAGCCATGCAGGTACGAAGCGATTGTTTAATTGTTTGTTCTAGCATCATTTAATGAAGTATATATTGTATTTTTCAATAACAATTATTGCGATCGTTCTGGGACAGATATGGGCATACGAGGCGATTCCAGAAATTGGTACCCACTTCGGTCAGCGTATTGGTGAACGCTTCCCAGGCTTCTCAGCTAGACGGCCACTAAATAATTGCAGATGCACATGTACGATGCTTTCTTCAAGAGAGTGCGGGTAACATTCCGCTCAACTCCAAGTTTGTGAAATTGTTTGTAATTATATTCACAACTTATTATATTCTGTCAAAATTAACGATATTTATGTTCTTGGGTAGTTGCATGTATATGCCACACTTCGTCCGACCGATCTAGAGCGCAACCAAAACTACATCTCCACTCTTGTGCCTTTCGATGATGATCCCGTGTATGCTCTGGACAACATTGCAACAACCGTCGTCGATGCGCAGTTTGAATCTGACGCCGAACTTAGTGGAGAAGATGGACATGCCGAAAGAGAATCAGACGAGGAGGCTGCTCCAGGGTCGGATGATGTGAGTGCCGTTGCAGGGGGTCTTGAGGGGACCTTTGCCACAGACAAATACGAGTCTAGTTCTAACGACACCGGATATGGCAATACTGGCGCACGAAGCGACCGTGGCAACGCCGAGCGGCCAGACGTGCATAACCAAGGAGGGATGATGGGTGCAAAATCTGATGGTATAGATGGTCCCCAACAAGAATACGTTGGGGTTAGCGCACCTTCCACATCCAAAAATCGAGGTGTACAATCTGGAGGTGGGTTGAGTAGATCTGACGTCGAGGACATTTTGTTCGAGCAAAGAGTCCTAATTGAAATGCGACTCCGAACTGTAAAACTCGAAATGTTTGAGCATGTCACACGTGAATGTACAAGACTCCACGATTTTATGGAGACATTAGTACGACCACACCGTTTCCACCCCACCGACAGTTCCGCAAGACGTGCATCCCGATACTGTACCGTCATCATTTTCACCTCAAGGTACATGTAGAACTTGTGTAAACAGTAAAATACGATGGCTTTAAACTGTCCATTATAGGTTTTTGTAAATCTAAAACTGGGTTGTATCTTTGTCTCGCAGTACCTGGAGGAGACATGGGGACCGAACTGCATGGCATATGGAATGAGGACGCTCCTTCAACTTCTGGAGCGCTGGATATGGGAGATATGGTTCCAAGTACTTCCAATTGTCATAATGTAAATGTGCGCGGTGATATAAACTGGCTGACGATCCTTTTCTGTAGGTGGTCCGATCGAACATGACGATGATCTCGAACTTCCCGATGCAGGTGACGATGATCTCGAACTTCCCATATAAAATGTCATGTTGCTTTACATTCAAATCATACATTAAATGCTCCTAAAAAGGTGGTATTAAGGATAATTTGGACATTTTGCACTAAAAAAGTGACATTTTTACTCACAAAAAGTGAAAGTGACAATTTTTTTTTGGATTTTCAAATTTAGTGACATTTATGAAAATTCCCCTAGAAAATATTGGAAGGGAAAAATAAGAAGTTTCTATAACTTAAGAATTCACGGATTTTTGGCAGAGGCAGATGTGGGGGGGAGCCCAATGTAGCCTTGGTCCATATACTATTTTGATTTGTAACTTTTTTTCTTAAGAGGAAATTACACCAACACCTAGAATTAGATTTCCAATTTCAAAAATTCAATCACAAGTTTAATATTTCAAAAATCAGGTTTTAATTTATAATTTAAAAATATTTTTTAATTTTAATTTTTATGTCTATATACAATAAAATCATTTAAATCCAGCAAAACCTTAAAATCATTTGAACCGTTCTTCTTCTCCACTCTCACCTTCAGTCTCTCAATGCCGCCACCACCACCCCGGCAGCCACCACCACCCTGGCAGTCACCGCGTCTTCCCTCTATCTCGTCTTCTCTCTTTCACCAGCCCCGGCAGCCGCCGCTTATCCCCTCCTCTCCACTCTCATCTCTTCTATACGAGGATCGTGAGTGATGCTGTCGGTGACAATCGCCATAAAATCGCGTTAAGTCCAGATCTCCGCACTTTCTTTCTGTTTTCTTGCTCCGCCGGTGACGTCGTCGTTTTCCATTTCATTTTATTCTCTTCGCCTTTATAGTACCCATCGCCCCAACCCAGTAGCGACGACCCCTCATAGTCAGCCATCGACGAAATGGCAAGGTACGACCCAAATTTGTAGCATTCTCAGCAGCGCGGCTCGACCCCAAACCCTTTCTCTCTCGCCGCCTTCGACCCCACGGCAATTTGAGGTATTCATCCAATGGCGGCGGTTTAGGGTTTGGTTGTTTCTTGCCTGTTTGACTTCTGGAGGTATGGTGGTGGATTTTTTAGATGGGTTTAAAGGTGGCGACGGTGACTGTGGTTTGATTGTGGATTTTGTTGGATCTAGTATGGCGATGGTGGTCATTTTGTTTGTGGCTGCCGTGGTGCTCTTGCATGGTAGTACGATGCCGCTGCGTAGCTGGTTTTATCTTGACACTGTGGATCTGGTAGTTGCAGACGTGGTTCCGTGTTTGGGTGGTGTTGGCGGTGGTTGTGTGTTTTGTGATGTTTGGCGATGTGTGTAGGGACGGTGGTTTTGGGGGTGGTGATAGTGGTGTTGGAGAGGGAATGATGTTGGTTTTGAGATTTTGATGGTGCCACTGGTGGAAGCGGTAGCGAAGTGGTGGTCACAAATGATTTTGGTGGTGGTCATGGTTGGTTGGTTGTTTGTGGCCACTAATTTGGTTGGTCGGCGATCAATAAACGATATATGACCAATGAATTAGATAAAATGTGACAATTACAAGATGTGTGACCTAATAATTATTAATTGTGACTAATAATTTGATAAATTGTGACCTAAATATAATTTATATTCAATTAAAGTGATGTTTGTGACCATAATTAAGTATTGTGACTTATAAATTTTGTGAACTGTGACCGATGAACAAATTGTGACTTTTAAATTTTTAAGTTGTGACCGATAAATAAATTGTGACTTATGAAAATTTTGAATTGTGACCTAAAAAAAATCTGTAACCAACTAATTTGGAAATCTGTGACTGTGTGACCTATAAATTTTGATCTGTGACCAACTAATTTTGAAATCTGTGACTAACGAATTAATTGTGATCTACAAAACTTTTGAGCTGTGATCGGAAGTTGTAAATATGTGATCGGAATAGTCGCCGGAATCGGAGCAGTCTTCGAAACGATCACCGGAGAAGAGTGGTTGTCGGAATGATCGTCGGAATAGTCCCTGGTAGGGTATGTGGGGTGGGTTATTATATTATAATTAAATATTTAATAATAAATTGATTTAATAATTTATTATTTCATTAAAAAAAACCTGATTTTTGAATTTTCAAACTATAAACCCGATTTTTGAATTGGTGTAAAGTAAATACATTATTTATGAATTTTTCCCTTTTCTTAAAGAGTTATATTTTGGCCCAAATTTAGAATTAACCAGTGTTCTAAAATGCGTAATACGTTGCGATGCGTCGAGGTCAAGAATCAAGAATTAAGAATTACAAGTTTAGGCGTGTCAATGCGAAAAATAAGCGGCATAATGCGTTTCGTATTTTTAAGGCATTAAATATATTTTTATTAAAAAAATAGATTTTTTACAAAAAAAAATTGGGTGGCATAATGCGCACATTAGGGGCGCCTAGGCGCGCGCATTGCGCCGCCTTTTAGATGGAAAACGTATTTTCCCGCGCATTCCCGAATTCGATGCGTTTTGGCCGCGCGTCCCGCCTAGGCGGCGCATTTGCGCGAATTTTAGAACACTGGAATTAACCCACTATTCACTTTCTCTAATATTTGCGAACTTCCAGCCTAATTTCTTAATTCGACCAAATTTTAGAATTAGCCGACTCCCAAATCTCTTGCTCAAAATAATAGAACTTCTTTCAAAAATTAACGTAGCAGGTGAAAAGCAAAGAACAATCTTATTTTTGCTGCAGTAGTCCAAAGAAATAAAACTCCAATGAGAGGATAGAATTGGGTTAATTGATGTTTTAAACTATCCACATCAAAAGCATATTACTGCTAGTAGTTTTATGAGTAAGAAAATTATCTAGTGAAAATAACTACACGTAGAAACTATGGCAAGGGACAAAAAAAAAAAACTATGAAAATCTTAAAAGTAGTTAAAATTTAATTTTATGTATGTTTCATTTGTTAATTAATTATATTTATAAATTAAAAAATACTTATTGACTATGAAATATATATTATTATCAAAATAAGTAACTTGCTCTATATTTAATTTTACAGTAGAAATATTATTTCTTAAAGAAAATTTATATATAAATTAATATTATTAAAATTATATTATTGAAGTGAATTAAACATTAAAGTGAAAATAAATCCAATTTCTTTGAACTCTCGATATTCTTGATCAATTTTTTCCACTTCATGTGGAATTAAAATGTGTTGATACAGAAGATTAATGCCCATATTAGATAGTATTTCCAAAACGATGTTTTTTGACTAAAAATCTTTAATAGCTAGAATGACTAGTTCTTTTTAGGCCTTGAATCTCATGGTAGTGCAGATAGGTTTTTCTTAATTTTTTTTATTGGTGGGTATACATCATTTGTTCGTGTCTATCATGCTTTCACACATTTTATTTCTAGGGAGGTGTCGGTTTTTTGTTTGACAAGAAAAGCTACGAAGATCTAGTAAAACATTTTAATGACTGATACATTTATATTTATTTGAGTATTTGGCTCACTTGTCTCGAGTGTCATGAATTTAATCTTTTAAACTATATTTGGTGTGGCATGAAGTATCTCTCGTGGTGTGAGGTCATTGAACTTTTTTAAATTTCAGCCCATCTCGACGTCTTTTTCTAGCATTGTCTCTGCCCATTAGCCTATGATAGAGTTATCTAGGAAAAAACCTAGGCTATCAAGATGAGGCCACGTGTCACTTAATCGAAAGAAATCTACTTAAAAAACTCACTCATTATGCCATTTGAAGGTAATATAACTTTAGACTCTCAAAGTTATAAGTTCACTCCATACCCTTTCGGATCCGCCCTCTTTATACTTAGTGGATTACGTCTCCAGCACGGTGCACACCTCTCCACTCATACATTAGCTGACTTGATCATTAGAGTGTATATAGCGGACCTCTGTCCCACTTCGGGGAGACCAAGTGTGATTTACTCAGTGTTCTAAAATGCGTAATGCGTTGCGAAACGTCGAGGCCGAGAATCAAGAATCACAAGTTTAGGCGTATCAATGCGAAGAATAAGCGTCATAATGCGTTTCGTATTTTTAAGGTATTAAATATATTTTTATATAAAAAAAATAGATTTTTTAATATATAAAAAAAACAGATTTAAAAAAAAAAATGGGGGATTAGACGGACTAATGCCCGCCTAATGCTCGCCTAGGCGCGACTAGGCGCTCATTAGTCGCGCCCGCCTTTTAGTTGGAAAACACATTTTTCCCGCATTTCCCGAATTCGACGTGTTTTGATCGCGCGTCGCGCCTAAGCGACGCGCTTTCCCGTTTTTTAGAACAATGGTTCAAAGTGTACAAGACTAAAGGCTTACGTAGACGCGAGAAGACCCAAGATCTGTTATCCACGTCACTTGTTCAAAAATCAAGATCAATAGATGCCATTTTAAGTTGGCACCTTAAAAAACTTAATAGTATATGCCATTTCAAGTTAGTTTTATATGTAATTAATTTATATAATTACAATAAATTAATCGTATATTAATAGTTGGTAATAATTGTGGTCGTTCCAAGTTAGTGATATGCGTAGATTTCCAAAAAGTTAATTTTATATGTCATGTTTTTACTTTTTCACATTTTTTTTCCCTTTTTAATGGAACTATGCTGTTTCAAGTTAATTGTACGTTTCACGAAAAAAATAAGTTAATTGTATAAGTAATAAAATTTTATATATTAATATTAAACAACTTAATAGTGTCATTTCAATTTAATTGTATATGAAGTATTATTATTGTTATTTCTTTTATTGTATATGTATATGATGATGTTTTTATTAATTGTTTAATGTTTCAAGTTAATCATGCTTAAAATAAAAAAATGGTAAAATAGATTGAATGTTAAACGAAAAATCGAAAGTTTCCCACTTATCATCCCTGATCCGTCTTACTCTCAAAAAGAATTTAATCTTTGATCTATGGTACACCATGGACCCTTATGGAAATTTAAATAAACAAATACTGCCAATAAAATGTATCTTGAAATTATATTGTCTAAGTTTTAATTATATATCAACCACCGCCTACTTGAGCATGTGGTATGTTGGTTAATCCTTCGCCTTGCAGGGCCGACTCCCATACTAAGAGCTTGTTTGGTACAGCTCAAAATTCAATTAAAATTGAAAATATAATCGTTATTGGGTCCCACTCGTCTAATAAAAGTCAACAATAACGACTAATTTTTCAATTTTAATCCGATTTTAATCTATACCGAACACACCCTAAATTGAATTAACCTACTTGTAACGAAGTTTGTTTGCAAACTAAGTGTTGACAAGATTCAGGTCATTGATTTTAAAAATTATTTTTAAATGATTGACCTAAATGTTGTCAACGTATAATTTATAAATCAAGTTTGTCAAGTTAGTTTGTACGCGGCATAACTCTACTAAACCACCCCCATTATATGGTCATTTTGTGAAATATCAAGAGGGGCCCACATTTTGATGGGACCAATTGAAGAAACGTAGGGTTCTGAATTTGGGGTTGAATTATTGAAGAATTTGGAATTCCTGTCAAATATCTACTAAATAATTCACACGTGAAAAGGTTGCATAAAGGCGATAGTGATTAGAAAAAAGCTTCACGAAAACTATGTAGAAAGTTACAAATTGACAAAAAGTTGTTACTTTCACTTTTTACACTTTGGCATTTGCACGAAGTGGGAAATGAGAAGTAATAATGGTAAAATAATAGTTTTCTTCCTAGCTTTAATTATTAATTGAATGAAAACACTTTTCTATAATTATTTATAATATATTAAATATCGCATCAAGAGAGAATCAATTTTTTGGATGATTTTAACCCTATTATAATTCAATTATTTCAATAGCATCTTACTTTTCGTTTTCAATATGTATTTAATTTATTTAACAATTTAGTTACTATCAATGTACATACACATTTGACAAATTCATTTCACCCGTTTGCTTTCATTAATGTATGAATTATCTATTATTAATTCTAAATTAATTAACATTCACATTTATTTAATTAATATTCATATTCATTTATGCATTTCAGTATTACTAATTCTAATTATAAGTTAATTAGAATTTCACATTCAAGAATGTATTTCATTATTCACGTAATCACGTCCATATATATATATATATTAATTAACATCTAGTTTTACTTAATTGAAAATTAAATAAACGCTTAACATTCACGTATAATCAAATATTATTTTTATAGCACTTATAAAGTATTTTATAATAACGTGCACGTTGACTATATCATTTAAAAACGGTTCATTCTATGAGAAAAAGATCGTGTAATTATCTAAGAATAATTCAGTGTACAAAAGGTTATTTGATTTAATTGTCTATATATGTGCGTGTTATTTATATGCAAGTATTGTACGCATGAGATAGGAAGAGAGAAAATTGGAGAACGACTAGAGAGATATAGAGTAATTCGACTCTCGTAAATCCGTGGACAACTTGCAACTCATTATAGTCGATGTATGCCACTATTTGCACGGGCTTGAGTACTGGACCTCACGAGTCTAATATCATAAAGATGTGTTGGTGACATAATTATGGAAGTGGAAAAGCGTAAGTGAAGCACTCGTGCAAAAGTAGTTAAAATAAGGGGAAGAATTTAGAAATGTTATTGTCCGTCGCACGAGGACGAAAAAGCTAGCACGAAAACCCATCCTTCTACCCACGTGCACTCCTTGGACAAAAAATAAAATAAAATAAAATGATAATAAAGATAAAAAGTATTATTTCATGTCGAATATGCCCCTCATAATTACTAAATTTAACGTGGGGACACCCTCGGATTGCCACAACATTTTGTTGCATTTTATCTCCAACTGTAACACACTAGATTTATTTCTATACACCTAACATATGCCCCCCCTTTCGATCATAAAGTATGAACTCATTTTGTTCTGTTGGCCCGCGGTTCAACCTTTTCGTATGATTCAACTCGTATTGTGTTGTACAGAGATCTGTTCACGATAGTTATTAAGATATATTTTCATCAAACAAGTTTGTCAAAATTGATTAAATTTTATTTTTGATCAAACAATTTCATAAGTGATAAACGTCCTTCGACCTGGGGTCAATTTTGTCATTGAAGGTCAGAACCGAAGTAACAAATATTGGATAGCACCTTAAGTAAAATCCACTTAGATCTCGAGGTCAATAATGTCATTTCGAGATCCACGTGTTAATCCCAACATTATCCATCACGTTAAACTCAAACAAATCCCTCATTAGAGCATCTCCAACAGACTCTTTAAACATGAGATGCTCTCTATTTTAAAGAGTCAACATGTAAAATCATGCTCCAATAGACTCTTTAAATTAAGATTTTAATTTAGAGAGTGGGTTTGGCTCTCCAAATTTGGAGAGTCAAACTCACTCTCTATAATTAAATGCATTCAAAAAGTTTCAATTTTCAATGTAGAAAAGTAATAAAATAATCTATAGAAAAACTAGTTAAAATAAAAGATAAAGAAAAATAATAAATATTTTTTGGGAATAGTAAATTTAAGTGTTAAATATAAAGAGTTTGTTGGAGTACATCAAAATTTTAACTCTTTAAATTTATAGATGCTCTCCAAATGATAGAATATGCTCTTTAAAAATAGAGAGTCTCTTGGAGATGCTCTACATAATGTAATTATTTCACAAATCTGAAATCTCTGTTTTTCCACTTTTATTTGTCATTTACTTGACCCCACCATCCAACATAATTACAAAATATCAGCTAGACATAGGAATTATCTCAAGAAAGAGAAAATAAAAGGGGACAATATGAAATTACATTATATGCATTTTCAATGTTTAAATAGTAATGCAAAACATGCGAAAGAAATGAGTCATGCTCTGTGTACAGAAATATGATGTCATAATACACTCGACATTTTTTAATTTAATCGTGACAAAAAAAAAAGTAGACCAACCAGATGCTGATGAAATTCTCGCATCTATGCTTCTGTACAAGTATAGAAATCGTAAAGAAATATACGGAGCACGATTTTATATTCGATATGTCATGCGAGGTGGTGATTTATTTTAAAATATTATTGTTGAACTCGTACTTTCATTTGAGTATTAAACCGATCAAATTGTTTGAACATTTTTATCGAACTTTGATACTTATATTGAGTTTTAAAATTTTATCATCGTTTAGAGGACATGTTCATGTCCTTTGATTATTATTTCATATTCGATTGAATTACAAGCATTCCAAATACATATACTTCAACCCATGTGTCTCAATAGAACATGTGTTAAAACGGGTAGTTTAAATGCATACTAAATTTTTCGCTTGTCTTCGTGTCCATAGAAACCTCATGGCATGCAATCGAAAAGAATCCCACTAGATAGCACTCTTTTCTTTATTTTTAGAGTATCGTTGATGAACAAAAATAGCGAAGTTACATATTGAGGTAGTGAAAGCTTGCAAAATGGACAACGAGTAACAACTTCTCAGGCCCCTAACCTTATAAAATCAATTATGCTACATGTACAACTCGTTTGACAATGTATGAATTAGCTGGAATCCTAACCATTGATTCGAAAAGGGAAAATACTTCTTGTACATTACTATTTACATAATGTTTTACGTAATGATGAAGTGTCAAAATGTAAGTGGAAAGTTATTTGATTAATAAGATTTTAATCCATTTAAATCTGACTAAATTATTTTTGGTAAATCATTATGTTAGTTGTCATGTGCACGTAGCACAACCGTTTGAAAAACAATTTTTTAAATCAATGATCAGGATCTTTACACTTCAAATATTGTCAAAGTAGTTGTATAAAGTCATTGTACGACTAGGTTAATTCTTACTAAAGTAATAATGTGTCTTTTTTATTAAGCACATGTTTGGTGAGGATTAAAATAAGATTTTTCGTTAATTCTGATAAAATTGATGAAATATATGATTGAAAAGTTGTGAATCTCATAAAACATACGATTAAAATTAATTGTTCATTTTGACTTAAATTAAAATTAAAATTTTAATTTATACCAAACAATGACCGAATAAAATAAGATAAGAAGAGTGCTACTCTGCTATACTAGTTGTAAGTCGTCAGCGTCTAACTACTAATCTAATGTGCAAGTGAAATTAAATTATATTACATTAAATTTTTCTCTCTCTTCATTACAACCACACATTCATCAAATAAAATAATATTACACACAAATCTAAAACTTTTCATTACTTTTCTATCACACATTCTCCCATCAATCACTATTCCAAAAATTTTCAACTATAAAAAATCCCAAATAATGGGGGCCAACCAGGGGCTAAATGTGTAAGTGAAAAACGGTTATTTTATTTGGAAAGTGTTTGAAATAAAAGAAAATAAAAATACAATGTATATGGTGGATGGGAATATAAAATAAAAGACAAGGGGCACCAAATAAATTAAATAATTTTGCGGGTTCAATTATAAAGGCACCGTTTCTTGGTTTGTTTGTGTTTGTGTCCCTCCCTCTCCAATACTATGACATGTGATCTTTCGTAGCTTTCTTGATTGACTTCCGACGAAAGCTACAGCTAGAAATTCATCAATCTACACGTCAACCCGCCGGAATTTGACGTCAATTCGCTGGAGAGAAAGGAATTACCATGAGTAGTGTTCATAATAGCGTGGAGACTGTAAATGCTGCGGCAACTGCCATAGTTACTGCTGAATCCAGAGTTCGACCGTCTATGGTACAGGTATATATAGAGTTATTGTTGTATGTGTTTTTATGTGTAGAGGTTTTAATGTTTATTTTTCTTATTGCCAGTTTTTGGACGTGGAAATGTTGCTTGATGTTATCTTTCTCGATTTGTATCTGTCTTAGTTTTACTTGATTTGTTGAATGTTAAGATTGAAACTGAAATTGATGTAGTTTTGCTTGTTGATTTTGTTGTTCTGGTGGTTGAATTAGAAGCTCTTGTTTTTATTTTTTTCAAAGTAAGAGGGGAAAAAATAAAGATTGAAGCTCTGATTTTTCAATATGAGAATTTAGGTAAAATCTAGAAGATATTATAAAAATTAAAAAACAATACTTTTTTTGTAAACTAAATTCAAAAATTTGAAGCTAAATTTGACCTTGAATTGAGATTTAAAGGAATGGATTTTTAAATTGTGACGATTTCCTCATATACATAAATAAGCTTGGACAGAAGAAATTGGTTTTTACATAGTTGGAGAAAATATTGTTTGAGTTAACAGTATTGTAGAATTTTCTTGTACATAGAGAGATTGGGTCAGTGAGATATTCATTCATCATCAAGATACTCATCAAAGCTCATTTTTTTTCCTTTCAATTCCTGCTTTGACTGAGAATAAGCTATCGTATCTGATATTGGTATGAGCTCTTGGTGCCATGGACACCACAAACAGAAAATCATTTTCTGGTTATGTGGACTTTTGTTCAATATGCATTTACATTAAATTTCTGCACCTGGTTTGGAAGGCTCTACCGAATAACATAGTCAATAGCTTTTGGTTGGTCAACTTTGGCTTGGACGTGCCAATCCTTGCTTTTTGCTTCTTATAGACGAGAGAAGCAGCAAAGGCTTTTGACATCAAACTCCAAGGTCAAAGGATGTTGGCATGAGAAACCTTACTCAAATTATAGTGCTATTATGAAAAATGAACAATTCAAAAAAGGACAAGAAGTAACCAAACTTGACATAAACGTAACCATGATAGTGCTAACGTAAGAAAATGAAGACTGCAAGAAAGGAAAATACAATTCAGTCAGTTAAGCTGTTGGGATCGGGATATAATTATCAACAACCAGATCTCTGCTGATTACCTGATGGTGGATTGCCTACTAACATGAAGTAAACATTCAGGTGGAGGACTTTGGACAGACCGGTCCAGTGAAACTGTTTAGGTGCAATTTCTAGCTATTCATGTTATTTAATTCTTTGTCTAATTTGGTTTAGTGCTTCTTGAAACTAGCTTCAAGAGCACGTGGGGAATACTATATGTCTTGGTGTGACAAAGGAGGGCAGTAAACTCATCCATTATCATTAATCGGGAAGATTGAAGTAATATGTGGACTTCCACATGTTAGTCAGTGGGAATGAAGTTATGCAAAAAGTTCGCTTTAACGCAGGAATTCAGTCTTTGTCTTCTTAAATGTATTTGCTTGACATATTATGGAAATACTGCAACTTAATTGATTCAGTTTGAGGAAAACAAATTGGGACTGTCCTGCTTAATTAACTGTCTTTGCAAAACTGGAATGACAAGAAACTCATCTTTCTAATTAGTATTAATATAAGATGTATCAAGTTTTTACCCTTTTTCGGTTTTGTTTATCAATCTAGTGGAGTTGATTACTTTAATTGCTTACTTTACTCCATTGTTTTATTCAGTTGCATCGTACTGATATGCTATTTGACCAAATGGACTGCAAATAAATCTGTTTGCATATGGAAGTAATCTAGTTGAGCTGAAAATAGAAAGGTGCAACATGATTAAGTAACACAATATTTAGTTTGCTTCCCGTGATTCAACTTTTTAAAGCAAATTGATTTGTCCATACCTTTGTGTGCTTGTCTGCTATCTGTTTACATCATGAATATGATTGTTGGCCTCTTTTTGGCACGGGGTTAAACAACAAACAAAACAAAAATACCACCTCCGAGTTTTCTTTGATCGGATCTTACAGAAATCACTAATTTGACCTAATACATGACATTTATTGTGTTTATTTTGCTTCAGAAGAAAAGATGGGGAAACTGCTGGAATCTTTATGGGTGCTTTGGTTCACACAAACCCAAGAAACGGATTGGTCATGCTGTCCTTGTTCCTGAACCGAGTCAACCTGGGGTTGAAGCTCCTGTTGCTGAAAATCCAAACTATTCTGCCACCATAGTATTGCCCTTCATAGCCCCTCCCTCTTCTCCTGCATCTTTTCTCCAATCAGATCCTCCGTCCATCACCCAATCACCAGCAGGTTTACTTTCCCTGACATCCCTTTCTGTTAATTTATACTCTCCGGGTGGGACGGCACCGATTTTTGCAGTTGGCCCCTATGCTTATGAGACTCAATTAGTTTCACCACCAGTGTTTTCTGCCTTCACTACTGAGCCATCAACTGCTTGTTTTACACCCCCTCCTGAATCAGTGCAAATGACAACACCTTCTTCACCAGAAGTGCCATTTGCTCAGCTTTTGACATCATCACTAGCACGTAATCGCAGAAACAGTGGAACCAATATGAAATTCTCATTATCCCAGTTTGATTTTCAGCCTTATCAATACCCAGGGAGCCCTGGAGGTCGTCTCAAATCACCAGGTTCAGCAATTTCTACATCAGGAACCTCTTCACCCTTTCCCGATAAGCTCCCTATAGTTGAATTCTGCAAGGGAGAAGCTCCCAAATTTCTTGGCTGTGAACACTTTGCCAATCTTAAGTGGGGTTCAAGAGTCGGTTCTGGATCATTGACTCCAACAGGTTGGGGTTCAAGGCTAGGCTCTGGAACATTGACACCTAATGGTGGGCTTTCTAGGTTAGGTTCTGGAACAGTAACACCTAATGGTGGAGAACACCCATCTCAAGATAGTTATCTTCTAGAAGGCCAAATTTCTGAAGTGACATCCCTTGCCAACTCAAATAACGAATTGAAAGATGGGGAAGTTCTAGTTGATTATAGAGTCTCATTTGAGCTTATTGGTGAAGATATTCCGACTTGTGTGATAAGGGAGACGGTTCCATCACACAAAACTGCATTGCAAACTGTACCGGAGACAGCAACAAATGGTACAAATCAGAGTGATTTGATAAAGAACACTGATTGTTGTAGCGAATATTCTGATGGGGAAACTGTCAGTGAAGTTCCCGACATGGCTCGGAGGCATCGTACAATTTCACTGGGTTCTAGCAAGGATTTCAATTTCAACAATGCAAAGGAAAAAGTCTTAGACAAGTCCGCCATTGACTGTGAGTGGTGGACTAATGACAAAGTTTCGAAGAAGGAATTAAGTCCTCGGAAAGTCTGGACTTTCTTCTCAATGCTGCAGCCCGGGGTCAGCTAATGTCGAAACACGTGCATATCTCCAATATAGATTCGAAGTTAAGTTTTACAAACTTAGGACTCGTGAAGGTTTCAACCTGAGAATGCAGTTATGGAGGTAGAGTTTTTGCAAGCCCCGTGAAAGTTATGTACAAATGCGTTCAACAGCTTAGTTGTTCGAGTAAGATCATTTCCAGAGTATTGTTTAAGGTTTTCTTCTTTCTATTCTTTATTTTATATGTATACAGTAATCGAACAACTTTTTCTTCCTCTGAATCAACTGTGGACTGAAACAAGCATTCATGAAAGTGAATTCGTCAATAAAACCCAGTGCATGCCTTGTATTATGGTAGAAAATGGAAGTAGTTTACTCTTACTTCTAACATTGTATTCAAGAATCTGCTGATATCTTTGCTTATCTTTTTATTTCCTTGTGTATTTTCTTAAACTGTATACGAAATTATTGGGTTTGCGATATGACGAAAATAAGTCTCATTTAGTATGTTGAAGCATAGGGGCATTAGGTGGGCTGAGCCGAACCGCTCGACTCATCCAGTATCGAGCTAGGCTAGGTCCTCCTAGCAAGCGAGCTGGTGCTTGCAAATGGGGCGAGAGGAGCATGATTTGGGATTGTCATTAACTCCAACTACCGGTAGTCCACGAATTATACAGACTAGATTTAACTAACAGTCAATTCTATTTCCACTATGTTCTTAACAATCAATCTTTGTTTCAACGGAGTCTTTTAATAGCTTGTTTTAGTCATTTTTCATACTACTTAAAAAAGCGAGCCAACGGTTCAAGCATAAGATACTATCATTAAAGTCCGGACAATTAGACGCCCACCTTGTAATTGCAATGACCCAATTGCAAGAGCAAAACTGTACCGTGTTATATCTAAGTGGAGTATGCATGAACTAGTCAGATTTTTCTTTTACTTTTTTATCTTAACGCAGTTGGGCCATCCTCAACTTACTGCGATAGTCTCCTTACATAAAAGATCGGTTCCGAGTCTTCGAACATAAAAGTAGTGTGTCACAAATGTGGGAAACATATTTTGTGAGATTGGTCCACCAACAGGCTCTCATTTATCCTCCCATCGTGCTGCTGCAATCAGTTGAGTAGGTCACGTTTTAAGCAAATACCTCATCTATAGGAGATTCATGTCCCAGTGATGGGCCGGGCCAATATGGCAGGGCATCATAGGACTTATACATGACAGCAATTGGCTAACAACTGAATATAGGACTGAAAAGATTGTTTCCACTTAAAACTCTCCAACAGGGAAGACGCTTGTGTTCTTAGTTATTACAAGCTTCGATTGAAGATATTTTATAAAAATTATTAATTTATATTTGTAAGTTCAATATTTTACTTCAAAATCACGCCAGGCACAAGAATTAGAAAATTAAGGTCTATGTTAAAATCTAACATTATAATTCTTTTAAGTATAATAATTGAAGCCCATAACTTAAGTTAATTTTAAGACAAAGTCTGTAATTAATTTTAAGACAAAGTTAATTCATGTCCCAGATGTGAAATGCTGAGAACTTGAGGTCAGTTTTTAGTTAATCTAATTTGATTAACGACAGTGAAGTTAATAATTCTTTTTTTTGTTTAGTATAATTAGGTCTGAAAGCCGTAATTTTAAGCCGTTGAGATCAAATTCATTCATTTAGTTCATTAGAGAGAGATCGGGAGTATCAGTTGATTAATTCTGTTATATACTAATGGAAAAAATATATATAATAGAAGTATCTTTCAGCAATGTCTCTATGTGGGAAAGATTCCTCTCTCTTTAATTATATATATTACAAACGGGTTAATCCATTTGTACATAATGATTTGTACATAATGGATTATCCCATCTCACATAATGCGCGGGGCCCGCATGTATTTAAAAGTTTCGACAATGTTGTCCCTGCACTCATTGTGAGTAGTAGGTAAAAGATTCGATAAAAAAATTCGGTGCATGTAACATGATCCATTACAAACAAGGTCAATATGGAGGTTACATTTTTATTATTCAGAAAGCTCAAGTTTTACATTGGTCAATAAGAGTAACGGTAAAATCCCAGAACTTTTTTGCTAATTCAAGATCATTAGCTTGTGAGCTAACTTCTGCCAGGTTACAGTTCGCGTAGTATCTACCATTCATGCCTTTAACATCCGGATGCAGTGCCACATAGCACGTCGTTGCTGCCCCCTGAAATTGTACGCATTTAGGTCATAATTAAGTTTCTGAAAATGAAATCACAAATCTAGAGATTAAGAACATAAGCAGCAGAGTTTCAATTTCAAAATCTGATAATAAAAGAAATCAATGAATGTCCAAGATAAATGCACTACGACTCTTTTCAAGGGAATGAAAAGATAAACTTCAGTAAGATACAATTTCTTTCCTGCAATGATGATAAATACCTGCTGAACATTTTTCATCACATGCTTGCCAAGAGCATCAACAATGACTGCAGTGAAGACGAGTATTTGTTCAGATACACAAATGAAATAATTTCCACATTTAACTAAAACACTGAGCACTTAGATTGCAGAGTTTAAGAATAGATTGATAGAATTCTTCTTCAATAAGAGATATTTGAGGAAATTCTTTACGGAATAGTAAGCTCTTTCACGTTGATAAGCTAGAGTGCTAGAGACTTCTAAGGTTGCTTGTAGGATACTAGGGCTTAATCCAATGCAGAATAGGCAAACCACAAAGGCTTCTTCATTTTCGAATGACTCGGCTCTCAAATTGTATGTAACAATGTCATTGTATAGCATGGGAAACTGTCGAGAAGGTAAACATCATACAGAACACAACTTACGGAGTAATCTCATGGCCCTGCAGGGGAATTATTAAGCACACGTGGCATTGTTTTCAAGGAAAAGTCGTATAGTTCAGTCTTCACTCAACATTGGGCCTAAACCTCTGAGGTTGAAATTTTAAAGATTCGCAAGGCACCTTGGAAGAGTTAGAAGACATTACCACTGACAAAGCTGTGATGACGAAAAAGATTGGTGGCAATTGCCCCAGGATGAAGTGAGTTAGCTGTTATCTCCACCTTTTCTTCCTTCAAAAGAACTCGACCAGATAATTATACTTACAATTGCATCAAACTAAGGAATGCGCATGCAGGACAATGCTACTTGATGATGATTTTAATATACCAGTTTTCAAGACTTGAACATTTAGATAGTGTTCCGTTCATTAGCATGCAGCGCATTAGCTAGCATTATTAGATGATTTAGATGATAAGGCAACAGACTTTATAGATGACTTTCCTTCTACTATCTGTAAAGCCAAGTGCAACACTTAAAAAAGTAAAAGTCCCTTTCTTGAGCTCATTAGGGTTCAGAACAAGGGCTGATAGTTGAAAAAAGTGCAATTGAAAGGTCAATCCATCATAGTAAATCATGCAGATAAAATCTCTCTAAAATCATTATGTCCAGTGTCTGACTAATGTTATAAATAAGTTATATGTTTAAACTAGTCTCTAGATATTTGAAAAATAAGCCAAAGTACCTGCAAACGCCTGGCTAGTTCATTAGCATGCAGCACATTAGCTAACTTTGATTGTCCATATGCAGATAGACTGTTGTATCTGTGTATCATCACAAGCACCAAATAAAGTTTGTTGCAGAAATGCATTCAACCTATTAACGCCTGAGAAAAGGATTAAATGAGTCTGAAGAGCTTTGTGTTTTTATGGTTGGTGGTCAAAAAGATAACTCTTTTAATGCACCTTTATTAATAAATACCTAATTAATGCCAACTTGAAAATTTTAGGGAAGTAGTTTCTGTATCATTATGATGACAATAACCTGCTGGAGACGTGAAGAAACATGCTATGCTTTACAATCTGGCCCAATACATTCCACTCTTCCTGATTAAGGGTTTAACTTGCAAAAACACTCTTAAAATTGATTAATTAGTGGAAGGCACCAAACCTAAAAATTGACTTGATTGGCATAAACTGTGGACAAACCTCTCTATCAGTACAAAAGAAGCAATGTTGATTGTGACAAACTCGACAACTGACGAGAAGAAAATAGCTAAGAAGGAAACTATGTTACCCCGTTCGATCATTAATCTTACTGAAGCGGATTCCTTCAGGGTAAGAAAACTTGTGCCGCCGTGACGAAACATTAATGACCCTGCCCTCTTGACTAATTTTACACGCTGTTTTCTTCATAGTTTCAAGCAATAAATTAGTCAAAAGAAAATGTCCTGCAAGAAGAGATAGTGTAAGAACCATCATGGTATGAAATTGGAGGTTAATGGAACAAAACTAGGCCATTTATTACTACAATTAACAAGAGAAGCAAAAATTTCCACGTTACATGGAACAAATCTGGTCGAACTACTAAACAAGCTAGAGATTCCACTCATGCATCCAAAACTTTAGTTTCGGGTATTTATGAACTAAAGGATCAATAATTGAATCCAAAATCATCATTTAGGAGTTAAATCAGAACTCTTTATATATTTTTCTTTTTAATTTTTCACTTTATGTCGAACATCAATGTAATGCATCTTACCCACATGGTTTGTCGCAAACTGCAGCTCTATGTTGTCTTTGGAAAGCATGAAAGGCGTTGCCATAATTCCTGCATTGTTACTTGTGAACAGGGAATAAATTACTTATCAATGATTAGGTATATTTTAAACCATTCTAAGAGTTGTTGTCAATACAGTAAAACCTTAAATGTTCAGCAACTCAATACTGATGCTTATTAGCAAGGCCACACATATACAGAGAATATGCAATCTTTGGGAAATGAAATGACTAAAATTTAGCACAGTCACAAAATAAGACGGGGAAAAGGAAACAGTAGGATTATATAGTTCAGTGAGTATACATGTCTTTGTAATAGCATTGTTTAACGCAAGATTGTTAACCCTCATTAAGTTCATGATTGCAAATAAAAAAAAAAAAACTCCTCTAGATTCTAAGAATCAAGATCTCACAAATCAGAAGCATCATTTAGTTATAGCAGAACCTAAATATCTGGTTAAGAGGATGGGAGAAAAATGGCTTGTTTATGCCCCTACATACTGCCAATTTGATAAATATACAAGACCAAGAAAATCAGCATCCACACGCAGAAATAAATCTTAAAGTTTTATCCATGCTTTTCTTACACGAGTACATTTAGAGGAAGGCCCAAGGAATTGAACTCTGAAGCGAACTTCCTTACTGATGTGATTGAACTGAGATCCAACTCCATGGCATCAATTCTGGCTTTCGGAACTTCTTTAATAATTGTTTCTTTGACCTCATTACCGACAGAGAGGTTTCTGACGGCCATGATTACATGGACTCCACGTAATGCAAGAACCCTTGCAGTTTCCGCTCCAATACCACTTGAAGCTCCTGTAATGGTAGTAGACAGGAACGAAATGAAGATGCTCAGCAGGAGCAAAAAGCAGCTACTAATATATCTGGAAATTTTCTCCCTCTTCTTTCTTTATCATAATTCCATCCAAATACCAATTCAATGAAATAGATTAGGAATTTTCTTGCACCAAACATATTTTTAATCAGATTCCAGGGAAGGCTTCTAGCACTATAAGAAGAGAATTTCACAAATAAATTTTGTGGTCAATAGAGAGTTCTATTTCTGCGACTATCTATTGCACCGCATCCCAATGGAAAAATTCCATATCTAACAATGAAAATGTCTGTTGTTTTCTTACATTCCCGGCAAATATGGGTTGATCTTTTTCATTTTTTGTAAAATATCTATCATCATTTGCATTTTTAGTCTACAAGAACTGGTAAAAGGATTCAAAATTCCACATTAAAGTAATCTTGTTTGAAAGCTTTCGATGATTGCAAGATGGATTCATTTTTTCGTCAAAACCCGACAAGTACAGAATTTTCGTAAATAAGTATGGCTCTGCACGCTTGAAACTACTTAAATCTGTAAGTCTTAAACTGCTAAACGAATTTATTTATTCAAATTATATCTTGAACATCCAGATTATCGATTGAGCCTTCCGTAGACATTCAGACACGGATAACCAGCATAACCCACCTTCAACAAACACCCAAAAAGGCTATAACCATGAAATTAAGAAGCAAAACAATAATAATGAGAAGAAGAATTAAAGATAACAGTGTCTGTAGTATATCTTTTGAAGATAAGGGAGAAAGAAATAAAGAAACCTGTAACAATGGCAGTGAGACCAGACCCATCAATTTCTTGTGTGACTTCTTCAGCTGTAGAACTAGCTGAAAACCCAGACGGCCCTTTTCTGTTGAATAACCACATCTTTGATCTTTGTCTTCCTTTCAACTTCAATGCAAAAGTAATTTTGCAACTGTGTAGAGCTGTTTTGGCTCAAGGGCGTGTTTGTTTGGGATTTTTAGGGGGAGAATTGATTTTTGAATAATGATATAGGCCCTGATTCTCAAATCAATTCTCATTGTCAACCACACATTCTTTAATAAAATAATATTTTCCATCACATTAATAATTTTTTCTTCTTTTTCAACCACACGTTTCCCATCATATCACTATTGAAAATCAATTCTTCCCCCAAAAATTCCTACCAAACATGCTCATAATGGGAAATGTGTGGTTGAAAAAGAAGAAAAAATTATTAATGTGATGGAAAATATTATTTTATTAAAGAATGTGTGGTTGACAATGAGAATTGATTTACTGTAGAATTTGAGAATCCCAAACAAACAAACAAGCTCTTATAATATTTTCAAATAAATATATTTCAGTAAATACTAAAAATGATTAAATATTACTAAATTTACTAATTAATTTAAACATTGCTAAAAGTTCATCATTACAGTAATTAATTTCATCTTGTATTTTATTAAAGTTAATATTTTTAAAAATTCTAATAACTAAATTATTTGATAATTAACAAATTTTAGCAAAATTGTATTTGAGTTATCTCTTTAAACTTCCAACATAACTGAATTAAATATTCAATATTTCAAATTAATTTCATAATGTGTTACTATGAATTTTTTTTTTTTTAAAAAGGAATTATTCCTTATTTTGTAATTTTCAAAATAGCATTTTAATAATATACTTAGAAAATTCTTAATTTAAATATATACAATAGAGTAACTGCTGATTTTTGAGAAATTTTCAATAGTTAATTTTCAATAGCTTCAAATGCCCAACTACTCGAAACCATTTATATTTTCTCTTTAAATATAAGTAGAACATTTCATTTGCAATTCCACGTGCCAATATTTATAATTCAGAAATGAAAAGAAAAATTTATCGAAAAATTTCGAAGAATGACTAATACATAAAGCTGCATATATTCTCTCGTTAAACTTTGTTTCCAAGATATCGATAATACAACATCACTTGATCAAATCCATGCTAAAATCCCATAATTTTTTTGACAAATCTGTGTCTGCAGCCTTCGAGCTTGGTTTGGCCACATTATTGTCCGAAAAATATTCACCACTTATTCCCTTCACTTGTGGATGCAATGCCACATAACAGGTTGTCGATGCTCCCTTCAGACCAAATCAGATACAAATTCCGACAATAAATGTTAGAATCATTTTTGTTTTTAGGACAATGTCATCAAGTAACTATGTTTTTTTCATAACAAATTCCTATGCAGAGTTGAAACGGTAATCGAGCATCTCCCCAAGGAGGATATTAAAGAAAACTCGAGAACAGCAGTAATTTTCAAGCTGTATACTTCAAAAAAAAAAATGCACAGGTTGAAAGGGAAATGTACCTGTGGAATGTTCTTAAACACGAATTTACCAACTGTACTTATAACACCTGCACCAAACAAGAAAGTACCAACAGAGTTAGATATGATTTGCACCACGTACATTAGGGCTGGACAAAACTCTCGAATCGGACCCAGACTGAACTTAATCGAATCGAACAGTTCTTCTTAAGTTAAATACCAAAACGGATATCTGAATCGAGAACTGACGGGTTTGGTTCGGTTCTCGGTTCTAAACCAAGAATCGAATAAAAATCGAATCTCCCTAATTTTTTATATTAAATAAGTCAAATTATTTTATTTTTTCTAAATAAATTTGCTAACTAATTAATTTAACCCAAACCTAAAATATGATTTTACTATTTCTAATTTCCAGTCAAGTTCAACTTAATCAAATTAACCTAAATTTTACCAAAATCTCTTATTCTACCGTAGTGTCGTTTCTGTCGTTCTATTATTGTGAACTTGCCATCTTCCTCTTCCTGTGATTTTAACAGTCAAATATATGAAGAACTTAATAAAGAGAGGTGCAAAAGATATCACGAGATTGGACTACGTTATTTTGTAAGAGTTAAGATTGAACATATTATAGCTGAATTAATGTAGCAATATTGTAAATATAAAAAAAATTAATTATTGTTCGGAACTCGGGAATCGAACCAAACCGAACCGAACGGTTCCATAATTAAATTTCAATCCGACGATTCCATTTACTAAGTACCCGAATATTCGGGTTCGGTTCTATTCGGTTCTTTTTAAAACTGAACTAGATCATATCCAACCATAACGCACATTAGCCGAAGATGTTTAGCTCTCTTCAGGTATATCAAGAATCCCATATATAGTGATACTTAGGACAATGGAGAACACGAACTTATGCTTCCTCAAGAAAGCTTCATAGTTTTCCTTTTCTTTCTATTTTTAAAAACTGTGTAACCACACGAGTTTAAGATACTTATAAGTAACATAACGCTTACTGTATCTACATTACCAAGAACTTTTCACCATCAGCATTGTTAGGATCCGTCAAACTCCACATTGGTAGATGATATTGTTCGCTTTTAGGTCTGGCCCTCACGAATTTGCTTTTTGGATGCTACCCAAAAGGACTCATACTAATGGAGTATTGTCCTACACTTATAAACCCATCATATTTCCCATGTCTAACCGATGTGGGACTTCTTTTACTCCCAACAAACATAAAATCCGACTTCTATTTGGCTCCCAAAACAAATGATTCCAATAGAAGCAAAACTCCAAACACGCAAACAAAAGTTAATTGATAATTTTTTATCGAGATATTAAGTCAAATCATATAAATATACCTTCGAAAACACCCAACTCACCTTCAAAAACACCGAGATAACGGAAAAGATTGGTCGTGATCGATCCAGGATGAAGTGAATTTGTAGTTATTTCTGCTCCATCTTCCTGTTATATGAAAAATTGATTCCAATAACTAAGAATATACAATGTATATGCTTCAAATGAGATTGGATGTGAGTGTGTCTCGTTTCTTTTTCATTTTGTTAATTTTTTTTTTTTTTAATTTTAGGATCATGGTTGGGGGAAGGGGCATGAATCCATGAGATAAAATCAATATAAGAAACTTTATGCTTACTTTACCAGCCCTAAAAACCTCGTGGGATCTTTAAATTTTATTAGGTTAGACTTCACGGTATTCAAATACGAGCGACAAACAAAAAAAAATAAGGATCTTTTGTATTTCATCTAATACTGTTTAGCTTTTAAGAAAAATCTAATGACATTAGATATTTGGTTCCAAGATCAATGAAAACTTTCACCATATGGGATGAAGAAAAAAAATTGAAGTTTTAACCGAATGCACAGCATTCAGCTATTGTTAGCCTATCCACTCCGAGAAAGGTATCGAGTTTAAAGTTCATTACAATTATAAATGAATTTATTCTGATTCATTATCTTCCATAAAAATCCCAGATCGTTTCCCACAAAAATCCTACGATGGACAATGAATCTTGTATAGAATTGCACATCGAATTAGGTACCTTTAATCGTCTCGCCAGCTCTTTAGCATGGAGTATATTAGCAAGTTTTGACTGGCCATAAGCAGCCCAGTTGTTGTACCTGCATGTAGACAATCAAAATCACATATGAAAATATATCAACTTCCTTGAATTCATAACCTGATCCAAGAGATGAATTAGAAAAGGAGATATAATCAAATACCCTTTTTTATCATTGAGCCTATTGAAACGAATCCCTTCGCTATACGTAAAGCGGTGTGCCACTGATGAAACATTGACAATTCTTCCTTCTCTTTTCGTCTCACGAGCTGTTTTTTTCATGGTTTCTACTAACAAATGCGTTAAAAGAAAATGACCTGCAAATCAGAAAGAAAAGTGACTTCACGGACACAAAAAAAAGTAGCAACCACTTCAATTGTTGTTCAGTTTTAGGGTGTGCTTGAGCCACATTATTTTGGAAGAATATATTTTGGAATAGTAGATTAATGGAGAATGTTTGGTTGAAAAAGAAGGAAAAGTTATTGATTTGATGTAAAATATTATTTTATTGGAGAATGTGTGGTTGAAAATGAGTAGAAAAATGAGAATGAAAATTTTAATGTGTACCAAACAGGGGCTTAGAATCATTTAATCTTTTATCGACTCTCAAGTAGAGTTCACCAGTAACAGGTCCTTAGTAATTATAGATGACGAGCTAACTTTTTTAGAAGCAAGCCTTTAATTTTCTTTCAAAAAAGTACTTTTACTGTTTTTTTAGGCATCATCGGTAAAAGTTCAGTCTTCTACTTCCTGTGGCAGTAAATGATTTGTAAGCTCTACTGTTCCGACTTCCGAATAGTGAGACAGACTTTTCAAATTTTAATCAGAGCCATCATATTAGACATAACTCGTTCCTAATTGACATAAAATAATGAATACAAAAGATATATTACAAGCTTTTACTTCATGATATGCGACAAGAGTATGCCTTCGTCTCTAGAGTATTTGTAATTTTGCACATTTAGATAGACGGGTGCAGACAGGAAAGAGCCAAATACCCAAGTGATTTGTAGCAAACTGCAGCTCGATGTTGTCTTTAGAGAGCGTGAACGGGGTTGCCATCACTCCTGCATTATTACTTTCGAAAGAGAAGACAAAATCCACTCTTAAAAAACCCACAGTAAAATACAAGTGAACTGCAAATACAACACCCACAGACAATGTGTGACGGTGATGCATGTAGATGACATCAAATTCATATTGGCTCGTTTACTTACATTAAAAGGTTCAAAGGACGACGTGAGGAAGTAAATTCGGAAGCAAATTTTCGGACAGATGTCAATGAACTGAGATCTAACTCCATGGTATCAACTTTAGCAGATGGAATTTCCTCTAGTATTGCTTCTTTAACTTGTTTTCCAGCAGCCATATCCCTGACACCCATTGTAACATTCACACCGCGCAATGCAAGAACACGTGCAGTTTCTGAACCAATACCGCTCGATGCCCCTGCAATTTTAGTATCCACGACTAAACTCAAATGCAGGAAGAGCACATTACCATATGCTTTTATAAGAAACGTAGTCATCTTTTGATTACCAAAGAAATATTACAAATTAGGAATAAGTCATTACTGATAAAGGAAGGCGAGACTGTTTTATTAGGGGCACAAAGTTTTCTGCTCTGAACATTGAAACTGGAGCATTTCTCGTAATTCAGCATCTAGTTTTTGTCTGAAATTAGAAAGGGAGGCTTGGATGGTGGTTTGTGAAATCTAATAGCTCGCAGATTAACTATTACAGGCTTTGATATCATGTGAACACGAGAGATTCATTTTACACGTCAACCTTTCTAAAAGGAACAGCTCAAATCACACATCTAGATTAATATTTTTATAATTATTTGATGTGGGATTCTACCTTAACAGATAACTAATCAGCCAAAAGAAAATTCCGAAGTTTCTGAATTTTCCATCTTTGAACAAACTGTGTACACTGGAGATGTACAGAGCACGAGAATTTCATCCTGAAACTTGTATAGCCTTAAGTTATGAGAGCACTTCCGACTTTGTTTATTATATAAAATGATACATAAAAAAAATTCATACTTAAGATCTATTGGTTTAAGGCAATTTAATAATTATAAAAACAGAACCCAAAATTTCATCAAAATCAAAATTAACAACATTAATAAAGCATGGAAGAATTGATGAGCATAATAGAACAACAGAATTCATAAAAAAATGTTACAATTGAAAAACAAAAATTGGGACCTGTAACAATGGCAGTGAGGCCCGAGCCATCAATTCCATTGGTGACTTCTTCAGCAGTGGAAGAAGAAGAAAAACCAGATGGGCCTTTTCTGTTGAACAGCCACATTTTCTTGAAATTCTCACTTTCTCCGGCTACTGTGTTTCTCAATAGTGGAATTTTTGAGTTTTAACATTCAGAAAAATTGGATTTGATTGGTCGGGAAAATGTGGTCCAATGCTAATCGTCCAAGACTTGTGTAACTAAGAACTCTAGATTGTCAGTTCAAACAAGAAACACATACTAACAAGTGGTTGTGCTTGCGCGTGCAAAAAAAGGTACTTGTGCTCTCTATCAAATCATCTTGTCTGCTTACTCATTCACCACGAACGAGAACATTTTGGCTAACTTTTGTTTCTTTATGCTCGTTTTTTTCAAAATATGTTTTTATTCTTATTTTTAACCACATGTTTCATTAAAATAATGACGCAAATACAAAATTTTTCTTTATTTTTTAATTATAAATTTTTAATCAATCTACTATTTCAAGGAAAAAGTCATGAGTACAGAAAAATATTGACAGAATTCATACCAACGTTGATGTGATGACGCATGATTAGCCTCTTTTTTTCTCACTCTCCCCATTTTCCAATAATTCCATGTCATATGTTGTATATCAAAATTTCCTATAATTGTAGCATGATTGCTATTTCAAAATATATTCTTATAATAAATGGGACTCAAATATGGTCAGAAAAATTCAAATAAGCGAGCATATTTTAGGTGCCTTACCTTAAAAGATAAGTAAAAATATGTAGTCTATTTAACGTGTTCATCTATTTTCAAAATAAGCCGGCGTAACACATTTCGAACTTATTCCTAAAATAAGTCATTCCAAACATGCTTTAAATTTTGCGTAACTCTAACGGGCTTGAGACATGACGTGTGCGGATAATGAATATCAATTTGTTACTCTTTGCACAATCCAAAGAAATGTCAATTTAAGAATAATCATGTACTGAAAATAATATTAATATGCTTTACCAAATCACACGTTTAATTGGCATCATAACAAATCGGATTCCTACAAACCAACGGCCGTGCGACGCATAAAATTAGGGTTGCATTGTCTTACCTAATTCCACAAGGTTTATTTCCCTATTTGACATGAACATGTAAAGGTAAGATTAAATATTTCGTATCACTCTAACCAAATCCCTACTTTGTTTGTCCCTATCACAACCAATTCTAAATAAATTCCCTGTACTCTTATAGTAACACATTTGACTTAACCGTCTTGGTACAATAATCTTAGTGCCTAACGATTCGTGCCCGAATGTACATATATTGTACAGATAGACATGATGTTCAAATAAGGTCTGCAAACTTTTAAGGTCAAAGAAAAGAACCTTTTAAAACAAATTACTTACAAAACAAAGTCTCACAATTCTTGTGTGGGCGCACTGGCTTATTTTAAACAATGTAACAATATTTTGAAAAATGAAACTGGTTTACATTCGAACTCTATGCTCCTGACGTTAGTAATGACATGTTTGGTAAGGGAGGAAAATAATCAAGTGTTGTAACAAAACATGCAGCAAGAAAAAGTACATATACATTTATTGATATACGGCAGAATGAATTTTAGGAGTGATGCTTCCACTCTTGAGCACCTGTTTGAGCCACATTAAAATTTTCATTTTCATTCTTCTACTTATTTTCAACTACACATTTTTCAATAAAATAATATTTTTCATCACATCAATAATTTTTCCTTCTTTTTCTACGATATATTTTCCATCAATCTACTATTCCAAAATACATTCTTCCAAAATAATGTAACTCAAACACACCATGAATGACACTGTAAAGAGCATTATTGGGAAGGAGATCAGTGCGCGCGTTAAAGCTTTAAATTTGTCATTGGTGAAGTCTTGTATTAAACCATCCTTTTATTACATCTCCTTCATATGCAAAACCATCTGCTGCTATATGTGGATCTCACGATTTCCCGCAAATTTCAATGAAAAGAAGGAAAATGAGAACGAGAAAGGTTGACAAGCATTTCAAACTAGATCACAGACGTGAGACCTTTCCTCAATTTTATTATTTGTTCTCTTCGTTATTTTTGTAGAATTTTAAGATATTTTCATCATTTGAAAAATCCAAATTTGTTGTGTGTTTCGTTGTTAAAATTAAACTTAATTATTATGTAGTTGAGTAATTATTCCTCGTGCGATCGACAACCTAGACTTGTTTGTCCACTTTATTACTTGTACACGATATGTGCGCTTGCGGTACACATTTTTTTAACTAACAATAGACTGACGTCATTTTTATAAGTTTAGTGACCAAAATTCGACCACTTCACTATTGAAGACATGTTCCAAAGTTTAATGAATAATCGAAAACGTTTTCCAAAGTTTATGAACAATAAAAGATGTTTTCTTATATGATAGAGCTACCTGTGAATTCTGTTTGCCACGTCACCAATTTTGTTAGAGGTTTGAAATAGATATTATGTCGTATTAATATCCAACGTTTTGTTATGTTTAGTGGTCAAAACTCGACGTTAGATAGACACAAGTCCAGCAATTATTAGGACAATTAACTCCCTTTATGAGCTAAATAAAATGCTTTTTAGATAGAGTAGACTAACAAATAAAAAATAAAGTGTTAATACAAAAATATACTACAAGAAGGAACTCAACCAATTTTGACTAAATGTAATAAGGATAAAATTAACAATTTTACTTGAAAGTTTGCACCACGAAGTTATATAAACAATCGTCTAGTAGATGTAGACCACACAATAGAAGACTCAAGAAGAAAGTACACATAGTTGAAGGATATAAATTCCCTTTCGAACATGAAAAACAGCAGTGGCAACTTTCTGTTGCCAAACAAAATTACTCGATTTTCTCTAATTGAAAAGCTCTCCGGCGACATGTTTCATCATTCCTTTAATCTGCTTAACAAAATATAAGAAAATAAAAATATAAAAGAAATTTAACTAATTCAAAGAGCAATGTTAAACCAGATCAATAAAAAAAGTACCTGTTTTGCCGAAAGGCCAATGTTTTGTAAATCATCCAGCTGTGAAGTAAAACATTTTTCAAGTTAAAATACAAGACCAAAATGCCTGAATTGCACAAAAAAGACCATTCATCTCAAACAAGTTATGAAACTAGTGGGAGAACGATGACTACTGGTTTATTTGTCAAGAAAGATGAGATAAGCAGATTCAAACCTCTCACGTTCTGGTCTTGCTCATATTCTGAGCAAAAACTTTATTTCTTATAAGGATTTAATCTTTTTCGTGATTTCTAACTACGAGCACTTAGAAATATGAAAATGGTAGTCGTAGTGTGAAAAAGAAATCTTACTTGCTTGAATGGTTCGGGAGTTTCTTCGCGGCGTTCAAGAATGTATGTAGCTCTTTTCTCTCCGATGCCCTGTATAATAAATACATCATATGATACTACATCTAATCTAAAGAAATCCAAGAAAATAATTAAAAACATCAAATATATGAACATACCTTCAGGCCTTTCAGCTCTTCCCTGTAAATTAGATTAAAACAAAAACCAAAAAATATGTTTATGAGTGACACAAAACGGGTGGTAATTCATGACAATAAGGTAACAAAGTAGATGCATGGTAAAACATTGTAGTCAAGAAATAACAGTAGCAAATTAACCTACACCCTAAACTAATATAAAGATTTACTGTTCTAACTTTAGTTACAAGAACATTAGTTCAATGTTGTCAACATATCAATCTTTAAAAGCATGTATGCTCTAAAGCATGTATGGTAAATCATATGTCATAACTAATTATCTTCGAATCCGTTTTCCATGTTCAGTGTTGCCTATTGGATGATGATTGTGTTCCGAAATTCTAGTATAGAATTTGATTTTGACTTTTTTGAGAAATGATTTTGTGAAAAGTGACTTTTTTGGAGAACGTGTAAGTTAAAAAGTAGGGAAAACTTAGAAGCCACGTGCAAATTTATTTTATTAAGAGAATGAGTGGGTTAAAAATGAGTTGAGTAAAAGTGATTTAAAAAAAAAATCAAAATCAAACAAAGGCTAACAGCTGAAATTGATCAAAATACACTTGAATTGTACTTATAACACCTTCAGGTTAACTATTTTTATCAACTTTGATATTGGCAACTTGATAATTGGAGTGCATGAGTTGTTTCTAGTTCATATCATGACAGGTTTAGCCCCGAGGTTGACAATCATTACCCAATAAGAACCCCATGGTTTGCTTGGGGTTCCATCACCTAACATTTGGGTCTAATTAGATTATATTATATTTGCTACCGTATGAGTGTTGGAAAAATCAAGGTCTAGTTTTCTTAAATTTTACTAGGTTATGAATGCAGAACTTAAAAGGCGTAAATAATAACCTGGGAAAAGGTATGGAAGATTTACTTACTTGTTAGCAGAATTCAAAAAATTAAGGTACTCTTGAACAAGAGAATGCTGCCATGGACAAGGTATACTTAATTAGCATCAAACCAACAATGAGTTGCATGGATATAAGGTATATAGCATCACGAACCTTCACTCCCAAGCTGCGATTGCTGAAAGTACCCCGAGGACTATGGTATCTCTCAACAAGACGTTCCACGACTGGGGTTTTGGGGTCTATCTGACTGCTATATGGTGTAATTGCATTGTCTAAAAACTTAACCCTGGACGGAGTTGATGAACATAACGACCTTAGATTGTTTGATATTTCTCTTAGTCTTTCAGTAAGTGATAGGGCTCCATCTTCATTCTTTTTCAAAGGTACATTTTCCTCGCCCAAGCAATCTGAAGCATTGAATAATATGAAAGAGAAATGATAGAAAAATCAAAGCATTATTCCATATACTTATAGGTCTTGCATCAGCAGTAATACCAGGAGAAGCATCCACATTATCACTCCTGCTGTGTGATGAAACATCCTGAAAAATCAAAAGCATACAGATTATGCATATTAGTTCTTCATTAGCGTGTAATAGTAAAATTTCCAAATAAGACCAAACTTACAATATTGGCTATTTAAAGCGATAGTGTTAGTAGTGCAATCAATAGTCTACAAGTAAACTAAGTAATAATACCTTTTCAGCAAGAACAATAGCCAAATCCTTTGGGGAAATTGGCAATGGAGTGCCCTGCAATTAATACACTGTTTGAGTGTGAAGTCCTTTAAATCTGTAGTAAATTTCAGAATAAATAATTCTCACATTTTCTTTTGGTTCCACAGCTAAGTTAACATCTGAAATAGATTTATCCTGTTTTTGCAGCATCAAACAAATATTCTCAAGGATAATGACAGTATCAATCAAAATACATTGTTACCTGTTTTAAGTAAATGCATTACAAGAATTTTTTGAGAGTCGAAATACCTGTTCCAAGGAAAAGGGTGTAACATCTGAAGCAACAAGTGGGAGAAGCTTCGTTTTGCTGGCTGAAGTATCTTCAGGTGGGGATCTCAACTGCATTATAGTTGAAGTCTAGATGAGCTTACAGCTAAATGGAATTAGTGCTTAGTAACTGCTCTTTTTTTCCTTTTAACCAAACCAAACAATACCAGTGTGGCCTAGGCACGGGTTTGGCTTGAACTAATAAACATGAATACCAGTGGTACACGATGCATTCACTTTTCCTCCTCAAAGAGGGAAGGGAAATTGAGTACTTTACAAAATAAACAAACTTCAAACTAACAAAAGTTAACAACATAGTAACAGTTTTCCGTGCTTAATGCTTGAAGTGTCTAAAAATCATTTCCGCGATATCTACATGTAGGAAAGACAAAAGCAAAGGAAAGAGAAAGAAATGAGAACCTGATTACTCAATGGATTGCAGAAATTAACAGAAAATACCTGCTTAGAATTGTTTGATTTTTCTTCGTCAAAGAGTTTCCTTCAGCGGCGTAAAAGAGAGAGAGTTTAGTAAAATGCTACATTGAACACTTCATAACTTTGATTCCAATATCAGATGTTTTACCTTCCTCTCAAGGTGCTGCTATCCTTCTTTTTCGACAGGAGCACACTCGAAGCTATCTGTTTTTTCATGATCAAGAAAGTGGATGGCGTCTTCCCACTTTTTATTGATGAAGGTGCGTTCACTTTGGCTGCCGAACTTCGACTTCTGTTTGTGGAGTCTATCAACACTTGCTTGGTGTTTCGGCGTGACAGAGAAACTAAACTTAATGAGCAAACAGAGTCTTGGCAAAAGGAAGGATTCTGCAATCAATAGGGATGAAATGAATTAAAAAGACCTATCGAAGTTAAAAGTAAGTTCACAATGTAAGAACAAATAATAACATCTATACAACTCCTAAAGTATAAAATCCGTACCAAGCATGTAAGCATCAATACATGACTTTTTCCTCCAAGGGATTCTTGTAATATTCGAGTTAGTTTGCTTTCCCGATATGGCACACGTTTCTCATCGGCGTTAAGGGCATAGACTACATTCAACATGGTATATAGTGACTTATTAGTCCTGTTACTCTCAGCAAATATGGTTCCATCTTTAATATTTCTTCTAGGATCTTCATACCCTGATACGTGAAAACAGTAATCACAAAGTCAAGTCTTCAGAAGTATGAATACAATTATACAATCTTAAATTCTGTTAAAAGTTCCGTGGTTAAAACCTGCTAAATCAACAAAATTCATCTTGCTTGTTAACTTGGTTTTCAGATTGTCATCTTCAGATGATACGTGTATCATCAAGCCCTTGTGGCTGTGTGTTTGCTCTGTTGGTATCTTTTGCACAGACTTTTGAAAACTACCCCGACTAAAGTATATATTGTGGAATTCTTCCATAGATTTCACAGAGACCTAGAAGAGAACAACATTAAGAAAGCACCATAAGTAGATATAATATCAAAACTACACGCTAAATCCTCTATAGTAGAAAACTTTATTTTTATCTGAAAATCATATTTGCTTGCCTGAGAAAGTCCTTTAAGATGGATTTTTCCCTGAGCACCTTCCAGTATTTGAATCTCAAGATGTTTAGGATCCAAAAGATCATAAGCATGGTCTTGTATCACCTCATAGAGAGATACAGAAACTGACTTCCCAAATTCCATTGCTTTTGAAAGAATTTCAAACATTGCCATTACTGCTAAACCTGGTTTTTCTTGAGAGCCCTTCAATGAATCAAACAATAAAATAAGAATACAACGTTTCCTCGAGTTACAAAAGAAAAAAATCGCTGAAAAAAAACACCTGGATTGTGTAAGTTTTCCCACTTCCTCTTGCCCCAAGAGCAATGACAGATGCATTTCGACCATCCAAGACCTCTAAAATCATGGGTTGTATTTCTCTTGTATATATCAGGTTAATATCTTCATCTTGTTCATAGCAATAGTCCAGTTCGTAGGGATCCTTGCGACTAATACACGATGAGATAAAATTAGGTCCATCGAAAACTACGAAACTGATACTTCTTAAGATTGAAGTTGCTTTTCCTAAACATCCTAGATGCCTAAATAAATTGCAGCAGGACACTTGCATCTAATTGATTAATTACATGGATAAAAGTTAATGTGCTAATGTTCATGGAGGGTTCAGAATTTCATAACTAATCACAAATAAATATGTTTTGTTTATTTATATCCCATTAAAGACCAAATCTTTAATCTTCTCTAGAAGTTAACATAAATGAAAAACCCTTAAATAGAAATTACCAGATGGTCCTGGGATTCTTTGTTTGAGCACAAAATTGACATGCACGAAGAAAAATTCTAGACAAAATCACCAACACTAATTCAATTTCTACGATGAAATGGGCTATTAATATTTCCAGCGAAAATCTTGATATTACATGACAATGAAAAATAAACAAGCTGTAGATTAAAACATACAGAAGAAAAAATATGTATGTACCTGAATATAAGCAATCAGTCGTTTTAAAATTACATAAACGCAAAATTCTACTTCAAAATAAACAATAAAAAAAATGGAAAACGAAGTTACTTGGTTGATTGAGATTCAAAACAAACCGCAACTTTACAAGATGAATCGTTTTCTTGCAATTTCTTAACGGTGATCCATTTTTTCGATTCTTGTGTCAGATATTGAGATTCTTGGTCAGTGAAACCCCTGATTTTCCCAATAATTCGAACTTTTTTTGATGGATTTGAGCCCTTGCTAACTTTAACACGGTCTGGATCTGTCGTTACTGAATCCATGGAAAAATTTCCCAATTTCTTAACGCTGGAGAGATGAAAAATAGGATTAATTGTGTACCTCGATTCTCAAAGCAATAAAAAAACAGAACCAGCAGTAGGAACAATAACAAGGAAGTTATATGGAAACAAGAAGCAGAGATGAATGTGAATGAATATAGCCGTTAAGGTTTTATTCAAACTCTGGTTTGAGGCCGGCCTCTCTGGCTTCCGCTCCAACTAGGGCTGGGCAAAATGTCCGAACCGAACCGAACCGAACCGGAACCGAACCGAACCGAATCGAACCGAGCGGGTTTTTTAAAATGAAATACCCGAACGGGTATCCGAATCGAGAACCGAATGGTTTGGTTCGGTTCTCGGTTCTCGACCAAGAACCGAAGAACCGAATAAGAACCGAACTTTTTTTTTTTTATATTGGATAAATTAATTTCTTTTATTTTTTCTAAACAAATTAATAATTTTTTTCTTATTAAATCTTATTAGTTGAACAATTTAGAGTTTATTTATGTTTGTTAGTTGTGTTTTTTTCAATTTTTTCTTATATAGTTTCTTAATAGTTAGTATGGAAAGTCAACCAACTAATAATTACATTAAATAGTTGGTAAGTATTATCAATACTTTAAAATATTTTATATTTGTGACTTCTAATTTATATTTCACTTTTATGTAGATTTGAAGGTTTGAAACAAATGAATTATTGATATGAATATCGAAGTTTTATTAGTAATATTTACTTTTTGGTATTTGTATTTGACAACTTATTATTTATATGTTATTAAATTAGATTACGTTAATTTGTAAAAGTTAAGATTGAACTTGGTATTTGTATCTACTTTTTGTTATTAATATTGGTATCCACTTTAAGGTATATTTATGTAGTATTATTTTAAATGTTAAAAAATTTAATTATAGTACGGAACCGAATAGAACCGAACCGAACCGAACCGAACCGAAACCGAATGGTTCCAAAATTATATTTGGAACCGACGGTTCCATTTACTAAATACCCGAAAATTTCTGGAACCGAAAAAAACCGAACCGAACCGAACCGAACCGACCCGCGCCCACCCCTAGCTCCAACCTCCAACGCTCTTAAATTTAAAAACGAGGGTATTTTCGTCAGTTTGTCGCTGTCTAGCCCTTTTCAGCGTACATCATACGCACTCTGTCACAGTATACATACTGACTCGAGAAATTACACAACTGGTCCTCAATTTATTGTGAGAATAGCAAGTTAGCCTCAATATTTAAAAGAATTAATTTAGTTGATGGTCAATGAACTTTATTATAAATTACCATTTACTCATCGAAATTTAAAAAGTTATTCTGTGTTCACTGAACTTTACTATGCTGCTTGTTCACCAATGAAATTTAAAAAGTTATTCTGTGCTCACTGAACTTTACCATACTGTTTGTTCACCCAAATTTAAAATGTTACTCATAGTTTACCTAAATTTGGGCAAAGTTACCCTTTATTATAGATAAATTGATGGAAATAATATGGTTGATTGATGGACAATAGTGAGCAATGGTAGACCTGTAACAAAATTTATTGAGCAAAGAGTAACTCGTTGGTTCACACTCTTCTATGCACTCAATATCCCGGGAAATGTTTGGCTAAGATTTAAATTCAAGTGAAATTGAAAAACTAATCGTTATTGTTAATTTTTATTAAATGGATGAAAATTATATTTTCAATTTTAATTGAATTTTAATCTTATACGTGCTCTAAATTAACTCATTTTAAAGAAGGAAGTTCCTCCATTTTTCTCTCTCCTTCCATCTCTATGGTTAATCGATTAGCAATATATGCGACAAATTGACAAGATTCTGGTAATTTTCTATTCTAATGCTTCACAATATTTTTAGCTGATTTCTTCACTCAATTGTGTATGTAATTATAAACCCTAGTATGATTTTATTGGGTAAACTGACTTGTTGGATGAGCATGAAATTGTCGTTTCAGATAATCCACCTTTACTCGCTGTAATCCGAACATCGGATTTGAAGAAGATGAAAGGAATGGTGGATAACCACAGGAGCAGTACAAAGAAGATAATGTCACCGTGTGACGTGGAGGCTCTGAAGAAATGTTTGGAGGAAAACAAAGGGGATTATATCAAATGCCAATCGCATATTGAAGCTTTCAAATCTTCATGTTCCATAAAAAATGCAAAGACATCTTCGGATTCCCCCAAATAGTTAAACCTGCGGTTTTATTGTAAGTTTCAGTTACACTTTTTACAATTTTGTTTTGCAGATTTTGTATTTTTGGTTGTTATAGCTGCAGAATTTGAAATTGGAATCCTCATTTTGGATTGTATCTGAATCGTGTTATAAATCCAGAACCTTTCTCTCTACAGAGGCTAGAGCATGTTTGGCTAAAGTTTAAAAGGTTCACTTATAAGTATTAAGTAAGTTTTGAGAGTAGGTTAATGTTAGAAATGTGTAATTGTTTTTACTCGAAAGTGAGAAGAGAGCAAGTTATTCAATGTCTTTTTATGTGAAGACCTAGGAAAAGATCTGATGCTTCTCAAGTAGAACCGGCCACGAGAGAAAATTCTCTAGCAAGTGAGATTTTTTGGAGCTATGGAAGAGAGATCTGTCTCCATACATGATGTTTAGGATGAGTATTCTTTCTCGTGAATCTCTTGATTTGCCTCCCTCCCGAAACATTTTTGGAAGTTTGATATCTCGAACTATCAAGTGTTGAGAATTAGAAATGTTAATTCCATATCACAAAGAACAATGAAATCGCAGTAAAGAAAAAGAAACAAAAGAACACACAAGATTTATAGAGGTTCGCTTCAACATGAGAATACATCTTTTTCTATCGTTGCATTAATTCACTATATGGAAAAGAAGTTTACAAGAGAAGAAATCAAACACCCTATTTTCTCTAAGATCTCTTTCTCCTTTTATGGTGATTTATATGATCTGCGTACTAAATCTGCATGACGACAATACGTAGGCTACAATTTGATATCAAGATATCAAACCATTTGAAATGAAGATTGGAGGAATCCTTAATTTTTACATTAGGGACAAAGAAATAAACTCTTCATATACTTGAAACTGTTTTGCCTATCATCATTTAGCTATCACAATTATTTCTCTTTGTTGCTGTAATATGTATAAACGAATTTTAGAATTGGACTCAGTATCAAATATCTTTTAGATGCTTATATATCTTTGGAATTCTTCATATGGTTCCGCATTCTAAAAGGTTTATGCTAATCTATTAATCTTAACTATCAATAGGGAAAAAAAAAAAAGAGGAAAAATGCTCAGTAAGGATAAACTACACATTTTCTGGAGGTCCACTGGATTTAAATGACCTTGTTTAGTTTAGCAGGATTTTTTGATTCACATGTATACTCTGGTGATGGTTCTTCTTTATTAGTTGAGATTGTCTATCGAACTATATTGGACTATGAGGATTTATGTGTATATGTGCTCAATTACCGTTTCAGGTTATCTACATCTGTATTACAAAGTATTGTGCCTAGATAAAGAGGAATAGAAGGAGGGGAGAACAACTACATAAAGATTATCAGGATGTTGTGCCGGCTCTCACGAAGAGTCGAGCTTTTTGGAAAATGCCTTCTATATAGCTCAACATTGATGTTTACATTTCTTTTGTAGCCTTCCATTTCCAATTGGACAAGTCGGGCATTTCTCCTCTATGACACTGTTGGTTTTGATAAATTTCCAATAACTATTTTTTTTCCCTCACTTCTATTCGAGTTCTTGGTTAATTTTCTTGGGCATTTGAATGTGCACTATGGATCATTATGATCTTTTGCTTCTGCTTTTGGTTTCCAGTTTAATCTTTTGTTATCTGTGGTTTAGAGTATTGTGCTGTTGGTTTATGTTTTTTCGAGTTAAAAAAATGTTAAAAATAAGGATTTTTTTATGAAGTTTTCTTAAAACACATAAATTGTTTATAAATTCAATCAAAGTCAAACATTAATTTTAATATTATATTCGTAATTATTGCTCATTATTATCTAAAAATTTAGTGGGATTCACTTCTATATTTTTACAATTCTTATTTATAAATTATTTATCTATTTGCCAAACCAATAATAAATGTGTTATCACTATTTGTTTATAGAATAAAATGTTAAGAAATTTCATGTCATGAAATTATTTATATATAAATTATGTATCAAAAGATTGTGTGCATAATGTACTTGAGCTACTGAATTGTGTCGTTAAATAATGTAGTGTTATTGTAAAACTCAATTATCCTAATTTTTCCTTAAAATTTATTAAAATAACATAAATTATATATGTATACAGACTCATTGATGCTCAAAAATAACATTTCTGTTTGTAAAGTTAAATCGAGTATACTGGGAAAGATTTTTGTTGCTTTGATCGAAATTATATTAAGATAATAGCTTTAATGTTTTCAGATTTGTGTGATAAACATGTAAGAGAAATAACTAAGTGGGGCTGTGCTTTAATGTTGTAATATAGGTAATTGCTCCAAAGCAGCCAAACACTGGTCTATTTGTGGGTTTGAACAAAGGCCATGTAGTGACCCCGAAGGAATTGGCTCCCCACCCGTCTTCTAGAAAAGGAGTCAGTTCTTCTATGTCCTTTGTCTAGTTTCTTACTACGTTTTTCAGCTCAGTTCTGCCTAAGGAAGCTCCTAATGGTTTTGAATGATTGCACTTGTTTTATAGTGTTTTGTTTAGCAGATCAAGCTTTTGATGATATATTTCAATTTTTTATGTTAGTCCGTTTCTTCCAATTTACTATATACGTCAGCGAGAATGATGAATTGATAGGTTGTATGCACACTCAATTTTAAGCTGGAAGATAGCTCCTTCAATCATGGGTGATTTGTCTTTTGTTATGTGCTGTACAACAATCTTAATAACTTTAACAAGTTTGTTCGAGAAATTCAGACTTTTGTTAAGTAGATTAGTTTTTCAGGTTTATGTTATAAGCTAATTATCACAAATCACAAATTCTTTTTGAAGCTAAGTTAGGCGCAAATTCTGACCCTCACTGTACACAATTTGGGATCCAATTCTTGTTGCTTGAAATATTGATTAATTCGGAAAACGAGCAAGAGAGTACATTTTGCAAGGGGCCTTATTAGGGAAGTTGCTGGATTTGCACCTTATGGGAAAAGGATCGCTGAGCTTTTGAAAGTTGGAAATGATAAACGTGCTTTGAAGGTTGCTAGAAGAAAGTTGGGCACTCACAAGAGGGCAAAGAAGAAGAGAGAAGAAATGTCTAGTGTTCTCCGCAAGATGAGGTAATTCTCACAAAAGATATTATTGTTCTTTCCATGTCTGATAATACCAGGAATTTGCCATGGTCTTAATATAATTGATTCTTTCATCCTGTTTTGCTTATATTATTTTGAAAATTTATGCAGGGTGGAGGTGGTGAAAACAAGTGAAGCCTTTTTCTTAGGCTTTCAGTTTTGGAAGTAAATCTTGAGTCGGAGTATTTGATTGGAAGTGTATTAGTCAATGCATTTTCATTTAGATTTAAATGTGTTTTGTTGGTCTTTAGACATTATAAATTAAGGAACATTTTTTCGTGTTGGAATTACTTTTAAATTTTTTATTAAGTAACCTATCTGATGACAAAGGTTTTTTGTTCTTCTGATAACTGTTTTTCTTCTGCATAAACTTGTGTGAACTCTGGACTTCGAGTCTGAGGGTTTTGAGACTTCAAGATCAAAGGAAATTTAGTTAATGGGAAGCAATATATCCTGTCGTCGGCTATCTAGATTTGAATTTACGAGGGGTTTGATTCTGTTAAAATGTCTAGCTAATGTAAATTTTCTTTGCTAATGTTAGTCTTGGACTTCATCGTTGAGTAAATTTGCTTATTCAAATATGATTAGAAATAAAAATATGCTTTTCACTTATTTTTGAACTTAGCCAAACATGCAGCCCAAGGGGCCATTAGGTCACTTTTTTATGATGTGGCTAATATACAAAGCATGAATGCATGATGATCATTTCTCCTTCAAATTTTCCTCACAAAGCAGAATCAACTTATCTGAAAATTAAGACTACTTGACACGAAGACGGGGTTTAATTATCCATATCATTAATCGACCACCACCGTACAAAGGAAATATTACAATTCTACAATTTCCTTTACAATTATTCAACGATAACATATGACAACATTCCTTGATGCTATCAGTTTCTTGTACCGCATTCTTCTCTATTTTAGTAAACAGAAGCCCAACAAGCTGTAAAGAAGCTTTTCCATGGCCATTATTACAGTCTAACAAAAACGATGCAATTAAAAAATTGCAACATGAAATCATGTCTTGAACTTCTGGGATATTCTCTCGACCCCTTCTTTCCAGTCTCCGGCAGCTCGCTTGGCGCCTTCCTTAACAGCTGAAGTAAATTCGGCAGAGTTTTGCCTTACCTTTTGTAACGAACTTTCCAATTTTGATTTAGCAGCATCTTTTCTCTCTCCTGCCCCTCTGCCTATATTTAAGAACTTGTCCTTTAACCGTGATATCAAGATAAGTATTTTCTCGATGATTTTATTAATAGTATTTTTTGATTCACCCCTCACTTTGTCTGCCATCGCCCTAAGCTTGTCCACCAAGTTCTCAGACCTTTCAACGGTTCCTTCGACTGAGAGCTGCTTTCCAGTAGCAAGCCATGTAACTGCAGCATCTTCTTCTTTGCGCAGATCATTGTCGACCACAACTTTAAGGCCTTGCTCCTCCCAACGCTCTCTGGCCTCCTCCAGGACTTTTAATTGCTCTCTTGCTCTTCTCGCCTCGTCTTCAGCCCAAGCTCTGGGTAAAGAATATATGAACGTGAGTTAAATAATTTAAAAATAATAAGAAAACAATAGAATCATCATTTTAAGTATTATTTTTATATTCTTCTTCTACTTCATGAAACATATTGTTTTTCTGCTTCCCTCTCTTTCGGGATGTCTCAGAGAAAGATTAAAACCAAAATTGCAATCATCTCGTCTTTCTGATCAAACCCTTCCCACATTTCTCAGAGAGATCGACATTCAACTCTTAATAACCAAAATCAAAAAAGTGGAGGGTAAAAATGTTTTCCTCCCCCAACAAGTTAAAACTCCCTAGACACCATGGACACTTTCCAAAAATTATGTACAATGCGCAAGAGCAGATCTTTTTACATGTTCAGTCCCATGTTGCCTACCCGTCAGTATAACCAAGACAAATCAGCCTATTTTAGCTACACCAATGGCTCAGTGGTTCAGTGATCAATTATGACTCAATTCTGTCATTGGGACGAAACCGGCTAAAGTATTTAGAAGGTCTAAGTTATGGTTGAAAGAATAGGAAGTCTTCCTGGTAAATTTATCTGCTACTTATTTTTCCACAAGGGGAAAAACTCTCCAGAAGAGAACATAAAGGTAAAAATCAGAAGGAAAATATAGAGATATAACAATCTCAACATTGCAAGAAACAATCTATAAAGGAATCTTTCGATCTAATAGAATGAGGGAGCTTATTTTGATGGTTACTTTGTACTATATGATAATCCAGGAAATGTGCCTCACAACGTACCCGTACAAAATTTTCATAAAAAATAACCCCATTATAAGTAGCAACATAGACAGACATTGGCCAAAAGGAAAAGGAATTGCAGGCCACACCTATGACCAAGTTACACTGAATAAACAATGACACAAATCTAATTAGAATGCAAACTAGTGAGGGAATATCATCTTCAAAGTTTATGAGATATATACATATGCAATCCCTTGATCATCATGTATATAATTTTTGACCACTCAAGAGAAGCTTTCTTCAAACGTAAAGATGAAAGTGAATTTCTCACCTAGCCATGGATAAGGCTTTTCGCTCAACTTCCAGCTCATACTGTAACCCGGAAATCTCTTGATTCTCAGATTCTGCATCCCTCCGAAGCTGGTTAAGCCTTTCTTTTTCGTAGGAAATCTCCAACTTATTACTCATAAGGGTTTGCAACTGTTCCTCCAGCTCACGTCTTAACTTAGAAAGAACTTCCATTTCTGAGTCCACAGCAGCTTGTTCCTTCATTAAGGAAAGATTTTCTTTTTCTCGTTCAGCCCTCATCCTCTCCAACTCGCTTCTTGCCTCCTCTGCCAATTTCTCAACAGCACTAATCTTTTCCCTTTCCAGAAAAAGCTCCTGCTCATAAATAGCATTCATATCCTTTTCAACTTGAGCAACTAGAGAACTATGAGCAGCTACAGCCTTTTCTGCCATATATTCTGCCTCGATACGTACAAGTTCCTCGCTAACAATGGCAGAAGCATCACCAGTTGCAAGGGCAATAGCAGCTTGCGCTTTTGTTACAGGTTTTGCTGGCTGGAACAGTCTTGTATATCCTATCATAGTAATAGGATGGATTAACTCCAAAGAAAGTAAGTTAGATGAAAATGACGTATTGACATTGATGAAACTCACCAAGTGCTAGAGTTATAATCCCCTGTTCTCCAGCTGCTAAATCAGCTACAAGTGCAGGCCATGCATCTGGGTTGATCTTGTCAATATCTATGAAACCGGATAGCTGCTGCAGGGTCTGGTTGCAGAAAAGTGCAGGTCAATTAGAAAGTCGTATGATCTCAATGCTATGCTATCCGCAATAAGTAAATTAAAGTAACCATTATCAAATTTGTACAACCTTCCTATCTGCTACTGGTAGCTGCCTTTTTTCTAGAGCCATCTTCCAACTCACAAGATCCTGACGAGACAACGGACTGCAACACAACAGTTTGAGAAATAGTTCAAGAGCTGGAAGCAAAAAATGTCAAATGCCCACAATATGCTATATTCATAAGCAACAGAAACTCGTGTGAAGGAACAGTTCAAGAAGCACAAAGGACACAAGACAGGTCCTAGATTGACATCCATTTTTCCAAGAAAAAAGAGAAAAAATTAAATAGACACAAGAAAATCATTTTTCCAAACACTAGATGCAGGTCCTAGATAGACATCCATTTTCTGTTTCTTTTGCTATTCTTAATTCAATTAACTATACAAGCCAATCCTGTGAGAGAAACATGAATATCAGTGAGCAAACAAATACCCTACCTTTCAGGAGAGAAGAAAACAGGACTTGTGTCTTCATCTAAAGATGACTGCAAATCACGTCTTGAAAGTTTGCTGGCAATAAGTCCAGCTTCTGCCAGGCCTGAAACCATCCCATTGATTCAAAGTCCAGAACAAAACAAAACAAAGGAAAGTCAATCAAATTCCACTCAATATTCAAGCCCCTACCTTGAATGGACGGGAAGTCAGGGTCTTCAGGTGTAATGTCATCAAATGCAAGTTCGGAAATGTTCTCAATGTACATCGCTGGATAAACTTTTGAAGCTGTGTTCCTAAAAGTAATTCAGAGATTCTGTAATACCACTATACAGCCATTTGAACACAATCATTTCAAACACTACGAATCAGTATCTTTCATCATCCATTATAACACGAGAAACGAATACCTCGAAAGAGCATTGCTTGCTAAAACCAACCAACGAGCATATTCCCGGCGAGTACATAGATCTCCTGGTTGAACATCAGCATCAATAACCTAAAAGTGCACAATAAATTAAAACTGGCGTGGGAAACCTTCACACTCGTACTTCAAAATTAACAGCTGAATCTCTACATTATTGAAAGTTAAGGAATGCCACTGCCATCTTTGATTTTCCTACTTGAACGAGTTACTTTTAAGTTTTTAACATATTAAATTGAAGAAGGTAAAAGCTATAAGTAAAGCTGATTATACAATGGCTCTGTGCTCGCACGAGAATAAGGTGTGCATATGTACCTGTGTATGCTAGAATTCAGATGTCTCCTTGGCTTTTTGGAACAATTCTGGTTTAATTTAAAATACCTACAACGGTTAGAAACTGCTGGTAGAAAATGCATGAAGTGGTTGCTGAGTAAGAGGTTAGCTCTCTTAATGGGCGATTGGTTTTTTTTTTTTTCGTAATACAAAGTTGATGAAGTTGCATGGTCTCCGGTCTAATTTTTGAAGAAGTTTTCATGCATATTTAATTAATAAATAAAATTTAATATTGTCAAGAATATAGAATAAGATTACAGAGATCGTCAAAGATTGCGATTATAATATTTACTTTCCTTAGTAGTAGATTACGTAATATTTCCTTTTATGTTTATTTCCTTTTACAGTTATTTCTAACCCTATAAATAGGGTCTTCTAGTTTGTAATAGAAACAAGTTTATTATAATACAATTTATAATATTCTTCACATGGTATCAGAGCCAAATCTGTGTTAAACAAATTCACCCGTGAATTCCGTTTAAATGACGCCAGGCTGCTACTTTGGCCAAATTTTATTTTTTCAATAACAGTAACATTCAAGAATTGGCTAAATCTACCTCTTCCTTCTTCAGTCCAACATCTTCAGTTATGAGGTCCCTGTGTGACTTTGGGTTCAGTTGAAATTTGTCTATTTTCTTTGGATTTGATTCAGTGGATTGTTGGCCACTATATCAATCTTTTGGCTACAGTTTGGAGTTTCTTCAGTTTTTGGTATATGTCCAGTTCATATGGAATTTGGTCAAGGTATATGGAATTTCGTCAGAGTTATACGGAATTTGGTTGATTCATCGAAATTTGGTCCGATTTATACGGAATTTAGTTTAGTGTTGGTTCGGAGTATCCGAAATTTGAGTTTCTCATCTCGTAGTTTTTTGGCCAGTATTTTGGCGTGTGTCGGCGCACGTCGTGAATTTCTTTTGGAAATTCTTCTTGGGGAGTATGCGTTCTCGTCGTCTTCTCGTAGTTTCTTGTGGTTTCTCGTCGTTTCTTTGGAGTGTTCTTGACGTCGTTTTGGAATAGTTCTCTGCTGTTCTTGGTCTCTCGTCGTCAGTAATTTTCGTCGTTGGTTGCTTTGATTTGGATTTCTTCTTCGTGGACAAGTATCGTCGTCGTCGTCAGTTCATGATTGCAAATTGATACTTTTACCAGCATCAATTTGAGGGGGGATGTCAAGAATATAGAATAAGATTACAGAGATCGTCAAAGATTGCGATTATAATATTTACTTTCCTTAGTAGTAGATTACGTAATATTTCCTTTTATGTTTATTTCCTTTTACAGTTATTTCTAACCCTATAAATAGGGTCTTCTAGTTTGTAATAGAAACAAGTTTATTATAATACAATTTATAATATTCTTCACAAATATATACATAAAGATACTCATTTCATGAGTTTTTCAAAAGAGCGCTCTAAGGCCCTCCTATTGCACTGCCATATAAATCACTTACCATATAAAAATAATTTAAGAAGAATTTTTGTAGTGTTTGATAGCTCTCCTTAAATTTCCGTGTCCAGCAAATAAATGAAAATCTCAGTAAATCCAATGTTTAATAAAATATAGTTTAGAAATCACTTTACTATTTACACTAAAGGAACTCAGTTCAATTAAATTCTTCTTCTCAGTAACATAAATAAAGCTTAAATATTCAAATTGAAATATAATTATCCAATTAAAATATTTGAAGCAACCAGATATGTGAAACTACACAGCTGCTCTAGCGAAAAACAGATTTTAAGGCCAGAGCAATCTGATTAAGTACCTTTAAAACTTGCAAAGCTGCTAATGCCTGACCTTGAAGCTGATCAACGATAGAAGGTACCAAAACCCTTCCAGGAAGTGCCTGCAGAGCTTCAGAGACAATGGATGGAGCAGGAATGCCAGCTGAAGTAAAAAACTTTTCAAGATTTGTAGAGTCAAAAGATGATCTGTTAAGATTGATATCATTAAAGTCATGGCCATCTTGTTCATATGCAAGATCATATGCTGCTTCCGGCACCAGAGCAGCTCCATTCGATGAAGTTCTATTTATATTTTCCACTTTGGGATGTATATCATCCATGTTTACTGAATCGCCTCCAGCTTTGCTTGGCTCAACATCTTTTATTGAAAGCGAGCTTCTAGTTTCTATATACTCTTCATCGATGATGATTGGTTCTAAAACTGAACCTGATTTTGGTTCAACTGAGATTTTTAATGTTGAAGGCTCAACTGAAGAAGGGTTCAATGAAGAGTTAGAGTTTTCTCTCTCACCCAAGCCAGATACCTTACCCTCAAAATCCGTGCTTAAATTTTCTGAATTAGCATCAGAGGCCGACTGTTCGGGAATAATGTCATCAAGAAGGTTCTCTGCTTCTGCTTCATTGGTTTTTTCAGCAGTAAGATTACCACTTTTACTCTGAATGCTTGAGTCGTCAGTGGTATCAGATTCAGGTGGTTTATTGGTCGCTTCCCGAGCAACCAAAATATCACTAATCGCTGATTCATTATGAGCAGCTTTTTGAATAGAGCCATTGCTGGTGACATCACCATCTTTAGGTGACTGTCCTGCAACAGTTCCATCACTAATTCTACTTTCAGTAGCTTCACTGTTTTTTTCACCTGAAGAAGGATCCTCGTATGCAACTGTCTTGCTTTCTGGATTGCTACTCTCTTGCATCTCAAGTTTGTCAATATTTTGCTCCTCGGAGGACAATGACTCCTCTTGTAGTGTTGTCAGTGGCTCCATCTGCTGTTTCAGTCCTGTATATACCAATCAACCTGACTCAACTACTCTTCGAGGGAAGAGGTCATAGCTAGTGAATAAACATATAAAAGCAAAACAATCAATAACTGAAGGATAGAAAAATAATGATCCTAGCACAGAGCATAGATGCCTAAAAAGACCCTTAATGAAGTTGATTCTCTGATATCATAAAATTTTAGGAGGTGCAGGAAGCTTCTTTGACAAGTATTGCAACATTTCTAATGAAGGTTGTTTTAAACACGAGTTTTCACATTGGGTCAATTCTAGATATAAAGGGGACTTCCATTCCAGCAGACAACAAATATAAAGAAAAAGAAGGAAAAATAATCAAGATTCAATGTGATTTTTTTTTTTGAAAGGTAATCAAATATTATATTAATCAAAGTAAATACACAGGAAGTGTATCACCAATGTGATTTGGTCAATGGACGGACCAATGTCCCTCAGATAGGAATGAAATCCACTATCAAGAAAAGAAACGTGGGAAAAATACTTAATGGAGAGAAATCCCTGATATCCCAAAACCCAAATTCTAACACAAATAAATCAAAACATATTCAATGACAAATCCTCAGACAGACACATACAAGTACTCATCCCTATTATGCCCATTGCTGGCTGGCTTCGGGCTAATCAATTGAAGGAATACTGAAAAATATATTTCTTAAATGCATAATTTTTTCCAACAATTTGATGCTAATGAAAACACATATCTAGGCTTAGCTTAGTAGACAATCACAGCTGAGAGAATGTACTCACTTGATGTGCCTCGCTTGCTTATAGATAATGCAACAAAAGTGAGTCCGGTGACAAGAAGAATCCCTGCAACTCCTGCTCCCAGCATCCCTGAAAGAGAACTACTTCACAAGCGTTATTAGTCTATAAAAGAAGCCACCAGTACCAAAAAAACTCTTAAAAATACACGTTTTATGGCAACAGCAACCTCTAAGCTTATGAGGGTCGTTTTTACTATTATTATCATACTTATTGACTTCTATTGGACTATTTTACTGATAATCAAGTAAGATACAAAAAATTTGGCGCATACACATGAATCAACCAAATTTAAAAAAGAAAACTCTCTTCTAGGTACAAAGATATGGCTAGTTTTCACTTGCTTTTCCATTTCAAATTTAAATGATCACATTCAGTCAAATGTATCAACAAACCACTGTTAGAGATAAATATTCAAATTAATAAAAAATGAGTAAAATCTACAATAAAGAAAATAATTAATTAATAGACAGATATGCTCTCACCAGCAAGCGATTGCTGGGGCCGTGAGTCACCCGACTGTTCTTCAGCGTCAGCATTGGACCAACCGGAGAAATTATCTGAATTGGAATCAATCCGCGAAGAATTCCCGGAGCGGCGCTGTTCCACTCCATTACCACTAGCCGCACTATTACGGACCACCAGCGACACGAACTTCAAATTGTGGCGATTGAGCTTCTGAAACCGCGTGCATACAAAAATTGGCGGAGATTTTCGGTAATTGAGCGCAAGTTTTAGCTGAAAGGAGCTCGGGCACCACGATGTAGTGGCGGCAAAGGCGCTCATTTCCGAAATTCCACAAATTCAAAGCTCCACTGAAATTCAGTAGTGAATTTACTGCAACCTCAAAATTTGTTGTACAGATGTTGAAATTGTTGAAATTTGATGGTTAACATGAGAACGATAAGAGGATAATTTCTAGGGTTTTGAAGTCTATTTATATGATTTTGCTGCATATGTGGTATTTGAACCGGTACACTACATCACCAACGGACATACCGAACCAAAAAAATTTACTATCGCATATTTGGAAATTTAATTAATAATTATTTATTTATACAATTAGGATAGTTAAAGGTCGTGATGCTATTTATGAAATACTTATAGATGGTTCGAACTGATTCAAATTAGGGACTTTTTAAAATCTAGATCAAATTGTAGGAACCAATCAAATCACCTGATGAATTTTAACTCGAACATTTTGATTGGTTAGATACATTTCGATGTATTTGCATTTTACACTACTGGAATTAAATCACTCGTCATGAAGCATGTGTTGCAAACTCGCAATATTTGTAATTTGTCGAGGGAGTTGATACTTTTCGTGCATTCTTTTTGACTCTACATCCAATTTGTTTCATCTCTTGTAAATATCGATTTAAAATAAGTCAATCAAAGTCAAGAAACCAAGTAGTCACATCTATCAAGCCATAACGTAGGGATGACTCTCGATCGAAATGCTATAAAATTTAAGAAGCATGCCCAAGTTATTGTCTTAGCCTTGTTTGATTCCCGTTATTCTCAATATAAATTTTTTTCTCTATTTTTTTCAATTACACTTTTCTCTCCTTGACCCGTCGTCTGAGCAAGTTTTCAAAATATTGATAATTTCTCATTGCCTTCAAAGTCGCAACTGATGAGATTGAGTGGGAAAAATGAGTATCTTTGTTACCTTCCGATAGTATCCTAAATTTTTTGTCACTTTTATATGATTTATTTATTTTTCCTATACATACATCCATATTTTTACATATTTTAAAATTTTCAGGGGATTTATCTAGTAAAATATTTTTACATAATTATAAAATATATTTGACAGAGCAAAATGTTAAATTCGTAGAGGGTAACATAAATATGACATCATAAAATATGATGTTGGTTGCATAATTGAAAAGTAATTAGTTAAAATTTATTTTGTTGGGAGGAGGTTAATGATTAGGTTACAAGATCAACAAAATATATGCTAAAATGTAACAACAACAAACACTGAAAAATAAGTGCAGTAAAGAAAACCGAACACAAAGCATAAACTGTAAAATGAACACTTATCTTTATTATCAAAGATTCACAGGTAGAGTTTATACAATCAGTGTCTCAATCACTGAATAACAACCATTCGAACATAAACCACAACCAAGGTATGAATTACAAAGAGTTTAAGCACTCAGACTAAATCCGTTTTTCACACAAGATCTCAATCCTCAAACCACAGCAGTTCACTCAAAAACAACACTCCCAACTAAAAGAAGAATCACACAAGATTACAAATCTTTTCGAGAGAATATTGAGAGAAGAGACTCGAACGGCGCAGAACCATCGAGAGATAAAGAAATCAGAGAGTCAGTCTACTGTACAAACCCTAGACGAGCCTTTTATAGGAGTCTCCAGAAGTGCCCTTCATCTAACGGCTGTGGTGATTGCTCTTGGCTACATCCTGACCGTCCAACAACAGGATAAGTAGAAACACGACTTCTTCATTCAATCAGCACACGATTTTTGCACCAAATAATAAACCAATTTATTCAGTTAGTTGGGCCAACAATTTTAGCCCATTGGGTTGTTGCATCATTGTGCCAACTATTCCCTTCATATTTATTATTAGTGGAAATTACACCAAACCAGTTATTTTCTTTCACATTTTAAAAAGTCAGGTTTTCATCTTTTTTTTTTTCATTTCTCAGATTTTTATCTTTTTAATTTAACAATTAATTTTTTAATTAAATGACGCGCGTATCCCGTTAATTGTGGGTTTCAAAATGGTTAATATCTCAACTTCCATATCTATTGAAGCCCTATTTTCTCTATATCACTATCTCATCTCCACATTCCTCGCGCACTCTCTCCACCACTTTCAGAAAACTTCTGTGATAAATTTCCAAACTCCATTTTATTTGTTCTACCCGGTAGTATTGAAGGAAATGTGTGGGGCAATCTATTTTCTGGGCTAAGGTCACAACTTATTATATTTTTGAATTTTAGATCCACAGAGCTGATTATCTTCATGGAGGAACTGCACTGCACTTGGTTGCTCTGAATGGCCATTCCAGAGGTATCCGGATTCTCCTTACTCATTACATTCCTAGCATTCCTAATTTTTCGAGAGAACTTGTGTTTCAACATTTTCAGTTTGTACTTCATTCATCTCTTCTATGCTTGAAACAGGTCCCAATCCCGTAGGAGGGTTAAGAGTTTCAATGCACATGACACCTTAGAAATAATCTTGCAAACCCAACCTTTGTGGTGGTCACAAATAGTAGTGAACTGGTAACACATGTTTTCAATTAAGTGGAATTTTTTGCAGACTACAGTGAACATTAAACTGGTGACACAAACGAGTTTCACAAGTGATAATATGTTTGGAGTATGTAGGTCACAGGAATACTAGCAGTTACATAATGCTACATGAAGTCACAGAGAACACTATATGGATTTCTACAGGGTCACACGTGATAATATTTTTGAATATGTAAGGTCACAAGAATATTATTATTCATATAATGTTACTTCAGGTCACATATAACACTATAGGGAATTGTTTGGCAACACAGGTCACATACTGTAGTAGAAGATTTATACAAGGTCACACGTGGTAATATTTTTGGAGTACGTAGGTCACAGTAATACTATTATTCACATAATGTTACATCAGGTCAAATGTCACACATGTGTTCACTGGTCACAGGGTCTTACTATATGTTACAGATTCCTTTGTGGTGGTCACAGATAGTAGTGAACTGGTAATACGGGTTTTCAACTAAGTGGAGATTTTTTGCAGACTACAATGAACATTAAATCGGTGACACAAACGAGTTTCACAAGTCACATGTCTGAGTACATGTCACGCATTGCAATTTAAGGATCACAGTTTGACTTTATGCATAATTAACTATCCAACTCGAAATAATCCGAACAAATATTTCTCATTTCAATTATTATTTCAGGACACAGAATTCAACTGTAGGTAGACAGAAGTTTAAATTGAAATTAAATGCAAGTCACATATGTCTTTCGGGTCACAGGTAGGAGAACATGCAGGACACGGAATTCAACTGTAGTAAGATAGAAGTTTAAATTGAAATTAAATGCAGGTCACATATGTCTTCCGGGTCACAGGTAGGAGAATATGCAGGACACAGAATTCAAATGTAGGAAGACATAAGTTTTAAATTGAGATTAAATGCACGACACAGATTTCAAATGTAGGAAGACACAGATTTCAAACATATCATTTTCAATGGAAGCGTTTTTTCTCCAATTGGCGCTCTCAATTGGACCTTCAACGCAGACGAAACCTGCGTTCAATATTCGAAATTTGATTGGGGATTACGTACTTTGATTTGTGACTGAATTAATCCTTATTCATCCATCGAAAGTCCACCGTATGAAACTATGTGATCGGCGACGATGGAATCTGATTTGTGACCGGATATCTCGTTTAATCTGCCGTCAATTTTGTCCAAAATCTGAATTAGTCTGGGGATGAAGTAGAATCTGTAATTAGGAATGTGTTTTGTTATATTAGGAAATCTTAACTGTACGCTTAAATCAAGAAAAGAATATTATTAGATTAATTGTTAAATATAATTAATTAAATCGTGGAAAAACCTGAGTTTTGAAAATCTAAACATTCGGGCCTGATTTGTGATTTCGTGAAAGTAAATACCTGATCCATGAATTTTTCCCTTATTATTATAGTCCTAATACAAAAAAATGCACTCGCAGGTTTAGAAGATAAAAAAATTTCATTACTCCTACTACAGAAAAACAAAAACATACTATTACAAATGCAGGCCCCGCTTACAATATATTGCTTGAAAATTAATCTTTAACATACGTTTTCATTAGAAGATGAAAAAACTTCTTTACATCTACTAAAGAAAAACAAAATTTTTTTCATTAGAAGATTAAAAAAAAAATTCTCTATTTTTTCTCTTTTTTTTTTAACCGCACATTATTCAATAAAATAATATTACACGCAAATTTAAATTTTTTCCTTATTTTTTAACCATACATTCTCCATCAATCTACTATTTCAAAATGTATTTTTATCCAAAAATGGGGATAAAACATGCGTTTACTTATTAGCCCCTCAATGCAACCGACAATGTAAACCCCTTTGGTGAATCACTCGACGTTGTGTAGTGATTTTATTTTATTTATTTATGTGAAGCGATTAAACCCTTGTTTGGTTCTCATTATTTGTAAAATACATTTTTCTTTTTCTTATTTTCAATCGTACAATCTTTAATAAAATAACATTACAAACAAATTCAAATTTTTTCTTATTTCTTAACCAAACATCTCCATCAAAATATTATTTCAAAATGTATTTTGGAAAATAAAAAAATAGGGCTCAAAACAATAGTACCAAATTAGAATAATATGAACAATAATAGCATTAGTGGATAATCAAAACCCGATGTCCAACGTACAATAAAATTGAATATAGGAAACTTAAACGGGTCTCAATATTTAAATTAAGCCCATATTTGTTTATCATTATTTAATTTTTTTTTTTCAAATTCATCATCAACAACATATTCTCATAATAAAATATTTTGCACGCAAATTCAAAATTTCTTTTAATTTTAACTACACTCTTTCCAAAAACTCACAATTTCAAAACTCTTTTTCATTGAATAATGATAAACGAACATGGGCTAAGTTTGTTATTCATCAATAAATTGATTTGCCATATCACCGGTGAGAGAGAGAGAGAGTTTACTGAGAATCGATGCTTTACTTATCATGAGCACTGATTACACTACTCACCAGTTCATTAGTGGATAGGTTTATGATTGATTTCATGAAAGAGATGTAATTTCTAAAGAAAAGCTCAACATGTTTAGAAAATAGAGTCACTTGGGAGGTTATTTTTAAAAATACAAACATATTGACTCAACTTAAAAGTTAATTCTAACTAAAACCTTTATATTTAGCATTTGTTTTACAAACCTTTTAGATATTGCACGTTGGTGGGTCTCATAAATGTGTAGTTTAAATAAATACAAATTATTGGTCCAATTAAAGGTGTTATGCTCCATCCTCTGAGGACCCAACAACGTCAATCACATAGCAATCAGCTAACAAACTATCTTGGGCCCGCACTCCACACCACTTGCTTATCTGTCCTAGCTGAGGCCATAAAAGATGAAGTCGAAGTGATGTCTTCATCTAATCGAGGTGTGAAGTTGAGGTCGATCCTCCACGAATGACGTAAAGTGCCACGATCTGCTGCAACTCATTTTCTAAGCGATGAGCCTTTGATTCCACAAGTCTCTCCAAAGAGATCTTCTGTACAAAATATTTCGTATGATTAATTGATGTAACATCTCTATGGTAGACATCTCCCAATCAACTTAACCATCTTTCCCACCATTAACGAATGCCACACATTTCAAAGATTTGTCCAAGTGTGTAGAGCCTTACGCACTGACAATGCAGTTTGACCAAAAATTGAGTTCAACAAAAGGTATGATTCAGAATAAGTTTGACTAGCTGAAATTTGAAGGAAAAGAAATAGTTTACTAAACAAGAGCTTAGAAATTGCATCCTCATTTAACCATGGTCATTAAAAATAGTCTTTCAAATAATACTTCAATTCTTTAAGGAAAGTTTGCACTATTCATTTTCAATCTTTGTAAACTTTCAATTATTTACTCTTAACCTTTCGAGAATATAGTTAAACTCGACGTTCCATCAATTTAAAGCTATATAAAATGATAATTTTCCCATCTTTAAATTGTTACAAAAAAGAAAGAAATGAAAGCAACTCTATAGATAAATAAAGGAAAAATTGTAGTAAATGTCCTAAATATTTTGAAAAAATATAAATATATCACAATTAAATACAATCGACAAATTTTGTTAAAATTTGACGCATCAAGTCTTAATTTGACGAAAGAAATAAATTTGAAATAGTGTGCTAAAAATGCAAAAACAAATAAATAAATAAAATTTCTTCTTTAATGATTGAACTTTTAAATAGAGTGGTTAAGTGAATAATGTGCGTTTATCTAATCAATGCCTTGTCGTGCATACAGATTCTTAATTATTATTATTATTATTTGAAATAAGCCATTTGTACAGCCCGAGCTTGACAGCTCGGGTCACAGCACCCTCACAAGCCGCGGGCCCCACCTCTGAATTTTGCTTATTTTAATCGCGGGCCCCGCCCCCAATGTGTGAGGGCTGTGAACGAAGTTATGAACCGAGCTGTGTGTGTAGCATAACTCTTATTATTTCTTTCGTACTCTTAATTATTATTAATAAGATTCCAATTAGTCCACTTTAGACGACTAATCACATCATTGTCTTGTCACTTTCTTACTGGTGATAACGTAAAATTTTGAATACAAGTTGAGTGAGGGTAGCAATTCCACACATACAATTACATAATAAAAGTTTATTAGCCCTTTTAGTTAAAAATCATATTTTTAGTTTTCATGAAATGTGTGTTAAATAGTCAAAAAAATTGTGAGTCTCATTAAACACATGGTTGGAAATGAATTTTTAAAAAATAAGAGCCAAACATGGACTTAATATTTTCGGCCCTTTTTCAAAATAAACACCTCGAGTAAAATTATTCTAAACGTAGAAACATAGAGCTTGTTTGGGAGAGATTTTTGGAGAAATAATTGATTTTGAATAGTGATATGATGGGAAATGTGTGGTTGAAAAAGAAGAAAAAATTATTGATGTGATAGAAAATATTATTTTATTGAAAAATGTGTGGTTGAAAATGATAATTGATTTACTGTAGAAAAATTTAATCCCTCCCAAACAAGGCCATAATGATTTTAATGAGTAGGAGTGAAATTATTGGTAACAACTATTTTCCCGAGCCATGCAAATACATCTTACGATGAGCTTCTACGTTCAAAATTCTTTATCCAACGTTCGAGTGCCTCGGTACACGATCTTACTTGAGCTATGGCCTTCTTAATTTTGAATCATCAAAGTATCACATCGATTGCCACAACAAACATACAATTCTAGAATCATGCTACAATGTCAAAAATGTTAATGTAATCTTGACATAATGTTACATGGCAAACTATTATTTGACCATCTAAAACATATCGACTTTTTTCATCTAATCACATCTTGCCAACACCCATTATGATAAGGTATATGCCAACATTTTTCTGGTAAAGTGACTTCACCTACGAGTCTAGCTCTCCATATATTGGTGTCACCACCATTCACGGCCACATCAACTCATATCTCAATACCAATGTTCAATTTCAATCTCAATCTCAAAGACAATTCAAAAAGTGGTTAACTACCACGAACAAAAGCAAGTGAAGTTACCTGCGCAATCAAAATGACTTGAAATTCACTCTCCCTTCCTCATCATTGCCTTTCTTAGGAAAATTGCAGCATTGATCCCAAATCTTAAGTCAGTGTACAAACCTTTAAAAAGGAGAAATTTAGTCCTTACTATTTTATTTATAAGCTAGAAATGAGTTCTCAATGACATAAAGAATGTAAATCCTTTTTATTAAATCGTCATTTGACCCCAATAAAATCGTGGTTTTTGCAAAACTTAGACATGTAATAATCATGCGAAAATTTAATAGAGATATGAACTTTAATTAAAGATTAATTACGCAACTAGAGATGACAATTTTTCCAGCCTCGCCCCGTCCCCGTGGGCCCCGCCCCAAATGGGACAAAAAAAGGGCTGGGCGGGGCGAGGTTTGCCGCCCCGTCACGGGTCACGAGGCGGGGCGGGGTGGAAATGTCTCGCCCCGTGAAGAATTAAAAAAAAAAAATTTGTTCTGGACATTATTTGTTTTGAATTTTTTTTGTTTCAAGTGCTTACTTTGAATATTGATATAGTTAGTTTGAACATTATTTTATTTGTTTTGAATTTTAAAATTTTGAATTTGTATTTTAAATTTAAAAAAAAAAAAAAACAAATGGGGTAGGAAACGGAGCAAGTCCTCACTCTGTACGGCGGGGCTCGGGGCGGGGAGGGGGAGTGGCGTGGTGGGGCGGGGTGGGATGAGGGTGCCCCGCCCCTAATCCTCCCCATTGCCATCACTATACGCAACTATGATAAAAAGCTGAGTGATGTACTTGGTCATTTTTAAAAGTTAAAGACGCAGTCGAACAATAAATTGAGGACCAATAAATTTTCCCACTCTCTTACGCCAAATAAATGGGCCCCAAAATTCATATGCAATCGGTCCATTACGTCGTCCCAGTTCTCAATAAATAGACATTCCACTCTCGGGAATCCGCCCGCTTTCGATATAAAGCCAAATTCCGCCATTAATACTTTTCGTCCAAGTTTCCCTCTTCTTTCCCTCTCTTTCCAGTTTCCCTTTCTTCTCCCGTCTCCATCTCCTATTAATTCACTTTTTTTTTTCTGAAATTCAATTCACTCCAATAACACATTGAATTTTTCGGTCACTATACAGAATTTCATTACGTTTCCATGAAAATTCGTTATTGGGTTCTCTAATCTCACTTAAAATACACATAATTAAAGAATTTCCAGAGATATATTCAGTTTTTTCATTCACATTTAGATGAAAATTCATTATTAATTACACCGAAATAAAACAATTTCCTGATATAGGCTTCCGGTCCTTCCAGTGCATATTCATTATTTATTTTCATTCAAATAATAGCTCATTGTGATTTATAGATCTCCATTTGAGTTGTTTCATACACATTCAATAGCAGAGCCATTTCATAACTGAACATGGATTCAAATACAGTTGTATTAAGCTTGCTGGTGTTGCTAACATGCGCTCCGCGGTGCATTTACTCGGAGGAGAGCCATTTGGTGAAGATGAATCTGGTTCAAAATGCTTCGTCTCTCGGAGCCTGTATGTAAAGCCATTGCGAACTCTTCTATGAGAATTTTATTCTCTCAATATTTTATTTGAAAGTTTTATTTATTTTTATGAGAAAATTTTTCTTTTATTAATTTTTTTTGAGAAAAAAATTTACTGTGCAGATTGTTTGGACGGAAGTTTGCCGGCATACCATCTGGACAGAGGATTTGGCGCGGGGGCACGCAACTGGCTTTTACAGTTTGAGGTAATTTTTTGTGCATTTGATGGGGGCAAAATGATTATGCATTCAATAACAACATGCACACAACCTGCTTTTTGCTGTTCAGAGGTTTTTTTTTCTTTTTTCGAAAAATTTCACTTGTACATAACTATTCATTCGGTTAAAATGACAGATTACTCACATGGTGTCCACCCCCATGTAAATAAAATATTATTATAAAAAATGGAGCCCACCTCCATGTGTCTATTTTGATATTTTTACAAAATTTTTTTGCTGTTTAGAGTTTTTTTTTTTTCGAAAAATTTCACTTGTACATAACTATTCATTCGGTTAAAATGACAGATTACTCACATGGTGTCCACCCCCATGTGAATAAAATATTATTATAAAAAATGGAGCCCACCCCCATATGTGTATTTTGATATTTTTACAGAAATAAAATTTCTGTAACTGCAGCTTTGCTCTTTTTTTTTTTCACTCTTTGTGGGCAAAAAGGAGAAAGAGTTCACGCAATCCATATTGTGCATTGTCAGGAAGTCTTGCATTTGCGCTGTATATCTAGATCTACTACACAATTATTTACTCCAATCATGTTATACGTACACTTTTTTTTACACCTTTATTTATAATTTTTCACGTGGCAAGATCTACATTCTTAATTTTTAACTCGTCCATCACATCACTGCACAGATTTCCTTCACGTAGGGAAGGATGCCATCCTTGTTGTCAACAATGACGTACATTTAGTTTAATTCTTATTTACTCAGCCCTTCTCTTTTTCTTGGCTGGTGAATGGATTGAGACGAGCCTTGCTCGGAGTCACTCGGTCCTTAGACATCCGTGCTCGGCTCATGTCCACAAATTAAGTAGGTTTGACTCTTTGACTTGTGCGCATCAGAGACCGAGAAGAGTCGCCTTGTTTTTTGAATAAATTAATAAAATAAGTCAAAAATGAATAAATTCGTAAAAAAAGATGCTCGCTCGACTCTTGACTCGTTGTAAAACGAACCCGAGTCATCCATGGACCAAATTGGATCGAGTCGAGATGAGCTCGCCAATGACTCCACCCATTCCACCCCTACTTTTTCTTTCTTTTCTATCCAATTTTGAAATTATGCTTTGAAAATGAATGGGCAAGTTGCACTATTGGCCTCCAACTTATTCCCACTAACGACAAGTTGGTCTTAAATCTTTTGATAATTAACATTTTACTATATTTGTACAATCAGTTCGCAACCAACCGTTCGAATCTTCTTTAAACTACTCTTATGAAGTAATAAGTATCTCATTTCAAATTTTTAGGCATTGAATCAATAGTTACAGACTGATATTGCAATTTTTTTTTATTTTATATATTTTTCCAGTGTGAATGATATGCAAATAATTCTGAACTGTATCTATCGCCTCTGTCATGACTACCCTCAATGCAGTTATTACCACTTAGTGCATGATTGGTAAAGTTTTGAGCTCATTTTTTTGTGAAAATGAATTGTGTAATAGTGAATTTTTTGGAGAATGAATAGTTAAAAAGTAAGAAACTTTTTCGATTTAAGTGCAAAAATATTTTATTAGAAGAATGTCTGATTGAAAATAAATTCGAGAAAAAATGAGTTCTTAGAAAATATGGTTCATGGGCTAAATTTTGTTAATCCCTACATCCTCCAATTTTTGGATAAAAATACGCATAATGGAATCGGATACTCGGATTAACAAAATTAAAAGAGAACAAACCAGATCAGTAACAAAGTTACCATCAAATAATAACGGAAAATGGCAGATAATGAAACAAATTTCTTTGGAAGCCACAAATTGAGCATCCAATAATGCTCTATATTTTCAAGGGACAAGCCTTTATCAATCGACCTCTTGATTTCTTTTTCTCCTTATCTTTTTGTTGATTTTTCAGGTTATTCTTATCCACTAGCAATATTTTTTAGAGGCCATGCTTCAATATTTCCTATTCATGGCGAATTTTATGTCCATCGCCTTTAAATTCAACACGCTTTTACAATTAAAACGAGAATAAGAGGATGGCGGCTGAAAAGTGAGTCTCTTGGCTGTCACGTCTGGGGGCCCCGGCCCATCCTAATTTCTAACAGATTTGGCTTTTTACGAAATTCAATACTTACATTATTCACATTGGGTCTGCAGAGAAATTGAATGGCTGTTGGGTAAGAAAATCACATGTAGTGAGTAGGTAACCAAGATAGTGATGTTAACCAAATAGTATCAACTCAACTCAGCCGTCGAGACAATTGAAAGTCAAAACTACCCAGTTAAAGGACTGGTCCGACAGGCCATATTTCTCTGGTACCCAAGATTTGGACAGACATGTTATTGTTTCAAGTTTTTATTTTTCTTTAAAATGGACTTGCAAACTACAGTGCCAAGCTCTTCATTTGCATAAGCCAATTTATAGAATCTTTCTATAAATTTATAGTACTAATTACTAACTCAATGATTGATGCAGCTGGTCTGTAGGTAGTTATGACCCATGTATACTTACCGTGAATTAACTATTTGTTAATCATGATCATAATAGGGTGGAGGTTGGTGCAACGATATTAAATCATGCTTGGATAGAGCCCAAACTCGTCGAGGATCAACACGTTACATGAGTAAGGTGGAAGTCTTTTCTGGCATTTTAAGCAATACTGCCTCTCTAAACCCTGGTATGCATCTTGTATTCAAAGGATAATCTTTCATGAATAAAGATATATAAAATCACATATTAACTATAACCGACATGTTTGACAAAAAATAACTTCGCCATAAGTGGATATACTCACGGTCGTGTAGACTCCACCACTCTAGGTGATGTGTCACCCATAGCTATGTAAATTTTGATCAACACAATTTGTGAGCCCTCAACTTATAAGAAAATTATTTTTGTGCGAAACGAGATCTCTAATTTTTTTTTGCTCTCTTGATTACTGAATAAAAAAAAAGATAAAAAAATATTGTTTAGTTTGTCTTTGAACTACCAAACTACCTAACAGGCGTGATTTTCTTGGCCTCCACCACCTTGTGCTAGAGCCTAGCAGCATCTTTCAAGGCTGTATTCTGATAGTGTATTGTAATTATGCGACAAAGTTCATGTTCATCACATTACCTGGTAATTTCTGGTAGTCTATCACGTGATGAATAATGGTAGTAGATTATAACTAGCGCCAAAAACCTACAGCTACAAAATCTTTCAATTCCAGCTTTCTCCCAGTTAGTATGTTAAATTTTTCCAGTGTGAATTTTATATTTTAGTGAGATTTCTCGGAAGGACAATGCTCGCTGTCCTTGTTTCTTATTACATTCAGGCACATGAGCGGATCCAGGAAGGAAGTTCAGTGGGGGCGAAACCAAAAAAATCTAAAAACCTAAAAAAACAATGACAAAAAAAACTAAAAAAATCTTAAAAAAATTGAAAAATCTGAAAATTGAGTGGGGGCGACGGCCCCCACTGGGCCTCATGTAGGTCCGCCCCTGTTCAGGCATCAACAATTAATGATGAGGTCCCAATTGTCCTTTTGGCCGGTCTTACTCTGTCAAAAAGCTAAAAATTTGTTTATCTTAATTATGCCTTGAGCACGTTGTGTGGTCTATTCAATTTTTTTATCAATGCCTTGATAATATGTCGAATTACTTCCTCACAAACTATTGAGCGTTTGCCCATTTTCCTTGTTTCCAATTGGCAATTATATATTATTATTACTAAGAGTTTGTTTGGGAGGAATTTTTGGGGGAAGAACTGACTTTTGAATAGTAACATGATGGGAAATGTGTGGTTGAAAAAGAAGAAAAAATTATTGATGTGATGGAAAATATTATTTTATTGAAAAATGTGTGATTAAAAATGAGAATTGATTTACTGTAAAATTTAAAAATCTCTCCCAAACACGCCTTAATAAAAAATAATTGTCATGTTTGTCATTACTGTAAATGGGTTCACAGACTGACCAGAGTGACCGAATTTGTAAAATTGCCAATAATGGACTCATCTAATATAGGTGTTTGTTTATTTTTCAGTAGCCCTGTAGAGAGCAACCTTTATTTTTGTTGTTTTCTTTGGTTGGGGGTTGGTGGAAAAGCGTAGGATGAAACTAGTCACCTTCTGTGGCTTTTGTTGTCGAATCCTTGGAGCAAAGGGATCTAAATTTCTCCTTCATTCTACGTAACCTTATTTAAATTAGGATAATTCTTGTTGTACATCACCTTATATATCAAGGTGTCCATAATGGACACCCGGCACCCTCTCATTGGAGGGTGTGCCGACCCCACCAACCTCCCTCCAATGAAAGAACGACAGGTGTTCATTATGTAGACCCTTATGTTAGTGGTGATGTATCACTTGCATTACCCTTTAAATTATAGGCTTAAACGAAAGTATCGTTATTCAACTAGGCCACTTAACATAATCTCTTGATTACATCTTGGAAGAGTTTTTTATACAATTGTACTACAATAATCTATTTCGTATTACTAAGAAGATAGACACTGTCAACATGTTCATATTTATGATACTTGTGATAGTTAAACTTTATTCTTTAGTAATTAACTTTTGGGCTAAAACACTTATAACTAGAAGAAGGTTATTATCTTTCCATTCATTTCAAAACTTCCATATTCCCTTCCATAAGTACAAAACATTTTTGTTTCAGAACTTTTAGGGTATTTTCTATTTGATTAAACGAAATGAACAGATTTTTACAACTGGAATCGAGTGAAGCTCAGATATTGTGATGGTGCCTCATTCGCTGGTGATGCTAAGTTTGATAATGGGGTAAGTTGCTTAATTTTTATGCCACTTCCATGTTAGTATCACTTTATTGGTTAACTCCGCCTGTTATATCCTGATTGTGAGCATGCTTGGCTAACTTAAAAAATCAACTTCAAAATATATAATTTATTTATTGGTTTTATAAGTAAATTACATGTTTGGAATTTATTTTTTTTAATAAAAAAATCAATAGTATTTTGCATCAACTATATGCAGTTAGATGGTAAGAGGCTCTTATTAGTGCTGCAAACGTAATTTCTTTTTCCAGCTCTCAAAATGAATGAATCTCTCGTAGTCTGTAGATAACAATTGAAGGGCGACCTCGAGTGCTGAAGTATTATTAAATTAATATGATGACTTGTAATGGTCAAAACTTCTGAAAAATAAATTTGTTTACCCTTTGCTCTTTTTATATATATCGTTCTTTGTTTTCTTTTCTTTTCTTTTCTTTTCTTTTTGGCTTTTTTACGAACCATATCTGGCATCAGATCAAAACTCTATTTATTTGAGCTGAAAAGTATTTTGTAACTGAATTATAAGTTATTATACTATTGACTAAGTAGCTTACATTTGCGAAATGTACAGACGTCGTTGCTTTATTTCAGAGGGCAAAGAATTTGGCAAGCAATTATTCTTGATCTTCTCCCAAAAGGTTTGGGCCAAGCAAAGAAGGTAAATAGATTGTTGTCAAATTTTTCGATCTGTTGAAATTGTTTCAATTTTGGACTTCTAAATGAAAACTCGAGCAAGTTAAGGCACACGTTATTCCCAGTATGCACAACATATTCTAATACAATTATGCTGCCAAAACTAGATCGATGGAGGAAAAGTGTACCAGATTACTATGTTGTATTTCTTAAAATGTCCCAGTCCAGTTAAATTGTCTAGTTTCGTGGATGGACTTTGTTACGAACCTTAGTTACTCTCTACTCATGACTCTAGCAGCTGAGTTGTGCTGGGCTCTTGGTGATTCACTCGTATTTATCTAAGAAAAGATCATAGCCATCTTTAGAAAGTTCAATAGTTTGATTTAACTACTATAAATTTGCATAAATTTTTATCCTCCCATGCATGCCAGGCTTTGCTTTCGGGTTGCTCTGCTGGAGGCTTGGCTACGTTTTTGCACTGTGATGACTTCACAAATTATTTGCCAAAGAATGCAAGTGTTAAATGTTTAAGTGATGCTGGATTCTTTTTGGATGCGTAAGTTCTTTTCTTATTAGAACAGAAAATTTTAGATCGAATTCCCATTTTCACATTGAGTAATGGTCATTGTAATGAACTTTGGCATTTCTTGCAGAAGAGACATAGGTCTAAATCACACAATGAGATATTTCTACAAGGATCTTGTTTCTCTGCAGGTATGCCTTGTGCCTATCAGCATACAGAATTTTTAATTTAATATATGCTCCATAACAGTAGCTTGCTCATAGGTTACTGAGATTAAAATAGCAACAGGACATCCTCTAGGAGTTCCTACAATCTTTTTGTCTTTCACATATATTTGCTAATCTTCTATGAACAATTCACTTCTCAGGGGGTGGAACAGAACCTTGACAAAAATTGCACAACTTCTAATCTGTATCCTGCACAAGTACGATTTCCCTGTTATTGTTTATTTAGCCATGATTAAACTAAGGCTTCATCTAAAAATTCTGAATTTTTTGCAGTGTTTCTTCCCACAGTATGCATTACCATACATTAGAACACCATTTTTCATATTGAACTCTGCCTATGATGTGTTCCAAGTAAGATTGTTTTCCTCATTGATCTTTACTTGTGAATTTGAATCACCACATACAACCCTAGTGCTTATTAAACAGTATTTAACATAGAGACCTATGTATCAACAGTTTCATCATGCACTGGTGCCTCCTGCTGCTGATCCTCATGGACACTGGTATCACTGCAAGCTTAATCCGGTGGCTTGTAATGCAGTCCAGATATATACTTTGCAAGGTTCTGACCTCTTTGTAATTATTCCTTTTGTCTATATGTACTATATTCCTCGATTCTGTTCTCTTCCAATATTTATCCACCAAAAACAGTACTAATTACAGTTTTCCCTTTCCAAATTTTATGCTTAATTGTAGAAATAGCAGGTTTTTGAGAGATATCTAGGTTTCTTTTCAGCTTTAACTGACATGTTTGTTTGGCTTTCTTCAGGATTCAGGAAATATATGCTTGAAACTTTGAAATTTTTCTTGATCAGCTCAAGAAGAGGAGGAATGTTCATAAATTCTTGTTTTGCTCATTGCCAAAGTGAGTTGCAAGACACGTGGTTTGCACCCGATTCTCCAAGAGTAAACAATAAGGTTTATGAACTAGATCTTCTTCCTTGGGAGTATATTATTTGCTCTTTCAAATCTCTACTCGATACAATTGTTATGGATGAATCTATACACTAACTTAGATCAATCACCCAATGTCGTGAACAATGTTCTACTCGGTTAAATCGGAAACACATTCTTTTTCGCAAAAAACCATTTTAAGACCTTTAATCTAACAATGATTTTGGTCGAATACTTAAACATACTTGATACAGTTTCAGTTAGAGCTAAATGCTTGATATCTTTGTTTTTAGACCATTGCACAAGCTGTTGGCGATTGGTACTTCGGGAGAAACATCGGCAAAGATATTGACTGTGCATATCCTTGTGATAGTACTTGTCATAACCTAATTGGTTGACGCATCTATTCAGGTGACAATCTTCTTCTTCTAGCAGTAAGTGTTCATACACCGAACTGCAGGATTGAAAATGCTCTTTTCATGCTGGAAACTTTTCTCACTTTTTGCAGGTCCCTGGATAATTTTTAGTGTTATAGCAGTACGATAAGTAGTTTTCTAGTAGATTTTCCATTCTCTACAAGAATACCAAGAAATCATACTCTTCTGAAAACACTTATACACAACATTGCAATTAGAATGTGTACATCAAGACCAATTTGGCAGCACATTTCCTTAAATTGTATTTAACCTTGTGTATTTGAAATTTTAAAACCAATTCATTAATAAGCTTATTTCTTCAATGTAATTATCTCCCAATTCTTTGTTGGGGAACATTGTTTTTTAGTTTCTTTATCAAGTGTAGTTTGATTTTTTATGTTGTCTAGGGTTTTTGAGATTTACGCTTTACCGTCTATTTGTTAAATTCGTTATTAATATGTAGTTACCGTCTCGTTTAACATGGTATTCGATCCTTCTCGTCTGATCAATATAAGTTTTTAAAATTGTGTTATTTTTGTGTGATGTAATTGTCACGTGGTGGTTGCCTTATAGTTAATTGCTTTGGTTCGGTGTGGTGGTGAAATTCTTTTTTCATTTTGATAGTGGTGATAGTTGTTGCATGGTTATAGTTGGGTTTTCGACACAAGTGGTAGTAACACTTTATAGAGCTCATGTTTGGTTTAAATTATAATTTTGATAAAAATTTATGTCAAAGTCAATAATAAATTCTAATCATACATTTTATAGGTCTACAACTTTTATCAACTTTTCAATTACACATTTTATTAATGGAGAATTTTCAAAAATGTCACTGAATTTGAAAATCCAAAAAAAAAAAAATGTCATTTTCACTTTTTGTGAGCAAAAATGTCATTTTTTTGTGCAAAATGTCCAAATTACCCTTAATAACACATTTTTAGGAGCATTTAATGTTTGATTTGAATGTAATTAATGTTATGATGTGATGATTTAATTTAAATATTATAAAAATTGTTTATATATATATTATATTGAGTATCATAAATTTTGTAAAAAAAAGAAGAAAATATAAAAGAGTTTGAAATATTAACATAATCACACATCATCTTCCCATCAACAAACCATAACTTCTTCTCCATTTTTTTCATTCCATGATCAAGAACATATAACTATTGAATTCATTATCCATTTTGAGAGGTTAGTCATTACAAATTGTTTATAATTTTATTTTTATAGACTACTATTTCTTAGATGTTAAATATAATATGGTCAAATGCAATTGGAGAAATTTTTGAAACTATTATTCATTGATCTGTTTGGTTTTTGAACTATTTTTGAAAGATAAAAATACCAATATCTCGTACAAAAATGAAGGATTCCATATTTAATGAAGTATTGAGTTATTTATTAATAAGAAAATATTTTTATGTTGTAGTTGAGAATTGATTATCAATATTAATGTTTTCAATAATTTGTTCAAATGTACCAAATACATGTTTTTAAGTTTCCCGATAGTTCCTATAGTTTATCTGTCGAATAATTCTGTTGAAACAATCGGTTTAGACATGTGAACTGTCGAACCTGACATTTATGAACTGTTGGGATAGACCATTTAACTGTTGAATTCGATACTTGAAAATTGTTGACACATCATTGATGTCACCTTCTGTTACTCCATGGATTTCAATATAAAAAAGTTCATCATTCATATTATTAAATGTAGACATATTTATTGTGCGAAATTCTTACCATTACAATCTCAACATTTCATGTATGAGTAATCATTTGAGATTCATCGTGTTGTATGGGGGACAGTTTGTTCATGTGGGTGGCGAATGGAAGTGGAGAGGGGACAAAATCACTTCCATTTTAGTGCCGACAAGTATTACCCTACTAGACTCGTGCTACGATTGAAGCACAAACTTGGTATTCTTGATCCCCACACTCAAATTGAATTGAAGTTCAAAGTCCCGAACTTGAATAGACCACCCACACAACGTAAGCGATCCATATATGAGTCTATCACACGACTCAGGAAATGCACTCGCTACGGTAGAGTTGGTCATAACCTGACAACACGTTCACACCCCGCTGTAACACAACAGATGTAAACAGGCTTCATCTCCGGAAGTCGTTGAAGCAGTATGTTAAATGTTCTCCAATGGCGTTGTACAATCTGAAGTTATGTTATCAATTTCTTTTTATTATCGTTTACATACGTTATTGTTCGTTATGTTCGCATATTATCATTTTGAACCTACATTATCATTTGAAATCCATTATCATCTGCAGACAGTATAGAAATGTTTGCATTCACAACAAAAATACGGATTCATGACATAATACTGCATGACAACCCGATAGTTCATTTGTCGTTCTCGACAGATTGTTTTTGTCGTTCTCGACAGTTGGTACATATTACAAACTGTAACCACACATACGAGGCATAAGGGACATATTGTTGTCGACTCTTTGGTAAAGACTGTTATCAAAATCATTCATGACAAAAGTGAATACAAAAGAACTGGACACTTATTCATTTGTACACAACCATATACAACTACCTCCCACATCATTCATTGTCGACGTTTGAACTTTCTCCCCCACTGTCTTCATCAGAATCATCGGAGTTTATGACAGTTATCTCAGGATGTGCAACGTTCGCCAACCACTCATCATCATCAGATTCATCTTCGTACCAAACCATGTACTGGAACACTTCATCGAGCACAATCTTCAGTGAATGTGATGCTTCACTTGCAATTTCGTTTAGGTTGGGAAAAGGAATAGGGAAAACGGCTCTCCTACCATTCGGAGGGTTGACATCCTCATCGTCTGAAAAAATTATGATGGGACATAACGGGGACAAATCAGGTACGACGAAGGATCATTCAGGTTGAACGGTTTGTTGCTTCCCGTGAACGAAACCATTAGTAGCATGCAAATGCGATAGGTGAAACTGTTTTTGTATCTGAGTAGTATACAGAGTGACAAAGCTTATGGAGTTTTCAAGTGTAACTCACTTATTTAGTGCTGCCATGCTATTTTCTTTGAAGGAAGCAACTATGGTGAGTTACTACACAACCACCAAATCACATCTCAAACTTAATTTGACAACCAATTGGTGTGATTGTTTAAGGTCTACTTGTACCGTTATGATTTAAAATTTGTATATAATTTATGACAACAGTATAACTTAATGAGTGCGTACTATTATCTCCAAAAATCCTGCATGTAGTTGTTGGCAATCAATTCTCATTATGACCTTTGTATCCTAAGAGGTAGTATTGTCCTATGAGATTTTTACATACTTCAACAAATTGATGCACCAATAGTTCGCAAGAATCATGCATCAACTGAAATGTTCGATGACGATTCGTGAACATGTTTATTCATTGCAAGTCTTCGCATTCCAACCACAAAATAGTACCCAAACTGTAGACAACAAGGATAACATGTGTAACATTTTGTCATACACATAAAAATGTTTCAATCACAGACTCACAGTTGAAGGATCCATGGGCCCCAAATCTACATTCGACATCATTATAACAATTTTCCTGCTACTCTTACATAATTCTCAAGTTTACATTACGTGAAATTTAAGTAACTAACAGGACGATTATACATGAATGTTTTCCAAATGGCGTTGTCATTCATATAAATGATCCATGACCCTTTTTACGTACTTCAGGTTGCTTCGCTGTGAAATGCAGGCTCGTAACCTTGAATTTTCCGAAACCAGGAATTCAAAATACATCTCTTCTACAGGGTACAACAAGAAAATGAAAAAAAATGTCAGATCGTGACATGTGTTAGTGGTACATGTTGATGCCAAGGTACAACAACAAATTACGAAACACAATGTAATGAAATAATACGAATATAATATAAGGAAATAAAATGAATATCAACAGTAATACGAAAATCAGAACACACGAAAAAATATATTACAACTGCACGAAAACAAATGAAAAAATTGTGGTGCACAATATTTCGTACATGTTAAAGTGAAATGCATATATTACTCTCGGATGAACCAACGTTCGACATGTGGAATTGTAATGTGTCAAGAAAAACTGAGAAGAACTTTCGGGTCTCGACGGTTCATCTGTCGAGATTCTCCCATCCGCCGAGAATTACTGCGGTAAACTGTCGGGAACTACAGTTCTTGGCGATGAATAATACGAAAGGAAATCATCTCTTATTTTATATCTGTTCTAGGTTCATATCATTTCAATCCCATCAGTGTTTTGCCCGCACCTCGCGCCTATACGTACATTTTAGAACACTAGTTATTTATAACTCGATGAAGAATAAGGTCTTCAACGATATAATAGTAACACAAGTTTATTTTATGTAATTATAAAATTCTAATATAGTATGAAATCAAGTTCATTAGATGCAGCTCGTTTGGCCAATATTAGCTCTACCTGTATATTGGTCCGACGACCTCTACACTCTACCCAATAAAAATTTAATACACACTTGAAATTCAGAATCTAAAATTACGGATTTCAAATTGCAAATTGTAAATTCCAAATCACAATGAAAGAAATAAATAATTGCAGGGGTTATCAATGTTACAACTTATCTAACCAGAGATGAAGTGGAGAACGTTGGATTACCAATTTGTAGTGGTTTAATCAGAAATCTATGTCCGCTAGGAGTGCTTCGGATGATCTTCAACCGCTAGATGTCCAAATCGCTTCACTTCAACAACAACCACAAATATGGATTCTTAAGTAGTCGTTTGCACACAGATTTAACAAGAAAATATAGAAAATTGAAGAACAATAAAAAATGAAAGACAGCAAACCTCAATTAATGAGTATGTAAGAAAGGTTATATTATAATTCAACTTTATCTTATCTCATGTAATTAGTAAATTCCTTCACTAAGAACTCATATAATTTTCATCACTTTAACTCATACTTTAAGAGTTTAACTTTGTCAGAACATCAAAATCAGAACTAACCTTAAATTGTTATTTTCAAAATTTTAAATTTCTTGATTTCATTTTTATTGTGGATCTGTATCTATTCCTTTGTTTTCAAATGAAATGAGTAAATTCCATAATAACCAAATTAAGAAGCACAAGATGAGTTAATAAATACACTCGTCTTGTAAGTACAGAAAATCAAATTCTTCCCAATCCTTGTAATAATGCAATTAAACTTTTTGTATTTGAAAAGAAAATGTGTAAGTAAATTTAGCAGAATATGCGACAATGACGACTGATTGTACATTGATTTCTCCTTTTCGACAAGCTTATCTTAGTTTCAAAACATATAGATGCAAATGCTAATTAATGTAATCAATTAAATAACACTTTCAAATTTAAATAATGAACATACTTCCCAAGGAGCTCACATAAATTTCATTCAGACCATATCTTCTTTGCAGATTATAAAGAATGCCAGGCTCATTCAAGTAAGTTAGTTTGGTATCAAAATCAACACAATTCATATTTTCGCCACTGTTTTAAAATCAAAACAATAAAGTTTGAAACAAATTCGCCTTTTTACCATGGACCGTGACGAGTTGAACTTGTTTACCGATATAATCGCTTACTTGGGCTGCTACCCAAATCCAAGTCCTTATCTACAGTGACAGTCACAGACATTTTTAGTTAGTTGGGGCACGATCAAATTGGAAAAATGCCAAATTTATAAGACAAATAGAAGTCAAAGCAGAGATGAAAAAAACACAACTATGACAATTTCAATAGAAAACTATAGACTAACAGGAGCCTCTTGTGTAGAAACATAGTTAGTTTGGTGCTGACTACGACAAGTGGGATTCCAGGAGCAAAATGCAGAAGTTCAAGGATCCACTGCACAACAAATATCATATAACGAAATAAAATAAAATAAAACGAATAATTGAAAACGAATATCATGTAATACGAAAATCATAAAACACGAAATAGTATATTACAAATCTACAAAAATAATTGAAAACGTATATATTACGTTCGAATGAACCAATGTTTGACATGTGGAACAATAATGTGTTGAGAAAAACTGACCTCAACTGTCGGGTCCCGACAGTTCATTTGTTGATATTTTTCCATCTGCCGACAATTTCTGTTGTGAACTGTCTGGAACGGTGAAGTTCAATATATCAGAAAATCAGAAACTCAGAGGCACTAGATATATACTATTCAATGCCTGCAAAATTTCATCAGAATTCATATTCTACTTGCCAATTTTGGTAAATTTATTGAATTTTATGAGGTTAATTTTCTTCAACCCCTTCCAACAAGCAATCCCTCTTTGCTTTGACAATTGGCATCTCATCCAAAAAAAGAGATTAAGCAAAAGCAAAGATCAAAATAAACATTAAAACTTTCAAAAGAAAACTAAAATAGAAACAAAAATAGTAAAAAAAAAATATTAATGAAATCAAATCATTTCCACACAAATTCATTTCGAAAAAACTCTCGCTAAATAACAAATCCAGAAGTTCAAGACACAAAAACACACCTTGAAGAACATTCAAACATATTTATTAATCTATCGATGTTTAATCCTTATGTAGAACATGTAATAATAAGAGATAGAGAGAGACTGAATATATTTTACGGCCAGACGGGAGAGAGCTCAGAGAGGAGAGGAGAGGAGAGGAGAGAAGAAATGACTCAATGAGGATGAGGGTTAGAATTTCATTTCATATTAATTTTTTTTTCAAAATCTAGGCCCTTGTCCTTCCCTGCAATTGTGAAGTGATTGATTTTCAATTTTTTCCACTTTTTGTACAACTTTTTGGAGTTGTCAACTCAAAAATGTGTTGGGTATTTAAATTCTCTAAAGAGGTAAAAATATCCAAAAATGACAATCTTGCAAAGTCTTTAAAAAAGTGACATTTTTTGTAACGACCCAGGTCCCACTTAACGGGCTGTCCCGACCGTTAGATCGACGACGTACTGTCCCCACTGTACCAACATGGATTTTTTCAGCATGATTTATCTTCACTCGCACGCTCCTCAAGAAATCTTTCTAGGGGGTTACCCATCATAGAATTGCTTCAAGTCAAACATGCTTAATTGTAGAGTTTCTAACGATGGATTTCCGGAAAAAAAAAGGTACACCTCGTTGGTATGAGTAGTATTATCGAATCTTTTAAGCTTTCCTGGTCTATGTATTATAATAATATTTTATTCGGGATTGCACCATTAATGATGTCCTACTGAGTATTTCCATATATTCACCCCTACTCATTACAAGTTCGTCCGGGATGAATAAAATTATGGTGGAATAGTGATGCGAGTTGCCAAGCGGATCAAAGAAAAAGGCAAATAACCATTTAGTATATATTTTTCTATATGTATCTAAATTTATTTGTCAGTTTTCTTTGTTCAAGGACTCGTTTTTAAATTAATCATTTGAGCATGTTTGAAATTTTTAGAAATTCGGACATTGTGTTTAATTGATATTTATTGTTGAAATTAAAGAATGTCTTTAATTTGTTTCATTCTGCTTTTATTTTTTTAAAAAAAGTAGATTTAAGTAACACTCCACTACCCAAACCAGGAAAGTTTAAAAGATTCAATAGGTACTACTCATACCAACAAGACGCACCTTCTTTTCCGGAAGTCCATCGTTAGAAATTCTACAGTTAAGCGTGCTTGGCTTAGCTTGGTGTGATTCTATGATGGGTGACCCACTTGAAAGTTTTCTTGGGGAGCGTGCGAGTGAGAATAAAACATGCTGAAAAGACCCATGTGGCACAGTGAGGACAGTATGTCGTCGATCTAACGGTCGGAACAGCCCGTTAAGTGGGACTCGGGTCATTAAAAATGGCATCAGAGACCGATTGCCAACTGAAAATCGAGAACTAAGTGTTATGCTGGACAAAGTGCTACGCCATAGGGCGGGAGCCATTTCTTGAACCCGTAGGAGCCACCTCTAAAATCCCAACGCCTGGCAACAAATCCTCAGATGAATCAAGTGCGACGAAGACGTCGCGAGTCTAATGAGGAGTGATTGTAATACCCAGATCAGAAAAACTTAAAAGATTCGATAGGTACTCATACCAACAAGGTGCACCTCCTTTTCCGAAAGTCCATTGTTAGAAATTCTACAGTTAAGCGTGCTTGGTTTGGAGCAATTCTATGATGGGTGACCCACTTGGAAGTTTTCTTAGGGAGAGTGCGAGTGAGGATAAAACTTGTTGAAAAGACCCATGTTGGTACAGTGGGGAAAGTACGTCGTCGATCTAACGGCCGGAACAGCCCGTTAAGTGGAACCCAAGTCGTTATATTTTTGAAAATGCAAAGTCAAAAAATGACATTTAGTGCAATTTCCTCTTTATTAATTTTGATCAAAATCTATTAAAAACTAATTTTTAATTATACTAAAAGGGCATAATCTTTTTTATAATATTTGGTCATTATTGAATAAAGCTTCCATCTTGTTTAACATTTGTAACTTATGAACAAGTCTTTGAATACCTCCATTGTTTGTAACGTGTCTCATTCTATGTCATTACGACAAGATAGTATTGAAGATCATATTTAAATAACTTATACACTTTCTAACAAATTAAGCTTCTACATAATATGGTTAGCATTGCACTATGGCCACATAAAAGATTCAAGTTCAAATGTTTTTATTGCGCATCTACGAAAAATTGTGCTTTGATTTGGACATTAAAATGGTTAATACCTACTGAGGTTAGCTTAGCTTAGCTAGAGGTTTAATTTGAGTCAGAAGCAACTCGCGTGGTCGATTGGATGTAAGATTTGATCTTTCTCCGGCATAAAAAATTACAGAGATGTGACTCAAGTTTACACTTATAACCTCAATTGGGCATCGTCCAATAACGTTGACAGCAACAGAGGTGTCGTGAGCCCTAGTAGATAAATTATTGAAGTCTAGTGGCTCAAAAGATAATCACTTTTTTTTTTATACGTAGGAACCAGTAGTCACTACCGGCCAGCGGTGTCCAGACCACCCCGAACGGGTGGAGACTCAACCATTGTGAGTGTGCACTAGGTAAACCCCGCTTCATGTGTAGTAGCCCGCAAACCACACAGGAGAGACAAATCGTTCGACCAAGAAAGTGTTGGTAGGGGATTCGAACTCGTAACCTTTGATCATCACGTTCACCTACTCCACCAACTCAACTACCCTGAAGGAAAGATAATCACTTTTTCCTTCTATATAACATACAATCTGCAGGTGTAGTGAAGAGTTTGCTTGTTGAGTACTGGAATTGGTTTCTGATGTGATGTAATCTCATAACAAATAGCAAAAGCAGTTAGCCAACATCTTTTGGATGGATAGCCAAAGTGACGTCCTATTTATCGTCTTCTATTTTGAATTAGATAGGTACGAAGTAGCACAAGAAAAGTTGAAATTGTGTAACTATATGCACTTTCTAATATATGTTGGGTTTACACAGTTTAACTGATTAATAATGAGCGATTTCATTTGTAACGATCCAAATTTAAAACTCAAATCGCTACCAAAAGTTTCATTAAGAATTTTTAACATGACAAATAATTACTTATAAATTTATTTAGAGATGGTTTACTCAAGGTGAAATTAAATATTCCTTATTTATAAAAAGAAAAGAATAAAGATTATATCTTATTCCTATATGTTGGAAGATCAAATAAATGTCAATCTACAACATGAATATAAACATAATTTTACCTGTATTAAATAAAAAATTAGAAACGATAACGTGCAAACAGCAAAGTCAGTGCTAGGAAAATTTATAAAAATTGATTTTTGACATAACTTTTCTCATAATTAATTTATGACCCAATTAATTACTTTTTCACATATGTGCTTAACAAACAGACCTTATTTGATACAAACGCGTCCTTAATTTGTAGTTCATGAAAATTCCAAATAAATGCTCGTATCACATTTATTAGATAAATAGTAAAATGTTGATTCCACCAATATAATTTAACACAAATTGAAATTTATAATCAAATAAATAGTGTTTCAAAATTTTAAATGAAAGAATCATACGATAATAACTAAGGTTAATGCTGAAATAAAAATTTTGCCTCGTTACACTGGATTTAATTTATTGAGTCTAATAAATCTTGACACAACGATATCACATTATCGTTCGTCAACCAATCACACGTTCTAACCTATGAGAAGTAGGGGAAAAATGGTAAGTATATATGAATACTCAACAGGACACGGATATTTGTGCAATCTCGAATAACATTATCAATTTTTGCTTCAAAATAATTATACCGTCATATCATATCTTTAAAAATCGGTAAGAACTCATAACATATCACATCTTTAGTACCTGATGGTTATATCGTATCGTATCGTATCATATCATATCTTTCATTAGCATAACATTTATCAACATGAAATAATAAAATTAAACTTGAAAAACCATTTGTACCTCGTAATCCTTCCTCGTTAGATCAAATAAACTTTTGGAAGGCAAAATCCAAAATCACATTCCAAATCTTTTACTTTCTACTGTTGCTGTAAACGTTTTTTTAAGGATGGAGAATTGCTTTATGCTTTGGAAAATTATAATACTGAAATCGGAGTATTTACGTAATCTTAAAAAGAAAAGAGTCTTGGTGCAATGAGAAGTAGAGCCATAAAAATTGAATCAGAAACAAAATATATTAATTACCAATAAAGATAATATTTTTGAACTTTATGTTGGAATTTTGTATTTGAAATTGGTTGTGACCAATTTAAATGATTTAAGCGAAATTCGTTATTTGGTGAATGAGAAATTAATCCAAATTTAAGCCGCTTAAACACTTGAAATTGTTGGAAAATCGTGTAGAATATTGTGGAATATTCTAAAAAATGTGTAGATGAAAAGATGTGTCTTTTCATATGGAAGATCATGACCTTTGGAGATCATGACTTTTGGTATGATTACTCTCCAATAATTATGAATCTTAATTTCAAGAGATGTGTCTCTTGGTATGGTTGTGTCTTTTGACAAACATTTCCAACTACTATATATAGATTCTCATGTGTTTGGATTGAGTACAATTCAAAGTGATAGTTCCATATCATTCCATTCCATGCTTACACTTTAGTTTGCATAAAACACTTGCATCAAAATCATAGTTATGGTAGAAAGAGAATTCCGTTCGAGTTCGTTAGTTTAAGCCATTTGGAGTGCTCATATGGCTTGACGTGGTCGTTGTATCTTGGAAGATGATTGCTAGAAATCGTTAGCACTGATGCGGGGCAAATTCATCTTAAGAACAAAGTGTCAAACACTTGCCAAGCCAATCGCATCACTTGCATCTCATCTTTCTTTTCCGATTTTATTCTAATTTAGTATTTTGATTTCGAAAAGTAACTATATTCTTTTGATTTTAGAATATGATTAATTTATTTATATGTTTTATTGTAAGGTTTGAATTAAAGAATGACACGTATTCAAGATTGGAAAGTGATGAATCCATATTCATATATTCGAAATCGGTAATTCACTAATTTGTCTTCTCAAATAAGATTTCGGTAAGTCGAATGATATTTCGATTTGACGCATATTAATGGCATGTTTTTGATGAATATAATATGCACATTATCGGTGTAAAATCTCATACAATCTTAAAATGAATCTTGCTAATGTGCGTGTTATAATGGAAATCATGATATTGCATGGATAATTCCAAAGTAATGGACAACCCACGATTTGGATAAATGAAATTAAACAGAGGCTTTGGTTGCTTTATGCTAGTATATAATTATATGTATAAATGCATGTTGGAGTTAGCGGAATGTTACCTGCCATTTCATGGGTTTAAAAAAAAACATGTTTTATATGCATGCGTGATTTCAGATTTGAAAGTGGGTTTAGAAAATCCATATTTTAAATTCATTCTAATGAATTTTCTATTGAAAATTACCATAGCCATATTTATGGTCATTAATGTATGTGGTGTGCATTACAATTTAATGGACAATGGATTTAATTTTAAAATATATAGTAGTGCATGGCTATTAGTTGCATGAAGTATGCATGTTATAATTTCTGGAATTATATAATTAAATGTATACATGGTTGCACGGTTGGAAAAAATAAAAAAAATAGAGCATGTCTTTGGATTTTTGTGCCAATTGCATGTGAAGACAACTAGTGGGTGATGCCTAGATTTAATTTACTTTTTAAAAGTAATTTCTTCATGTCTTTCGGCAAATGAAAGGGCATGAGTTCATTGTCTTTATGTTGTTTAGTGTAAAACAGATTATATGTTTCATATCACGACATGTTCGAGATTTGTATCATATCAATGGTTGACCTTTTGGTCTTGGTAAATTGATCGAGATTAAGATCAATAACTATATTTCTAAATATGGAAGTGTATGAATTTCCTCAAGATATTGATATTCCTAGTCATGACGTGCGTTGACTAAAATGGAATAAACTTATACAATGAATGTATAAATGTTAGGAACATAACTTGCTACGTCACCTTGATCGTGATGAATTGGATATTGTTGAGACTAATACAATTCAGGCAACGAATTGATAAAAATGAGAAAATTTACTCATAACCATTGGAAATGTGTAAATGTTGGAAGAATGCCAACTAGTTATTGAAAGTATATGAACTTTCATGATTATTCCTTTTAGGAATATGGAAAATTACATTAATGATGATAGCCTCAATTAATTTAATAAAATTAAGTGAGATGATTTATGCAAAATTGTGATTGCATAAAATATGACAAAAAAAAAATAATAATAATTGAATATGGTGAATAAATATAATTTAACATGAAATAATACTATCTTGTGAAATGTCACAAATGTGATATGTTGCATATATTAGGATAAGTTGCAATTCTTGTGAATCAAGATGCTTAGTCTTCTTCATTGACATCAAACCAATTAAGTTGGTATATGCTTTGAAAGCATTGATATTCTGTGTGATGACATCAATTTAATTTGGATGATCAAATTAAAAGAAAGTTGGATTGAAATATAATTTATTCAATTTCAATTGAAATAAATTGTGGGTTGACGACCACTATTTTAAAAGTACTTAAACTTTCACGAGGCATCCGATATGTACATTATCTATTTGATAAATGAATTGAACTAGAAAGAGTTGATGAACTCTTAAGTTCAAGTACAACCCAAAAATGTAGTGGTTAACATCAATGTTTGCGAATTTACATGAAAAATTCAAGATTTGTGGATGCAACATTACTAGTTGCACATGCACTCCCAATTGAGGAATTATGGGGGTAACTTTTGTTAAAAGTTACATTTTTCTACACCTTATAATCATAGAAATATATCTATGAAGGTGGAAAATGTAGAAAACCTTTATATTAATTATAAAGACGATATACACTAAGTTTAAAGTGAATGAAATAGGATAAAAGATGATTACGGCATTTGTTTGGATATGCAAAATCAATTGGAATATTTGAAAAATATTCATAAAGTTGAAATACATTGTAATATTTCAATAATGGTATTGAATACCCCTATTTTTGAGATCCACTAGTAAAAGTAATGGATTAGTGTAGTGCGTGATAGAAATCATCTAATATTGTTGTTTGAAATTTATAAAACTAGTTAGAAGCATGTAACTTCATGTGATGACTTCTTGGTGGTAACATGTTGTATTTATTAAATCAATCGATCATTGGCTAGCTATATTTGATGAGATACTAAGTCACATGTAATGGTAAGTCTAGACGTATAAATCGTAGACATAATATCATTAAGCAGTCGATCTCAATGGTGTAAACTCGTGGTACCTTTAAGAGATTTACCAAAAAATCAAGAATACTGCATATTAACGGGAATGAGATTCAAGTCTACTACGTAAGAGTATTTGTAATGGTAACCCTACCTTGTTGACCGGAGATCCCAAGATCTTGGTTCAAAGGGACAACTAAATTATGAAGATTCCATGAAACACTTAGAAAATTATTCATATGATAATTAAAGTGCTTTCTGTAGAATGATTGAAGGTTAAGATACTCTTTTAATGATTCATATATCTTGATTAAGTCAAGTAGAGTATGGCAGAATACTTTTAATAGGAGATCACCTATATAAGTGTGAAGTGGGGCTGCTTCAATGAGAATTGTTTGAGGCTAAAATTCTCTAAACACCTATGAAACCAAGAGTGGTCCATGGCCAAAATGGACACAATCATGAGAACCATGAACGGTTTAGGAAAGACATTTGTGTGAGTACTGTTGTTTTGACTTACACCAACGGCTGAATGGTTCATGACATCACGTTCACCAATTAGCCAGTAAATCCGATAGTATTTCACTAAGGGAGGTTCAAGGCCAGATGCTACCTTATCTGATGCAGTGTTTTCCGCCCTCTCTCTACTAGTTTTACATAATCATTTGCATTAATTTTCATTCATGTGGGGGATTGTTGGAATTTTGTATCTAAAATTGGTTGTGACCAATTCAAATAATTTAAGCGGAATTCGTTATTTGGTGAATGAGAAATTAATCCAAATTTAAGCCGTTTAAACACTTGAAATTGTTGGAAAATCGTGTAGAATATTGTGGAATATTCTAGAAAATATGTAGATGAAAAGATGTGTCTTTTCATATGGAAGATCATGATTTTTGGAGATCACGACTTTTGGTATGATTACTCTTCAATAATTATGAATCTTAATTGAAATGAAGCAGCAGTCGTAGAAGAATGAAGCAGCAGGTTTGGAGTGGAAAGTGAATTAGGGTTACGATGGATTGTGGTGTGGAATCGGATGGGGTCGGGTAGGTGGGATGGGATAAAACCTGTTTTTGAAAAAAAAAAATAGCTTCATCATGGGATTATTGAAATGGAAAGTAAAGACGTAAGGTTTGGAATAATTTTCTCTTTATTTACGCCACTAAATTACTAATGTTATTCGATATTTAAGCCACTAATGTTATTCGCATTCTGATGGGCTATTCAAATGGGCCCAAGGTTCTTATCCATAATCATACCAATTATGTGGGTCACATTAGTCCATTCTTCCCATGCAAAGGATAGACAGAGTAATTTAACAAAAACTTCTAGGTAACTCCGCCCTCTACACAACCCAAATAACCCCTAAAATCCCGGCATCTGGCCATCTTTCTGTGTACTCCTCCACTTTCCGCCGCCGGTATCCCATACCCACATTGTCAAATTCCGAAATCACCCCTAACAAAATCATTAATTCACCAATCATTACACACTAATGCAAATCCCATTATCATTGGCTTTAAATACCGCCCATTCCAACCAATTCCAATCACATTTTCATTCATCGTTTCTCACTCATACTCTGCTCATTAGTGCACACAAAAGTTATTTTTCCAGTAAAGAGAGCAGAGAGAGAAAAAGCACTTACACTGAGAATAGCAGTAGAATCTTAATAAGGGCAATGCCTTCTGGGGAAGACAATGGCGCTTTACGGAATTTCAAGCTGAACGAGTCAACTTTCTTAGCTTCACTCATGCCCAAGAAAGAAATTGCTGCCGATCGGTTTGTTGAAGCCCACCCGGAATACGATGGTCGTGGAGTGATTATTGCAATTTTTGGTATTTTCTTGATTCCCTTATTGTATATTTCAATTCCCACATAAATTGAAAGGGAATTAAATCAATGCGGGTTTATTTATTTATTTTTGTGAATTTAGATTCTGGGGTGGACCCGGCTGCTGCCGGGCTTCAAGAAACTTCTGATGGGAAGCCAAAGATCTTAGATGTTATTGATTGGTAAGTGAATGAATTCGTGGTGAAATCATTTATTTGCGGGGAATTGGAAAACTTGAAAAATTATAATTAGTTGACTCGTTATTTTGTACTTGTGCATTTAGTAATAATGAAAGACGGAGAAATTCTAGTTTAATGTGAGGCTTGGGGATTTTGAGTACTTCATTTATATCGTGAATTGTACATGTAGTATGATGGCCTTGTAATTTGTTTTCTTTTGAATTGGAATCTGAAAGTTTCTACTTCCCTTCACAACTTCATTTCATTCTGGGAAATGTGAAATATAACCGGCCAATGAAAGTTTTTCTTGTCTGGGTTTTTTCTGATAGCACTGGGAGTGGGGATATTGATACATCAACAGTAGTGAAGGCTGATGACCATAGGTGTATCCGCGGGACCTCTGGTGTGCTTCTTGATTCTCATGATTCTTGATTTTGGCAAATGTTGTTTTGTTTTTCTTAATTTGGCTTTGTATACCCAGATTTATTGGAAATAAGACTTGTTAAGAGTTTGAGGTTTAACTACACTTTTTCATTTATGAGTTTTTGGAAATAACATTGTGTGTCAGGGTCGACTTTGGTTTTAAATTCTTCATGGAAGAATCCAACTGGCGAATGGCATGTGGGTTGTCAATTGGTTTATGAGCTTTTCACAAATACGCTAACTTCTCGATTGAAGGTAACCGTTCTATATTTGTTTATAATTACAATTCAAATGAGTGGTTGAGGCAGTATGGCATTTGATAATTTTTGAAGCAAAATGTTTCCTCATATTAATTTTATTGTCCTTGACTTATGTTCTTTTTGTCATTTTCAAATTCTTTTGTGTCCAGAAAGAGAGAAAGAAAAGGTGGGATGAAAAGAATCAGGAAGCAATTGCTGAGGCTGTGAAGCAGCTTGATGAATATGACAAGGTTAGTGCTTCTTTCTGGACATTATCAACTTGTTACAATACTACATATTGAGACACTTATATTTAGCTTCAATTTTATGTTCAAAATTTTGAGATTAGCCTCTATTTGGAAAATATATAAATCAATTTATAAAGAGGAATGGTAGTGGATCCCACAAAATGCGTGGCTAATGAATGAGCAGTAGTTATTGCAAATTGTATCCAAACAGAGCCTTAAATTTAGTTTCAGTTTAATTGGTGTTGAATCCCTCGTGCGCTTTTTCGTACTTTTTCAATTTCCATGAATTAATATTTTGCTGTAGTTTTCAATAGTGAAACAGGCCTGGGATGTCACCAGTCTTTACATAAATTGGCACTTCGGTCCCCAATAAATTACTTGGCATTTGTGTCCCCGGCCATGATATTTTGTACTAGTTGGGTCCCCTTAACTGATTTTATCCAAAAATTGCATGACTTTTCCTTGAGTAAACATGAAGTCATAAAAAGAAAATGAAATCATCTTCTTCATCCTTAGTCCAGCCCCCTTCTGCTTCCTCTCACTATGGTAGTGGCAACCCTCCCCTATCCCTATTTTTCTCTTGTAATTAACAGTTGCATGGCACCCTCAATGTGTGTGCAAATTAGGTAAAGTTGTTCCAAAGATATTTCAGTCTTATATAAATATGTAACATGAACAAATTGTAAATCAATAAGGGAGAGGGGAGAGTGTTTGCACATATGTTGAGGGGTAAGGGATACTGTTTCTTCTTGGAGTGATGAAATAAGTGAAAAAGTGGAGAAGTTACCTTTCTTATGTGCTCTTATTAGTTGGAGTTCAATGCTTCTCTCTTAAGCTCCCATGCCAAAAATGTTGCACTTGGAGAGGTGTTCAAAATTTAAATAGAGTACAATTATATGAATGGTATTACAGTTCTTTTTTAAAAATTAAGCCGCATATGGATGTATACGAACTTGTGAAACTCTACAGGAGTTCATGTGAAAGTGTTCCTTGGTTCATTTTCTTCCTCCCGCCAGCTTCTTGTGCTGGATTTCTTTCTACATTTTCTCTTTTCATGTAGTTATGATTATGTTCTGACATGTAGAAACACACGAAAATTGAGGATGCAAACTTGAAAAAGGTCAGGGAGGATCTCCAGAATAGAGTTGATCTTCTACGCAAGCAGGCTGATGTTGGTGTCTCTGTCTTGGATAATCTTCTTTTCCATACATTTCATGATATATCTCCTTTTTCTTATATTTAACCATGCATGTACATGTAGAGCTATGATGATAAAGGACCTGTCATAGATGCTGTTGTATGGCATGATGGAGAAGTTTGGAGGGCTGCTCTTGACACGCAGAGTTTTGATGATGAACCAGGATGCGGGAAGCTTGCTGACTTTGTTCCTTTAACTAATTATAGGTATTTTAGGCTTTTCTAGCAATTCAATTGACTGTCTAAAGTTATTTATGTTTGAGGCTCTTTGCTTGCATCTTGGGAATGAGACAGAATACTTTTAGGTGGCAATAAGCGAAAATTTTATTTTCTCGTAAATTATGCGGCTGAAAATATATTGGTGTTGCTAGGCTATGCTGCAATTCTTTACTTATTCCACTTTTCACTTGGGTTCTGTATTTTGTCTAATATTTGGAGTGGACACTTACTGTGTCTCATCAGAAATTATACCTCTAGCAATTGTAATAATTTGTTGTTTCCTGAAGGATTGAGCGAAAGTATGGCATTTTTAGCAAATTAGACGCATGTACATGTGTTCTTAACATATATAATGAAGGCAACATTTTGAGTGTCGTAACCGATAGCTCTCCCCATGGTACTCATGTTGCTGGAATATCTGCCGCTTTCCATCAAAAGGTAATTTATTATACCGATAGCAATACATTGCATTATTCTCTTTACTTGTATGTAAGAAAACACTTTTACTACACGTTTTCATAATTTAGGAGCCTTTGTTGAATGGCGTTGCCCCTGGAGCACAATTGATTTCATGTAAAATTGGAGATTCACGCTTAGGTTCAATGGAAACAGGAACAGGCTTGACTCGAGCACTGATTGCAGCCGTGGAGGTAGATCCTGCTACTGATAATCTCATATGTTTTGCAATTCTACAAGTATTCATTTTCTCGGAATGATTGCACATAATAGGCAATATAACACCAGTGTGCATATTTTACCATGGAGTAGTTTGTTCAAGCATCTTCAGGGATTATTTTATGGGATAGTTCGTTCTTTAGTAAGCTTTTGTGGTGGATATGCAACATTTGATAAATTGAAATCTCCTTTGCTACTTTAAAAAGTATTCACCGATGGTACTTCTGGACTCTGGTAGCAGAAGATAGGCATTCATTCTGATTGAGTGTCCATATGAACTAAGGAACTCAATTTTTGAACGGAAGAAGTGAGGGATTGCCAATTCACTTAAAAATTATAAATCGTCTATAAATTTTTATCATTTGATTTTTAGAGTAGTGAGTGGTTGCCCAGGTTAACTAGGCATATTTACAAGCAACACTACATAACAACAGCTGAATGCATGGAGAAGCAAGCAAGGATATGCCCTTTTCCCTAGTAGTCAAAGGTAGGTGCAGAATTTGATTGAGAAAAATAAGATTAAGGTAGCATGTGATGTGGACTAGAGTCATCATACGTTGCATGTATGAAATTAGGAACACTGGTTATAAAGCTAGGTATACTGGTAAGGATAAGAGCAGAAATGGGGTTGGAGTAATTGTTGACTTTTGCTTTAAAAATAAGGTGGTAGAGTTTTTTGGTCCGGAAAAGGATTGTTTAGTTAGACAGACTAATGTCAGGAGAGAAAGTATTCATGTAGTCGAGCTCAAATTTTTTTAAAATCTAGATTTTAATCGGTACCAAACACGGGCATATATTAAGGCAATTGACCTGAATGCATCAATAACTTTCTTCTTTCTACTGTATTAGTTAAATGGATTTCCCACTAATTTTTAATTGACTGACTTGACCTGTCATGACCAAGACTATCTGGTGCTAGTCTAGATCAGAAGGTTTGTGGTCCTCTAGATGAGAATTGAGATAGTGCCCTTCACGAAGTGATTCAAGATAACTGGAAGGCAGCAACTTAAATTTCTATTGGTTTCTGAAATCAATCAGTATAATACGAATGCTGAGGATTACCTATCACATGTCTGTGCGAGTATTGACATTTTGAGACAATAATTTGACCCTCACAAGTGCATTCTCATTGCTTGGTCAGTTGGTCTTATCTAAGAACTGATCTTCCTGTATCTCTATCTTGCTTCTTTTCTTTCTTTTCGTTTTCCTTTGAATATTTGTGGATGTTATATCTCTGTATAAACAAACAATCAACCAAAAGAATTGCAAAGTTGTTTATCGAATCACTTGTGGAAAGTCATGTGTCCTAGGAAGATTATCGTGTCTAGGAAGAAAGTAACTAATTGGTGGGTAACTTCGTGTTGTTAGTTATATCCTTAAGGTACGAAATTGTTATGATTCTTGTTACTTACAGAAGAAGATTAAATCAAGACGCGAGCAAGATGGCTTTAACTGTCAAACTCTATGGTAGTAGTTCATTTGTGCTTGTTATGGATTTGACCTTTCTTCTGTTTTGTTTGTGTGTCCGTTTGCTAATAAAAAAATAGATATGTTGCAATACTGCAGTTTTTGCACCTAAAAACTCCCTTTGATAGGCAGTTAGTGTCATCTGAAAGGTGGATGTTGCGCTATACAATTGTGCAATTTTTATTTTTGAGTTTTCTTGATTATGATTGTAAAATGTTATTTTGCAGCACAAATGTGATCTTATAAACATGAGTTATGGGGAGGCCACTTTGCTCCCAGATTATGGTCGTTTTGTTGATCTTGTGAATGAGGTAAGATTACTATCCCATGAACTTTAGACTAGCTCCTTGTGCTGTTACCTGTTATGCCCCATAGGTGGCACTGTCACACTGACCATTTATGGAATTTATAGGTAGTCAACAAGCACCGGCTGATATATGTTAGTAGTGCTGGTAACAATGGACCAGCATTGAGCACCGTGGGTGCACCCGGTGGTACCACATCGAGTATTATAGGAGTTGGTGCATATGTTTCTCCTACCATGGCTGCCGGAACTCACAACTTAGTTGAGGCTCCTCCTGAAGGTCTTGAATATACCTGGTATGTTATATTCTGGTTTCCAAAAAAATCCAATTTTTGGCCAAATGGCATACTGTTAGTTTTGACATCCATTGCTGACTTTCTCATCTGAATAAATGTAGTACGTGAGATTTGAAATGGAAGAAGCTGTCATTCTGGTTCTTGGTTTGATTTGAACTGATTAGCTGAAAGCTATGCAGGTCTAGTCGAGGACCAACAGCTGATGGGGATCTTGGAGTCTGCATAAGTGCTGCTGGAGGAGCTGTAGCTCCTGTTCCTACATGGACTCTTCAACGACGTATGCTTATGAATGGAACATCAATGTCATCTCCATCTGCTTGTGGTGGGGTTGCTCTGCTTGTCAGTGCCATGAAGGTTCTTATGATGTCTTGTCCTGCTTTTATTTGATTTGATTTGTTATTTTGGTTTCATCGATGCCGTCTCTTCCATAGTTTGATAAAATCATCTAATCTTGCAGGCTGAAGGGATTCCTGTGAGTCCATACAGTGTCCGGAAGGCTCTGGAGAACACAGCAATTCCTGTGGGTGGATTGCCTGAAGATAAACTGACTTCTGGACAAGGGCTTATGCAAGTTGACAAGTTAGATTCACAACTTGTTGCCTATTTTGTTTACTTGCAAGAGGTTGTTTGAACCCTCTGTAACTTGATACTTTGTGGGGATTGAATGTCAGGGCATATGAATACGTTCAGAAGTCATGTAATGTTCCGTGTGTATGGTACCAAGTAAAGGTTAATCAGTCTGGAAAACCAAGTGGGTAAAATTTTCCTTTTTGTACTTTTGTTTCACACTTTAACAACTTGAATCAAACATCTGATTATGATGTATGAGTTTGTGCTAGAAGTTATTTGCAATTGGTTCAGGTTTTTATTCAAACAGGTTTGTCAAAGGTGTTGAATATGTAGTAGCTACAGCCAGACCCAACTGCTGTAGTACTTGAGAGGAAAGATCCATTTTTCTCTCAAGGCCGCTACCAATACCTTACGTGTTATCCTGATATCCTGTATGATTGTGCAGTGTGGTTCAGAAATCCCTCTGCAATGTTTTGGAAGTTTTGTGCAGTGTAGTTCAGAAATCCCTCTGCAATGTTTTGGAAGTTCATACTTTTCTTTCTGGTCTTTCAGTTACCACAATGTTTGCAAAAGTTATAGGTTTTTAGTTGTCTACATTAAAGTTCTTAGAATTTCAGTTTCAAGGGATTTTGTGTTAGCTATTTATTCAATGGTCATTGCTTCTTGTGGGATGCTCATATTGCCAATAAGTAACCAAATAAGATGGTAATTTAAGACGTGTTTTTATTGCAGCACCCACATCACGAGGTATCTACCTAAGGGAGGCTAATTCTTGTCGACAGAAAACAGAGGTGAGATTCTATGGTCAATAAATGAAGCTGCTATAGCATATTCATCAACTTTTTCGACTTCTTTATGCCTTTAAATTATGTTTATCTCATTAGTTGAGGTTGTTTTCGTGGAAGAATTTTTTACACAATTCATGAATTTATTCAATGTACAAAATTTATTTAGGGTGTGTTTGATGGATATTATTTTGGAAGAATGTATTTTGGAATAGTAGATTGATGGAGAATGTGTGGTTGAAAAAGAAGGAAAAATTATTGATGTGATGGAAAATATTATTTTAATGAAGAATGTGTGGTTGAAAATGAGTAGAAGAATGATAATGAAAATTTTAATGGGTACCAAACACACCCTTATAATTGGAACATTTTAGCCTTCCAACATTGTGTTTGAGACTTTAATGATGATTTGTCAAATATGTCTAATTCTTTCTGAAACTTTCCATTCTTGTATTTAGATCTGCTGCGACTGAATTTCATATGTTTTGCAAATGCTTTATTTATTCTTTTGGTGAAACATATTAACCGTTGAATTTCCAGTGACATGCATGAGAGACTGCTTCGTAGAGTTAATAATAAGGAATAAAAGCTAAATAAGGATTATGACACAAGGACTCTTTCTTCAAAGTCCTTTTCCATTTCCAATGACTAGAGTGAGCAGTTGTACCAATGTTTTGCAAATTTTAGTAATATTCTCAATACAAATAGATTATAAATGATTATACATCATTGAAATGAGAGGCTTAATTGAAGTCATAAAATTGTTGTCCAGTTGTCCTTTTGGTAAGTTCACCTGTGTGCATATTAGAATGAGCTTCTAGAAACAATGTTGGGTTGATAATGGTTTGTCAACGAAAAATGATGGATTTCATACTTAATAATTGAGGCAGATGTATTTATTAAATCTATGCGGAATATTTTCCCTTAAATCACATTGTTAACCTTGTGAACCATTTACCATTTGGATGCCGGCAACTACTTTTCATTTTATTTTCTAATTTAATTTTTGGTCCAAGTAGCTGACGATTATGTCTATCTCAGTGGACAGTGAAAGTGGAACCCAAGTTTCATGAAGATGCCAGCAACCTAGACCAACTGGTTCCCTTTGAAGAGTGTATTGAGTTACATTCTACTGGAGAAGCAGTGGTGAGAGCTCCGGACTATCTTCTCCTCACTCATAATGGACGTGACTTCAAGTTAGTTTTCATAACTTAGTATCCACCAAATATAAATCAAATTAACTGTACAATATCTTTTTAATTGATACGGATACAAGCCTTCTCCATTATTTCCAGCTTGATTGTGGACCCTACGCATCTCAGTGATGGTTTACACTATTATGAAGTCTATGGATTAGATTGCAAAGCACCGTGGCGTGGTCCTCTCTTCAGAATTCCAGTTACTATTACAAAGCCTAAAGCTGTGGAAAGCCGTCCTCCCCTGGTCACGTTTCAAAAGCTGTCATTTCTGCCTGGTATATATCCTAATTCTAGAAGAGCAACTTGTTGAAGAGAGTATTCTTACTCCCAAAACTAAATTCTTCGAGAATTCTTGTGATAACTTTTACTACCTCTTCCTAGATTTATTGGCTGTAATTTCCTGTCTTGATGGTGAGATAGGCCTTTATAATAGAACCAGTTGGAGGGACCTGAGAGGGGTGGTACCTTGCCACCATATTAATCCACTATTCTTGCCGCCCAATCACTTATCTGTATTGGCAGCAAAAAAGAACATTTTTAAGATCCAAAAATGGCATTGTTGAGATTGTATGAATGGATTGAAACCGAGATGCACCTCAGGATTGAACAGAGTGACAAAGGAATATTCAACTGACTACACTATTTAATGGCAATAAGACTTAGCTTGTTGTTGTCTTTTATCTATTTTAGAAGCAAGGTTGTTAAAATGAGGGATCCTATCAAGGATTATCGTGGATTGTTTTTAGTGCCCGGTTAAGACGAGTTACCCTTATCAGAGTTTATTTTCCTTGTCGTCTTCTCCTCCTCGTCCACGTTGGATGATTAATTAATTACAAAAAGTTCAATTAATTATTGGAAGGTTTCCTGCCCCAAGTCTCATTTTATATGCATTGGGAAACATCTATAACTCGTGATTTAGGATTCTAAACCAATTATTTCTTATTTTCCCCCTTGTATGACAAACACGTTCTTTTCCAACTGGAAATCCCCGTTTTAGTATTTGCTTCTTATGTAGGCCATATTGAACGCAAGTTTATTGAAGTTCCACTTGGTGCAACTTGGGTTGAGGCAAATATGAAAACATCAGGATTTGAAACTGCTCGAAGATTTTTCATAGATGCTGTTCAGGTAAAACATCTGTGGATCTCATTAATCTGCCATCTCACAAATGATTGGATGTTCATTAACATTCTTTTGTGTACAGATTTCCCCCCTTCGAAGGCCAATGAAATGGGAAAGTGTTGCTACATTTTCTTCTCCTTCTTCCAAAAGCTTTGCCTTTCCTGTGGAGGGTGGCCTTACAATGGAACTAGCAATAGCTCAATTTTGGTCCAGCGGTGTTGGAATTCATGAAACCACTGTTGTAGATCTAGAAGTAACGTTTCCTTCCTTGTAGAATTTAGTATTCTTCCAAAATGATGAAGTTTAACTGCTGGAACACTTCAGCACTCTTGCATCATTATGTGCATTAGCAATAGAAAAACAATATAGCTATCATTACATTAAACCTTTTTATTCAATATTATTCCAGAATGTAGGAGAATATTTTTGCAACACTTGTAATGCAGCAACCATAAAAGCTTGTGCATTCTTAGTGTACTTTTCTTTTGATGTTCATGACTACTACATGTGATTGAATGTAAGTTTAACAGTCTAGCTTCTTACATCATGGAAAGATGAACATCAATTAGTTTCAGAATTTATTTTTATTTTTTTAAAACCATCAGAAAAGATGGCAACTTCTTAAACCAGAAGTTTTGGCTATAGAACCTTGAACTTTTTTAACCATAAAAAAGATGGCTACTATGCAGACTAAAAGTTTGACTATTGTCAAAGCCTCTATGATCTCTATGAACTAATAGCCGCTGCAATATTATGATTTACAACCAGAAATAGAATGGTTACCTTGTCTGGCCTTGTCGATTAGGAGAGAGATTAACGTATTGTTCATCAGTTTTTCCCTTTTTTTAAAAAATATTTTTGTACTGAATTTTACTTTGTTGTATGGATGTATTTCAATACATATATACTACAGGGGAATGCTTTTAGTTCAGTCATTGACAGTTGTCTATTTTCTTGCTGGTTTTAAAGATCATGTTCTGTGCGTTATGTTCTTCCTTCTCCCATCTTTTTGTGCACGTGCTGGGGGGTGTTGTTCTTTTATAAGATTTGGGGTGACAATTTGTTTCCTTCTTTTATAAATATGTTTCATAGTTCAATAAGAAAATTCTTTTTGGGTCTTTGATTCAAATTTTCAGATTGCATTCCATGGCATCAAAATCAACAACAAAGACATTGTACTTCGTGGTGGTGAAGCACCTGTCCGAGTTGATGCTGAAGCTCTTCTATCTGTGGAGAAACTTGGCCCTACAGCAGTACTAAATAAGGTAGTGAGTTGTTTGTGACTACCTCTACTTGTAATACTTTTCCAGCCAAGACTGTTCATCGTCGTCATCATTTTTCTTCTGTTTCTGGGTATATTTCTTGTTTCTTTGTTCATAGATGAAATCTTTTGCAGGTAAGAGTTCCATATCGTCCTATTGATGCTAAACTGAGCACGCTAGCAGCAGAGCGGGACAAATTGCCGTCAGGCAAACAGACACTGGCACTAATATTGACGTGGGTTCTTGTTTAACACAGAATTACTTTCTTATGTCATCTGATTGCACTTATGGTGATGATACCTGACGTACTCTTGCCCTGTGGTGTTGCAGTTACAAATTCAAATTGGAAGATGCAGCTGAGATAAAGCCTCAGATTCCCCTACTTAACAATCGCATATATGATAACAAGTTTGAGTCTCAATTTTACATGATATCAGATCCAAACAAGGTGAATATCTTTTGTTCTTAGATACTGACTGTTATCCAGCGTGCTCATCACATGTTAATCATTTTTTCTTCTCGCTGTAGAGAAGCTCGTATCTTTTTCAAACATATTGATTCTGTTAATATTTTGTTTATTGTTGTTATGTTTTATTCTCCTGCTCACTACGAATTGGATTTTGTCCCTTATTTGACTTTATTATCTAGATAGACAAAGAGACACCCACATACATAATTAAGTACCTGCAATCACACCTATTTATCTTCACATCTAATGCTGGAAACAAAAACTTCATCCTCGTGCATAGACATTTTAAAACAGCCCCCACTGTGAAGAAGGATATATGCCATATCAATGAGATTGCCTCTACATATGCCTGATCTGATATGGGTCTGGAATGAGAAATGCTATTGTATTTCTAAAGACTGCATGCTGCAGACTCTGGGTGTTCTGCTTCCATATGTGCACCTTAGTTTAGATGTCTGTATGATAATATGTGAGAATGTTATTAGCAGTCTTACTATGGAAGCGAGAATTATGTGGAGATGTCCCACTAAGAATGTAGCACTATTTCATTGCAGTCGAACTTTTTATATAGGAGTTACTACAAATTTTAACTGTCAATGGCTTCTAGTACCGTTCTAGATTTCTATCTTTTAAAAAATGTGGAAATTTTTAGATTATATTATGTGTTTTTCATAAGAGAGTCAAAGATGGGTTTACCTGGAGTAGATCATGCTTCTTAAAATCTTCATCCACAAATGACCCGGGGTGAGAAAATAGTCTATTATTAACATCACAGCCCCTGAAATCTAGCCCTTTATGTTTTTGTTTCTTGTTGCCAAGTCTTAGAGTAGTCATAAGGAATATGTGTCTACATAAGAAATTTATAAAATGAGAGTTCTAGTCCTTGATCTATGTGCTTCCTCTTACCGAATCTTCAGGTTGCCTTGTGGAATTTTTGGCTACTCAATAAACTTGCAACATGATATTAACAACACCCCAAATCATAGATAGTGTTAAAAATATTCACATGCTAGTGAAAAATGAATAGAAAATGTTTCCACCACTCGAACAGTATAACTCTAGCATCTACTTGCGTGCAATGTGTGTGTTAAAAGGTTTTAAACTGGAAAATGAAATCTGCCATTTCAGATTCATTAACATGTTCTTCAATGAAATTTAGATTCCATAAATTGATTTCAAAAGTTGTTTGGCGTTCTTGTAGTACAAAACCTTGGAGGAAAATGACTATGGATCTCAAACTCCTGTTGTTTGTGCTACCGTGTGTTTGTTTCAAATTGATACTTTTTGATGAATGCCAGCCAGATACAGTGATTATTTGCATTAGTTACAGCCAACCTTGTAGTGCTAAAATATTAAAATGTTATTTTATGTCATAGAAATGAAGGATCTTGGAATCCCAAACTATGGACACGGGCTTATTTCTCTTTACTTATATCCATCCACCTTTGAGTCCGGCTTATACAATTCTTTTAGGAAATTGACATTAGTTTCTTGGTGTTCCTCGATGTGCTGGTTTTCACTTAGCTTACTGATTTCTTTTTCTGTTGTAGCGTGTATATGCCATGGGTGATGTTTATCCAGATTCTGCAAAACTTCCCAAGGGTGAATACAATTTGCACCTTTATCTAAGGCAATGCCCTTTTCTCTGTGCAACTGCTAAGATTGCATTAATTTATACAGACAAAACATCTGTTGTGGACTTCACTGTTGCTCTTGTCATTTGATTTAGTATTTGAGATAACAAATATTTTAGCAGGTGAAATTTTTATTGATGTCTGAATATGCGGAACCTGTAATCCTTGTCTTAAATTGTGTTGTGCTAAGGTTTTTCCTATACATTTGAGTGTTTCAAGCTATGCCGAAAGGTAAGGTTGAGAAGGCTAGAAGGACAAAAGGAAGGAAAAGAAAAATCTACATTAATATCTAAAGCTTGAGAAAGTTGGATATTGCATTCGTGATCTTCCATTTCTTTGTTTCAGGCATGACAATATGCAGTATTTGGAGAAAATGAAACACTTGGTGTTATTCATTGAAAGAACCTTGGAAGAGAAGGTAGATTACCAACACTATACTAATTGGGTTGGAAATATTGAAATTTCAAATGGGCTCTCTTGTAGATGATTTTACCTTCATCCTTCTAGGTGTCAGGATATCCTTTAATTTGATCGCATGTTAAACTTTATGGTTTTTCTTCTTTTGGAGATATCTGTTTGATGCTCTTATATTTTTCTTGATGTAGGAAGTTATTCGATTGAGTTTTTATGATCAACCTGATGGCCCCATGATGGGTAATGGAAGCTTTAAATCTTCAACATTAGTTCCTGGGTATATTGTTTTCACGCTAATCTTCGTCTCCTTAGAGTCATTTCATATGCTTATGTAATAACCTCCTTTACATTCACTCATGGTAGCGTGAAAGAAGCATTTTATGTGGGCCCTCCAACAAAGGACAAGCTCCCCAAGGTTTGCATCTTGAAATCTTTCATGTCTATAAAAGAACCATCACTTTATCCTCTCATAATTTGCAGCCCAATGGGAGAGTTGCTAACAGAGTAAGTCAATTTGATGTTTAATTTACTTGCAGCACACTCCAGGAGGATCTGAACTGGTTGGGGCAATTTCATACGGAAAGCTCTCATCTGCAATGAACGATGTGGGTAAAAATCCAGAAAAGAATCCTGTATCTTATGGCATATCATATCTAGTGCCACCAATTCAGGTTATGACAGCTGATATCTTTGATAATTTCGATTTATTATGGTCTGAGAACATGAATTCATTTCTCGCCTTTGTTTGGATTTATTATATCATTTTTTATTATGCTTGTCCAAGTTTTCTGTAACTGAGTTTATATCTTCTGTTCAGATTGATGACGACAAGGGTAAATGTTTTTCTTCAAGTTGCACTAAGAGTGTGGAGGAAAGGTTAGAAGAAGAGGTAATATTATAAGTTTACAGCACAATTTTAAACTTCGTATGAATAGCAGCTTGCATTTTTAGTAGTTCTGCAGTCGCTTATAGTTTTGCGATCATTTTTTAAACATTAGTTTAGAGATATTGATTACCAGTCCTTAATGTTAAATATATCCTCTTTACAGAATTTTATTTCAATTCTGTCAGTCTTTTAGCCCACCTGAATTTCTTCTCCCAATATCGCAAAAGAAAATTAAGGTTTTATAAAATCTTTGCACCAATCCACCTTCCACCACACACACAGGTAGGGAAAAGGAAAACAGAACAATCAATAATTTAAATACAGAAAGAAGAGGGGAATGCATACTACATTAGGATGATATTGTTGGCTCTATCATTGTTCTTACATATTGGGTGATTCTAAATATCTTAATTATACTGAAGAATCTTCTTTTGGTGTTTCAAATTGCCAAGATGCTTAATTTTGGAATTTATCTTGCCAACAGCTCCGCAATACCAAAATTAAGGTTCTAGCCAGTCTAAAACAAGGCACTGATGAGGAACGTGCTGCATGGAAGAAGTTATCCATCTCGCTTAAGGTCACTATTCTCTATATCTTTAGGCATCTTTTTTTTCAGAAATCATGTATGTGTGGATTATAACAAGTACCTGATTCGTTAATGGATATCATTTTGGACAAACATAATCAACTACTATTGGATAGTTTTTTCAATCTAATGACTAAATTATCTATCTTTTAGTTTTCATGAGCTTCCCCTCAGCTCATTTATTTGATAGTTCATCTTTACCTTTTGAATTCTTTAGATGCATTTTGTTATATATGTCTGATCATACGGTTCCTCAGCTCACTATGTGGCATGCTATTTCAATTGCTGAATGTTTACTTGTTACAATTTATTTTCAGTCAGAGTACCCCAAATACACGCCATTGCTTTCTAAAATATTGGAAGGGTTGCTCTCCCAGAAGAATGGTGAAGACAAGATTCATCATTATGAAGAGGTAAACTGAAATACAAAGATCAGCTTTCCCGTCTTCTGGCGCCAAAAGATTATTAGCGATATTTTAATTCAAATCTCAAAGTATTAATGATGCATGCTTCTTTATTTATATTCATTAAACATCTTGTTTATGACTTGAATATTTGTGATCCGTAACTAATAGAAGCTACTCTTCAGATCATCACTGCCGCAGATGAGGTTATTGATAGTGTTGATACAGATGAATTGGCCAAATATCTTTCTCAGAAAACCGAGCCAGAAGATGAGGTTGCAGAAGTGAGTATCTAATTCTCTCAGTTACTCCTCATTTTTCATCCTGAACTATTATGGGAAATCCATCATTTCTCATATAAATAGTTATAGATTGTTCTTACACTCTAGTAATATGCTTCATTACTTAGAAACTGAAAAAGAAAATGGAGACAACTCGTGATCAGTTGGCAGAAGCCTTGTACCAGAAAGGAATAGCTTTAGCAGAGATCGAACATCTGAAGGTAAATGTATTGGTATTCCATCCACTTATGCTGCACCTTACCTTTCAGATTGTTGTCATATGTTGTACCTTCTCTTTTGGATATTTTTCGTTGGCCATGAACATGATGCACTATACTAGTTAATATAGAAGAATAATATGTATGTCTAGGCAAATTAGTGCGTAGTTTGGTGTTTGGTTTGTGCGTTGTATGGCTAATTAGCAAAATTCTCAAGCCATGGCATTTCCAGATAAATTTTTTGAGTGTATCTAATCACGAAGATTGTCGTGACAGGGTGAGAAACACGCGGATGCGGAGGATGCTGAAGCTGCTTCCGATTCTCATGTCCAACCAGATTTGTTTGAAGAGAACTTCAAAGAACTCAAAAAATGGGTGGATGTAAAATCCTCCAGATACGGCACACTCTTAGTTACAAACGAGAGACGTAAAGGAAGGCTTGGAACTGCACTAAAGGTAACCTTGATTTATGTCAATCCTTTCTGAAGCTGTTGGCTTGGCTTTCGATATTGATTCTAAGGTCTATTATCAAAAGAGTAATACTATTCATCCCCACTGGGGATGAAAACACAGTCCACGTGACGTCAATGTGGCATTAAATGATATTAATGATAGGTGAAATTAAGTAAGTCATTTAATTTCACATTTCATTTAACTTATCATTTAAAGCCACATAGACTGTGTTTTCATCCCCACTAGGGATGAATAACACTACTCTTATCAAAAATATGAGAAAGAAGTCCTAGAACTCGAAAGTCTTTTGCTGACTGACTTTGTTGAAACAGGTGTTAAACGACATGATCCAAGATGAACAGCCTCCGAAAAGGAAGCTATATGAAATGAAGATTTCATTGCTGGAGCAAATAGAATGGTACCATTTGGTATCTTACGAGAAACTATGGATGAACGTGCGATTCCCAGCGTGTCTGCCTCTTTTTTAGGGTCATTATTCATCATATAAATCCATTTGCATTAGAGAAAGTACTAGTCTGGCAGTGTTTTGTAGAACTCTTAGGAAGAATGAAGCTCTGTCATGGGTTTACAATAAATGAGGTTGTATTCAATGTGACATTATGTTTACGTACTCCTTCATATTCAATATCATCAGTGCACATTCTTAATTGGTCTCCTCTTTTATTTTTTAATTTTTTTTAATCCCCCACCCCCATATTCTAGTGACCATTATAGCATATTTGGTAGGGAAGATCGATAGTATATCATAGTGTCAACAAGAAAAAGCTACAAATCTTGAATTTTATATTGTTTAATGTTGTTCAATACTCTGAACCGATGATGCACAAAATAAATTCCACATTCAAGACAAACTTATGACATGTTTGGCGGTACGGTTGATTAGAGAGTATTATATGATAAAAGATGAAGGTTAAGGTCTTGTCATTGATAAACAGTTTAAATCGATTTCAAATAGTTTTAGGTATTGAAATCTAAACCAAATTGTTGTAAGCAGTTTGGTTCCATTTTTTGGTTCAAAATTGAATGTTGACTGGATTTTCTTTGTTCTATCTTGGATCGAGCAAGTCTGATTGAGGCTAATGCTAGATTTGCTAGAAGTAGAGATTTTGAATACGAGGTCGATGTGAGTCGAGCAATTCATGGTCAATCCATGTGGACATAAGGAAGAAATTGTTAGTCCCATATAAAATGTGTACACATTAAGCTATTTGTACGTGTATTTTGACATTCTTTTTGACAAATTGGCAATGTAGCGAGATTGTAATGGTTTGATTAAATGTGTGAGATGTGAAAGATGGTGTGAGATTATGTCAAGTATAAATTCAGTAAGTTAGAGTGTAAATCAGGATGTACATATAGTAAGATTGAATGTGTACGCATGTTTTTAATGATGACATCTCATCATGCCACATGTATATATTTATTTACACGTGTCATATGGAGTCAATTCTAGTTGGAAGATGTATATGATTCAGGTGAGGCGGATGTGACAGTGACAGCAAAACCTTGTTAAAACAATCGGTCAAATATTTGGTTTCTTTATGTATTCGGCTTTTTGAATATTTACCCAATTTATAGCGTGGATATTAAGTCGAAAAAAAAAATAGTGTGTGTTAATATTGATTTTTATTCAATATTAGAAAAATAAAAATTACACAAAGTATGCAACTTCTCAATATGAGCCCTACCATTGTAAATATAACAGAAAATCTTCCCAAACAGTTAAAACTCATTAATATCTCAATGCAAAACTCTAACTAATAACATTATAAAATCGATAGGTTAATTCAAGAAAACCTTCAAAAAAAATAAAAATAAAAATTTTTTGTTTAGATATAAATACACGAATAAGGAAATTATGGTATTTTAAATTTAAGGAGCAATTCCTGCTCCTATCACTCTCTATTTACTTCTATTACATTTTGACTAACTCAAACTAAATAAAACACAAATATCTTCTATATATATATATATATATCTTCTATATATTAAAAGTGACTATGTAACGGAATTTCTTGTTTTTAACGGAAAAACTAACGGAATTTGTTGTTTTAACGGACTATGTAACGGAATTTCTTGTTTTAAACAGGCAGCTGCACCTTCTTTCAGTATTTTTATCATAACTTTGTATTCCGATATCCGATTGAGGCGATTCAAAATGCGTTGGAAAGCTAACTCATCTGGCTACAACTTTGATTCAGACATGATTCTCCAATTCGATCACTTTATATGCCAAAAATAGGTCTCAATATGAGACTAAAACATCGGAGCATAATTTTTCGGTTGGAAATTGATTTGTGATAATCTTTTGACTAAATTTGATTCCATTGACGTCTTCCTTTATCCAATTGACTCCGAGCACTCTCAAATCTTCATCGTGAAGTTCGGCACAACTTTTAAGTATTTACATTTTAGTCCCCGAACTTTGGATTCCTTACAATTTAGCAATTTCTCCAAATTTGTCAACTTTTGCTTATTTTTTTCGATCTCACCAACTTACATCACAAAATCAAAATCACACATCTAATTATTTAACAATTACATAAACATTACATCATTAATTATTTAATTAACCAAAAAAATTACATCTTTATTAATAACAAATTAATTATTAAACAAAACTATTAAGGCTTTGTCTGGCAAAACTAAAAATCAACTTTTCAGCCAAATTTTGACCGTTACTTCACTGTACGTGGGGCCCGCCGCTGAGAGGACTGGTCCATTATTACGGCTGAACGGTCAAATTGTGGCTTAAAATTCGGATGGAAATCTGGGGCAGACAGCCTCTAAATATAAACTAGGCAAACGTGCATTACACGTTGTTTGCACCTAGTATATATTAAAAGTGGCTATGGAACGGAATTTCTTGTTTTTAACGGAAAAACTAACGGAATTTGTTGTTTTAACGGATTATGTAACTGAATTTCTTGTTTTAAACAGGCAGCTGCACCTTCTTTCAGTGTTTTTATCATAACTTTGTATTCCGATATCCGATTGAGGCGGATCAAAATGCGTTGGAAAGCTAACTCATCTGGCTACAACTTTGATTCAGACATCATTCTCCAATTCGATTACTTTCTATGCCAAAAATAGGTCTCAATATGAGACTAAAATATCGGAGCATAACTTTTCGGTTGGAAATTGATTTGTGATCATCTTTTGACTAAATTTGATTCCATTGACGTCTTCCTTTATCCAATTGACACCGAGCACTCTCAAATCTTCATCGTGAGGTTTGACATAACTTTTAAGTATTTACATTTTAATCCCCGAACTTTGGATCCCTTACAATTTAGCCATTTCTCCAAATTTGTCAACTTTTGCTTATTATCTTCGATCTCACCAACTTACATCACAATATCAAGATCACACATCTAATTATTTATCAATTACATAAACATTACATCATTAATTATTTAATCAACCAAAAAAATTATATCTTTATTAATAACAAATTAATTATTAAACAAAACTATTAAATATAAATTAGGCAAACGTGTAATGCACGTTGCTTGCACCTAGTATAAATAAACACAACATAAATGTACATATTCATAACGCACCGGCAAATAATTAAAAACATGCTAAGAAGTCAATTCAGTGACAGTTTGGAGTGTCCGTCTCACATTGGTTGATTGGGACCCACATAATTAATAATAAAAAGAAAAAAAAGAAAGTAGTAGTAAAATATATGAATTAGTGGATAACTTATTTGTCAGTACGTAGATAAAAAGTGATTTGACAGTTTATAAATTGATTATAAAGCAAACAATGGCTTTGAACGGAAAAAAAGTATCATTATTGCGTAATAAAAATATTTTATTCAAGAAATACATTAAAAAGAATTACAAAAATATCAGAAATAGCACTGAAATTAATTACAATTCTGCATCCCTAATTAAGAAAATTAAAAGGGCTAGCTTCAAACATTATAGAGGTTCAAATATCACAGGAAGACCTTGCATTGGCCTAAGTGACAGCATAATAGAGGGAGAATGACAGTAATTTGGTGAAAGAGAAAAGGAAAACCTAGTCAAGATTAGGGTTAACATAATTTTGTACTCCATACTTGTCAAATTCCTACCAACACACATTCTTCCTCCAAATCCAAATGGCAAAAATCCCATTTTGTGATTGCATCCTCCATACAAATTATCATCCTTAAATCTTTCTGGTTTGAATTCATTCGCGTTTTGTCCCCAATGATTTTGGTCATGGTGCATTGATACAACATCGATCCACACGTTTGTACCGTTGGGAATCACGAGGTCGTCCACTTTAATGTCGTGTCTTGCTTGCCTCTGTACGTTGGGAGCTGGAGGGTACAAACGTAAAACTTCATTCATTACCCACCCCATCTGCATTAAACATTAAAAAAAAAAAAATTTATTATCATATAATAAACTTAATTATAATGGCCTAATGGGATTTGTTTTCTAGATTTTATTTCTCAGAAAAATCAGTTTTTGAGTAAAATTTCCCATACAAGATGGTTAATGGGGTCCACCATCCACGGCATCTGACTGGCCACTCACGGTGATCGTTCTCAATCCCATATGTATCGATGCATTTATTTATTTAATTTTAGTTATTACTAGTGAGATGAAATATGAATTATCCTTAGAAGTAATTAGTACCCTAAGATAGTGTTTTTACAAGTTTCTTTATTTTTCCATTATCTGGTTTTGGCTAAATTAAAGCATTGAAATAAATTAACATGCACGCATGATATTGTGAAAGGACAATGTTACCTTCTTTAGTCCAGCAACCGTTGTTGCATCAATTTCTCCATTTCCAATCACTTCTCTGATTTCTTCTCTCAGCTGATTTTGCCACTCACGGTGCTGTGCAAGGAGGAGCAAAGTCCATGTCACCGCCAATGCAGTGGTTTCATGGCCGCCGAAGAAAAAGGTTTTGCACTCATCAACCAGTTCACTAGAGGTTAAGGCTCGTTTTCCAAGGCGACCGTCTACCGTATTCTCCGCCAGCAGTAGACCGAGCAAGTCCTGCTGAGGCTGATGCCTTTTGCTGGATTTGCTTCGAGCGGTGATTATGGATAAGAGGAGGGCATCAATTTCCTTTCCAAGTTTTTTGGCCTTTAAAGTTTGTTTAGGGTTTAAGAAGTTGCTAAAGGGTACCCCTATATAGCGGTTGGACTTGAAAAGAGTGATTTGCATTTCTCTTAATTTGTCAAACACTTTTCTTCCGTATTCATAACTCATGCCGAAACTTGTTTTCGCGATGATCTCTCCGGCTGTGCTTATGATTTCTTTCTCAACGTCGATTTCTGGCGTGCCGGAGTTGACTAGGATACTCCAGCGGTCGAGCATACTAGTTGCTGACTCCACCATTAAGCTTGACATAGCCTGTCAAATAGAACAGAGTTAAAAAAAAAAAAAAAAAAAATTCCTTAAGTAGGATTAAAGAATATTCAAATGTTACTTTTAAATGGTACGAGATTACAAGGTTAAGGACTTCTCCACATGCTAAAATGGTATACTCTTAATCAAAGAAAAGTTTCTGCATGAAAATATGGTTACAAGACTATACTTTCAAGTTGGCCGGAGAGAATGCTGGAGTTATAACGTGGCGGTGCCGGACCCAGTCTTCGCCTTCAACCATTACAAGACCATTGCCAAACATGGGTTCTCTGTCATTTTTAAAAACAGTTGGCTTTCCCCAACTTTTTCCTCTTACATCTGCAGTCATCTTCTTCAGAAATTCAGGGTCTGCAATGTAAAGGAATGGCTCTGTCCCTAGCCAGTAGATGAATACTTTCTCTACAAAAACAACAAACCAAGAAGTTTAGTTTTTCTGCGACGTAAACTCCAGTATTAGACAATACTAAACCGTAATTAGCGATACACAAAAAATTATTCAAATCTTCTTGTGAATGCAAGTGCACGTGCGCGCGCACATACACATATATAAACGCAAGCTTACTGTGGGATTTCTGCCACCGGGCGAAGAATGGAAATGCAGCAGAGTGGATATCATGGGATATGATGCTGGAAGATGGGGAAGAATCTTCAGATTTCTTCTCCTTTTTCATGTCACTTAAGTTTCCAAAAGGAAAACTTGGTTTCGGCCCGGAAAACCCATTGGCCTTAAGCTTTTTATATGCCAAGTTAGGCATAATCCACCATGAAAATAATAATCTCCCCATCACAATGGCAACCATGGCCAAAGTAATACTTACAAAAGATTGAAGCGATAAGTCCATCCCTCTCTCACTCTCTATCTCTAAAAATAATTCTCTTGGATGCAAAGAATTTGATTTACTCTTTATCTTGTATTTGATTAGGAGTTTGTGTTGTGTGTCAATTAGAGAGCAGCAAGGGGTATTTATAGGAGCAAAAGAGAGAAAAAAAAAGACTGTCAAACATTGACCAGAGGAAAATAATTCTTTATTATAATTATATTAATTTTTTCATTTCTTTTCATTTTTTTTAGTTGTGTCTGACTGTCTGTGGCTACTTTTGACTTCGATTCTTAATTTGGTCAAACATTTGGCTTATGAAACCGAGTACACATTCCATATATTGAAGCTGGCACATTTTTCATACAGTCATTACCTTAATAAATAGACAACATGTGTTACAGGCAATTGAATATATATCTTGACTATTCATATGAACCAACGAGAATTCAAATATTAAAATTTGATTCAAACACAAAATTTGATCCACTTCTTGAAATGCTCCGGCCACCATTTTCCATGCCTCAAAACTTGGACTTGTATATGGTCAAGAATCAAAAAAGTAAAATTTGGAAATCAAAACACTATGTTGAAGGGTGAAAATGTAAAATTCAAAGGTCCATATTTCCTTTTCTGAGAAAAAAATTTGCAGTCACAATAGGCAACCCATATATATTAATATCATATATTTGTATATACAATCTTTTTAGTCATTATTCTTATATACTTTTCACTAATTCCCAACTAAAATTGAATATTATTTAGCAGGATCCATAGTCTCATCGGTTGTATACGTGAAAGAACTAATTATAATAAGAAAAAACTATTTGAGACAAAAAAAAAAGGAACTTTCATCAGCACCCTAAATGAGACTATTGTGACGGGAAAGTAAGGATGACAAAAACACTGGACAAACATGATATCAGCGAGGCCCCACCTCGAACTAACCATCTACAATTCTTTTTCATTCATCATGTTAAATTATTCCGTGGATCAACTTAGATACCTAACATCATGTGCAACTTAAGCCTCTGTTTGACAACCATTTTTTAAGAAAAATAGAGTTTTGAATAGTAATTTTTAGGATAATGTGTTGTTAAAAGAATGAATTTTTTTTTTTTTTTTGAAATTTACGTGCAAAATATTTTATTGTGTAAATATACAATTAAAAACAACTATACAGATAAAAGAGTTTAATACTCGTAGTCTGAGAGCATACATTTTTTAATATCTAGGTGGCAAATTTGGTTTCTTGTGATAATCCCTTTCCGACAATAACTTAAAAATAAAACAATAAACACACAAACATAATTATTTCTCATTTCCTACCATCTACACACCTTCTACCAAAACTCCAATTTCCTAAAGAAAAAAGAAAAGGAAAAAAAAAAAGCAAAGAGAAGAATTGTTTGTTGTAAACTCCAAATTCTGGGAAAAAATGGATTTACTGACCAAAACAATTGGGAATCCTTAATATACTCATCACCACCAACTTATGTATGAACTATGAAGTTCATAAGCTCAATCATCCATAAAATTGAGCCAAAAATTAAATCCATCATCTAACACCAAGCCGTCGCCTTTGGGTATTCACTTGGAGATTCGAATGAAACTATGAACTTCAAAAATTTGAGGGTTGATAATTTATTTACAAAATCTCCTTTAAATACCAAGTTCAATCACTGGCGAATCTAGCACTCGACTTATTGAGTTCGACCATAATCTAAGGAGAAACTTCACTCGACTTATTGAACTATTCAAGTGCACTATCAACGCAAGAATAACATGATTTGATAGTCACACATTTTCGAAAACGACACATCATTCATAATCCGTCTATAGAGGAACAATTTGTCGGTTACACAAAATATACATATGAATTTCGTGATGATATTTCATCAAAACAAAAAAAATCTGTCAATTTTTTTTCTTTGTTTGGCATTTCGCATGGATTCATTGGTGTCCACCCAAAAAGGTTCATTCATCACCTCACCTTCTATTACGGAGTATGTTCTTGGAGTGCTATAATCTATTTTTTCACATGGATATTAACTAGTTGGCACGTTTTCTAAACAAAAGGAGCAACTTTTTTTGTCACTTTCACTCAATGAATAATGATATTATCCTTTTGAGCATTTGATATGCTTGACCTCTAGTGGTGTGCTCATTGTTGCCTCTAGTTAGGCCAATTTTAAAATCGAAATGATAGTTGCTCATTATATGTTTTTACGTTTATTGTATTGTAAAAGTAAAACTTTGTTTACAGCAAATTTTACAAGTTGTAGTCGCCCACTTTTATTACGAGTGTTCTCTCATTTGCTATTTCTCAAGTTTTTAGTGATGACATTTATTCGCGATGGTAGCAGCCCACGATTCAAAAGTAGGATTAAATGTTCTTTATCCACTCTAAAGTGGCATAAACGTGACAAAAAAGAAGTCACTAGCAATAGAAGATGACACATGTGAACTCCACGGCAGTGTTATTGTTATCGAATATTGTTATACTAGGACGAGTAATTTTTATATTCAATATAGTGGCAATTTATTATATCAGACTCCGAATTGGAATTTTTGGATAGCTCGAGTGAATTTTAGCATATGTTGTTGGCCAAAAATAAATTTACATCCATTTTATTCTCATTTTGAATGTTGAGAATTTGAAAAATGTTATAAATTTGAAAATATCTCCTACCATAAACCAATTCTTAAGGTTTCTTCATCCTCTCCATCTCCATTCTTCAAGGTTGTTTCATCTATCTCCGTCTCCATATTCAAGGCTTCTTCATTTTATTTGGTTGAATTCTAATTTTCTTGCTTATAATGTTGATGAATAATGTGTTTTTAGCTTTAATATTCTAAGATTTAAACTAAAAACTCTTTAATTGTATTGAAAAAATTCAAATCAGTGAAGAAATCACCACAAATCTATTATTTGCTAACAAGTTCAGTGGGGGGAGGGAGGTCTGGGTGGCCGGGGGTTTGGAAATCGACCACCTAAACGAGGTCTTTCCGGGCCCTCGTCTAGGAGGTCTGGAAACAAACCTCCGAGACATCTGTGGAAAAATTTCGCTTTTAAAATTTGAAATAAAGGGTATTTTTGTCTTATAATGTTGAAAATGTTATTGTAATGAATAATTAGTAAGCTAGACTTATGTGGTGATTGGAGGGTTTGACGTGGGCATTTAAAAAACGCAACCCTTCACTAAAGACCTAGTATTTTTCAGTTAATTCCAATTTCTACGTGTATTTCCAATTTTTTTAGAGTACAGTAAATTTCAACCAGCTAAGTTGTTCGTACATATTAACTTCACAAGGGGCTTTATTGGTGTTGAGATGACAGCACATGTATGATTGTTTTTTTTCCCACCACCCAATGAAAATATGCCGAATGGAAATTTGTGCATTTTCTTGTAAATCTCCCCTGTACACATAACATTGTTCAATGAAAAAATTTTATATCTAAGAGATTAAGTATGACACATTTCAAAACTAAAAAACAAAGTTTAAAACTTTAAAAACCAGATATTAATTAAAAATCTATTTATTAATTAAATATATTAAGATTACAATTATACTATTTGATCACGAATACAAACTTTTATAAGCTACAAATTATTTTGCGGTCACAAATTAAAAAATTTATAGATCATAATTTTTTCAACAATCACAAATCAAAAAATTATAGATCACAATTTATTTATCGATTACAAATCATAATTTTTATAAGTTATGATTGAAATTTTTAGGTCACATATTATTTATTAGTCATAATTTCAAATAATTGGTCACATATTATTTATTGGTCATAAATTAATTAATTTTTTATCACAATCAAACAAATAATTGGTCACAAACATTCCCATCCCACGCCATCCCACCCACAAACTATCGCACCACCACGACGAGCAACACTGCTACATCACCATCTCATTACCACCGCAACCAACATCACAATACAAAAAAAAATAAAAAAAAATACATATCCAAAATCAAAGCCACTCACCAACAACGATGTTGCGGTTGTGTCATTGCCGCTACATGCGTATTCATCGTAGCGGCCAAGACCACCCCCTCATACCCTTGACACAAACCGCTATCGATCATCAATTTCCATTGATAATATCCTTCACCTCGCTCGAAGCCACTCCACAAATTTATCATGCCACCTTCTTCCTCATCCTCATCAACAATCCCATTGCACCTCGTTGGAGTGGCGCTGCACCGTTGCACAGCGACACCACAATCCCACTGAAAATATAAACCAGTTCAATACCACGGCGACTGTAGGCAACTACGATGATTATAGAGGGTGGAAAATTAGGGCAAAGAGAGGCTGTGGTGTATGCCGCGCGACAACGAATTCATTCACAGTGGAAAATTGGGGCAGTTTATAGAGAGTGATTTTAATTAACAAAAATGCTAAATGTACACACATTGGTTCACATTCACATTCACATCCCTCTCATATGAGGGATGAGGGCCGCCATTTTTAAAATTCCAAACCTACCTCTTATGTGAGAGGGATGTGAAAGTGAATGTGAACCAAGTGTGTAAGTGTAGCATTACCCTTTAATTAATTAGGGTACAGAGAGAGGACAGAAGAGTGGAGAGAGAATGTGGAGGAAAAGTGGATGTACAATTAGTTTTTAATAATAATAATATATAAATTAACAAAACATCTGATTTTGAATTAGTAAACATAATTGATGATTTATGAAATGAGATCACTAAATCTCTAGATCCATGTAATTTTCACTCGTTCAATTTCAATTTCCAGTGTCAAATTCCATTCACTAGTTAATTTTCCCTTGTTGAATTGGGTCTCAAATGAGTAAGCCCAATTAGGCCCATTCTTGTGAGGCGGATTTAGGTCTAACATTGTGGTGATGTTAATTGATAGCTTGTTGATTGGGCTCCAAAACAAGCCTTTACTCCATTGTGGCCATTTTAACAGGGGGAAAATTCACAATTCAGAAGTATGGTTTACACCAATTCTGGTCTCCTGCGCGCCGCGCGCAGGAGACCAATTTTCCTTTGTGTGTCAGCCAAGGCTGACACACAAAACCTTTTTTTATTTTTTTTTTTTCATATTTTTATTCCACTTTTTTTTGTCTCAATTTTGCGAGATTAGTACGGTAAGTCAAACGAAGTCGAAATATTACATTCTTAATACCATTTCAAAGTTCTCACAACCTAGTTTCTCCCCTCACTAACGGTGTGCGAAACGGCCAATCGTAGCAAAAGTTACCACTCGTTGAAGAAGGTCGTTCCAAAATATATAAACGATTTTCCTTATTTCTTCTCAATTTTGCGGGATTATTACGGTAAGTCAAACGAAGTCGAAATATTGTATTCTTAATACCATTTCAAAATGCTCACGACCTAGTTTCTCCCCTCACTAACGACGTGCGAAACGGCCAACCGTAGCAAAAGTTACCACTCGTCGAAGTAGGTCGTTTCAAAAAATAAGAAAAATCGTTTATATATTTTGGAACGGCCTACTTCGACGAGTGGTAACTTTTGCTACGGTTGGCCATTTTGCACGCCGTTAGTGAGGGGAGAAACTAGGTCGTGAGTACTTTGAAATGGTATTAAGAATACAATATTTCGACTTCGTTTGACTTACCGTAATAATCCCGCAAAATTGAGAAAAAATAAGAAAAATCGTTTATATATTTTGGAACGACCTACTTCAACGAGTGGTAACTTTTGCTACGGTTGGCCGTTTCACACACCGTTAGTGAGGGGAGAAACTAGGTTGTGAGAACTTTGAAATGGTATTAAGAATGTAATATTTCGACTTCGTTTGACTTACCGTAATAATCTCGCAAAATTGAGACAAAAAAAAGTGGAATAAAAATATGAAAAAAAAAAAATTAAAAAAAGGTTTTGTGTGTCAGCCTTGGCTGACACACAAAGGAAAATTGGTCTCCTGCGCGCAGGATAGCCCTGCGCGCGGCGCGCAGGAGACCAGAATTGTGGTTTACACATATTCAAAAGACAGGTATATAACTTAAAAATTCAAAATTCAGGTATTAGGTAATTAATTAAATATAACTAGGTTACAATTATACAATTAATTGTCACAGTTTTATTCATAAGTCACAGATTTTCAAATTAATTGGTCACAATTTATTCTTCGATCACATATTTCAAAATTAATTGATCACAGATTATTTAATGATCACAGATCAAAAAAAGTGTAGGTCATATGGTCACATATTTCTAAATTAGTTGGTCACATATTTTTTCACGGACACTGATTATATAATTTTTAGGCCACAAATAACAAAATGATTGGTTACAAATTAACCAACACCTCGCTTTCACCTCCGATCCTGATCTACCACCTTGATCGCTCACCACCACCGCTAACAAACCCCGTCAGATCCACCACCACACACCACTATCGCTGCTACCAAGGCCACTTGTGACCTTCCTCACCACCACCGCCACACAATAGCCATTTGCGACCACCACCTTACCACAACCAACAGTGTCAAATCCACCACCTCACCACCACCAAAATCCACCACTAACATCTCCAAATCCACCTACACCATTGACAACAAAAAAAACTCAAAAACCACCTTCACCATTGTCCCTCAAAACCGCAGATCTACAACCAAAAAAAAAACCAAAAAAACCACATTCACAGGTCCAAAAAAAACTTCAAAAACTACCTCCACCACCATCCTTCAAACCCGCAGATCCACCCTTCAAAACCGCAACCCGTCTCACAGTATTTTGCCATCGCAACTCGTCGCAATTCGAGCTCCTGACCGACGATATGGATTGATGGTGGTGATGGGTTTGGGCGATGACGGCGGGCGGTGACAACGGGAGACAGGCGATGGGTTAGTTTAGAGAGAGAGTGTGTAGAGAAGGAAGGGAGGGGGAGGGGGGGGGGGAGAGAGGGAGAGGTGAGGGAGTTGAGAGTGATAAATTAGGGTTAGAGTTTTAATGTATCACCTGATTTTTGAATAAATAAACTTTGGACCTGATTTTTAGAAAGTTGTCTTTAAACTCCTGATTTTTTGTAATTTCCCTTTTAACAGCCCATTTAATAATCCAAGTTGGATTTTTCTCCAAATTTGCATCATCAATTTGGTTTTAAAACAACTAAATCCTTTCCAGTATCTTCAAATTTTCTTTTGTAGGGATGTCCTAAGGATCATAAATGAGTGACTCGTGGGCCCCACGTAGGTATACAATATATTATGATTTTGAATAATGTTATCTAGAAGTGATAATATTTAACATGCTAGACTTTTAAATGAGACATAAATTCTTACATATAATTGGACCCATAAATTATACAAGTGCACTCATTAAATAGGCGTTAAACACTACTAATGCTGAATAACATTGCATGATAAGACTTTTCACCTACATTACTTGGGTGCAAACATGGCTTTCATGATGATCAATATTTTTGTGACCACCTATTCGACTTTTGGCTTAGTCTAGTTCGAGCCATCGACATACGATTTTTTACTTTTTTCGAGAAAATACTCAGACTACATTAAAAATGCCGCTTTCTTCATAGCTAGAATACTAAGTAAAATCAAATATCACCATCTCGTAGAGATATAATTTTAGAGTTACCTATGAACCTAAAATTTGGTACATAGTTCAATTTTTCTATTGTTTGGGTTAGTTTTTGAAAAGTTGATAGGATCTACACAAAATTTGAGGCATGCAATTGTCAAAAGTAAAAAATGTCTACTTTCATGTAAGTTGACAAAACTTGGTTAAGTGTTTCCAAACTTGATTTTACTAATTTGGTAGTAAAGGGAGGACATAGAGGGACCCCATAGGCAGTCATGTAGGAGGGCAAATCAATGTGAATTGCTAAGCAACAATATTATACGTACAAAACATCTCACATGGAACTAAAATGGTGCACGTGTGGTGGTGATAAATAGCATCAACATGCGTGTGGAATTCTAGCTCCCATAATTACTTTTGGGATGCTTTTATCATTTTCTCGATTCGATATAATTTGTTTTTGTGTAGTGGTTGTGCAATACGTAATGACATATATCTATACACTTGTTGAATGATAGATAGGTATATCTATAGTGACGAATAATAAATTGAAATCGAAAGCGCTTGAAAAGATTTGATTCGATCAAAATTTGTGTACTCAAATAAAAGGCGTGTGTGGAGGATAAATAACCACACACCTCTAAAACAACCCACGTAATGACATATATCTATACACTTGTAGAATAATGGAAGTCTTTTCAACCGCTAATTATTTCTTTGTTCTTGTTATTCACCAGCAATTTCATATTATAGTTTGCTTCAAATGAGTCTAATTTGAGCATTATGATTGAACAATCGGCACTCAAACAAAAAATAGGAGAATGATATGAAAATATATTCCAAACGACGTGCGAGTTCTCTTCAACGAAAATAGGCTCGAAAAAAAATTAAATAATTATAATTCAAATTCATTAAAGGCTAACTAATAAAATGGTCCCAAAGAAAGACAAACGCATTTGTCTCAATAGACAAAAATTTAAAAGGCACACTATTGCCTACAATGAAGGGACAATAGGGGCCGGCCAGCCTTCTACTGTCAATTCATTCAACAAAAATTCATGCATGCAGGGATCCACCTAAGTCATCTATTCTACTTTCACTCTTTATTTACTATGAATTTTGTCTTGTAGTGCTATCGTTAATTTTTCTTTATTGCATTCTTTGGTTTGTCTATGAATAACCTCTCTTGTCCTTTCGGGATTCAATTTACAACGAAGTTTCATGTTAATTGATCGAAATTTATTTTATTTCAAGGCGATCCCCGAAGTTTGCTTCGTGTCGTCAATGACATCTTCGTAAGAGTTTTGTTAGAAAAAATAATAGATGTAAACGAGGTACTAAATAGAAATAAAAAGTAAATTTTGGTAATCAATTTGCATCAAAACGATAATGGTGGAAGGAAGATAAAGAGAGTCATATCATATTCATTGAGGAAGAAAGTGTAGTTTTCTTGCCATCAATCTTAGCTGTTCGATTGAAACTTTTATCTACCACTAAATTAGTCACAGTACTATCTGGCATTTTAGCATGCGCCAAGCCAAGTATAATTTGCCCTTATCCAGCTGCAATTAATTCTATATAAATAAATAAAAAATGTAGTGTATAGCCTTGTGAAAAAGGCAATGCATATGTCCAAGATATTGAAGATGAATAATATTGGATTCCCACGAAATTAATGTTATATCCAAACAATATGCTAAATAACTTTTGTCGCTTTGCCTCTTGTGTACCAAATGAGTGTATATAAATAAGCAAAGAAATGGTCAAAACAGTAACACAAACACTTGCTTCTCTTCTTCTTCTTCTTCTTCTTCTTCTTCTTCTTCAGTTTATGGTCGAAAAGCTAAGAAAAACAGTATCTGCAGCTGCTGCATATGTATATAAAAATTCTTGGTGTAGGTGGAGGATTCCAAAGGGATCGCATTGATCCGATCATATGTATATAAACTGATTTTGTTTATCTGTTTGTATTAGATCATGCGATCCCTTAGGAATTTCCCATCAGTAGCACTAAATTCAGCGGAGAAACAACCTTTGAGGTCAGTTTTTATGCAAAAAAGTGTATATTCTTGTGTGTGAAGTGGAGATGAATTGTCCTGCCATTTTGCCTCGGACTCTAGCCATTTTTATACTATGTTTACTAGTGATTTTAAAATTTTCTAGAGATTTTGGGGAGACTATGAAGAAGTAAGATCGATGATCGGTCTTGTCGTGCTCAATAGTTAACAAGATCGCGAAGCGTCTTATATTTTTCTTCTTTATATCCAGGAACGGGTGAAGGATGTTTAGCTGGAATTTGACGACGGACTTAAAAATCCACTTACACACTTTACTCGCTTTTTTTTTTTTTGTCTTAAAGTGCCTGCATTCTTGTCTTACCGTGGCTACTAGCACAGAGTTAGTATCTTGCAATGAATTACTGCTATAATTTAAATTTTTTTTTCTTTTTTTTTTAACATAACTAACTCAATTTCAAATAGTAGGGTACCAGAACCAAAAATGGGAAAACTCTTTTAACTCTGATAGAATTTAGTTAGGGAAAAATTAAATGAAAACATAATAAGCCACCACTTCTCCCACAGCGCATGTCGAAATTTAGAGTTTCATGCAGTCGAAAATCGATTTTCAGTTGAGAACTTTGATGCCTTTTTTTTTCTCCACTTCAATTGTTGTATGTTTATGAAGGTTTTGTGCAGTCTAATCTTAACATATTTCCTTTGCTTCCAATTGAGCAATTATTCCTACAACGATAACTACACAGGATCATGTTACATGTACCGAATTTTTTTACTAAATCTTTTACCTACTACTCGCAATGGAAATGAGGACCACATTGTAGAAATTTTTAAATACATGTGGGCCTCGCGCATTATGTGAGAGGGGGTAATCCATTATGTACAAATGGATTAACCCAACTACAAATAACAGTTGCATAAAAAGCATCTTTCCTCTGTAAATTGAATTAATAACCCTACATTGAAGCCCCCGGGGCATAGCTCAGTGGTGCAAAGGACATGAGTGAAGTAGTCTCAGTTGAGCTGGTAGCCGCAGTGTGATGGTTTAATTCCTACCTCTTACAAGATATGGAATTGAACTTTTTGTAGGCACCAGTATGACAGCTCTTGTACCCGGCCTACTGAGACACATCCCGCGATTTAACTCCTCCACAGTACTATAGATGCGGGGCGGTGAGGGCCCTCAAGATTGGGGTTCAACCTTTTTTTTAATAACCCTACATTGAAATCGGACAACTGCCTATAATATCATGTGAGGCCCAATGTCATAAAGTTCCAACAAAAATCCTATGGAAAGAATTGACACAAATATCGCTAAAGGGGGCGACGAGGAAGAAACGTAAACAATCAATAATTAATACATGATTACAAATATGAATTCGTGCACGAATAAACGAATGAGTTCGTAATTGAAGAACAATCTCCAATATTTAAATACTTATATGAAGAATATGTTTTTTTCAGAAATATTCATAAGTCGAGAGGAATTTTGTTTTTGAGGAAGACCTTTTAATTTTCTAAACATGACCTCTAGACATGTCGATTGAAATTTGAAAGCAACAATAGTATCCAAGTCTAGACATGTTCTCGTAACAAGAAACTATTGTTTTTGTAACTAGTTATTGTTCAAGTTGACTGGGTCAGATAAAGGGTCCATTACATCTCTCAAGTCGACAATTTGCCTACTGCCACAACATGGTTTTGAAGTCACTAACTTATTCTTTTGTGTACATGTTTTGCTTCAATGAGAACAAATTAATTTGACTTGTTAAGAATTATTTCAAAGAGTTTTTGCTAACAAAACTCTTGATACTTGATGATCAACTCGAAACATAGTCCTTGTTTGATCTCCATTTAAATCAATAAAATACATTTTTTTCTCTCTTATTTTCAACTATACATTATTCAATAAAATAATATTATACACAAATTCAAAAATTTTCTTTATTTTTTTACCATACATTCTACATCAATCCATTATTCCAAAATGCATTATCTTCTTTATATCTTCTATATATATAAAGTAGCTATCTAACAGAATTTGTTGGTTTAACGGAAAAACTAACGGAACTTGTTATTTTTAACGGAATTTTTTTTCCTCCATTAGTTTAATTATTTCCGTTAAATAAGTCAAAAACCGTTCTTTAACCAGTTTCTTTCCATCTTTCAGCCCGTTAATTAACAAGCCCAGGAAGAATATGAAACGTTTGTTGGCCCATTTATTTATAGGGAAAATTTCCTGTGCTTCACTTATAGAATTTCGATGTGGGAAAACATCATTATGTACCTCTAGCATTATTCAAGTTTTAATTTATCAGAAAAGTTGTTCCAATATGCACTTTGCTGGAAGTTCAGTATCATTTTTAAGATCTTTCGAGATTGTAATATATCCTCTTTTTTTTTGTTGATAAAAAAAATAATTCTTAACCAACAAAATTATATACAAACTAAGCAAACGTGCATTGCACGTTGCTTACACCTAGTTATATTAAAAGTGGCTATGTAACGAATTTTTTTGTTTTTAACGGAAAAACTAACGGAATTTGTTGTTTTAACGGACTATGTAACGGAATTTCTTGTTTTAAACAGTCAGTTGCACCTTCTTTCAATGGTTTTATCATAACTTTGTATTCCGATATCCGATTGAGGCGATTCAAAATGTGTTGGAAAGCTAACTCATCTGGCTACAACTTTGATTCAGACATCATTCTCCAATTCGATTACTTTCTATGCCAAAAATAGGTCTCAATATGAGACTAAAACATCGGAGCATAACTTTTTGGTTGGAAATTGATTTGTGATCATCTTTTGACTAAATTTGATTCCATTGACGTCTTCCTTTATCCAATTGACTCCGAGAACTCTCAAATCTTCATCGTGAGATTCGGGACAACTTTTAAGTATTTACATTTTAGTCCCCGAACTTTGGATCCCTTACAATTTAGCAATTTCTCCAAATTTGTCAATTTTTGCTTATTTTCTTCGATCTCACCAACTTACATCACAACATTAAAATCACACATCTAATTATTTAACAATTACATAAACATTACATCATTAATTATTTAATTAACCAAAAAAATTACATCTTTATTAATAACAAATTAATTATTAAACAAAACTATTAAATATAAACTAGGCAAACGTGCATTGCACGTTGCTTGCACTTAGTATAGTAAAAATGGGGCTCAAACACACACATACATTGTTGATATGCGTGTTAATAAAGAATTCGGAGGATTATTGCTCGTTGCCTTTGGCCACCTTATTCCATAGCCGGAGATCCAAGTCAGCACCGGAAAAGATCTCTTGATTCCTCGCGGCCGGGCCGGCTTGGAAGCAAGCTACCTCTTGCATATCTCACCTCCTTTCTTCTTATTAGTAATGTAGGTTGCCCCTTTTAGGATCTTAGTGATCGTACAAAGAAGTTGATTGTGACGAAGAAGTGTTCTCATTGCAAGCCATGAAACAATTGCTCAATCAAATTGAAATTGGTTGAGTTTATTAAGAAGAATATATTTGAAGATATTGATAATTATGTAATCATACTTCATTTTGATAGTATGAAAGCGAGCTGAAAATGCTTGTGTAAGGCCCCAAATTAGCAATACTAAAGGATCGAAGTTCACAAACCACAAAATAGTATGCTGAATTATAAAAGAACACTCAACACTTGATTTTTCGCACCGTAGGGTCCGGACCTAATCACCCGTTGAGTCTCACAAAAGATATAACTCTAGATCCACTAAGAATCAAACAATAATCAGTACAAATGTTCGAAGAAACCAAATGTTTCTTCAGTTTAATCCCGCCTCAAAATACAGAACCATAATCACAGAAAATCAACCCTAATCTATTCACCATATACAGACTTCACAAAGGATAGGATTGAAGAAATCACAATGATCGATTACGATTACAAGAAACCATAAAACCATAAACTTCACTCAGAGAGAATAGAAGGCTCTCGAATGTCAATCACCCAAAGAGCCAAGTCAACCAAGTAATATAAACAGTTAGCATCCAAGGGCAAAGTATCAGCCACGTGTACGGCTGATAACATTATTCAATTGAAACCACAACTCGTTTCACTTTATGATCCAAACAACAAACAAGGCCCAACCCAAAGTATAGTGAGACAGCCCAATACAATTAACAGCTTGCAATAATTTATCTAAATATTTGCATTATTGTTCCGTTGTTTCAAAACATTTTGCTACGTAAAATACGATCCACAAGGGGAAAAAATTGAATTTACCACTAATCGAGATGACATAAAATCAATGTTCTACAATGCCCGTCCAGACGAGAGATATGTAGAAAACGCTTCGCTTTGCGCATAGACATGAAAAAGACGATCAATTTTACGTTGACTACCTAAGACGCACCTAGGTAGAGTAGACGCGTGCCTTTTGTTTGGCAACGTGTTTTTTTTTTAGGTCCATTCCAACAAAATGATCAACAATTGCTAAAATTTAAATAGGAAATAAGTCCAGTAAAAGATTCACCACAACAAGAACATTGCTTCACGAATAAAGTATCATTGATTTGGGATATCTGTACTTTTGAGAATTATATTTTTATGTTGAAAGTTTAAAAAAATATGTATGAAGTCCGATAAATTTTTCAGGAATACTTTATTTTATTTGTTTATTGATCTGAAATAATACTAAAAATTAAAGAAAATATTACATCTAAGCTGGTGAATTTGAAGACTTGACCTCACACGTATTACAAGTGAAAGATTTATTTTATAGAAAAATATTTAAATCAAGGCTATTTTTCATCTTAACAATTAAAGGACCTTGTCAATAGTTTTCCTCTTCAGCCATGCCCAAAACCCTAATTTCGACTTTTCCCTGCTAAAACCCCCCCAGCTCCATTCACCCTTCTCGCGTTTCAAATTTCTCGCATAAAAGCACAGAAAAAAAGGGGAAAAAATGGTGAGTGAAAGGCAGCGAGCGGCCAGAAAACGGTACAAAGAAACACACCCGGAATTGTTCCCGAAGACAGAGCCTACGCCACCAAAGGACCCAAACAAGAAGAACAAAAAGAGCAAATTCAAGCGTAAAAAATCTGACAAAAATGACCCAAACAAACCAAAGAAATTATCACACAAAAAACACCCATTTAGAGTCCCGGGTATGAAGCCTGGTGAGAGCTGTTATATATGCAAGGCACCTGACCATATTGCCAAGGAGTGCCCAACAAAGTCCGAGTGGGAAAAGAACAAGGTTTGGTTTTTATTGATATTCAATTTCAGTTTTTATTCACTGAGACTTGTTGAATTAAAGAGGAGTGATATTTTCAGTTCTTTTCTTATTTCTTTAGCCCCTGTTTGTCATCCATTATTTCAAAACATTGTTTGCTACAGTAAGATTCTCCAGCACACATTTATCCAATAAAATATTCTACCTTGATAATAATTTTCCAATTTTCACAAAGGTTTTAGACATTAGCAAATATTTGTATCGTCTTGTGCCTCTGTGGATTTAATATTTTCTTCTACATTGAATTAAAGGAAGGAGTCTTTACGGAACCTGATATTTACTGTAGAGTAGAGGCTTGCTAAATACTAGCTATTAACTATAGTTGTTTTGGGTGTGATGTGGTGTTTGTAGATATGTTTATTTTGTCGACAGCGTGGCCATAGTCTCAAGAACTGCCGAAATAAGAATGAAGAATCCTTGGATAAGAAATTGTGTTATAATTGTGGAGAAACTGGTCATTCTCTGGATAAATGCCCACAACCTCGTCAAGATGGTAAATATCCTCTCTACATTTTCCTGTTAACCCTTTTTCTTTTGTAACTAGAATGTTCTGGAGAAGATAGGAAATTGTCACTTCATGGTCAATTTTCATTTTGTATAATGAAGTGATATTGACAATTTGAGACAAATGTGGTAATAGTTCTATACATGTAGAGTTACTATTTCTTTTATGAAGATTAGATTTAGCGCATATTAATTTATGAATGGATAGAAATAAGTGATGGATAAGTCTAAGTACTACTTGTGCATCCTATGAAATGTTTGGATAAAAAGTGGTTTGACGGATTATGAGCCGTTCATAGACATGGGCTTAGATTATGGGATCTACAGGCTTGAAATATTTTGGCTGCCATTTTAGTTGCTTGTATGGCATCTTAAAGGTTTTTTCAGAACCAATGTAGATAACTGAGGAGCAGTCAATTGGTTTATGTGGAATATTGACTTATATACTAAAATTCCGTCAGCTGATCATTACTTGGAATATTCGTGAATTCCGTGGAAAGATTTAGTCTTTTTGGACCATGAGACCAAGCGATAAGGAATACTTCCATGGAATGCCAGTGTGGACAAGTTATAAAAATTTCTCACTCAAAGTCTACAATTCATTTTAACGACGCATTTCATGGGATCCACAACTTTTCAACTGCACATTTATCAACTCTAATTAAAATCTATTGATTTTAATCTACGCCAAACAGGATCTTAATATTTTCCTTGGCAAAAAAGGATTTGTGTAAATGACCACTCATTTATTGGTTATAAAGCTAAGTTTGTTGTTGTAGTTAGTGTAGCCCTTACATGAGAAGTTCCTCAAAAGTTTTTTTCCAAGAGATTCCACAATTCAAGATCGCCATCTTAAACAAAATACTAAAAAAACCCTTGTCTTAAATAATTGGTGTTGAGTTGAGCTATAGAGCTTTCTGCACTTGTCCTTGGTTTTACATTCACATTCATGGCCAACATAAATATATTCTGAAGTACAATATATTGCAACTGAGGTTCTCATGAATGTAGACTCAGTTTGGCCGTACACCTAAATGAAGTAACTAAGTTGTAGGAATAAAGCTGTGATGGAGATCTATATGGATATTCGTGGAAGACTTGAAATAGACTAGCCATTCTATTCGAAAGAATAAGAAACAGATTAGAATTTGTTTCATTGTTTTTCTTTATTTTTATTCCATGTCTCTACTTTGTAATTAACTGATTTCCTTTCTGTGAGTTTGTGTTCCCTTGTTTACTAGAGATTTTAAGTATAACTTTGAGCAGGGTTTTATTTTATCGTTATAGGCAGAGCTTATTGTAAAATGTGGACTCCATAAAAAAGTTTTGCACATCCTTCAACACAGTTGTTAAAGACCTTCGTTATGATACTTTGGTATTGTCTGTTTTTATAATGCAGGAGGAACAAAATTCGCCAAATGCTTTATTTGTAATGAAACTGGGCATTTGAGTAAAAATTGTCCCAAGAATACTCATGGAATCTATCCAAAGGTATGTACATGCTTATGCTTTTGAGTTTTTTGTGCACAATGATTAAAACTGCCGTATCTCATTGGTCTTGCTAACAAAAAGAATATCTTCTTCTATTATATGTTGAGGATATCTTTGGCAGTACTGATAAGAATTTTACCTAATTTTATTCTTTAACTATCAAGTAGTGCCCAATTCACCTTACCAAACATGCTATGGAAGTGTAGAAACCAATTAATACGCTATTTTTATTTCACTACATACTTTTTTCCCTTGCCCCGCCATTTTACTTATATATGTTTTGTTTAGTCATTGTTAGATTTATGTGTATTTGCAATATGGACCTCATAAAACCTCAATCTGTATTCTGGCTAAGGTGATAAAAACCTATATGTGTATACATAGAACGTCGTCCATTCATTAATGCAAATACAAAAGGAAGAATAAACAGATAATTGAGCTTGATATGATGGCTTCCCAAGTATACAAGCCGTGCCCTTGGGGCCTCAGCTCTTCTACAACTGCAGGTATAAACCTTGTTCTGTAGTCACATGGAAACTTTTCCCTGTAGGGTGGCTGCTGCAAAATTTGTGGTGGGATAACACATCTCGCCAAAGATTGTCCTAATAAACACAGCAAAGTTTCTTATGCAGCTGGTAGAGTTGATCGCTCATGTAAGTTTCCAATGTATTTCTGCACAAAGTAGTTTCGGCATGTTACAAATTGCTGAATTGTATTCTTTCTATTATAATTTCCTAGTTAGTCACTAATCATTCAAATTTCGGGATGCTTAACAGTTGAAATTGAAGAAAGGCCTAATCGGATCACCAAGTTCGTTAGCGGGGATGATCTTGAAGACGACTTTATGACAGTGACCACATCTGGTGATGACAAAGATAAAAGTTTAAAATCCAAGAATAAACAGGGGGACAAAGTCGTTAATTTTGTTGGTTGATATTTTTGACATATTTGGATTACACAGTTTTGGAGTTGTTTGTAATTTGTTGCAAACCTTGTCAAATTTGTCAATTTATTTCTTATGGTTTATTTTCACGATAAATTTTCTACCTCTATCAGACCTTGATTCTCTCTTGTTGAAATTTCTTATTTTGCATGTAGTGCACACCTATTATTGTAATTCTTTTCTAATTATTCAACATGTAATATAAGAGATGTCGAATGCGATGAGATGTCTAAGCCTCCAAAACCCTAGCCACATGCTAGGCCTGTGTCTAGCTATGTCAACGAGCCGAGCAGAGCCCGAGTAAAAAAAAAAGTTCGGGCTCGGCTCGAGCTTTTTTAGGCCGAGCTTTTTTGGGCTCGAGCCAAACAAAGCTTGGCAAAAAACAATGAGGCTCGGCCCGAGCCTTAGCGGGCGAGCCAAGCCGTTCGGAGTTTTTTTTTTTTAAATGTCAAATTTAAATTTTTACTTAAAAATTTTAAAATTTGTACGGTTTATACGTACTATAAATTAAATAAAAAAGGTCGGGCTCGGCTCGAGTTTTTTTGGCCCCGAGCCGCTCGAGCCGGCAAGCTTTTTTGCCATTCCTACCAGTGTTAAGATCACCTTGTCCGTGGAAAAAATGGATGTTCGTAAACCCTAGATTCACCTAGATAATTTTACTTTAGGTGTACATGCCAACACATAATTTTATTCGCTATGCCTAAAAAGAGGGGTAATGTCATACCCTATAACCGAGCCATCTCTTGTTTGGTTGACACCTCTTTGTAGCATCGATGATAATGTTAGTCAAGAAAAATGTTGGTTATGGAAATAGAAGAGAGACTAAATTCCTAGCCCCTCATTTTCTCCCCCAAAATTCTCTTCTCCTCCTCATTTCTCTCCTTTCAACACACCCAATACTGAACATTTCATGAGATCTCTCTCTTTCTTCATTTTTTCCCCTTCTCATCATCATTTTGCAGCCCTTTCCAGAATTTTCAATTAGCAAGACACTATGGTAATCCTCTCTCTCTCTGCATGTTTTTCAAAATTAATACTTGCATGCAATTTTCTGTAAAAATTTATGTTCAATTCGTTTTCGATTTAAATCTCCGAATTCAGAATGTTTGATGCCTCTTGATCTTGACTGATATATACGCTTAATACCAAATCCATACGTTTTTATAGAAAAATCTCTATGAATTATATATAATTCCAATAATTCCTTTGTTATTTACTTGCTAAAAAATGGCATGAACGGAAGTTAAATTTCAAAATACTAACTAATGTATAAAGGTTTGAGCTAATTCTCTTAATAAAGTTACTTTATAATGCTCAAAAGATGAAATTCAAGTCTATGGTATCATAGTACATAATGCTCGAGTCATTAGTTCCATCTAGAAGCTTGAATGGCAATAGGGTTTCATGTTTTGTGTCAAATGAGTTAGCATCTTGCAGAAAAATGTTAGGATAAATCCACATATGCTAAATATGAAATTATTTGCTTATATATAAGGACTTGGGACTACCTTCTGAGATGGAATCCGGGTCTCAATAGAGGAGGTCCCTTTCCAAGCCATAGAGAAGGAGGATTATCATCTTCTCCATTCAATACAGAGTTATGAAGTTACATTTTTCATTGATATTACATCTATATTCTTCTTTGTTCTTGTGTAATTTTTTTGGCAGGCGAACGCTGCTTCTGGAATGGCTGTGCACGACGATTGTAAACTGAAGTTTTTGGAGTTAAAAGCAAAAAGAAACTTTCGTTTCATTGTGTTCAAGATTGAGGCTCAACAGGTGGTGGTAGAGAAGCTTGGTAGCCCCGGGGAAAGTTACGATGATTTCACTGCCTCCCTGCCTCCTAGTGAATGCCGCTATGCTGTCTTTGATTTTGATTTCACCACTTATGAAAATGTCCAGAAAAGCAAGATTTACTTCATCGCCTGGTAAAAATGTTCTTAGTTGTGAAAGCTGAACTCATGCATATTCAATTTCTCTATATAGTACGAGCAAATAGAGATAGATACATACTAACGACAATATGACATGCTCGGTACATAATATTAAAGAAAAACAAGATTTTCTTTATGGCCTGGTAAAACTTTTTTTTTTTGTTAAATAACTAAACTCATGCATATTTAATTTCTTTATATACTCTGTGTGACAATAGAGATATAGATTAACAACAATGTTTGGTGCGTAGTATTGAACATGATTAGACTATATCATTGACATTTTGGCATCAGTGTTGTCTACTTATATATGGATAACGAAGATAGAGTATATGCCATTGTCTTCTATCCAAATTTACGTATCAAACATGCCACAAGTGCATATACAGATGTAAAATGTGCTGAATCACCCTGACCCAATATGCGAAAAAGCACTGCCCGGATGGTGATATGCCATCTCGTGGGCTGGCACGCCATAGCCGGTTTATGTCGGGCTCCAATGTAGAGGCCTGCAGCACTACTTCATATCAACTGTTTCTTATTGTTTAATCTCATTATTCTGCAGACAAAACTGGCAAATCTCAACTTAGCTGATTAATTAACATATTTTGTTGGGATTTTAGGTCACCAGATTCATCAAAGGTGAGGATGAAGATGGTGTATGCAAGCACAAAGGACAGATTTAAGAGGGAATTGGACGGAATTCAAGTTGAATTGCAAGCAACTGATCCAAGTGAAATGAGCCTCGACATTGTAAAAGCTCGCGCAATCTGAATACTTTCTTCCCTACTTCACTTCCCCACCCCACAAAAAAAGTTTGTATTTCAAGGATTATATTGTTTCATTGTTTAGTTGCTTTTATTTACAATGAACTGTTTAGCATAATGTAATACGACACAATATTCTGTAATTTTCAATATTTTTGTTGCTTTTTATTTAATGAAAGAGAATGCAACTCATTCATCTATAGATAACGATCACATACATTAATGCAAGAAGTTAAGAACACAAGGTAATATCTGTGGGTAGTGTAATACGGACAAAAACATAAAAGGTTTAACTGTTTAAGGTTTCTACAGATGCTTATTTTGACAAGTATTTTTTCTCCCATGGGCAGAGGCATGGTGCACGGACTTGAATAAGAGGGACCTTCAGCCAACCAGAGAATCGATCATGAATTTCTTCTCGACTCCTTGGGCACGACAAGTGTGTTAAGGGATAAAATCTCATATCGAATAAAGATGTAAATATAAACCAACTTATAAAGGATTGTGTTATTTCTCTTAATAAGGTTGACCTTTTAAGATGAAACCACAATTCTTAACAAAGTGTTGGATTTTTTGATACATAATAAATATCGGGCAATGATGTTAAACCGATATTGGATAAATTGAAATATTCACACCTCAATGTAATGACTCAAATCTAGAACTATTTGTGCTATTAGAGGTAGCATAATTTAGTTAAGGGAAAAAAATTCATGGATCAGATTTTAAGTTTCATCAATGCAAAAATTAGGTTTCAAGTTTAAAAGTTGCAAAAATCAGGTTTTTTAAAATTTTTAACATAAGGTCACAAATTATATGCATTTTGGTCACATATATCTTATTAATTATTTAAAAAATAATTTTCGACCACAACGTATGAAATTAATTGATCACAAATTATTTCGAAGTCACAATTTATAGGTCACAATTGACTTCATTGGTCACTAATCAAAAAATTTATAAGTCGCAAGTTTTTAATTGGTCACAAGTTAAATTTTTTTTTATAGATAACAGAGATCACATTTTCAAAATTGTTGGTCACAGATTATCGAATTTTGAGGTCACAGTTTAATAGTTAGCCACAGAGAACTGTATAGTTGGTCACATACACACAAACACCCGTCCCCCAATCCCAATCTACCACCAATATTTGGTCAAAAATCAACCAATTTGTTGGTCAAAGACACTCTTCATCGTATCCCTGTCGTTGCCGCCACTACAACCATCCACCAACAATAACTCAAACAACAACCACCACAGATCAGGCCAAACCACCAACAACAGCCACTCATACAGATCTGCCCGACACCCACAAATCAGTCGCCTTTCTGATTTCCTCAACTCCGATCCGCCATACATACATTAGCCAGACACACGTATTAGCCACCAACAACTGCCACTCACACAAATCCGCCCAACGCCCATAGATCTGCCGCCTCTCCGATCCCCTCAACTCCAATATGCCACACACCCACAACAGCTACCACATAGTCACGACTCCGACCCACACATCCACAGCAGCGTCGAGACACTGCAGTGAATGGCAACAGCGTTAAGGCGCTGCTGCAATTTACAGCAGCGTCGCACCTCGACGCCGCTGTGAAGGGATGGAGGACGAGAAGTCGTGGTAGAGAGACTGACGGTGGCCGTGGAGGCGGCGGGCGATGGAGAGACATGGTGAGAGAGTTGAGATAAATAGATTAGTTTAGGGTTTGGATAGATTTAGGGTTTGATATGTAAAATAAAATACCTGATTTTTGAATAAATAAACTTTAGACCTGATTTTTAAAAACAAATCTTTAAACACCTGGTTTTATGTAATTACCACTTTAGTTAGATCTGCTCGTGGCCAATTTTCTCACTTCTTTGATGTCTTATGGGTGTTGGCCTATGTGTTGATTTGGACTTGGCCCTTTTTCCTATATACCTAATGTAACCTATATATATGTTGCCCATTCCTGTGATATTTACGTGTGTTATTTTTTCTTCCCTTAAAGAGAGAACCGACTGTTCTTCGCTGTCTCTTCTCATTCGGTTCTTCTCCTTCCTTTGCCTTTGTGGCTGCTTTGAGTGGGTGCTTTTGTGGCTGTAACAACATCGTCATTTGTGCCATTTGTAGGTGAAACCATAGCAACCGAAGTGTGGGAAAAAAGTTGTGGTTCTTTGGTTGTTAATTGAGGTGGTTGATTTCAATTAGATGGAGAAATTGACCTCGAATTTCACGAATCAAAGGTCCATTATTCTACAACAAGCCACCGACTTTGAACGGAGTTCCCCTGCTCTTCGAGACATGCTAACTTTTTATTTTAAGAACTTGGAGTAATCGATCAAGAGATGGAGCATATGATTATATGCATAATCTATTACAACTTACAACCCATTTTAAGTTTCTTCCACATTAAATAACAAAAAACTAAATATTAAAAGAAGATTAAATAAAGAAAATAAAATAATGATGTTTTAATTAAACATAGAAAAACAACGCCAACCCTCCTTGCCCCAAACCCGTCTCGTACCACATTTCCATGGCAAGCACAATCATCAAAATGAATTGTTGACCCCAAAAAACGAGCTCGACAGATACCGGGCCCACTCTCGCCGTGTCAAGTACGATTCCAGCACGTTTCTACCGGAATGCGATCGGTAGCTCAACTGTTCATGAACGTGGGAGGTACTTTCTGGCCAGAGACAGTGATGTTTTGGGTTCCGGCAATAATATATGAGGGAAATCATACTATCAATAATTTCCGGATTTTCTTCACGTTTTATTTCCAAATTCCTCTCCTACCAGGGAATCTGTGGAAGGATAGATAAGGTGTAAGTTCAAGTGTTTGGCAGGATTTTTCTGATAACATTCATACTTTTCTCTTCTTTTCTTTTCAAATTTCGCCCCCTTCTTCTCGTCATAGAAATGCATTATTTATACAATTCTGGCAAATGTGACGATCGTTAGATCAGATCCACGTGGAGACATCTCCCAAGCTGAAGCTTCACGTCGCCGTCTGATCATCGCATTTAATGTTTGACTGAAGGTCAGCCACTCTAGTGACTGGCGGACATTAAATATGACTGTCCACTTTATTGTAGACGTCCTATCAATCAATCAAAAAGATCTTCGAATCTTCTCAGAGCAACGTCGAGTTCATGACCCTCAAAGGACATCGGGAAGACCTCGGATCACGCATGTTGTCGTTCTTGAGGAAGCGCCTCATGCCGAGGCTATATAGAAAATGTTTATTTATTTATTGATGAAGGGCCTCGGCCCGTTTCCTTTACGGGGCTCCCGACCCACTCGCTGTCCTCTCTGCTCTTTCTGACTGCCTTACACGTGGCTTGCCACGTGGCCGGCCTTCTGCCATCCTCGAAACGAGGGGGGGTAACAATAGTCCCCCAAGTCTAGGCATGATTATTTATGTAATGCATGGACTTGAGAGTAAAACTGAGATAGAGTTCCAGATAATAAGATATCCTCTTAGAGCTACTATGCTCTCTTAGAGCTTCGAGAAACAAGGCTCCCTTAGAGCTGGTGTGCTCTCTTAGAGCTTCTGATAACAAGATGCTCTCTTAGAGCTTGTGAAAATAAGATGCTCTCTTAGAGCTAATGTGCTCTCTTAGAGCTTCGAAAAATAAGGCTCTCTTAGAGCTTCGGAAAATAAGATGCTCTCATAGAGCTAACTGACTTTGAGGCTCTTAGCCTTTGTAAAATTTACATAAATCGAGGCTCTTAGCCTAACGACTTTGAGGCTCTTAGCCTCTATAAGTAAGCAGCAGAGGCTATGCTCTGAATGTATATACATCGATAATGTAGAGGCATGACGAGCTCTCTGAAGATAAATGCAGTTGTAATGCAACATCTCATATGGTGAGGCATCTCGCGGGGTGATGGACGAACATCGAGCTAGCGGCTCATCTTGAACTTTCAGAGCTTTATAAACAACTTCGGAATGACGAGGACTTACAACGAAGCTCCGTAACAATATGAGACGAGGAATACCATCTCGCGAGACTATGGATAAACTTCTGACGAGGCGGTTTGCCTCTCCCTCTTTCAAGGAATGAGGACTTACAAATGATGTTCCTTTTCTTATTTACAAGAAGAGTTCCTTTTTGTTGGCATGGTACGTTCTCAAAATGTTTATTTATTGATGAGGGGCCTCGGCCCGTTTCCTTCACGGGGGTCCCGACCCACTTGGTTGTCATCTCCGCTCCTTTCTGGCTGCCCTACACGTGGCTTGCCACGTGTCCATCCTTCTGCAACCCTCGAAACGTCTCGAGCCTCAGACAAGAAGTGGTTCAACTAGAGCTTTGGAAGCAAGACTCTCCATTAGTTTCAGAAAATGCGATGCTCACAGAGCCTCGGAATTCAGTTGATAAGAGGCCCTTTTCCTTTAAGGTGCGTCCACAGATTTGGACTATAATGAGGAGTGACACTATGAATAGCTTCGAATCAAAGGTCATCATGATTCATTATTTCTCCCAACAAATGCGATACTTACGAGGCGTTTTAATCATGGAGCCTCAATGATTTGATGTCGTGATACCTTCCCAAGAAGACAGCTTGGCTATTTCAACTTCCAATACACGCACGAGCCGCCGCATTGAATAAGTAATAACTGTCATTTCCCACGTCCTTTCCACAAGATTTCAGATGCGTGAGGGCGCGTGTGAGGCACGTTCAAATCTGGCCCCTTGAAGACAAAGCGTCAGATGTCGTGGATGGCCTAAATTATAAATCTGATGATCAACGGTTGGATGGCCCGGATCGAGATCCAATGGCTAGGGTTGCACGAACCTTGCCTATAAAAGGGGCCATAACCTTTGAGAAAATTTTCTTCTACTCTTGGCACAAATTCTCGCACTCCTTCCTCTCAAGTTTCTTAATCTTCCTGCGCTCTCCGTTTCTCTTTTTTTCTCATCTGCATTTCTGTGATTTCCTTGACTCGTAAGTAACTTATTTTTTCACGAATTTTCTTTGGCATTTTCCCATTACTCATGGCTCCTTCTGGGGATGACATAGACGTAACCAAAGTAGGCAGCGAGTTAGGATTCCATATAACCAGTACATCCGACCTTAGGAGATCCATGGAGGCAGGACGAGGCGCCTCCATATCCGGGAGCGTCACTCATTGTGATGATGGCATGGGCTGGGGGGCAGCCAAAATTCCTTCATGTGTTAGCCCGATCCAACTGGCCAACATCAGAGAGAAATATAGGATCCCCTTCGACATCGAACTCCTTTCCCCCACTTATGACGAGCGAGCCTGCTTCCCTAGGCAGGGGTGCGTCGCTATCAGCGAGTACCTCCTGAAGGCAGGGCTTCGTCTTCCCCTTCACCCTTTTTTCCGAGCCGTCCTTAGGTTATATGGGTTAGCCCCCACACAATTGGCCCCTAACGGTTGGGCCCAACTGGTGGGTTCATACTTTTTGTGGAAGCAAGTATCCTTAGGCGAGGACATGCCCCTCCACGTTTTCCAGACAATTTACCAGCCGAGGTCCTTAGGAAAGGGGGACTCCAAAGGGTGGTATTCCTTGTGCCCATGGGGGGGCACTCGCCTTTCTTACTGGGTCTTCCTTCCTCAATTAAGGGGTGGAAGGAGACCTGGTTCTGGGTTCGGGGAAGGTGGCAGGAGTGTGAGGGCGACACTGTCCCCTACATTAAGGTTCCAACCTCTTACTCCGAACCCAGTGAGTTCTTCGCCATTATTTTCAACGCCACTTTTTCATTCCGAACTTACCTCTAACCCGCAATCACTTTTTGCAGGGTCGGTTGAGCGTTTCAATTTCGACAAGAGCGACTGGGATATCTTGTCCGAGATTTATCGTCGACCATTCTCAGAGCGTGACTTCAGCCGTTTGGTGGTTCCCCAACGATTCTACGAGGACCTCTGCTTGATGGCTCGACGCGGTAAGGTCCCTTGATCAGACTGTTTTTTTTTTTTTTTTTTTTTTTTTTTTTTGCTGACCTTTCTCCCTGACCCTTATGTTTTGTTGGACCGTAGGTGATTTTGAAAAAAGGAAAGCCCCTACCCCGGACATGGCCACAATCTTGGCCGCCACCTCCACCGCTGGTCGCAGAGGCATGAAGCCTTCATCTCGCCGGAGGAAGGCGGTGAAGGACAAGATTGAGAGGGTCGCAAGGAGGCCGCCCCTCAAGAAGAAGAACGTCCTCCCTTGGGAGATAGGGGGAAGAAAGTGGTGGTCGAGGAGCCTAAGAAGAAGTTCAGTGGTATCCACCACCGGGGTGGGTAGTTCCAATGACGTCCCCCCTCCTCGCTCCGAAGTCCCTGCGGGACAGAAACTGTTGGCCGCGTCCATAGCTGCGGCCACGGGGGGTCAGAAGCGGGCGACCTCTTCCGAGCCCACAAATCAGGGGCCTGCCAAGAGGCCCAACACTTCCAGCGACTCCACTTCGGATCGCACTCAAGGCAAGCCTCCTTTGGCCAAGAGGACCGACGAGTTGGAGCCCGAGGCTATATCCCTCCTGCCTCCAGAGATTCAGATGGCTACGACGACGTTCCACCAGTTCTGGACTCCGAAATGGCAAAACTTTGTCGAGACAAGTGATGCCGTGGACGTCGTCGCTACAATGGTGGCCCAAGCGTCGAGGTCCTTTGGCATGGCCATAGAAGTGGAGGCTCTTTTCAAAACCCTCCAAAAGAAGAATCGGGACTTCGTCGGCAAGGCTTCCCAGGCTGAGGAAGCTCTAAATAAAATTAAAGCCGAGGCCGACGCGAGAAAAGAAAGAAGCCGAGGAATCGACGAAACTTGCTTCGCGCCGCGTAAATTGAATCTTTGAAGAAGGAGGTCCACTTATCTCAAAGTAGTGGCCTCTTTGACGAAGCGGGTGGAGACTTCCGATGCTCATCAGAGAATAACGGCTGAGGCCCTTGAGAAGGCTAATAAAGAAAAAGAGGGGCTAACGGGAGAGGTGAAAGAACTGACCTCCCAATTCTCCAAATTGAGGGAGGAGATAGAGGGGGTTCGGAGCGAGGCCGAACGATCCAAGGTCGAGGCGGAGGACCACTTCCTGGCGAACTTCCATCTCACCGAGAAATATCAACAGTTTGCCCTTTATTGGAGGCGATATGCATATACTGAGGTGGTGTAGTGGATCGAAGTGCATTCTACGCAGGACACCTCAGAACTCCGGGCTGAGTTTCTTGATGAAGAGCCGGAAGGATCTGAGCCTCCAACTCCTTCAGAGGAGCCTCAAGTCATTGAACTTGACGAGGACGTTGCTCCTGAAGTGGCTCCCGACGCCATAGTCCCTTTTGTCGATCCCAATCCCCCTCCCCAGTGAACACAAGTGTAATGGCCTCGGCCTTATCTTATGTACCTCTTGTAATGAAAATCCTTGTAATGAAATTTTTTGCATTTCTTCTTGCTTTTGTGGTCTTCCAAGTGATATTTTAAGCGATTCTAGGCTTTTAATCTTCGAAATAGTTGTTCAAACAACACGGGGCTGTTAATTATCAGAATAAGATTTTAAACGACTCGAGGCCCTTGGTCTTTCAGATAATATTTATGATGTCTGAGGCTCTTTGCCTTTTTTTTTAAAAACAACAATTTAATAACTTGTGGCGTTTGGCCTTTAAAACGATATTTAGACGAACTGAGGCTTTTTGCCTCAGAAATGATTTTTACAAGGTCCAAGGCTCTTTGCCTTCTAAGAACAATATTTTTATAAGTTGAGGCTTCTAGCCTTGAGAATATCATTTATAACGTTCTGAGGCTTTTAGCCTTTTGCATCATGTTGAAAATATCCTAAGGCTCTTAGCCTCTGAAACAATCTTTAACCAACTTCGACTTGATATTTAATTAACATTAGGCAAACAGCCACTGATTTATACAAAACAAACGATCCAGTTGAGGCTCTTAGCCTTTCATTCAAATACAACAATCAATCCACACAGAATAGACGATCCGTACAAAATAAACGATCCTACTGATAGTACTTCCGCAAGTGTTCCACATTCCAAGGATGAGGCTGTACCCTTCCATCCATGTTTTTGATTTTGTATGTTCCTGGCCGAATTTCTTCGCATACGCGGTAAGGACCCTCCCAATTTGGACCCAGGGTTCCCAACCCATGCTCTTTAGAGGGCGGGAATACCCTGCGAAGGACCAAGTCGTCCAACCGGAAAGCTTTCTTTTTTACTTTCGAGTTATAATATCTGGTCATCTTACGTTGGTACATGACCGTCTTTTCCTGGGACTCGTCCCTCCTTTCTTCAAGGAGGTCCAATCCGAAGCATCTTGCCTCATCATTGACTGTCTCATTGTAATGCATTCGCCTGGGTGACGGGAGTCCCACTTCGACTGGACTCATAGCCTCAGCCCCGTAAGTCATTGAGAAAGGGGTTTCTCCCGTCGCAGTTCGACTTGTAGTCCTGATTGCCCAAAGCACTTGGGGTAATTCCTCCACCCATGCTCCCTTCGAAGCATCAAGTTTCCTTTTCAGGGTGTACTTGATTGTTTTGTTCACAGCCTCGACACGCCCGTTAGCTTGGGGGTGATGTGGGGATGAGAAGTGTTTCTTAATTCCCAGCTCTTCGCACATTTCTCTGACCTTCTTGTTGTCGAACTGCTTACCATTGTCCGTGACGATTGAATGGGGAATCCCGAACCTGCAGATGATGTTTTTCCAGAGAAATTTGGAAGTATTCGCCTCAGTTATTTTTGCAAGAGGTTCGGCTTCTACCCACTTCGTGAAGTAGTCGATTGCAACAATTGCGAAGCTGGAATTCCCTTTCCCCCTGGGCAGGGGTCCGATCAGGTCGACTCCCCACTTAGCGAACGGCCAAGGGCTGGATACTACATTTAGTTCTTGCGAAGGTTGCCTTTGGACCGTGGCAAAACGCTGACATTTGTCACACTTTTTGACGAACTGCTGTGCATCCCTTTTCAAGGTGGGCCAGTAATATCCTTGCCTTAGCGTTTTTTGCGCCAAGGACCAGCCTCAGGCGTGGTTGCCACAAACACCTTCGTGGATTTCTCTAAGCACGTAGTCTGCTTGTTCTCCTCCGATGCACCTTAGCAGGGGCATTGAAAAGCCGCGTTTATACAGGACATCATCTTGTAAGACGAAGTGGGCAGCTCTTCTTCGAAGTTTCTGAGCTTCTTCTTTTCCCAAGGTTATGGTGGTCTGGCCTTTTAGGTATGACATGATGGGCGTCATCCAGGGAGGGGTACCTTCTGTCCACATGACTGTTTCGCCGACCTCTATAGAAGGTCTCAGGAGGTGTTCAATTGGGACTACGTTGAGCAGTTCGGAATCTTTGCTACTTGCTAGCTTTGCCAGTGCATCAGCATGGGAGTTGTAAGACCTTGGTATCTGCATCAGTTCAAACCTTTCAAAAGAAGGGACGTAACTCATCACCAGTTTTAAGTAGGCTGCCATGGATTTTTCTTTGGCAGAGAAATTTCCATGCACCTGACTGACAACAAGCTGGGAGTCGCTGTTGACTATCAGCCTCTTTACTTGCATTTCTTTTGCCAAACGCAGGCCTGCTAGCAGGGCCTCATATTCGGCTGCGTTATTAGTTGCCTTGAAGCCGAATCTTACTGCACAATTGAGCTTATGTCCTTCTGGACTGGTCAGTACAACCCCTGCTCCTGAGCCAGTCTCGCCAGCCGACCCATCAACCGAGAGTCTCCAAATCTGAGGCTCTAAAGGCTCCATTTCTACTTCAAAACTGGGGACGGGCGTGAACTCAGCCACGAAGTCCGCTAATGCCTGTCCCTTTATGGCCAGCTTAGGTTTGTAATGAATGTCGAACTCACTGAGTTCCACTGCCCATTTGAGCAGTCTTCCGGAAGCGTCTGGCTTCTGAAGTACTTGTTTAAGGGGATAATTGGTCAATACATGGATGCTGTGTGCCTGGAAGTAGGGCCTCAGCTTTCTAGATGCCGTTATCAGGGAGAGAGCTAGTTTTTCCATGTCAGGGTACCGAGTTTCCGCCGCTATGAGCGCTTTGCTTACATAGTAGACTGGTAATTGATGCTCATCTTCTTCTTTTATCAGAACCGAACTTAAGGATTCAGGGGTTACTGACAGGTATAAGTATAATACTTCATGGTCTTTTGGTTTAGAGAGGAGATGCGGCTGTCCCAGGTGGTTCTTCAACTCTTGTAAGGCCGCTTCGCATTCATCGGTCCATTGGAATCTATTTCCCCCTTTGAGAATTTTGAAGAACGGCTGACACTTGTCCGTTGCTTTCGATATGAAGCGACTTAAGGCTGCAACCCGTCCAGTGAGGCTTTGTACCTCTTTCGGTTTTCTAGGCGATCTCATTTCAACCAAAGCTTTGACCTTTTCAGGGTTAACTTTGATCCCTCTCTGATTGACAATGTAGCCTAAGAATTTTCCTGATGATACTCCAAACGCGCATTTCAGGGGATTGAGCTTCATCTGGTGTTTTCGTAAAATTTGAAACATTTCACGCAGGTGGGTAACGTGATCGTTCGTCCTTAAGCTTTTTACCAGCATGTCATCCACATAGACCTCCATGGTTCGGCCGATGAGATTGACAAACATCTTGTTTACCAACCTCTGGTAGGTCGCCCCGGCATTTTTCAAACCGAAGGGCATAGCCTTATAACAATATAGCCCTTTGTCCGTGACGAAGGAAGTGTGTTCCTCGTCAGGTGGGAACATGGGGATTTGGTTATAACCTGAGTAGGCGTCCATGAAGCTAAGTATTTCATGCCCTGCAGTCGCATCCACGAGCTGATCTATCCTGGGAAGTGGGAAGCTGTCCTTAGGGCATGCCTGATTCAGATTCGAGAAGTCTATGCAAACCCTCCACTTCCCATTGTGTTTTTTGACCAGCACCGGATTGGAAACCCATTTCGGATACATTGATTCTCTAACGAAACCGTTGTCGATTAATTTCTTCACTTCTTCCCTGAGGGCCTCATATCTTTCTGGATTGAGGGCTCTTCGTTTCTGCCGATGTGGCGTGGCCTTGGGATCGATGTTTAGGTGGTGGCAACTGTCCCTGGGATCAATGCCCACCATGTCGCCGTGTTTCCAGGCGAAAACATCAAGGTTCCTTACTAGAAAACTTTTTAGCTCCTCCTTCACCTTAGGTGGCAATTTGCTTCCCACCTGTAGACACTTGGATGGATCCATTGTATCAATAGGGAAGGTCTCCAGTTCTTCCATTGGGGCTGTCTGGGGCTCGCAATCGATAATGCGGGGGTCTAATTCTTCCAGATAAGTCATTTTTTCTACAGTTGTCCCTTTTTCAGGGGCCTCGGTCATGAGAACGTCTCTTGGCATCAACATAGCCCCTTGTTCAGGGAGTTCTTCCATGTCGACGTCGTTGAGGATGACGTTGGTGGTTCTTGGTTCAGCCTTTCTCAAGGAGTTGGAGTAGCATTCCCTAGAACCTCGCTGGTCTCCTCGGACCGTAGCCACTCCGCCATCCGTCGGGAATTTCATGCACAGGTGGTGAACTGAGGTCACAGCGCATAATTCCTTTAGCGCGGGTCTTCCCAATACCCCATGGTAGGCGGACCTGCTATCAACTACAAGGAATTCCATGAAGTTTCTGGTGACCAGTGGTTCGGCTCCAATTTCCATTGCCAAGGTGATTTTTCCCCTTGGAACGATGCTATCTCCCGTGAATCCGAACAAAGGGGAGTTAATTGGGGACAACTCGTGATCGACCTCCATTTTGTCGAACGTGGCACCAAAGATGATATTGACCGAGCTTCCATTGTCTACCAACATCCTTTTCAAGCCATTGCGAGCCACAACAGCTCTAACCACCAAAGCATCGCAGTGGGGATAATGTACCCCCAGTGTATCTTCTTGCGTGAAAGTGATCGGAGACAAGGACCCACTCATAGATTGATTCACTATGTAACTTGTCATGGCTGGATCAGTTGCTTCCCTGGCATAGTTCTTTTGGGAATTCCTCGAATCTCCTCCCATGTGAGGACCACCGATGATGGTGTCAATCTCCCGAACAGGTTCGTTGCTCGGTTGAGGTCCTCTCCCTTGCCTTTGACTTTCCCTAGGTCCTTCGACGTTGTCTTCCCTTCGTTGGAGGTGGTCATTGTGGTTAATCCGACGTCGTTCGTGGTTTCCAGGGGGTCGGTTAAGTTTGTAAGGAGCGTTCCTGGAGGGATGCTTTCCCCTTGTTTGGTTTTGACTTCGCGTGTGTCTCGCGACGTCCCAGCAGTTCTCCGTGCGATGACCATGGGATTGGTGGTAGGAGCAGTAGTTGGGGGCTTCATCCCTATCTCTAGGTTCAGCTCCTCGTCCCTTCCCTTGACCCTTTTGTGACGGTCGTTGGTAAGGTTGACGCTGATGCATTTCAGCACCAGGATTCACCTCCTCATAGGCTAAAGTGGGTACGGCATTGAGAGTGGCTGCAGCGAGCTCTTGTCCATGATTCAATGGGGCCTGATGGTCCATTAAGTGAGAAGTTGGGCCTTTTCCTCTTTGCATTTGTGGAGGCGGGAGGCCTCGACTTGCCCGGTTCCTGTGATCCTTTAATTCTTCATTCAGAATTTCTCGCCTTATCATTTCTAGAAGGGCGTCGTAAGTGGTTGGATCCTTGTTCTGTACGTCCCTCCAGAAGAGGGAGTTCATGTCTAATCCTCCTCTCGGGCGATTAATGCTTCCCTGTCCCGTGACTTGTACACAATAAGTCATTTCGTCACGTGAAACGGGACAAGAAGGTTTTTAATGCCTCACCCCTTTGTTGTCTCATGTCCTGCAACCGCCGGATTGGTCTATCTCCCTCCTTGCTTGTCGCGAAGCGTTTTAGAAATGTCTTCTTCATGTCAGGCCAACTTCGGATGCTTCCTTCAGGTAGCCTGGTGTACCAGACTTCGGCACCTCCACTTAACGTCAGGTGAAAAGCCCTGCACTTCGTTGCCGGAGTGGCTCCTTTCAGATTCATATGTGTCTTGTAGTTATTTATGTGTTTAGCAGGGTCACCTCTCCCATCATACTTCGGGATCTTAGGGAGAGTGAAGTGGTTCGACATGGGGGCATTTCTTATTGCTTCTGAGAAGGGGGACTGCTCATCGTCGTCGTCTAGATCGCAGGATCTTTGGGGCTCAGAGTCTTCGTCTTCAACCCTGAAAGGTTCGGGACGAGGCGGTTGGATTGCTGCCTCTTTCCTAGCCTGGCTCCTCCTTTCCCGCCTATTTCTAGGGGGCGGGGCCAGTGACTCGTTGCTGCATGCTGGCCGACCCTCATGAAAAAGAGGGTCCGGCCGCCACCCCCCATCTGGATGAGAATAGGTTGGCCTATTTCTAGGCGCGGGAGGGGAGAGGTCTTGCCTATTTCTAGGCGCCTCCGAACCTATTCTGTCAAAAACGCTTCCGGCCCTTCGATGTCGTCCTTTTGGCTCGTGACTATGGAGATGGTCAAACGGTGCTTCGTATGGCCTTTCTGGGGCGTAATCGACGGATGTCTCCATTTCTGTCTCCCTTTCTTGAGGGGCTTGCATTCCAGCATACGGGGTCTTGGTCGCTTGGCTTTGAACTTCTTCCTCTTGATGATACCCTTGTGCCTCAGGAAGGATGTCATCTGGGGCCGTATATGGGGGGGCATGATATCCCTGCCATTGTATGTTCGCCAGCATTTCTTGCATGGCCAGATTCTGCTGGGTTATGTTCCTCATGTTGGCGGCCATGGTAGCCATTTCCCTTGTGAGTCTGGCCGCCATCCTGCCTCCGCCTCTAGATCCTCCGCGCCTTCGTATCGGAGGTCGTGGGTGTGGAGCTGGAGAAGTGTGCGAGGGATCCCCTCTTTCAGGGTGCTCCCTTGTCCTTCTTGGGGCTTGTTCGTCGGTCGAACTCATGGTCTATGAAGCTTCCCTCGCATTCACAGGTTCTGATCCTTCCTCTTCCCGAATCTTGCTCCAAAGTAGAGCTTCAAAGTTGTAACTTAGCTTTTTTTCTTCGTGTGCTTTCGTGGTTAACCGTATCGTTTCCCACAGACGGCGCCAATCTGTTGACCCCAAAAAACGAGCTCGACAGATACCGGGCCCACTCTCGCCGTGTCAAGTACGATTCCAGCACGTTTCTACCGGAATGCGATCGGTAGCTCAACTGTTCATGAACGTGGGAGGTACTTTCTGGCCAGAGACAGTGATGTTTTGGGTTCCGGCAATAATATATGAGGGAAATCACACTATCAATAATTTCTGGATTTTCTTCACGTTTTATTTCCAAATTCCTCTCCTACCAGGGAATCTGTGGAAGGATAGATAAGGTGTAAGTTCAAGTGTTTGGCAGGATTTTTCTGATAACATTCATACTTTTCTCTTCTTTTCTTTTCAGCCGTCCCCCTTCTTCTCGTCATAGAAATGCATTATTTATACAATTCTGGCAAATGTGACGATCGTTAGATCAGATCCACGTGGAGACATCTCCCAAGCTGAAGCTTCACGTTGCCGTCTGATCATCGCATTTAATGTTTGACTGAAGGTCAGCCACTCTAGTGACTGGCGGACATTAAATATGACTGTCCAATTTATTGTAGACGTCCTATCAATCAATCAAAAAGATCTTCGAATCTTCTCAGAGCAACGTCGAGTTCATGACCCTCAAAGGACATCGGGAAGACCTCGGATCACGCATGTTGTCGTTCTTGAGGAAGCGCCTCATGCCGAGGCTATATAGAAAATGTTTATTTATTTATTGATGAAGGGCCTCGGCCCGTTTCCTTTACGGGGCTCCCGACCCACTCGCTGTCCTCTCTGCTCTTTCTGACTGCCTTACACGTGGCTTGCCACGTGGCCGGCCTTCTGCCATCCTCGAAACGAGGGGGGGTAACATGAATAAATAAACATAAAGCACGCTTGACCCATTTTAAAATTTTAATTATTATCAAAGCAAATCTTATTCTTCAAATTTCAAACGACATAATGTTTGAATTGAAATCAAAATGTCCTAGGAAATTAACGGTTGTGATGATTATGCTCCGAAACAAGCCCTTAGAAATTATGAGAAATTCCCTACTTTCCACGTATTGAAGGGACAGATGAGAGTTTTACATAAAAACAGAAAAAATAATTCAGAATTAAATGTTGAAAATATGATTTGGTTTTTCTGCCAGCCTTTTCTTGAAATTTTGCAGCCTTCTACGAGAATCTTTTATCATTATTCTCTCAAGTCCACCATGAAATAGTTCAAAATACAACTCATTGTCACCTTAAGTAGGACGAACCGACCATAGATACTATTACTGTTGATAGAATTTTTATTTTTAAAAAAATACGAAAAATATGGGTAAAATCTTGGATGGATTTTAATTGTAACTCAATATTTAGTTTGTCTCACAATTTTGTTGTTAATAATTTTTTATTATTTAAATATCATATTTGACAACAAATTATCCAAATAGATTGTTAAATCGAAGATCAAGCATACACCAGGTCAATTCGATCTTTCTAAAAAATTATTAAACATATAAAAATTTGAGTTACTCTTTTCAGAGAGTGTTTGGTGGAATTAAAATTAGATTTTTTTGTAGATTTTGATAGAAGTTTTCAAAATGTGTGGGACCCATGAAAGATGTGGTTAATATTGATTGTTTGATTTTGATTTGGATTAAAATCATATTTTAATACGAAACAAACAGAACGTTAATAAAGTTTAAGCTTTAAGATGCAACTCCAAAATCTAATAGACTTGAGTACGTACTTTTCTTTGTTTTTGACTTTCCCCAATGGTCGAGCGAGTACTCTTTTGCATCCGTCGAGAATAGAAATTCGGGTTCCCGAATAAGGTCATTCTTATTTTATCTTGCAAAATAATTATGTTTCATACTTCGCAGGTCTCACTTGTGACGAATATATATGTTTCCGTACAAATACTATTTTTTTTGGTAATAGTAAAGCTGATACGTGCAGTTTGTGTCTGGTACACTAAAAAGGGTTTTGCTTTTGTGGCCGGGTGGGTGGGGATAAAGTAATCACGCCATCCCACTCCACGCGTGACACCCAGTTTCAAAACCCAATGCCCGCTCTCATTCTAGAGAACCTTCGTATCCTATGTCGTCTTGTTTGGTGAGGTGATAAAATAATATTAAAAATTAAAATGACTTTAAGTCGCGCATACAGTTGAAGGGCCTGTCATACAGGTTCCTGAAACGTCAAAAGTTACTTCTAAGATTAAGAAGTTATTGTTTAATATTTTTGAATAATTTTTTGAAATTTTAGAGAAAATTATATAAGGTAGCTTTCTTATAAAACTCATCCTCAAGAAACAAAAACAAAAGTAGAAACCCGCCAAAACGGGCCAAAGTCTTTTTCAGTCCTGATACCAAACATGTCTCGATATCATCAAGTAGTAAGAGGTTGGGCTCTTTTGCTCTTTTAAGTATAATATAATTAAGGGAGAGAGCTCGTCAGACTTGAACTAGGAGCATAGCACTTCATCAATCATCATTAATATCCCCTCTACTGCTTTGAAGAACCAAGATGTCTGTAAGTTCCTTTTGCTCTATTCCTCTCTCAAATTCTTTGTGTGGGTTTATAGATATACACACGCGTGTATGTATGTAGTTATGTTTGAAAATATGACAATTAAGATGTTTTTCATAGATGGTGGAGGTTAGAGTTCCTAACTTGGATTGCGAGGGATGTGCTTCAAAGCTTAGAAAAGCCCTATACAAGCTGAAAGGTAATTCTTGATTGCACTCTAATTTTTACCAATTTTTGACCCTATTACTATTTGACTATCAACCCATTTCATGCTAGTAACAAATTCTCCGAAGAAAAACACGTAACAATTAAGTCCATATTCGATTCCATCTACAACTTCAAAGTTCAGTAACATGCATGGCTTAATTTGAATAATATTAATCTCAGGCGTAGACGAGGTGGAGGTAGACATGGAAACACAGAAAATTACAGTGAGAGGCTATGCATTGGAAGAGACGAAAGTGCTAAAGGCAATAAAACGCACAGGCAAAGCAGCAGAGCCATGGCCATATCCAGGATACTCTAATTATTTTTCATCATTTTATAAGTATCCAACTCACATTATAAACCATTATTATGATACATCAAGAAATGTGGCTGCACCCAGTGTACATACTTTCTTCCACACTCCGGCGGTTTACTCGGTGGCTGTCTCCTCCGACGAGGCGGTGGCTTCACTTTTCAGTGATGATAATCCTCATGCATGTACTATTATGTGAGAAAGCCTTTCATTTTTGTTTTCTTGATGAAGATTTTGAATTATGTTGTAATCCACTTGATATTTGTGTTATGGCTTATTAATTTGTTTGAGCTTGGCATTTTTGTTTTGGACCGGACCCTCTTGAGGAATTTTATGTTAGTTCTAGGTTTACTTTTATTTTTTGTTAGAAAGATCTTGTGGATGATAAAATGTATTAAATATATTTATTATAGACGACTCTCTTCTTTTTCAAACTAATGAAAATTAACGTTGACTTAGTCAAATCAACTCAATTTTTGTGGCTAATCAATACAAGACAAGCATATCATGTAGTGTAACGAGAAATCGGGTTAGGGTTATGTAAGCGGATGGAAGAGGTGGTGTGGATGAGGAAGAAGATGAAATTGGAAAGACGGTGCATTGGAAAAGAAGATGTGATTAAAAATATCAAAAAATGCTACTCAAACAGGGCCAAAAATAGGGGGCTGAGTGGATCCTCAGCCCCCTTTTTTGGCCCTATTTCAGTAGCAGGGTTCTAAAAATATTAGACATCGTAACATTGGATCTTTTTCTTATCCAACTTGGTGTAGTTATAACACTCCAAACGTGTGAAAATTAATTTCAAAATGCAGAGAAGCGTATTTGGGAATATAAGACATTTGCCAATTATTCATTAAATGATCATATTTTAAGGAAGAAAACAATTAATAACCTAATTTCTTTTCTTTCTTTTTTCATATTGCTTTCAAAATAAAGTCATTTGTATAATTTTTGTTGACAATTCGTATGTTGTCAAGATCGTTAATTTAAAAACACCTTTTAAAATAAATGATTTAAATTTCTGTAAACTCATTTGTACATGCAGCATGACAGCTTTAATTATGAAAGTTTGGTCTTTATATGACAACTTCTAAGTGAAAGGAATCTTGAAATGGGAAATGACATCATAAACAGCCTTCAAAAGAATGGACACAAAAAGCCCAACTTGCTTTTGCTGTTCAATTTTAGCCGTTGAATTATGTACAAAATAAATTAGTTTTTAATATATGGTTCAAATAACAATTTAGTATTCAACCTTTAACGAGAAGCAAGTATCAAAATTAATTGTACGCAATATTAAATTATCTTATGTGTGTCTCAATAACAGTTATATTTTTTATTATCATTCTACAATAATTTGACTCAAACAAGCCTATATACATCAATCTGATATAAATAACACTGAAAAATACAAAGGGGTCCCATTTTCTCTCACTTTCTATAAAGCAAAAATTGCATTAGTATTCCAATTTTCCACAATCAAACCCCAAGATAGAAGAAAGTTACACCCCTTCAAAAGTCTCTCCACCTGTGCTTGAAGTTTTCATTCTGTGCAACTCCTATCATCTATGGCTCAGGTATGGTATAATCTCCATGTAAATTCACCTCGCCCCACCCCCTCTAAAGATAGCAATGGTGTTCGGACCGTGCCGTGAAGTTGCCGGAGTTTGATAAGCCATTTTCGGGTTTTTTTTTAATTTCTTGATGGGACAATCACTCGACCAATTGGCGATGCAATTGGCAAGTGAACGTCGAGCCTACACGCACAAAAATAGATGATTTTCTTTAAACTAACATTTAACGCAATGAATAATGATGCGATTATCTTATTTTCCATGGATCTTACCTTTTGAATTGTGATAGCAGAAGTTGGTGTTGAAGGTGTTGACAATGACTGATGAAAAAACAAAGCAGAAAGCAATAGAAGCTGCAGCAGATATATATGGTAATGGTACAGAAAAATGAATTCCATTTTCTTTTCTTTTCTATTAATTTTTACTTATAATAATCTCCAATATTTGTTTGTAAAAACAGGGGTGGATTCAATTGCTGCTAATCTGCAAGAGCAGAAGCTGACAGTAATAGGAGAAATGGATGCAGTTGCAGTGGTGAAGAAATTGAAGAAAGTAGGAAAGGTTGATATTTTGTCAGTTGGACCAGCAAAGGAAGAGAAAAAGGAAGAAAAGAAAGAAGAGGCTGCTAAGAAAGAGGACAAGAAACCACCAGAGGAAAAGAAACCAGAAGAGAAGAAACCAGAGGAAAAGAAATAAACATATTTTCTTTCTTGAAGTTTTACATCAAAACTCTTTTAGACGTTTTCACAAACACATACCCATAAATAATATGATGAATCTTTCTCTCCCCAAATAATATCAAGAAGTTATTATTATTTTTTGTTCTTTGGAAAATTATGTAATTTTTCATATGGGCTTGCTCAATCTTTGATATGCCACTTTGTTATCAAGAGTAATGTAATTGCCCCTTAGTGGTGGCCGAGTTGGTCGAACTGGTGAACACGGAGACTAAAGGTCACGAGTTCGAATTCCCTGACAACACTTTTTCGATCAAGCTCGTCGCATCGAACTTGACTAGTACAGTATACCTCCCCTGTGTAGTTTGCGGGCTACTGCACATGGAGCGGGATTTACCTAGTGTGCACTTACAGTGGTCGGAGCTTCGTTGACAGGTAGCAGCTACAGGTTCCTAAGTTTAAAAAAACAAAAAGTAATGTAATTTAATGGGACGAAGCAAAATTTCGTGCAAGAACTAATACATGAAATGTTTGCAAAGATTACAACTCAATGCGCTACTATAGACATTTATATTATTTCATAAGATTTGAACCAATAAGATTAATCAAGTGAGTTCTTGAACGAATTTTCAATGTGAATGGAGATTATCGTCATGGATGCGCAAGTGGATTCAGATCCTTGATTACGAAGATCTGAATGCCTATTGGCTTTCCTTTCTTCCATTTTCTTGAGGGTCATTTTCCATTACAAAAAGACTCTCAGAAGGGTCCAAAAAACTATTAAAACCCATGAAATTAGTAACCAAAAAAAATACGCAACTTTCGGGCTTTTCACGCATCTTGGCTGCTGGATTATGACTTGTAGGCATGATTCATTAGGTCATTCATACGCCACATATTTATCTCATAACAGAGGCCGCGTAACAGTGTATATATTATTATATATTATCTAATAAATATTTGGTCAATTTGTGCATGAACTTGAACTAAAATATGCTGTCACTGATAGCCCAGAAATTTATGACTTGTACCAGTACTCACTTTTCTTATTCAGTTATTTCATGGTGTGAAAACAGATATTGAAGGCCCTTTTTGCTGCAAAAGATTTCTTTAAGCAGCCTTGGTCGTGCCGGCCCAGCAGAACCCACCTTAAACCTCTGTATACTGCAAGCAAACAGGTCCCAGTCGCGCCACATTCGAATGTTTATGTATGGCAATTTCTTTATCTTGCCATAAGATTTGACACTAAGGTCAGCAAAGTATCAATTAATAAAATGCGTTCCTTCCCTAATAAAGCAAAAGAAAAAAAACAGAGAAATAAGACAAGAAGCTTACATACAAGGACAATTCTTTAACTGGACGAACAGATCATTCTTGATAATTTCAATCAGAATAGGAACAATTATGTCAATAATTGATAAAATCTGACGAAAATGTGAAGGGATATTTTCAACCACTAAATTAAGGTTGTCTTGTTGCCCCTTCAAGCCTCTATAGAAGGGAAAATGGCTCCAAGAGAATATGAGAAGCTTTGATTAAATCTGGTATCAGCACATTGCCAATAAAAAATAACCTCTAACACCAACTCAAAGGATCGAAAGGCAACAGGATTTTGTAAAGATGTATTACAATTACAACAATAGGAGTGATTCAACCAGTAATAAACCAAAGACCTTCTCCCATTGCCGGAATTGAAAAGCGAAAACCTTTTATTAGACTAGTCTTTTTGTGTGGTCTTGACGCGATATCTCCTTCAGCCCGACCATAGTCGTTAAACAGTTCCTAGAACAAATGCAGACAGACTATGAAGACATTATTGTTACCAGACTGAGGCATCTCCTGAATAAGCTAGACAATGACATTCATAAATAACCTACTTACATCATGATTATTAGTCGAACCATGATGAGGATGGGCACATGAAGCAGAAACGGAATACTTGTTAAATCGTCTTCACCACTTCAATTGCTTAGAAAGTTTGAGCAGAGCACTGTGCACAACTTTTTAATTGTGCATGGATTTGATTGTGATTAACATCAATTACATGAAGAATGAATGAGTACCTTAGTCCTTTATTATTCTTGTCTTCTCTAGCATGTTTGGCTAAGCATTAAATTAGCAAAAGTTACTTTTAAATTAACTTTTTTACTTCTATCCAAACTCTTTATTTACCTTCAAGGAAAAAAAAATACATTTTTCCAAATTAACTCTTTACTTTCAAAATAAATAACTTATTTTCAAGTTTGATCAACAAAAGATATATCTCTATAACTTGCTCGTGTACTTACAAGCGAATTTTTTAAGCTTAGCCAAACATGCTCGTTTAGGAGCGAGAAATAGAGAAAAAAAGAAAGGTCTGGCCTTTTTATAAACCGGCTGATCACTTTGATGATAAGATTCAATCTTGACAAGAGTCAATATCCACGACAGTATTAACTTCTAGAAATGATAAATGATGCACAGGAAAGTCGATGTTCACATAAGAATTTGATCTTGAGACCCGTGTAAGTTTCATATTCATATACATTGGAAAATAGAAGAGAAAATCAATCAATCAGCCAACGAAATGAGCAATCAAAGTCAACATAACCAAATCTACAAGCAAGAAAACTATTGATTTCTCACAAACAACAATAATTCCAAAATGAAAAACAGTATAAGTTTCATATTCAAAGAAGCCACATACAATGAAAAACAAAAGAAAAAATCAGTTAAGGTGAACATCAGGCTTAAGGTCAGTGAATTTGTAATAATTGTAGTTGATGATGACGAGAATACACTCTGCGAGTACCAGGGATCACATTCTTTCTGATACCTTCAAACTGAGGTATGAAATCTCCTAGAAGACCCATGTTTATATGTTAGCATATGCAATGATGTTCTACACAAATGGATAAGAATTACCTTGAAAGGCTCGCAATGATGAGGAAAACTATTTCCTGGTGCAGAGAATTTTTCCTCTTCCTCGGGCATATTTTTCTTTTTGTGTCAGTAATTAGAAATGCTTATTGATATCACAATTTAACAGCATATGTAACTGTTCATTTCAACAAATGTCTTTTTTCTCAACCGCTCCTTTCTACAAATGCCTTTTTTTATATTTTTTATATAGATTATGAGTTTCAATGGTTTGCAGCTGCTTACTATAAAAGTTACAATTTAGCACCGTAACCATTCATTTCGACATATGTTTTTTTTTTTTTACCCTTATATATTATGAGTTTCAATGGACATTGTTTGCAGCTGCTTATTATAAAAGTTACAAATTAGCCTCTTTTGGTATACAATTTATAAAATGATTTATAAATTCCGTCAAAGTCAACATTAATTTCAATCGCACATTCATAACTTATACTCATAATATATCCACATATTTCATGGGACCGGTAATAACCTTCTTACTATTCCTATTTATAAACCATTTATAAATTTGCCAAACGGAGGCTTAGTTACGACCAAAAAAGAAGAGTGTGAATTTATCAATAGTTGGAGCTTTGCAACAGTTGCTCCTTTCATCCTTTCCAACACATGAAAAGGATTGAAGAAAAGATGAAGGAAGATGTAGAAAACGTGTTAATCTAAAAGCAGCATCATAGCAGGAGAGAAAATACTATGGAAATGTTCTCGCTCTATGAAATTACAATAAAGATTATTATTTTCACTGGTACTTTTTTCTGCTGTTTCTAACAAGGAAAAGAGAACAAGGTGTGCCACACATTGATGCTAAAAGTACATCAAGAGGATCCTAAAACAGATACCACTGAAAGACAAATGATAATTAAGCAAGCAACTCACAGATGAATGATGCGCTGTTTTCATAGTTTCCTTATATTAAGTCCAATGCAATTGAATAATAAGTTGGAAAGAATAAAAGGCAGAAGAAAAGTCATATATTATTAGGAAAAGATTATCAAAATTGTGATGTTGCTGAAACTTACATGGCGCAGAAACATACGGCCTGTAAAGATCAGCTTATGAATGAACACATTATCAATATCATGTTACATCTGATTTCCCTAATTTATGAACTGTCTTCTTAGCATCTTCTGTATCTTTTGATCTTTGAGAGGAGATGAATAAACTGCCCTTTTTTCCATCATGTCTTACAATTTCGTGAACTTCAGACAGCTTTCCTGCATGTCGTAAATAACTGACTAACGTACTGTACATGAGAAAATTTGGATTACAGCCTTTTGCTTCCATCTCTTTCAACATCAAGCGAGCCTCTTGGCCCTCTTCAAACTTCCCAACCATACATAGCCCTCGGATCATGGAATTATAAGTAAACACATTTGGTAATTGTCCCTTGCTGATCATCTCTGTAAACATCTTGTTAGGATTTCCGGGCTCAGAAAAACTCCAAACGAACACCAATCTCCCAATGCTCGACCCAACAATCCTCTACACATTGGTTGCCTCTTTCTGCCCTCTTCAGTTGCTAGTTGAATTTAAGAGAGAAAATAAAACAATACAAAGAGAATAGAATTGTATTGAATTGTGTAATTTGTTTACAAGAGAGGCATCCTATTTATAGTTTAACTTGATAGAAATGTTTTACTTTCTAATCAATGTGGGACTAACTAAATCCAAGCACAGAGACTTCCAACATGTCAAGTTCAACAAATCAAAAACTACCCATTAAATGGAATACTGAGACACACACATCGGTAGTTATGTGTTGTGAAGATCATTCATTTGACCAAAATTATGAGCTCTATGTTGTTTGTGTAAACTATAGCCCAGATTGAATTTGGTGAGAACAATCGTGAGGATTTTGGAGAACGGAAAAGTAGTTATTGGAGGGGCAAAGGACTCGCCTGTAAGTAGAAATTTTAGGGTATCCTTGTGGGCTTTGTGGTTCTCCTAGCCCATTGGGCTGACCCGGTTTGTGCTACTTTGATTTTAGCCTTTGGATAAATTGGATGGTTAGGATTAAATCTTGGCTAGATATTTTTGGCCTGACTCTTGGTACATCTTCACGTGGGTTTGGCTTCCTGGAGACACTTCCTACTCCTTCCTCGATAAAAACTCTCTGCTCTCTTCTCGATTCTTCTCTCCTTCTTCCTCCATTGGCTGTACCCTAGAATCGACTTGGTTAACCTTACATGTGTGGACTTAGGCCTGAAATAGTGGCTAAGTGCTGGTTCGTTCCTGTGGGTTTAGGTCAGATTCTGAGGTTGTTCTTGGCTGCTATTGGTAGACCGATTGGTCGATGATCCAAGCCAAGTGATGGCTGGTTCTTGCACTCTCTATGGATGGTGATTTGCGTGGCATGGTTTGGCCGTTCCTGAGCCTACATCTCAGCCAATAGAGGGAAGAAGAACGGCCAAAAGAAAGAAGGAAGCTGCACGGTTCTGAGGGGAAGTTTCTGTCCTTTTTCAGCCTTATGTTTTTCTGTCCATTTAAGTTATGATTTCAGTCCATTAGGGTTCATGTTTAATCTGCCGATTTCTGATATATGTTATGTTTTCGGTTGATATGCTTATAATGTTGCTTGGTTTATATGAGTTCCATAATCTGTACATTTCAGTTTCTATGGTTGACATATATTCTGCTAATTAGTCTGTACATTCTGAAAATGCATTGATATATGTTATTGTGTATTGAACTATTGCATTAAGACTTCTTGAGCATTGTGGAAATCTGTATACTGAGGTTATAACATTGGGTATTGAACTTTGTCATCATTGAATGAGCTTAGAACTATATTATGCTAAGTATTGATGTCTGCATAGGCTAGACGGGTATTGAACTTTGTCATCATTGAATGAGCTTAGAACTATATTATGCTAAGTATTGATGTCTGCATAGGCTGTCTATTCCCAACAATCCTTCATGGTCTTCTCAACTGGCCAGTGATTTTAGGTTCTGCTTCAGAGAAGCGTTCCATTCAAACTGGTAAGTAGATGCAAAGAAGCTCTTATGGAGAATAGTGTAATACTGAAATCTTCAATGTGTGAAGAACCACGAAATATGGACCATAAATTAAAAAATTGCAATAGTCATTGACGTTGTTTACATGGTCCTAAATTTGTACGAACAATCTACTTAACCCAAGTTTGATGGCTATTCTTTCGAGAAAGTGAAAGTTACATAGATTTTTTAAATTTTAATTTCAAAAATCGTTTGATATTCATTTATACAAAAATCAGGGATTAATTTCACATTTAATATTAATATTAATAGTATAAAATTAAATTAATCTATACATTCATTACCCCCACCAAATTTCAATCCCAAACTCTAATAATTTTTCCCCCTCTCCTCTCCTCTCTTTGCCACACACCCTCACGGGAGGCAACACCCAAACCCCAACCATTTTCCCCTCCTCTCTCTCCCCCCCAAGCAATGCCATTTGTACCCCCTCCCTTCTTTCTCTTTGCCACATACCACATACCCTCACCGGAGGCAACACCCTCGGCGCTCACGCACTGTAGGCTTTAATTATTAATTATAGTTCGCATATTATCTAACCCGTATATTACTATTCCAAAATCTCAAAAACGATAACTTCACTTCTTATTGATGCAAACAAAGAACATTTATATGTACAAAAAGTCAGACGAACAAAGTATAGAACCAAGAAAAACTCTTGACTTCCAAATTACACGCATACAAGCCTTTCAGAATCAGTTGCTCGATTCCTGCAGCTGCTGCTGCCCTGAAACTTCCTTGTGGTTCTCATCGCCTTGAGTTGGAGCCGACCCCCCCGAAACTTCCTGGCGGTGCTCATTGCCTCTAGTTGGAGCCGAACCCAAATCGCTCACTGCACCTCACACGCAAACAAAATCAGCACATTAATGGATAGTAGTGGACAATATGTTGTGAATCATTTTTAATGATTTACTTACCATGGGATTGGCCAAGTGAATCCTTAGCAGTTTGCATTCCAGAACTTTTGCCAAGCCAAGACCCTACAGCATCTTTGAATTTATCAACCATGCCTGATCCTTTGCTTTCATTCCCAGCACTCAGTGCATCTTCGCCTTCTCTTTTATTTTCAGTACCAGTACTTAAACTCCTTGCTACTTGCTCCGATTCAGTCACCTTCCCAATTGGCTTCCCCTCCCCTGTCCTCCCAGTTTCACCCTTCTTCTTATGGAGTGCACTCGATATAGCCTCTGACAATGCCTTATCTTCATCACCAGGCCTAAATTTCTCTGCCAAGTAGTCCTTTACAGAAAGGCCCTTATCAGTTCCTTTAGTGGCTGCACCCTCATTCCTTAAGTGGGCTGCTCTATCTCCGCCTTCATCCTGAATACCACCGCCCTGAACTTTTGATATCGCCGTGCTGGAAGCATCCGCCACTTTGTGATAAACTGGTGCCAATTTCTCTGTCACGGTCGTTGTAACACTACGCGCATATTCTGATGCTGTTTCAGATACTGGCTTCGTGGTCTCTGATGCGAGCAGCTTCTGAGAATCACTGCCTTCCTCATGTCCACCGTAACCGAGCTTCGAAGCCACCACATTCTTGGCAGAGATGGCCTTATCAGCAATTGCAGAGGTTGCATATGATAATTTTCCAGTCACACTGTCTCGTGGCTTGTCCTCCGTTTTGATAGGATCTAAACTTTTCAGAGTTGATTCAGGATTCTCTGAACCTGTTTCTGCTCTAATTGTATTCGATTGTGGAGTAGACTGGTCTATAGCTGGTGTTGGCTGAGGAGCAAACTCGTTATGGCTCCCTGTATACAATCTCTGTTCTGATTCTGGTTTTGATTTCGGGTCGTAAACATTCATCTTGTCCAATTGATGAACAAGTGTAGCATCATCTGCTTCCTTACATCCTGTTTTAGGCATCAAACCAGTAAATATTGGCTCCGCGATCACTAGTTTATTCTACTCCTATATTCTGATAACTCAGGACACACACGAAGGATGTAAATTGTAACCGTTTACTTCTAATCACATCAATCACGAAAGAATTTACTTTTTACTTTTTATTTATAAGCACAAGCAGAAGACAAACAAAGATATCAAAGCTAGAGAAATGCATTACCAGTGCCTGTTTGATCAGCCACTTTGGACTGATAATTTGAAGGTGGAATTGCTCCAGGAATGTTCTTTGGAGAATGAGGATCCTCCTCCAACCCTACTGGCTGTCCAACTTTAACCCTCGTTTGCCCCACATCTGCTTCTTCCCTGCCCATAACAGGGGAATCATCAACCTTACCAAAGGCACTCCCCATGTCGTCCCGCATTCCACCCGGTACAGAAGGCCTAGTTATTGCCTCGTTCTGTATTCCGCCCATGGCAGAAGGCCTATTCATTGCCTCATCCATCTCCATGGCTGTTGTCCTCCCCGTGTTGTCCCGTATTCCACCTGGCACAGAAGGCCTGGTTATTCCCTCATCCCTTACATTTGTATCAAACCGATCCTCGCGCGTGTCAGTCTGTTTTTCCAAATTGACACCGGTTTGCCCTGGAGCGCTCCCTTGTCCAGGATTTGTAATCCTAGTGACTGACGATTCATGCACTACAACACACACATTCAATATTAGCACGTAATCAGACTTACTGATAATCTAAGAAAGAATAACAAGTAAAATCATATCACCAAAAAGTAGAGAACATACTCGGGGCACCATGGACTCCTTCGTCTTCCTCCTCTTCCTCCTCTTCTTCAGAATTATGTTCATGTCCATGTCCGTGCTTCTTAATCGTGTTTTTTATTTTCTTCGCCTTATCTTTCACCTTCTCCAGAACCGATTTCTTTTCTCCATGATGGTGCTCGCCTTCACCTTCTCCCTCAACATCTACAACAAATCAAACTCGGATAAATAAATTCTTCAAAAAATAAGCAAAAACTATAAGCTAATAACTTATAAGCATAATCAAGAGTCGAACCAGAGCGTAACCCCGCATGTCCTGGCTCTTCTTCATTGCCATGATGCCCGTGCAATTGAGATTCCATTTTTTACTGTAAGAAAAACTGTCGGTTTCAGTTTGAATTGAGACGATAAGAGAGATGAAGATGGGGAATTTATTAAATTGGCCAGCTCTGCCTGGATGAAGCGCTATTGGAGAGACACGCGTATTACGAATATGGACGCGTGTAGTGTAACTATTGTAGACGTGTCTATAGTGCTGGAAATGAGACTGGATAATCTTCTTGGATAATCTTCTTGCTGGAAATGAGACTGGAAAGTCGGTAAGTCCCGTTTGGCCACGTTATTTCAAATTATAATTTTTAGAATAATATTTCATTTTGGAGAATGTGTGGTTGAAAAATAAGATTTTTTTTAATTTACGTGTAATATTATTTTATGAAATATTGTTATATTAAAAATAAGTGAGAAAATAAAATTTTAAGATAACGAGACCAAAAGGGAGCTAAATAACAATAGGGATGCTAATGCTCTCAACTCGTGTCCACAAAATCAAGTTCAATTCGGTTTTTTAGTTCTCGACTTCTCGTGGACCCAAGTTGAACTTGCTCGAACGGGCTTATGAGCTCACTAGTTGGCTCGTTTTTATAATTTTTTTTTTTTAAAAAGTTTTAGTCAAAAAAATAAGTCGATGATATATGAGTTCAAAGACGAGTTTGATCACGACCTCGAGAATCAAGCTCGAAAATTCCCAGTCCATAATTCATATCCATGGAAACTTGAACAATTCAAAAATTGAGTCAAAACGAGTTGAACTAACTAACGACTAGACACATTTGCCTTCCCTAATGCACAACGAAGCTTATGGATAAAACGACAAGGCCTCTCCAACTTCGTCCTTCACAATTTTTTGTTCCTATAGATAACTGTAGGAACAATTACCGCATAGAACATCTATCTCTGCATATATAAATCCCGCGTTTATCAAGAGCGCCAAACTCGTAAATGCAAAATCCTGAATCCTTCAAATAAACCCTCACACACAACAAACGTGACGTGCGATGCGAAATGGATTCCTCGCCGCCGCCGCCGCCGGCTCCGTTCAGCCCTTAGACTGCATCCGCCTCCCTCTCCCTCACCACCCGCCGCCAAATAACGTCTCATTCTCCCAGGATTTTCTCCATGACATTCCTGTTCTCAACATTCCTTGCGAAGTCGACAAGCTTCAAATGGATAACGCTCTGTCTAAGTTCTTCTCCGACGTCCTTCCACATGACATTGATGAAGTCAACTTCGCGGAACAGGAGATCGGACCATCGGTAGTTCTAAAGGAAATCGTACGGTTTTAGTTTTAGTTTCCGAGGTAATTAATTAATGAGTTTTGAGTACCTAATTTCCGAATTTATTATTCTCAGATTTTTATTTCCCATGTTGATGATTTTGAAACATCACACGTGAAAATTGATGGTGGTGTGAGTTTTTAAGTGTTTCAACCAAGCTCAACTTTACAGGAGTCCTATAGGTTTGGAGTTGGCGATTATGCAGGCAATTGAATTACTGAGATCTGATTCCAGGATACATCTTTGAGCCGTCATATTTAACAATTAAAAAATTCTTACTTGTATTGTCATTGCTTGAAGAAAAATGTACCTGTTAAATTTTTGGTAGAATCGGGAATGCTACTTGAGTTCATGCCAAATTCAGTTTTGGATTTCCAATTATATATATCATTTCAGGATTTAATTCTGAATATCCTCTGACTTTATTTAGTACTCCCTCCGTCCCATTTGGCCGACTTTTCTTATTTTCTTGTCCCAATTATATAGTCTTGTTTTTGAGAATGTTTGTTTTGTTCGTTTACTAATATATCCTTATTTAATTTGTCTAGTTATAACCAATTTTTCCCGCTAAATCCTGAAATTGTACAAATATAAAGATACCTATTTCTTAAAAATGAAATCGTTCAATTTCTTTACTACTTCCAACAATAATCTACCACTAGTTGTTGATAATTAAATAAGGATAAATTAGGAAAGTTTTTGGCAAAAATTGCTTTTTCAACAACATTAAGAGCTTGTTTGGGACCCTTTTTTTTTTTTTTTATGAAAATGCATTTTAGAGTAGTATTTTGATGGAGAATGTGTGGTTAAAAAATAAGGAAAAGTTTTGGATTTGCGTATATAATTATTTTATTGAGAAATGTGTGGTTTAAAATAAGATGGAGAAAAATATATTTTGGAAATAATAGTACCAAACAAGGGCTTAATCCATGTGAAAAACAAAACTAGTCTATATAAATGGGAGGATGAGAGAATTAAACTTATGGAAATTAGTGTATTCAACCTTTTTTCCTATAAATTTAGTAAAGGTCAATAACTGTCAACTGTGGCTCAAGTTTATATTTAGCCTCTGTTTCGGCCACATTATTTTTTTCATTCTCATTCTTCTACTCATTTTCAACTACACATTCTTAAAAAAAATAATATTTTCCATCACATCAATAATTTTTCCTTCTTTTTCAACCATATATTCTCCATCACATCACTTCAAAAAAAATGCATTCTTTCATTTTAATGTGTACCAAACGGGCTCTTAGTAGCATTTCCTTTTCTCTTTCCTCTTCTAAGCCCTGAGATTTACTAAATCCCATGATAGGTTTTTCATTTAAAATATTTCAGAATTCGTGAAAAATCATCTTATGACTCCATGTGCTGATGGAATATAAGAAACGTCCAGGTGCAGATTACTAAAAGCTACACTTTAGATTTTAACATGTACTGATTAATGTTGTTTCTTCATAAAAGTTTTATTTGAAAGTGGGAATAATAAAAAGAAAATTATGTTAAATAACCGAAGATGTTTTCTCACTTTGTTAATCTTTATTTATGGTCGACTTGACCAGCATAAGAACTCAGAGATTCATTACAAAAAATGTACTGGATAATTTGGGTAATAAAATATAGATGTTTTAAGTATCAAAACATAGTATATAAAGCTATCCTCTATGACAACTTAGTTCGGTTCCAGGATATTGATCACGTATTTCATGTTATTGTGGGAACAGGATGAGATGACATACGATCATGGTGGTAGGAATGTTAATGAAATTGTTCAATTTGAAATTCCAGAGATGGATATCTCACTGCTTCGGTCAGTATTTCCCTTCTAAGTGTTGCATCCAGATTGATGTCCTGGTGGTAGCAGACATGAACAAATAAGTATTTGAATTTCTACTTATTTACAATTTCTTTCTAATCAGCAGAAAAGTGCTATCAAATCCCAGGTGGTGGACTTGAATATTCTCTCCCAGAGTTTGCTTGCTGAGTGTACTATCTATGGTAAATGCTTAGAAGTTTTTGTTTATGTCTCCAGGCATAGGTATTAAATTTTGTTCAAACTAATACCCAACACCCTCTGCTGAGCAGAAGTTCAGCTAGAATGGTAACAATTCTTTCCTTTTTCCCAATTCACTGTACAACTCTTTGCTTCGTTACTTTCTAACATTAATGGTTTAGTAGCTGGAGATTTAATTCTTGGTTGGCATGAAAGGTGATCAATATAGATTAAAGTCCTGATAAGAGAGGGATTATGCAGAGCACAACTTGAGTCCAACTCTATATCATCTAAGAAGTTTAGGGCACCCTTTTCTCTCAACTAGGTTTTGTTCAACTTGTTGTGGAACCATAAACTGACTTAAAAACTGCTCTATAGTCTTTCTTTTACCCTCGAGAGTTGCATCCAGGACGGTTCTACCAGCATTATTGTTGCTCATAGGGCTCAATGCTTTAGACATTTCCACAACCTGGATGACATGTCTACCTTCCTTGAAGTACTGATAACGCAATTCTTATCCAGTCTAAGAATAAAGATATCACTTGTTAGTTTGAAGGTAAATTTGTAACTTCTTGCAGGATACGCTCACTTCTGACCTTAGTTTACCTAATCTTCTTAAGATTCAACAATCAGTTTATTCAGTCGATGACATCAGTTTAGAATACGCCATGGAATAAAAGGCTGATTTTTTGGAAGATGCTGGTTCCTGTGAAGGAGAGCTTCATTTTCATAATCTTCACTTTCCCCATTTTGAAGTGGACGGGGAAGTCTGGGTATCATCTTGCGTGCTATGCCACTTCTGACCGTAGTTTACCTAATCTTCTTAAGATTCAACAATCAGTTTATTCAGTCGATGACATCAGTTTAGAATACACTATGGAACACAAGGCTGATTTTTTGGAAGACGCTAGTTCCTGTGAAGGAGAGCTTCATTTTCATAATCTTCACTTTCCCCTTTTTGAAGTGGTCGGGAAAAGTCTGGGTATCATCAGAAATATAAATATGGAGGATGAGCTTCTAGATTTTGAAAATATTGAACCTCAGCAGCGGACAGAACTAGTATTGGGTGATGGCAAGGAGCTTTTGAGTTCAATTGAATTTGACTTAATGAAATATCTCTCAGGTCATCGTTTAGCAGTTCAGTGCCTTGAAGTTGAGTTGCACTGCTCAAATTTTGCATTGCAAATGGACTACATATGTGTTGTAGAACAATCTCATTGTGAGGAGTACTCAACAGTCAACATTCCATCAAGGCAAAGCAGATGGTGATATTATTGGATCAATGAACATGCGTCTATGTGAAGAATTCCAATTCTTTGATCAGGATCCATCTTATTCTTGTGAGGTCTTCTCAGATGCAGCCAAAGAGATTGAAGCGGAACCATGTGAATTCATGTTTCGAGAAACTATGATCTTTAGAAATTTTAGTGAATTTATTGTTTGTCCGAACTTACTCACATGGATGACTCTTTTCAAATCATTATTGGTGCCTATTATTTCTGGCTATGGAAGTATTAGGTCTTTGCATTCATTGGTTGAGCAAATATTAGCATAGGTGAAATCACAGTCGTCATCAACATCTGATGGTCTATATGTAGATTGGCATTCTAGAAGATGACAACTTTGGTAAATATTCTTATTGTAGGAAAATGCTTTGGGAGATAGATACTGACGATAGATGCTTCTATGTACTTGATTGATAGTAGGGAACAGACCTATGATTTTATTCTCCCTAAGGATTGTTCTGACAAACCAACTCAGAAGCCTTCAAGAAAATGCTGAACTTACCTTCTGCTGGTTTTTTCTATGTTTCATACTTATGTTGAAACAGACCTATGATTTTTATTCTCCCCAAGGATTATTCTGACAAACAAACTCAGAAGCTTTTAAGAAAATACTGAACTTACCTTCTGCTGGTTTTTTCTATGTTTCATACTTCTGTTGATGAAAAAGATTCAGATAGTTTTTATAACCACGGAAACAAAAAAAGGATAAACACAGTCATGTTATCGAAAACCGGCATTGAGAAGGTTCCTTCGTTTGTGGAATCTATGTCTAGCAATCTTTATTTTTTCTTAAATCCCTATAGATGTTACAGGAAAAGAAAGTAAACGTGCAGATAAGTCTGTTGATATTATTTCGTGTCCAGGGCTTTTTGCCAATGATGATTCTATTGCTAGTGATGCTACCACCATGGTTCAACAGCAGTAGATTGTCAGGTTGCACCGAGTACAGTTGTCTGAAAATATTCTATTGCTGATTGTTAATTTTCATAAAAGTCTTCTTGACCCTCTTGGAGAACAATACAGAGTTGAGACGGTCAAAATCAGAGTCTAGATCGAGCTAGCGAGAACCTGATTTTACATAGCCTTCCTAAAGAAGAACTCATGGACCGTCTTAAGAAAAAGTGCACCAAGTACTTATTTAGTTCACAATGATAATAATATTCTATTGTTGATGATGTTGTGTGCAATTAAACAGGTGTCTTTCTACCTCTGTTTCTATGGAGTCATGCCGCTTACCTATATGTAGACAGCTTGCGCAGCAGCCTGCAGTGCTTAAAATCCAGATTAAGTTTTCTGTATAACTTGATCAAAGTTGCGGATGAAGGCTGAGAAAGATATATGTGAAATTCACCCCTCCCTTTCTGTTGTGCATGAAATTTTGCGGACAAATTTAAGCAGCAGTAGTTTGAAAATAATAATTGTTGCTGACCGAGTTTTATGGTGGCCATTGAAGAGACTGTTGACATCCATGAAGATATCATATAATGAGTTACATCATTTATCTTCCCATGCAAGTCAACAGGGTTGTGAGTTCACGGACACCATACTAAATACTATGCTTTCCTTGGATTGTTGTTTGATATTTGATGGAAAAAATTAACATGACAATTTCTTTACCTGATGTAGTGAAACCTTCCCTTGTTGATTATGGGACGGGAGGAACTAAGTGTGTCTTTCTTTTCCAGCCTAATCTCAAGAGAGGAGTCCAGTTAATCACTGACTTGTCATGAAATATTTCTTGCACGATTCCTTGAAGATTGACTAGTTACAAACATGTAATGCAGAACCGATATTGCATTATCATGAAATTCTACCCACGTGCATTCATATATTTGACCTTCCAGTTTCAGTATATGACTCATGAAATGCTATTCATGCTCGAGACAGACACTTTTCTTTGCTCCAAGCTATGAAGTGATATCCTAAGTAGGAGAATAGAAAAGTATTGAAATGCTTAATTCCGAGTGTGAGTCCTTAAGTTTAAAGACAAAGTACAAATAATGTTTTCTAGTGAAAACCTCTATTGACAGTTTTGGACAGAGAAAACAATAGAAGATTCACAGTTTATGGTAGCGACATTAGTCTACTGTATATTATTGTCATTGCCGTGGACTAAACCTTCACCAATGCTTGTGCTGATAGAAGTTATTTTAGACGTTTTAATCTTTGATATTTTTCCTATTCCAGATTTTTGAGGGATAAGGTAATTTCCTATCTGGAATTATGGAATCATCAGATGAACTCTATGCTGCAGCAGCTAGCTTAGGAATTGATATAAATCTTCTGTTCATATTCATCCGAGATGACTGATGTAATTATATTATCCTGCATTGAGGTTGGAATAAAGTCAAATAGGGGATTTTGTCCTAAAATGCCCGACTCGGGAAGTCTAGCCGAATACTTCCTCTTTGCATTTCCGATGAAACCATTGCTTTGCTAAGTGAAATGAGCAGATATGGGGTGTGGGAGGATTCAAAATCTGGAATGACAGACTGCTCCTCTTTAGTATCTTCAGCTCCCGACTCATAGACTGCTGAATTCAGAAGTGCGTCTGAGAGGAAGAAACTAAAATATACTCACAATCTTTATGATGCCAGAGAGCCTCCAAACGACTTGTTTCATATGGAGTCATTAAAGCTATTTTCAGACCACCCACTCCCCCCCCCCCCCCCCCCAAAGCATCAATTTCATGTGATTCTTGGCTGTCAGGAAGTACAGAGAAATTTGATTAATCTGGTTAAGTCCAGTTTATCTTTTGATGACAAACTGTTTCATCATAGCCAGGGATTAGATATCGACACAATGATGAATTCATCCACCATGTTAAGATTTCATGATTTTTCAGATGCAGAAGATCTCGAAATATTAGGTGAGATGGAGAAGCCCACAATGGCTCAGATTGGTGTAAATTATGATCGAAAAGGGAGATCAGGTACATCTGCGATAATCAACTTCAGTAGACAAAATCCCAAGGCTTCTGAAAATCTACAGGAAGATTTGATTGGTGAAGTTATTGACATTGACAATACTCCAGTATTTAGGAATATCAGTGACTGTTCACCATTTCTGCTTGATTGGGGGGTGGGGGAAGATTATGCAACAAGAAAATTTAGAATGAGTAAACCATTTCCAGGAGTAAGCAAAGTTCCTATTTATACAGATCCTGTTGAAATTAATTCTGCCTCAGATGCCTGGCTTTCTATTAGGGACATTAGACACAGGGACGTAGCTAAGATCTAAACTCAGGGGGGCGAAAATACGGGGGGTGGAGGGGGGTCGGGCCCCCCTCTCCGCCCCCGATTTTTTTTTTAATTAAGAGGATTGAAAACGACGATTTTGAGTGCCAAAATAGGCAAGTTAAATTGATTGACCAAAAAAACAATCAGTTTGTCGATACAAAAATAATATGTCAATCTATGTGTCTAATGCTATACAAATTGAAAATATGAACGTTAGATGGACATCAAAAAGACAAAAAGTAAACTGCTCATCTATATATTAGATGGTAGAGATGGCTTGAACATCTGAAATTGGTCTCTCTTTGTCCTCATCACTTCAAAGTCGTCAATAAGATAATCTAATGGAAAAGTATCAACAATCTCCTTCTCTATATACACAAGTATGGTACTTGACAAAAAAATCATCTTCCATTCTATTACGCAACCTTGTCTTAATGATACTCATAGCTGAAAATGCACGTTCTGTAGTTGCTGTTGAAATTGGAAGAGTCAAGACAGGACGAATCAATCTATCAATAAGATTATAACTCATTGATTTTTTTGTCAATGCTAACAGTTGGCACACGTCGGGCAGTGTTGTCAAATTTTTGAATTGAGAGTTACGCTGAACTTCAATTTGATATAACTCCAATTGATCTTTCAAATGCAACTTCTCTTGATCTGTAAAGTCAGCGGTATAAAATTTATCTGCAAGCTTACAAATATTCTGAACGTCAAAAGCTTTGTAGCCGTCTCTAGGATCTAATGATGAGCTAAGAATAAGCAATTCCACCACATCTTCATTAAATCTATCTCTTAACTCCTGAACTTGAAAATCAACTATTGCAAGAAACAAGTCAATTTTGTAATGATGTTGCAAAGTGATAGGATCTTTTTGCTTAGAAGTCCTCCCTCGACCTGCTCTATATAAAGAAGTCATATCAGGAATGTCTATGTTTCTTGAAGTACAAAATGCCTTCACATTGTTCAACAATCCATCCCATCCATCTTCTCTATAGATTTGAAGTCGGGTTTTCGTCACTGACACCAATTCCATTGCATTCAATATATCCTGAGACTTCAATTGTAATGCTTGACAAAGAACATCTGCAAATCCCAAGATATCTCTCATTAAATGTAGAATAAACACGAACTCAAAAGATGTCGTGACATCATAAACACCATCAGCTTCACTCCTGTTAGCTAAAGTACTTCCATCATTGATGATATCAACTAAAACAAAACAAGTGTCATCAAACAAAACAAGCAAACTACAAATGGAACCAACGTGTGAGCTCCATCTTGTACTTCCAGCACGTTTTAGAGTTCCGATCTGATTTTTTCCTCTTCCAGTTTCAAACTCACCATTCTCATCATTGGTAATCATTTATGCAATTCTAGCTGCTTGAGAGCTTCGAAGTTTGTCACTTCGTTTACTAGAAGAGGTAACCAAGTTCACAATAAGAGTTAAGTAATCAAAAAACTGAGATACTGGAATTACTTGCCTAGCTGTTGCCACAAGAGCCAATTGGAGTCGATGAGCAAAACAATGAACATAATACGCATATGGACATTCCTCAATGAATAAAGTTTGCAATCCATTCCACTCTCCTCGCATATTACTAGCTCCATCATATCCTTGACCACGGATATTTTGTATGCTAAGGTTATGTTGAGAGAGAACTCTATGTATCTCCTTTTTTAAAGTTGATGATTTTGTATCTTCAACATGAACCAAATCAAAAAATCTCTCTCGTATGTAACCTTCTTTGTCAACAAATCTAAGAACAATAGCCATCTACTCTCTTTTTGATGAATCTTGAGATTCATCCACTAATATGCAAAATTTGGCATTACCAATTTCATTTACAATAAAATGTTGTACCTTGGATTCTAGAAGAGATAATATCTGCTTTTGAATCTCAGGAGAAGTATAAGTTGCATTTCTTGGAGCATTCTTCAACACAACTACATCCACAGTCTCATTGTAACGTGCCGTGTATTTAATCAATTGGATAAAGTTCCCACTGTTAATGGATTCAGGTCTTTCATCACGACCTTTGAATGCTATCCCTTGAAGCGCACACCATTTTATTGCATCAATGGATACTTGAATTTTCAATCGATTACTTACAACCTTTTCAGAGCTTTGCTTCTCAATAACTTTATCCACGTGTTGCAATGAATTCATCAAGTCACGACAACAATTCATAGCCCTTTTGTGCAATGTATTTAGGTAATTTCCCACATGATTTAGAAAAGCACAATTCTTTCCATCATTAACTTTCTTCCAATTCCTGAAACCCTCAACTGTAAATGCATTTTGACCCGTTCGAGCACATGGTGGATTAAAAAGATAGCAAGGAAGACAATATGCCCCATTTTTTGTTGGCGAAAACTCTAGCCAATCTGGAAAGAGTTTGTACCAACAAGGGAGAAAACGTCTACCATTCTTATCCAAATACATTGACGCTCTAGGAGGAATTGGTTGATATGGCCCCAACTTGATATGAGCTCGTCTGATTGCATCCCTTTGCTCTACCGGAAAATCCAACATTGATTTGCGTATTCCAGGATCACGTTCCAATGAAAATGAATCGAATTCCTCATTCTGAGGAGAAGAATCAACAACATATGGTTCTTGACCAATGTTATCTTTCGGAATAAGATATTCAAGATTAGAAGTAGAAACTTCTTCAAAAGTTCATTTCTTGAAATATGAATCAATTTTCTTCATGCTGTAAATATTAAGAATGAAGTTATTGACAAAATTGATAAAGATCCAGAACGGTAATCTTGATTAATTAGCACTACACAAAATATTAAGAATCGGCTTCATATTAGCACTACACAAAACTACAGGTAAGAATGGGCCCTTAAAATTTTGACAATATTAAGAATCGGCTTCATATTAGCACTACACAAAACTACAGGTAAGAATGGGCCCTTAAAATTTTGACAATATTAAGAATCGGCTTCATATTAGCACTACACAAAACTACAGCCTACAGCCTACAGGTAATCTTGATTAATTAGGTATCCTTCATATTCGTTAAACCGGAAAAATTCAAAAAGGCAAGCAAACACGACCTGCTCTATACTAGAAAATAACAAATATTTTATGCCTATAACCATTCACCAGTAAATCAGAGATTGGAGTAATTAGTAAAGGTTTAGAAAATTGATTATTCCTTACCTCACGACGGTCGGACAGGCGCACCACGCAGGGAGGAAACTCAGGCGGCAGGCGCAACCTCGCAGTCACAGGGAAGGGCTGAACTGAAGGTGGAGGAGTGGAGGCGGTCCAGGCGAAGCAGCGTGGAGGAAACTCAGGCGCAGCGGCTGCCGGCAGGGAAGTGAAGATGGGACTGGGACTGGGAGTCTCTGGTTTAGCAAGTTGAGCCCTTGGAAGTTGGAAGCCGTTTTAGACTTTTAGTGCTTAAAATTACCAAAAACTGGGCCGCCTAATTTTTGGACCCGGTCATTAGCTTTTGTTTTGGATTTGAACTCTTTATTTATTTAAGTAAATATTGAATCTTTTGTTTAAATTTAAGATTTTTGTATTATTGAATTTTAATGTGTAAATTATTGGGTCAATATTTATTAATGAAAAAAAAATTCAAAATTTTGAGGGGGCGAGTCAAAATTCTTGGAGGGGCGAAACTGAAAAATACATTAAAAATTCATTAGGAATAGTGGACCGACGGACAATGTTGGGGGGGCGGTCCCCGCCCCCCTACCTCCGTCTCTGATTAGATAGTTCAAAGGAAGAAATTAGGGAACATTTTGATATTGTTGAAAAAAAATAAAAAAATCATTGAAGTGCTAGAAAAGGCTCTTTCAAGAGGATGTGACAGAAACAAACCCGCAAAATTCCTACAAATTATCTTACCAAGAAAAGGGTCCTCAAAACTATGTCTGGACATCACTTTAATGCTCTTCGCTCCACCCAGCCTCAACCAGGATTGTCCTGGACGATTGAGTTTCTAAACAGAATAATGGAAAAGAGTATATTGCAACAACATTCTTTTCCATGTAACTTATCCTCCTCTCGTTTTAACTACTCTAGGAATGCATCAAAGGTTACTAGAAGGAAGAGTTCATCTATTCTTGAATCGTACCAAGGAGGCATCACCTGAGAGAATAGTCAAAGGAAAGAGACAAAGGAGAGCTTCATAGCATTCAAATTCATCAAAGAACAATAAGAGTTTAGCTTCCTGCCTTCAAGCATTGACTCCAATCGTTAAGAGAGCAATTCGGGTGCGTTAACTGAACTTCTATCTCATACCGGAGAATCTTCTCCTATTGCTTCCTGATCTTTATTTGATCAACTGCAGACGGTATCTTTTGCAACAGACGGAAATGGAGGGCAAAGTAAGCTGGTCTGGAGTGATGAAAGTTCTCGTACTTCCAACGGAAGATTTTAGCATGGATTACAATATGGCAAGAAGTTTGCACGATCATATATTTGCTAAAATTGTTCAAGGGAGTGGTAAGTTTTTAAGTTGTCTCATTGTTGGTTAATCTATACCACTAACAAAAAAGTAAGCTGGTCTGGAGTGATGAAAGTTCTCGTACTTCCAACGGAAGATTTTAGCATTGATTACAATATGGCAAGAAGTTTGCACGATCATATATTTGCTAAAATTGTTCAAGGGAGTGGTAAGTTTTTAAGTTGTCTCATTGTTGGTTAATCTATACCACTAACAAAAAAGGTGCTTATTTTTTACCCCTCAGCCAAGTATTGTAGCAACAAGTAACTCTCTGGCATACTTGTAAGCTTCATTCATCGCCAATTTCCCGTGGTACCTAGAGAATCATCAATGCAAACAGGTACTAATAGGTTTTGAATTTTTTGTTTGCAGGACAAAGCTTTCTTGACGTATAAAAACGAAGCAGTTTAATACAAACAACTCAATATTGATGGCATTGAAATTTCATGAATCTTGCAGAAGCAATGAACTCATTGCTTAGTGCTTCTTTTGGCCTCCAAACAGGATGCTGTGTACTCTTTCTCTCTCTCCCATTCCTTCTGTGCCTTTCCCCTTCTATTACTTGTTGTACCTTACTTTATGTGGAATTAATTTCAATTGTTTATTTGTTAAATGGTCAATAAATATCAGTTGAGAGAGCTTGTATATCCCTGATATTATCTTTCCATTATTGTGCCCTCTTCAGCCCGACATACATCATAAGGGATCAGTTTCAAAATTGAAGTCTGGTGCTATATTTATAGTACAAGTATTTTGAAGTTTATAAAGATCTGCTGGACCAACTTCTATTGTCGGATAATAATCCTATTACCTGGATTCAGTGAATAGATTCAAGATATGTGGTAGGCGCCTAGTGTTCTCTGGATCAGCTTGCTCTAAAAGTATTTGAAGATAATGTTTTGGTTCGTGAATTTCTAAGGAGAAATGGAAGAGTTTTGGTTGTTGACGGTGGAGGTAGTTTGAGATGTGCAATATTGGGTGGCAACCCTGGAGTACAAACTCTGAACAATGGATGGGTAGGTAAAGTAGTCAATGGCTGCACAAGGGATGTGGATGAAATCTATGATTGTGATATCGGAGTGAGAGCTCTGGCTCCACATCCAGTGAGAGCTAATAAGAAAAGGATTGGAGAAAAGCATGAATTCGACCAAAATTCTTGAATTGCGTGCTTTTAAGTGGACCTTTTGGTCAAAATAATTGAAATTCAACTAGTCACTTTATTTTTGTAGCTGCCTAAACCAAACAGAACAGCTCATATTTGATGGAATTTTTGGGTCTTGTGGTGATGATTGCTATTAAAGAGGATTCTTTAATATTGATTCCAAAAAGAGTGAAAAAAAAGAAAGAAAAAATAATTAACAAAAAGAAAAGATTGGTGAGGATTCTACGGGATCTTTCACCCATCAATCTCCATCTGTCTTCTAGCTTAAATATTACTCTTGTCTATTTGTTTATGTTCTTTTGTGTATGATAGTTTATCTTTTTAATTATTAATAACACGATACTCCATATTACAGAAAATGTAATAATTCAATTTATCTTTTCAATTCGAAATCTTAATCGAGTTAATTTCGCAATCAATTTTAATCAAGCAATAAATATAATGAACAAAAGTGGTATGCCACACGTAACCTTAACATTCGTGTTAAAAAGCATGAAGACACATTATGCTTTGAAATTATATTATTATTTAGTTTTATTTCTATACAATGCTGGAATCAAATAAAGTTAAAGCACTTCGAGTATTGATGTATCACATCAAAGCTTGCAAAAAATCATGATAAATTATTCTGTATCGAAATAAAAACGAAAAATCTATCAATGAGGACCCACGACGTACATACAAAATTTTAGCGTGGGGATCTTACATGATTATTTTTATCACACTGCAAATGAGTGTGCTTTTAAAAGTTAAAGGAAAAGCAACTTGATTACGGACCGCTTAAGAGAGATTTCTTTCCTCTTACAAGTTGAATCAATCAAACGATATTGATCGAATATCATGAAAAGGATAAGTTAGTTCTCACGAGATATAAACCTATTTACGCTGAATTCCACTTGATTTTGAGACGAGATATTTCAGATCCCAAAGGCAACGAGAATTATGAATTGTTTATTTATTTTATTCCTTAAAATGCAAATTCCCAGATATAGAAAAATCTGTGCCAAATTCCCAAATATCTGTCCAGGTGAGTCTCTTCAGTTCTCAAGTGACAGTTACCGTCCACCAACCAATTACACTAATATCTCCCAAACCCACCATTACCAACAAACGCATAATTTTTTTCTCCACAGCGACAGCATCTTCCACTGCTTATATCTACAATTCTTAATTCTTCTGTAGTATTTGTTAAAGTAAAATTAACAAGATAGCTAAGTTTTCTGAAGTGATGGCGGAGGAGGAAGCCAAGAAAGTGGAGGCTGATCCATGTTCTGAGGCTCCACCACCTCCGAAGGAAACAGTTGAAGCTACTCCGAAAGATGTCACGGAGGAGAAATCTGTAATCCCACCTCCTCCGGAAGAGAAACCGGCCGCTGATGAGTGTAAAGCTCTCGCAGTTGTTGAAAGTAATTACTTACCTACCCAGCTCTCTTTGTATGCTATTTTTATTTCATTTTCGGATCATTTTTCATTTTTTCCAATGATATCTATTTAAAGAAGTAATTTTACCTATGTTGAAATCCATTATTTTCAGTAAAATTAAAAATAATGACAAAAATAAGTATTCTTGAATATTCTTTATGGTTTTTGTTAATTTTTTAAGAAGTCGGTAAATTTCACATTCGGTCCTCAATGTTGAGAACGGTGGCAAGTTAGTCCCAACCATTTTTCCTTGCACTACACGGATATTCATTTTCCTGGATTTTTTTTACCTTTTCTTTTAGTTTAAAATTTGAGGGCAAAAGTTCCGTGTTGTCAATTTAAGTGTACATTTACCCATTCTAAGTACTGGGCACTAAGCTACTAGTATTTGCCTTCATAAGAAAAAGATATTCACTGAGTTAATTATTCTTTTTTTTTTTCTATTTCAATTGTTGAGCCATTTTTTGATGTCTCAACTTGGAAATTTTCCAATGATAATTAAATTTTCCAATTGAAGTCATGCCTTGCACAAATTAAGTTAATTAGTAACATTTTTTTTTTATTAATTGTTTGTGACTTTTCTTCTTCCTTCTGTGCAAAGAACCAGAACCTGTTGAGGAGAAAAAACTCGAGGGCTCTATTAACAGAGGTAATTTAAGATTAGATGCTATTGTATTGTCTTTTTTCCTTCAACTTATAGCACGTTTGACGTACTTAAAAGCACATTTTCATGTGCTTATTCGGGTGCAGCAGCATACATGCTACCAGAAGTTTTGACTAGTACATGTATTGATAATATATTTAGACTCCGTTAATTAATCAATTTATAAAGAGGAATTTTGTGGATCCCACAAAATGTTGGAATAATAAGTAGTTGTGAATGTATAATCGAAACTAATACGGAAGCTTAGTTCTTTATATTAATATGGCCTCAGATGCTGTACTTGCTCGAGTTGCTACGGAGAAGAGATTGTCTTTAATTAAAGCATGGGAAGAAAGTGAGAAATCAAAAGCTGATAACAAGTAAGTGCTTTTTTGAGCATGCTCTGTTTTTTACTTATCCATGAAGTCTAAGTTTGTTTTTTCAATTATAATCTTACAACCAGAAGGGTTTCTGAAAATTATTTTTTGGCTTCACAAGAAACATAAATGATTTAGAATCTATTGTAGTCTGGCTTGATATTGCTTTTTTTGGATTTGTCAAAAATGTTTATTTTGGTACTCGGTCGGATACACAATCTTCACAAGCCCAACTTCCTGTAATAACTCCAAGATATACACGATCTTGGTCACATTAAGATGCTTAGTGTGTGTGGATGTTAGTCGAACAACCATGCATAGGAACATGTATATCAAAGAGAGGCTTAATTTTCTATGCTTTTAGGTTATTCAAGATGAATTGGACCCAAAATCCAACATGGATAATATTGATGAGTCGATGCTAAATCAAGAAATTTGAAATTATTTGCAGATCTCAGAAAAAGATATCTGCCATAGGAGCATGGGAGAACAGCAAGAAAGCAAGTCTAGAGGCTGAGCTTAAGAAGATTGAGGTAAACAAAACCAAGTCTTTACATAGTTTTCTTTTGTTCTGAAATTTTAATTATCAAAATGTGTAGTTTTCTCCTTAGTTTCTGTTTATCTTAATATCTAAATCCTGTAGGAGCAACTGGAGAACAAGAAAGCTGAATATGTCGAGAAAATGAAGAACAAGGTTGCTCTTGTTCACAAGGCAGCAGAAGAGAAGAGGGCAATGATTGAAGCCAAACGAGGAGAAGATCTTCTCAAGGCAGAGGAAATGGCTGCAAAATACCGCGCCACAGGAACTGGCCCGAAGAAACTGCTAGGATGTTTTTGAAGCTGGAATTACCTGGTTTGATTTGAAACTGAAGTTGCGTTTGTAAATCTTTTAGGTTTGAGAATTTGTGCTCTAATTTGGTGAAGAATTGATTGATTGTTATTATTATGTGTGCATAATATTGATATCTGTTTGTAGATATTGGCTTTGTGAAATGAAAAAAAAAAAACCCAAGTTTGTATGGAATTTGTTTTGTAGTATTTGGAATTCTAAAATGCATATACAATTACGAATCCCTACATGTTTGGTAATGGTGCTCGATAGAATTTTTTCTTCGTTGTATTGTGTAATGCTCTCGAGTACTGTGTACCAAATATAATTGCATTACGTTTTAAAGCCAATTTCTTGGAACAGAATGAGCTAAATTACCTTTCAAAGAACCACGACGGCATTTAAGAACCAACCTTCAGAGAAAGCTGTAGAGTTATCCTCTACTAACATGAAACATCATCCAAACAAATGACAAAGCTTTCAAAGCTGTACTTTAAGTTTCTCAATTCCACAACTAAAAGTTCAAGAAGCTAATAGATGAAAACCAGCAGATTAACTTGACTAAATACGATAGGTGAAGAGTAGGTATTAGGTTTCGAATGCACGATCCTCCTTGGTGTAGAACATCCCCAACCAGTCCTCATAGGAATCCCATATCATTGCCAGTATCCGAGAACTCTAGTAATAAATTCCACATTGCTTCAGAATCATCCAAATCATACGACTTTGTTGAGTTTGAATAAGCTGCCATGTCTGCTTCCTTATAACTGCTTGTACTTCCCATGTGTTGTTGGCCTGTCATGTCAGTGGATCCTAGGTTCTTACAAGGTTCAGCATTAGCTGTAACTCCCGAACCCAAACCAGAATATACTTTTGTCATTGACGATGTCTGAGATGCAGGGCTGCCAGTTTTTGTTCCACTGCATTCGCCAATTCTTGCATTGAAGTTGAGAAATGATTTCCCAACCTTAGAGTCCCCAACTTTTGTCAATGACATCTGAGATATAGGACACTGAGTTTTTGTTCCACTGCATTCCCCAGTGCTTGCATTAATGTTTAGAAAGGCTTTCCCAACTTCGGAGTTCCACATGCGGAGGAAAAAGTCGCCCTCAGAATTAGCCACAGTTGGTGGATTGGCAAGCACTGGATTTTTGGGCAGTCGAGCCTCAGCCTCTAGTCGAACACACTCCCACTCTGCCCTGTGGCGAGCTAGTGCAGATTCTGAATTCACGCCCGCTGATATGGAAGGAGACGGCCGGTGGGAGCGTATGTTGTCAAAGCGTTTTCTTAGATGCGAATTCCAGTAGTTTTTTACGTCATTATCTGTTCTTCCCGGTAGGTTGGCTGCTATGAAAGACCATCTGATAAAACAATAAGCAGATTGCATTATGGAAACCTCAAAATGAATCTATAATGCATTTTCTACTATTTTTCACTGGTTCAACTCTTTTTCCAAAAGAAGAATTGGGTTTTCTCGTGAAATATAGGTGGATTGAAACTGCAATATGTGATATTACCAGTCTTTATACAAATAAAAATCTACCGGAAAGTTTAAATGCGAGAGATACCAAAAGTTCATTAATTATCAACAACCCGAAAGGCAACTACTACTAGTGTTCCTCTATGATAATTATATCTCAGTCTGAATTAGAATACATGTTAACGGCAAATCACATTCACAAGGCTGAATTGGTATGTTCATCAAGTCGTGGCATCAAAGAAGTTCAGTGCCAAAAGGAAAGAATAGAATTCAAGGCACTCGATATAAAGGTATCGAAAGATATGATGGAAGAAATTAATTACTTGTTACCAATCTCTGCATGGAGCCGAGAAATAGTATACTCTTCCTCTAGAGTGAAGATACCACGTTTAATGTCAGGTCGTAAATAGTTTGTCCAACGAAGTCGACAGCTCTTTCCACATCGGTTCAGACCTGTAATTATCACATAAGCAAATGGTCACTCTTAGTCCCCTAATAGGCAATACTTTTAGTTATAATCATATCACATTTATTATCGGTGATCATCAAAGGCATAGAGGAAGGTTTTGTTTGAAATATTTTGTCCAATCTTATGGCATGAACCTTAATACATACGTACGTATGTATCTTTTATTAAGATTTATTTATTGAATGATTCGTAGTTATGACCACCGGCTTAAAGTGGGGCAGTTGACCCCACTGAGATTTGAAAGTTTGAATAAAAAATTACTATAATATCAAGTGGGCCCACTACAATTTGAGGTTCGAAAAAAAAATCTCTGTTTGATTAGCCATATTTTCCATGGAATTTTCCATCTTTTGCGCTGTTTGATAGCCTAAATTTTCCACGGAAAATATTTTTCCCCCCCACCCGCCACGTCAGCATTTTCCACGAAATCCTTGAAAATATTTTTCCACCATTTTGGTGGGAAAATATTTTCCGGCCGGCTGCTCAATTTTTTTTTTTTTTTTTTGGCAATGGAAACAAATGTCATAACCAATTGTAAAAAAAAATTTCACTTTAATGGACAATTTCCATGCAAAACAAAGTCAAACGAACACTAAACTTTGATGAAAAAAATAATTTTTTAGGAAATAATTTTTTTTTTTTTACTTTTTGGTAATGGAAACAAATTTTATAACCAATTGTGGAAAAAAAATATCACTTTAGTGGACAATTTTCATGTAAAACAGAGTCAAACGAATAGAAAATTTAAAAATTTTCCGGGTGGAAAATTATACCAATCAAACACACTTTAAATCATTTTCCCTACAAAACATTTTCTAGGCAAATCTTTTCCCTATAAAATATTTTCTTTCCACCCATTTTCAACCCTTGCAATCAAACGCACCCTTAGTTAAAATCTGACTCCACAGGGTAAAATTTCTGACTCCATCTTAAAATAAGGTCAATTGAAAAATGAGGTGGGAATCTTGAAAAACGTTTGTCTGATAATTAGTAGCAACATTAAATTATGCTTGAACACACTATATTTGTATACTAGAGAAATTCAACGATCAACTATTCATTAATCTTGTCATAGAAATATTTATCGAATAATCAAAAATATAAAAGGGGTAAATGTCTGCCACGTGAATCCTTTGTCGTCACTCGGTCCAAATCAAAAGGGATAAAGTTGTGCCATGTAAATCTTTTTGTCGTCATTCGGATCGATCGATCGGAGTTACGTGATCAAAGTATAAGATGAAAAGGAAGAGGGCAATAAAGACAAACCAGCAAGTTCAGGTAGCTCTTGCCAAATTACATGCCCATTTTCTCTGATGAAGTCACTAAGAATTTTGTCCTCTTCAGGAGTCCAAGTCCCTCTTCTCACTTTGTTTTTGTCACAGCATGGCCTTCTTAAGTTTTGCTTCTTCTCCACCTCTTCCTCCTTTTTCTCGTTCTTTTTCGCCATTAATTCTTCAAGAAGAACCCAGAAATAAACTGCACACAAATACTTGAACACAATACATAACACAGAAATTCAAGAAAACGTAAATATAGAATAAAAGATTGCAAAAAGAGTCATAAATTTCTCAGAGAATGTCGTCATCAAAGACATGAAAGGCACCAATTTTTCATCTCTGTACATGGACATTTATTTTGTGATTTAAACTTAAAAGTGAAGTGCACAGAATTCTTAGGTCAAAGTCCCCATAAAAATCGAATTTTCACCCCACCCCCGCCATCCCAAAGCAAGACTCCGCCCCTGCATTTTTTGTGTGATGACGGTGGTGTATAAACATGCATGCAGCCGAAACAGATACACAGATATAGAGAGAGAAAATGAAGCTCACCTGAAACTCAAGAGTGAGAAAGTGTTGAGCGTTTTTGCTGAGTTCATACACTCTCTTCTCTTCTCCTGTCCTCTCTTCTTTTATGTATTTCCAAAGATGACTAAAGATTGTGAACTTTAGCTGACATTTATAATGAAATGTAATTTGATAAGATTACCACAATTCATTTAAAAATTTCGTGCAACCTAATCCCGCTTTGGACTAATTGTATTTAGGGTTGCCACGTGTTGTGAGTATGTGTAGGAATTTTTCGGATGTGAACTGTCCCAGTTCAGAACCAACTTTTTTCTGACATATTAGAGTTAGAATTAAATTTATGGTGATTTTTTTTAATAAATAAAAAAAACATTATTTATAATTCAAAATATTTGGATAAAAACTTACGAATACTTTTATAATGACTTATTTTCGGAAAAGTACTTATAATTTATATAATATTTAGAAGAGTTGATTATTTTGCATATATCCATTAATGACCACTTAAAATCAAGCTTGTAAGAACTCCCTGAATTTGATAGGATCAATTTGATCAAAGAAATTGAGAATTATATTTGACCTATTACTTTTAAAAGTATCGAAAATTTAAGAACAATTAAAAAGCTCAAAACCGTCCAGTTCACCCATGTAACGACACATTTCTCTTTTTCTTTAGTACTTTTTGTACGTATCTATGATGTCGTTATATTTAATGTGTAATCAATAATTTATTGTCGTTATCATGTTTTGTCGTAGAATGTACTTATATATATGATATCTTAGACGTGCGCATATCTAATTTAGTTATAATATTTATATAAATATATTAAAATTATGATACATTTACCTCATTAAATCAATAATTAGCAGCATTGATGTCCGATCTAAAAATCCATGTCAGGTCACTTAGAGGTTCAATTTGAATTGGTCAAGAGAGGTTATCCTAATTCAAACAAGATAGGGAGGAAGATCAGCCCAAGGCCCCACCCACATTGGTCAAACCATTGAAGACGTCATCTGAAAACATCATCACTACATGATTGAGAAGGTGTTCCAACAAAATGCGGCCTCGTAAAGGCTACCAATCAAAAGAGAATCATGTTGGCTTAAGGTACATGCTTATAGCCTGGGTGTTATGATGATCCGTCGCATCAAATTCTCTCATTAATCAAATATCTTCAAAAAAGACGATAGCACACATGTCTAGATCGAACATTATAGATTTGACATGACTAGGACAACAAACTCCACTCTATTGACCTATATAAAGTAGTAAAAACCTAGTGAAATGCGATCGTTGCCAAAGATAAATAATTATTATTTAATTTCAAATGTCTTTGTACTTTTTCTTGATTTATTATGAAAAAATAAATTAATATTTTGTTCCTGAAAGAATTTTACGTTAATATTTAATTTTATTGCAGTATTTATTAACGAAAGGTTTGTAAAAATAAATGTTTTTAACGAAAAAGTCATTCTTAGACTTTAATTACTTTACCAATTCTTTTCTAATTACCGACAAATTTTACTAAAAGTAAAATTAAAATTTTATATTAATTTATTTAATAACAAAAAGCTCGATTATTATCTGAAATTAATATGTTAATTTTTGTTTTGTTGTCAATAGGTTTTTTTAAATTAATCTCCATGCGTGCCAAGGTGAGCGAGCTTTGCAGTCTCGTATCTATAAATGTTGACGGTGTGAAAAGATTATTAGAATATTTTTCTTAATAATTGATTATAACTTAGTGTTAAGTATGGGAATCGTTCAAATTTTTTACTCGAATGGAAAATTGATATGTATTTAAGTTTCGTGTCGAAGAAACATTTTTAAACCAATCAGCAACAGTTCATTTCTGAAATTATTACAGAATGGCCCTTCTAATGTACTTACAAATTAATAGAAAACAACATTAACATTATCCTAAGAAGTAACTTCATGTGGACAATAACCATTAATTACTATACATGGATTATCACGATCCTGCTTTATTATAGTTACTGCAATTAGAGGTTATTCTCTCCTGAAGTTGCTCATACATATATCCACACACCTTCATATATACATTTCATCACAACTCATGCTGAATTCACCAGGAAAATAATCCAAAAGCAGATCTTGGTCAAAAGGTGGAAAAAATATATCATCAACTGAACTGTTGTTCGGTTTTGTGTGCATTTCCCTCTCAACCGTCTGATCATCAAGCAGTAAACCAAGAATGGATTCATCTTGAAAGTTGGTATTAGGGTTGTCAAAATTATTCTTGAAAAGGCTAGAATTCTGCAAATCCTTGCCATGAAACTGATCTAATGAGAGCCATTCAGCAAAAAGAATTTTGGGTAAATTAAATTTTTGGGCTGGACTCTTTTGTTCAGTAGATTGATCCGTATCCATTAATGATCCTTCCATGTATTCGAATGAATCGAAACTTGAGTTTTGAGTAGTCAAATTCAGGGAAGTAGACAAAGAGTTTAAATTTTCCATTTCTCCACCTGTGAATGCAGGCTTTGCCTGAGTTTCAGTTTCATACAGTTTTGCTACCTTTTTCTTCAGATGAGAATGCCAGTAGTTCTTTATCTCATTATCAGTTCTTCCAGGCAAATGGTGTGCTATTTGAGACCACCTGCAGAAAAAAAGTAACAAATGTTGGTAGTTCAAAAGTCTAATAATTTGTGACATATTTGGTACATGAAGAATTCGACAGCATTGGACAGTGCAGCTTGTAAGTTTGATAACGTCTCCATTCTTTAATCATGTTCAGTCCCGTTTCATCAATTTATCTAATTTGTCAGAGCATATCCTAACCTAAGGATTGCGGAGAACGTATGAATTCACTTAAGATGTTGAGTATGCTGGACCATAAAAAATATATAGCACAGGATTAAATAATAAAAAGAAGTTTAAATCTTGTCGGTAATATAGTGTGCCAAATGTGCTTTTAGTTTCTTACTTGTTGCCTAATGTTTGATGAAGGGTCAAGATTGTCTCCTCCTCTTCTGTGCTGAACGTTCCTCTCTTTAATCCTGGCCTTAAATAATTAATCCACCTTAATCTGCAGCTCTTTCCATTCCTTTTTAATCCTGCAAGCAATAAAATGAATGGATGAACAAAAAAGTCAACTGCAGTGGTACTTTTTAGCACTTCTATTGGTGTTGACTTGTAGCAGCTACCCTACCAGTTCTCAAAAACTATTGAAAGTAATGTGCCAGAGATAACGAACTCGTATGAGATGTACTGTTTCCATTCGTAGAAGACTTCTTCAGCTTTGATTTTATTAAGTTATTTGTCTGGACCAATGTGTATCCAAAGTCATGAACACGATTATAAAGATGTTCTCGTCGTAAAAGACATTTAGGATAACTAAAGGTTATGATCATGGGATCATACTGTCTGATACTGATATTCATATATCTATACATATGCTCGTAAAAACTAGATGATGATGGTGATGATAAGTATTTGACAGAATAGATAGCAAAAGATTTCCATAAAAATGCAAATTTTGTAAGAATAGCACGAAAGTACTGTATTAAAGTTTGTCAACGCCAATCATATGTTGTATGCGGTTACATATTCGTATAGCTAGACAGCATTGGCTATGTTTATCGCGAAATGTCAAATACAGGTGCGCGTGAAGATGAATTCATCCTGTTTGCAATGTGATTACACATTTTTTTCTCGCACATGCATTGTGCCAACATAGGGCAGACGACAAGATTAAGTGATTAACTTACCAGTATTAATGGGAACAGAGCTCCAGCAGCCATGGCCGTGTTTCAGGATGTAGTCTCTCAGCTTCTGATCTTCATCTGGTGACCACAATCCCTTCTTGTGTTTGTTTTTAGGCTTATCAAATGATTTGCACTCCATTTTTGAACAAATTGAGTATATGATGGTGCTTCTTGTGTGTATGTATATAAGGAGAAATGAGACTCAGATGTGAGGCTAGCCAGCCCGGTTTCAAGAATTTAAAGAAGGGAAAGGTTGAACGTGTTTTGATTTAAGAAACGAAACCGTCATTATCAAACTCTTTCTAGCATAAAGAATTGAAGGAACAAAAAGAAATAGTATAGAAACTGTACCTTTTTATCATTTAATACTTCTAATGTTTATTGATTTTTTGGAGTTGGGACTAGCTGTCCCCTTCCAGGAATTTTTACGAGTTAAGATTGACTAAAGTAAGAGTCTATTTGTATAGAATCTTTGTATTGTGTCATTAAGCAAGCCTAAACCTACTTGACAGGCACCACTGACTGTGCCTGCCCTGTTGCAAGGACATGATGACCATTTGCTTTAACAATTTCTACGTGCTAGTAAATAGTTCCATCTCTGTCGGCTCCATAAGGTCGACTAGATAACACCAAACAGTATAAAGAACGAAGAAATTGAAAGTATTCATTACTGTGTACTATGCATGTCCTTGATAACACCAAACACCATCCAGATTTTAATAGTTTGCAGTGTTCGAAAAAAGAACTCCATGAACTAAACTTACAGTGGAAGAAATGAGGAAAAGATGTGGCATGTTATTCGATAGTTTTCAAAGTAGAACTTCTAAAGCAGCACAAGGCAGTTGGAGTACAATTTTTCGAAAATGAGAATATACGACATATATTTAAGGTGGAACTGACTGAGTTTAAATTTAGGGAATAACGATTTAAGTGGATAGGAACATCATGATATATGTAAACTTAAAGCAGGGCTCGTTCCTTAGAGCGATGTGATTTGAGTAAAACGAGTGGATCAAAACTAAAATAGCCTATCGTGAATGTTAAGATTTAATTGCTTGAAACTTTTCGCCACTAGCAATAAAAATTCATTAGCCATTCTTACCATACTCAGGGGTGGAGGCAGGGGGACCCCCCCCCCCCTCCCAATTTTTTGACTTTTTTATTTTTTATTTTAAAATTTTATTTTTTGTATTTTCCATTTTATCCTCAAATGAATAAAAAATGTAAACCCTACCAATCCAAAAACTTGAACTCGAAAGGAACGCTTGTAATAATGTATAATTTTGCTAAATTAAATATTAGTACCCTTTTTTATACATTTCTTATTTTTTTTGTTAATAATATACATTAATTTATGTTCATTTGTTTCCTTTTTTCATCACAAAGTACCAACTTCCCTCTTTTTAACAGATAATGTTTAAAAAAAAAAAATTCGAGGGCGCTGCCCCTGAAACCCCCCTGAGCCCCCCACCCCTTTAACTTTGGGACCCCCCTACTTCGACGGGCTGGCTCCGCCCGTGACCATACTTAAATCGTAAAACCCACCTATGATCAACTAAAGGACTTGCAACCAATGAGGATTGAAACAATAATTCATCTCCTACTTACTTGTTAAGTTGGACAAACTCCAATCATTTACTAATCATTGTTGAAAATTAGCGTGTCTTTTTGAATGCTACAATATTAAAAGCAAGAAAAAAATTAATTAAAATATAACATTTTTAAGTCAACCAATGTTCCTATTTATCTATGAAGAAATAAGAACAACTTTTTTTTTTTTAATTCCATATAAAGATCTTTTAAAACATTCTATTGGTAATTTGGTTGTTGAATTTCAATCAAATTGGCCATCATTAAGATATAAATTACACATGCCATATATATGTTGTTTAAAAAAATGAAAATAATTGAAGATCATTCCGTGTGAAAGAAAATATATATTATATCTACGTGATTCCAAAGACTTTAATGATTCCAATATCTTTAGAAGATTATATAATTCTTCTAACAACCACATGAATTGCAAGGTGAATGTAAAAAAGTAGGCTCGAGATTTAAATTTCTTGAAAACAATACTGCGTTAATTAACTTCGAAGCTACTAATGATTACTTTTGGTGCTGAGTGTAACCAGGGACGGATGGAGCCCCAGCCCACTGAATATTTTTAGGTAGAAAAAAAAATTATATAAAAAAAAATAAAAATTCATGAGTAATTTTTATTTTATTTACATATTAGTCCGACTTGTAATTCGATCCTAAATCCGTTCCTGAGTGTAGCCTATCCCCAAGAATCAATTTAGACACACTTCTTTCAGTTACATAAAAATCATGATGTAGGCACCATGCATTATATATGTCATTCATTAAAAAATTTAAGTCAGTTTTCAATGACTTGCTGTTGCTATCCTTTCCCATAAGCAGCAATCCTTAAAACTTTTGATAGTTAGCCTTTCTGAGGTAAGAATTCAGTTTGTAACTTGTATGAATTATTTTTTAACATTTTTACCATATTTCTGACCTACCAACCAGCAGGAAATAATATATACACACGTGGAGATAAATAAAAGAAGAAGAAGAGCCATTTCCAAGCATGATTATTAATTAATAGAGTATTTTACTAGACAACTAGTCTTCTAATTTACAAGTCAAAGAAATTAATACCTTTATCTTTCATCCTTTAATTGGACGGGCTTCTTATGACCAATAATGAAATAACGAGATTCGATCCAAACTAAACCTAGAAAGGATGTGAATAGGTGATTATGGGGAATAAAAATTTAATAATTAATTAGCAACAAGTCACTATTAATTATATTTAGATGGTTAATCAAACAGTTCAATTTTTTTCCTATATTGAAATATCGCTAAGAAAGTAATAAACAAATATAAGAAATGATCATGGAGAAACTCCAATTGGATAAAAATTTCGGGTACGTTGTCAATCAGAAATCCACTATAAACAAATTATGAACTTGCAGTCCGCCAGACACGACTACTACTAGTACTTTTTGACCTCCTGATTGCAATTTTCATAGCTCTTCTGGATTGCATGCTTCTGCACCAACTCTCAGCTACAGTTTTCAAAGGCCCCCCTGAATTGTGCGCTCCTGCAACAACTCTCGACTTTATGAATTCGTCTCCTGTGGATCAACGAAGAACTCCACGTTTTTCAACAACTGAAACTCCAGTCACATTCCCTTGATTTTCAGAACTCTAACAGATGTGTAGGAAGTAACAGTTTGCTATTTGGATTATGGATTTGATATTTACGACACCGAGATTAAATCAAAACATGAAAGTTGAAAGCTTGTTTGATGAAGAGGATACGAAGATGTATATATTTTCTCAGTGATCAACCTTGTAAAAATCGTTCACAGACGTTTGGTATTTATTATTTAGGTTTTGAGATTGAATGAGTCGGACAAAAAGCCTTAATAATTCACAGTAGACCTCATTAAAAAAACCTAAGAAATTACTTAATAATTTGATTTTTTTTGGGTCAAAATGATCGTGGGGCCTTAATTGCTTTAAATGTAAAGAAACAATTGGCCCTTTAAGAATCAAAGACTTAAATTATTATTAGTTTCAAGCTGGCTCAAAACGAGCTACCATCTTGTAGGAATATTTTAAGAAATAAATTTCATGACAAATGAAAATGAGATAAATAATTGTGCTACTTCTCTTAACAAAATTAACTTTACCAATATGGATCTCAAAATCTAAATGAAGATTCACATGCAGTGGTATGGATTTCGTGAGATGCCGTGCACAAAAAATAAAAAATTCATTTTCTCATTATAAACCTAAAATATACAAATTTCTGTAGAGTACTTGGCAACATATTTGAACTCGGGACATCTATATACTTTAATATCTTACTTAGCTATTTATTTGGAAGCTTAAGATGAAATTTTTATATATTAAATTATGTTTTCGAAGTAATTTACTTGAAAAAATAATTAAAATAATTTCTCTTTGAGTCGGATGTTACGAGCTTTGGTGAATATTAATTTAAAAAAATCTACTGTTGAATGGTTGTTTATTTTTCAAGACCCAATTGCTCATAGTCCATCTCGACCCGTAAATCCATTTCAAGGTGGGGTCGGATCGAAACGAGCTTATGTGAACAATGGTTGTTTCAAATATTAAGGGTACGTTTGATTTTCTATATTCAAGTAGTTTTCAGTTTTGCAAAATTATGAAACGTGTTTGGTCTCATATATTTTGAAAACGCATTTTCGAAAATAAGAATAAAGTTATAATATAAAATCAAAACACATTTTTAACATTTTAAGCGCTTTCAGTCTGAAAGCACTCAAAATATAGAAAACAAGCCTTTAAATAAAATTTTAAAAATTAAAAATATTAGAAATAAAAATATATAAGTCAACAAATAATTTTTTAACAAATTAAAATTCAAGAAAAATAAATTCAAAAAGATTGATAAAATTTAAAAAAAAAATTGGAAAAAAAATTCTAAAAAATAATAAATTTTTTTGAAAAATAAAAATAGTTCAAGTTCTTAATAATTATTTATATAAAAATTCTAAAATAATATTTAAATGAACAAAGATGAAAATATTCTCAATCCATGTCATTAATTTTTTTTTATTTCTTATATTTTGAACTTAATTTATTATTTATTTTTATTTTACTTTGTAGCGAGAAAAAATATTATAAAATTCATCTACTTTAAAATGTATATAATATTTGATAATATATTAACATAAAATAATTCTATTTTTGGCTGATTATCAAATTTCATGCAATAAAATGTCATAAAATATTTTTTCTAAATTTCATACAAAATGTGTTTTCTAATTTTCAAAATATTTTTACAAAATGACAAATCATTTAGCAATTTTAAAACAGACTCTCAAAACGAAAAATTGAAAATGAACTCAAAATTAAAATACAAACCAAACAGAGTGAGTCTCACTAGACAAGCCCGTGGGACATGGTGATGGGTTGAGCTTAGATAGAAATTACAAGGGAACTGGTATTTTAGAATTCAATTTTATTAATCGGATTTTAAGTTTAATTATTTATAAATCAAGTGATAATTATTCATTTAATATTTATTAGAGCATGTTTGGTACAGATTCTCATTTTCTACAGTAAATCAATTCTCATTTTCAACCACACATTCTTCAATAAAATAATATTTTCCATCACATCAATATTTTTTTCTTCTTTTTCAACCACACATTTCCCATCATATCACTATTCAAAAATCAATTATTCCCCAAAAATCCCTACCAAACACACTCTTAATAATTAATCATTAACTACTCTCTCTCTCTCCCCCCCTCTCTCTCTCTCTCTCTCTTTCATATGAGAACAACACCAATACAAACATAACTTTATCCTTTCATAGAAAGAGAAGGTAAACTCTCTATCAAGCTATGTTTGCAAAAATGAACCGCATATACATACACATATTATATATACACACAGCTATAAATTGATGCAAAGAAAATTTCATGTTTTTGTTAATAATATACAATGGATCTTGAAACCCTAATGGATAAATCTCCAATTATCTTCAACACAATCATTGAAAAAAGCGCTCGTCAAATCCAATTTGTTTCACATTTCGTCGAAGATTTTCGCGATTCAAAGTTGTCCTATTATATTGCCATGTCGTAACAACGTCGTTTTGGCAAAAATTTATGGTTGTAACATGTCTCTATTAGACGATGCCATTTTCACTCAATAAAGAATAAAATTGTAGATTTAGTTTTGAGCAACTATAGTTTGATGGTGGAATGTGGTCGTGCTGGCAGTGGTGGTATGGAGGTGGAGGTAAGGTGGTGTTCATTTTGGATCAGATGTGTATGTAGTGATGGTTGTGGGTTGTGATGCAGGTGGTGGCGGTGGGTTGTGGTCCAAGAGGTGGTGGTGAGTTGTCGTGCAGATGGTGATAATAGGTTGTGGAATTGCCTTTTGTGGTGTTGGTTGGTTGTCGTGCAGTTAACATCGATGACGTTGGTGTGATGCAAGTGGTGGTGGTTGTAATGGAGGCAGGTTGTGCATTTGAAGTGACACCAACGATTTGTGTGACATCGACGATGGTGGAATAGTTTACAGGTCACAAATCACATGTAATAGTTCAAAGGTCATATGTCATAGTGCATATGTCACATTTCACCGATCCAAAAGAACTGGTCACATGCTACTAGAATAATATCACATGTAACAGTTCATAAGTCACATCTACCAGGTCACAGGTCATAGTGCATAGGTCACATATAAATGTCCATAGGTTACAAATCAAATAGAACTGATAACAGATCATGTTTGCATGTCACAATTCGCACTCTATAGGTCCCGTGTTATATTGTATAGGTCACAGATCAATATAACTGATTACAAATCACATGTCACATTTTTTGCACACTAATAACAGGTCACAAATTCAAGTTCACATGTAACATTTCGCAGCCACATGTTATATTGAATAGCTAACAGATCATTGTCCATAGGTCCCAAATCTAAGAGAATTGGTCACGAGGCTTTGGATCAATATCACATTTAACAGTTTAGTGGTCACATGTCATAGTTCATATGTTACCAATTCAAGAAAATTGATCGCAGGGCATTGGTTTTTCTGATCTCAATTGTTACCATTGTTTTAAAAAATTCTAATACATAGCTTTCAATTTGTGATTTCAATCGTCCGACGATTTTTAATTAACCAGATCTCGACTATGAGAATCGAAGTTATTTTGCTCCGGCGTGTTCTCTATAGATTCTATTTTTAATGGATCTTCAGATAACTTACAATTTGTGACCATGATTTTCGAACATTCGGATTTCGACAGTGGTAATGGAGAATATTTGATCTGGAGAGGTCTATCTGGCTCTTTTATTTTACTCGATCTTTATGATTTGCTGTTTTGGAAAGTCTCATTTAGAACAGTAACTTTGAAAGCGTTATTTAGGATGTATATTTATTATACTTTATTTTATATACAATATTTATTAATTACAACATGAGTTTTGAGCTTTTAAAGTTTGTTTCTTAGAAATGAAATAGGGTAGTAAAGATCTGACTTATATATTCTTCCCTGTTACTTTCCCAATTGGGCCAACCCCGAGACTTTTGGTGGGCTAATCTAGTTCTTCTGTGGTCCATTTCGACTCCATCAGAATGTGGATCGATCATAGATAAGCTTAACTGAAGGATGATTATTTTAAGGGGAAAATTCATAAATAAGGTGTTTAGTTTACACCAATTCAAAAATCATGTTTATAGTTTGAAAATTCAAAAATCAGGTTTTTTTTTTTATTCTAATATAATATAATATAATAAACTCACCCCACATGCACCACCCCTACGGTTCCGGGAACTATTCCGGCGACCATTTCGACGACCACTCTTCTCCGACGACCATTCCAGCGCTGCTCCGATTCCAGCGACCATTCCGACGACTATTCCGCCAATCATTTCGGTCACAGATTTATAATTTAATTAGTCACATATTATTTTTCAGGCACAAATAATAATTTTTATATGTCACAATTATTTTATGGTCACAGTTCAAAAATTTTATAAGTCACATTTAATTCGTTTATCACAAATTTCAAAATCAGTTGGTCACAGATCAAAATTTATAGATCACACGGTCACAGATCTTCAAATTAGTTAGTCACATATTACCGAATGGTTGGTCACGAATTTTTTTAGTTACAGATTACCGAATTTTGAGGTCACGGATTAATACTTAGTCATCGCAGATAAACAAATAATTGGTCACATACGCCAAATACTGGGTCACATACTACCGCCACTACCACTTGCGACCACCCTCACTCTATGACGGTCGGCAGCACCGTAACACTACTACCACAGTCACCATCACTACAGTTGACCTCCACTGCCACTGTCACAATCGACCACCACTACCACATCCCAAGCGGATTCATTACCATCACTGGCATCTCACCACCGCAGCACCTAATCACCACTATCGACGACATGGACCGTGGTACAGATCACCAAACCGGCGAAAATTTCAGATCGCCGAACCCAAACCCACCATATCTGAGCCCGCCATTTCAGATCCTTGTCATTACAGCGGTGGTGACTACACACCAACCCACCATCTTCGAGCCCACCATCACCACTGTCAACCACTGCAAAATCAGATCGCCACTTCAAAAACCAACCACTGCCCACTCCACTACACGCGGCGCTCCCTGTTGCAGCTCCCAATGCGGCTCAGTGAAGGAGGCGAGAGAGATGGGGACAGCGAGAAGAATGGTAGACAGAGGCGACTAGAAGATTGGGGATGGGCTTCAGTTTGACTGTAGAATCTATCTTACTGGTTATTGGGGTGGGCTTCAGTCCGATGTGGTCTCCATCAACGACGGCCACGTGCGAGGGAGAAACGAGAAAGAGAGGCGACGAGAAGAGGCAGGTAGAAAGAGAAAGAGGGAGATGAAAAATGATTTAGAGTTTGGGATGGATAGAGTGGGAATAATATTTAATTTTTAAATCATTACCTGAATTTTGATTAAAAAATCTTCTCACCTGATTTTTGCAGTCTAATCTTTAAACAACTTATTTTTTATAATTTGCCTTGTTGGGTTTAAAGAGAAAAAGAAGAGAATTTCGGCCCACTCACAAGCCCACTCCTGACCCTCGCCGAATTTTCGCTTCGCCTTATTCAGGTTTGATGCACATCTCTCCATCTTTCTGCACAAATCCACAGCTTTTTTCAAAATTTTGTTTGTGTTCTTCCACCTGTTATTCAATTCTTGAATTGCATAGGATATGAGTGAATTTGCTGATCAAATACTTCAACCTGTAAGTATTATTCGAGACTTTCGTGGATCTCATTGCGATTTCGTTCTGTTATATAATAATTCTATGATACGTGCAGATGAAGTGTAATAAGATCCACGAAAGTCTTCATTTTTATGTCTGTAATTTGTTTGTGGCTGTTCTCCGGACACGTTTTATGATGGAGATTTTCGATTCTCTGTGTGTTGAAATTATTTCTGAAACTGGGTTGAGGAGCTACGAGCTCAATTTTAACAATGCCCAAGAAAATGTTGTTATTGATTTTTAGTTTCAAATGGGCTTGATAAAGAAAATTTTAAACTTGGTGCTTATGATTGCATTGGTAGGGAAAAAAATCAATGTTTGTTATTGATCTTGGATTATGAAATTATGCACTTAGAGGGAGTACTAATAAAATGCATTTTAGCCAGGAGGATTAAATCCTTATTTGTTTGTTTGACTGCAGAATTTCAAGATTTAATAAATGGTTAAGATTTTTGGTTGCTTTGGAGTTGCCTTGGTGTCAGGTGGAAATTTTAAGAGCTTTAGTATTGTAAATGTTCATCTAGAATCAATTCAAGTAATGAAGGAACCTCTCCTAGTAGCATTGTTCACTTACTATTCGGTTCCTGTCCCTGTAAGTTAAAAACGCATGGTCAATCCTATGATTAAACCTCGAATAGCTCCTTCTTTTCATTGATGTAGCTTTCTCGTGTTGTGCAGTCAGTGGAGATAGTTTACTAACAAAATACCCCTTTCTGCGTTTGTAATCAGTGGAATGCAGTCAGCTGGATCTGTGCATGTTTCCAAGTCTAAAATGAAAAATGTCATAATTAAAGCATCAGAAAAGGAACCGGAAGATGGTTCAGAAAAGGAAATAGATGAAGTGAAAGAAGTATCAGAGGAAGAAATAGGCGAGGATCGTGAAGATGATCCAGACGAGGAGGAAGTTTCAGAGGAAGAGTTAGATGAGGATCCTGAAGAAGATCCAGAAGAAGAATTATATGAGGAATCTGATGAAGATTCAACGAGTAGTAGCATTGACAGTAAGGAACCTGAAAGTGATTGCAAAGAGGAATTGAATGATGAAACCAGGTCAAGTTTGAAATCTGTAAATTCATCAGTATTGTGCATCAATAATGATGTAGCTAAACCTATTGATGATCAAAATCTGTTTTCCTCTGAAGCAAACGTTTCTAATCCGTATTCAGTGAACAATGCTCGTGAAACACAGGACCCTGGTGGAAGTTCTGGCAGAAAACGGTGTAGTCGGTGGTGTCCGGTACAAGAAACACAAACTGGTCGAAGTGATGGAACTAGTAAAAAAAGGAAAACAAGGTGGGATGATTCTCCAGTTCTTGGCACATTTAAGCTACCGGACTTCATGTATCCCTTAGAGCATGAGATGGACCAGAAGACGATTAGCCTGAGGATGCAACTTATGGAGGTAAACAGCAAGCTGCAAAGTTCAGAGATTCATGATGACAGGCCTGCAGAAGAAAGATCTCCTTCTCCCGAACCTGAATACAATAACCTCGGCATGAGAATAAATACCCATGAAGCAAGACTCAGGAAAAAACTTAGAGCCAAACAGAAACATATTATATCGAAATTAGCTAAAACTGGCTTGAACTTTAGAACTCCTGCCAAGCTCGTTGAGAAAATTTATGTTCCGGAGAAAGAGTATCCAGATTATAACTTTGTTGGTCTTATTATTGGTCCAAGGGGAAATACTCAAAAGGAAATGGAAAAGAAAACTGGAGCAAAGATTTGTTTAAGAGGTAAAGGCTCCATGAATAAGAAGCCTGATCCATCTGATGATGAAGGCCTGCACATTCTTGTGGAGGCTGATAATCAACAATCGCTGGATGCTGCTGTGGGAATGGTTAAGAAATTACTGGTTCCTGTGGCTGATGGAATGAACAATCACAAGAGAGCGCAATTGCAAGAGCTTGCAAAACTGAGAGGAGTTGCATTTGCAGAATTGAAAGGAACGTGTGAAGATAAGAATATATGCAGTTTTTGCAAGGAACTAGGGCACCAACAATATGCCTACCCTTGTCGAGATTCAACTTTTAAGGCCATGGTTTGTGATATTTGCGGAAGCTTTAGCCATCTGTCGTCTGAATGTAGCTTGTCTATAGCATCTCAGACGTGCCTGCCTCTGCGAGGCTCTTATGGAATTGGGATTGGTTCTGATGGGAAATTAAGCAAACAGATGGATGATGCAAATCTCTATGTTGGATACTTACCCCAGACAGTCGATGATAATCAGTTGAAGGAGCTATTTTCACCCTTTGGAAAAATTGTCCAAACAAGGGTGATTAAAGATCGAACTACTGGTTTAAGCAGAGGATACGGTTTTGTTAAATTTGAAAATCCTGTGGATGCTAATGCAGCAGTGTTACACATGAATGGATACAAAATAGATGGCAAAATGTTGGCAGTAAGAGTAGCCGGGCAGAAACCAGTTCCAGGACCCTCACATCTGGGCAATCTTCCAATTCCCTCTGTTCCTCCAGCAATTCGACCCAATATTTCAGGCCAGACGTCTTGCCTCTTTGGCCCATCAGTTTTGATGCTTCCAGAAGCTCAAGCCTCCATTTTTAATAACCAAAACTCGTATTTTCCTTCTTCCTTGGTCCAGTTTGGGCATTACAATAACCTTCCAAGTACTGAGTTCTCGAGCACTCCTCCAAGTTCAGACTCTAATATTGCTGACTCAGGGATGGCAGGCACCTTCTCTTCAACTTCTGAATTTCCTAGCCAAATCATGAGTTCAAGCTTGGCCCCCAATTCGTTCTCACAGTTTCCTTCACGCACCGTCTCTTCAACTTCTGAATTTCCTAGCCAAATCATGAGTTCAAGCTCTGCCCCCAATTCGTTGTCACAGTTTCCTGGTGCCTCCATTTCAAACAATCCAAGCTTGTATTTTTCTTCTTCATCGGTCCACTTTGGGCATTACAATAACCTCCGAGGGCCCGAGTTCTCAAGGATTCCTCCAAGTTCAGAGTCTAATACTGCTGACACAAGGATGGCAGGCACCTTTTCTTCAACTTCGGAATTTCCTAGCCAAATCACGAACTCGAGCTCAGACCCCAATTCATTGTCCCATTTTCCTGGCGATCCAGACTACCGAGGTTCGCAGTTCAAGTCATACTTCAGCCTCTAACAATGAACCAAAATTTCTGTGTCAGCGTCTCACTTCCCCTGAAAGGGTATTAAGCTCTAAAATTCAGATTGATAGGCACTAGTTATAAAACTAATGTTCGAACATATGTATTCTGCTGGTATCCTATTTCATGTTACTGCCGATATTACATGTAACAGAGAACCCACATTCTATTTACAGTTTGCACTGAAAAGGAACAGCTTATATTGGCCGATGGATTATTTCGAACTTCTATCATCGAAAAGGAACCGCTTGTGATCAATTTCCTTTGTCTTCCCTCGTCTCTACTCTCGTAAGCCTTGATCTACGGGAATTTGGTTCTTTGTTCGAGCTCTTCTTTGCTCGAATTCCAGTATCCTTTCAGGGAAAGCACCGAGAGAAAAAAGGAGAAGCAAATATGATCATGGTCAAGAGGATTGCTTGCTTTTGTTAGGAATTTTCAATTGAAGTTCTCTTAACATATAATTATAAATGGAAGCAAAATATATAATTAATTAAAAAAAACATTTATCCTACGATAAGAGCATTGGAAATGGAAATAAGAACTTGATTATTGTGGTAAAATGTCATTAGATCACATCTTTTAAAGTGATATATCTTTTAGATGGCGGTCAATTTTATACTTTCAATTTTCAGGTTTTTTTTTGCCCTTTTTTGTAATGTAACGTCTGCCGGATTTAAACAATACTGTATTACATGTGTGCAACAAGATTAGCATTAAATGTACCTATACTTGATTGATTATATAGAAATATAATTATCTTATAATTCCATTCTATTATATATATATATTTTCTAAGAAGACCTTTTTTATTCGACCTTATAGTACAGAATGATCAACACTGTATATGTTCTAAATAGATTTTTTTAAAAAAAATTCCATTTTCTTATATATATATATATATATATATATATATTTTTTTTTTTTTTTTTAAGAAGACCTTTTTTATTCGACCTTATAGTACAGAATGATCAACACTGTATATGTTCTAAATAGATTTTTTTTTTTTAAATTCCATTTTCTCTTAAATTCTCAAAAGGCTAAGGGATAAATGCAGCGGCGGTTCCAAGTTTTTTCACTTTTTTTGTAGACTTTACCCTAATCACTTTTTGTCACCTACAGTCTCAGACCTTTCAAAAATTAGCACACGAGGTCCAAATGACGGGAACCATCCATTTAACCGCTAATTGACCATAATAGTAAATTTTAACCAATTTTTAAAAGGACAAAATAGCTACTTTACAATTTTAATATAAACTACCATAAAAAATAAAAGGCTCTCCCTATCTATTTTTCTCTCTTTCACCAACCCACCACTACCCTACCCCTTTCCCACCCCACCACTGAAAATCCTCTATCGCCGCCGCCATTGCCACCACCACCACCACCTACAGTGACAAAGAATCATTGGATTCCACCTGTTAGGATTTTGGGAACTAGCAAGTCCTTAACCACGGTTACTTATTTTAGAGAGACGATGATGTTAGAAATTCGTAGAGTGAGAATCAGGGACTCTTGTTTCTTCTTAAGCATACTTACATCAAGTCTATGGTTAGAAAAAAGTGAAACTCTGTTGAAAATAAAGTAGAGAAGCTTCTTTTTACTTCAGATTTGTTGAAAAATTGCAGTTAAAAAGACTCTTCTTCAAATTAAGTAGAAATGGTTTCTGATCCTCACTGAAAAGGCCCAAAACACACGATATTAAAACAAGATTCTAACAAATATCAACAGATTAGAAAGTAAACTTGCCGAAAATTAAATAGGGAAGGATAGGGTAAAATGTGCAAAAAAATGAAACGTTTGGATCGCTGCTAAAATTATCCCTGATTTTATTTATTTTAAATATCTTATTTCCGAATGGTGAAATGTCTAAAACAGCCAAGTAGTCCAATCAGACGACTTTTCAGTCCCTTGGGTTGGGGACTATAGAGATAGAGTAGATATACAAAATCGAGTCAAGAAACGCATCGTTCCTAAAGCCAACTCCTTGTTCTTCTCACTTCATCAAAAAAATCCTCTCTTCAATCTTTTCGCACCTAAATCCATGGCTCTTCAACTGTGGGATACCTTCAAAGAATCAATCACAGCATATACAGGTCTCTCTCCAGCTACTTTCTTTACATTTATTGCTCTTGGCCTTGCTGTGTACTATACGCTGTCCAGTTTATTTGGGTCGTCTGGTGATGACCATCCAAGTCTGAGTTCAAGAGGGATCGAAGAGAAGATGGAGCCGCTTCCACCTCCAGTTCAGCTTGGTGAAATCACTGATGAAGAGTTGAAACTGTATGATGGGTCTGATCCAAAAAAGCCTTTGCTCATGGCCATCAAGGGTCAGATCTATGATGTTTCACAGAGCAGGTATATTTTCTTAATCTTGTGAATTTTTTGTACTCTGTTTTCTGGGTTGGTGTTCTTTTGAATTTTGTTTAGGTCTATGTGATGAATTCTGTATTTTTTATTTTTATTTTTTATTTTTTTTGGGTTAAGGATTATGATTTTTGATTGTCGAGTTTGGTGCTATGAACTGCTGGAAAGAATCTGCAAGATTTTTGTGTTAATTTTGATGATTTATGAAAGGTCTTGTTTTTAGAACACTGACACTTTAAGGGGGGGGGACTGATTGATGGAGATTTCTGATTTTCTGATTCTGCCTTTATGGCCACTGACAACTGATTCTGGCTTTCAATCATTGCTTTATTCCGTTTTTCGATTTTTTACATTTTTTGATTATTCCACTTTTTATGCTTTCTTAATCTTGGAGTAATTACTCATATCAAAAAAAAAAATCTTGGAGTAATTACTTTTACTTCACTTCTATTTCAAAAATTTGTGTGTATAAAGGTTTCAAATTCCCTTTGTGACATTTGTTTTCCGTTTCCAGAAATACAAATTACCAGGTTTTTCTGTGAGGACTAATGAATTCTCAGTTTGCTAATATCGATAATTACATGTGATTAGAAATTCATAGCCTATATCCGGAACTTCTTAAATTTTGGTCAGTTGCTGCCGATCACTTGGAGCATAAATTATTCGAGTAATTGCAGTTTTTATGATTATATTGGATATGTCTTCGGTTTTTATTCATTTAGAACACTGCATATAACAGCCAAACAACTTCATTTTACGACATGACAGTGCTCAATCAAGTTATTTTTGTATTGCTTGGAGCCAAGTAATTCCATTAAAGCATTACACAATTGTGTTTGAACAATGAAATAGACCATTTTATTTTCTACCCCTTTTTCCTCCTGCTTCATACCCACTTGAGGACTTCACACAATGATGGAGGACCTAATCCAGAACTGGAAATGGGTATTCATTAATCAACAATACCACAACCCATACATATAGACTTGAGATGTCTCACCTGGGTGGCCTTTTATCTGTTCTTCTTTACCACTAGACTATGGCCTTCTTGGCAACTAAAGAAATTGGCTAATCGCCTTTCAATTTAATGTACCATTTTATTCTTTTATCTTGTGATAACGATCTTTTTATTGAGATCTGAATATTTATTCTGTGCAATTGTTTTAAGATGACGTGAGAAAATATCTCATATAAAATAGGCATCTGCCTGATATGAGAAACTTAGCAGTTGTTGACTCGTCTTTCTGTGGCACTTGCGGAAGTAGCTCTAAAATGATCGTTGACATTATGGCCCGAACCACCTTATTGTAGAATGAGAATGAAAAATATAGTCGTTATTAGAGCTCACACGAGATAGAAAATTTGAAAATAAATATTGATGTGATGGATAACGGTCATATTTTTCATTTTAATGAGATAAAAAGGTAGCCCAAACGAGGGCTATATTATAATTTATTGTTTTCCTTCCAAGATTCTTGTAATGTTTTTGTTGACTACCACATCACAATATACCGCTGTGGTAAGATTTGCTATCCTTTTTAATTTTGGCTTGAATATTCCAAAAAATAGTGCAATTTTCATCTTTGAACTTTGAAATGATTGGGGTCAACTGGTCAAGTGTAGAACCTTCTAAAAGCAAGTTATCTTATCTCCGCGTAAAATTTTATGGGACATTTGGTGTGTTGTCTGCAGGATGTTCTATGGACCAGGTGGACCTTATGCCTTGTTTGCTGGAAAGGATGCGAGTCGAGCACTTGCGAAAATGTCTTTTGAAGATAAAGATCTCAACGGCGATCTCACCGGCCTAGGTACGTTTGAGCTCGAGGCCTTACAAGATTGGGAATACAAGTTCATGAGCAAATATGTCAAGGTTGGAACTATCAAAAGTTCTGTGCCGGTGAGTGATGGAGCGACTGAAGGTCAAACAGCAGAGGCAACTGAAGGTGATGCTGCTAAGCCTGCTGAAGATGGCCCGTCAGCAATTCTTGAGAAGGAAACTGTACCTGCTGATGATGCTGAAAAGAAAGAATGAGCTCTTATCGATTAGCAAAGTGGGGAGAATTATAATGTTTGGCTGCTGCTTTACTATTTTTTTTCATACGAGTATCTATCTTTGGTGTAAGGCTGTAATGAACTCGATTTAGTATCCTGTTTGTCGAATTAAATAATGACCGAGGCTTCTTAAATCTGTACTTGTACTAGTTATTTGCGTATTAGGCTCGTGTTTTATTCTATTTAACAGATATATCGAGCAAATCTTGTGCTTAAATTCTTGAACTCTTGGTGTGTATTGATGGAGTTAGTGGCCAGGCCCGGCCTTGAGGCGAGGCAAGTGAGGCCGTCGCCTCAGGCCCAATTCTGGAAGGGGCCTCAAAATTTGGCCCAAAAAAAATTTTTTTTTTTTTTTTATTTATAACAAACTAGGCCCAACTTGGAGGCCCAATTTAACCTAAAGTCTACCGTCTCCCAATTCACAGAATCACAGCCCAGACCCAGACCTTCCCTTCCCTTCCCGCAGCTCCCGCTCTCAAATCTCAATCTGAAACTCTCCAAGACCAAGACTCCAACTCCGACACACTCCGACTCCGACTCCAAGTCTCCAACTCTCCAATCCACCACCAATCGTTTGTTAAACTTCAAGCCGTCGCCTGCGCCGTCTCCCACTCTTCTTCTTCTTCCTTCGTTTTCGAGCTTCGAGTTCCGTCCGCATCGGCGATCGGCGATCGGCGACTCGCTCGGCGGCGATCGCGTGGCCGCGTTTCCGGAGTTCGCAGCTTCGCTGGCCGCCGGTAAGTGGGTGTGGGTGATGGGCGTGCCGCGTGCGTGTAGGCGTGTAGCTTACTAAGCAGCACCTCCTATACTCTTTTCTATTGATAAACGGCACACACGTGCACGTGGTTGCTTGGTTGTGATGGTGGTGCGTTAAAGGCCTCGGATGGATCTTCATCGGATTATCCGTTTGTGATTCTAGAAGCTATGAGATCTGAGGGCTCTTCTTTTTTTCACATTCTTTTTGAACTTAAAATTTTTATCTGCACATTTCATGTGCTTTATGATATCAAAAAGTTATTTCAATGTTGTAGTTGAATTCACTTGTGACGAGCTAGAAGATTGGGACTTCGGGAGATTGAAAATAAAATTTTAGCTCTTTTCAGTAATTCCTAATAACGAACTTGAAATAGCGATGGTTGGATGGGTCTGTGACAAAATTCTCATTCCCCGAATCTTTTCAATAATTGTGTGTTAATCAATTTGGAATGACAGTGAAACGGGTTCAAACCAAAGGACCTTAATCTTCATCCTATCTGGAAAAAAATTTGAAACAGACTAATACGCAAGTAAAATTAAAATTAAATGATACATAAAAAATTGTTTTTACTTAAATTTTTTTAAAAAAAGGTGAATTGGGCTTTTGTGAATTCACTGTGATTTGTCCAATTTCAAATTTGGGGATTTTGTGATTTGTCTTATTTCGATTTTGAGCTGCTTGTCTAATTTCAATTTTGTGGCTTCTGTTATTATGTGAATGATTCAATTTTGATTGTCAGTGATTCTACCATTCAATTGTGAATATGTTGTTTATATGTGAATGATTTGTGATTGATTCAATTTCAGGGTTGTGAGAACTGAGATGCAACGCTGGATGCTTGAATAGGGCGTGATTCCACAATTTTCGTGGATTTTCTACTTCTCAAGTAAGCAATGGCTTGCTCTAACTTGATATTGAAAATGTTTGTGGCCTTGTCGGCTTATATAATTGTGGCCTTGTCGGCTTATATAATTGTGGCCTTGTCGGCTTGTATGAATGTTCATTGTAGCGTGTAAGATCAATTGCACAGGCGCACGTTGTCACTGTATTGAATACTTTAATTGTGAGATGATTGAGATATTTTCTAATTGTCTTTTAGGCTAAGTATTGGACATTAGATATTTGAACATACGTCATGCCTCCTAAATATGAGTCCGGAGCTATGAAGAGAAAAAAGAAACGAAAAGAACAGTTGTTGACTCAAAGTCAAGCAGGCGCTATGAACAAGTACTTTAAAAGCAGCAATGTGAATGAGTTGAATGAGGATGAGGATAAAGAAGTGACAAAACCTTCTTGTGTTAATGAAGTAGATGAGAAGGAAGAAGAGGACTCATTTTCTTTAAATGTAAATGAAGTGGATGATAAGGAAGACGAGAAAAGATTTTCTTTGAATTTGGATGATCCTGGGAATTGGAAAAACATTGATCAGAGAACGATAGATTATTTAGTTGAAATGGGTCCGAAAAGAGTTGATGGCATTGTGTTTCCTAAAGATAGTGCAAACAGACATTTTGATTCTTCACAGTATATGCGATTACTACCGAATGGGCAAACAGTTGATAGAAGATGGCTAGTGTATTCAGTATCTATGGACAAGATCTTCTGCTTTTGTTGCAAGTTGTTTAAAACACTAAATAATGCCATCAGAATCGGCCAACTGGGTAATGAAGGATTCAGAGATTGGCATAATTTGCATCGTTCTATTAAAAGTCATGAAGGGAATGAGGAGCATTTACGTTGCATGACGAGGTGGATTGAATTGGAGAATAGGCTTCGGTTGAAAACTACAATAGACAAAAGTCTTCAATTGGTGATAGACGAAGAAAGAGAACATTGGAGAAATGTATTAACCAGGATCATCGCTATCGTCAAGAGACTCGCAAAAAACAGCTTGCCATTTCGAGGAGATAATGAGAGGCTAGATGCTGAGAACAATGGCCTATTTTTACAAATGGTGGAAATGGTTAGTGAGTTTGATCCAAAGAATGCAAGAGCACGTTCGGCGGGCTAAAGCACGCGAGATTCAGTATACATATCTTGGCAAAACAATTCAAAATGAGTTGATACAGTTGTTGGCAAATGAGGTGAAAAGTTTAATTGTCAAGAAAATTCAGCATGCAAAATATTTCGCGGTTATACTTGATTGTACTCCAGATGCTAGTAACGATGAACAGATGTCTTTAGTAATACGATGTGTTGACGATACGACGTACTTGCCTACGATCGAAGAATATTGGCTTGAATTTTTGAAGGTAGATGACACAACGGGGCTTGGACTTGCAATCGAGCTTCAACGGTTTTGACCAAACTTAATCTTGATGTTGATGATATTAGAGGGCAAGGGTATGACAACGGATCTAACATGAGCGGGAAGCACAAAGGTGTGCAAAGAAGAGTCCTTGAGGTGAATCCCGAGCTTTCTATACTCCATGTGGCACTCATAGTCTGAATCTAGCATTGTGCGATATGGTGTATTGTTGTTCTAACGGTGTATCCGTTTTTGGAGTGATACAACGCATCTACACATTGTTCTCCGCTTCTAACAAAAGGTGGAAAATTTTCAAATATAATGTACAAGGATTGACGGTTGAAGCCATTGTCACAAACACGTTGGGAAAGTCATGTTGATGTGAAGCCCGTAATGGAGCAATTGCACAAATAAGAGATGCGTTACTTGAATTGGCAGTAAGTAACGAAGAGGCTAAAATATGGAGTGAAGCGTGGTCGTTAGCAAAGAATGAGTGTCTAGTTTTGAGTTCTTGCTTGCATTGATTATCCGCAGTACGAGTTGTTGCGTGCGATCAATATTGTGAGTAAATTTCTTCAAACTGAGAATATGGACATTGATCATGCTATCGACCTCTTGCAAGGGCTTGTTTCATTTCTTGAAGAATATAGAGAAACTGGATTTGCTATTGCCATGGATGAAGCGACAAAGAAGGCACACGAAATGGGAATTGAAGCTGTATTTCGAGAAAAACGTATAATTCGAAGAAAAAAACATTTTGATGAAAGCGAAAGTAATGAAATAAAGCAATCGGCTGAAGAATCTTTTAGAGTTGAATTCTTTGTTTTTGTAATAGATCAAGCTCTATCTTCTATGAGGACTCGATTTGAACAATTCAAACAATATGACGACACTTTTGGGTTTTTGTTCAATTTGAAGAGGTTAAGGGATGAAAGTCCTTCGAATTTGCTGAAATCTTGTATGAATCTTGAGAAACAATTAGAACATAATGGGCGTTCGGACATTAGTGGAGATGATTTATTTTCGGAATTATTAGTCCTGCGGTGCTATATACCAAATGCAGCAACGAGAGCAATTGAAGTGCTACGGTATTTGAAGACATTGGGTGCTTGTTTCCCAAATGCTTATATTGCTTATAAAATCTTGTTAACCATACCGGTTACAGTTGCATCTGCAGAAAGAAGTTTCTCCAAATTAAAGTTGATCAAGACTTACCTCCGATCAACTATGTCACAAGAAAGATTGAATGGATTGGCTATGCTATCAATAGAGAAAGATATGGTTGCACAATTAAATTATTCAGATTTGATTAATGTTTTTGCCTCTAAAACAGCGAGACGAATAGTATTTAACTGATTTTTTGAACTCTTGTCGGTTATGTTACTTTATAATATATATAAATCTTTTGTTCTTTATATTTGTTTGTTGTTATACACGTCAGTGTTTTAAGTTTGCAATACGTTGCATAATGCGCGGTTGGATTTTGCGTTTACGTTGATCTCCGGGGGCCCAATTTTAGGATTTCGCCTCAGGCCCCGCCGATCACAGGACCGGCCCTGTTAGTGGCCAGGTTATTCGGAGTTCAAAGAATCTGTATTTGCTCTCGTACTTTTCTAAGTCGAAGGAGAGAGAATAAAAATAAATTCGGAAAACCAGATAATTTATATGTAAAATAAAAATTTAACAAGGGTGTGATTCATCTTGAGCGTTGAAAGGGGGGCTTTACTGAAAAATTCGCCTAAAGAAAATTGGCAAGATGCTCCCACGTGGAGAGCGAAGGCTTTCTTGTTGGCCTTGTACAAAAAGTGTTAGGTGAAGCGTGGATTCAGCGCTTAATAAATGGGAATTTATCATGGCCCGTAGTCCGTGGAGTTGCACCTTTATGCAATTTGTTACTAGTCACACACTAGCTAGCCTTGCTCATTACCAATTATCACCATCTTCCTTCATGCTCGGTTTTTCTATTTAAACCTGTTGATCTAGTTCGATTTCAACGACACAACAAGAGACAACATAGACGACTCATTGTCTAATGCATTAAAATCATTACACTTCCATTGAACAATGAATCAGAAGTTTCAACACATAAAACATTTTTCTTGCAAATCGCTATATATGTCAAATGTATTTGTTTGGCCGGCTTGGTGAGCTAAACTAGGTCGAGCTGTCTAAAAAATATGAGGATTGACACGATCAATATTAGCTTAAACTCAACAAAGATCAAATCACACGCTTTCACAAAAGTATTAATATAATTTTGAGTTCGAACCATGAAGAAGCTGCCTGCAGGTTGCCATCTGGTTGGGTGCTGGCATTTCTAAAGAGTTGACAAATTGATAATAATATTAATTAATATATGTTTCATTTTTTCTTTTCAAAACGTCTTCCCAATTTCATTCCCGTCGCCATGGATGGTGGTGTGCCATAACTTGTTGCTACGTGAAGCCTGCAGAAGAAACAAAACCATGAGAATACATCGTACCATTATTTATGTACCAATAATTCTAGGATATCACATCGAAAATTATCTTGAAAAATGAAAATACGGGATATATGTAGAGCTATCGATAATATATTTGACACGATGAATTTGATATAGTATATATGATAAATGAAGTCAAAAGTTCGTTTATTTTCTTATTTAATCTTGGTACTATGTATCCCAACACTTGGTTTAAAAAAAATTGTTGTTTGAATTTTTCCTGATTTTAATTTTTAATGTCATTATCATGTTTAAATAGTGGTCGGCCAGCAATATGACATCAGGTTGGCTTTTTTCCTAATGGTTGACAAATTGAAAAACTTGCGTATTCTCAGCATGAGTTATGCTACATGTACAAAGTTAGGTTACAAAGTTGGTTTACAAAATAACATCTACACCAATCATTTTAAAAATAAATTTTTAAATCATTTGAAATCAACGGTCTGGATTTTACCAACACACTTTGTAACCCAACTTTTATAACTTAACTTTGTACATGTAGCATAACTCTCTCAGCATACTTTTAAAACTTACATGATTCATACTATGGATGGTGGCAATGGTACATTTGTACTAATATTATGCAATGGTACAACACAAGACTCAAGCCCACGTGGCATGACTTTTGAAACATAAAAGCTATTTTTGAGTTTGTTTGATTAATTTTATAGAAATGTTTCTTTTAATTAGAAGGGATTTTAGGACAAGATAGTTCAACATGATTTCCTTTAAAAACACATTTCCAAATAAAAAGCTATTTTAGAAATTAAATTTTAAACAAAAATTAAGATAACTTCATTAGGAAACTTTTTTATAGGAAGTAAAAGACATATCAAATGGGTCTTCAATATGGAATCAGAGCTCGAAAAGCTCGAAACAAACAATTCGATATGCCTCAAACAAATCATCGGATTTTATGATTGATGTTCTTAAAACTGCAAAACGTGCAAGGGTAAAGATTTGATATCGTTTGAATACAGACTACATCTATTATCAAAATTGATTTTTTCAAGACGAATTATCTTAAACTCAACACTTTTTGATATATATTCTCATTTTTAATCTTATTAAACTATATATTTATCTTAATGTCCTCGTTAACATTACATCCGTACTACCGAAATAATAGAAAACTAAAAGTCAACTTTTGTTTATGTAAATGACATTTAACTTCAACCATTTTCTTGAAATGTTATCATACAAGATACTTGTTAATTTGTGTTTGACTTTGGGCCACCCTTCACTATAAATAGAGTTTAAAAAAATCATTCCTAACATATAAAACAAGCAACTTTTTATTTTCTCTCTTTCAAAATTTATTTTCCACTTCTCCATTCTAATCCAGTTAGATATGAGAATCCAGTCTGCTTCTTGCCTGTCTATCCTATTCATAATCCTTTTAGCACAGATCCATATATCCAGTTGTAGGCACGTAAAAAGTGCAGCAAATGAGGAAAATGAACAAAGAATAAGAGAGAGATTCTTTTCCACTTTCTTGAAGTATTTCAACACAATTCCTCGCTATGCAGAATTGAAGGAAAACAAGGGCAAGAAAGTGCATATCGTATCGCGACGGCTTGTCCCTTATGGACCAAATCCACTCCACAACTGAAAATTCTGGAGTTGTACAAGTTTTTTTGGATTATCACATGGGTCGTGGTGAAAAAAGGATCATGTAACAAAAACATTTTGTTTTTATATAGGTCGCGTGGAGAAAATTTTAAATTGGCTATATATTTTCATGAATGAGCGTCATACAAGGTTGTTTGTGAAGGTTTTTTTTTTTAAATCCTTTATGAAGTCTGTGGAAATCGATAAATTTTAATTTTTATCTATTCATCTTGATCCTACCAGAATGCCTTCATTTTCGAGGTAGACAGTACAACATTCGTTAGAAGCGGGTTGTTTGCCATTAAGCTAGCTATTGGACATATTCATGTGCTTCTCTTTCTGCTATCCGTCTGTATTTCTGATTGCTCTCCCCTTTCTTTCTCCTGTCTTCTTCTCTTTCTCTTTATATCTCTTCTTCTTCTTTCCTACTTTCCCTTCTTCTATAATTTTAGTTTTGTTTGATTGAATTAGTTATTTCCTAATCAAATTAGACCTCTGTAAATTGCTTCTTTCGTCTGTCTTTCTCCCCCTACTTTCCTTCTTTCTTCCTTTCTTTCTCTTCTTCCATATCTCCTTAGTCTGTAGTTCCGATTCTTGTTCAATTATGTCCGTCATCAGTTGTATTCTTGCACGTGTGACATGCTTACTCGTAATTATTATCCACGCATACTCCTAGAACCACCTACAATAAATTAAATCTACAGCACCAGAACAATGAATTCAAGACATGATTATTGATCTCGACTTGGGTGTATACGATGAATATATGACCAAACTTAACTGGCCGACTTCAAACTATGCTCGATCGATATCGGTTCTCGGGGTTGATTCCCTAGTTATGCTAGTTCCATGCCTCTGGTTCTCTGATGAACCAGTTTAATTATCTGCATATGCTGCTCATGCACCTTCAAATTCATAAATTTCGTACGGAAAGCTGTGAACGTCTACTTTTTCATATATTTTGGAGGAAGCGCTATATTATGTATTTTTATCGATGTTCTGGAAATCGGATCGGACCAGCAGGTTCGACCGGAAATCGGGAACCGAACCGAAATCCAGTCCGATCATACTATAGAAACCGGTGTGAAACCCACCATTAAAATAGTCCAGTTCAAACCGAAAACCTGTGAACTTGTCGTGATTATTTTAAAAAAAAATGAGAACGTGGTGAAGAAGCGATTTAACTGTAAACCCTATAAGGGGTTGCTTTTTATTAACTGGATTCCCTTTTCTTTATTGAGAATTCGTCAGAATTGTTGTGTTTTTCAGGAAACTTAACGCGTTTTCAGTTGGATACCAAGAGCTAACCTGAACAAATGTGATGCTGAAGTAACCGATTTTAGTTTGAAGAAGATTAAACTACAAAATGAAGAAGAGAGGGACGAAAGTTCGAGGGTGGAATTGAATGTGATTGCGTCACAAGATTTTGTTCAAGACTAGGCCCAAGGTACTTATTTCTAGTGAGATTCTATGTGATCGATAGGCCCGGGTTATCTCCAGTGTGGTTATTAGTGGCTTTTCTTTCTTTTTAACTCGGCAGTTCAAAATCCTCTTTATCAAGGATGTTTTCATCTTTGTTTCTTCATATGTAACCTTCCAACTTTTATGAAGATAAACTTGCATTGGTGGCGCGATCATGCTTTTATTTGCAGAACCTCAACCAGCCATCGACGAAAAAGTCACCCCCGCCCTTCCAACTTTTATGAAGATAAACTTGCATTGGTGGTGCGATCATGCTTTTATTTGCAGAACCTCAACCCTGCTATGGAAGAAAAAGTCACTCCGCCAAGCTGCACAGTGCCAAATTGATTGGCTCCTCTTGTAAAGATGCCTATATAGACGTATGATTTTATGGTTTCTAAGATCCCCAAAATTGATACATGAGTTCATCAAATGCCGCCTGATTAGTTGCCATATTAGATTCAGATTACCATATTGTATTTTTATTACAGAGAGGTACAATCTGTTTCAACGAAGGGGACAATATGATCTACTAGTCCTCTTTAGTTTATCAAACAACTCAAAATATTAAAATGGCATAATGCAAAATAATTTCCTCGTCTGCAGCAGTTGGCATCAAAATTTACGAGAGATAATCTCAAAATTTTTCTTCATTGCAGTTGAAAATAACGTAAAATAGAATAACAAGTTTCATAATGAACTCACAGCTCGTCCTACAATATACTTTCAATTTGTGCAGGTTCGTCGTCAAATCATATAGGATCCAATTGACAACTGATTCACCTACAAAGCCACAAAAGGGTACAATTGTGTATGGCTATAACCTCTTCTAAATAACACCAGATCCTGCACGAGCTCTCAATGTTTCAGTTCTCTTACTTCTCTCCATAGCATCTATCAGCCAGTTTATGCTTTCTTTGATCCCAAGCCTGCAGTTAAATTGCTAGTTTATTACACGCCTCTTTTGAGTGGACCATGGGATCCCCAACAGTGTGTGTGGGTGTAGAGGTGGATGGGTTTGAAGAATCTACATCACACTCAAATCAGAATCATTTTGAGGTTTTAAATTTTTTGATATCACGAGAGAAACGAGTCATTAAATTCTCCATCAAGTATGTTACTATCTATCTACTTACCCATCAACTGCCGAAACAGCTTGAACTGTGTACGAACTCTCATCCAACTTTTTCAGGTCCAGATACTGAGCTAGTTCATCAGCTGATACAGCGTCTTCAAGATCCTGAAAAGTACAGCAGTTAATAAAAGCAACGGTCCTTCACTAGTAGAATTACTTCATCAGGACAATGCTGACAATTTGTTTGGCACATAAAGAAAAAGGACCATGAAAAAGGACCATGGAACAAGGAAAGTTTTTGAAGCATTTGTATGTTTATAATTTTATACTACTTTCAGTTTCTCACTTCAGGTATAGATGGATCTTTAATGCTAATTAGCAATCACGATTGAATGACAGGCAACTTAAAGATATTCAAAAAGCCTATCTCAGCAATGCATCATTGGTTAAAAGTTTTATCATAATCAATTAAGTTATAGGGGCAAACATAAGAAGAGGATGTATATGAATATCTTCCTTAATCAACATTTTGAACACGTATTGTTGTCGCGACTATGCATGTGTCAAAAAAGCAATAACTTTACCTGCTTGTTCGCTAATATCAGAAGTGGGGATCCTTGCAAATCCTCGTGTCGAAGAACCTTCTCTGGAAACAATTCCAATGTTAAGACAACATAAAGAAACACGAATATCAGTAGCATGAACTATTGACGGTTGCAGCCCCAGAAACTTTTTTTCACAAGGTCGGTTTACCGAGTGCAGATTTTGAATCTTCAAATCGGGACGGACAAGCAGCATCAACTACATAAACCACAGCGTGTGCCTCTTCATAATATTTGTCCCAAATTGAGCGAAGACCAGGCTGAGGAAGAATAACGACCTTGCATCAGTGTTATAATTCACAATGAAATAGGTATAAATTAAGCAGGACCAATCAAGAAGCTCATGCAAAAGAACGACTGCCATAAAAGTCACCATGGTGGATGAATTCAGGAGATGCATCAAGCTAGAGAAACAGGAGCAAATTTAATCTAGTGGTTCAAATTAAGACATAAAAATGAGCAAACCAATAACGGGGAAAGTGGCAGATGATTCAAATTTAATGAGAGACTGGGATAGTGACTTCAACAAAATTGCAAGGGAATTTTACAGTCTCATAAAATCAATTTAGTTAAGTCTAGTGCACATTTCAAACCTGACCTCCCAGGTCCCAAAATACAAGTTTTGCATTTGACACTTCAACGCGACCAATATTGAGTCCCACAGTTGGAACAATTCGATCTGGGGGAAGGCCTTCCAAGTTTGTGTACCGTGTTTTCAATTTCTCCAGTAATGTCTGCAAATCCGTAATAATTTGTGATGAGCTTGGAATGTAGGATATTAATTCCATATTATTGTAAATAGCTGATTGACTTCGATAGTAGACATCGAAACAAGTCTCCATGGATATACAGAACGAAGAAAAATGAACCAAATGTTGTTGAAAGCAGTATATTGCATATATTTCACTTGAAGGTATTGTACCATACAGGTTTTGGCATTGGTCTAGGAGGCAGTTTCCAATTAATGCAAAACATTTTACTAAGTGCTGCCAATATATATTTTGAGCACTCTCTTAAAGAATGAAAGCTACAAAGGGGTAAATGAACTGTTGCTGAGACTAGAAATCATGTAGTACATATTATATATGGGAAAAACTTTATATTAATACTCAATAAATCTGACAAAATAAGCTCCAATTCCATAAATATTAACTATTCTATCGTTTCCTTAATACTGTCTACAGAAGGGATTTCATTTTTTAAAGAAAGTGTCAAAACTTTGAAGATGTAGTGCAACTTACTTCCTCGGGTAATTCCATTTCTACTATTAGGTAAAATGACAGGGACACTTTCACCTCTCTGTGCTTGATTCTCCTCTGAATTAACAGGTAGTGCAGATTTTAGATCCATAAAAGATAGATCTATGAAATTTCATACTATCAGAATTGAACCAAAAAAAGAGTTCAAAAAGGGACATGGTAATGCATGTGATTTTCTATTTGTCAGTATCAACTCGATTTCATCAGAATATGAAGCTGGATTTAATATTCCCGAATTCCAGAAGAGGGAGGGTAGTTGAGCATATTACTGTTTTTCCAGCCTTGTCAATTCCGAGAATAAGAACATGAAACTCGATCTTGTTGAAGATCTGTTTCCACAGTCCATAAATCAGTGAAAACATCTCAATATTGTTTTGTTTCCTCTATTGTATACACTAGCAGTCTTCACTTGTAACTGAAGACTCAATATCTTGCAACCATAATAAACTGCAGTAATAAAAAGGAATTCATCAAGAGTTGGAAGAAAAAAGATAAAAGAGAGGTAAATTTAACTTTTGAACTGCGTTAAAGGGAATGCAAATGCAATTTACAGTGCAACATAGTTTCAGTAATTAACCGTGTATTCTATCGACATCAACAAATGTATTTTGTAATTCAACTAAATCATGAAGACGACTGTAGTATTAATTCACTGAAGTACGGAAAAGGTAATTCTAGACACAGCAAACACAATCCAAATGAAGCCATAGACTCAAATACAATGCAAGAACCTTTTCGCTATCCTTCACATAGTTTGGTTGTTTAAATAATTTTCATAAAAAATCAGTTGGAAAATATATCAAGACGCGCTTAATTTTCATAACCAAAGGGGACGTGCACAATCTTCCACAGAAAAAAAAAATCATAATTCTTAAAGGTTTCACAAACCATTTACTGACGCCATTTTGATATTGTAGACATATATACAAATCAAACGTCAGAAATAGAATCACAACCAAATCTGAACAATAATTCAAAGAAAACCGAAAAAAAAATCTCAATATGGAGATGTATGTGATCAAGATCTGAGGTTGATAAAAATAATAATTGAATTCACACAAAATTCTGATTATCAAAATTGTCCAGTCGATTTCATCATTGAGGATGACAAATCAATTAAGTCAACCGGAACCATAATAATGAAGACGCAGTGCAAAATTAGTGCCAATCAATCATTTAATTTGACATATAATTTAGAAATTGAACAAGCTATGATTGAAAAATGAAAAGTAAAATTACTTGATTTTGTGTTTTTGGGGGCTGTCCAGTCCGAGGAGTGAATTGTAGAGTGAAGCTCCTGGAGGTGAAAGATTTGTCTTCTACCTTTGTGATTTGCTTTCATATTTGTGACGTCCAAATTAGGGCTGTAAGCAAAAATCGTCAAATCGGATAGCCGAATCTAAACCGCGATTTCGAAATCGACGGTTTGGTGCCACGTGGACCCTTCAACGAAATGATTTTGAACCAAACCAAACCCGTCAAAAACGATTTGGTTTAGGTTTGAGAATTTTAATTATGGTTTGAAACCAAATCGGACCGGCGAAAAGTATATAAAATAAAAAATTAATTTTTTTTGAAAATTTATTCAAAATTTCAATTTTGTAAAATTGAATAATTTTGTCATTTTGTAGGTATTTTTGTCAATTTCTGATTTCCTATTAATTATTAAGATTTACGACCCGCCCAATCCTAATTATATATAAAAAAAAGGCCCAAATTTGAAAGAAGTAGCACTAAACAACTCAACCCAAGTCCATATACTCACAAGTCACAACCCTAATCTTCTAATTTCCATTTCTCTCACTCGCAATTCACTGGTCGCAGTCTCGCTCCCCAAGGCGCCTCCTGGTTTCCCCCAAATCGTCAACGCCCTCGAAATCTCGAACCTCCCAGTCATCGATAGTTACGTTCGCCGATATTATTAGACTATTTTAGGTTCTTGCATATTTATTTGATCGTGAGTAAGGCTTAAAATTGAAATTTTGTCACTTTCTAGTTGAAATTTATTTACATATTTATTGATCGTGAGTAAGGCTTAAAGTTGAAATTCGGGCTATCAGGTGCGCAAAAAATATTTGTTTACATATAAGAGAATATGTATAATTCCGTGTTAAATTGCAGAAGATGAAGGTGGGTATATATAGTGGAATGAGTGAGAAAAAATATTTGTAGCTTGTCTTTTGGAAGCTATTATTAAATAAATCTGTGTCTTAATTCTTTTTCTTTTTTTTTCTAATTTGCTAATTAATTTTTTATTTTATTTTTTGTGTATGAAGGACAAAATTGATTATGAGTTCTGTGGCTTCTTGAGTATGTGATTGTTTCTTCCTTTTGCTAGTTCTGTGACAAAATTTGATGTTTCTTGAGTTCTGTGACAAAATTAATTCGTTTACTCCTTTTGCTAGTTGAAAAGGGACATTATTATGTTTTTTTGGACCTTATATTTATTTTAGTGGACTTGTATTATATCTTTATCGTGAACTATTATCCTAAAACGTCAAAATCGCGAATAAAAAACTATGCTTTAATTTATTGTGATTTTACTTTTATTTTGTTGGTATTTAAATTTATAGTAAATATATTTAGTTTGTTTTAGATTTATTTCTAGTAAGATATAAACATATATTGAATTAATGGCATAAAAGTAGATACTAGACAGGAAAAATATATACGCGAAACCGGCGGTTTAAAATCGGACCAAACCGTTAGGTTTAGGTTTGAGTTTTTTTCAAACCGGTCAAAACGGTTTGGTTTAGGTTTGAGTTTTTCTCAAACCGGTCAAAACGATTTGGTTTGAAAATTTGTCAAAAACCGGAAAAATCGGACCGCTTACACCCCTAGTCCAAATTTATATCTATTGATCAATTCCCAATAATACCCTTAGGAACTTTCTTTGACTCAGGCTCCGGCCTTGGCGCCTGAATACCGGCTAGAATAACCTGTTCCAAACTTGAATTTTGAGCATTTGAATCAAAATAATTTTTAACTTCGATAACCATTTCATTAAAAAATTAAGTTATTGATAAGTAAATATATTTATTTATTTAAATATTAAGAACTTAAAAATGATTTTTCTAATTTATGAACTTGTGCGTACATGTAAACAATGAAGAGAATGGTAGAATTGGGGAATTTATATGTAATATCAAGTTTATCGAATTGGATATATGATTTCGATTGAACCTTTTTAACAGGAGTTCAGTAATTTGAAGAGAAATAAGGATATTTGTTACTTCTCCACCTATGTTGTTGCCAGCCAAGCAAAATGTCATAGAAACGCAATGCTCCGTTAACAAGGGTCTCTCCTATTCTTTTCTTCTTCTTTTTTTGCTGACGTAGGAACCCGCAGCCGCTACCCCCCGCGGAACCCAGACCACCTCGAAAGGACGGAGCTCCGACCACTGTGAGTGCGAACACTAAGTAAACCCGCTTCATGTGTAGTATCATGTAAACCACACAAGAGAGGTAAACCGCACTAGACAAGCTCGGTGCGACATGCTCGACCGAGGAAGTGTTGGTAAGGTATTCGAACTTGTGACATTTGGTCTCCGCGTTCACCTGCTCCACCAATTCAGTCACCCCCGAAGGGCCCGAATGGGTTGGGTCTCTCCTATTCTTTTGTTCGAGATGATGAGGCTATAGTTCAATCGCTTCATTCACACACCCCTCGAAGGCATTAGGAACATGTTCCAACACCTCATTGTATGCCTCGAGGCAATGCAGCCCACGACAACTTTTGTCACATCTTTCCTCTGAGGTCTTGAGAAGTGACCCAAAATCATTGGCTGTACCAAATGGGCCCTTTAAGTCTGTGACAATTGAGATCCATCTCCAGATACCTTGAACAAATTATGAGTTGTTAGCATGAGGCCACATGTTAAACATCCAAACGCATCGTCCACTCCCTTTCTGGAGCAAATGTACGTGCATTTTCACGTGATGTCTAAGTGTACATATAATTACACGTAGATGAAAAGAGGAGTTGAGATATATTGATGTTTGGATTGCACAAAATCCGGCGGTCAACAATATTCTTTATCAAAATTCTAAAATAATACTTTTTTCAAAGATGACGATTCAAAAGAAAAAAAAAAGGAATTGAAATGAAAGCAACATTTGGATTTGTCAAGCATTTTATAATTGTAGTGCTGAATTTTGTATGGACGAAGTTTGTATCTAAAGTTATGTACTTGAAAATCTTCATTATAGTGTTGAATTTATCAAGAATCTTGATCAATAATGCAAATTAGATGCCATAATTGGCTTATCATGAATAGAAGATAGATAGATATTGTCTTTATTATGTTTATTCTTTCAAACATATACCTTATTTCAAAAAGTAAATTTATCTGAAATCAATGATAATATGTAACATTATTTTATTTTACGAGACAAAGCTCAAAAGCCGTGTCGACATTGAAATTTAAATCGATTACCTGTCGGAATTGATCTGAATAACTCAAATGGTCATTATGGCCAAAAAAGCTGGTACTGATGTTTGGATGATAATTGTGTTTTTCTTCGTGAGGATGAATAGTGAAATTATATTTCGAATTTCCTGTGCACCATTCATCAGATGTTGAGGGGGACCAGAATCAATCCGTGTTTGGATCAGAATTTCGCACTCATTTTTTGAACCACATAAGATATATCTACTTATTATCCCGGATCTATTTCTATCCAAAAAAGAAATAATAGAAGAAAATGGATTTACTATTTTTTACAATTTTCCAAATTTGACTCTCGTATTATTTTTTATGGTATGAAAATTGAAACATATTTGATGTGATAGATGGATAATTAGAGTAGTAAGGTTATGTTAAAAACTACGCACGTGTTAAGACTTAGGTCATGTTTGTTTCAGATTAAAATCAAATTTTAATTTAAGTCAAAGTCAAACAATCAATATTAAACACATTTTTTCATGGATCCCACAATTTTTCAACCATACATTTCAAAAACTTCTATCACAATCTACTGAAAATCTAATTGTGATCTCTACCAAGCACCCACTTAATCTGGTCACCCGTTGATTCTTTATTTGACTTAAAATGAGGCTACAAGATTTATTACAAATTAAGTTATTTACCTTTTAAGTTATTTTAAAAATTAAAAAACATAGGATATATCTCCCAGTCAATCCGATCAAAATTGACCAAATTTTCGGTATTTTCAACAAGAGTAATTAACACATAACGTCCCTCACTTATTATTATTATTGTGAAAAACGTCATTACCTTTCATTTTTTTGACTTTTTTTAGGCATTTTTAGAAATTGGATGAAAATGAATAAAAATAATGTTTACACAATCAAATATGTAATTAAGGGTGAAAATATAAAAAAAAAATAATAATAATAAAATAAAATTGAAAGGTGTTGATATTTTTCGCAATAATAGTGAAATGTAAGGACATTATGTACTAATTGCCTTTTAATAATTTATTTTTGACTTATTTGAACTTTTTTAAAAAAAATTTAGAATATGATCGTAATTAGTTTTTTCCTTTTCCTTTTTATTTTATTTAATATGAAGAGTATATTCGTTATTTCATAATTTTATGTGAAAAAATTGATGAAAATGGCCTTTTTGCACAATTAAAAGCGAAAATAATGATAAAATATCAAAAAATAAAAGTGGAGACATTTCCCACATAATAATAAAGGGCATAAACGATATGTTCTAATTATCCTTTCTAACAATTCCGCTGACTATCGGCCGTCAGATTGCACGTTACATTAATAAATATATAAATAAATAGGTGAAATTAAAGTCGGATCCTCAACCTTTGCAACATTAATAGTTTTAGTACTCTACCTCCAAAATATAGTACTTGAATCCTTAGCCTTTCACTTTTGACCACTTCTGTCCTCAATTGACTAATCATGTTCATAAATGTAAGCAACTAAGAAAGCACTTGAACTTTCTTGAAATATGCCCATAAATATAATAATATACAAAAATAAAAATAAAAAATAAAACATTGGAAATTAAAAAGTTCATTTTTAAAAGTTGTACATAAGTTTACTAGGCGACGAAAATAGCAACTGATTATGTAATTTTCCAAAGAAAAAAATATGCTTTTGGAGTTCAAATATTCAAACACTAAATCTCGAAGATACATTGTCAAACTGTAACCACTAGACTAGCCAACCTATTTTAATACAAATTGAAGTTCTACTTTATAATAGTTTCTAAAAATAAAATGTAAAAGGAAAAAGGAAAAAGTTGGAATACTTGAGAGGTTTGAGAATCTCACAGCTCCCATTTTGCTCTGCCAATAACAATGGTGCTCATAATCAATCTAGATGATGGCAATGGACATCATAATTCGTTGTCCAGTATTTTAGTATGCAATAGTAATATTATTTATCTAAAATTCAAATGATCGTTCTATAATAGTAATAAGTTCATTGACTAAACAAACTTTGAATATGCTTTTAGACATTAGACAGTGTGACTAAGCTCACTAACCACTGTTACTTAAATTGATGATCATCCAAACTTTAGATGGATGACATTACTCATTAGACAAGAATCAGAGGTCTGCTAAGCCTAGATTGACGTAAAGTTGAAATATTGGTGGCTCAATTGCTTCGTTTTAAAGATTTGAGATGTAAATGCTCTGCCTTTTATAGGTTGGGAACCCCGGACCTAATTATTAGTTTCCACGTTCTTCTGCTTCCCAATATTTTATTTTTGCAATCCCAAGAATTCAATGCGCTCTCTGTCCCACCGAAACTTCTCGTTCTTTCCTCCCTGTTCCCTTTCCTTTCACATCTCCAGATCTCCTCAAAGGTCACTTTTTTACGCCCTCTCTGTCGGAACCTTCTAGAATTACAACAAATCTACGCCCCTTTCTCTTCTCTCTCTCTCTCAATTAGATCTGCCACAAAAGTTTTGATTATCGGTAATCTGTAATCAGGAAAGGGGTGCTTTTGAGGGATTTGATTGATTTTCTACTCTTTTTTCTTTTTTTTTTTTGGTTATTGAATTTGATTTGATTCAGGTTTGGGGTAGGTGGGGTGAGTCTATGGCTCCGCCACCAGGGGATCGAAACGGAGGAGGGGAATCGACCGCCGGAGACTTGGCAAGGACGTTACCTACTCCGTTTCTAACGAAAACTTACCAGCTTGTGGATGACCACACAATTGATGATGTTATCTCCTGGAATGAAGATGGATCTACATTTGTCGTATGGAATCCTACGGAATTCGCTAGAGATTTGCTCCCTAAATATTTCAAGCACAACAATTTCTCGAGCTTTGTCCGTCAACTCAACACTTACGTGAGTTTAATCGCCAAAAATCTGTTCAATTAAAAATTCTTTTGGAAGCGATGGAAATGATTTTTTTTTTTTTTTTGTACTGATTACGTTGTTGTATTTCAATCTGTAGGGATTTAGGAAGGTTGTGCCTGATCGGTGGGAATTTTCGAACGATTGCTTCCGCCGAGGTGAGAAAAAGCTACTTTGCGACATACAGCGTCGGAAAATAGCAACGACGTCTTCTGCCGTGGTGGCAACACCGTTAACTGCGGTTACGGTGGCGGCTGCACCTTCGACACCAGCCGCGACTCAGCAGCTGACGGTGTCTCCTTCGGACTCGGGGGAAGAACAGGTTCTGTCGTCCTCCACCTCCGCCGGGGCTGCACGCGAGTTTATCGGAAGCACATCGGAGTTGATTGGAGAGAACGAGCGTCTGAGGAAAGAGAACATGCAGCTCAACAAAGAATTGAGCAACGTGAAGAGCCTATGCAATAATATTTATGTTCTAATGTCAAATTTCGCCAATTGCAGCAGTAGCCATGACCAGGCAGTAAAGCCGCTGGATCTGTTACCTATGAAAAGATTTTGTGAAGAAATGAAAGGCGCCGTAACCGCCGCCGCGGCGTCTAACGGCGGCGAAGAAAGTAACATAAGATCTGAGGCGGAGAGAATAAGCGCGAGGCTGTTCGGGGTACCGATAGGCGTGAAACGCGGGAAGGAATATGAAGGTACTTCGGCAGACTATGATATGGATTTGCAGCTGCAGCAGCCCGGCACTGATGTAAAACCTGAGCCTTCCGATCAAAATAGCGGTGATGATCAAGAGACAACCTGGCTTAGGAGGTGCAAATCGCGAAATCAAGGTTATTTCAATTGATTTAATGAATATTAGATCATCATCCATAGTGGAACTTTAGTGATTTATGTTAGTTCAGGTACCTTTTTAGACTTTTTAAATTTCGTTTGGGGCAAAAAGTGCTTTTTTTAGTATTAAACTTTGTTTGTGTACAATATGTGATTTGCTACGTAATTAATTTGTAAAAATTGTCTTTTTACTTTATTATACTATACTTTGTCTGTGTACAATATGCGATTTTGTACTTAATTAATTGTGTAAAATTTCATTTTGCACGTTATTTTAATTAATATAACCAATAGAGATAAGATGGTTTAATTGCACTAGAGAGATGCTGCAGTTACAAACAAAAAATTTCTGGAAAAATGAGAGAATACACACATGGGGTGGACTCCATTTTTTATAGTAGTATTTTACTCACATGGGGCTCACTCCCATGTGAATATTCTGTCATTTTTACAGAAAAAATAGTTATGTACAAGTGGATAATTCCATTGTGCTAAGAGGAACAAGTGGATAAGTCAAATTATTGTAGAATGGGAATGAAAAATCGATAAAGCTATTTGTACAAAATTGAGTTTCAAAAGTTGGGTTACAAAGTGTGTTGGTAAAATTTAGACCGTTGATTTCAAATGATTTAAAAATCTGTTTTTAAAATAATTGGTGTAGATGTTATTTTGTAACCCAACTTTGCCCATGTAGTATAACTCCTGAAAAATATAGCAAGATTGCATTCTCTAATAGCATAGCACAATATTCTCGTTGAGTAGTGACACTAGATGGAATTCATTCAATGTTCATATTTGTTGCACGTGATTTAGGTCGCATTTTCATTTACTATTGGTTAGGAGCATGGAGCTTACAACCAAGCACTCCAAGCTCGATTGTGGCCCACTCAATGGCTACTCAACATTATATCCGTTTAATGACATTGGGCATGGGCAATTGTTCATAGATATTTTTGTGGGAAACATTTTTTTTTTTTAACGTATCAGCCCAATGCAAAAAAATTTGTTCTCCCCTTACTCGGTCCTTGCTACCATCTCCATTAAACCCGAATGAAGCCACTCGTATCCCTACTTTCCTTTTTAGGGAGGTTAAAGAATATTATTTATCATTATGATGAAACTAGTGATGGCAATCGAGCCGAGCGGCTCGTCGGCTCGTACTGTAGCGATCCACGAGCCCGAGCTTGAGCCGAGTGGACCCGTTCATAGACGAGCCGAGCTCAGCTCGGCTCGTTAAAAGACGAGCGCTCGTGGGGCACGAGCCCACGAGCCGAGCTCGTGGGCTCGTGAAAAACATAAAAAAAAAAAAAAAAAAAAATTTGACGAGCCACGAGCCGAGCCGGCTCGGCTCGTGGCTCGTGAATCACGAGCTCGTGGGCCGAGCCGAGCTCGCCCACGAGCAAACGAGCCGAGCAGAAGCTCGGCTCGTTTTGTAACGAGCCACAAGCTCGACTCGTTGGGCAACGAGCCGAGCTCGTGGGGCAACGAGCCGAGCCGGCTTGGCTCGGCTCATTGCCATCACTAGATGAAATGTCGGTAATGTGGCAATTTATATGGAATATGAGATTGTGAAGATCTATTTTTATGAGAAAGAGGGGGAGGAGAGAGAGAAGTGTGAAGGATAATGAGTTGCCACATCACCGATGTTCCATCATTATGATGATGAATAACATTACTCCATGTGAAATGCAACTCAAATAAAACATAAATCGTCATCAACCGACTAACACGATAGTTTATAAATTAGAGACTGGGTTCTCTTTTCGGTTTTGCCACAATTTACTGAACCTTCTATACAGGCCAAACTTTAATTATTAGAAAACCAACTAAGAAGACTGACCAAAGATTCTAACAGCCATTCTGTTCAAGTAATTAGGCTCTGGATAATCCAAACAATCTTCAATAATCGAGTAAATGTGACGTTAAAAGCATTCATGATTCAAGAAATAGAACAGAATAAAGAAATCAGCATTCTCAAGACTAAAAGAGTTGTTGGGAGCCAGGTGAGTCGACTATTATACCTCCCTTCGTTAGATAAGTCGTGACATAAGTAAACTGTACTCACATATGCAGCTTACATTCAAAAGTAATCACGAGTAATACTGCTTCCTTATAATTACAACATTTAAATAAAGAGATCGTATTCAGAAAGAAAGTATTCTACTCATCTTTGATCCCTTTCAAGAACTTGAGAACATTGAGCATAGTAGGACGATTGGTCGGGTTCTCAGAAAGGCAAAGCACTGCAATCTGCAAGGTCTGAAGCATCGCCTGCTTAGAATCGGCATCAAGAATAGATAGATCGAGTACATCAACAGCCTGACAGTTCTTGATTTTCTGGAACACCCATCCGACCAAGTTACCTCCTTCAATGTCTTTGAAATCAGGTCCTGTTGGCTCCTTTCCTGTCAATAACTCGAGAAGAATCACCCCAAAACTATAGACGTCTCCCCTTGTAGTCGACTTCCAGCTCTGCCCATACTCCGGAGGAATATACCCAAATGTACCAGCAATTTCAGTGCTTACATGAGTCTCACAAGCACTTATTAGTCTTGCTAGCCCGAAATCAGCCACTTTTGGCTCGAAATCTTCGTTTAGTAAGATATTGCTAGCCTTAATGTCACGGTGAATTATGTGGGGAGTGAAGCCGTGGTGAAGAAAAGCTAGCCCTCGTGCAGCACCTATAGCAATTTTGAAACGCCTGCTCCAGTCCAATAAATCAAGAGTCCCAGTATGGTTTCTTAGCCACCTATCCAAGCTTCCATTAACCATGTACTCATAAACAAGAACTTTTTCCTCCCCATAAGAGCAGTAACCAAACAAGGGAACAAGATTTCGATGTTTCACTTTGCCCAGAGTTTCCATCTCAGCGACAAATTCTCTTTGACCCTGTGCTTTGGCTCGACTTAGCTTCTTAACTGCAACTGTTTTCTCACCAGGCAAAGTGGCTTTGTAGACGGTTCCAAATCCTCCATCCCCAATTATGTTTGCCTTACAAAAATTGTTAGTGGCTTCAACAATATCAACTGACGTCAATTTTAAAAGAGGCTGCTCAAACATAGCTATGTTGATGCTTAGTGGCTCTTTTGATCTGCTGCCACTCGAGAAATAGAGATTCTGATCGTCTGAGCTATTCACCTTGCTGTCCACTATTTCCTCAGGATCATTTCTACCAACCCCATTAACACATATCCTCAACACAATAATGGCTGAAATAGTGATCAATGCTGTTCCAACCATACCTGACACCAGGAACCGAACGTTTAACAGAGGTGATTTTCGGTCAAAGCTTTTCAAATGGCACCTTAGTCCCACAATTCCACCACATAGATTCTTGTTCCCAGCTAGTGAAGCTTTTGTCAGGTTGCTGCATATCCCATTACTTGGAATACGTCCCTCTAATCTGTTATCAGAAAAATTCAAGAAAGCCGAATTCTGAAAGCCACAAATTTCGTCAGGAATCCGTCCACATAGTTCATTCCCTGAGATATCTAAATACTCAAGTTGCTTAAGATTTCCAATCTCCGGTGGAACTTCCCCAGTAAAACCATTTCTGTGAAGATCCAAGAGTGTCAAATATGACATGTTGCCCAAAGATTTTGGCAAGAACCCACTAAAGACATTGCAACTCAAGTTCACAATTTCAACTCTCCATGCTACAGATTTCTTGAAGAGCTCATCTAAAGGACCCGATAACTTGTTCTGCTGAACATAAAAGCCCACGAGATTTACCATACTTGAAAGTGACGCGGGAAGCCCACCAGTCAGTGCATTAGAACTCAAGTCTAAATGAGTAAGCCCTCTCAAGTTCCCAAAACTAGTTGGAAGTGAACCAGTTAACATATTGGAAGTCAAATTCAGTTTCACCAAGCCACTTAATTGACCAAGGCTTTCCGGAATTGAGCCTGTAAGCTTGTTATTTCCTAAGTACAAGCCTTGCAGCAGAACAGAGTCACCGAATTCCTGAGGAATACTACCTGTCAGCAAGTTTCCAGACAGATCCAATGTCGTGAGATTAGATAACCGTGCTAAAGATCTCGGAATCTCCCCGGAGAGCATGTTGTTGCTTAACAAAAGATCCACAATCACCACACAGCTTCCAAGTTCTTCCGGAATAGAGCCAGTTAATCTGTTAAATGAAAGATCATAAACTCCGTGATGCTGAACATAGCTTGAATCAGGAATATCATAAATCTGGTGAAAATACTTTGACCCTTTGGAGGGAATATTCCCGTGGAGATTATTGTAAGAGAGAACCAAGCATTGTAACTGAGATAAATCTGAGAGCTCCTCCGGAATGGAGCCATTAAGACTATTGTTCCCCAGATCAAGTGTTGTAAGCGCAGTACAATTTCCAAGCTCAATGGGAATAGACCCTTCTAGAAAATTTGAGTTCAAGTTTAACACAGAAAGAGAACTCAATTTTCCGATTTCCTTGGGAATTGTACCACTCAAATGATTATTACTAAAAACAATGCTCTCACATGATGCAGCATTTCCAATCTCCATTGGAAGGGTGCCCTCTAAGTGATTATTAGCAGCAGAAAACTCGATTAAATTCTGTGAACTCCACAGGCTCAACGGAATAACACCAGTAAAATTATTAGAATCCAATTCAAGAACCATCAAAGGGAGCACAGAAAGATAATCCGGTATAGAGCCAACTATCTGATTATCAAACAAAACTAATTGCGTCAAATTACTACATTTCGCAAAAGTATTATCAATATTCCCAGTGAGAAAATTATGGTCAAGCTCAATATCTGTAAGTGAAATAGCATTGCAAAGCTCTTTAGGAATCTCACCAATCAACAAATTGCTGCCCAAGCTTATGTGACTCAATAAAGAACAGTTGCCAATCTCGGCAGGAATTCGCCCTGAAAATTGATTGTTCGAAAGCAATATGGAATCAACCTGGTTCCATTTTCCAAGCCAGAGAGGCAAATGACCCGAAAGCTGGTTCTTTTCAGCAGAAAATGTCATCAATGGCAACTCTGAAAGCTCTTCAGGCAAATCGCCAGAAAGAGAATTGAAAGAAAGCAGCAAAACTTTTAATTTTTTACACTTGCCGAGCTCAGAAGGTATGGTACCATTAAGTTCAGCATCAACAAGATTCAATATAGTCAAATTTTGTAGCTCACCAATGGCTTTCGGAATTGGGCATTTTAATGGGTTATCAGACAGGTCAAACTTGCTTAATGATTTCAATTTCGAGATTGTCTGCGGTATAGGGCCGTTGAAAAAACAAGAAGGCGATGAAAAAACTTCAAGCTTCGAGAGATTGCCAATCTCCGGTGGAAATTGACCAGAAAAATGGTTATTTCCGAAGTAAATCTCAGTGAGAGAAGTGAGTTTTCCAATTTCCGGTGGAATGCTGGATGATAAAGAGTTATTAGACACGTCAAAAGAGGATAAAGCCTGAAGTTTAGTGAAGAGACTTGAAGAAATCGCGCCTGAGAGAAAGTTATTTCCAAGAGCCAGAATTTGAAGTTGAGTCGAGTTTCCTATGTGGGGTGGGATTTTACCGGTGAAGGCATTGCCAGAAAGGTCAAGAGAAGAGAGTTTTACCAAGTTTCCGAGTTCGGAAGGAATTTTTCCAGTGAAGAAGTTGGGCCCGAGTCGAAGAGTCTGTAACTGTGTCAACTCGCCCAGTCCACTCGGTAACTCTCCAGTCAATTGGTTTTTCCCCAAGTCCAGAAATTTCAGTCTGTTCAGGGAAGCTATATTTGGTGAAATTTCACCGTAGAACTGATTTGCAGATAGGTCGAGCACGGTAAGGAAGCTGAGAGAGAAAATGGAAGTGGAAATGGGTCCAATGAGTGTGTGAGTCGATAGAGCGAGTGCAACAACTCGATCGTCTTCACAGGAAACACCATCCCATTCACAATGCGAAGTTGCAGCAGTCCATGAAGACAGAATTTCAGGGTTTTTCAAGGAGTTTTTGAACAAAAACAGGATTTCTCTTTCTGGGATTTCAAATTTCAGCTCCAAAACAGCATTTGAAGCAAGAAAACATGCCATCAACACCAAGAAAACGCACTGTAGAACCCTAAACGCCGTTGCCATCGATCAAATTCCTCAAGATTTTACTACAAAACGTAAAAACTGATACAAAAATGCTCTAGAAGAATACTTTAGCGCACATAATACAACATTGTCTGTAAATGCATTTGATATAGGGGGAGATTAGAGAGAGGGAGAGAGAGAGAGAAAGTGGTACTGTTTGTTGGGAACATGAAGAGGATGGTACTGGTACACGCAACGAGAGTTTGAAGTTTGAACGTCAGAAAACGGCGTCGTTTAGTAGTGTGGTACTGCTACTGACTTAACACATCCAAAATGATACGAAAAGTGTGGCGTTTGTCAGACTCAAAGACACTCGAGTTATTACCCTGTTACAGAGCATCTTCTTTGCTTTCAAATGGCTCAGAAACAGGGGGTTTTTCGTCATTACAGGAAGGATGATGATTTTTTAAGAGAGTGAGAAAAAAGTGGGGGCCCATGGGCCTGAGAAAGAGCCCAAAATGGAATGGTCTCTCGAGAGGAAACAACAAGAAATCATGACGCAAAAGTTGCCAAGAAGATTTTCGTTTAATTATTTTTGATAAATACTAAACCACAATAATAATTAGGGAAAAATTCACTTTCCCTACTTTATCTTTACCCTATTTCAAAAATAACAAAATAACTTTTACATTTCAAAAATCAGATTTTTTGACCTATATATACACATATTTATAAATATTTATTTATTTATTTAAATTTATAAAAAGATATAAATAAATAAATAAATATATATAACCCACCCCCACCACCCCACCACGCCGGCGACTGCTCCGGCGACTATTCCGGCGACGTCTCCGATTCTGACCACTCCAATTCCGGCGACTGCTCCGATTCCGACGACTATTCCGATGACATGAATTTTTTGTACAGTCACAGCCCAAGTCACAGCCCAGGTCACAAGTCACAGTTCAGGTCACGACCAAGGTCACAAGTCACAGCCAAGGTCACAGATCATAACACATGATTTTTTGTTTATAATAATTGATAACACAATAAGGCTCACGTCTCACATTTTTATTAATAGTCACATATTATTTTCAAATGGTCACAGCACAAGTCACAAAATATATTGCACATGACTCACGATTTTGTTCATAGTCCCATTTTATTTTCAAATAACTCAGATTCTGGTTGATAGTCACAAGTTTATTTCAAATGACCATAGCACAGGTCACAGAATATTTTTTGGGCATTGCTCAGGTTTTTATCGATAGTCACAGCATCGGTCACAGCACATGGCTCAGGTCACAGCATTGGTCACAGAGACTATACAGCACCACCTCACCACCACCACCGTCTTATACGCCCTAACCCTAGTACGTCGCTGCTACCATAGCCGGCAACTCACCACAACCATCATCACTAACGTCGCCAACACAGCCTGCCTCACCAATCGACGGCAAACCAAACACCATGACAATCTCCAGCACCAACACGACCGCCACCACCAAAATCACTGCACAACCACAGCAAAACAAAAATCCAAAACCGCCACGACCATGAAAAACTCCAAAGCATCCGGAAGGCGATATTTTTCCCAAGGAAGGCTAAAAAGAAGAATGGAGGAGTAAGTCGGCAGGTGTGAAGGCTACTGATGATTCTCTGGGCACAAGCGCAAACAATAAAATAATTCCTCCGTGATTGGGGGCCAAAATACAGGGTCTGATGTACTAACAAAGGGTTCCAATTTGATCCCCAAAGTCGCCTCCAGCACCACCACACAAATTACACAAATCAGCACACACAAATAACACAAATCAGCCACCTCCACCACCTTCCGACGCTTAGATCGACGCTATGACGACTTCGCAGCAATCGCGGCCAGGAGAGGTGCATCGAAGCTCGAAAACCACCCCCAAAAATCTGAGAGGAACAAGATGGAGAGGGAGAGGAAGAGGAAGAGTGGTCTCCGGCAGTGGGCGAAGACGGCAGGCGAAGACGGGCGGCGACGGCAGGCGAAAATGGATGAAGGCGATGGCGGGCCAGAAATGGAGAGAGAGAGAGAGAGAGAGAGAGAGAGGAGAGTGTGATTTTAATTAGGTTTTGGTGGTTACGTTTGTTTTATAAATATTTAGTTATTTTATAAATTAATTTTTATAATATTATTATTAACATTAATTAAATATAAAAAACCTATATCTATATATAAAATATCTGATTTTTGAAACTTAAACCTTAAAATCTGATTTTAGAATTTGAATCTTCAAAAGTAGGGAATTGGGTAATTTTCACTAATAATTATCGCAAGGCCTGGATCCCATTTTGAGCCCAATCTGATATCGGAATAGTTCAACTCGAATCGAACCAATCCAAATTGATTCGATTTGGATCGATTTGTATTACTGGTTTGGTTGTGGGTTCAAATTAATTAAAATAGCAAATATCGAATTTTGTAGACATTTATCATGTCAAATTTCGAATTCACAGAGCAAAAGTCGAGTATGTTCTCGAGTTTGCTCAACTACATGACTTCAAGCTCGAGATTGCACAACAAACTTAATATTTGCCTAACACGACAAACTCCATAAAAACATCAAACACACCAATAATAAAAACATCCATTCCAGTTATCCATAAAGCACAAATCAAGTCGCCAAATTAAAATACTATCATCATCCAACAAGCGCAGATGAAAGTATAAATATTGTATATGTGTTGCTTTGGATGTTTGACCTACCACCCGATTTGATCCAATTCGATTGGGTTAAACAGTTACCAACCCAAACCGTGAAGTTCGTGAAAACCGACCCCAGCATGTGTCATTTCCCTAATTGATGTAAAATAGATCGTAGAATGGATTGAGGAGCAATTGAATCGAAAGGAAAAAAGCAGTAAATTGTAGATTTGGTGTTTGAGCCCAGATTTGGACCCATAATACTTTTTCGAAAAGAGAACAAAGAGACGGACTTGAAAATTGTTTTTAAAACTTTAGAGCTTGTTTGGTATTGATTAAAATTGAAAAACTAGTCGTTATTGTTGACTTTTATTAGACGAGTGGGACCCAATAACGGCTATATTTTCAATTTTAATTGAATTTTAATCAATACCAAACAAGCTCTTAGTATTATTTTTGTCATTTAGTTTATTTTTTATTTATTTACAATTTTAGTTCGTTTAGGCTAGGTTTTCGTTTAAACCCTTATAAATAAAGAATTAATTCATTGTTTTTATACATTTTGAAGCTTTTTTATTTATTCTTTCATTCTTTGGTGGATTTCGGATTTTGTATTTTTAATGTTTTCGTTTTAATTCTTTATTTTGCGCTGCATCACTAATACAACATGCTAACCTATCCCTAATCCATTTCATATCGTCTCTCCACCTCCAAAATTTCACCCGACTCCCAACTCTTTAGACTACTCACCCCGGAGTCCAAAGCGGCAAAACCATTTGAATCCCTTGAAAGGGATTCGACACCTCCAATCACCTTGACATTCCCACTACCCCAACTCTTCTCCGTTATATGTTGATACTCCTTCATCTGAAACTGTTCAAATATAAAGAATCGATTTGCCCCGTATGACCTAAGTATAAAAAGATTTGAGACTTGAGCCAATAAATAAAAAGTCAGAAATCTCAAATACTGCATTGCTCATAAGCTGGGGACCTATTCTACAAAATTTTCCAAAACAGAAAATAAAAATCACCAAACACATCATAATTCACAGAATACCTCTCTCTCTCTCTCTCTCTCTCTCTCTCTCTCTCTCTCTCTCTCTCTCTCGTAATGGTCTGCTTCAGCGTTAGTGCACCATTAGTAGGGGCTGGACATGATCAGATTCGATTCAGTTCGATTCAGGTATTTAATAAATAGAACAATCGGGTCCAAATATAATTATGGAACCGTTCGGGTTCGGTTCAGTTCGATTCGGTTCCGTACCATAATTAATTTTTTTAACAGATTCTAATGATCAACGATCAGTGGTCGTGGTTGGAGGTCGCGACTTTTATGGGCAGTTGGAGAGGGAAAGTCGGACTCAGCCGTCGGCGGTTTCGATTTGATAAATTTATCAAACACAAATATTTCGTAACCAAAATTAATGTATTAAAAATCAGACAAATTTCATGGTAGAAAGATTACAAAACTCCAAAGCCCAATATTTCAATTTGCAGAAGAATAATAAATTGATTTCCATAATCCGACGTTTACACATCAATTTTAACCCTTTCGCTAGCTTCCAAATCAAAAACTTACAACATATTATTATAATTAAAATCCACTTTAGACTAAAATTCAATATCACTCTAGTTTTCGTGAATTTCAGAGCAACCACTATTGTCTTTTCTCACTTTTCCGAACCATTTTCACCTTAATAGAACTAGTTTTGAATCCAATAATGATATTCTTTCTTCCTCCACCACCGACGAGATGGTTATCCCTCTTCTGATAGTGCTTCGACTGCTTGTTTGGTGGTGATTAAGAAGAGGAGCTTGAATTTCTGGTCAGCGGTGTATATTGGCGAGAGACGATGGTCAAAATTGAAGTGGAGTAGTCAGAGAAATAAATTGAAATGGGTTAGTGAGAGAAATAGGATGTAATACATTTACAGTGAAATGAAGAGAAATGAATAATACGACTTACGAGCAGCCGAGCAGGGGCGGACGCAGCATTGAAGTTCAGTCGGGACGGACGTTAACCGGTCAACGTCGACAATTAACGATCATAAGAACGAGGTCGTTTATTAATATTTAATTAAATAATATTAAAAATTATTCAATATATACGTAAACGCCCTAAAACGTAAAAATTATATATATATGAAAACGTAATTCAATACAACTCAAAATACTAAAGAAATACATGATACAACTTATTCTATAATTGTGATTTTAGACAACTGCATTCTACATGATCTCATGTTTGAAAACGTTGTAATATTGCCTCATTCTCAATTTTTCCAAAAATCTCTTTCTCCATGTAAATCACCAAATTGTCATTCAACCAGTCGTCTCCCATTTTGTTGCGCAAGTCACTCTTAATTAGATTCATAACAGAGAATACCCTTTCAACACTTACAATTGCCACATGTAATATCAAAATCAAGATGATTAACCTACAAACCAATGAAAAATAGCAAGAGTTTCTTGTTTCAACCAACTTCTGTATCACACAAGAAATGTTATTGAAGTTAAAGAAAGTTTCATCAATTCTCACAAATATAAGAACTTGTTAAGTTGAGGTCGAAGTAATAAAATTTCTTCATTATTGAAGTCCAAATGATACAATTGAGCAAGACGTAGCAATTTATCCCATCAAAAGCTGCAAAGGAATCTCTTGGATTTAAACACGAAATGCGAGTTAGGAGCTTAGTAGTTGTCTTAAAAAAACGATCATTCAACTCTTGCAAGATTGAGTTTATCACACAACAATCACCCTACTCAACAAATTATCCAAACCATTGTCTTTCATGTCCTGCAATACATACTTACACAATTTCAATAACCCTATATCATTCTGAATATCCTGATCATTTTTCTGTAAGGCTTGTGAAAAGTCGTTTGTAATAACAAGAATTTCAAACATAAAGTGGAGACTGAACACAAACTCAAAGTCTTGCATAGTGTCCATCTGTCTTGCGGTCAATGATTTCCGATCTAAATTTACACAATTTTTTGATATATCCTTAAGAACATCTATGATAGCATTAAACATATTAATAACACGAGTAATTGTCAGTAGGTGTGAGCCCCATCTAGTATCACCTTGAAACTTACCACTCACACCACAAAGTTCCCTAATATTAAGCTTCTCCAAAATATAAGCATGATAACTTGTTCGAAGAGCATCTACACGCTTACATGATGCACTAACCAAATTCACAATAATAACAAGCATATTAAATAAATCACTAAGAATATTATTCCTGCGTGCTACAGAAACAACTGCTAACTGAAGTTTATGAGCAAAGTAATGGACATACATAGCATATGTGTTCTCTCTTAAAATTAAAGCTTTCAAGCCATTGAACTCACCTACCATATGGCTTGCTCCATCATAACCTTGACCTCTCAGGCGAGATATGCTCAAATCATGCATAGAAAACATTGCATCAATGACATCTTTCAGTGATTGCACACAAGTATCAGTGACATGGGTAATGCCTAAAAAAGCTTCTTTACGTGCCCACTTTGGTCAACAAACCTCAAAATAACTGCAATTTGTTCTTTTATAGAATTATCACGAGTCTCATCAACCAAAATTGAAAACAAACAATCAATCATCTCATTGGTAATAGCCCTTGTTGTCTCTAGGGCACAACAATTAACCAAATCCTTCTGGATCTTTGGTGAAGTCATTTGCAAGAGCATTGCTGAATAATACCTGTTTAACTTCCTCACAAAGAGCTGCATACCAGTCTAGTAACTCAATTAGATTTCCTCTATTAAGAGACTCTTTGGATTAATTGTGACCACGAAATGTCAATCCTTGTATCAAGAGGAATCTAGTACAATCTAACACCGCAGTCAATCTTGTCTTATAATTTTTTTGTTGACCACTACTTTGGCTAGAAATAACGTAGGAGATACTTTGCTTTTGATTCATCAAGTTGGAACACTTTACGAAAGCTTGATAATGAGTACTATCAAAGAGATCGACATGATTTTTCAATATCTTTTTGTGCTTCCAATTCCTAAAGCCGGTCTTAGTGAATATTTGTCCACCCCATTGACCCCATCTATCCAGTTTGAACAAGTAGCAATACAAATAATACGTCGCATCCTTTTTTATATTGTACTCCAACCAATCAAATTTAGCAAACCATTCTTTTCGAAAACACCTGCTATCACTTTCCATCGTCTTATTGGAAAGTCATATCCATGTGGTTGACAAGGACTTTCTCTAAATATGACATCCTAACATCATCTCTGATATTAGGATCATAAGACTCAACAGTGGGCGTTTTCTTGGATCAGATACGAGATCATCCAAATTGAATTGAGCCAGAGACTTTTTTGTGTTATTTAACACATCGGCTGCTCGACTAGAAGCAATAGCGGGACTAGATGCACCACTAGAACTTGAAGAAATAGGCATGGACTTCCGTTTTGATTGAAAAAATCGTTTCGTAATCTACAATTGAAATAAGCCCCAATTTATTTTTCTAGCTCAATCGATTAAAAAAATAAAGTACACATTATTTTGAATTGAGAATTGAGATCGTAAGTCCCAAATGGCAAATGGGCCAAAATCCAAATCACAACCCAATCACCATAAACCCTAAATTAAAATTCGTAATTCAAAATTTCAAACAATAGTGCAAATGTGCAACACATAAATAGTGAACTAATTTCTCATAATCTCATAAGATACAATCTCATTTCAAATTTATGATAATGATACAACTAATTTCTCATTTCAAATCAAAATTAGTGAACTGAAGTCTTAAAGTGAAAAGTGCCAATTAATTCCCAATTCCAATTCCCCCAACCCAATTATGAGCAGAAAATCATATATATGATAAAATTCATGATACAACATACTGAACATAGTTACATAAATTGACTTCTTAACTCATAAATAGAAAATAACACCAAAACCAAAATAATAATAATAATAATAATAATAATAATAATAATAATAATAATAATAATAATAATAATAATAATAATACATGAAAGTTAAAACAAAAAATTTACGGTTCCACCAAATCTTGTGGGCATGTGACCACTGACCAGGGGCTGAGTCTCTCAACGGAGACGGAGTGACGGATGGTTGCAGCTTGATGGCGGGCTGGTGGTGGTGGATTCACCTACCAGCAGCGATGGGCAAGACTCGAGAGATTGGAGAAGCTGAAGAATTGGGAATTTGGGGATTGATTTCGAATGAAGGGATAATGAGATTTGGGTTGGGCTTATATATTATATAATTAAAGATTGGGCCCAGAACAAATGGCCCAATCCAATTACAAAATAACAAAAAAAAAAAATGATGGGCTAGGCCGCATTGGCCCAATTTCAAAACAAAAAAAAAGACGGGAGAATGGGTGAAGTAGACGAACCAGGTTGCCAACGAAGTGAACTCCCAAACTGCTCCGACAGTCAGGCGGAGCCCAGCAAGCGTGGTCGCGCCCCTTGACCGGGTGCTGGGTCCGTCCCTACTTACGAGGCAATGGGGCTACATACCCCATTTACAACATCACTCAATTCATTAGCTAAACTCATCCATATTCACTGATGAAGCAATCAGGCTCGTCTCTTGCTTTTTGTTTATCGAAAGCGAGTTCAAGAAGTCAATTCCTTTCGTTTAGTACGAGGTGGGTACTTTATTTAGAGCTTGCTTGTGAGATATTTTTGAGAGAAGAATTATTTTATTAAAGAATGTGTGGTTGAAAATGATAATTGATTTACTGTAGAAAAATTTAATTCCACCCAAACAGGACCTTATATTGCACTTTTGATCTATCAAAGTGCTAAACATCTATTTATATACTAAGAGCTTGTTTGGGAATGATTAAAATCTAATTAAAATTGAAAATATAGTCGTTATTGAGTCTCACTCGTCTAATAAAAGTCAACTCCAACGGTTATATTTTCAATTTTAATCTGATTTTAATCCCTCACAAACAAGCTCTAAATTTATAAATATTATTTTTTGTTTCCAAATAAAATTACAAAACCTAAACATCTATTTTTGGCAAATTTATCTATAGTGAAAATTAAGTATTCAAAAATGTGATAAATAAACAATGAATCTTTTCTCAATTATTTCTTATCTCAATACTTGTGAAATTTTAGAAAATTTTAAACTTGGAAATTTAATATTCACAAAAGACTAGAAAATCATTAGGAATATTTTTGTTTCTTAGCCCCTATTTGATAGGGATTAAAATTTAAACTTTAATCTAATTCAAAGTAAAAATTTAATTTTAATCATATATTTCATAAGATCTAAAACTTTTCAAATAAATATTTTTTTAATTTTTATCAAATCTACTAAAAATTTAATTTTAATTCCCGCCAAATAGGCACCAAATTGTCGTTCCAAGTTTTAATTTTGGACTTGGGCTCAAATTATGCTAATATGGTATCTAATAAAACATGTGGGCTGGAACAATTGGGCCGAGAATAAGTGATAGGTCCCGTTCGAGAGGGATTAAAAGCCAATTAAAATTGAAAATATGGCCGTTATTGGGTCCCACTCGTCTAATAAAAGTCAACAATAACGGCTATATTTTCAATTTTAATTCGATTTTAATCCCTCCCATACAAGGCCATAGTAAGCGTTGAAAAAAAAATGTTATGGCGTAAATAATGTAGTACAAAATAGAATAATTAGTGAACTATATAACCATTATGTCAATTCAATACATGCAAAGAGATTTAAAAATGTAATGGTAAGAATGATTTCCTTATTTAATAGCTTAATGTTAATATTATATTTTTGTAATACTATTTAGCATTATGGTGCATAAATATCATTAATTGATAAGACATGAATCTCATTTAAGATAAATTATCATTTAGAGACACGTAGATTGGAGATAAAATATCAGTGATGCTATATATCATTATTCTAGAAAAAACGTTAACATTTTTCATCTTATTTTTGAAATGGAGTTTGAAATCGACATTCTCACAAACAAGAAGTGTAATTTTACCTTCGATATAAATTTATTGCTTGAATGTAAAACCCATAGAAACACTCCACTTCAATTAGGGTCAGTTTGATTGTAAGAATAAATTGGGTGGGGAAAAAAACGAATTTCAGGGAATTGACTAGAACTTGTTTTACTGAGAATTGTCAATTCACATGAAAAATATTGAAATTTTGAATTTTTTGGTGTTCGTTTGTCTTTATTTTTCATGAAAATTGTCCAATGGATATAATTCGTTACAATTAAGGATGAAATTTGTTTACATTGCCAAATTTTTTTTTTTTAAAAGGTTGCCTAGAAAAACTTTTCCTCAAAAACCAAGAAAATATAGAAAACCAATTTCATGGAAAATTTAGTCAATCAAACATGCAAAAATGTGGAAATGAAATTTAATTTCCATCTTCCATGAAAAATAAAGCCAAATCAAATAAGTCCTCAGTATTTTTCCACAAAAGTAGACACATGATAAGAAATTCAGTGGGTTTAGAACATCGTGAAACAGTTAAGTTCATATTTGATGTTGCCCTTATTCATTTATTGGAATCACAACAAAACGTTTGTACAAGATATAGTAAATTTAAACAAGTTCGTAAATTCATAATAAATCCACAAACATCTCAAAAGAATCGTTTTCATTCTTCCAATATCGTCAAGTAATTTGCATCATAAAATTGATTCAAGAAAATTTTCTTCACTCTCTATTCCCCTTGAGTCAAAAGAGAAGATTCTCAATAATGATATTAATCACTTATATTTTTATATAACCCTTATGTGATGTTGATATTGTGAAAAATGATTGGAGAAGGTGTTAAAAGGTAAGGAAAAATAATGAGAAAATTTCAGAATAAAAATAAAAAAATTAAGAATGTGTAGAGAAAAACTAATTTTTTTTTTTAAAAAAAAAAAAATCATTTTCAAACAAATTTATTCTAAAGTTCAAAGTAATACAAAGAGTACAAGTGGCCAAATGGTTCCAAAACTAAAGCCTTTTGTTTTGATGAATGATAGTGACCAATCAGAGAATTTAGAAAAGCATTGCCATTATTGTTCTTTATTTATAGACGTGTTAGTTCAGTTTACGTAAAGCCACGTGTTTAAACCTTTTGAATTTTTGCACTTGCTCAATTTTTTTGTTATTTATATTTTTATAATTTTACACGATCACTGATGGAAAAAAAAAATTTGTTCAACCCGATACTCGTAGGACTCCGTCTCGAATGTGGCGGAGATAACCCACCTAATCGGGTAATCGGGTCGAGGATGGGGTGTGAGTCATTGCCCTGAAGCGGGTACAGACAACATAATCCCCGTCCTATTTAAAATTTAAGTTTTTTACCAAACAAAAATAAAAAATTTATCATTGTTTTTAAAAAGAATATGAGTTATTCTTAACAACTTAGAAAAAAAAAATATTTATTAACTAAAAAAATAAAATAAATAAAAGACAAAAACAAAAATTAAAAAAGACCTGTCCCGTCCCGTTTTATCTGGGTATGATAATGTGATAAAGTAATAAAAATATCGGATAGGACGTGAGTAGGAATGACCAACCAGTCTCATATCCGTCCCGTTGTCATCCCTAACAACCACATTAAAAGTCAACATTTTTTTTCCTTTTGAAAAAAGCCACATTCAAATTCCACTGCATTTATAAAATAACACGTTTCTAAAACTACTCTAATTCTCTTCCCAACTTGTATTATTGAAATCGCGTCATTCTTACTAAATAAAATATTGAATTTTTAAATAAAAAATTTAAGGGTAACTTACACGTACACACACATTTTACACTTTACATCTCCGCGAGGGGTCCACGATTATTTTATTATGTGTACCCCCTCCATGAAGATGTAAAAGATCGCAGAAAATATCACAGACACTTAAGATTATTCAAAATTTAAATGGGGCGGGATGGGACCTTGTTACCCATACCAGTCCAAGGCCGAAGTCCACCGTCCAGACCAGAACAATTAAACTGGTACATAATGGATTTGGCGAAGGAAAAAAAGGGGTCCCATCCACACTTTTTGTGAAGCCATTGGTTCAAGACACTAATCGATTCTCCATTCAAATAATAGGCTAATTTATAAAGTTGGATTCTTGTTTCATGTACATTCCTCTTGGACACTTGGCAATTGTTTTTTAATTACACATAAATTGGGTTTCCTGTTCTTTTATCAAGCTTGTTAGGACACGTGGACCCTTGTTTTGTTGTACATGTATAAGGGACAAAACATACTAGGATTTAAAACCCCATGAAAATGAAATTTTTGACAAGACGTTTTCATCCGTGAGTAAATTTGAGTTCTCGGAACAGTCGAGTTGGTTTTCTTCCTTTAGTAGTTAGAGGTGTTGGAGCAAAATTTTACAGAAAGCAATATTTACAGTATCAACAAAGCATATTTCCAGATTGGAATGAAGGGATAAAAATTTAAGTTCAATATGGCTTGAAGACATGGTAGCATACCTCAAAGAACTGTATGCTGTATCAAATATATCCACGTCGGAATGTGAGGGATGGATTAAAAAGATGAAATTGTTGACCCTAAAAAATGGTTCTAACTCGTGATCAACAGAAAATAAGAGATTTGCATCTTCGTGAGTCGAATCGTAATATGCTCGAATCTAGCAATTACTTGCATTGATCAATCATGCCATATCCGCACAATTGGGATCTCTTGTCATAGCCATCAATCAATCATTCATAAGCCATTTTGTATTTAATGTTGTGATGGCTTGGCAGCCATAGTCCTACATGTAAGACTAGACTTGACTTGTTTGATTGAGTAGAACTACCTATTTAGTGAGTTGTCACATCACCCACTTGATACAAAATCTAGTATGAAGTTCTTCTCTAATACGCCTCTACCTATCTTATGTCATCAATTGGGGCTCAGCTCTTCATGGGATACGGCCAAATTGCTATATGTGTAGAATGATGTGGTAACATGGTCGTCTAGATTGCCATGTAGGATGTAGGGTCCTCATCGTCTGCCACGCAGTTCTATTAGGTATGATTATTTATATGAGTAACATAAATTATAAATCAACGTAATAAAGATTTAAGTTACTATTCTTGATAAAATTAATGTTTAAGATAAAATGTAAAATCTCATCAAGAGGTAAAAAATTGCTTGTTACAATTGGTTTCACCTCTTCACCTTTTCAAGTTATATGTGTTCATCACAAAAAGATGACACATATATGTTTGAAATTAACATTATATGTGTTCAAGAAGTCTCCCTTCGAGATTATATATTTTTAATCATGATGCAAAATTACAATTCTTATTACGACTATTTGCCAAATTCGGCCATTCAATTTAACACCACCATCATTGTGTAAAATTGTTCGTGTTGGGTTGGTGCCTCAAAAACATTAACAGTCGGATGAGAGGACGACGACGTCCCTCTCGAAACAACCTTCTATATAGTTGTGGTAAAAATGAGACATTACTTATGAGGGCTAGTTTGCTTTGCAAATAAAGAGTGGCTTAGTCTAATTTAAAAGGGAAAAAAAATCAATATCAATGTTTTTTATACATTCAATATATACCTCTTTCTAACTCCGAAATATCCATAGACAAAATTCTCAAACACAAAATAAGGTCATTTACAGAAACTAACAAGAGCAAATAAATGTGAAACAAGAATAGAAATAGATATTAAACAACACAAGCACGTAATCAAATTTATTAAATATATTGTACAGTCACGTACTAAAATACGAAAATCGTAGATCACTCTAGAGAAAGAATAAGTGGGAGACAAATACAACAAAATTGGTAAATTCCCATGTGAAATAAGATGCAACTTTGTTAGTTTTCAAACATGAAGAATAACATAATGTTTAATGCATTATAAGAGGAAACTATTGATTGATAACCACATAATGTATCAATAATTAATGGATCAAAGAATTTCCCACAAAATGCATAGTCATTACCATTTTAAGCAAAGAATCCTTAGAAAGGATAAAATAGCTGTAATCTCTTGATTGAATTAAGTACAGGTTCCTAAGCTTTGTTGATAAGTTATTTTTTTCCCTCTCTCATGTGTATTGTATTTAGGGAAGCACCTCAAAAGCTGAATTCCCATTTGCCCAAGATATGATATTAAAGTCATAAAGTTATATTCTAAATTCTTGTCAAGCCAATTTGTCAATTTCTTTACATTTTTTAATCAAAAAATAACATCGTGACATTTATGTCATGCCACGGAAACGTAAACTTGAAATGACTCGACATTATTAAAGAAAAAAGTTGAAATATTTATATCATAAATAAATGGTTACGACGAATTTGGGGAGATATAAAGATGATCATATTCATTAGAATCCCATGATTTCTGTAAAATAAGTTAAGAAACACGAGCTAAATCAAAACTAACACAACCATTTGTGGTTGCTAGCTAATATTAATTAATAATGAACTGATTGATAGGGAGCGGTGAAAAGGGATTCATATAACGGACTTCATATTTATAATTATGATTAATCTATTGGTACATTCAATGTGTACATCTTGGATGACATCCCATTAGGATTAGAAATCGAGGTTGCTGATTTTAATAAGTGTTGGAGAACTCAATGGCAAAATTGAAATCACGGAATGTCAACTAGGATATAAGTGTAGCAAATCAGTTATAACGAAGAGCACTAGTTCATTACTAGTCTAATAATACTTGCTAAACATTTACGTGTCAAAGTTTAAACTACATGGAAAAAATCAACAGCCTCAATCTCTGAAAAAGTCTAGTGGGCTCCTCTTTCTCTTCTGAAGAAGACAGCTAGCAAAGGTTGGACAGATCTTCAAACGCGGTATTTTTTCTCATGTATGTAGAGAACCTTTTACTGCAAGTAGAAATACTGCAGAATCTTTGAACTTCAAATCTAAGCCCTCAAAGTTCCTTTCTTGTTCCCTCTATAAAAGCCATTAGAGTTCCCCAATCAATCTCATCGCAGACAAACCAGACAAGACTTTCCTCTCAGAATTTAGTAGGCGAATACCCTTTTTTTTTTCCCTCTCAAATCTTTGTCGTCGCCATGTCGAGGCTTATGGAACCACTTTCTGTAGGCAGAGTTATAGGAGAAGTTGTTGACAATTTCATTCCAAGTGTGAAGTTGAATGTTACTTACAATTCCAATAAACAAGTCTCTAATGGCCATGAGCTCATGCCTGCTGTCATTACTGCTAAACCTCGCGTCGAGATTGGCGGAGAAGACATGAGGGCTGCTTACACACTTGTAAGTATAGCCTTCTCATATTGCCACATTAGGATTTCTCTCATTTGTGTGTGTGTGTGTGAATAGGATATATGATTTTTGACAATTTGTCTGCATGTTTATAGGTCATGACTGATCCTGATGCTCCAAGCCCAAGTGATGCATACTTGAGGGAACATCTTCACTGGTTCGTTCTGCATCTTAATTATAAAACGGTTTACCATTTAGATAATGCAACTCTATGGTTTGAAACTTTAATGGATTTTTGGTGTGCATTAAGGTTTTAGCTTCTTTGTTTTTACTGTTCATTATTGTACACTTTTCCCTGCCAAACAAGAAATTGCTGCACATTATTCTAACAATGAATTATGTGATTTTCTTTCAGGATAGTTACAGATATCCCGGGTACCACTGATGCTTCTTTTGGTAAGTTTCTCAAAACCAAGATAGTTAATAATTAGCACTGCCATCTCAACTATTTTCAGTTCACTGCTATGTATGATCAGAACAGCGATGCACTAGATTATAGTGAAACTATAACATAGCATAAACATTTGAAAGCGTATATAATTTGTCTGTTCTTTTTAACACGAATACTCTATGAATCCAGGAAGAGAAATCGTGAGCTACGAGACTCCAAAGCCTGTCATCGGGATCCACCGATACGTGTTCATTCTGTTCAAGCAAAGAGCAAGACATTCTGTGAGACCACCTGCTTCAAGGGACCACTTCAACACAAGAAGTTTTGCAGAAGAGAACGGCTTAGGTTTACCAGTGGCTGCAGTGTATTTCAATGCACAAAGGGAGACTGCTTGCAGGAAAAGATGAAAACCTAATGAATAATCATAAGCAAAAATAATGTTTCTTTTTGTTTCTTTAGGTCTTGTCGTGTGCTTACTGGTGCTATAATCTGTGTTCTATTGTACTTGCATTCTGCTAAATCCTTTACAAGGTTTAGTTAAATACAGGGGTCCCACAAACTTTTAGGTTTAATTCTTGAAGGATTTGATGATTAATAGGGACATAGATACTAGTGTTTTGTTGGATTTGTGATGGGATTATGAAGTGGTCCCCCGTCCCCTAATCTTATGTATCAGAATAATTGAATATTGTGTTTTACCGTTTCTTGTTTGCCTTTAATCTGTCTCTTGCTTTTAATTGGTGAAATATTACTTTGCCATACGTGGCAGAAAGTTGGGTTTTGTTCTTAATCAGGACTTATGAATTAAGAGCATGTTTGATGTAAATTTTTCGAGAATAGATTATGTGAAAAATGACTTTTTAAAATAATGTATAGTTAAAAAATAAAGAAAATTTAATGGTCCACGTACAAAATTATTTTAGATTTTTTTGCTTCTCAACTAGAGAGCGCAAAATGGTTGATTTGGATCTAAAAATGCCAGCGTAAAATAATACAACAACAACAAAGTAGACTTTTCTTTCCAATAAATTTTAGGTTTGGGGTGTAAAATAATTAGTGAAAAATCATTTGCTAATGTCCATCCATTTCAAAGCAAATATAAGGGCATGTTTGATAGCCCAAGATTTTCCATGGAAAATGGAAAATGTTTTCCAACTTTGTATTTTGCTTTGTTTGATGCAAAAACTTTTTCATGGAATTACTTTTCTTGATTTGCTTCACACGGTGTAATTTCCTTGAATTGGTGAAAAATCAATTCCCACCGATTGGTTTGGTGAGAATTGGTTTTCCAGCCAACTTTTTTTTTATTTAAATTTTTTGGCAATGGAAAGAAATTCTATCCACAATTGTGAAAAATTTTTCCCTTTAATGGACAATTTCTATGAAATATAAAGTCAAACGAACACCAAAAGATCCAAAATTTCAACATTTTTCAGGTGAAAAATTATACCAATCAAACACAATTAATTACAATTCTCAATAAACACAATTTCTAAGCAATTCAATTTCTTGGAACTCATTTTCTTTCCACCCATTTTCCACATTTGCAATCAAACGGACCCTAAATAGTAAATAGGTTGGTCATATCATGAATAAGTTGAGTGCACCTATAGGCCTGCCAAGGTGGGCCACGGGTCCATTCAACCATGTCTAGCACGACTGAGCTATGGTGGAAGGCGAGTCGAGAAAATTAGCATGACTTCTATGCCAGGATGCACACACAAATCGTGGAGCTGGACAAACCTATGCAGGCTCTTACAAAATTCTCCCTACACAACTATCAAGAGAACATAGAAAGAAATCTCTGTATAATTAACTTCTAGAAAACAATTGAAGATAGTCAAGAAAAATGCCAACACTCAGATGACATCTGCTATAATCAATCACGTACATGCAGATTTTTACAAGGTATGTTTCAAATCTCTAAGCCGACCTACAAAACACGGTCAACGTGTCACACCTGAACTAGACGTTCTTGATTTTCACCTGAGGACGATAAATAGCAGCAGAAAACTCGATTTTGAAATACTTCAACATGTGGACTTAGGGACCAGAAACGTTAATCTGAGTATACTCAACTTCAGATAATCTTCTGTTTATAGAAACACCACTAAGATCTTACACGAAACTGTTCATGCACTTATTTCAGCATTACACTGATGCTCCCTGCTGCAGCTTCTTCTACCCCAAAACATACTTGAACAGGTCTTTTTCTCCAATCGTATTCCTTCTGTTTTTTCCTGGTCATTCGATGTGGATAGTGAATGACGAGATGGTTCTTCTTGAGTTTCATTTCCTCCAGAATCAAAATGCTGACAAGGTCCTTCATTGCACGTGCACAAAGGGATTGCAACAGAGGGAAATGGACTACAGGTAACCGGACAGAAAATATCTGAAGAAACAGAAGCTGCACATTTCTTACTCGTGTCAGGTGAGCTAGAAGTGTCTGATATGCCTTGTTCTTGATGGTGAAGGACACACGGTGTGCATAAGCTAAGTGATATAGGAAATTTAATTTCCTTTCCTGAGGAACCAGGCAATTTGACAAAAGAGACAATGCCATGTCGGCAAAGAGGGCAGGGAATGGAACCCGGGGTTATTAATGATTCAGAACGGAAGTTACTGGTTGAGCAAAGATAAAATGCACATCTTATGCAGAGTTCGTGTGCACACCCTGAAAGTTTCACAGCATAATATTATTGTAAATACATGCCAAAAAAAAAAGATTTTTGAGAATTTCTAAGGCATCTCATAAAAATGGAAGTCAAATATTCTCTCATCATCACATTAATATGCATACATTCGATCTTCGTGCGCACATGCGTGTAGTGTTTATCAGTCGCGTCAAGAAAGTGTGAAACTTCCATCAGTACTCCAGTATCTCAATTTGCGGGAAGGTTTCAACATTGGGCTTTGCATAAAGGTGGACTGGTTTGAAAAACAAACAACGAAGAAATATAATTTCAAAGTTTAGAGCAGACTGAAGCTGATACCGAGGTTGGCCTAAGTCTATATATACACTTCTTACATTTTGCCTGAGAGCAGAACAAATATTTATAATATACACTTCGGGCCTTATTTATTGTAAAAAGAACGGTTAAAATCACCGTAGACAGTACCAGATTTCCTTGATATATATATATATATATATTATTATTATTATTATTTTTTTTTGCCTTCTTTCATTGTTATTCTTCTATCTCCCTCTCATACACAAGGGCGCATGCGCATTTTTATTATTATTCATTCTAATACGGCAACAAGTTCATCTTCACATCGTCAATTTTTTACCATATTCATCTTATTGTCTTTCTACAGCTAACACTCTTGTGACTGCTCAACTCTTGTGAACGTGGGAATGTAAGATTTTAAGATACTAAGACAGATACGTGGGTCTTCCTTTTCTCTTTTCTTTTGGATGATATTCCTAGTCCATTTTCTTTTATGTTACTAGTAAATGGAATATTTAAGATATCCTCGAATACCTACTGTAGATCCCCAAAATTACTTTTTAAGACTGAGATTGACTGATTGGGCATGACAAAGCATTTTTCTTGATACGAGGCATAATTTATGTATGTAACTGGCAGGACTAAATTATGAGCATAACAAGGGAACAGATAAATGTCTAGAAAATAGGAATGCAGCCAATACAATTAAAACATTGCAAGAGTTGTTCTATAATGACAACAGTAACCCCCACCATTGTATAGAATTATGCATGCTCGTGATATATTAATCCCATTGAATATAAAAACAGTTGGTCATCAGATATTTCTAATTTGCGACTGCATTGATGGCCAACACGCACGAATGAGGTAGGACGGACCATTGAAATATCCATAAAAAGCAGGAAAAGGACAATGAGCATATTTTAATTGGGAAAGAGATATATTAATAGAGAATGAAACAACTGACCTTCGGCAGCTACTGTACATGCTCTCTCCAGGCAAACTGCACAAATCTCAGTGTCATCACCGGTTGCTGAAGACTGCAACCCATACTCTCTGCAGAAATCAGGTATGAACATAACTATCATGAACAAATAAAATTAAACATAAAAATTAAATTACAGTTTCACGTTAAGTGTTAGTATGATCAGTTATTTGGGCACATATAAATTTTCTTGACATCTCAAATTCACCTTGCTATGTTGAGCACACTCATGAGTGGCAATGATAAATAATGAGAAGGTGGAAACACTGGGACGGTCAAATCAGAATTAGGCACCAGCAGTGGCTCAAGCCAATGACGCCCCCACATCCTCGCAACATCTATTGGAAGACATCTGAAACAGAGAATAGGTCTGTCAAGTATTGCATACAGAAGGTACATACAATGAACAAAGTGTAGAAGAACAAATATCCAGCCGGCTTACTTATTGCAGTTCAATGCCAAACGACTGGCACCTCTCGCAAGAAGGATCTGCATAAATCAAAAGGTTCATAATATCAGACTATATGCCTATTGCAAATGTCAAGAAATCTTAGATGAGGAATTTCATTTTTTTTTTCCCTAAAGTTTAAATATCAACAAAAAAGAAATAATAATCACCTGGCAGCATTTTAAATTTCCCCCACAAGCAGCATAATGCAAAGGAGTACTTCCAGGTCCTAAAAAATAGTATTTCAGAATAACTTGAAGTGAAAACACAAATAACATGTTTGACAAAGTGCACTGAACAATACAGGCATATTAAAGTAAAACAAGCTAAAATCTCACGTATGGCATTGGGTAGTATTGTCCACTACTGTGAAACAAACATGCATAAAGTGGTCTCCAAATTTGTCATATTATTCTTTAACAAAATAACATACCGATTATATCCATGGATGTTCCATAATGGAATGTCACAGCAGACACATTGGCATGAAGGTCAAGTAGGAGTTGTATACAGTCGAAATATCCATTCAAAGCAACCATGTGAAGAGCGGTAATACCACAGTCAGCAGCCTTATTTACAAATTTGGAGAGAGCGCTGCAATGGAATAGGAAAGATACATTTAAAAAAGGTCAATGGTTGAAGCATTTGATCAACTTCAATTAATAGCTCTTTATCATCTCAACAATAATGTCATGTTGCAACCCAGCTATAGTTGTTCTTCTTTAAGAGATTGATCGAGCTGAAGTTTTAGATAATTCAGTCCTCAAAGTTTAAAGAGCCTAATCAAGTAGCAAGAGGGGATTGTATTAATGATAATTTCATTCGACAAATTTTCTTAATAATGATGAATAGAATGCTCCTCATATAACTAAAAGAAACGCACAGCAGAATAAAAACATCTGAAACTTCCGAATTGCATTCGTATTAGCATTATATTATTTTTTAATCTCATAATTTCATTTTTCTCTATCTCCGCTGGAACCACGACTCTCAAACACTCCAAAGCCTCCACAACTTTGCACGTGTGTTATGATTTTCCATATATTACTGGAACTGCTCAAATCGTACATCTCGCCCACAATGAAAACATGTGAAAATAGTAGAACCGGACAAATAACTCTTCCATCTTCAACATTCATTCTATTGGACTATGGGAGTTTAATCATAGTATACACTTTCCCATCAATCGTTGTATATATTCTGTTAGAGCCCCCATTTTTTGGGAAAATAAATTTTGTAATAGTGATTTTTTGGAAAATGTGTGGTTAAAAAGTATGAAAAAGTTTTGGGTTTTTGTGTAAAATTATTTTATTGAAAGGATGTGTGGTTGAAAATGAGTTTGGAGAAAAAAATCTGTTTTTAAGATAATGGGGCTCAAACAGGTGGAGCTGGGATGAACAATAACATGCCAAAATAGCAGAGGAACACGGTGAACCATGCCGTGTTGGACAAAAATTGAACATACAAACACATATAAACAACAAACCTCAGTTCCGGCTTGGATCTATCCCCTCTTCCACCATTTAATTGAGCATTTACAGGTTCAAATGGAGTGCTTGGAACAAAATCAGCAACCACTAATCGCAAACATCTCACGTGTCCATTCACTGCAGCAAAATGTAGAGCAGTCCTGCCGCTAAGATAATCTGCTCTCGTGACCTGAAGGGCAGCCAGTGTATAGTATTCAAGAAATCGTATCAGGGTTCTCAAATTGGAAATTGGATATAAATAAATAAAAAATTTCCCATATTTTTCTCCTAACCTAAAGGATAAAATGTTAAAATCAAAGGTAGGAGAAAATGGTTTTTCATTTTTGCCACAATATAAAAAGGGGTAAAAGGCAAATTTAAAAGAATGGATTTTTTATTTGGAAACTTACATTGCATCTGAAGAGAAGAAGAGTTTGAACAACTTCCCAGTGACCATATCGACAAGCCTGCATTAGTGCTGTCTGCAGAAAACCATTTCAAAAACCTCTCAAAACTCAGATTTACAGAGATCAAACAATTGATCTGTAATTTCAAGAAAAATCCCACCTATGTTATCTCATATGCAAATTGTATCAATAACACAAAAAAATCACACAACTCACCCGATCTCCCATTAAAATTACAAGGATTATCTGTATATCCATTTTCACCCTTTAAACAAATGTGAAATCCCAGTTTACATCCCATAACAAAATTAAGCACAATTCCAGAAAATACGAAGGAAGAAGCAAAATAGTAAAAAATCAGCACCTGTCCACAATAATTTCTTGAATTCACGTCAGCTCCATTTTCCAGCAACAATGCCACAATCTAAAAATCCGGACTTTGACGAATCAAGAACACAACCATAACCCAAAAATCCAATTACACATATACACCCAAATTTTTTTTTTTAATTGAGCTCTTCAAGAAAGAATTAAAAGATTGGGGGGGGTGGGGGGGGTGGGGGGTTGAACCTCATTGTGGCCTTTAGCAGCAGCAAAGTGAAGAGGCGAGTTTAATCCGCCAAAAGTTGAGTACTTTGCAAGGCATGGATTGCAATCCAATAGCATCTTGGCCTCTACATAATCTCCATCTCTTGCTGCCGATACCAACCTTTCCCCTGATGCTGAGCACCCAAAAGAATTTCCCATTCTTGCTTGTTTTTCCCTTCAGTTTCCCTCTGTGAATCTTTGATATATAGGCTCTTTATGTAATGCACTTATCGATGTTAGACTCTTGAGTTGAGAATTTACAAAAATTAGGTAAACTGTCGTCAAGCAGATTTTCAGCAGTGCCAAGAAATTGAAAAAAGAAAAGGTGGCCCTTTGTGAGAAATCAGAAATTTCCTTGGACTCTGTATGAAAATTTATTATAGTGGAGTTGTTCCCAGTCTGAGTTGCTTCTTAGACTGTATTTAGAGATTCTCTTCTGTAACTTTGCTTAGAAGTTACTTTTTTAATTAACTAATAAATTAATTATCTCTATATGTTAGTGAGGAAATTGAGCTTTCAAAAGAATAAATCCAACCATTGTAAAACTGTCAAATTATTAAGAAACCAGCTTCCTATATTTAAAAGTTTGAAAGAGAAGTTTCATGATAGTATACCTTCGTGGGATCGAAACTGAAATAGTAAACTTTGTTAGTGTAAAGTAAAATTTGAAACTTAATAATTCCCGAAAAAAAATTGAAATATTTGCGAAAATTAATTTTGAATATGTTTATTCAAGATTTTGGGATTATAATGTTGTTAGAAAATGAAAGACGTGGTTTGAGAAAGCAAAGGGAGATTTTTTATGTCTTTTTTCAAATTATTGATAAATAATTTTCCCAATTTTATTATAATAAACTTGGAATCTGTTGGTGATCAAGAATCAAGTAACGTTTATAACTTTTTTTTTTTTTGTCTTTATTCGATTTATTACATTCTACTTTTTTAAAAGTTGTTTTGAGATTTTAAGTAATGTAACTTTCTAAACATACTACTCGCATTAAATCACAATGTCACAAACTATCATCATTCAACTCAATTAAAGTCCAATTTAGTAGCATACTAGCAAAACAAAAGTAAAAAGCTAACATCATTTAACTAATGGAAATTTTGTATCGCACATTTGTTTCTAATTTTCAATATCTCAATCGAGACTTAATTGAATATGATTATCTAATGAAATATCAATATATAAAATGTAATTTTTCGATCCTTTATCTCTGTTTATTACTCGAGTGTTTTAGTTATTTTTCTAAGTTGACCAGTGAAAACAGCAATATGTAAAATGTAATTTTTAATGATACGACTCGATGCATAATCCGGCTGTTTTGTGGCCATATTCCATTGGTCGATTACTACTAATAAAAATATTTGTTTTTAGTCATTTGGTTTATATCTAAATTAAATTTGATGTAATTAAGGTGGTTCCAACAGCTAGTGTGAAAGAGACACTTGTCAATTTAATAATCATGGAAGCTTGACCTAATTAGTTGTTAAAATGGTATAACAAAACAATTATATTAATTATCATAAACTTTGACGATAGATAAGTAATTATTAATAAATAAACGGCCGATAATAATTAATAAAATCGCATACGTACACGAAATAGATTCTGGCCGTCTATGATTGATTCAGCAAGATTCATTGGGCCAACACCATAAAACGGGATCATTGATACAATCGATTATTTAATTAATTTTACACAAAAAATATTGCAATTTGTCAGTAATTAATTAGAGAGGTTGCGTACCATAATGTCACCAATAACTAGCATCATGGAAAACAAACTTTAGGCCCATTAATGAAAAATATCTTTATTTTTTATTTATAAATTATTTAAACATAAACAAATAGGTTCGAGGAAGGACCACGATCCCCGTCCTTGCTCCGATGACCCTACTAGGTAGGGAATCAATAGCTCTGAAGTCTGAACCCAATCCCTTAAATAAAATTGATGTTAAATCTCGTTGGTTGTCTTTGGAAATCAATCCACGTTGTGGATTCTTTTCGTCTCCACTGCAACTCCACCTAGCCGACCACGGCATCGATGCGATCTTAGCCACGTCCCGGTCCAGTCAAAGTTTTGGCAGGATGACCCTATGGACCATAGGGTTGTCCAACCTATTGCAGCCGCTAGCTTGACTCGATACAATCCGCACAAGGCTAGATCTAACAAACAAACTCTACACATCTTGTTAATGTGCAGCATCAGAATTATTTTAATTAATTATCAAAATGTGGTCACAACGTACAAATGCAAATTTGTTTGGCAGTGGATATAACAAAGCAACAAACTTCACCAGTGAAATATTCAAAGAGAACGAATCTGTATTTGCACTTGTCAAATTACACGCCAAAAATATATCTTATTTTTATTATGCCAAATGACTATCAAAGCATGATTTGGAGTGACGTAGCTCGTGGTAGGAGAGAAGCACAGTCAAGGATTTCAGCTAGACTAGGAATAGTGGGATATAACGTTGTCAAGCTGGTTATTTGAGTCGATACTCAAACCTAAACTCTTCACTTGGTTCATGCTTGACTCGATTCCTTGTCCAAAGGACATTTCCATCTTGATTAAAACTCGTATGTTACATAGGTTAATATAAAAGTTCACGATTAACTATAATAGTCACCAACTGCAGTTTGTCAAGCGCCCTGCACATTGCATTGGTCGATGCCAGCTTTGATACCATGAAGAGTTCGAGTCATCAGAGTTCTCACAATGTCAATGGACTCTGTTGTTAGATTGGCTACGGATAAGCTACTCGCCAATATGTGAAATCCTATAGTCAATAACGAGCCACCATTTCCACTTTCGTTGTAGTTGAGCTCGTCGGAATCATGAAAAAGGTCGGGAACTATTGCGAATCCCGATGGCAAGAAAGGCAAATAAGAAGAATCACCACCACTTATCACAACATCCATTCCTGCAGAGTCGACTGCTGCATGTATTACAAGCGATTCAAAAGCATCCGTGAATGTCTCTTGCAATATCCATACGCTTGCGTCCTGCAAGGTAAAGTCGATAAAATCAAAATGACTTGTAGGGTAACATTTTTCACGTATTAGTAAAATATGATATGTTTAGGCAAAGATTAGACAATACTAAATACTACTGCAGTAATAATAAAAAGAGAAGTTAAAATTTGTGTCGCATTACTGTGCATTTTAGTCGAGTGCATAGTCACGTCTACTCACATTAGTACGAAGAAGAGAAATGCTATTGCCAAAACCTGTATCCTTAGGAATATGAAACATCTTTTGCACAGGACCATCTTGAGACAAAATGTCCCAATGTATCCTCATCTGTTCATTCTGTAGGAAATTGAAAAGATGTTGTGGAGTTACGGGCATCCGAAAAGTCATTGTTGCACACCACACAACACCGGGAGGTTCACCCGGGTTACCAATGCTCTTTCGCATCATCACTGTGATATCATTAGCATTTCCGGCTTGGACTACTTCCCACTTGTTCGCTGTTGCACAAACTCCTGTACTGAAAGTTCGAGTCATGCGTCGTGCCATCTTTTCAATACTGTTCTTAGAACTTGAAGTAAGCCCTGATGTACAAAAATATGCATCAGTGTATAAAATACTTCTGTTATGATGAGAAAATAGATAGAACAATTTAAACATGTCACCTGGATTATGATCCCCATTGGAGACGGTAGAGAATTGCCTTTGTAGACTAGCAATCCACTTTTGTGCACCAAAGCACATGCCCGATTTGAGTAAAGGCCGGTATAACTGATGGACTAAATCCTCGTTATATTCTGTGTGTTCGACCCACGTCACCTAAATCCACATCTCAACATAATAAACAAAATTTGTGTCTGTATGTGTGCGAGATGCACAACAAGATAGAGACGAGGGAGATAGAGAGTCAATAAGAATAGAAGCATCGTTTGAATAATTTATCATATTCGTACTATAGTTCTAAAAGGAAACATAGTTCTAGGAGGTAAAGCAAGTAGAAAAAGATTACAACTAAACATGGACAAAATCCTCGTTTTCAATTACCTTTGAACAGCCAGGCGACGTATCTTGAATGAAGCAACCTGAAGGAAGCCTTCGACAAATCACAGACTTGTGTGCATTTGGACCTTGGCAGATGGTATCAATAGATACATCAACCACAACCCAACTGCCCTCCATCTGCTGCTTGCAGAAGCGAAGGAACTTTACTTGACTAACGGGAAATAGGGGTGAAAGAACTTGGAAATCTGCATCAATCTACAGAGCTAATTAAGCTGACTTCTTTCTCTTCTTTAGTTTTTTTACTTAAATGGGGGAGGGGAGATGAGGATGCGCGAATCAAAAGATAATGGCGAGAAGATCATACCAGTTGTAATACCCCATTTTTGCTTCCTCCCACGCTAGGCAAAATCACATCACTAGTTGAAGCTCTCCCGATTATACATGAAAACATTCCAGTCCATTTGTTCTGTTTAAGAAAATTCATTTCATAAATCAATTGAAAAGAATACAATAAAGATAGGCAACATTGCTTGCCCTAAAGAATTTAAGAACTTACTACGTCCATTAGTGCATCGACAAGTGCCAAACTACTGATAGTTACATTGCTAGTTGCCCTTGTTGCTTCAGTTATAAAATTATCAGGTTTCGTACCAATACGGTGTGGAAATGAGCTAGCATACTCTACGAGGTTCAATATTTCTCCACTTCCATCTGTGCTTCTGATCCATAGAGGACTACCAAGTTGAACTAACTTTATGAGTTCATCCATGGCCGTCGATGCAAGATCTTGGAATGTAGCATTATCAAACGGCATACCAAAACTGGCCATGCCCATAGAAGTTCCAGTAGGTAAAGCACCTGAAATCCCGTTTCCAAAATCGAGTTCTATAGACAATCCAGAAACCATAGAGTTCAAATAACCGAATTCATTCCTTCCTACCGCAAGATCTAACTCACGGTTGCTAATGATAGAGGGAACAGTTTCAGCCAAGGACGATAATGGCTTGCCGAGAAACTTGTGCGCTAGATCATCAATTCGTCTGAGTTCGTCCCTTAGTCGTTCATTCTCAAACCTAAGATGTTGCTCCATTGATATACTTGATACGTCGCCAGGAGTTGCTAGGGAACCACAGTTAGTGCATTTTGCATTCCTCATGGCTTCTTGCATAGCGATATTCTTAGTTCGAAGGTTATCGTTCTCTTGTTTCAGAAGTGTATTTTCATGGTGTTCTATTTGAGCCTGAATAACCAAATTGAATCAGTTTAATCGTTCATCAATAAATTTTAATAATAATTCAATGCTAATATTACCTTCATTTGGGTTCTTCTGTTCTGAAACCAAAATTTGACTTGCCTCGCCTGTAACCCTAATCTCTTGCTAAGTTCTAGTCTTGTTTTTTCATCAGGATGTGGATCCTTCTGGAAAAAACTATAGGAACGCATAAAATTAATTTAAATTTTAGCAGTCAAATCATAAACAAAATGGGATTTAATTTCATTAAAAGACATACGAGGAAAGAAAAGATAAAAAAAAAAAAAGTACTTACGTCTCAAGTTCTTGAATTTGAGACGGGGTGTGCCTATGAAATTTTTTCTTTTTAGATGATTTTTTTGTTCGGATTTCTTGATCATCCGATGATATTGCTTCCAAATTGTCAGTTTCATCGTCATCCTTTCTTGTCCACCGGACATTACCCTCAAAACTTTCCTCTATAAAACTCATATCAAGATTATCCATCTGCACAAAGCCCCATGCAAAAATAGAATAAAATAAAATAAAATGCGAACTTACAGTCATTGTACTCATCGACTGACTTTCATGTTATGTGCTTGACACAATTTTGCTCACTTTAATGTTTACAGGAAAATCAATTTAACGTTCAAAGGAAAACGATAATATTAATCGTTCTGATTTTACATTAAAAAAAGGGGTATTCGGAACTGTAAAAACTAAATAAGAACTATTTGTTCACCTTAATATTATATTTTTATTTTGACCCTAATTCAATCCCGATTTAATACAATTCAGGTTCATGTTCAGACAATGAACAAAAGTATTCAATTTATTGCATACGTATTGCTTTCCTTTCATAGTAAAATACATAATTGTAACTATCGATGCTTGGTGTACAATATTTTTAACATTGTTGACAATATGTTGTCATTGAACAATTTATGAACAATGTTACATGTACAATACATGTGTTACAATCTCTCACAAGAAAGGTGGGACCCGCGATTAAAATAATAGTGGGCCCCACCCCCCTAATGAAAGGTTGTAACCCAACATTATATAAGTAGCATTATTCGTAATTTATCTTTTCAATCTGCAATTTTTTGTCACATACAATATTGTCAAAATACATTTACAAACAGCATTTTTCCATTTGTAACACTCATTTGTCATCTACAGTTATTGTGCTCCCACGTGTAATCCATATCTCACTTTCCAACCAAAATATTGGACACGTGGAGTGATTCTTGTACCTTTCTTGTAAGGCTGTCCAAATCCTAATGTTTTTCCTTATCCAAAAAAAAAAATCCTAATGTTTTTATTATCTGTAAATTGTTCAAATTATCGAGATCACCTCGGCCCCATTAGTCTAAAATTATTAATTACTAATTAAAAAAATAATAGTGAATTTCATGACTATGGTGGATAATAAATGAGTAACAATAATATAAATGTGTAATTAAATTAATGTTTGATTTTAATTAATAAAAAAATAAAAATATTAATAACTTTTTAAAAAATACGAAAAGAGATCTCGTCTGTAGCTATTTTCTCCCACCACCACCACCACCTCCTCCTCCTCCTCATTAAAAGAATATCAGCTCTAGATTTCCAATTCTGTGAAACGTGATTTTCATTTTTTATAAAATTAAATAATAATGACGTTTAGAAAAAAAACGACTTTTAATTATAATTGAACAAGAACTATCCGAGAGAAATAAAGGTTATAAAAATGCTAAAATATGTTCTTAAAAAGCATTGTGTGAGGATCAATATATTCTTGTCCAAGCAAGAAAATTTAGGATTTGTTTGACTGCAAGCATGAAATTTGCATAGAAAGAAAATAATATTTAGACTGTCAATTGTCTAAAACTTATTTGTATGAAAATTATTAATTATTTATATGTAGAATTCTATATTTAAGCAATAAGATTTAATCACGAAAGCGATAGATAAATAAATCAACAAATCAAGATAAAGAAATATAGTTGAGAGATTCTAACTTGTATGGATTGTATTGGCTTCTTTTCTTTTCGTATCTTTAACAATATGCACAATCCTGCAAATTGTTAATCGACGCCTTTACTTGTTCCTCAAAAATACGAAAATGAATTGTTGACACATTGGAGTGTATATATATAATCAAGAGTTTCATCGACACCATACCCAACTCCTATGTGAAAATCTACTTCGTATAAAATAATATAATATTAATGAATATCACGAGTCACAAATATACTATTAATTGGTAACAATAATATAATTGCATTAAAGGTTGTACATTTAAACATACAAATATGAACACTAATAATCTGTATATTAAAGGTGAAATTAAACAATAATTACATCAAGATTTGGTGGAAATAGAGAAAATGTCCACCCACGCTCTAGTTTCGTTAACTCTTCCAAGTTCAGTTAACCCCTGTTTGTTTCTAATGAAAAGCAGAATTTGTACCGTTGCTTGTAATAGTGGGCCACAATATTTGACCATTTTGTGTCATAGTGGGCTCCACAATTTTGAGAAAAAAATGTCAAAAAAAGCATTTCTCGTTGAAATAATTTGAAACAAACATGGACTTAATACAGTTAGCGGTTAGCCCAAAGAGTAAACTTTGATGAATGGTGTTTTTTAGTAAGAAATAAACTTGACATTTAACTCTTAATTAAATTAAGAAAGAACCCAAAGAATAAGAAATAAATAAAAAGAAAATTGGCCCAAGAAAAAGGAAAAAGAAAAAAATAAATGAAAAACTCAAAAACCTCCTTTATCTCCCTCTTTGTCGGTGTAATAGTAACCGCCAAAAAAAAAGAACTCGTGGATCTCGTACTTAAAACGACCGCTCTGGCCACCGTCCACTCCATCCACATCGTACTTGATCACATAGAATTTCCCATCACAACTTGCCACATCATCACCCGCTTTTCTTGAAAAACTCTCTTTTGTGTGGGAATCATCTGCGAGGCATATAATAGCATTGTGAATGCACTCACAGAGGATCTAAGCTCCACTGCTGACAGAGGCGAACCATTCCCCTGTTTTATCTCCTACAAAATGAACCGTTTCTCCCATTAAACCCACTTTATATCCCGTTAGCTTCACGCTATCCCACCTATATACGCAATGAATTCTCAAGAATTTCAGATGAAAGTTCTTGAAAACAGGAAGTGAAACCAAAACGAGAGGACAAAGAGCCATAGCCATGCTATCGGAGGATATTGAAAACAGGGGAGAGAAGAGTAGGGGAAACAATAGTAATTCATCAGTGGCCTATGCTGTTGAAGATAGAAAGACCAAATGGACATCATGGTTGATCCCTTTTTTTGTTGTGGCTAATGTTGCGGTGTTTGTGATCGAGATGTATGTGAATAATTGCCCAAAACATATAAAGAATCGGGACTTTGTTCCTGTTCATGAAAGAAAATGTGTTGCTAGGTTTCTTGGGAGGTTTTCTTTCCAGCCGTTGAGGGAGAATCCTCTGTTTGGGCCTTCTTCTTCCACGTGAGGATCTTTTTACTCTCTACCCTTCTTTATTATGAATCCGGGGTTATCTGGTGTAAAAATTGAGTATTTGCTGTTTATTTTGAAGCAGTATTATGTAATTTATTGCTTAATATGTTTTTGAGGGAAAACATTCCTCTGATTGGTTAAGGACATTAACATGCTCTTTTAATTTCATTTTTTAGTTTATTTTTTAGTATTGCCTGCCTTGGACTTTTTGGCGCTGAGTATGTGTGAATTGTGTTTAGTTTCTTATTTGAGGAGAATCTTATGTTAAATTGATCGAGGACATGTTTTCCTTGCAGAGGATTGGGGTTTTCTTGCTTAAAAACTGAGTCTTTACCCTATAGTGTATGCAATATATGCATTTGATGCTAGCAAGAAGTTTGGAGTCGTTTGGTTTGTTTATTGGGCACGTTGTGAATTGGTTACCGTTCTTTGTTTGATAGTTTAGTTGGATGCCTTGAAATGTTAATAATTCAAGAATGTATTGGCTCAAATAGGCAGTTTCTACAGCATTTTTCTTTCTTCTGTTCTAATTTTGTCCTTTCGCCTTCCTAATAATTTGAGTCACCTGCATCTATTAATATTCAAATTTCGTGTATTTTGGTGAATGATTTAACTAGTTTCTTTTTTTTAGCTTGAGAATGATCGAAAAATCTACACACGACATCAAGCCGAACCATATGCAGTAACCAATGAACTGAGCATGCAGGAGCAAGTGTAAAAAAGAGGAGAATTTCTAATGTATTAATTAACATACTAGAGATATCTGATGTAACTTCATTACGTTGTTTTTTATTCCAATGCTCGCTTTCTTTTTTACGAGTCTGTCTTTGTCTGTTGTGTTGAGTTTTTTTCTACTATATATATATGAATATCTAATCCCTGCTTGTTTTCCGACATTTGATCTGCATTGATACCATATTAGAACACACTTGGTTGTATTTTGATTTTTGGGGGATGAATTATGGCTTTTCTCTAATTACGTACTTTTTGTTTGATGTTGGTTGGTGATGTCAGGTAATTGTTTCAATTAGTAAGCCAAAAAAATAAATAAAATAAACATAGAAAATTATAAGTAAATTCTGTTCACCCTTTATAAGAGCTAATCATAGTAGCTTTTTGAATAACCGTAGATTGGAGAAGTTGGGTGCTCTTAACTGGACTAAAGTGGTGCATCAGCATCAAGGGTGGAGGCTCGTCTCATGTATGTGGCTACATGCTGGTATTATACATCTGCTTGCAAATATGTTGAGTATCATCTTCATTGGGATCCGCCTTGAACAGCATTTCGGCTTTGGTAAGAGCTCTCACCCTGAAATATCTATCTCAATGAATTGAGATTTTCTATGCTTAACGTTAGTGTTTATTGTCCTATAAAACCTGCTCAAGTCGCCATCGCCTTGTCTTTCTGCAGTGCTCATCGGAATTATCTATTTGTTGTCGGGATTTGGTGGTAGCATACTATCCTCTTTGTTTATTCGAAACCACATATCTGTTGGGGCTTCTGGCGCTCTTTTTGGGCTTCTTGGAGCAATGCTTTCTGAGTTGATTACAAACTGGACTATTTATACAAACAAGGCGGGTGATGCTTACTGGTTTCTCTCGCATCTTTTTACTTCATGAGCATGTTTGGCTGAGCTTTAAAAAATTAAGAAGTGTTTCTTATGAGTGTAAGTGATAACTTCATAAATAGCAAGTGTTTGAACATAGTTTTATGTAATAATTTCCAGATCAAACATGGCAAAATAAAAATTACGTGACAGGCATGCTTAGTAAATGCTCTATATGTTCATGTGAACTGTTATGAGATATCTGTAGCATGCTTCTAATTAATTTGTTTTATTTGGCTCTCAGATTGCAGCACTGTTGACGCTTTTGGTGATAGTTGTTGTAAACTTAGCCGTGGGAATTCTTCCTCATGTTGATAATTTTGCTCATATTGGTGGATTTTTGACGGGATTCCTTCTAGGTTTTGTCCTACTACCCCATCCTCAGTTTGGGTGGATAAAGCGCCAAAATCTTCCAGAAGCTGTTCGTGTTAAATCCAAATACAAAGCTTACCAGTATGTCCTGTGGGTAGTTTCTCTTATACTACTGATTGCTGGGTAAGGCACTCCACCAACCGATCAATTAGGTCCTTTTGGTTTTGGAATTAGTGATTTGAACTTGTTATAATGAAAGTTCGGTTGATAAAATTAGATGTTACACAGCAGTATCACTAAGTTGTCATCTCTCTAAATGCAGGTTTACGGTAGGGCTAGTGATGCTGTTTCGAGGAGTGAATGGATATGACCGTTGCCACTGGTGTCGTTACTTGAGCTGTGTTCCGACCTCAAGATGGAAGTGTGATGAAAGTTGAAACCCAGGTTTCTGTTCAAAGGTGGTGTTACTTGTAAATGTGTTAATTTCTATTCGGTGTATTTGTTAGTTTTTAAGTGTGATTTTATTTAAAGAATTTTGGTTAGTGTGCCATTTTCCACTGGACATTTTTACAGTTGTTCACATGCTTTCGAGATCATGTCCTTAATTGTTTTCAGATCAAAATATCAAGAAGCAGCAACTGGGATTCTAATCCCAAAGCTCAAATTTTGTTTGCCAACAAAACATTTAGCAATGTAGCAATATGGTATTCCTTTTGATTATTCATCTCATCAAACATAATTACAACCTCGGTTTATAACAACAAACACAAGACATTACCATAATGAAAAATGAAAGCCCACGCATTTTTCCCGCTACTGGTATCAGAATCCTAAAACTATGTTCCGTGTACGATGGCTTTCCGAAGTGACGCTAATGTTGAATTATTACCATAGACTCGGGTGCATAGTCGTATGAAGAGCTATACCCAGCAGTGGTGACATGAATAGGCATCCGTTGAAGGTCAAACTCTTCGAAAATAGTGCCAAATCCCCAGGACCGCGATAAAGGTTCATGCTCATACCATGATCCTTGAACTGCATCCTTTGCATCAGGGCACTCTGTTGCCTGACTTTAGCCTGGAACGATTCCGTCTTTGTCGTGTAAATCGGATGACCGATGTAATCACTTACTTTGCTTCTGGAGCACTCACTTCTTGTTGCAGGAGTAAATGGTCCTCTTCGACTTCTACTGCTACTAGGCCTCGAGGAAGGAGAATGTATTCTCGGGCTGTTTTCAGCTGTCCACGCAGCAGTTTGGTCTCCTTCTGGACAAAACATTACTGATCTTAAGGACGAGACTTCCTCGGATGATATGCTACGATTACCCACCCCAAAAAAAAAATATTTCGACCCTTCGGCTCAAATGCAAATCCGAGGCCACTTTTGTTAGACTATCAAAGTCCACATAGGATAAGGTTAGACAATAACAAATTGTGAAGTACTATGGCAGGAAACATCTTTAGAAAGGAAAATATACGAAGGAAACTCAATAGAATAGAACTTCACGTTATGTCCGGTTATCACCACATCCAACACAGATTGCTGCAACCCAAAAAATAGAGAAACAATATAAATAAAAAATGTAGAATAATGTAGCCACAGGTCGTAAATGACTCATATTTCAATTTAGCGAGGCATTGTCAATTAAACTGATTATTCCAATTGCTTGGAATACTTTTTTTTTTTTAAAACAGTGCTACAACTTACCTTTCAAGTTAATTATAAGCTACAATAGGAAAAAAAATCCAGCATTTTCAAATTTTTTTTAAAATTAAAACAATACATGGACTGACATTCACAATCCTTTCGATATATTGTCCAATTCAAATTGGATGGGGCCCGAATCTATGAAATAGGTCCAGCCCATGAGAAACACCCAGCAACATACGAATACTTGCAAGTTATATGGAGACCAGAGCGAGAACACTAGAGAGTCAGAAAGAGGGCGAGGGAGGCGGAGAAGGAAAAGCATCATAAAATGGCTGACGAGGACTATGAGATGGACGGAGGGTACAATTTTCTCACACTTCCTATCAATTTTTCCAAAGAGAAATTAAACCAATTTTTAGACCTAGGGTTTTTAGGGTTTATGTTTTATATAACAAAGATCCTTACTTTTTTGCAGATACGAAGATGAGCCAATAGAGCCTGAGCTCGATGTAAGGGAATTTCTTGCTTTCTAATAACTATAGCTTTACAATGTTTTCTTGGTCCCTTTACCCCCTCATGGAAGAGGGACTTTACTGGGGTGTGGAAATTGATAGGAAGGGGCAGAGGTGGAGGAAGAGAACAATAACAACGAGGATGCTCCAGATGCTTTTGAAGGTGAAGGGGAAGATAAACAGGAGCAACAACCAGTAGAACGCCCTCGGAAAACGTCCAAGTATATGACGAAATACGAGCGTGCGAGGATTTTGGGCACTCGTGCCTTGCAGATTAGGTGCTGTGTGATTTTGGAGTTTAGGGTTTTCAATGTTTTAGTCATGGATTTAATGAGTTTTGTTTAACTTGGGAAATTTTTTGGTTGTGCAGCATGAATGCTCCTGTCATGGTTGAATTGGAGGGTGAAACTGATCCTCTTGAGGTAAAATTATTGATCTTGTTCTTGAATGAGAAAACATTGATGTGTTTATTGTGCATTTTCTCCTTTTCCTGTTAATTTGGATTTTCTACTTTCTTTGAGCCCTTTGATTTTGAAATTAGAAGCCATGTAACTGGACGGATGCTACTTGTGAGATCACATACTTAAATATATATATTTTTTAAGTTGTAAAATCTGGACATGCGAAAGTGAAATTATCGAGAATTAGGATATAATCCTTGAAACGTAATTGTCATACATGTTTTTCTTTCTCTGCTTTTTGGTAAGTAACAATTTATCTAGGGGAAGGACTTGAACATCCAACATCATGGTTAGCCGGTTTGCCCGCATTTTCTAGCCAACTGAGCTACTCTGGCTTCTTGTTTGGTACTTGTTGCCCACCCTTGAAATTTGATTTAGCGTCTGTTGACTGCCCTTATTTTAAGTCATAAATGCTATAAATTTCAAGTTGAACCTTCAAAATGAGCCAGTACTATAGGATGTTGAAAGACAGTGTTCTCACTTGCTAATGGAGCAGATAACGATGTATATATGAGAGAATAGAAAATTGATGCTAAAGATAACATCATTCCAATTACTGGAAACTAACTAAATGTAGATAACTCTTTCTCACCATATGTATAGCTAAAAACACCTTGGTCTTATGTATCTCTACTAGGAAGTGCTGACATCTCGGGAGTCAGCGGGTCAGTGTCCAGTACGTGTTGAAGACCTAGATTCTGTTTTTTCACGACGATGTGACATTAAAGGAATCAGATAAAAAGGGAGAGGTATATAGGCTCTGTTTGAGCCCCATTTTAATTTTGTAAAAGTGATCTTTTTGGAGAATGTGTAGTAACTGCGCATGATAGATTCACAAACCACTGCTTGAATCCCCTTGGCTACATCGCCCCTCAATGATCCCGGTGGCGATATCCAAAGTGTGATGCCAAGTTTGTGCAGGAAAGGACTCTAACTCGTGCAGACAACTCACACTCGGTAATAAGACTTGAACATGGACTTTCCCAATTATAAAGTAGGAAAAACTTTGGGTTCATGAGTAAAATTATTTTATTGGGTGTATGGTTAAAAAAGAGTTTGCATGAAATGAGTTTTAAAAAAGGGGCTCAAAAACACGCTTATCTGTTAGGAGGAGCAGAAGGTTCTTGTAGAAAGAGGCCGGAGGAGCAAACAATGCTGGTTAGAGGTGAAAATTATTGAAGTGGGTGGGGTAGAGTGGAGTGGGTAGAAGGGAGCTGGAGAGGCCGAGAGAGGTGAGTGGGGCTTGCTGAAATGATGTGGATCTCTAATTTAGTATTTTGTATTTCACACAATTTATTGAAAGTGAACACATTTTAAAGTGAGTGCGATTTTAGGCTAAAATCGCACGTTTTATTCAAATTCTGATTTAAATTAAAACCTACAGGCACAACTTTTGCACCATTCAACGCGATATTTTGACCCTTCGACTTACCTTTTACCCGTCCCTTACTCTTTTGAGAATTGAACAAATACATGTACTGATTTGATTTACCCAATTTTTTTAAGTGAACAAAATACATAATTTTACACTAAAAATTCTTAAACATAAAAAAGTTTTTTTTTTTTTAAATATATTTTCAGTCAATGTTTGGTATCCTATTTATTTTGAGAAATTGCGTGTCAGTGAATCCATGTTGTGTCGTGTCGGACCCATGTATCGTTATCAGTGCTCATATTCTCTATTTAGATGCATGTTAATACTTGCCTTGCTGTTGTTTTGACATTACCTTTGCTTTAAAGCGTACTTAAATTTAAATTGGGAACTGTGGAATGACATTCTACACTGTTCTTTAGGTGTTCCAAGATGTATTTTAGTTCTTTCTTTTCTATGTTAAAAGAAATCAAATGGATTTGTGTCTAATGAATTGAATTGAAAGAGCTGTTTACAGTTCTCCAAACTATTCTAATTGATGACTAGTACGTTAATTTTAAATATCATTAAATTGAAAAATTTGTAGTTGAACTCGTGGCTATTTTCTGTACGTTAGATTTAAGATAGTCCTTTTGTAGCTCTATTTGTTACATTTTCTTTTCATGAAGCAATTAACCTAATAAACCTGTACTTACCCCATGTGTTTTGTTTGTGCTCTTATCATTTATCTCAGATTGCAATGAAGGAACTGCGAGAGCGAAAGATACCATTCACTATTCGTCGTTACCTCCCTGATGGAAGGTAAGATTCGCTCATAGGTTAAAGTCTTAATTTTCCGGTCTCTCTTTTATGCTACAGCTATTGGTTTTTATGTTGGTACAATGCAGTTACGAAGATTGGGGAGTTGATGAATTGATTGTGGAAGACTCGTGGAAGAGACAAGTTGGAGGCGACTAAGATACTCGTGCCCTACTGCTTAAATGGTTGTGTTCAGAGTAATGTTTGTGGGAATTTTAGATAATGTCAAGTCTTCAAGTATGTAGTAACAGTGACTTGTGATCATAACATCTTGGACTAAAGTCATCAATGCTAACTTTCGTGAGTTGTCGTTCCAATGAATTTCTGTTCTGACTGATTTTTCTGATGAGTAATAGAATTTTGTTTTGTTGGGATTGTAGTATCAGGTTGTTTCAATCAGATCACTATGTTTAATTCTATATGCTTGTCCAATGTAAGAACCAAAAAATAAACCTGGACACAAAACATCAATTGCATTAAGAATGAACAAATTTACGAAATTAAATCTGAGCAAGTTAGCCTTGATTGGAAGGTACATTTTTTACACACTTATTTTCAATTACAAATTGTCAAGAAAAAATATTTTTTTCGTAAATATTCCTTACATTTTAACAATGCATTCTTAAAATCACTTTTGCAATTACAAGAAATTGTAGTCTCATCCTCGAAATGTATCCATTGTCATTACGAGTTCCATTCCTTAGTGCTTCAGCATGATATTATAGGACATTTGACACTAATTTGAGACTTACTGTCAACCAATAATAAAAATTGTGCATGCAGCGTGCTGGAAACCTTTTATAATGAAAATTGTTTACAAAGAAGCCAACAGTAAAAACTAAAATTTACTCGGTGGTTCAAGAATCCGTTAACTCTTCTTCCATCTCAACATTTTATTTTATTAATAAAACTTAAAAAAAAAAAAAAGAGTTCATCATAGTGGTAGCAGAGTAACCAGGTTATAGAACCCATTTTTTCTTGGATTTTCTGATTGTAATTCTGGTAATGTTGTGTTTAATGACTATTTTTAACATTCATTACCTTTATGGATTTAAATCTGTATAAATGTAAAGAAATTGTATTGAATTCATTTCAATGCTTGTGGATGCCTCAATTTTTAAGGCATGATTGAATTAAATCAATACATTGATGAATTATTTCTTGCATGCGATGGAATTTTCTGCTGGTTTGTCATTTTATTTATTATGAGCCATAATTTTCATTATTTTCTTTTTATTCCCTTTTATTGATTTTATAGTGTAGGGTAGTTCATGAAGTTATGTAACTATGTGTGTTTAATGTAAATTTTTTTTGTGTGAAAATTTATTTTTTTGAGTATGCGCGGATAAAAATTAGTAAAACGTTATGGATCCACGTGAAAATTATTTTATTGTGAAAATGCGTAGTTAAATTTGAGCGGGGGCGTTATCTACAAAGATCTTTCAGCTGAATTTCCGAGCAAGTGGGATGAAATCTTCTATGTTAAGTTTTCAGTATAATATGCATATCAATGTCAGTATCTGTATCTAATTAATTTAATTTATGTATAATTCAAAATTTTATAGGTCACGCGCATGGCTTTAAATGGTCATTCACAGATGTTGATGAATGATATGAATATTCACACACAAACATATATATTCATTTATTCAGGAAAATTGTAATCTGTGACTATCTGGTATTTAATGCTCATGGTTGGCTGTTTTTCTCAATAATCTTTTCTAATACTTGATGATGGGTGAAATAGAGTTCTTTTGAATATCTTCTTTGTTGCTTCTCTAATTTTCCTATTTGTCCCTTTTGCTCAAAGATAGGATAGCTTGAGGGACGTAGAGATTCAGGTACTTTCACGATGAGTGACCATTACTTCAACGACATGACTCCAACGGAATTTGCTGAACATATGGAAGAGATTTTTCCCGAGTTCGGTGCTCTTGACGTTGAAGACGTTCTTCAACAGCAGGTATGCCGGATTACTTACTTGTAGAGACTTTCTTGGAAAGCTCGGGATTCAGTTTTTGTGGATATTGCATAGAATTATTGATAGTTTTTGTGTTGAATAACAGAGAAGTGCATATCTGTATATTCAAGAAAACAAGAGTATCAAACCTGATGTCCAAACTAGGAATAGGAGTCGATTTTCTGCGTACGAGGATGAATCTTGGTGGGAAGATATTGAGCAATTGACTGTCGATGAAGCTTTAGCTAGATCCTTGCAGTTGGAGTGTTACTCCGGTGATGATTCAGATGTAACTAGACACCTTGCTGGTAAAAAACTTCTTTCACTTTATATATTTTCGTAAAACTGCTCGTTCATATGGTAGTATTTCTGGTTCATAGAAGAATTAATTCCACACATCCTGTTCTTCAAGGCGTAATTTGATTCTTCCGCAAAATGCGTAATTTACCAAAAATTAAAATACAGACAACCATGCACGTCAACGTAAATATGCGTCCAATAATTACACTCTTATCCATTTTTTCGATTTTCATATTTTCATTGATTTTCGTATTTGTCGCTCATAGTGAAATTGTAAACTCTGTGATCTACAGGGACGATAGAGTCGCCTCCTCCAGCTCCCAGGGTACACCTACACACATCCTCCCAAGTTCCTTAATAGGAATTTTTGCATCATGTGATTATGATCAGGACATGATTCTTGGTTGTGTGAATCAATGCAGGTTGCAAGTCTAAGTAGAAGGCACGATAACATCGACCCAGACAATATGACTTATGAGGTTAGCTATCTGATGCACGATTTGCGTTTTGCGTTCAGTTCACTTGGAAATTCTTTGTCTGAAAATTTGTAATGCTTTACAAATCATGAAACTCTTTTATATTCAGTTTACTGTGTTAGGAATTGCAATCACTGGACGAAGCTAGTGGCAACGAACACAAAGGACTTTCTGAACATCTCATTTCTCGGTTGCCAACTTTCAAGTACAAAGCAGGGTCGTCTGCAGGAAAACAGGAGGATAAAGAGTAAGAACTCTCGGACCTAGATGTAGTTATTAGACAATATTGGACAGTATTAAGGAAGAAAAGAAAGTTCAAAATCTCGTTCATTGTACTATCCTAGACAACCTTCTAACTACGTACAAAACATGCACGGTTTGTAATAGTGAGTGTGTGTCGTTGCATGCAATCTCATAGTTGAGAACGAGCTATTTAACTATGTTATAAATGGCTATTGCACGATTTCAATGCCAAGCATGCACGATCACGCACACTTAAGATAATTTTTCGAAGGCATTATGCGCTAATTCCTCGACTCTACATTTTAGATGCGTGATATGTTGTTCAGCTTACGACAAAGGAGATACTTTGACCACTCTGCCTTGCGCACACCAGTATCATACATATTGCATTAATCATTGGTTGAAACTCAAGAAGGTGAGAATTGTCATTTTCGACTATTATTGCCTTCTTCCTAAATCATAACAAGGTCTCTCTGTGTCTCAGAATTGCCCCGTCTGTAAAAAGGAGGTCCGTGAAGATTAATTTTTGAGAGTTTCTGGACAGAGTACAGCTGATGGTTATTCTGCTTACGTATAATGGTTTTGGCAATATTAATATTTACTTTAATATGGTTTTCAAGTTTACAGTGTGAAGGATTTGGCTTCATTACATTCTTATATATTTGTAGCGTACAATGTTTCTGTTCTGGAGTAATGTTATTCATCCCTACTGGGATTATAAACAGAGTTTAGGTGGCGTTAATTTGACATTAGATGATAGGTGAAATTAAATTTTCATTTAACCTCTCATTTAAAGTCACCTAAACTGTGTTTGTAACCTCACTGGGGATGAATAACATTACTGTTCTGGATTTACTCTCTTGGAATTTGGAAAGCATTTTATACAGTATTTGTAATTGTCTTGTGAAGATTGTTTGGTGGTGGATACTGAATACTATATCTGATATCACAGCAGCTCTATGTTTATTTGAATCTGTGAAGGTCCACCATTTTTGTCTTTATAAAGGAAAAAAAGGTTTGACTCGCTGTCGGCAAAGTTTTAAGAGGATATTTAGAACTAAATATTTAATGCACGTGTTTAATTTGTGTAATATGTTAGATCAGATGTGATTGTCTCCGTTTGCCACCATGTTTGATATTATAATTTTTGAAATAGTATTTTTTGAAAAATGTGTGATTAAAAAAGAAAAGAAAAGAATTGGGTTTACGTAAAGTATTATTTATTAAAGAATGTGTGATTAATAAAAAGAGAAAAAAATAAATTATAATTTTAGGCCATGTTTGTTTCGGATTAAAATCAGATTTTAATCTAAGTAAAAGTCAAAACAATCAATATTAATCAAATCTTTCGTGAGTCCCACAACTTTTCAACTATACATTTCAAAAACTTCTATCACAATTTATTAAAATTCAATTTTAATCTCCACCAAACACTCGCTTAATGGGGCCAAACAGGGGCTAAATAAGTACTAATATACTTGTACTTTCCCATTAAGCCCCGGTTTGGTTTTTTGTCCTCATTTTTAGAAGAAAATTGATCGTTGCAAACAAAATGACGTCATTTCATCTGACACAAAACTGACTATTAAATGTACCAATTTCAGTCCTTTGATTTTACATTTTTACAATTACCCTCTTCCAATCAACAGTCGTCAGATGGACAAAAATGCACAAAGAACAAAACAAGGGCAAAAAGGAAAAAATTGCCACAAATATCACAAAGTAATACCACGTGTGACATACATGATGGCCCACTTGATGTGATACAAAAATGCATCTTGGGAGAAAAATTATGTCCAAACAGACGGTAAATGTGAAGTAGATACTATTTATTAACACCCTTTTAAGCAGGAATGGATCCACGATGGATTAGAAGTCGGACTAATACGTAAAAAAAAAAAAAAAGTTATACATGATTTTTTTTTCATTTTTTTTAATTTTTACTTAAATTTTTTTTTCCTACCAAAATATTCAGTGGACTGGGGCTGTCCACCCTACATCAGATCTTGTGGAGAGGGATGACATTAATACTCCTATCGTGTTTATTAATACGAAAATCAAGTACAACTAGGAGGTGAACATAACAGTGTTTAGGGATGACATCGGTTCGATTCGGGGTCGGTTCGATCAAAATCATAACCGCACCACCAATTTTTTGGCTATACCATAACGGCACTATAACCACGAAAGTCGGTTCGGTTTGGTTCGATTTATATCTCGGTTCGGTGCGGTTCAGTTCGGTTCGGTTAATAACCACGAAAATAAATTATTTTTTATAAGTCCAATCGTCAACTTGAAAAAAAATAATTTCCAAAAAAAGTCAATAAAAGTTAATAGTACTAGATATAAAATTATTTATAGAGTCAATTTTTGTTTTTCATTTTCTTTTTCTCATTTTAAATACGTACTACACATGGTCAAGTGAACTACACACATTCAATACAGTAAAAATGAAAATGGTAATATACTTACCATTGACTCATGAACTAAAACTATTCGTGCAACAAAATGTAAGAAAAATCCAAATACTGAAAAAAGTATTTATAATGTCAAAGTTGCAATAATTAATATATAACGACATCTTATTTTAAATTATAAGCAAAAATAAAATGTTTACAATAATCAATTATTCAAATCATGTTTGTGTTAGAAGACTCGATTTTCCTTAATTTTTCACAATAAGATGAAAATAGAATTTATAAAATCACTTTTGAATTTATTAGGAATAACTCAATTTTTCTTTATTCTTTGGTACAATTAGAAAATCTTGAAATTTCTCCATTTATGCCAAATTTGTTACCAGTTACCACCTACTACACTTAATTTTAGTGCAATCCTAGCCATTGAATTCCTGACAATCTATAAAGGGAAAATCAGTACCGTAGATGACGATTCTTTCACCCATAAATACAGTAATTAAAATCAAATTTTTAATAGATTTTGATAGAAATTAATGAAATGCGTGGTCGAAAAGTTGTGGGATTCATAAAATAATTGATTAAAATTAGTTGTTGACTTTAACTTAAATTAAAATTAGATTTTAAATCCTAACAAATACGGACATAACATTATTTATACTTAGCATCAATTTAGACGATATTGGACCTACACATTTATTTATCATCAATTTTAGATTTGTGACCTCGAAATAATCTGTGACCTACAGAATTTTTAATCTGTGACCGATAAAAAAATTGTGATTAGATTTTAAATCCTAACAAATACGGATATAACATTATTTATACTTATCATCAATTTAGGCCGTATTGGACCTACACATTTATTTATCATCAATTTTAGATTTGTGATCTCGAAATAATCTGTGATCTACAAAATTTTTAATTTGTGACCGATAAAAAAATTGTGACCTATAAATTTTTTGATAAGCTATGACATAAAATTATTTTTAACTAATTAATAAGATATTTGTGACCAAATTGCACAATTAAATATTTAATTAATTAATAAAAAAGTAAAAAATTAATTTTTGCAATTTTAAAACTTTAGCACCTGATTTTTGCAAGTGTCAAAGTTAATACCTGATCTATGAACTTTTTCATTTTAATTACGTGTAGGGAACATTGACATTGAATTGGGCTACTGGGCTTGGGTTATTGGGTTAAAGTTTAGTTAACATTAATTTGGCCAGAATTTTGGAAAGTCCAAAAAAAAAATTGCCCAATTAATTTTGAGAAATAAAAATGGAAAGCTCATCTGTCCAATTTTTTTTTTTTTTTTAACGGGTAATCGGTTTGGTTCGGTTCACCATAGCTAAATACCATACCTGGCCCTAAATGAAGCGGTTCGTTAAAATCAAAACCATAACCGCCCCATTGCACCATCAGTTCGATTTTTTTCGCCCCATTTGGTTCGGTTAACCGCGGTTTTCGATTTTCACAGTTCGAATTGCCATCCTTAACCGTGTTATAATTAGATAGACAACGTGTTTGACTGTGTTTGAAAGAAGTGTTTTTACCTACTCATAAGCAAATTCAAATATCCTCAATATTTTGTTTGGTTGAAAAAGATTGTCCAAAGTCCAAACATGGTCCCTAACATTTAAAGTAGGAGATAAAGGGTCCCTAACATGGTCCAGTACGGACCCTAACGTTGAAATAGGAGACAAAAGGTTCATAGATGCCAACAGGGTATGTCTAATTCATTATCCACACGTTTTCATAATTTGAACCCCCTCCACCCCCCCCCCCCCCCCCCCACCCCCCCCCCCCCACTCCCACCCCCCTCCTCTCTCTTTTTTTTTTTTTTTCACGTAATGGTTGATATTACCATTCTTACAAACAAATAAGTGGATAAAAAAACTGTTTCCTTTTTAAATTGTTCAATGATTTAATTTCACGTGGCAAAATATTAAAAAAAAATGGTGTAAACCATGATGTACACCCAGCATTATGTTTTCCTTCTCATAGAGGAAGACAAATCCTATGCCCCAAGCAAACATTTCATGTTCATGTCCTTATATTCTGTCTCCACTTCTCCTCCATTTCCATCCCAGAATATTATCTTCTTCCCTCTACAGTTACTTAGACATTTTAGGTTTTCTGTTTCTTTTCATGGGGGCTGGTTTTTCCGGTTTAGCTACTGAGAAAAATACTGTAACTCATCCTTCAAACCCTAATCTTTGTGACTTACCAGAGAGCTGTATTGCTTTAATTCTTTCTTGTTTGGAACCTTCAGATATCTGTAAATTAGCATGTTTGAACAAAACATTCCACCAGGCTTCATTAGCTGATGTTGTTTGGGCATCGAAGTTGCCTGAAAATCATGAAATTCTTGCGAAAAAACTGTTCAGTGAAGAGGAATCCTCAGAGAGCTTATCCAAGAAAGAAATTTTCTCCAGATTGTGTCGTCCCATTCCGTTTTCTGGCGACACCAAGGTAAGGTCTGCTAAATCTAGAGTATAAACGAGCATATCTAGATGATGTAGTTCACGTTAAAAAAATTTACACATGTAAAGTCTTTATTTATTTTCTTGACAGGAAGTTTGGCTGGAAAATAGTCGTAGAGGGATTTGTGTTGCCATTTCGTGGAAGGGATTGAAAATTACTGGAATAGATGATCGGAGATATTGGACTCATATCTCCACAGATGAATCCAGGTTAGATTCATTGATTATCCACGCGTTTGGATTGCAATATTCGATAGCTCTTGATCAAATGCGAAAAAAGATTCACCTTGTACTCCATCCAAAATTAACTTGGTTTATTGATTATCTGTATAGACTAAAATTCAGTCTGGTTCGGAAATAGGATAGCGATAAGATTGAATTTTTCAGCAAAATAGAAATAGTCCAATTGCTATATATTATCGTTATTTTATTTGCCAGAAAAGTCTATATCTTGTGCAAGTTAGTGATGTATTAATTGACAGCTTGAAAGCTCTGTGTTACATCCACGTCTGTTAAATAAGTCATTTTTGTTAATTAATTTGCTCCCTTATGGTCATTCAACGATCCTTGAAAAATGTACAGATTTCATACAATTGCTTATCTTCAGCAAATGTGGTGGTTAGAAGTGGAAGGCAACCTTGAATTCGAGTTTCCGGCCGGTAATTACAGCCTGTTTTTCCGACTGCAGCTCGGAAGAGCTTCAAAAAGACCTGGCAGCCGGCGAATCATCAGTGATATAGAACAAGTCCATGGCTGGAATAAGCCTGTCCAGTTCCAATTAGCAGCATCAAATGGCCAGCATATGACATCGAAGTGTTATTTGAACGCTGCTGCACTGAAATGGATGCACTATCATGTAGGAGATTTTGTTGTTGAGAATTCTTACATCCCAACAAAACTCAAGTTTTCAATGGCTCAAATTGATTGCACACACACAAAGGCTGGACTTTGCTTGGACTGTGTGTACATATTCCCAAGTGAGTCCATGAACAAGTTAAAACAATTTTAGTGCTGTCTCTGACTGACGATGATGAAGTTCCACTACACATTCGAGTTAAATGGTCGATAAATTCTTAATGGTTGAATGAATGTGACAAAGTCGAGAATGGCTTTTGTAGATAAATTATTTGAGTTGATAGAGCTTTTCACCGAAAGGCAGTTAACTTTTGACAATGAGTCCCATATGAGGAAGTTGGCTTGGGATATATATTGTGCATCAATGAAGGCTTAAAAGTATTCTTCAGCTTGTACTATGGATGTAATCTCCAAGGAGCATGTACAAAATGTAAAAAACAAAAATTGCCCCGTTTATATTTTTTGTTTTTATTTATTTTATTTTTTTAATATCTTTAATTAGTGAATATATATATATATTTTTTTCAATTTCCTAAAAACAACTTCTCTCTAAAAATAATAATAAATCTTTTATTTTTGTTTCGTAAAAACTGAAATATGAAATTAACTTTAAACGATGTGGGTAGCGGGGCGGGGACTATATTTTTCATATATGTCCGCCTCCGTCCCGTTTACCCAGTTAGGCAGGTAATCATCTCCCCATTCGGGGTGGGATCCAGTGGGTATCAGATTAAACGCATTTTTTCTTCATCCCTATCGATGGTTGAGATGGATATGTTTTTGTTGAGTTTATCCAAACTACCAATGTTAAGCACATGTTTGAGCCTCATCATCTAAAAAATTATTTTTTTCACACATTCTCCCAATAAAATAATCTTGCACGAAACTCAAATTTTTTTAAATTATTAAATTCCAAAACTCATTTTCACTAAAAATGTGGCTCAAAAGAGCCTCATACAATAGTGATGCAGGTTGATTGTTAACGCTACCATATTATAATGTTGGGACTCAAACGCGAGAATTGGACATGGATGGGGTATTTTCGTCACTTACAAAGTACGGTTTTTATGTTATTCGAACTATTTAAAGCATTTGTTAAACTTCGTTATAAGGCGTTGAATATTGAATATATAGATAATGAAGAACTTTTTCTTTTATTGACAATTTCAATTCATTTATCATAAATTGTGATAACGTGTTCGTCTTGTTACTTCGTTGCTTACACCATATACATATATAACAAACAATATCTACACTAATAAATACTTAATTAGTTAATTACTATGCTCATGTTGGTGAGGATTAAAATCAAAATTTTATTAAATTTTGATAAAAATTAATAAAATGTGTGATTAAAAAGTTGCAGGTCATATGAAATGTGTGGTTAAAATTAATTATTGAATTTGACTTAGCTGAAATTTTGAATTTTAATTTCTATCAAACATGGAATGGATGATATTTTACAATTAAACATTTCATAAATTCATCATTTTTACCTACTTTTATCAAGTTTTCAATAATAATTTTTTATTAAAATTTACTAAATATTCGATTTAAAGAAAGGTCTTAAACAAGATAATGCAATAACCATCAATTTTTAACTTTAACCTTTAACCCATAATATAACGTAGGGAGAATTGTAGTAATAGTATCAAACATTTCATTTAGTAGCAGATTTGATCCAAACCTTTCATTTGTGCTATCTACGGTACCAAACTGTTTAAAATTCTCATATGGAGTCCAAATGGACCATTAGTTAACCATAATAGTAAATTTTGACCAATTTTTGAAAGGGAAAAATAGTAACTTTACAATTTTAATATTAAATAAAAAAAAAATAAAGGCTCGCTCTAACTATTTCTTCTCTCCTTCATCCACTCCATCCCACCCTTGAAAATCAGTTGACACCACTGCCACCTAACGCCAGCACCACCCAACATCGGCATCAATAGTTGAAACTTGAAAGCATATATCAACTATATTTGTATTATCTGTAATTTGAATTTGATGAAGGTAAAATAATAATTCAATTTCATTTCGGGTTTGTCCGTTTTTGGTAAATTGCTAGTCTAATTAAATTGAAAAGGGGCCAGTGATCATAACTCAGGGCATTTGGCCCTGAAGCACGTCGGATTTTGGGCAGATTCCGTCGTTTAAGCTTTCAATTAAGCGTTTTTGCCGTTTATAGTAATTTTTGTTTTGGCAATATTTTAGTCAAATAAACTCGGATTTGATTTTCGTTTGTTGGGGGATGATCCTGATAATTAGAAAAATCATGATTCGTCATTATCTCAATTTTTTTCATTTTTGAAAAAAAAAATATTTTCTCATTATTATGTAATTTTCCCGAATTTTTTTAGGATTTTCGCTATTTAAACGTTGTAAGCCCTTCGAGTCAACCCAATTTTGAATGAAATAAAGTTTTCTTGAATTTCTTTTCGTTGAAATTCTTTTTGTTTGGATTTTTGTCTTTCCTATAATCTTCCCCTGCATTAGAATTTAACTTTTGAAATTATTTGGATGATCTTCTCAGATGTAAGTTGTTAGTATAACTTCTTCCTTAGGTATAGGCATACATTTGTAAAGTCTGATGTGTATATATAGAGTGTGTTTCGTAGGGATTTTTGAATGAAGAATTGATTTTTGAATAGTGATATGATGGGAAATGTATGGTTGAAAAAGAAGAAAAAAGTATTGATGTGATGGAAAATATTATTTTATTGAAGAATGTGTGGTTGAAAATGAGAATTAATTTACTGTAGAAAATGAGAATTTTTACCAAACATGCTCATACTCTTGAAATCAATGAAGTAAGAGAGTATTTTTCTTCTCCCAATTCATCATTGTTTATATGGTATGAGAGCAGCACCGTCTCTCCCATTAATCCTCTCTTTTTTTTTTTCCTCCAACAGTCACTATGACCTCTACAAACGAGACAGATAGTTCAACCAATACTCTTCCTCCACTTGCTCCAGTTCATTCCACAACACTCAACACCAATCAGTTTCATCTCATCACCATCAACATTTCTACACAAGCCCTCTTAAACTCACCTGCAACAATTATGTTTCATGGAAACTACAGTTCGAAACACTCTTTATTGGGTATGATCTCCTTGGTTACATTGATGGCTCCAATCCTTGTCCACGGAAGACTCTGACTACAAATGATACTCTAGCTCACAACATGTGGGTTCACCAAGATCAACTGATTCTCAATGCTCTCATTGGATCTCTATCTCCTACGATCATTTATTTTGTTGCTAGAGCCAAAACTTCTCAAGAGGCATGCGTTATTCTTGCCAACATACATGCGAAACCATCTCGAGAATGCATCAAACAAGTTAAAAATCTTATAAAAAATTCCACTAAAGGTACTCTGAACATTACTGATTTTCTTCAATCAGTTTAATAGCCGTGCGAGTGAGAGACAATAATGATTCTACCATGAAGAGCGTTGAGGAACTGTTAAAAGACTTCAAGGATGCAGTGGCAGCATTCCGGTAGCAGTCTGTATAGTTTTACAGGACCGTTTATCGGAAAGCATAGCCTCCGTTCGAATTTTAAAATAAGATTTTTTATTGGAAGCTAAAAAGAAAGTTCAAGAGAAAGAACATGGAAACCACCCATTTCTTCATTTTTCCATGTTGATGTTACAACTTTACATTGAATTAAATTTGAATTAAATTTGCTAAGTCAAATTTCATTTTTACTTGGCAAAAGCAATGTTTTCTTGAATCCATCTGGGTATTGAAATGTTTTGCTGCTAACTCGTTTCTTCTGTCTTGCAAGCTATGAATCTTATAATGTGTCTTGGCTTAATTTGAGGTAAATACTTTGTATGCCAAGAATTCGTAAATTCTAAGATGCCATTCCATGAGAATAAAATTACCAGGAACAAGATCAAAAAGAACGAACCATCAAATTTTATTGAATTTTAAGAAAGACGGAAATATATTAACATCTGTAAGTGTTATGCCCTAAGTTCATCAACTTTGAACATAAACACTTTAAATATATATATAATCGATGCATATTTATGGCAATATATATTATTTAATTGAATTAATATTATAATAAATTAAATAATTGAATTCGTAGATTCAAGTCTTGGTGATTTGTTAATCACAATGAGTTGTGATTGTGAGATACAAATTACATATGACCGAATCTTAAATCGTCTGTGGTTGAAGTAAAACAAGATACAGATATCGTTACGGATAGACCATCACATGTGGTATTTCTTACTTGTGAAGTAAGTAGCTGATCTCACAAGTTAAAGTGTGGTGACACTTGAATGAACACGTGTATGTTTTGTTATAGAACAAAACATTGGAGACCCACAGAGAAATTCCACATGGATAACTATCTAAGTGTAAGTGGTTAATCTCTAAAGTTCGGTAGTGGAATTTGTCGTTTGACTTGAGGTCATCATAGTACCTTATACGAGGACAATCATACTTTGGTGATGTTGGATGTTGCACTGCCACGAGTCGCTAATACAGCATTGTTCGGGTACGTTAAGAATCATATGAAAATTGTGAATGATCAATATATGATTCGTCACTCTTAGATGGTAAGAGATTGTGATCTACATTTTATTCAGTTAAGTTGATAATGAAATCTTTGTTCCAGGTGAACTCATAAGTCGAAAAGGAGTTTTCGACTTACATTGACTTTACAGTGGGATAAAAGATATGATTGATAATTGAGATTGATACACATCCATATCTCATAATTGATCGGGTCATATTGATGAAAGGATTATAGTTTCACGGTAAACGAACAAGTTTGGTTTTGTTACACCACGTGACATTTCCCGTCACACGTATTGCCAGACACATTGCTAGATGTCAATTTGGGACAACGAATGTGAATTAGTGATAAATTAAAAAGGGGTGTTTTAATTTATAGATTTTGATTAGATCAAAATAATAATTCACGTCGTTAGGTATCGTGATTGAGAACCTAATGAGTCACACACAAAAGAGAGCCAGAAGAATAAGATTTACTAATTAATTAATTGACAAATGTTGGATAATTAGTTAATTGGGTTGCTTATTAATCGGTCCGAATTAATTAATTGGATTAATTAATTCATAGACCAAATTTAATTAATTTGATTAATTAAATATTGGATCGGGTTAAGTTTAAGTGACGGGCCAAACCCGCTTGAGTTTATATTAATAGACTGCTAGGATTTGTAAACTGTATGAAATAATTCATTATTTTTGTTAGCACAAGAAAAGAAAATCCTAGTAATCATTCTTGTTCTCTGTGTGGATCGCTATTGGAGGCTGAACAATTGAACAGTTTGGATTGTAGATCGTGATCATTGGAGTTCGAGAATCAGCAAAGATCATTATTCTTTTCCACTGTGCATGATTAAGTAAATTCCCAACAACATCAATTTATAACGTCCTTAAATTTATGTCAATAGATTACACTTGCAAGAAGCTTTGACAGGCTAGAACCAGAAGAAAAGATGATAGAAAGACAAACACCAATTGAAGTACAAACAAAAGCAGCTACAAAATAGTTGAGAGGAAGAACAGAAAACAAAATGATTAAATAACCAAACATCTGTACATAGTTATATGCCAGGTTCCCTTCCCTGAAGCTAGCAATAGAGCTGACCATGTTATTTCCACATATAGTTTATGCTGTCATCAAGATCACTGTTAAAAAACCCATTTTCCGTGGACTCGTGGGCAATGTCTTGTACCATTTCCTCTGATAAATGAAGATTCTGTGGCAAATCTGATGATTTATGGCTAAATGAGAAATTATTTGAAGCAGACTGGAAACTGTTGCTTCTGCTTGGTGGGTGTCCAACAACATTGCCTTGTCCATTTGCAGACGGAGTAGTTGCAGCTGAAGGGCTGTTTCTAAATCCGAGTCCATCCCGACCTGCACCCTGAATTGAAAGGGACTGCTGTTGAACCCCGCCCCTACCATTGTTGTTGTTCATATCCTGCAACAATTGCTGGATTGTTTGCTGTTGTGACATTTGGCTCCCGTGAGAGGGCTGGGGTTGATTTTGCTGTAGTAAACCATTACCACTTAATGAATGCTGCAGCCCTTGCCGCTGCTGTGACACATGGGAACTCGAGAAGCCACTACCAGGAACATTCTGCAACCCAGAAATTGATGAAGTCAGAGCTTGGCTGGAATAACTAAAGGAAGAAGATGCCTCCTGTTGAATTGAATTGTGGGTTGAATTTATTGAGTTCTGTCTCATCAGCAAATTTTGATTGCTTGTCAATGCAAGAGCAGCCTGTGCTGAGCCGCTCAAAGCTCCTCGACCAACCATATGTTGGTTATTATTCATTTGACTGTTGGTTCCTGGATTCAATGCCATTACCTTATTTAGGGCATTGGAATCAGATGGGATACCCTGAACACCTCCTATCTGCTCCATCTCTTGCATCTCAATCTTCGGCACAGTGGTGTGTCGTGGAAAATTTTTCAAGCCCTCTGTACATGAACATTGCTGTTAGATCATGCTGAATTATAATAATGGCCATCCAGACATTATTTCGTGCACTTAAAAACATGGATAAATTGGGTTCAGGAAGACTACATCTTTAGTAACACTCAAGCTACAAAAAGCACGTCTTTGTGTAGATCTATGCATTCAATAAATCCCATCAATCTTCCATTATACATGCAAATTTTGCAAATGGATCGTGGGTTATTTGACGTAAAGTTCCATTCGCGGTAGCTATCTTTCATATCAATCAAATAACTTCAATTTAATTTCAATCGGGTAACTACAATTCAATTTGAATCAATTATGGCAACTTTGTCCAATTCCATTGACAAAAACCGATGATATGATTGTCATTTAATGACGGACACTACATGTACCCATTAGTTGTTGGAGTGAAGTGAAGTATGAACAAATATAGTAATATAAGGCTTATAAACCCATGTTTGGTGGAGATTAAAATCAGATTTTAGTAGATTTTGATAAAATTTGATGAAATGAGTGGTTGAAAAGTTATGGGTCCCATAAAATATGTGGTTAAAATTAACTGTTAACTTTAACTTAGATTAAAATCTAGATCAATACCAAATAGGGGCAAAATAATGGAATTCATTTATTGACCATCGGTACATTGATTTTCCTCAATTTAAATGAAGGAATTGGATAGAGTTACTCCATTGAAATCAAATTAAGTATAACTACCCAATTGAATATAATTAAATTACAATTACCTGATTGACTCTAAAGTATAGTTACTGCGAATGAATATTACCCGTTATTTGAGTATGAAACCAGTAGGAACACAATAATTACCAATTGGCCCAACTTTTTGTTCTCCACAGAAATCCATCAGTTTTTTCATGCTATTGACAACCTCAGCAATCTGTTCACAGCAAACAACTATGAGACACCTTGGAGAAAAGTATGAACAACAGGCCAATGCATGTTAAAAGGTTTATAAAAGATCAAAACATGCCTGAAGGCATCGAACATATCTTTTGGAAAATCCCAAATCATTAAGTGATTGTAGCTCCAAACTCTTTGCAAGCTGACGTCCAGCCGTTACAACCCTGGAAAAAGTAGGTCTCGAAATGGTTTCATACAAGAAATGCATAAGTCACGAACAGCTTTCAGTCAAACAGTAATTTTCAATTCAGCAAGTCGAGTGCATAATTATGAACCTAGGGATCAAAATGTACAGCAAACAGCAAGCTAGGAGTTTCTTCAGGGGTTACAAAGGTATTTAAGTCCTCCCTGAACCTCTGGACATGAGAAAGCACTTGAGGACTGCAAGACAAGGCTAAGTAACAAAACAAATTCCTGAACCTTCATAGATTGGATTTTTTTATTTAAAAATTGAGGTGATAGTCTTGATTCTTTGCTTTTCAATGAACAATAAAATGTGATAGGTAAATTCAAAAGGCGTTGCTGTGGTCACAGCCCCTTTAAAGCAAACAGATAGTCACAATAATAAAAAAGTAAAGTGTCAATATAAAATTCAGCATAAAATAAACACCACATAAACTAATAAATGTGATTTTTTGACATTCAAAGTCTGGAGGTAATTAGCTATTCTTAGGTTTTATAACCCTATTGATGAACTAATAGCGCCAAAGCACGACAGAGAAAATATTCCAAACGTAGAATACACGACGAGAATTCCAACATAAAAGCTGTGGCGTTAAACATAGACCGCTGAAAGTTTAATCGATTAAAATTGACAACAAAATCAGTAGCAAGAGCATGCATAATCATGATGGACTTTAAAGTCCAGATCAAAGACCTAGCAAAAGAAATCTGCTTAGTTCTTAAATCCCGTGGACAATCAACTTTCTGGATGACCGACTTTTGCTCATTCCAATGAAGAATTTTATTACACTTAATTAATCAGTGAGCAGGATATTGCTTTTCATTAGCAGACATTGAACGAAGAGGGGGGGTAAAGGAAACAAATGAATTGGTCTAAACCAAAAAAGAAATTGCGGACTAGTAAAGTAGATTTTTTTTCACTCACATAACCCTGTTTGCCTGTAAATCAGGCTGAGAAATGCCATCAGGTCCACTTTCAGAAATTGTACTTTGGCATTTCTGCGCAACTTGCAGCAATTGATTTACCTGCAGGAGAAGTACGTTTTAGAAGTTCCACATACACAATGTAACACACTATACTTGTATTGATTAACTTTATGCTAAACAAGTGACATTTGACCCATCAAAAAGTGTTGCTTTAAGCTTGTAGTTGTTGCTGTGGGTGAGTTTTTCCTCTATATCTCAAACCTAGTTCCATTCTAAATGAACAAAACAAAAAATTAGTCGATAGTTTCAGAACTTCTATATTGAAACCGTGACGTCCCCAATCACTACTATGCCATTTTACTGAATGGTGCACGGAATTAGCTAGCCTAGCACAAGCAGAGAATTGATTAACCACAGCAGCATTTAGTATCAAACTCCTTCTTGACTGTGAATGAGGGAAAGAGTATTAAGTAAAGTATTTCTTTTTTTTCAAAAAATAAAATAAAAAAATTAAAGTCCATCTAAGCTCAGAATGGGGTTTTTAGACTCAATAAATAAACTTAATAAAGATGCAATTGGAAAAAACACATTATTTAAATTCACGTGAAAATTTGTGCAACAAAGTCATATATTGACAGATAGATTAGAACACCAATGGTGCAAATAATTAAAGTAAATAAGAATGAAGCTTAACTAGTGCAACATGATGTAAAAAGACTTTCTTCCATGCAAAGATAAGAAACAGTGAATTATAAGAAATCAACCAGCAAACAGTCAGTCAGGTATGCATTTACCTGTGGTGCTACCAATCTACGAGAAAGAAGTTCCTCATGACGCCGTGCACAAAATTCCCAAGATAATATCTAAACAAGGTGTGCAATTGGTCAAAGATCAATGCAATGAGTGCATAACAGTAACAGTGCTTCGTATTGATTAGCATTCACGGATTACCTTTAAATCGGGGCTAAAAATGATACGAAGCTGACCCTCGCGAACCACACGGAGTTGCTCATATATGCTTTCTTGAACTGCCTTTGCATACTCAAGCATCATCATTCCTGAAGAAAGTCTACATTCACGAGGCAAGTCCAAAAACAAGAGCTCATCGATGACACCACTGCCAAATTTGATTTCGTTAAGTCTGGGGAGTACTTCAACAGTCGCCTCTGTTAAAACCCACAGAACAAGTTCGAACCATGAGCTAACTTGACTAAAAGAGCATTCTATTATTTTACAATTAGTTCTAGTTAACCTAAAGATCTTTAGATTTCAAATTACTCCAGTTTTATCCAACAATTTATAATCTCATCTACTAAAACCATGACATCTCAGAATAACATACTCCAGGAAACCAAATCTTGTATTCTTGGCTATATCTTGTAAGCTCATCCAACACAAAAACAAATAGTCAAATACATATAGCCTTAAGCATAACCTTGATGTGAATCTAGAGTGACAGGAGCAGTGTTTGATACACAGCATCCTATAAGAAACCCTTTTAAGGTCCCTAATTGAGATTCTAATCTCAATTCAATGCAAACAAATGAGCCCGTTTGTCAAAGCTTATGAGCAATTATAAGTTGGTTAAACTCTATTTTATCCACAATTCGTAGGCCACAATTTTTACCTACTTTTTAATCCCACATTCCTTGGGACTCACTGCTTATAAGCAATTAATTATAAACTTTGACAAACATGCATTGAATCTTCCTCATGGAATAGGCAAGTAATGAACAACTTAATAGGAAACCTATATTCTCCTTACCCATCAAGAATTTTATATGGTTAAACGGAAGAGTAAATTACAGAAACAATAGTAAATGACACAGTCTAGATTATATCATAGTCGCACGTCACAATTGACATCTGTCACAATTGGACAAAACTCAAAAGAACACAAAATCAAACATACAGGATTTCAAAACAAAAAACACGACTCACCAAATCCCCTCCCAGATTTTGAACCACAAATGTCACACTGCCATGCATCCTGACAAAAAAAGAACAACAAGAGCAGGTTAAAAAATTATGCATTTGAAAAGTTCCAGCTTTGAACAAACTGGAGCGGGAAAACCAGAAATTGCATAAATTAGATGAAAATCAAATCCATCCAATTCCTGGAGACAAGATTTATCACGAATTGAATAAAATTGACTACTATCCAAAACAATTAGGGTGCGTTTGATTGTAAGGGTGGAAAATGGGTGGAAAGAAAATGTTTTACAGGAAAAAGATTTGCCTAGAAAATGTTTTGCGGGAAAAATGATTTCAAGTGTGTTTAATTGGTATAATTTTCCACCCGAAAATTTTTTAAATTTTCTATTCATTTGGCTTTATTTTACATGGAAAGTGTTTATTAAAGTAATAATTTTTTCCACAATTGGTTATAAAATTTGTTTCCATTGCCAAAAGTTAAAAAAAAAAATTGTTTCCTAAAAAATCATTTTTTTAATCAAAGTTTAGTGTTCGTTTGACTTAATTTTACATGAAAATTATCCATTAAAGTGAAAAAAAATTTTACCATTGGTTATAACATTTGTTTCCATTGCAAACAAAAAAAAAAAAAAAATTCCAGCCAGCCAAACGGTGGGAAAAAATTTTCATCAAAAAGCCGGAAAATGCACACGTGTGGAAGAAAGACGGAAAATATTTTCCGTGGAAATTTTCGCTTATCAAACAGCAAAAAAAGTGGAAAGTGGAAAATATTTTCCTAGTTCCCTGGAAAATTTCGCGTATCAAACAGGACCTTAGTCAATTACCATTGCTGCTTGCGGAAATACCCCGAGCGAATGATTCCCAACGTTATCGTACAAGGATAGACACCACCTCTTCTTTGCACGAGGAGAGTAGTACTCAGCAACAAATTTTTTCCAATAGGCAATAGTGTTATCCTACAAGGTGTGGGTACATAAATAACTATCATGTGGTATCAAAAATTCCAACCTTATATTGGATCATAAAGGAAAAAATAAAAGTGTAAACATGCTTTTTATAAGTATCTTTCAGATGATAACAAATGAGGAAAAAACATATAAGATTTGGACAAAACATTGTTACTAGATCATGAAAACTAGTAACATACTCACAGGAGGCCTCTGTCTCTGATGATACAGGTATTGCATTAGCCGACGTGAGCATACACCACCATCATAAGGGCGCTTCACGGAAGATGCGGGCTGCATTCCCTGTTGTTGAAGCTGCTGTCTTAGCTGCAGCTGCAGCTGCTGCTGCTGCTGCTGCTGTTGCAACAACTGAACCCTCTGCATTGGTGGCATGGACTGTAGGAGCTGTTGCTGTTGCTGTTGCTGTTGCCGAAGTCTCTGCTGCTGAATCAAAGCTTGCAACTGCGGGTTTGAGTTTTGTAAGTGCATCGAATCTTGTCTCTGCAGAAGTTGCTGCAGAACCTGTTGTTGTACAATATCTTCCTGCTTGATGTCCAAGCGAGGTTTCTTTTGTAGCTGAGACATAATAGTGGGATCCTGAATTAAGGAACTAAGGACCCTTGGAACACCAGGAAGCTGAACTTGCCCCATCCCTGATGTAGGCAAAGATGTCGCAATTGAAGCTCCCTGATGCTGCTGACTTTGCTGTGCTTGTTGAGAGTTTGGGTTTTGATTAGAACCTGGCGGCCCAATAGAGGTTCCATCCACAACAGAAGAGCTAGAAATGCTAATGTTATTAGATGAGAATGACATGGGAGATGCAGGTAGGCGCATATAAGATTCCATATTGATGCTGGTACTTCTCTGCAGAAGGGGACCCCCTGAAAGTCCTGAGTTGGCATCAGTGACCGAAGAACTTGCCCCAACACTTGGTCCAGAGCTTGCCACACCATTTAAGACTGTGTTGCCAACAACCCCAGAAACTGGACCCATGTTGGGGCGTGCATTTCCGGGTATTGAATTCAACGAGTTATTGAAATTTAAATTCAACTGAGAATTTCCTGCAACCAGTGACCTCCCATCTCCTTGGGAAAACGTTCCGGATCTCAAAGAAGAATCATTCATTCCTCCAGCCACACGAGAGGGCACCATAGGAGATACTGCTGCCTGGGGCTATCCAGTGCCAACTGTTTTACAACTTAATGCACATAAAAGGGGACTTAACGCCAGCTGAACTTAAGGAACACTTAACTTCAAACTATCCTTCTTCAAATTAAAATATCCTAAATCGAAATTAACACAATAAAACTTCTTCAATTCATTCCTCGTCACTTTATGGCATAACCCAATACTTTTTAGCCTCAATACCACGCAATCTATAAGAAAAATTATGTTAGATTCTGCTAAATAACAAGCAGACAGAAATGAGAGTAGAGCAAAAACTTGGCAAAGAAAAAGTACGACATTTACAATAAAAAATATAAAACGAAATCTGAACAAGCAAATTTCAGTTTTACATTATAAGGATGTTTCAAAAATACACTCATTGCAATAGTTACATCAAAATCCACAATCCTTGACGATGTTCACAAAACCCTAATTTTGAACCATCGAGTCCAGAGCATAAATTCGTCCTAAGTAAAGCACTGTTCTTTGCCAACTATGAGTCAAAATAAAGACAACACCTGATTAAATCAACTAATAATTAAATTATTACCGATCCAAGAAGCAAATAAAATCTCAGCTCAATCACACCCACCCGATAAAAAGTGAGATCAAACCCAGTATCACTTAAATTAACTTAATTTACAAATTAATCAGTGCCTAACAGCTAAAAAACTCAGGTTAAGCTTTTGATTGGCACCACTTTACACCTAACATTAATTTGAAATAAAGATCGAAAATTTGCAACGAACTGAAAAAAAAAATTGTAAAAACACAGGAAACTAAAGCTCTATACTTACTAAAAATGGGAAATGCTTAAAACCTTTTTCCACTATAGATAATTTACTGAAGAGTAAACGAGGAAAAATTGCAAACCGGGAGATAAAGAGACAAATAGAGTAAATTGAAATTGAGAATTTGCAGGAAAAAAAGAAGTACTCGTACTCGTACGCTGATTCGATTTTATATGCCTAGTGGGAATTGGAGGGGATGTGACCGAATGCAGCCGGTGGAGGATATAGGCTGACTGGATGCAGCCAGTTTTTAAGAACACGTGTCGAGTGATTTATTGGATACTTCGTAAGAGGTACAAGATCTACGGCGGCGACACGAAACTGTAGGATGCGTGGCAATATTCTATTGGAAGTGACCTTAACAAGTGTAGGTTGTAATCCGTACATGCGTCACAGGTGAGCAAACCCAATCATCAACCTTCTTTCCCCAATTTCTTTCTCAAATTACCCATAGAAAAATCCCGAACAGCGAGACAAAATGAGTAGCAGCATCACTGTCAATGCCAATCTCTCGCAAATCTCGTTATTTCGGTTAGAGTTCGCGCCACCCAAATCTAATCTTCCCTCAAAATCCCACTTTAACATCGCTACAAAACCACTACTCACAAGAATTTCTTGCACTCGTCTTCCCCAGAACACCCCAACTCAACAGCAGATCAATCTCTCTGTTCTTCGCTTCACACTCGGTATGTGTGCTTGTGTATGTGTACGTGGCTAATAAGTACAAAGCACAGTTTGTAATAATCAGGATGTCCCACCAAATAGAGCCTTAACTTAGAGAACTGACATTTAGGATATAATTTTGTATCTGTATTGTATATATTTGTAAAAATGTGAGATTTTCTTGGTTGTTTTTGAAGGGATACCTGGTTTGGATGAATCATATTTACCCAGATACATTGCCTATACATTTGGGACGCTTTTGATGTTAAATCATTTTGTGGGCTCGGATTTGTCTTCCATTACTTCAGCTCAGCTTGTAAGTGAATTCCTTTCAAAAATTGTGCTCAATTTAGTTGTTAAATAACTTAAATTAATAGTGTGTTTTGATTTGTTACTTATTTTTAGCCAAGTAGTACTTAATTAAAATACTTGATTCTTGGATTTTCTTGATATTGTGTAGAGATCAGAAGTTCTGGGTCTTTCTTTGACTGCGTTTTCTGTAGTCATTCCCTATCTTGGAAAATTTCTCAAGGTAACTTTTTTTTTTTGTCTTTCTTTGTATTATTTCCCTTCCTTCTGGAAATGATTCTAGTTTGTACTTTAGGATGTACTGGGGCATTTTTTTGTAATACTAGCGAGGTTTCTAAATGCTTAAAAATTGCTGTAGGATATTGAAGTCTAAGTTTAAATAAATCACCTCCTCTCCAACTGCTAAAACTTTTAGATGAGTTGCTCCTGAGATCAAATCCAGTCGCATCATGTATGCAAATTGTGCGAGTGACATAAATCCGATACAAAAGGGACATGTTGAGCTGAATTTATATAAGTATGTGTCCCCTTTAGATGTGTAGAGAAGGAAAGAAATATTTGTAATTATAGAGAATAAGTCAATGGTGTAAATTAGGAATTAGCTAGTACAGCTAGATAGCTAATTTTTAGTCAGTTTCCTGTCTTTTGGTTATTTTCCTAGTTTAATTTAAGAGAGAAAATAAGACAATACAAAGAGAATAGAATTGTATTGAATAATGTAATTTGTTTATAAGAGAGGCATCCTATTTATAGTTTAACTTAATAGGAATGTTTTACTTTCTAATCAATGTGGGACTAACTAACATGTACATTGTGTATATATGTATATACATTAACAGCTCCCCTTAAACTCAAGGAGGTAAAATGGAGACCAACTTGAGTTTGGAAACTAAATCCTGAAGGCGTCCAGTAGGATGTGTTTTAGTGAAGATATCAACAGTTTGATCGGTTGAAGAAATTAATAATAGTCCAATAGTCCCACAGGTGCGATGATGACGTATAAAGTGACAATCAATCTCAATGTGTTTTGTGCGTTCATGAAATACATCATTGTGAGCAATTTGGATAGCACTTTGATTATCGCAGCTTATGATAGTGGAAGTAGAATGAGTGACGCCCATGTCTTCAAGTAACCAGTGAAGCCAAAGAAGTTCCTGAGTTGTATCAGCAAAGGCTCGATACTCAACCTCTGTACTGGATCGAGCGACTACTGTTTGCTTCTTGCTGCGCCAAGAAATAAGAGAATCATCAAGGAAGAAGCAATAACCAGTGGTGGATCTACGATCAGTGGGGTTACCTACCCAATCTGCATCTGAGTAGGCGCGAAGCTCAAGTGAAGATTGGGATGAGAAATGGAGACCATAAAATAGGGTCCCTTTGATGTACCTGAGAATCCGAAGTACTGCGGCATAATGGGATGTGCGAGGAGCAGAGAGAAATTGACTGACAATATGGACAGCATAAGAGATGTCAGGGCGAGTAACTGTAAGATAAACAAGACTACCGACCAATTGGCGAAACAAGGTGGGGTCATCCAAAGGTGTACCATCTATAGGAGTGAGTTTAGAGTTGAGCTCTAGAGGAGTAGTACATGTCTTACTATCTGTGAGTCTCGCTCGAGTAAGAAGATCAGAAGCATACTTTGCTTGCGAAAGATAATATCCTTCAGAGTTAGAAGTGATCTCAAGTCCCAAAAAGTAACTAAGCTTTCCAAGATCTTTCATCTCGACATGTTGGCTAAGATAAGTCTTGAGATCCAAAATTCCAGATGTGTCATCACAAGTGATGATCATATCATCAAGATAGAGGAGAAGAAGGATAGTACCCTGGTCTGTTTTGCGAATGAAAAGAGCAGAATCATGTAAACTGAAAGTGAACCCAAAATCTCCAACAATGGTGCTGAACTTGGCAAACCAAGCCCGAAGAGCTTGCTTGAGACCATATAGAGCCCGACGAAGTTTGCAGACTTGATGCGGAAGATGATGAGAACCAAGAGGAGGGCACATATAAACTTCTTCGGTGAGTTCACCATTAAGAAAGACATTTTTCACATCCATCTGAAACAATTCCCAACGACGAACGGCGGCAACTGCAATTAGGCTGCGAACTGAAGTAAGGCGAGCAACCGGGGCAAATGTCTCCTCATAGTCAATCCCATACTCTTGGGTAAACCCTTTAGCTACCAAGCGAGCTTTGTACCGATCAATGGACCCATCAGAGTGAGTTTTGATCTTGTAGACCCACTTGCATCCCATAGCATGTTTGCCCTTTGGTAGATCCACTAGATCCCAGGTATGAGTGTTTTCGAGTGCCTGTAGTTCATCATTCATTGCTTTCTGCGAAAGAGGATCAGAACTAGCTTCACGATAAGACTGAGGCTCATGGTGAGAAAGAATAGTAGAAAATACAACAAAGTCACGAAAATTAACAGAAGGAATTTTTACCATGTCACTTCGTCGAGTAGGGAGATCAGAAGCTGTTGGAGCGGATCCATCGGAAGAGACAAGTTCTTCAGAAGAGGGTAAGGTGGATAACTCAATTGAGGGATCTATAGATATGTCAGTTGGTAATAACATATCAGTGAGAGAGAGGATGTGTTGGTGGAGATGTTGACTCAGAGGAAGAGTTTGTCTCAGGATTGTTAAGAAAAAGATCTGTGGAGAGATCAGTGAATAGGAGAGAGGTGTTGTCATGCGGCAGGTGAAACTTGGATATAGATGCGAACATCTTGTGTTCCCAGAAAACAACATGACGAGATACTCGGAGACGTTTGAAGTAAGGATCCCAACATCTGTAGCCTTTGTGTTCAATACCGTATCCTAAGAAACAACATAATCGAGATCTAGATTCCAATTTAGTGCGCTCATGAGGCTGAAGAAGAACAAAACAGACACAACCAAATACCTTAAGAGTGTTATAGTCAGGGGGGTGACCATAAAGACGTTCAAATGGTGATTGATTCCCAGTGATGGGAGAAGGCACACGGTTCTTGGTATAAATAGATGTAAGAGCAGCTTCACCCCAAAAGCGTTCAGGACATGAAGCGGATATGAGAAGAGCACGGACGGTATTGTGAATATCTCGATGTTTGCGTTCAGCACGCCCATTTTGTTGAGAAGGGTGCCATGTTGGTGAAGAAATTTAAGGACTTTGTAATCTGTGTATTCAGCAGCATTGTCAGCACGAAACACTTTGATATTGCAAGAAAATTGAGTTTTGACCATGGTAGCAAAATCAAAGTACAACTGAGGTAATTCAGATCGATTGCGCATAAGAAATATCCAAGTGTAACGAGAGTAATCATCGACAAAAATGACTATCTAGAGCCTCCCATTTTGGGAGTGGGAGACGGGCCCCAAACATCAGAGTGAATCAAATCAAATGGTGCAGAAGAAAATGAATTACTTTTATAAAATGGCAATGCCGATTGTTTTGCAAGTTGACAAGGAAGACAATCAAATTGTTCTTTAGTAACAAGTCCTAAATAACCACTAGATGCTAAAGATTGAAGACGACCAACAAAAGCGTGACCCAAACAAGAATGCCAGAGACTGATGGATGGGGTAGATAAGACTGGAGCTGCTGTTTGAATTGATGAGGAGAAATGGGATGGAAGGTGAAGATTGATGAGCTCAAAGAGTCGTCCAACCTTACGACCTACCCCAAGAGTTTGTTCCGTCTATGGATCCTGCTCACAACAACCAGAAGCAGAAAAGAGGACAGTTAGACCGAAGTCACATAATTGACCAACAGATATAAGATTGAGAGTGAGTTGGGGAATACAGTAAGTATTAGGAAGAGAAGTGTTTAATGTCGATATTTTTCCGATATGACTCAGAAGAACCATCAGCAGTTTGAATAGTCGGAGCATGATTAGCAAGATGTTTGGTGGCATATATACTGGAATCAGGTGTCATGTGATTACAGCATGCAGAGTTGAAAAATCAAGATGAATTACCTGAGGTGACTGACATAGCAGTAGAGGGTATATTACCAGAATGAGCAAGGACTTGTTTGACAATTTCCTCTATGTTAGAGACAGAAAACTTCTCACTGGAAGTAGTGAATGATGAACCTTCAACAGTAGTAGCGGCAGATTTAGAAGGAGTACTGCGAGACATGTATTGCTGGGAGTGTCTGTTGGGGTTTTGACAACAATCACGCTGAAGATGACCTGGGCTTGCTTCTGACAGAATTGGCGAACTCGAATCGGGCATTCCAATAGAGTTTGTCCTGGTTTCTTGCAGTAATTGCAGAATTTTGAAGATGCAGATAGATGCCCTTTATGTTGAAAAGATCCAAATAAATGCCCTTTGTTGTTGGGTTGAGGTCCTCTTGGAGTGGGGAAGACAGCATCTATAGATGTTGTTTTGCGAGGGGCAAGACGAGTTTCCTCTGAAAGAAGTTCAGTAACAGCTTGATCTAAAGTAGGTAAGGGATTGCGGTGAAAGAGAGATGCACGAACATGCTCAAACTCATTAGTGAGGGCTATGAGAAAGAGAACCAAGTGTTGCTGATCTCGATAGTCGAAAAATTTCTTAGCATTTTTGGCATCTGTAAACTTGAGGAAGCAAGTTGATCCCAAACATAGTGCATCTCAGATAAGAAACTATTGATGGATTGCCCAGGTTGTTGCATACGATTTAGAGTACCCAGAAGTTGGTATTGATGAGATAGATCTGCGGTGGTGTAGCATTTTTGTAGAAAATCCCATAATGGCTTGGCAGTCTTGAATCTACCACGTACACACGTGTTGCGAATCCAAGTGATAATTTGGTAGTTCTTGCTATCCCACTCTTCGAGACGGTCTATGTATTTTGTGTTGTTTTCTCCAACGATTTTCTCTGGTTCAGTGATATTACCAGTGACATAGCGCAATAACTTTTTGCCCTTAAGAAAGCTTGACATAGCTTGAGCCCATATGGTGTAGTTGAGTCCTTCCATGATAATGGCAATGTGTTGTGAAGTCTCAAGATGCTCCATAATGTAAATGAAACTAGAGGAGGACAAAGAAAAATAATAATAATAGGAACCGAACCGAACTGATGGAGTGGTGGCTGAGATGACGTTGGTAGAGAATAAAACTCCTACTATAGTGACTACCCAACAAGTATGACGAGGATATATAAGAAGTTTTTCTGATGTGAAGAATCCACTAATAGTGGCAATCACAGAGCATACTCAACTCTTGATATATCGAAAACCACTAAGAATAATATTTTTGATACCAAGTTGAATTTAAAAGAGAAAATAAGACAATACAAAGAGAATATAATTGTATTGAATAGTGTAATTTGTTTACAAGAGAGGCATCTTATTTATAGTTTAACTTGATAGAAATGTTTTACTTTCTAATCAATGTGGGACTAACATGTACATTGTATATATATGTATATACATTAACATTCCTTATTTTTATGTATTTTCCTCTATAAGAGAAATCTGTGTAACTCTTTACAAAGTAGAGAAAAATACCAAAAAGGTTTCAAGATGAGATATCATATTTGCTGAATCCATTTGATGCTATAGAGAAGCGTTCCTAAACTCAACATTCCACTGGCACAAATACTTGTAAATGGTTGCTTGTATTTCTACTGATGTACCTCAGAAAATTTCTAAAACAATTTAATCTACATGCTAAAGAAATTTTCTGATGAAATGTTCGTATTTGTTTGGGATGTTACAAACTGTCTTTATTTCCTAGTCAATATTGCTTTCAGTGACTAGACAGATCTTTAGGTGCAATATCTTTCAAATTATCTTAGTCTTTACTAGGAGACTGCTTTCAGGGTGCTACTTCGATTGATCAGAAGAGTATACCTAAAGGAGCGGAGCAAATCTTTGTCATGTCCCAAAACATTTCAGATACTCTGAAGGAAGATTTGGCTTGGGGAACGTACATTCTATTGCGTAACACGAACTCGATATCCATGGTACCTTGCAGCCTAAGCCCTTAATTATCTTTTGCTGGATTTTAATGCAGAAGCATGAATTTATAAACAGTAAACCACTGTCTACATAAGATCTTCAAAAATCATATTTTCATCTAGTATATTAGACGAGTAAAAATTTCTTCTGATTTCAGTAGTGCACTGAATTTCTATATTGTTCTAGTTCATCGTAGTTCAAGATGCGTTGTGTGTGCGTGGCTACTGGAACACACCCAGAGACGTCTCAAAAGAAAATGCGCTTGATTGGTTTAAGAAACAGATACAGCGATTTGGATTCTCCAACTTGAAGGATACCATTTACTTTCCACAGGTTGCAGGTATGATTAGTTTTTCCGATTGTTGCAACAGACATTTGTGCTGACAAAATTATTTAAGTATATAAATCAAGTTACTATATTCACAATTGATTTTTGGCATAATAAACTTTTGTACTTGTCAATATATATCGTAGTTAGGATGACTAATATAATTGAAATTCAAATAATAATAATAATAATATATCTGTATAGGCAGTTCTCTTTTTTTTTTTCATTTCACGCTCTAGGCTATACTTCATATGTTATATCGCAAGTTGACTATCCAAGAAAATGAGCGAAAATCTTGTGCGCGTGCACACTATCTGTATTTATTGATTTGTGTGTCTCTAACTTGCCTTACCCAATTCTTTTGGCCAAGTGAGCCTCTGGGATCTCCTGTAAACCCCCATGATGTGGTAAAGGGAGGATATTAGGGGAAGCAGTGAGTGGGGATTCCCCTGCAGAGAGCCGGATGAGGGGAGACCTTCACGTCCGGTTCGGAGGGCGGGGATATCCCGACCCTACTATCATTATGCCTTTGCAATGTTACTTGGTTCAACTCTATTTGTGACCTTTTCTCGTATGTGGGACTCTCTATCTTCTTGGGTAGATAATCGATCGTCTTTCATTTGGATAGTGAGTCGTTTTTATAATAATAAGTCAAGTCAAGAATAATAATAGAACAGGAGGAGCTTGCCAGGATGGCTTGGTAAGCAAGCAATCCGTTATGTAGGCGCCAACTCCCAGTTCTTTCTCTTCTTTCTTTTTTTGAAAGGACGCTAATGTCAATAAATGCCTGCGCAGGTTTCAATAATCAGATAACAGAGCAAAACAATGGATTGAAGCAATAGGAATAAAAAACTTATACGTTTTTCCTTTTCCATGTTTCCTCAGAAGTTGTTGAACTCTAATCCCCTATATAATTAGATTGACATGCAATATGTCATTGAAAAGCAATAGTGTACTGGCAGGCTGTAATTGCCCAAATCGCCTTTAATCTGTGAAATATATAGAGCCATGAAGTCAAATCATTGGATACGGTTTAGACATTAAATATCCATCCAGATTTCACTTATTTTCGTCTACAATAAAATGTTTCTAGTAAATTAATCAACAGATTATGATTTCAAGATGTTTCGAGCATATCTGATGTGTTACTTTCATGAAATTATGTGAATAATTTCAGATTCCGAACTGCTGGGGATGCTTCCTGAGGGGACTCGTACTCTACTTGTACAACCTATTTTTCACACTCCAAAACTGAGCTCCAATCAACCAGAGAAGGGTGAGGGTTTTGTACTGCTGGCTTCTACTGTTGATTATGCATATAGCGATAAAGATAAAGCCTGGATAGTAGCCGTTTCCAACAAGTTTAGAGGTAGGGACATCACTAATGTATAATGCATATAAGATCATCATTAATCTCTGTGCATATTAATCCACAGAGATGAGACATTACAGAAAGCAGTAATTATTATGTGATCAATGATTCAATATATACTAAGATGCAGTTAAATCGTCTGCTTTGTGCAGACTATTTTGTCTAAAAACCCTTTGGCATATACGCGTTAAGAGAGCAGGGCTGCTCAGGGTCGAGATGACAATGAAACTGGTCGCTTAGGTAGTTTTTGGGAAATCGAAAACTAGGTTTAATGGGGTGCATGAAAGTGGGTAGATAATCAAGGACTAGGTTTCTTGGCCCTGTAGGCTGTAACAAGTAACAAAAACACCTCAGTTTCAGTACTCAACACTGAGGATGCTAGGAAAAGTAAACTCGTAAAGCCAGACAAAGGTGTACTTTCGCACAGGCTTGGCTGGTTCCTAAACATCCAAAGAATGTTACCGTTAAATCTAGTACTGTGTATCGAATATATCTTAAAAATCGAACGATCATGCCCATCACGTTGACTCAGCCTGGTTCATCCATGACATCCTTGGAACGTGATGGCCTGGGTTTTCCTCAATCCGGTTCATGTGGGCCCATCTAGCTACCACAAAAGATCTTAGATAAATTCTGAACGTATTTACTTTTACATTTACCAATTTAATTTTATCTCACGATAATTAGAGCAATATGTGTGTCGGTGCCTACGTACTAGTGAATTTTAGTCCTTCCAATATAGCTGTTGAGGGCTTGAAAGCCATTAGTCAATTAATTAGATGCTCATGGATTGATAAGAAATTTGGTGGACCTTCAGCATAGCGTTTACACATGGAATCAATGGAAGGGTTGAAGTACACGTAGTCTATGTTTGGTTTAGTTAAAAAACTATTTTTTTAATTAAATTTAATCACACTTTTGATTGTATTAGTTACTTTTATTAAATTTTCAACCACACATTTCATTAATTTTTATTAAAATCTTCCAAAAGTTTGATTTGTAGCTAAATCAAATTGGGGCTTAACTACAACAAGTTTCATTTTGGTCCTCAGTTTTGAAATAACTTATTGTATTACAAATTTTAAATATTTATTATGTGCCCTTTTGACATAGTAAATTGACGGGGAATATGTAGTTAAAAAAAAAAATTTGAATATGCACGTAATATTATTTTATTGAAAAATATATAATTGAAAAGAAAATAGAGAAAAATGTATTTTTTAAATAAAAAAAATAGAATCGAGCTATATCCTTTGTGAACCTACTTAAAATTTTAAATTAATGTTATTAACAAACATATTTAAGACTGCAACTACCAAATTCAAGGTGTCGGTACAATAATAATATTAATCGGACATTAAAGAATCATTAGCTAAATAAAAATAATCCTAAAATTGTCAAACACAACAGCCTACCCATTTTTTTAATTCGCAGAAAAGTAGGTTGTACCGAATTTGTCGGATTACGTTGCAGAGAATGACATCCCCCGATGGCAAATACTGATGCATACATACATCAAGTGGCTTAATCAGCGGACAGCGGTCAGGAATTGTCGGTGTGGATTATTGTTCAGAGATAAAAATAAAGATTAAGCACACACGTGCCAAATATGGTCTCTTTTATGAGAAAAAAAGAAAAAAGATCATGTAATTAGGGCAGGGCAAAATGTCCGAACCGAACCGAACCGAACCGGAACCGGAACCGAACCGAACCGAACCGAATCGAGCGGGTTTTTTAAAATGAAATACCCGAACGGGTATCCGAATCGAGAACCGAATGGTTTGGTTCGGTTCTCGGTTCTCGACCAAGAACCGAATAAGAACCGAACTTTTTTTTTTATATTGGATAAATTAATTTCTTTTATTTTTTCTAAACAAATTAATAATTTTTTTCTTATTAAATCTTATTAGTTGAACAATTTAGAGTTTATTTATGTTTGTTAGTTGTGTTTTTTTCAATTTTTTCTTATATAGTTTCTTAATAGTTAGTATGGAAAGTCAACCAACTAATAATTACATTAAATAGTTGGTAAGTATTATCAATACTTTAAAATATTTTATATTTGTGACTTCTAATTTATATTTCACTTTTATGTAGATTTGAAGGTTTGAAACAAATGAATTATTGATATGAATATCGAAGTTTTATTAGTAATATTTACTTTTTGGTATTTGTATTTGACAACTTATTATTTATATGTTATTAAATTAGATTACGTTAATTTGTAAAAGTTAAGATTGAACTTGGTATTTGTATCTACTTTTTGTTATTAATATTGGTATCCACTTTAAGGTATATTTATGTAGTATTATTTTAAATGTTAAAAAATTTAATTATAGTACGGAACCGAATAGAACCGAACCGAACCGAAACCGAATGGTTCCAAAATTATATTTGGAACCGACGGTTCCATTTACTAAATACCCGAAAATTTCTGGAACCGAAAAAAATCGAACCGAACCAACCCGCGCCCACCCCTACATGTAATACAAATTAGGCCTTGTTTAGTCCACATTATTTTTTTATTCTTATTCTTCTACTCATTTTTAACTATACATTCTTCAATAAAATAATATTTTACATCATATTAATAACTTTTCCTTCTTTTTCAACCACATATTCATCATCACATCAACAGTAAAAATGCAATTTGACCTTCAAAATGTGCACCAAACGGGGGCTAATAATATTTTTGAAAGGTGAGTGTGTGTCTTTGATATTGTGCGAAAGGTAATATTCAGATTTTGATAAGTCTCGTTTGTTTCTTTTTGAAACTTGATAGCGTTATTTTTATAATAATGTGACATAGCTCGACGAGCATATTTAACATAACAATATGTTAAAAAGAAGTCACTTCGCAACATTTTTCACAATATTTAACTACTCTTGTAACACGGGATCGGGTAAATTTTATGATTCTCCCATGTTTGGTGCATATTATTTAAATTGTTCTTCACTATAAATTTTTTCAATAAAATAATTTTAAATGTCGATCCATATTATTTTCCTATTTTTAAATCATACATTTTTTTTTATTTTTTAAAAAGTAGCTTTTCACAAAATATATTTTTAAAAATTTTTATGTATAAAAATTTGAGGTCATAATTATTCTGCTTTATTGTTAAAACCATATATAAAGATAAAATATGAAGACTTGAAAGAAAGGCTTCAAATGGTGAAGGGGACCACTCAAAGGCCATCCTCTTAAGATTGTAATATCTATCAAATCATCTTTCTCATCGTAACTCGAGCATCAAACTCATTCTTCAAGCTAGGGAGAAATTTTTAGATAAAGATGCCCCTCGGGGCACATCCAAGTTGGCAAAGGATGGGCATTGCTGGGCTTGCAACCTCAGGGTGGGGAGTTCGATTCCTGGATGGAGCAGCTGAGTGTTGTAATATTCAATTTGGGTGGAGCAGCTTGGTGATGTAATATCCATGGAGGAAGGCTCCCTTGGGGCCAGGAGTATAAAGGGTGTACAAACCCTGGTTAACTTGGGCATATCTCGCGATTAACCTCCACCCATCACTGAGAGGCCGGGGATGGGTGGTCCAGGACATAGTCTGGTGTAAGCTAGGATACCTGGATATCAAAAAAAAAAAAAAATTTAGATAAAGATTGGTAACTGAAATTTAATGGAGTACTTGCAAATGTGGAGTGCTTTCGTGACGTTTCTAATAAGTAGATAATCAATTATAATGTTAAGTGCACGCCGATTTTGACTTTTGAAGGGAGGAAAGATGAGGACGAGGAAGAAAGGAGTGTAAAATGTATGTAGTACGTTACTCGACATAATTGAACCGCACAACATATAAAATTGAACTCTTTTTTTTTCATTGATGTTATATCAATTTGCTTTTCTAAACACCATAAGAGAGTATCGTCGTAAATGTTGGGAAATATGTAGGAAATCTGGAACAATAAATAACTCCAAGGCACAAAAATCGTTATCTTTTAAGATATGTTTCTCCCATTTCCAACAAAGTCACGACCGGGGTATGATAGAAAATCTCTCTCAGGATACAATGGAGGCGTTTGATTCAAATTGTGACTATTTGATCAAACCAAGAAACACTCTATAGAGAAACTGATGATGTCAAGAGAAAGATAGAAGAATAGAAATTTTTTAAAAGTATCTCGCAAATGAGAATTCGCTCAGAATATATAGAAATGGAGGCAACCTTTTGAATAGGTGTGTCCCTTGAAATGAATGGACGCATCTGTTGGAAGAAACATACATATTCAAAAACTTCTGAAAATAAAATTCTCTTTCAAGGGCGTTGCCCCCAAGCCCCCACGGGGGGCGCTGCCCCCTCGACCCCCGCGACCTAATCGGGCAGGTCGATCCCCGTTGCGTAGCGACAAACACTAGTCGGAGCGGCAAAACATTCGCAAAACAAAAGATAATACATGCAAAATGATGAAAAATATCTAACAGTAAAGCATAAAGTTAAAATTAAGGAATTTTCTTTTATATTTAAAACACAATCTAAATACGTCTTAAGAAAACATATTTTCTAATTCAAAATATATTGCAGGATATATCTTTATTAAGCCTTGTATGGTGTAGATTAAGCTATTGTATGAGCCTATTTTTTTTTTTTTTTCACCAAATTGTATTCTTGAACAGTGATTTGACATTAAAATCAGATTTTTATTAAATTTTGATTAAAAAAAATGATAATATGTGTAATTGAAAGATTATGTATCTCATAAAATATAGTTAAAATTAATTATTGATTTTGAGTTAAAATTTTTATCAATTTTAATCTAAACCAAACATAGACTAAATTACAACAATAAAAGCAAATGATAGATAAATGACCACCGTTAGATGATGATACAAGCATGGTACCTCGATTAAGATTTGACACTGGATTTTAACCTCTTCATAAATTATTAGGACAATAATTAGCAACATATTAAATTCCTAAAATGCTTTCTTGATTTGAGTGCTCTACCTTGCTAAACGGGGTAGAAGAAAGTCAAAAAGAAATAATTAACATATTAAAATGCTTACGTGAAAATTTAGGAAACAAGGACAATTAAGTGAAGACAAAAATAATTTATGTAAAATAGTCAATGTTTAAGGAATGAGTTAAAGTTTCTAACTCTTCTTGAAGTGTACTTTTTTTCTAATTATTTAAAATCTTTAAACACAAGCATTGATTATGTGCCTTGTCCCAAATTGATAAAATATTATCAACCAAGTCAACTTACTACCATATATAACTCGTGTTTTACCATTTAGATAATCATTTAAGTTATTGTATCATAGTTAAGATGATGTAGATAATCAGTTAAGTTATGATCGTCGACTGAGGATTTATATCTGTTTGAGGAATGACACGTGCCACAACATGATATAGTGATGAAATTTGAAATAGAATTTAATGAATTTTTTGCTTTAATCACAATCATGCACAAGTATTTATCTACATAGTTTTCCGATTTTACCCTTTTTTTTATTTTTAGGGTATCATAGTTGTGATTATGTGGATAATCAGTTAAAGTTATTACCATCGACTAAGGACTTCTATCTATTTGAGGGATGGCATATAGTGCAACATGATATAGTGATGAAATTTAAAATAGAATTTAACGACTTTTTTCTTAATCACAATCATTCACGAGTATTTATATACATGGTATTCCTATTTTTATCATTTTTCGTTTTTTAGGGTTTCATATTGTGATTGTGTAGATAATAAATTAAGTTATGACCGTCAACTAAGGATTTCTATCCATTCGAGGATGACACGTTGTGCAGTACGATGTAGTGATACAATTAGAAATAAAATTTGATGACTTTTTTTCTTAATTACAATCATACACGAATATTTACATACATAGTAATGGATGACTTTTTTCTTAACCACAATCATACACGAGTAGTTATATACATGGTATTCATATTTTACCATTTTCGTGTAGATAATTAGTTAAGTTATGATCGTCGAGTACTGATTTCTATCCATTTGAGGGATGACATATAATGCAACATGATATAGTGATGAAATTTAATAAATTTTTTTTTCTTAATGACAATCATACACGAGTATTTATGTAAAGAGTAATGCATTCTTCTTTAGCCTCTCCTTAATTAACAGCTAAGCAGAGAGAGATGTTTGTTAAAAAAATATATATATAAAAGAAATTTATTTTTCATTTTCTATATTTCCCATTATTCTTCTCTGCAGACATTGATTTTCCCGGCTAATTCCAATCGGGATGATCGGAGTTTCAAGATTGCACTCTCATAATTATTGCCAGATTTTACGCTGCCATTGATTCTATCTACCTTCCAGATAATTTCAACACCAAACCACCTCGTAATATTTACTTTTCCGGTACTCACCGCCGGCGACCTCTATCCGGCGATTAAATACAATTTTCAATTTACTTTCTCACTCAAGGCATAAATGGAGTAGTTACGGCGTAATACGTATTTAGATTCTGTTTATTGACGCGTGGCTACGGTGTCGGACTCGTGTAATGCTGAGGTTTCTGTGCTTTTAAGGTTTTTGTCTGAACTCTGTGATGGGATATGTACGATGATCAACTCAATGTCAGTACTATGAATTGAGTTCAAATTCTCTCAGTTTCTACACTTTGTTGCAGGCGGAGAGTCTTTGTATTGCACAAGAATCGAAAATGATGAGAAAGAAAACTAGAAGAAATGAGCTGCCACATATGAGCGGTGGTTCCTCCGCGGCTGCCGGCGCTGATAATGAATGGGAACTGAGGCCCGGCGGAATGCTAGTTCAGAAACGGACAGGCGCTGACCAAAACCTCGTACCACCACCCATGATCAGGGTTTATGTCAAATATGGGTCAATTAATCACCAAATCCGTATTAGTTCTGAAGCCAGTTTTGGTAATTCTCAATAATTTTGCTAATTGATTGATGATTAATTGATTATTTAAATTTAAATTTTTTTGGAAATGTGTGTAGGGGAGTTGAAGAAGATGTTAACAGGGCCAACAGGTTTGCATCATCAGGATCAGAAATTATATTACAAGGATAAAGAGAGAGATTCCAAAGCATTTCTTGATGCTGCAGGAGTTAAGGACAAATCCAAAATTGTTCTAGTTGAGGATACCATTGGCAAAGAGAAGAGGTATTTGGAGATGAAGAAAAATGCGAAAATCGAAAAAGATAAGAAATTAATATCGGAAATCACCTTGGAGATCGATAGGCTTGCTCGACAGGTAAATGAATAGATTCAATGGTGATTAAATGTTGTGAATTAACGTTTTTCGTTTATATGGAATTGCGTAGGTGTCGTCGCTTGAATCTGTAATTTCTCGAGGAGGAAAAGTGGTTGAAAAAGATGTGATAAATCTGATTGAGTTGCTGATGAATCAACTTCTTAAATTAGATGGTGTCATTGGAGATGATGATGTGAAATTACAAAGAAAAATGCAGGTACTGATGTGATACCACAGTTCTTGAATTTGAGATGATGTTATAATATCAAAACTTCTTAATTTGATGCTAATTTGCAGGCGAAAAGAGTGCAGAAGTATGTTGAAACACTGGATATGTTGAAGATCAAGAACTCTATGACAACATCAACTCAACAGAAGGTTTACTCAAGTGGGCTCGTCTCATCACCACCGGTTCATCAGAATAGGTATTCAAACCCGAGCATTTCAACTCCACTTCAACAGCAACAAGCTAAGCATTCGTTAATAGATTCACTAAAGCAACCATCGAGTCACTTGGCTACAGAACCTGTTGTGATTACCATGCAATGGGAAACTTTCGATTCTACACCCCCACGAATCCCAGGTGCCCCCTCGGCAAGCACAATAAATCCGGCGCAGACTAGCTTGACCTGGGATTTAATTTGAGTTGTAAGTAAATCAAAGTGTGTGTTCTAGTGTGGATTTGCAGTTTGAATATGTTCCAAGTTGGTTTGGTGTATGTTTTCCTTTATTATATGTCCTTGTATAACAATAAAATGTACCTGGTGGTCCGTCCAGTTGAACAGCAACAGAACATGTTTATATAGTGCTTCGGGCACCCTGCATGCCATTGAGGGCCAACCTCAATTTCATTTCATAGTACCGCACCATGTACTTTCTTCGGGGTACTTCAAGCTTTATACTTTGATTATAAATTTTGCATTTAATCGATGTAAGATTTATCTCTTAACATATCTTTCTTCATTGGCGCGGAAATGGTGGTGCCAATTCTTGGTAGGGCGTGATCTTAAAAATTAAAAAGAATGACTCTGAAATTGAAGATAAATTCTTGGCAATATCACTCTCTCCAAATCCCTATTCACCTAGGAACTTAACTTATTTAATACGAAAGAGGGGACACTCGTATGAAATAATTTGTTAATCACTAATTTTCACAAAGAGAACATGGTTATATATTCAATAGGTGTCGTAATCTTCTAATATATAATACACAAGGATTTAAAGCCAAAATCATTTGTTCAGTAGTTGAATTCGTTCTTGATTTTGTCACGTGTTCGACCCCCGTTGCTGTTTTGGCTTGTTGATTAAGATTTAGCCCCTGTTTGCGGACCAAAATTAGATTTTAATTCAAGTCAAAGCCAAACAATCAATATTAAGTATTAACCACATTTTTCATGAGTCCCACAATTTTTCAATCACACATTTCAAAAACTTCTATCAAAATCTACTAAAAATTTAATGTTATTTTTCACCAAACACCCTCTTAATTTTGAATTATGACGTTCATGAATCTACGAGTTTTCAACCTCCAAGTCTTAATTTATAATCCGTGAAGATTTAACTAGGCGGCTGAGTGAGACCAAAAATCAAGGAAAAAGCTTCTCTGCCAGAAAAGGGTCACCCACCTGGGTGACCGACCTCACAAGCTGGTGGGACCGACATGGGGCCCGGCTGAAATAAAAAAATGAAAAAAAAGCCCCCTCCCCTCTCCAAATGTGTGTATTCTGTCAGTGGGGTGTCACACCCCGGCACTGAAGCTCAGTCCAAATCAAAGCCCAAATCCCATAATCCAAGAATTTGATAGGGGGAATTAGAGACAGAATTTCTCTCTATGATGCACACTGCCTTGGACAACACCAGCTTCTAGGGATGGCAACGGGGCGGGGCGGGGCGGGGGCGGGGATGCCCTCCCCGTCCCCCGCCCCGTTAAGAAATTCATTCCCCGTCCCCGCCCCGTTCTCCGTTTAGGGCGGGGCGGGGTCGGGGCAGGGCGGGGTAGGTTATTTCCCCGTTTATTCCCCGTTTAAATTTTTTTTTTTTTTTTTAGTTTTTGATAATTTATTTTTATTGTCCATATTCATTATATTTAGACAAATAATTTTAGTTGCTATTTTCTATTAGTACTAACGAAAATGTTCATTTAAAGTATTGAATTCTAAATAAAAAAAAAAAAATTTTTTTTTTTTAACGGGGCGGGGCGGGGACCCCGTTACCCGTCCCCGCCTCGGGGAATAATTCCCCGCCCCATCCCCGCCCCGTTACCCGTTTAAGCGGGTTTTCCCCTCCCCGTTCGGGGCGGGTCCCCGCGGGTATCGGGTTTGTCGGGTTTTTTTGCCATCCCTACCAGCTTCCATCCCTCCTTGTCCACTTAGGTTTGGGATTAATACTTTGGGTATTTTTGCAGACACCATTCTTGAACTTTGATTATTTACGTAATTAAGTTCGAGTCGACTCCATAAAAATTATATAATTCAAGCTCCAACAATAAAATTCCGCTTAATCAATCATCAACTACTCGATCTAACTGTTACATTGCACCATTCAACTAGAGGCACGATACTGCACTCTTGAATTATGTACAAACGTCTAAGTTTATGTTATTCGACAAGTACATCTTGCCGACCCACGAGCTCATGTTCAATAATTAAAACTAGCTATAATAATCATTTTGCCCTTCTAATAATTTTTTCGTAAACTCTGATTTTTTTCTACAGTTTCTATGAATTAAAGAACCTATAAAGTCACAGATAATGTCGAGAATTCTGTCTATAATTTAAGTAATTATACGAAAATCACGTGAATTTAATTCTATTAGAGACAGAATTTAAGAGTTCTTAAATATCATGATATTCTATTTGATTATCTGGTAATAATATTTTAATCATTAAATTCAATATAAAAACAAAAGCTTCTTATTATGGAAGGTGCCATCCAATCAACTTAAAAAAAGATTACTAATAATGCAAAAGATGTCTAAAGAATAACACGTGATACAAGAAAGCAAAGATAAAGCACCAATAATTGCACATAAATCAAAAATTAGACTACCCAAAATAATTAAGAATAAAATTAAGTAACCTAACAAACTATATGCTAATTGAGACATAGAACACATTTTAATGTAGGGTCATATAGAGCTTTAGATGAGTCGGATTTATCGTGTAAAGCATGTTAACATAATATACAGACATAAATCAACACCAGAGACTAGACGTGATAATTAATAGAAGTTTGAGAAAAAAAAATACTAAAAAAAGGTTGCAATATAATTGCAATAATATATAAAGATTAAATTTTTTTTAGTACAATTCAAAAGGAAATACAAAAATAAAATTTTGGATATAAATATACGGTCGCTACATTGCCACCACAATTTTTATTTATTATATTACACTTTTAAGTATTTAATGCTTATATTCATACCACTTCATTTTATAAATTGAGTAGAGCACATTTAAGGTTTTTAATCTTTATTCATCAACATTTTTATATTTAGTGCTTGTTTGGTAGGGATTTTTGGGAGAAGAATTGATTTTTGAATAGTGATATGATGGAAAATGTGTGGTTGAAAAAGAAGAAAAAATTATTGATGTGATGGAAAATATTATTTTATTGAAGAATGTGTGGTTGAAAATGAGAATTGATTTACTGTAAAATTTGAGAATAAAAAACAAACATGCCCTTAACATTTCATTAACCAGCACATCTCGTCCTTAATCATGGTTTCGTCCAAAAATACTATTAGCCAAATTTAAAAAGATGGACAAACAATTTGTTGCAATTTTGTAATAACTATATTTTTGCTGTATAAAAATACAAGGGCAAATTAGTCATTGTACTTCATATCCACGAAACATTGGACATAAACTGTTATAAGGGACTGGTTGTGTTAATTTAAAAATTAAAATGTAATGAAAAAAGTTGAAATGTGGTGTGAATATATCTAATTTTAAATATTTTGGATAATTATATTCACCCAACCTCTCACCATGAATATCCACAACGTGTTCTCATTTTTGCTATTATGTCACCACTTTTTTTAGAACTTTTTTTTTTATTATTATTAATTCAATTTTTCTTTGGCTAAATATATTCAAACCTCGATTTTTAATAACTGGACTACATTTTTATTGAGATTCATATCATTTACATATCATCGTATTTATGCCTCAAACTTTTTCGCATTATTATTATTCTCAAATTAACCTAAATTATTTCTGATTATGGTTTAATTTCAAAATTTTCTTTAAAATAGAATAGAAAGACTTATTGGCCATTGTATTTTTAAATAAGCAAAAACAGCTAAAACGCGACTAAATATTTGGCCTTCATTCTAAAGCACATTAACAATATTTTTGAACGAAAACCATGATTAAGGACAAATTTTCGATCAATAAAATGTTAAAAATAAGAATGTAATGAAGAAAAAAGTTAAGGATTTAAGTATGATAATTAATAAAGGTTATGACTTTTAATGTAATTGAAATGTGAGGTATCTATATATAAAAAAATTGTGGTGTGAATATAACAATTTTTTTTATTATTTATTTCGCAAACAGAGTCATATAAAATGACATAAATAACCCCACTTTAAAATATGTTTTTTACAATCCACCAAAGTCATTGATGAATAAGTAATGTGGTGGTGAATATGTGGTTGAAAAAGAATGAAAAGTTATTAATGTGGTGAAAAATATTATTTTATTAAAAAATGTGTGGTTGAAAATGAGAATGTGGCTCAAACAGGGGCATTGTCTTTAACAGAAATGGTGGAGCGTAAATTTTGAGAGCCAAAATTTCTTGGTTTAAGAATGGGCTGCCTTTACGCATATATATGTAGGCCTCTTATTGGGTATATGGGAAGTCCAATATAAAAGAGATGGACTTTCATCAATCCATGGGTCTAAACTTGTATCAGGATTGTCAACAATATGCACATATGAACTTGAACATAACATAAGGGAAAAATTCATAAATAAGGTGTTTAGTTTACACCAATTTAAAAATCAGATTTTTTTTTTTTAAATTCTAATATAATATAATATAATAAACCCACCCTATATGCACCACCCCTACCGCTTCGGGGACTATTCCAGCGATCATTTCGACGACCACTCTTTTTCGGCGACCATTCCGGCGACTGCTCCGACTCCGACGACCATTCCGGCAACTATTCCGGCAATCATTTCGATCACAGATTTACAATTTACGGTCACATTTCAAAAATTTTATAGGTCACAATTAATACGTTTGTCACAAATTTCAAAATTAGTTGGTCACAGATCAAAATTTATAGGTCACACAGTCACAAATTTTCAAATTAATTGGTCACAGATTTCCAAATTATAGGTCGCAGTTTATTTTATTGATTACAGATAAAAAAAATTACAGGTCACGATTTATCCATTGGTCACAGGTTTCCAGATTTGTTGGTTACAAATCACTTTTCAAGTCACAGGTTATCAAATTTTAGCGTCACAGTTTAATACTTGGTCATATGTAACCAAGTAATTGGTCACATATACCAAATAGTGATCACACACCACCGTCCTCAACACCATCCCGTCACTATCACCACCACCACACAGCACCAGCATGCCCAACCCAATCACCGCACACAGTGCCAAGTGCACATTACCATCGCTATAACTGCACACACCCATCCAACACACCACCATCGCACACCACAAACGCACCCACAGCACCACACCACTGTCACACTCACCACAGCACCATCACTGCAAACAACACCACGCACAACCAAATAAAAAAAAACTAACAATACAAAAACACAACCACAATAAAACCACCAACATCACAACACCACCACCAACACCGCACACAACACCATGCCTAAACACCCACAGCAGCACCCAAACACCCACAGTAGCATCGCAACACCACTGCCGGGGTCTCAACGCTGCTATGAAAGCAGCAGCGTCGAGGCACTGCTGCCGTTCACAGCAGCATCGCGACGCCGACAAAGAGGAGAAGGGAGGGGGAAAGAGAAGAGAGGGAGGGCAGCAGCATCAAGGCGCTGCTGCGATTCACAACATCAGAGCAACGCCTCGACGCTGAGAACGACAGCGTCACGACGCCGGCATAGAGGAGAAGAGAGGGGGAAGGGGAAGGAGAAGGGAGGGAGGGAGGCGGCAGACGATATTGTAGGTGAGAGTGGGGAGAAATGAATTATTTAGGGTTTGAATTATTTAGGGGTGGATATATAATATTTAATACTTGATTTAATTATCAATTTAATACCTGATTTTTGATTAAATAAAATTCACACCTAAATTTTGAATTTGAAAAATTAAATGCCTGATTTTTTGTAATTTCCCATAACATAATCTCTATCAAAATTGGTGCAAATAATAATAAGAAATGAAAAAATAATTTTAAGTTGTACGAAATACAAAATTAAAAAAATAGAAAAATTGATTTTATCTTTGAGTATAATGTTTATTTTTCAGTAATATTTCTAAATTCTTTTTTTTTTCTTAAGCTATTTATGGAAATTCCATTGGTGATTTATAATATTCTTTTTATACCGGAAAATTTAAATTATTTTTCAAGTAGCAGGCAGGGAATTCCAAACTATTATATATTATATCTTAACCACTGTAATATTTTGTCCAAAATTTAATTTAATTTTTTTTTTCATGTTATCTACATAAATTATGTCGATACATGAGTATTCCAACAACAAAATATAATTTTATTATTATTATTATTATTATTATTATTATTATTATTATTATTATTATTATTATTATTATTATTATTATTTTATTTTATTTTATTTTTGAGAATTTTAGACCTTAAAATTGTTATGGGACAGCTCAACAATAACTACAAATTGCATTAACAAACTTACTTTAGACCACCATTTTAATGTCAAAAAGTTACAAAGAATTTGAAAGTTTCAAAATCTTTGACTGTCTTTTCATTTCTATTTAAGAAGAGTAATGTTATTCATCCTTAATGGAGATGAAAACACAGTTTATATGGTATTAAATGATAGGTTAAATGAAAGGTGAAATGAAATGACTTATTTAATTTTACCTATCATTTAATGCCACATTACCATCACGTAAACTGTGTTTTCATCCCCCAGTGTGGATGAATAGCATTACTCATTTAAGAATAGCCCTCAAGCATTAATTACTTGTACATAACAATCAAAGCCATCTATTTTTACTTTTACTTTTCAAGTCTTTCGCACATTGCATTGGTGCAACTCTTATTTTAAAATCATTGCACAAGTTCCTCACTAATTTATTTACTAATTGTTTGTGATCTGATTTTGAAACTTTCGTTAAAAATTTTAGACTTTTAAAAAGAAAAATAAAGTAATTTACTTTAGTTCATATCTTCAACAAATGTGTAAAGCGCAACACTTTTCATGCCTTTTGACTCACCAATTACGTATTCCTGATATATTCATATTAGACAGTCAATGCCTATTTTTTTTTTTAAATGAATAAATTAAAATAAAATCTTGCCGTCGTCCACTAAGGCCATGTTTGATTGCAACGAATTCCATGAAAAATGTTACATTTGGGGAAAACGAATTCCACTTTGACCGTTTGATTGTAACTTGGAAATGGAAACCGAATTCCAACCACTTTAATCTGCATTTTCTTTGTTTTCACGGAAAATTCACGGAAAACGAATACATATGGGTTTGGTGGGTTTTTATTTTTCAACTATCATGAAATTGGAATTTCTTTACACCTTTACTTATGAAACGGACTTTAAGTTCTCTTTTAAACACCCCCCCCCCCCCCCCCAGCCAACCACCAAATAACTAAAAAAGGAAAGAAAGTCCCCCTTGACATGCCGAGTTTCACGCATTTGATAATTGAAATATTCATAATGTCATATAAAGTTTTAGATTTTGTTCAACTTTAAGCGACAAATTAAACGCACATTACTCGATATAACAATACATAATAACACGCCCCCAGGGCATATCTCCCAGTGGCAAAGGGGAGGGCGGTTAGGGCTCAGCGCGGTAGTGTGCAGAGTTCGATTCCCCGTAAGGTGGAATTGGCTTTGTTGCAAGCGGGAGTTACCATAAGGTTAATAGCCCAGGTCTATCCATAAGCTCTCCACCCTGGCTCCTGGGAGGCACATCCTGCGATTTACCTCTTCCACAATGGCCCAGGGCAGGGTCGGTGGGGGCCCTCAAGGTTGGGGTTCAATTTAACAATACATAATAACACGTGCTATAAAATTTTGACATGCATGATTAGTTTTGATAATTGGATTCTTTCATTAGCCGGCGTTGAAATTCTTGTCGATTCAATATATTGCAATTAGCGGTTAATCAACTACTACTAAATTTTTCAAGCAATGGTCAAAGCATTTAAATGAACTACTACTGTCTATATATAATCACACTCACATGAAATTAACAATTTACACGAAAAAAAAATAATCTAAAATCGAATAAAAACAATGGTTCAGATAAAAATTGAGGTGAAAAAATCTACAAGTCCATGGCTATCCGATGTAGTGTTGAAAGCATAGAAATGATGAACGAACGCACAATCGAAATTTCGTTGATTTCAAAAAAATATCGTAAGTATAATTACCTTATAGTTTTTGTTGATACTTAAGAATACCGAAAATGTAGGCTTAAAGAATTCTTTGATTCGTGCACGAATACAAAGAATATGGACTTGTTAGTTTTAAATTTGAAATACAGAAAATTAAAGAAATTAGAGAAGATCTCAACGATTAATATTTTATTTCAATTAAAATCAACTTTTTTTGCCATTGAGGTTACAACCTTTATTTATAACATCTAAAAAAAACCTAATTAATGATTAATTAATCATAATTAATAACTAACACCTAGATAATAAAATGCTACTTCTGAATGCCTGAAATAATTGATCACTATTTCATTCGTGAATTGTAACAAACCAAAAGGTAAATTAGAAATTGAGTAAAAAGTTAGAGAAACACTTTTGCTATGTTTTGGTCTTTAATTAATTCCAAGAAGTTTAATAGTTTAGTTGATGCTCCATTTCTTTAACTATTTTAGATAAATAAATCATGCATACCTTGAAAATTTGTAGGAATTTCATACATATTTTGGCTAAAAGAGTAGGAGGACAAGAAGCAAAGAGTTATACTTTTATTTCTTTGTTGAGCTCCTCGATAAAAGCTATCCCCCTTGTAGGTCCCGTTCCCAATCTCTTGTCTGGGCCACAGCCACTTGGGTAGAGCCCGCTGAACAAGCAATGAAATTGGCTTTGGAAAGAGGTTAAACTAGGCGATTCCTTATATACGATAGCATCACGCCTTTCGTAAATCGGAGATTGTCTAAATGGTAATAAGGAAGTGGGCAGGAAACCTATCATATAAAATAAAAAGAAAATAACTTCTCTTGTTCTCTCAAAGGTTCCAACAAAAAAATAATTCAGAAAATCATAATTACCCCAAATCATATCTACATTGTTCACAAATATTTGTTTTGAAGAAAACTACGTTTGTGGCTGCATTTGAGCTAGAGTGAATTTGTTGAATTTATTTCCTTTTCAACTTTTAGCAATGATTGATTAGTTTGTTGGGATGAACTTCAAATACCCGCTGGCCACCCGCGGCATACAGGGTTCATCAGTGGCCGCAGGTTTGCAAATTGTGGCTGACCGCGGTCACTTTTCCAATTTTGCAGCTTGGTCCTCATGTTTTCAAAAAGTTCAGTTTGGTCCTTAAACTTTTCAATTATAAATTTTTCGTCCTTAATCTTATACTTTCATCCAAAACTTCTTCCAATTGATTGATTGCAACCTTGATGATCTTCAAGTGTTGAATTAATTTTCAATTATTCAAAATTACAACTTTTTGCATCAATTGCTCTCAACCTTGATATTTTCCTGCAAATCACATAATTTCACATAATTAAGTAGCAATCCGCTCAAAATTAATCATAATTTATCACGAATTAAAAGCATAAATAAACGTGTAAAACACGCTTATCAAGCACTTACGAAATAAAAAAGGTGTACACCTAAACGTGCCTTTTAAGACACCGATTCAATCACACATACCTCCATGTAACAAAAATTGTTACGAGAAGAATCACTTATATGCTCTAAAAGTAGACTATAGTTTACATACCAAAGACTCATTGTTCAATATTGTTTTATGAAGTTTATACAAATAATGAGGTTGAAGTGGGGGCATACGTTTTCGAATTTCTTTTCAAGATTATTGGCAATAGACCAATTTTGACCGGGACGCTTTTTTTTAAACTTCTTCATTATTCATAAGTATTAATTAATTTATTAAGTCAAACTAAATATTTTGCATGCACTAGCCCATTAAACATTTGAATCCCACTAGAAGAAGGTATAAATCCCTTACAACAATCATAAACTACTCTTCCTCTCCTCTGCTCTACATTTTTAATTGCTAAAAAATTATAACAATATGTTTATGTTGTGCTAATCTTGTCATCTAATTAACATAAACAATCTTCCTTGTTTTCTGCTAATTTAAGGGGCGTATTTTCCTCAAACTCCTCGCTTTCATCAACAATTGCAGCATCGGCCGTCAGCTCTTTGGCTCTGTGGGCTTCAAATTCCCAATCTGTTAGAAGCAAAACCACCATCATGGCGGCCATACAGGTGGCTTCCGCCGCAAGCAGCCCCAGCCATAGCCCTTCAAAATCGAAGCCAAAGAAGAACGCTAAACCTACAGCCACCGGCATTCCGACAAGGTAAAAGCATCCTAAGTTAATATTTGCGCCGACTTTTGGCCTTGCAGTGCCCCTCAACACCCCACAACCAGTGGTTTGTGGGCAGTTTCCAAGTTCACACAGACCAATTATCGGCAGAACGAGTGATGTATATGCTATAATCTCTGTATCGTTTGTGAACATGGTAGCCCAAATGTTTCGTACTGATACTGTAAAAAACAGTGCTGAAAATCCCAGTATGAAGCTGCCAGAAAGGCCTACAATGGCTGCAAGTTTCGCTTTTGCAGGCCGGCCGCCTCCCAATTCATTTCCCACTCTGGTGGAGACACTGAAGCTAAGAGAAGATGGGAATATGTAGATCAATGCAGTAGTTTGAATTAGAATACCCATTGAAGCAACTGTTGCCTTCGGGTTTACTAATAACCCACAAAGCAAAATCATAATTTCATACCACCACCATTCGAGGCACACTGAAATGCAGCTAGGTATGGCCAAATTCAACAGGGATTTCCACCCTTTAAAGCACTCCATGGATAGGCCTCCCCAAGTTTTTTTATATACTCCAAAACAAACTATATAGACTATTAATAAAGTTACGAGGTTAAAGTTTGTCCAAACACTACTTAGTGCCACACCTTTGATGCCTAAATTAAGGTATGACACAAGGAGATAATTTATTGGCATGTGCAGAAGAATTGATAGGGCAGCACAGATTGTTAAAGGCAAAGTTATGGACTGTGTTCGAAGGTAAATACGCAATGGATGCAATAAAGCCTGCATGAAAAGATCAGGAAGTGAGTAGAATAAATATGCTTGAGCATATGTAGCAATCGCTTCATCTTGGCCACAGAAAAGCAAAATCTTTTTCATGTTGAGCCACAAAAGGGATATAGGAAATGAAGTGAAAATAAGCAAAAGCACAGTCTTTTGCAAGGTAAGGCCAAGAAGCGGGTATCTTTTGGCACCAAAAGCTTGTCCACAAATGGGTTCCATTCCCATGGCTAAGCCGGAGAGGATCGAGTAGCCTGTGATGTTAGCAAAACCGACGGCTAATGACCCGCCGGCTAACGCTAAATCTCCTAGTCTTCCTAAAAATAGCATGGAAATCATAGAACGAGAGTAAAGAAAAAGGCCGGTGATAATCATTGGGAGGGCTATTTTGGCTATGGAATTGGCTTCTTGAATGACAAGAGAGAAGTGTGTGATTTTGTAGGGTTTTTTGGTTTGGTTTGCAGGTTGATGAGATGTTGGGGCATTGGGGATCAAAGAAGTGCACAATTTGGATTCTTGGGCTTTGGAGGACATTTTTGTGCTAATGTGTGCGTATGAGAGCGAGAGAGAGAGAGATTGGGGGGGTTTGAGAATTGAAGTGGAGATGGGTTTTTATAGTTGTTTTCTTGGGACGGCCAATAGATTGAAGATATTGTGCACGTAATCTTACATTTTGAAAGAACATAGGTGTCATCTAGCTAGAGCCGGCCGCCAGGCATTTCAACAATAAGCATCGTGCGGCAATTTTTGATTAACTAAGATCTTAAAGGCCTGTTTGGTACGACTTAATATCCAATTAAAATTGAAAATATAGTCGTTATTGGATCCCACTCATCTAATAAGAGTCAGCAATAACGACTAGTTTTTCAATTTTAATCTGATTTTAATCTCTACCAAACACCCTCTAAATATGTAAATTCTATACATTTTCAAGTCAAACTTGTTGTCTAAAAATTTATACTTTTTAGGTTTTTCGTGATGGATAAATTCGGTATCAATCCCATAATAAATTTTTATTCTAAAAAGGAAAGATACGAAGAATGATTCATTTCCAGGAGTTGAATTCAGTATCTTAGTGCTCATTACGAAGAATGATTCATTTCTTAGGAGTTGAATAATTCATTTCCAGGAATAGCATTGAAAATTGACTTGCAAATACCTAGTGCTCATTACGAAAGAAGTCATTTTGGATATCCAAGAAATCCTAATATCAAATGAAAAAATTATAGAAAGTTAGCATCCTTTCTACTCACTTCTCATACACGAGAAGAATGAAAACGATTCTTCTTTGAAGCTTTCGTTTTAGAAGTGATATTGAAGTGCACGTCAAGTTTCAATACTATTCTTTTATGGGAATATTGTGTACCCGTGGGACATTTGACAAGAAAATTGATTTGGTATGCACGTTATGAGACAGTATTAAAGAAGTAATTTGAATACAAAAGTTTGTCCTCTCATGATTGAAGAACTCGGGAAATAAGTTAGTCAGGATTTGAACTTTTCGAACTCCTCCACCTCTCATTGTCTTCTTTTCCGTACTTCAATTTGTCAACAAACTTTGAATCAAAATTTAAAAAGCTTGAATTTCGAATGAAAAAAGAGTTGAATAGGGAGAATTAGGTGAAGATGTATATTAAAGTCTATTCTGAATAATTATATTATCGTGCAAATAGAAACTGATAAAAATTTGAAGCTTAACAACTCCTGTTACATTGCTAGTATATCAGAGTCAAACATTTGTATTTTGTACAATGTTTTCGGTTAGAAGCAATCGAAAAGGACAAAAGTCTCTCTTAGGACGGTTTTAGGTGGACCCTATTTGATCGACAGGCCTGTTAAGGGTATGCATGCTAGCTGCATTTTATTATTTAAATTCTTCTCAATAAAAATTAAATTTAAATATGTAAAATATTTTTTTATTTGATTTATTATGTAAACAAGATAGTTCAGCGAAGAATAAAACAATTTATATTTCTAATTATTAAGATTAATTATGGTTTAGTAGATTGTACCTACTCATACATTAATTAATTTACCATAGAAACCAAAAGATTATTTGTCAACGAAAACTCTATTCTGTAATTTAAATAGGTTAGGGCTCATTTTATTTAATAATTTAAAATTTCATACAAGATGGTTGGCCAGGGAAAATGTTGTTCGAAAACGTCCATATTAGATTTTTGATTAAAAATTTTAATCTTCACAAAGTGTTGAATGTATTAACCCAGTGGATGCCACTGAAAAGGTCGCTGGTGCCGGTCAAGTGAGCACACTAGACCTAGCTAAATAATAGGAAAAACACTAGGCCTTACCCCTTCGGGAGTGATCGAATTGGTGGAACAGGTGAACACGGAGACCAAATGTCACGAGTTTGAATCATCTTCCAACATTTTCTCAGTCGAGTCATTTGCACCAGACTTGCTTAGTGCGGTTTACCTCTCATGTGTGGTTTGCGGGCTACTGCACGTGGAACAGGGTTTACCCAGTGCACTCTCAGCCTCTCAAAGTGGTCAAACATCCGCTGACGGGTAGCGGTTGCGGGTTCCTAAGTTAGAAAAAAAAAAAAACTGCTGGACATTGCTCTATATATATATATATATATATATATATACTAGGTGCAAGCAACGTGCAATGCACATTTGCTTAGTTTTTATTTAATATTTTTGTTTAATAATTAATTTGTTATTAATAAAGATGTAATTTTTTTTTTTTTGGTTAATTAAGGGAGTGTCGGGCGCGCTGTAAGGGGGAAGGAAAATTGATTATGTTACCGTTTTTTTTTTTTCAAACCTACAGCCCTACAGTGAGAGAATTGGTACAAAATTGCTGCACCCAACGGCATGAATTGTGTTGCCAACAGCTTGATTTCTTCTGAAAAGCAGAAACAGACACCCTATAAATAATTAATGATGTAATGTTTATGTAATTGATAAATAATTAGATGTGTGATTTTCATATTGTGATGTAGGTTGGTAAGATTGAAGAAAATAAGCAAAAGTAGAAAAATTTGGAGAAATGGCTAAATTGTAAATGATCCAAAGTTCGGGGGCTAAAATGTAAATACTTAAAAGTTGTGCTGAATCTCACGATGAAGATTTGAGAGTGCTCGGAGCCAATTGGATAAAGGAAGATGTCAAGGGGGTCAAATTTAGTCAAAAGATGATCACAAATCAATTTCTAACCGAAAAGTTATGCTCCGGTGTTTTAGTCTCATATTGAGACCTATTTTTGGCATAAGAAGTGATCGAATTGGAGAATGATGTCTGAATTAAAGTTGTAGCCAGAGGAGTTAGCTTTCCAACGCATTTTGTATCGGCTCAATAGGATATTCGAATACAAAGTTATGATAAAAACACTGAAAGAAGGTGCAGCTGCCTGTTTAAAACAAGAAATTCCGTTACATAGTCCGTTATATTGAGACCTATTTTTGGCACATAAAGTGGTCGAATTGGACAATGATGTCTGAACCAAAGTTGTAGCCAGATGAGTTAGATTTCCAACGCATTTTGAATTGCCTCAATCGGATATCGAAATACAAAGTTATGATAAAAACACTGAAGGAAGGTGCAGCTACCTGTTTAAAACAAGAAATTCTGTTACATAGTCCGTTATATTGAGACATGTTTTTGGCATAGAAAGTGGTCGAATTGTAAAATGATGTCTGAATAAAAGTTGTATCCAGATGAGTTAGCTTTTCAACTCATTTTGAATCGCCTTAATCGGATATCAGAATACAAAGTTATGATAAAAACACTAAAAGAAGGTGCAACTGCCTGTTTAAAACAAGAAATTCCGTTACATAGTCTGTTATATTGAGACCTATTTTTGGCACATAAAGTGATCGAATTGGAGAATGATGTCTGAACCAAAGTTGTAGCCAGATGAGTTAGCTTTCCAACGCATTTTGAATTGTCTCAATCGGATATCGAAATACAAAGTTATGATAAAAACACTGAAGGAAGGTGCAGCTGCCTGTTTAAAACAAAAAATTTCGTTACATAGTCCGTTATATTGAGACATATTTTTGGCATAGAAAGTGATCGAATTGGAGAATGATGTCTGAATCAAAGTTGTAGCCAGATGGGTTAGCTTTCCAACGCATTTTTAATTGCCTCAATCGAACATCGAAATACAAAGTTATGATAAAAATACTGAAAGAAGGTGTAGCTGCCTGTTTAAAATAAGAAATTTCGTTACAAAATCCGTTAAAACAACAAATTCCGTTAGTTTTTCCGTTAAACCAACAAATTCCGTTAAATAGACACTTTTTATATATAAAAAGATATATATTATTTTTATCTATTTTTAATGGCTTAAATATTTACAGGGAGTGATTTAAAAATAGTACAGTAACCAAGAGCCGTCTATAAGAAGGGAAAAAAATAGTAAATACTGTACCTCTAAACTGTCTGATTTTTTTTTTTCTCTCTTTTTCCAATTTTTTGAAAGTGATTTACTGTGAAATAACTTTTTGGAGAATATTCTATTAAAAAGTAAGAAAAAACTATAGGGAAACGTAAAAAAATAAACAATATATATATATATATATATATATATACACTAGGTGCAAGCAACGTGCAATACACGTTTGCCTGGTTTATATTTAATAGTTTTGTTTAAGAATTAATTTGTTATTAATAAAGATGTAATTTTTTTGGTTAATTAAATAATTAATGATGTAATGTTTATGGAATTGATAAATAATTAGATGTGTGATTTTGATGTTGTGATGTAAGTTGGTGAGATAGAAGAAAATAAGCAAAAGTTGACAAATTTGGAGAAATGGCTAAATTGTAAGGGATCCAAAGTTCGGGGTTAAAATGTAAATACTTAAAAGTTGTGCCGAACCTCACAATGAAGATTTGAGAGTGTTCGGAGTCAATTGGATAAAGGAAGACGTCAATGGAATCAAATTTAGTCAAAAGATGATCACAAATCATTTTACAATCGAAAAGTTATGCTCCGATGTTTTAGTCTCATATTGAGACCTATTTTTAGCATAGAAAGTGATCGAATTGAAGAATGATGTCTGAATCAAAGTTGTAGCCAGATGTGTTAGCTTTCCAAAGCATATTGAATCACCTCAATCGGACATCATAATACAAAGTTACGATAAAAATACTGAAAGAATGTGCAGCTGCCTGTTTAAAATAAGAAATTCTGTTACATAATCCGTTAAAACAACAAATTCCGTTAGTTTTTTCGTTAAAAACAAGAAATTCCGTTACATAATCACTTTTAATATATATATATATATATATATATATATATATATATATATATATATATATATATATATATATATATATATATATATTCTAAAATTTATGATTGTAAATGAGTTTGGGAAAATTCACTTTCAAACAAGGGCTTAATTGTTCTGCAGTTCATAATCTTGTTCATAATGAACTTAATTATTAATCCCTGTCCCTCCTATTAATGCCACAGTTTAAGTACAAAATAACGGACAAGAACATGGAATTAACAAATCTGTAATCTGTCTTTAATCTTATCTTACGTTAATTATAAAGATAAATTTTGCATGTAATCAGAGATAGTATGATTGGTTTAAGATAATGTTAAAAAAATCTTCGTTTCTTTTTTTTTTTTTTTTTCCTTTTGTATAGACCAATGGTCAAATGATTAATACTTAGTCTAAGTCATAGCATATGAAAGCAAACAGTCCTAAACTGGTTTAGCAAATGATAGCTTAACTACTGCAAGATTTATTTGTCTTTTGTAAGACCAAAACCTCAAAATATTCTGCATAAAAACATGACAAATCCTGCATTTAAGACAAAAGATTTTATGGCTCGTTTGGTTCCACTAAAAATCTTATAAAAATAAAATTCAAGGCCAATAACAATTAATTTTAATTATATTCTATCAACTTTTATCAAAATTTATTCCCACGTATAAAAATATTATGATTCTGTGTTGTTGAAAACAATTGCACTGTTTAAAGGATGGAATTTGTCAACAACACATTATTTAGGGCATAACTGATGCTTTAGACGGGATATAATTAAAGAAAAGATAAAACTCATTAGTTACTTGTTCTATATTAGTGTAGGGTAGTGGTACACATACCTTATTCTCATAGGAGCTACTGATTTTTGGGCTTAAACGACTGGTTTTCCGTAAGAAGTGGTCAGGGAATTTCCGAATTATGTGCCAAGTATATCTAAAAATACCCTTTACTTTAGTAGAACAAAGCCATTCTGAATTCTTGACTTTTGTGTTGTCTTCCCCACACAATACATTCATTTCACATTTTTGGAGTGTAAGAGGACAAACAAAAGGGGTGCATGCATGTGCAATGAGTGTGTACGGTGTGTGATGGATTTTGTCCCCTTGATTTTCCGGGTGAACCGGACGTGGGTGTCAGCTGTACTTGGAAGAATTAGGGCAACAATCACGCCGGTTTGAATAGTGCCATGGAAAATTATGTATAAGGTAGATTATAAGTCATGAATGATGCATGCATGCTATGTATTGACAAAATTGATGGGACGTGACAACGCTTAATATTAATTGTCCGGAGTTCAATTATATGCTATAGTTGTTCGTTTTATTGCAAAAGCATGAATATATGGTGGACGATAGGCAGGGAGCCATAGACACGTGTTTTGAGTGCCTATGTGACTATAGTGTTTAAGAAATAGAAAAAATCTTCATCTTTATCTTTACCTTTTGCTTTGTATGGAGAGATTTTATGAATGCCTTTAACTTCCACTTCACAATTCACTGCTGTATTGGAGATCATATTCATAGAAGTACTAGATCATGCTATACATAAATGCAAATAGATGTTTAACGGAGTTAATTTCATGTCCACCGTGAACAGAATAACAAATGTCCACTGCGACGTGACAACGGTCAAATCATATTTTTGTTTTTCAAAAGAAAATAAGAATTGATCGATTATAACTCGTCCATCGTGAGTAGAACATTTATGAGATATTTAAATGCAATTAACGTTTACCATCATTGTCTATAAGCGTAGAAAGCCTAAAGTAAAAGAACATTCAAATTTATATAAAACATGAATTTTCCAATAATATCTACCTATGAGTGGTCCGATACAACTAGATTTGGACACCCCTTTCTGCACGCCTACATTCAAAACGTGTCTACAATTGATGTAAGCAGAGTGCAATGTACGAATGACATGAATCGTGCCCATTTTTATGGTGACACATTTGAAGTCAGTGGATGCAATGTACCATTGGTATCATAATAAGGATATTTCTATGTGTACATAATTTAAGTTACATAAGGGTATCCAACCCCTCACATTGGGGTGGGACCCATGTGAATAAAAAAATATTTTCTTTAACTGGATCCCACCCCTACGTGAGAGGGTGGACACCCTTATGGAACCCAAATTATGTACAACTAGTAATGCCCTCATAATAATCTAGATAAAAGTACACAATTTTCATTTTGTACTTGGTAATAATACCTTTACAGATGTATGAACCCATCGGATATGCTCCGATGCTACTGAGGTCTGAGAATGATGTTAAGACCGAAGCCTCCACAAGTAGTTATGTAAAACAAACTTTGGAGCGAGGTACAATATTGACGATCCTACAAGAATGGAATTTCAGTGATTGCCTTTTACTGGTCTCATCTTTTACCGAATCGATCCCCTTTGACTGTATGAACCTCGAGTTAACTAGAACATATTTCCTTGCGCTTCATTTACAATGGAATAGAAGAAACCGATAATACATTATGCATCAAGATTCTATAATTCCTCAACCATACCAAGAAAATAACCTTCATGTACTGAAAGCAATATTCGTCCACTACACTCACTGACGAGCCAATTCACAATAAATGCATAATGCCAACGAAGCACATACATGTACACAGTTGATAAAAGCTAACGAGTCAAATATAAACTGAATGCAGGAGGGGTCCTGACAGTTACAAAATCTTTTACATTAAACAAAGTGTTCAACATCGTAATACCAGAAATAAGACTAGGTTATATCATAGAAGTGCTAGTACTAGGTATACTGTTGAATGCTGGATAACGGATCTAGACACCAGGGCAGATCAGATGAATGTATTCTAATCAAGATCCACATCTTTCACGAGCTGAGGGTGATCAACTGCCACCATAAACAATAGCAGCAGATGGAAATAATGACTTGAAAGATAACATCAATGACAATATGAAACCAAAACACAAGTCTGGTAAAAACTTGCTTACTTTTCATACTGCTCAGATGGGGGGACTTCTGTATCACTATATCCGGGACTGTCCATGTTCGCAGGCTTAGAATTTGGGCTTTTATCATCATCATAACCATCAGGGCTAACCCTCTCCTTTTGCTCTCTTCGAGGACTTGGACTTGCACCATGACCATAATCTGGACTTGCAATCTCTCCAGGACTGAGCCCACGGGCATTGCCACCATTGGCCCCATCTCTTCGGGTAACTGGGCTACGTCTAGGGCTGTAATCGGAGTACCTTGCCTTCCTGGGACTTGGACTATGCCCACGATCATATTTAGAGTCCCTTTCCTTTGTACTGGGGCTGCGGCTGGCCCTACGACCATAATCAGGACTTGCCCGCTCTCTACGATATGGACTTGGACTGCGGCCATGACCATGACCATGACCATAGTCGGGACTTGCCCTCTCTCTCTTGTAGTGACTAGGAGACTGACGTTGGTCATAGCCTCTCCTGGGTGATCTGTCACGAGTTGGGCCTGGGCTATGTCCACTTCGCCTCTCATCATCATCCTTGATAGCATATTCAACGCTGATAACTCGATCAAACATTTTACTGCATTTAACACCCAAACAATCACAACAATGCCGCTAACTAATTAAAGGATAAGACATTCAATTTACTTAAACAAAGGTAGGCATAATGAAAACATTAGATTCACAAACATTTCCCAAATGAGCTCACCTCATGTTTGTGGCATCCAAAGCTTTGGTTGCCTCCTCCTGGGATTCATACTGAATAAAGGCAAAATTCTTGCGGATCCTTACATTCAGTATTTTTCCATATGGATCAAAATGTTTCTCTAAATCTCTTGTCTTTGTATGGTATGGATCAAAATTTATTACAAATAAAGTCTTCGAGGGTCTCGAGTTAGATGGAGGCTTTCTAGAACTCTCGGGCCTCCTGCTGCTACTACGTTCTTGCTGGGGCACAACAAGGACGAAGAGTACATTAAGTAAAAATCCCAGAACTTAGTTATATGAAGAAATAAGTAAAAAAAAAAAACATATATATCACCTTTGTCCACTCAACACGCAGCCTACGTCCCTTTCTACCAAATTCAATTCTGTCAAGTGCCCTGATTGCATCCTCTGCATCTCTCTCATCCTCCATGTAAACAAAAGCAAAACCTGAAACCCATAAAACATCTCTCTTAATAAATAATTACCTGTTATGATAATAAAAATCATCTATGTGAAGACTCCTTCAGTGAAATGATCACTGCATTTGAAACAATTTTCAGGCAGCAACTGAGGAAATCTACCGTGACCTGATAACAAAAAGACCAGCTTCACTATCTAGAAACTACTGACCAGTAGAATCAGTGACAGACCTTGGCCAGTGAACTAAGCAATGTCAAGAAACAACTATCGAAAGGTGGATGTCTCATGACATAACAATGAAAAGAGAATGCCTTCTCCATTAATTCTGCTCCCTCAGCTTCGAGGTCTGAAAGTGTAACGTGGAAAAACGAAGGCTGGGCAAAGGTCATGACAAATGAAGGCAATAATGACTTGGGAAAATGTGAGATGGTGATGCCATGGATGATTGAGGCTCTTCTAGGAAAAATAAGAGGACACGTGTCACAGCCAGGAAATGAAATGCAGAAGAACCGTCCATCAGCCATGAATTGCATGGACATTGCATTGTAACCCTGCGCCAAAGAATTAATTGAGTATGGGGGTCACACACTTCAAAAAAGATACATATATTTTTTTAAACATATCCTGACACCCCACTAAACTCGACAAGGAAAGACTGCTATCTGGAGCATGTTTCGGCAGTATTCTTTGCTGAAAGAAGCTCGGTCTTGTGCTGGACTCTCCACTAGCTTGACAGCACTGGTTTCTGAATATTCTGCAGTTTACCTTTCAAGAAATATAATGTGTATTCACCAGTTGAACGCCTTTCCGGTCTGCTTGATGTTGTGTTACGAAGACCAGCGACTTGAGCAAGACAGTGAGCAATACTCCAGCCACAAAACAAATATCATGCATGTGTATAGACTTGCGTTGGACATCGATGGCAGTGTAGGTTGTCAATTCTAAATTAACACGCTACTAGTACATATTGTAATTCTAAATTAATGTTTCGGTAGCATATAGTTGACAGCCGTGTTGAGTCCTTCAAGAAGCACGAAAAACTACGAATTTCTTATTTGTCTCATCTGACAAGGGATATTTGCCTAATTGAGTTAACATAAAGAACTCTATATGTTTTCATGTGTGTCACTCGTTAAGTGGAAAGAATTGTTAACAACTTAGTTGTTTGGTATCTACAGCAGTCAAAAATTATGTTCGAAAGCATTAGCCATCTGACAGCTTTGAATGTCCTGCTTTTAAAAGAACATAGTCCAGGCAAAACAGACTTACCAGCCTTCATATCAACGCGATCAACTTTTCCATATCTCCTGAACAGTCTCTCAAGATCAGACTGCCGAGCATCATACTCAAAGTTTCCACAGAAAATAGGCCTCATTTCAACTTAACACAGATCGTCAAAAACCTGTAACAGGGAGAAATTGAACATGCATTTTTTGTAAGCAACCACACCAAGTTTTAAAGAAAACTGATTGACATTTTCTGGTCAATTGGCTTTTTCTCCGGAGAAATGTATCGGGACAATTTCTATACTTGACAATACACCAAAATGCTACAATTTTGAAGATTTCAAATTAAGAACTCAAATATATTGATATGAAAGAGATCTCCAAAAACAGCATATTTGAAATGAAACTGTAAAATAAGTAGTCATGCACCACTGAGTGGTGTTCTATAGTTCACAAATGGTGTTTGGCTAAAACTTAAAGGCAAAAGCCCCAGAACGATGAGGGATATTTTTCAAATTTACATATTAACCTCAACTATAATTTTTTTTTAATATTTGACCATCTAAGAGAAAATGCAGTTCCATTTTCCTTTTCTAGGTAGGCAAGAAAAAGCAACCAAATAAGGGGATCAGTAATCCCCAATTTTAACTTTATAATACCCCAAACAAATTGTTCAGATTTCAGGTTTCTACAGTTCAAGCAATCTAGTGAATCGGGCCAGAAAGACCATCAAGAAATTAAAAGGAAAAAAATCAATCCCAAAGTTACGACTCAAACCAAGAATTAACTTATAACTTATATCCACAATAAAATCTAGAATCATCAAGACCTAAACTTCAGCTAACGCTAACATAACTGTAAACATCACAAATAATTCAAAAGAAACACATAAAGAGAATCAGATTTTTAACTCTAAACCGTCTAATAGAGAATTAAAAACCAAGCTTCAAGCTATAGATCCGAATGAAATGGAAATTACAGATTTACGAACAACAGAAAGATGATACCTTGATTTTACCTTTGAAAATTTTGAAACCCTGGACGGAGAAAGCTCGATGAGTGAGAAAATATCTTCTAAAATGGATTAAAATACTTGAGACCTCGTCAGCTGATATTGGGAAATTCGCACCCACGGTCCCCAAACTTTACATTTCTCGTCCTTGGGGTCTCCGAAATAGATTTTGGGGAAAAATATGAGCTTGTTTGGTAGGGTTTTTTGGAGGAAGAATTGATTTTGAATAGTGATATGATGGGAAATGTGTGGTTGAAAAAGAAGAAAAAATTATTGATGTGATGGAAAATATTATTTTATTGAAGAATGTGTGGTTGAAAATGAGAATTGATTTACTGTAGAAAATGAGAATCCCTACCAAACAGGTATATTATGAAATGATAATTTTTTGGAGAAGGTGTAGTTAAAAAATAAGAAAAAATCTGAATTTACGTGTAATATTATTTTATTAAAAAATATGTAGTTAAAATTAAAAAATAAAAAAACAAATTTAAAAAAAAAAAAAAATGGAACCCAAACATGAGCTAAATATCCCCACTTGAAGCAGTAAAATTATATAGGAGAAAGGCATCTTTGTTTAAGCAAAAAATGAAAAAAATGATCCCTTTCTTGATAGTAGGTTTAGGGCATTAATCCTCTGATTGTTGTTCTTTTGGTTACCTTTGTTATTTTTATGATAGTTGTGATTGGAAGATCTTTTCAAATATGTCTCACTTACACATTTCACATTACCACTCGATGGAGATGAGTTCGTTAATATCACTGGTTTCACGCTACCACTCGATAGAGACGAGTTCATTAGTATCCAACTGTTCCTATGAGAATTATATGATGTCTATGATTGGTTAAAGGCAAGGAATTTAGAATATTATGAACAAGAGAAGATTGAGAAATTGGGATCTCGAGTCGATAATTCTCATGTACTCTATAATACCACCCGCACCATCATATGTCACCCATGTTGATCCATCCATAAGCTCTCCAACATCTGCTTTTAAAGACAATTAGTAATTCTCAGCTATATTGTCAAAAAAAAAAAAAAAAAATTGTCTTGGTACGACACCAATGAGATTACGAGAAATTGATCTTTTCATTATCGTTAAGCATAAACCAACCTTTCCCACTTCTCATATTTCACTTTGTCATTAGTAGTAGAGCTTGCTTGGGTTAGCATGCTCTTCCTCACATAAAGCTATGTCAAGATCTATCAAACTGAGTAGAATCTCAATATTTTATTTCCATCTCTTAAAGTTGGCCCCAATCAAAGTCTCAATGGTCGTAGTTTGATTACCGACACTAAAGGTGCAAGATACAATTAAGCCCTTGTTTGAGCCACATTAAAGTTTTCATTTTCATTCTTCTACTCATTTTCAACCATACATTTTTCAATAAAATAATATTTTCCATCACATTAATAATTTTTCTTTCTTTTTCGACCACACACTCTCCATCAATCTACTGTTCCACAATACATTCTTCCAAAATAATGTAACTCAAACACACTCTAAACATATGAAATTATAAATAAGAGCAAAAGCATTATTCTCACCGGAACTCAAGGTGTACATTATAAAATCACTTATGGATATAGGCCTTGTATGGGAGGGATTAAAATCGGATTAAAATTGAAAATATAGCCGTTATTGTTGACTTTTATTAGACGGGTGGGACCCAATAACGGCCATATTTTCAATTTTAATTGGATTTTAATCACTCCCGAACAGGGCCATAATATATACAACTCAAATTCTAAAACAAGCAAATAAGTGAAAAACATGTAACTTAGAAACAAAGTCCCAAAGTCACAATTTGTTTACACAATTACTTCATGCTCTCTAAATTAATTTTCTTTCGTGTATTAAATGTTCGTGTCTCTCACCTTATATTACAATTATACTAAGATAAATTATTTGATCGAAAAACAAATGCTAGATATCACAGAATGTTTTTCATTGGACTTAACTTTCACTACGACAATGTCGATGTGGGCATTCCATGACACGAGAAAGAGCAAATATTAGAGTAAAAACATCATAAGAAATTGCTACAACAATTATTTAATCACCATGATGTTCTACAGAATAATATATAAGATCAATACTCACTTAATACAACTTTAATTATAATGTTCAGTAAGTCTACCTCAATTTTAAAACCAGTTATTCAGTACAACAATCATAAAGAAATTTGATGCTGCTCAATTCAGTTTAAATATTTCTTCATGATCATCTTCTCCAAAAGGGCCAAAGGCAAGCAAAGACTCCAGATATTCCACGTCATCACGCTGTGAAAACAATTAATATCAAATTTTTTATGAATTTTAATTATAAAGAAATGATGAAGCAATTAATTTAACAAAGACATACCTCATCAGAAGATAGAAAGGTGTTACTGGGCTCAGTAGATGTGCCACATTGCTGAGAAATCAAATTACTTCCCCCACTTTGATGCTACACACAACAAAACATTATCGAAAACAAATTCGTTAAAAAGGTTGAGCAAACATCTCGCATACGTTATAAAAAGTAAAACTTTTAATTTAGTCAAGTGCGAGTCGTGTTGATCGACGAATGATTTTTACGCACCAAATGTGTGCATCGCAAAATTAAATAGTTCCCAGTTGAACCATTTTACTTAAAAGTTTGAAGCGTTGAAATGAATAAATCTATATATAATTACATTTATATTTAGAACGCGTCCCCTACATGGTAGTGGAGCGCGTTAGACTTGTCATATACGAGTGATAGATGGCGAGAATTTAAACATAATATCTAGTGGATTAGTAATCAATTTATTTACTTTTGCGCAAGTTCTCAACTATAATTTGAACTTGCATTAAACGTACCTAAATTATTATTTGTTAACTCATTTGACATAATTTTTGCTTTTGCTTCCTTTAGAAGATGTTTTGAAGAAAGCTATCTTAGTTTTTAATAAACTAATTTTTAAAAAAGTTTTCCTATTCCGGAAGTGGTTTTAGAGGAAACTATATTAGATCGGCTTCCTCTGAAAACTCTTCTAAGTAGAAATAGAGCTTTCATAAAATTAATCAAACGAGTCCAAAAACAGCTTTTGGATCTCAAAAACTCATTTCAACTTTTCAACAGCATTGCCAAACGGTCATGTAGAAAATTAATCAGATAGAAACTTGCCTGGCTGGGAGTTTGCTCGAAACTTGGGACTGGGGGAGAGCCTTGCTGCCGATTCATACCACCAGAGATGTTGAAGTTCACAAGATTTCCACCTCCATTTTGCTGCACATCAAAAAATGATTTAGGACGTATCACATGTAATGTCAGTTAAAACTATCTCATCTAAAAATTTAAATTATTCGAGAAGGAATTCATTTATATTTTATGTTCAATGCACCCATCAAGATGATTTTCAAGATAATCATTTATGAAGAAATGATAGATTAAGCAATTAATTAAAGAAAGACATACCTCGTTCGGAGATAGAAAGGTGTTACTGGGTTCAGTAGATGTGCCACTTTGTTGCGAATCAATCAAATGAGTTCCACAACCTTGGTTCTATACCCACAAAAAAAATTATGGGAAAGAACTACATTAAAAATGGTCGAGTAATGAAAGATCTCGCGATCCTAATAAAGTTATGTAGTTCTACTTACTTCTGCAAAAAAATTCGATTTGAACTTCCGTAAAACCTAGTAAAATTATTATTTGAAAAGTCTAGAAAATTAAATACTAGATCAAACTTGCCTGGCTGGGAGTCTGATCGAACCTTGGGACTGGGGGAGAGGCTTGCCACTGATACATAACACCAGAGAAGTTGGAGGTCATCACATTTTCACCTCCATTTTGCTGCACATCAAGGCTCTTAATTAATTTGGGCAACAGAAAACGATTCGGGACTTATCAAATGTGTTAAGGGATATAACCCCACATCGAATAAAGATGTAAACATAAACCAACTTATAAAGAATTGTGTTACTCCTCTTAATAAGGTTGACATTTTAAGATGGAACCTCAATTCTTAATATGGTATCAGAGTAGGCACAGTTTTGTAATGTTGGGTGCACCCAATATCGATTTGTTCACAGTTGTTTGGTATGGTCCACGATGTACGTGAGGGGGCGTATTAGAGTCTCATATTGACTGGTGATATTTACACGATCTATTTAATAAGGTGAGGGCAATCCTCCTCTAATAAGCCGGTTTTGTTAGGTTGAATTAGGTTTAATATCCTTTCTAATATGGTATCAAAACTCATTAAGCTCTAACGAGCAATTCGATCCAGTTAAAAACTCCAAAAGTAAGCATACGAATTTCAAGATTGGTCTGCTCAAACGAGCCATCATCTTGCGGGGGCATGTTAAGGGATATAATCCCACATCGAATAAAGATGTAAACATAAACCATCTTATAAAGGATTGGGTTACTCCTCTTAATAAGATTGACCTTTTAAGATGGAATCTCGATTCTTAATAAAATATATCGCCAAAATGTCATATGGTCTCCTCTAAAAGTTTAAACTATTTGAGTGGAAACTCATTTATATTTTATGTTCAATGCTCCTCTCGGATATTTTATGTTCAATGCTCCTCTCTCCCATTCACTTTTTAATCTAAAAGACAAAGACGGGTAGCAATGTATGTAAATTAGCATATGAGAAATGAAGATTAATTAATTGGGTACCTTTGGCTGAGAAGATTGAATGATCACTTGATTTGAGGCAGTACCTTCGTCCAATGATTTTTGAGTAGACAATATATCCATGTCTTGCAGATCATACATTTGAAAGAATACAGAATCATTTTCCCCATTCTCAACACTATCTAGCATGGGTGGATCTGAAGAAAGCAAAGGAGAAGTGTCTTGAATTTCATCAAATACAGATGACCAGCTGATATCTTCTTCCAACAGACCAGAATTGCCACTGTTTTTGCAGTGGGATTTGCCTGTAAAGTTGGTAAATTTATCCAACAAATCTGAACCCCGACCATGTTCCTTGTGGGCAGCAGATGCAGCAATCAGTCCAATATCAGATATTCTGTAACCTACATAATTGCTCACGGGGCTTAAATTTGTTGATGCAGAAGAAATATTTGAAGTCCCAATATGTTGGTAGGCTGGAATTTTATTATTACTCAGACCCCCCACGCCAAGTGTAGAATCACCAAAACTAGACAGGCCATTGGTGAGATCTTGTGGTGCTGCAATTTGGTGACTCAAAAGACTCCCTTTCAAAGGAGGGTTAGCCTGATAGTTACTTTCCCTAATTTCGTTTGACGTCAAAAGACTTCGTCCATTGAAATGTGTTGGCGATTGGGTTGTGAGGTAACTAGACAAAGTTTCTCGACTCGGAAAGGATGCATTAACACTTGGAACATGTTCCCCAAAACTCCGCTGGAACGATTGTCTTGGATTTTGGTTTCGGCTGAATTTGCTGATCGTTGGTACTGAACGGTTTTGTGATGATAATTGTGATCCAAGAAGAGTCTTGCTAACCAAATTCTGATCAGCAGAACGCTGAATTTTGTAGCTTGCATCTGAAACTCGTTTTAAGAAGATCCGATATTTCTGCATTTTCAGAAATGGACTAATTATTTATAAAGAAAGAAATTATAATCAAGCAACAACGCGAAAATAAGGCATATGATCCAATAATGGCAAATTATCCTTTTCTGGAAAATTATATTCAGTATAATGGACAGGGATTTTCGATAATTCTGCTACATTTATTAACTTTTTTTCCTTTTATGCATAGGCTTATTAAGAAAAGGCAAAATGAAATAAATAGGTAATTATGTGAGAATTATAGAGTATCATGTAACATGAAAATGAGTACCTGGAGATGACTTGCCACATTTTCCCTAGTTAATCCCGGAACATTCATGACCTCAAGAATTCTTTTCGGAACAGCTCCTGCATAGATTAACAATATATTAATCAAGAAAGAGCCCACAAACATACATGTGTATACTCGCGCGACCGGTTATAAACAAATAAAATCCCCATTCTTGAGATCAAAGTTAAAACGAACGATTCCCCCGCTATATTTATACACGTGTGAATACACAAGCAGGTGATTATAAACATCTAAACCCGCATTCTTGAGATCAAATCTAAAATGAACCATCTATATATATACACGCGCGTGCGCGCGCGCACAAGCGCGTTCTCAAGATCAAATTTAAAATGAACGATTCCCGCGCTCTATATATGCTTATTAGTACATTAATTAAGAAAAAACCGAGGGAAATTTAAGCTTACTCTCAAGGCCAATGCTTCGAAGGGCTTCCAAGAAACGGTTGTGGAGTGAAATTGTCCAATTAACCTTGACCTTCTTCGATTTAGCCCCTGAATTTCCCTCTCCCTTTTCGTTTCCCTCTTTTATTGAGGATTTTTTTCTGGAATATTCCTGCTTAGTATGCCAATCTTCATTGACAGACGATCCAGAAACTACGATTACATCCGAACTTTCGTAGGTTTCCTCAATTACGACTTGATTTTGCTTTTTCTTATCTGCAAATTGCCACAAATCTCTTAAATTATCAGAACGTATTGGCTTCAATAGGAAAAATGCAGCCCCATTCTCCATTCCTTTCAATTCAATACCTTCTCTGTCATCAGCAGACATTACTGCATAATTAGACAAAACACGTTAGTAAAACAACTTAAAAAATTCTTCAAAGGGATTCATGAAAAACACAAAAGAAATTGTATTTAAAAGGAGATTAAGTTCTACCAAAATTATGTTTTGAAGGTGGCCTCATTCTAAGAAGTAATCTTTTCGTTGAAACTCAGAAAAATAGAGTGACTATATAAAATGAAGTTCTAATAAGATTAGGGTTTCTGATGGAAGCAAAACTCACAGCCTACAGGCAACTTGAATTCTTGTGCAATGGCTTGTTGTAGTTCAAACCCATTCATATCTGGCATATGAACATCTGTCACAACAAGATGGAATGCGCCTCCTTTGATTCGGAGAGTGCATAAGGCATCAACTGGGTGCTTGACTGTGACAACTGGAATTGATGCAAAAGAATCGAACCATTAATTAGTTCTAGTTAGAAATAATTAATTCCTTGACAGAAGGATATTAAATCATGAAAATGTGTGATAAAGAAATCGTATGTACATAATCTAAATGGATTATATGAACAAAATATTTTCATCTGAAGTTACTGTGATTAAAAACTGGGTTTATCAAGTTGGCATGTTGGTTTGCTTTTATTAAAATAGAAAGGGGGTGAAAAAGAATAGGTCAGTTTTTCTTTTCCTTTTTCTTTTTATTAAATAAAAAATAACCAGGTTTTAATTAGATCTATGTATCTAGTGCAAACACGCACCGGACCATAGGAGCATATTTGGTACAATGGACTTGATTTGTCTATCTCTTTCTTCTTTCAAAATGTGTTCCAATCGAATATACTAAACATGTCATAGGAACAAGACATAAAAGAACGGACTCCATTTGGATGATCTGTTCTTGTCAATGGAGACTTTTAATGAATCTTTTTGTTTTGGTATGGTATAGTAATAAAGAGAGAGAAACCAGAAAAAGGATAGATAATTGTCTCTCGAGAACAAACAAGAAAACATGCATGCAAAATCTTGAACAACAAATGTTAGTGGAAACCTTAAATTGAGGAAAGGATAATTAAGTTCAATACTGTGTATACCTTCATAGTTCCACTTCCTGAGTATAGCAGAAATTACAGAAAGACATGTTGTATCATCATCTACAACCAAAATGCTGATGACTTCCTCAGATTTGTTCATATTTCTTAAAATTGTTCTCTCACTCTCAGTACTTCAATTCTGTCAACAACAGTTAACAAAATGCATAGTAATTTATGTAAGAAAGAGAGGAAGAGAGAAATTATAGAGGGTGGCTAATTTATGTCAACTGTGTGGAAGTGGAGAAGATGATGCAAGAGTCTGAAAGGAAAAAAAGGCAATTCTTCATGGGGATTTCATCTTCTTTTGCTTTCCCACCCTAACATAACCAGAACAGAAAACAATTTTCACATTGAATTTGGATTTCCAGCGGGTTTTGTTTTACAAATAATTAAAGGCGAAAATCTGAGACAGGGATTAACATTTAAAGCAAAATGCCTCATTATAAAAGATCTAAATTTAGTTTGAGAAAATTCTATGAAAATATCTTGAATTTTAATTTGATTCCTATTTTGAGGATTTATTTCCACATTTGAAAGTGATACAAGTCATATTAGCATGTACTTAATTTGTATCATGGCTTTTACATGGAATTTTGTACAATCAACTAAAATGTAATTTTATTCAACAATGTACAAACAATAATATTCTCATATATATTTTTAAGTTAATATATTTCTCGCTAAGATACGATGTTAATTGTTTACTATTTAACATTTACGGAATAAAGAAAAACAAAAGTTGTTGTGAGTTAATAATATGCTAAGACATTATTTTAATTATTTACACAAACAAAATCACTATTAGTCAAATAAATGAAGCATGTATTAATGTCGGAAATAACTGAAATAACGACAAACCGCAAAAATTTTAATATGCATGCAATGCATCCTTAATTAGTTAAAGTGTTACTTTATACTTTACGTTGTACAGAAAGAACATTTTTAATTAGCTTTATAAGTGCTTCACTGAGTTAAATATCGTGTCTGTAATTATTTTACATGCGTGTTAAGGAGTACGTCTTTTGTTTTCTAGTATGCAATAATATTAAGATTTAGCAACTATGAATTTATAATTATTAATGAAATTATTGTATATATGTAACATCACAAATATTTGTCACATATTGAATTCTTCAACTTTTTTCAACACTTGGTATAGTTGGTATTTTTTAAAACCCATCAACACTTTTTTTTTCCCCTATTACCATCAGTTTCAGTATACGCTATTAACCTCAATAATTAAAGATTTTCCATTGTTAAATTTGCTAAATGATTTAGCCCCTGTTTGTCTACCATTTTTCAAAAAATTATTTTCTACAGTAATCAATCTCTACCACACATTCAAATAATAAAATATTCTACACATAAATCGATAAAGTTTCTTTTAATTTCAACCACACATTTTCCAAAAAATACTATTCATTATGCCATTTTCTTCTCAATAATGGTTGACAAACAGGCACTTAATGGGGGAAACGGGAAATGTTGAGAATGAATTAATATTACTTACTTAATATTCACAATTTATAAGTACGATCAAATAAACACTTAATGTAAGTTTATCCCATGCTTATTGGGAAACAATAGATGAAAAAATTCAGTACTCGCAAGTTAGAACATAACATGAGATAAGACTCATCTCAAGATGACACTAATAAATGTCTAACATACCAATCTCATGTTTGAGACGTGTTAATAGAAAGGGTAATTTCACTTGTACGGAACCATTTCTTCTATTAAAATGACAGATTACTCACATGGGGGTGGGCCCCATGTGAATAAAATATTGTTATAAAAAATGGGACCCCCCCCCCCCCCCATGTGTCTATTCTGGTATTTTTACATAATATAATTTCTGTAACTGCAGCATGATTCTTACTTTTTAACTTTTAAACAATTCATCCTTATCCCTAGACCACCTAAAATTATAATCCCATCATGACACTTTAATAGGTTAAATAATTGAATAAAATTAACAAAGAAAAACAAGTATAATATTATTTGCGGTCATTTTTAATACTATCGAGTTTAACTTTCAAAATATGTTTCTTAGTACAAAGAGGGAACGTGTCACCTTACCTCGAATTGCATTAAAACTTGTGGCAATTCAATTATTGAGATATCACGATTAAAGAGGACTTCTAGTGACCGGCTAAAATAATATTAAGTTTTTCTTAGACAATTACAAAACAATTATCTAAAAGAAATTATTGAAAAATTTCACCAGAATCAATTTTTTAAGTCATTATTTGGCCATATTAGAAAATATGTCATACTTCAAATTGTTGGAAACTACCTAACTTGATAAATGAAACCTAAGTTCATGGGGGCACGTAAATAACAATTTAAATTAAGGAAATTACAAAATGCACACTCGATATAGGGTATATTTACACTTTACATACTATGTTTTCTAAATTTACTATTTACATATTATATTTTACTAGATGATAAAAAAAATTACTAAAATTTTACAAATTTTCCATTAAAAATAGTTAAATATATCGAACTACCCAAAATCAAAAATGAAAATCAAATCATTTATATTACATTATGTAATACCAAAATTTTAATCGTTCGTTTGTTCCTCACAATTACAATTACTATTTTCTTTCATCTATTTTTTTTCTTTATCGTTCATATATCCATTCATAAATTAACAGTTAGTCGAGTATTTTCTCTATATTATTTTCATAATTTTCTTCTAGTTTCATTTTTATACAAAATTATATATTTTATTAATTATATATATACATTCTTCTCTCTCTCTTCTAAGAATTCCACTAAAAAGAAAGAAATCATTTGCAGTAGTTACAAATAGAATTGCACATGTATTCTTGAAAAAAAATTAAGTTAAAAATTAAGAATTTTTATTTGTTTACAATGTTGGAACTTGGAAGAGTAAAATGAACAATTTTCTATAATTTTCAATATGTTACAATTTTTAATATGTAGTGATTTTATATTAGAGTTGAGAAAAAGCAAGATAATAAATATTATAAATCCCGTACAAAAAAAGTCATCTATTAATAAAAAAATACACTTAATGAAAAATCACTAACTATAAAATGGCATGCAAAATGCTACATAAGGTAATAAAGGTTGTGATTTTAAATGAAATTGAGTTTTTTTTTTTTTAGCTATTTATAATGATATATTTGTAAAATTTTCAGTAAATAATGCTTTAGTAATCAGTATATAATATATAATATGTAAAGTATAAATTTATAAAACTCGGTATAAAAAGCTTAAAACCTTATATGTTATGCCCAGAGTTTCTCATTGGGACTTATTTACAAAGTTTCAGAACTTGAGGACTGGATTGTAATTAGTTCAATTCTAGAGAACAAAATATAAAATTTGAAAAATAAGATTTAATTGAATGAATTTTGAAATTAAGGTTTATTGATATTATTAGTTAGTTGAGGACAGAAATGAAATCAAGGAATTAGTTGCAATATTTGAAAATTTTAGGGTCTGGATTGTAATTTAGGAAATTTGCTTCTTCTACTTTTTTTTTTTTTTCTATTTACACAATTGAAGTACATTTTTAAGGTGACTGTGAGTTATTATTTGAGGTTGAGAAGCATTTTTGCAAGTTTAGCACGCTGAGGACTAATTAACAACTTTGGTAAACTTGAGAGACTAAAGTGATCATATATATAAATATAATGAGTTAAGGTTTTTTTCAAGTGTGATAATATTTTTGAGGTTGGAATTATGCATACAATGTGTTTGGTTTAGTTTGAATATTTTCATTAATAACATATTTGGGCTAAAGCCCACAACAATAGAAAAATGAGAAAATTTCATATCTAAGAGTTTAACTATGATTCATTTCAAAACTAAGAAACTAGATTTAAAATTTCAAAAATTAGATATTAATAAATTTTATTTATGAAATAATTAATTAAAAATACATTTTATTAGTTAGATATATTAACGTTACAATCTTATACAGTTTAGTCACAAATTATCAAATTAATTGATTATAAATTATTTATCGATCACATATAAAAAATTCAATAAGTCACAAATTATTTATCGATTACAAATCAAAAATTTTATAGGCACAATTTATACATCGTTCACAAAAACATAAATTTTATAAATCACAGCTTATGTAACAGTAACAAATTATCAAATTAATTAGTCGTAAGTAATTTCTTGATCACAACTTAATAATTATAAATCACAATCACATTTTTTAGGTCACATATTATTTATTAGTCACAATTAACCAAATAATTAGTCACAAACACCCGACGTCTCGTTCCCATCCATGACCACCATCACCAGACCGCACAAAAGCACCACTACAACAACGCAAACTACCACAAAACACTGACAACACCACCTCAAAACTACCACAAAATCGCTACAAAACCACTCGCAAAAATCATCAGAAACTATCGCAAAACAACACAAAATCGTGCAGGTTCACCACTGCAGCGGCGTTCAGAACACACGTGATGAACTTATCGTTGCACATAGAGCAGGTCAATTCATCGTTGCGCAGCGACGAACTGAGCATTCTTGCTAAGATCAGCGACGCTCAAGGTGCTGCAGCTCAAATTACTGACGCTCTGAACATCACTGTAGTCGGAGCAGCGACGATCTGAGCACCTCTGCTCCAACCCTCACTGAGGGGCCGCTCCGATGAAGAAAGAAAAGAAAAGATATTAGAGATACAGAGTCGTCAAAACATAGATCGTCGTTGCTCGGCCCTCACTGAGGCATCACTTTAATGAAAAAAGAAAAAGAACAGACAATAGAGAGGGGGGGAGATGGAAGAATAAAATGAAAAAGATAGGGTTGGGTGGGGTGGTAATTAATTAATATTATAATGATATTATTAATATTAATAATTGAATTATCGCCTAATTTATGAATAAGTAAATCTTAAATCTGATTTTTGAAACACAATATTTAAAAATGTGACCTCGGTATAATTTCCGCTGTAAAAATATTCAGAATGTGTTTGGTAGAGATTAAAATCGGATTAAAATTGAAAAATTAGCCGTTATTGTTAACTTTTATTAGACGAATAGGACCTAATAACAACTATATTTTCATTTTTAATTGAATTTTAAACTCTCCCAAACAAGCTCTTAGTTTAATGGGCTAACTATAATATTATGAGCAATATGAACTTATGGGCCTCAATAAAATAGGTCAAGTCCATCCTATTATGGCCCCGTTATGTAATAATTATATGGGAAAAATTCATTTCTCATATTCTTACTATATACATATATATATAGTTAACCCACCCCACATCCATCATCCCTATAGCTCCGGCGATCGTTCCGACGACTTCTTCGATTCCGGTGACTATACTGATGATCATTCCGGCGATTATTTCGGTAAATGTGACCTGTATTTTTGAGTCATGACTCTACAAACACATGTGACCTGTTAATATTGATTTGTGACCTATAAAAAATGACTGTGACTTATGAATTCAAACTTGTGACAATGATCTGACCTTAATGACGAATTAATTAGCCACAGTTAACTATCAAATTAATTGATCGTACTGATCTGTGACCCATTTCTATTCATTTGTAACCTATACAAAATGACTGTGATTTGTGAACTCAAATTTGCGACCAGTAAACTATGACTTTAGTAACTCATTCATTCATTGCAAATCGATCACAATTTATCAAATTATTGGTCACAACTTATTTTATGATCAGAAATCAAGAATTTTATAGGCAAAATCGGTCACAAATAAAAAAAATTATAAGTCACCACTTATTCATCGATCACAAAATCAACATTTTTATTGGTCATAACTCGATTACAATTTAATAAATTGTGAGTTACAGTAACAATTTTTAGGTCACATATTATGCATCGATGACAAATCCAAGATTTTATTGGTCACAACTCATTTATTTTATTGGTGACATTCTCAAATTAATTGGTCACACATTATTTTTTGTCACAACTCGATTACAGTGAGTCACAGTCACAATTTTAATTGGTCACACTCGATTACACCCACAAAATAATCACAGTCACCTCCAACCTCATATCGTCGACACGCCAGACACCCACCGTCGCACGCACGCACGCACAAACTAATCACGACCACCAACAATCACAGTCAACAATAACCACCCACAAAATAATCAGCGTCACCTCCAACCCTATCCTGTCAGCACGAACGACACCGCACCCAACACCGCACATCACCACCTCACCACCGTTAATAGTGTCAAATTCACCACCTCCCCAACGCCGGATCCACCACCAACAGTACCAGGTCTACCACATAACTGCACCCAACCACCGTTACCACCAAATCCACAAAATTGCCGCCATCGCCACAACAACATTACCAGAGCTAGAACATCGCGGCATATCCAGCACCAAAACGTCGCCGCAGATCCGAACCTTCATGGAGGATGAAATCTTGTAAATCGGAACATCGAGTATCCCTAGCATCATCGTGTGGAGCTTCTCCATCTTGTGGCGGTACTGCGCCAAGGTCTTCGGAATGGATCCGTCGGAGCAGCGGTTGTACACAGAGAAGAGTGCGGAGAGAAGAGAATGAGGTGAGAGAACACGGTGAGAGAAGAGAAGAGGATGAAAATATTTCGATTAGGGTTTGGGTAATTATATTATGGTAGGTTTTGGTAATTATATTTATAATATATATAATTAAAAAATATCTGATTTTTGAAAATTAAAAGTTCAGATATGATTTTAGAATATAAATCTTGAAAAGTAGGGAATTGTGTAATTTTCACTAATTATATATTATTTAGTAATTAATAACCTACTTGATTTACACGTTTTGAGTGAATTCCTTATGATAATATTAAAACAAAATATTTACTAAACTATAAAAACATGAATCTCGCAACACAATATAGCTAGGGATGACAAAGGGGCAAGTCGGGGCAACCTTCCCTGCCCCCGTTTAAGGCGAGACGAGGCAGGGCGGGGTGAGGCCCTTACCCCGTTTATTACTCATTTAATTTTAAATTTTAGATATTACATTCATTAAAGTGAGATAATAATATATTTATTAAATTTAAAATTTATTTATTTATTTTTAAAAGTTAAATTATTGAAATATATTTGGTAAACTAAGGTTTTTATTGTTTGTCATATTCCTTAAATAATCTTGATTTTTATCTTCTATTAGAACTAATGAAATTTTGTGGAATTTTCCTATTGAATTCTTTTTTTTTAAAAAAACTAAACTGGGTTGGGCGGGGCCCTTGTTACCCTTACCCGATCGTCCACAACCCAAATACCTGATTAAATGGGTAATCCCCGTCCCATTCGAGGTGGGACCTTGCGAATATCGAGTTTGACGAGTTTGACCTAAACATAGCCAATACTAATATGAATAAAAATACATCGACATAACACAGATTATCCACAACCAGACGCTAGAAATTTATAAATTATGAAAATTTTATATGGATGCAATATATGGAGACTAAACCATAGTCTCCTGCTAACTAGTCATTTATGAAGTATCAATCATAAAAAAGATTCACATGAAACGTAAGTAATCCTTTTACAATGAAAACAGTAGGTTCCCACTAAACAGTGGATTCTATCACTCTAATTATAGTGAGGAAGCAGATCATCAATCTTATACTATAATTGCACGATTGGTCCTAAATGATGCGTTAAATTGTCACCTAGCCCTTATGTAAAAATGTCTCATTCCATAAATGGTTAATGAGAGGAAGTAAAATTTGACTTCGTACAATTAAACCTTCAAGTCACCATTTGGTTATCGCGAACAAATAAGTAAATAAGAAAAGACAAAAAAAAATGTATATAATTTTAATGTATAATGGTACGACTAAATATGCATTACAAGACTATTGCAATTAATACATGTGAATATGTTGAATTGCATATTTACTATTTACCATTTGAGTTTAATTGTGGTAAAAAAATAAAAAAAAATAAAAATATGGTAGTCAAACTAATTGCAATTGCGTAGGGACCAACGCTCGATGAAGTTTAAATTTTGAGATTAATGTAGCATAAAATAAAGTGCGGTGATCAACATAAAATTTACTAAAAGTTTAACAAAGGCCAGCACTTTCGTGCAAGAATCAAGAAAATCATTCCTTTCTTGAATTAGTCACCCCACTTCTTAGAATTTAGCACGTGGTCCACGCGTTTCCGTGGGAAAACTTCCGGATCCTGTTAGTCATTAACTGTCAACCCGTGTGTTATAATCGGGTCAACTCACAAGATGCCACTTCAAAAGCTCTGTTTGTAATCCGGATATCGAAACACCACACTCACTTCGCAGTTTCCTCCCCTCAATACGAACTTTCTGAAGTAGTTCCTACATTGAATTCTGATTATATATTCATTTGTCTTTTTGTTTGATAATCTAACAAATCGTCTCAGTCAAAAAGTCAAAACTTCCACGTTACCCTCAATTACACTTGTCGACTGCTTATCCGCTTATACAACTTGTACCTCGCACTCAAGTTAGCTGGGCACCTGTCAAGATCCCACTTTTCTTAGTCCGGTTAAAAAGTACAAACCGTGGGCTGCCCGCCCCAGCTGGCCTTTTCCGCGTCCAAAACGTAAATAGCTTACCCCATAATAAATACATGAAATGATGAAATCATACACAAACAAATCTAATCAAAGCAGTTATAAGCAGCTTTTCAAGATCAATGGATAATTTCAACAAGTTCTACTCGGACCCAGTTTTTCGAGTGCAAGATTCCTTGTACTTGACTGAAGTACCAGAGTCTTCATCTTTATCTGATAATGGCATTAGCGTTAGCAGAGCCACTTTATCTGATGAGGAAGTTTTGTTAGCTTCAAACAACCCCAAAAAGCGTGCCGGGAGGAAGAAGTTCCGCGAGACGAGGCACCCGGTTTATCGAGGAGTAAGGCGGAGGAACTCTGGTAAGTGGGTGTGCGAAGTCAGAGAACCCAACAAGAAGTCGAGAATTTGGCTGGGAACTTTCGCCACAGCGGAAATGGCCGCGAGAGCTCACGACGTGGCAGCAATAGCGCTTCGCGGGCGGTCAGCATGTTTAAACTTTGCTGATTCAGCTTGGAAGCTACCGGTTCCGGCCTCCACTGATGCTAAGGACATTCAGAAAGCTGCAGCAGAAGCGGCCAAGGCATTTGAACAACCGAACTCCGAGTCGGGTGCGAGAGAGGAAGCTACAGCTACATCGTCGGAAAATGTGTTCTTTACCGATGATGAGGCTCTTTTTGGCATGCCGGGATTGATTGACGATATGGCTGAAGGGTTGATGGTACCTCCACCTTACTGCATGGACACTGATGTTGTGGATGCATATGCTGACATGTCTTTATGGAGTTATTCCATTTAATTTTTATAAACTATTTAATATATCGAGTTTGTTTAATTAGCTTAGGGTCCTCCATAGCCGTGCTTGGTTTTTTTTATTTACTAGTACGGATAAATGACATGGATAAATATCATTGTATCAGTGCAAAAGAGTGTACAAAAGTAGTTATTAGTTCCTTGTCATTTGGGAGTTTGGAATTTTGACATTTTCACTATTTGATTGTTTCAATAATGTGCAGTGTGCCGCACGCACATATATATATATAATAATTAAATAAAAAATTTCAAATCTTGTGACTCTGCGTATATTTTGTTGGGTCCAAGTTATCAAGGAAAATTGTTGTCTACAAAATTTGTCAAACTAGTTTGTTCTCAAACCGTGCTCTAGTTGACTGCATTTTCGTAAAGAAGTTGTATTCAAGAGATCGAGACAGCTTGAAATTGATCTCAATTGGGAGAAAAGAATTTTTCCATCTTGTGTGATATCGGCTCTTGATGACGAGAGAAAGCTCAGGATGGATTGTAATGCATAATTAGTTCGTCTGATCGACGAATCACTGGGCTAAAACTCGAATATATTCCAATCGATCGAAATTTCACTAATGTATTTCCAGAAGATCTTCCACGATTACCACCACATAGGAAATTGATTTGATTCCTGAGACAACACCTATTTCATGGTGCCTTAAAGAATGACTCCAGGAAAGTTAAAGGAGGGCAGTTGCAAGAATTAGTTCAAAAGGAATTTATTAGATGGAGTGTATTTCCATGGGAGCGCTGTTATTTATTAAGAAAAAGAGGGGGCAATGAGACTGTGTCTTGACTAAAAGCAGTTGAATGAGCTGACATTTTAAAACAAGTATCATTTACCATGCATTGATGATTTGTTTAATACCACAGTATTTTCCAAGATTGACTTACATTTAAAGTATAATCAGGTCAAATTCAGAGTTGTCGATTTACTAAAAAGTGCTTTTAGGTCTAGATATGGTCATTCAATAGTTGTATGCTAAGTTTAGAAAGTATGAGTTCTAACTAGACAAAGTTTCTTCGTAGAGCGTATTTGTGTAAACCTCGTAAAGGCAAAAACAGTGGTGAAATGAGAACGCCCAACTAATGTGACACAAGTACGAATTTTCCTTAGGAGTAATTGGTTATTACCTTTGATTTGTAGAGATTTTTCCAAAAATTACTCTTCATTTGACTAGTTAGACTAGAAAGAACTCTAAACCCCTTTTTGTACATATTTTTTTAAACTCGTTTTCAACCATATATTCTCCCAATAAAAAACTTGCATGTAGACACATAATTTTTCATCACTTTTTAACTAAATATTCATCACAAATTATACTCTCAAAAATTTACATCAAACATGTCCTAGATTTGTGTAGACCGAGTAATGCGAGAAGAGTGTTTGAGAGTTGAAAAATAGATTGGCTTTTATTCATGCACTCACTCTTCCATATCCAGTGAAGAATTTGTGGTTTGTAGTGATGTTTCAGGATTTTGGTTTTGTTCTAATGAAAAATTGGAAGGTTATAGCCCATTCGTTTGGACAGCTGAAGAATCATGAACTAAACTACTCAATACACAACTTCGAGTTAGCTGCAGTGATGTTTGACATTGAGGATTTGGAAGTCTCGGCACAGCACGTGCTTCTTTGATTTGTGAGTTTAGAAAATTGAATGTTCAGTTATCAACAATTGCTAAGTTCACACCATGTGGTCTGGACCATATGGCAGCTCTCGTCAAATTAAGGCTAAATTCACACTGAAGTACAAACCGTGGGCATTCTCTCTCCAGCTGGCACTTTTCCGTGTGCAAACTGAGAAATTCGCGTACTGAGCGTAAAATTAATGAACTTGTCTCTCCAGTCTCCATCACACACATGTATGCATTCATATAAAAGAACATATTCATAGCTCTACTTATCACTACTCAAATCCCTTTTAAGCACTTATACTCAAGACAGCTTTTCAAGATTAATGGATATTTTAACAAATTTCTACTCCTACCCAGCTTTCTCTGTGCAAAATTCGTGGTCATCGACTGAGGGACTGGAATCTTCATCTTTATCTGACAATGGCATTAGCAGAGCCAATTTTTCTGATGAGGAAGTTTTATTAGCTTCAAACAACCCAAAAAGGCGTGCAGGGAGGAAGAAGTTTAACGAGACGAGGCACCCTGTTTATCGGGGTGTGAGGCGGAGGAAATCTGGTAAGTGGGTGTGTGAAGTTAGAGAACCCAACAAGAAGTCGAGAATTTGGCTGGGAACTTTCACCACCGCTGAAATGGCTGCGAGAGCTCACGATGTGGCGGCAATAGCGCTTCGAGGGCGGTCCGCTTGCTTGAACTTTGCTGATTCAGCTTGGAAGCTACCGGTTCCGGCCTCGACTGATGCTAAGGACATTCAGAAAGCTGCAGCAGAAGCAGCCAAGACCTTTGGACAACCGAATTCCGAGTCCGATTCGAAGGAGGAAGGCACCGCTATATCGCAGGAAAATGTGTTCTCTACCGATGACGAGGCTCTTTTTGGAATGCCGGGGTTGATTGACAATATGGCTGAAGGGTTGATGCTACCTCCTCCTTACTACCTGGACACTGATGAGATGGAATCATATGCTGACGACTCTTTATGGAGTTATTCGATTTGACTTTTTTAAAAATAATTAATTAGTTTTGGGTTCTTCTTAGCCGTGCTTGATGTTTTGTTTATGAGCATTGCTTGATGTACATAATTATTGTACATGGGGTGTCTATAATCCTCACATGGGGTGGAGCCCACATTTTTGTGGACCCCATATCATGTGAGGGTTATGTACACTCTTATGTACAATAATTACGTACACTGCATTTTTCTTTGTGGGTTGTGCTAGATGTACACCCAATTTATTACCTAATAGATTACACCTCCTCACATGGAGAGGGGCTCAAGAATATTTTATTGTGTGTGGACCCCCTCCATGTAAAGAAGATGTAGGTAATGGATTATGTACTCCAATTTGTATATATAGACGTAGAGTGAACTTTGTGCCATGTTATGACTTACTCACCGAGTTATTGAACTTTGCTCCATCCCACTATATCACTCACTAGATGAAATTCCAAACAGATCCTTCACCATTTTGTATTTTTTTTTTTTTTTCCTTAGCTGCCGTTCACGTGTTCTTCAATGAGGTTGTTTAGCTGAATTACGATAAGATTTCAGGAGCAGAAAAAATGGAAGATTGGTATGGAGAAAAACACAGCTTACAGCAATTCTCAAACTCGTTGCAGAAAATGTAGATGAAATTTTTGAAGCACTCAATTGAGTTCTTTGGAAACACCCGTTGAAGCTTACTTGATGAATTTTAAGAGGTAGAAATTTGTTTGCTAAAAAATTATCAGATTTACAAAAGGATTTAAAAACTTGAATAAGAATTACAACGGATTCCGATTCTTGCAAAGAAAGCAAATGATCAACTGTTGTGTTTTAATGTTTGCTATCCAACAGCCGTCGCCAGTGTTCTTCAATGAGGCTGTGGATGAATTTGTAATTTTTTCCCTTATGCGTGATCAATTTTTTCTCGAAACTATTGTAACCAATCCATCCTAGAATGGGAAAAAAATCGCCAGGAAAACTCAGATCCAAATTCATTTTTACAAGCTCACTGAACTGCTTGGCCTTCATCCTCCTCCGCATCCTCTCCGTAGTACCGTTTTCCGGCTGGTTATCAGCCAAAAACGCCTTACCCATTAGATTTAAACACTAGTTTCTCTCTGTGAAATAAAAATCACTTCAATTTGGGGAAAATCTGAAATCTTGCAAGAAGAATTCTCTCACGCCAAAGATGAGATGGAGATGAAGATGATCCGTGATTTGGTTGGAGACACCAGGGAAGTTGCTTAAGATGCAGAAGATTGTCTAGAATTGTTTTCTGTTGAAATTGCATCAAGAAAGGAACACAACGTTTTTAGAAGATCTGCTTTTCTGTTGAAGGAAGAGGATTTTGTTGGATTGGAAGAAGACGTTGATAGAATTTGGGGCTTAGGGTTACAAATGATTTAACAGGCCATATCATTTTTCCGTCAACCACGTAGACGGATTTATGGATGATAGGACAGAGCAAAGTTGCCTAATGGGTCGCTTGATGAAATTTGATGAGTAAGTCGTGACATAGTAAAAAATTTGAATGCCCATTCACTCATTTAACTCCATACACACATATATATATATATAGTTATAGTACGGACCTAAAAGGTTTTTTTTTAATAACTATGGATGTTCGGGTCAATTTACGCGCACCTCGACTAATTCCACGAAACTCTGAAATTTACGGCTGGATGCTCATCTCGGTGGCACTGGTAATCATTGGAGAGCATGCCCAATGCCTAACCAATTGAGCTGTAAAGCCCCGAGTTTCGTGAACCGGATTGCCACGTCATCGTTTTTTTGTAACTGATTAAACTAAAAAGTTTTGCAAAAAATAACTAAATTTTGAAACGTCGCATTTATAACGGTAAAACCACGACAACGACAAAACTCATTTGATTAACTTAAGAAATTTGATTAAACTTTAAATCTCGAATTTTTGAAATACTGAAATAACAAGTATGTTAATAGCGTTCAAATACGAAATTTTTCAAATGTAAATAACTGAATTCATTAATCGTTGCCACACTGCCTATCAAACCCGACCGTCTCCAAAATCTCCAAATATGGTTAAAATAACGGAATGAGTATTTCGATAAAATATTCAGTAGACTCATCGTCGATAATTAATTTACTAAATAATCAAACACGTAATCATGCAATTCATATCGTGACATCATCATAGGCTCATTTTCTTGAAAATCATAGACTCTTTAAAAACATGGGGTGTGGGTAGTCTCATCTCATGCATTTAAGCACACAAGTTATGCATAACATTCTCATCTTATCTCATAAGAGATTCTCGTCTTTTTCTCCTGCAATAAAGCATATAAGTTATAGCAAGCATAACAATATCATATATCTCATATGACAAATTCTCATCTCATGCATCAAAGCATATAAATCACATAAATTCACATAATACATGCAATTATAATTTAAATTAATTAATGGTGGCGAATCTACCTCAATTATCTCGAGTTGCGTGAAAAGTGGATTGGGGAGTAATCTCAATCTCCTAATCGTCCGTACGTTTCGTCTAACCAAAATAGAAATTAGGTTTGAATTAGTATTTCGAAATTTTAAAGTCTTAAAGCGATAAATTAAAGTTTAGGGGCCTAATTGGATATTTATTAAAACTGAATTTGACAAATTTAAGGGTTGAAAATACCATTTTCAAAGTAAAGGGGCTAAATTTGAAAAATAAGAACTCTAGGAACTTAATTGAAAATGATTGAAACTGAAAATAAAAGTTTAAGGGCTGAAATTGAACTTTTAAGAAAATCAGGGACTTAATTGAAAATCTATTAAAACTAGAAATAAAGATTAAGGACTGAAATTAAACTTTTAGAAGTTATAGACTAAACTGTAAATCTATTAAAACTGAAAATAAAACTAAAATGGCCGAAATTATAACTTTTACAAATTAAGAACTAAACTGTAAATCTATTAAAACTGAAAATAAAACTAAAAGGGCTGAAATTATAACTTTTTCAAGTTAGGGACTAAAACTGAACATTTACTAAAACTAAAAATAAAATTAAGGGACTGAAATTAAAATATTTAAAACATATGGACTTAAATAAAACAATTTTAAAAATGCGGGACTTAGGGTGCAAATTCCAAAAAATAAAAAAAAATTAAAGTAAAACATTCATCTCTCTCTCATTCACGACTGAAAGAGAGAGTGTGTGGCGATGGGGAGGGGCAAAGATTCCACCACCACCGATCGGCGGTCGGTGGCAGCGCCACCATAGTGGTGGAGCCGATAACGGGGAAAAGGGGGGGTTTCCATTTTAGGCGAAATGGTTCGATTTGGGGATCTATTTCTTGCTCGGATTTTTCTCCTCGGTGGCAATAAGTCTCGAAAATTGTTGAGATAAGTTATGGGTTATTGATTTAGGGCTTTATTTCATGATTTGGGGTTGATTTTTGGTGGCAGTTTGAGGTGAATTTTTGGGCTATTTGTATTCGGCTTTGGAGGCTGTCAGTTTTGGTTTGGAGCTTTGGTATTCGGCTTTTGGAGGTGGAGGCTGTCGGTTTCGGTTTGGAGCAGTAAGTTGGGTGGCTGTGGTGGTGCGAAAATGGTGGCTGGCTGCAGCTTGTTTGGCTGCAGTTGGTGTGGTTGTGGTTGTCTGGGTGGTGAGCTCGGTCTCGATTTGGTGAATGGGCTGCATTGTTTTGCAGCTTGTGATTTCACTGTTGATGTTAGAAATGGACGTTCTAGCATCAATGGTGACTCACAGTGAATGGATTAAGGAAATTATTTTGGGAAAGATGACATTTGAGGGAGATGATTCTTACCCGGTGGTTTGGCTGCGTGAATGTGAGGAGGGGAGGGAAATGAGATAAATAAAATAGTGAAATTTTTAGGGCACAAATCCCTAGGTGTTAGGTGGCCAAGAACTTGGGTTGTGAGGGTTTTTTTCTAATTGGGCCTACGTGGATTGGGCCTAAAATGATTAATATTTGGACTAACATAATTCGACTTTAAAACGATAAGGAATTGGATACTTTTAAAATGTTCTGGATTGGGCTCGATTTGAAATAAATGTAAATTTGTTTTATAACGACTAGACGAACACGCTTTCACTTTAACGTTAAAGTTTATAATTAAGTGACACGTTTTTTGAGAAATTAATTTTATAAAATTTTAAAACTCTCATTCGCTACATGAGCAACCCCTCAAGGTTAAATTGTTGTCAAACGACCTCCCCCGGGCTATGATGACTGTAGGGAATTATTGAGAGCAATTACCCAAAGCCCAAGCCCACACCACCAGGCCCAAGTGAGGTTCCATCCCAAAACCAATTGGTAATGGGTGGAGTAGCCCACTTAGGTTATATGGTGGATTTATTTTCTTCCCACAACCGATGTGGGACTTGTTTGCCCCAACAATCCTCCCCTCAAACGAAGGACCACATCATTGTGGCCTCCCCTCAAACGATAATCCATTCGCCAATCATCTTGTACCGCCGTTATTACCGTCGCCCTCGACCAAACGGGACCCGCCGCCTGACCACCAATGTCAGGAAGACTTTCGACACAAGGCACCTCAAACGCGAATGATTTTTAGCCCGATCGCCACCACGCTTTCTACTGCGTTCCTCCGACCCTGGGCTCTGATACCACTATTAGGGAATTATTGAGAGCAATTACTCAGGGCCCAAGCCCATTCCACCAGGCCCAAATGAGGTTCCATCCCAAAAACAATTGGTAATGGGTGGAGTAGCCCACTTGGGTTATATGGTGGATTTCTTTTCTTCACCCAACCGATGTGGGACTTCTTGTTTGCCCCCAACAATCCTCCCCTCAAGTTAGTGGGTTCAACTTTTCCACACAATTGCGACATCATCCCTCTGATGTACGGGTGTCCACAGTGCCCCTTGCACCTCTTCCCGCAGTACCCCTCGTACATGTCGCCTTCAACACCACCTTCACCCTATGCCCCCTCGGCATTAGTTCCTCAGTGGACGGCGCCCCTGGCCGCTGCATCACACGCATGTTGAAGTTCACCACAAATGCCCCCACTATTTTCAATTTCCACCGCAATGCCTCGATCAAAGCTCGTGCAAAGCAACATTCACGCAGTAGGCAGAATCGCTTCCTGGATGCCCCCTAACATCCATCATCCTCGAAGCTTTTCCATCCTCGTTTCCCACTTACCGACCGCTTTGTCTCATGTTGGAGGCCGCAAGATCTTCTCCGCAGGAATGTACGTCGCTGGCCATGGATAACCAACAACGCAACATTCGGAGCGGACCGGCTCTGATACCACTTGTAACGGACCTCCCGTTCGGCCCTTGAGGTTCCAGGGACCCCCAAGGCAGCCTACCCCACACATGCGGCCGGCAAGCTCACGATACGCAACATGAGCACAACACAAGGATAGAAAGCATGCCATCAATACCTGTTACAGGGACATCGTCAGTGCACTTCCGAGATATATAGCAATAAACCCGCAATAAGCTATCTTGCCTTGCCACATGGGTAGGGGAGTTCTTTAGGTCCGTGACATACTCCCCCACTCAATCCGCTAACGCCCTCGTAGCGGACATGTGCTTCACGTCCTCTTGCATTGCATCCTCCCTTCTGGCTCCTATCCCACAACCTATACCCCTTGACACCTTCGGGGTAACCTAGAAAAACACATTTCCTAGCTCTAGGTTCAAGCTTTCCCTCACTCTGATGAGAAAAAGCAGTGCAGCCAAAAGTTCTAAGCATTGAGTAATTACTAAGTTTACCAAACCATTTTTCATGCAGAGTATCACCCAATACATGCTTAGAAAGGGGACAGGATTATCGAAAAAATAAAAATCATAAGCCATATGTAAGAAAACAGGCCAAGCTTTGAAAATTATAAAGATTGCCCCCCCAAATCAAAATATTTGCTATTACGGGTACTTTTTATATTTTATGTCAAAAACATAACCAATAATGAAAATGGAAACAAGCAAGTGTCCAATCTAAACCTACTCAGACTAGAAACAAAGAAACCCGCATCGATAAGCATTTCAAAGAAATGCATCAGCGCGAGAAAAAAGTAGACAAAATACAAGATAAACCAACAAATAAGTCGATACAATCACATTCTTCAGCTAGAGAATGAGACATTAGTTTGTCTTCTTGATGAGCATTGATGTTCTGAATTCACTATCATCCCGGGCAAAACTCCACCATAGATAAGTGAGAGGTATCGTGGTTGCAAGGGAAAGAGCATGAGCATCAACAAGCCCCCAGAATGGAGGAAAGTCATATATATCTAAGAGCATGGAAGCGGCTCCTCCAAAAACCACGACCCACAGTTTCAAACGGGATGGATGTCGAGTAACACCAGCCCAGACTGCCCACAGGATAAGCTGCAATGCACCTATTACTGTACAGACTATCATGTTCAAGCCTGAAATGTGTCATGATATAATGTCAGGTTCTTCGCTTCATTATTCAACTTGGATTCTAAGACTAAGAAGCAAAATTTTCTTCGCCTTTCTCAATTGTTACACATATGCGCATGTATGCAAGACATAATTATAAAAGAAGATAACAGAACACAAAAAGAACCAGTTCTCAGTCCCTGCACTGAGCAAATCCTCACTCTTTTTGTTCTAAATCATCAAGAATATCGCATGTTTGCTGATCCCCAAATGCTCTCAGAAATACGAGATAACTGAAGCACTTCCTAGCAAATATTTACTGGTGACTCATAGGTTGGTACCTGATACATTACTCAGAATTCAGGATCACTCACGTAAAGGATCAATACTTTCTTCACATTTATCCAAGTCTCTCCTTGGTCCTTACAGTTGATTCTATAGTCTATGCCATTTTGCTCCAACATTTGTTTGGCTATAAACATCTCTTTGGATGAAAAAGATACATGTCAAAATATTTCACTTTCCAATGAAAATCATTCCTGATGGTGGTGCTTGACAACTGGGCCACTGATAGAACTCAGTCATAATGGCATACAAAGGATGGAGTACCATAATTTTCTCGATCAACAAACAGAATATATGCTAGACACTAATCAAAATGCTATAGGGTATAGCACATATCCGATATCTTGTTTCTCCCCTCCTGCTGATTTCTCTTATCTTCAATGATCATGAAAAGTGTTGTTTTAATGAAAAAGAGTGGTCGTTTTCTAAGCATATGGTTCTACTGCTAGTTTTCAGTAGCAATGCAAGAATGGGTATTTCGAAGAAACTGCATTGAGAGTGGGCTTACCATAGTCGAATTGATAAAAATTCAAATACAGGATATGGGTTGTCGTAAACGCAATTATGGGAGCCGCAACCATTACCCTTGCAGCCTCCAACCTCACATTGAAAGCTCTAATTGTAGCTAAAATGAGCGAATATCCAAGCAATGCCACGGCAGATGAGTAATCAAGCTTCTCCGTCAATTTTACGTCTCTGCATATGATTCCAAGATATCAAGAAAAGCAGCAGATAAACAAGGTCACACGCGCATATCAAGAGGCTACATTACATATGATCTCCTAAATGCATCAAGATACCAGTTTCAGTCACTTAGGAAACTTGAATAAAGTCAAGTATGTGTATCTAATATTTTCTTATTTATTATATGCTAAGGAAGCATAGCCATATGAATAAAGAATTGCTAAAGATGTAAACGAAAGTGTTGAGAAATCAAATATTCCCAATGAGATTCAATGAATTTTTCTCAAAGAAACATATCAGCATTATAGAAATCCCTTAATAACATTTTATTGACATGTCATCATATGAAATGATAAAATCGTGTACGGGGAGAAATTCAAAAACTGTGGAAGAAAAATGCCACAGTTTATGATGCCTGTAATATATGATAAATGAGGAAAGGGAGGAAGAAAAATTCGTGCTCACCGACTGTGGAAGACAGCACTCCAGAACCAGGTATTCATTGCGAAGATTGCATATAAATGCCACATGCCAGTGTATTCATAGAATGTGGTCTTATTTGGCCTAAAAGGCAGCTTGTAGTTTACAAGGATGAAAAAGGATACCCATCCATGGAATTGTACAGCGAGATTAAGGGCAGAGAGAGCCACAGAAACGGGTTCCTGATGAATCAAACATATTAAGGCCAATTACTAAAATATAAAGCAAATGAATATCAATTAACCTTCCATAATGTAGGGCAATCAGTGTTTTGCTTACCTGGATTCCATAGATACGTCGGAATGGCCACCTCCCATGATACTTGGTAGGCTTGTAGCCAAGTTTCTGCCTTTCCTCTTCCCTAGAAAGCATACATTCATATCGACAGTCACTGCGGCAGTCCCATTGTTTCCACCGCATATAAAGTGGCTCCTGGAGATACCATGGACCATCAATGGGGTTTCCATCAGAGGAAAAATTGCAGTGTTGGAAGCATTCGTTCCCCACGCATCCAGTCTTCTCACATTGCTCAACACAAGTCCTAGCAGTGCCAGTATTGAAATCAAAAGGATCAATGAGCCACATCAAAATTAAACTGCTACCAGAAGCCAACTAACATAAGCAAAGAATGCGGCTCAAAGTCAGTCATTGACTATTTCGGAATTAAGCCAATTCAAGCATGTGAAAGAGTGAGAACAAGGTACCATAAACTGTGGGTGAAGTTCATCTGCCAACCAAACTCTTAGAATGACCACCTCATCTGAATTCTCCAATTATATGAAGGAATGAAAAACTAAATTTTTGGTATAAATTACTATTTCTCACACTCGTGCACATGCAGCTGAAAGCTTGCCAAAATAGTTAGCTTATTATAGAAGCTCCTGGGATTTCATTTTTTTAGTGCAAGTGGTAATGATGATAAAGATCTCTCAACCAAAATTCCTAATTGTTCCATTCTGCAGTCGTATGACCTCTCTCTTCTCAGAGAAAATATCAAATTCTGTACGCCAAATGTATAGGAAAAGCAAGCCCAAATAAATTTGATATGGTTTGACAACCTGAATGCCTGCAACCACAAGGTGTTTGAATTAAGAAATTACACGCTTGAATTAGATTCTTAAGGGTTAGTCCAAAGACCTCTTATTAGTACCCGAAACTCACAATAAAAGCTTTCGATCCCCATGTTCCCCTGTATTACACTCTCGCCTCCCATTTTAGATACCGCTTATATATGTTACAAATGAATATTGAGCAGCATAAAGAAGAAGTCTGTAAGACTTGGTAGCCAACCTTCGGCACCACAATCCACCTACCTGAGAAATCCCCAACTTGGAAAGTTCATCCACTACATGATTAAACCCAGCCAATGCTCATGTTTAATTGAGTTGGGATTACAAGTTGATTCAAGAAGGGATGTCAATCACATCAATTGATAATTTTTTGCGGCCCACGACGATTGTAGCTGAATTATACTACAACAAACTTCTCTCCTACATCAAGATTGTGCTACAATGTATGATTTCGAGGACACAACCTACACCTAAATCATTGCCCTTAATTCAAACTGGTTTCTGATCCATAGCATCTTTAGAACATATGTCAAACAACCCAAAGAACAAAATCCGCTCGGTCAACATTATGATTTTCACAACTCCAAATGGCAATACCCATGATCTTGGAATAAAACCAGTTACTTGGGATAAATTAAAATACTCTCTTGTTAAGCTAACATTTGAAACACAAATGAAATCTAATTTCTAACCATACTTGTACAGTGTGAGACTATATGTCTGTGTTATATTTCAGTGTCGCCATCATGTAATCATCATAACCCATTTTAAAATAAGGAAAGCAATACTTCTACACAACCAAGTTCATGGAACTTGTTACAGACCTAAGGAATGATTTGAGTCATCATTCTTCGTTAGATATAAAAATAGAAAGCCAGCAGCTATCGTTGCTTTCTCTCACCTTTGGAAGTGGCTTACCAGCCTCATGTAAGTCGTATCGAACGCTTTATTGTTTAGATTCATAGATTGAGCAATCATTGCAAAGTATTTTCTTATTCTAATTTGCCTTCTTTTCCTCATTAAAAAAGAGATATCCCTTCCTGTGCTCTAAGTTTAGTGAGTTTTCTTTGTACATCAAGGTTGTTGCTAGACTCTTTAAGAATTTGGAAACGCGATGAGAACTAAAATGGCTTTTGTCTAATTCTAACCTTGAAATGAACTTGCTATACTAGAACAGAAAGCTATTGAACTCGTTCAAGCAATCTGTTAATTTTTTCTCATTTGGGCTGCTGCTCTGTAAGTTCTACAGAGCTTTTTGTGAGGCAACTTCTCCAGCTTGCTCATATTCTCACTGCCGAATTCCTTGGAATTGTTATCCAATCAATATTAATAATTTTGTAAGCAACAAAAACCCAAATCATGCTGATAGGAGTCAGTTATCGTCCACGTGTACAGTTCACAGTAAAAAAAAAATCGGGACCATTCACATATGAGGCAGCAGAGTGGAATACATTGTTCTGATGTTTTCCTAAAACAAATCCCCTATAATCGGGACCATTCTCTTTAGGTTCTCAAGCATGAGGAAAAGTTTAATTGAGCTGAATTTAGTAATTCTATCGGTCCTTCCTAAACAAATATTCGTAACTGAAAGATAAATAATTTCTTCTAAGAAGCAACCATAGAAGTTGGGGTATCAATTGCAAAGAACAGCCACATCAAACTTAAAGATGAATCATTACTTCCTAAAACCCCAAATTACAAATTATAAACATGAAATAGTTTGCCGTGTGATTGTCTTCGCCAGACGGACTTTCCTATATGATCATAGCTTAATGTAACAATTGATTAATTGTAATCCAATCAAAAATGTTTTCCCTTACAATTAATTTCAAAAAGAAGATCCAATAACAATTTCCTTGAGGAATTAATATAAGTTCATATTATATCTACTCTAACCTCAGTAGCCAAATTAACAAAACATTAACTTTTAAAAAATAGTGGGATACTAAAATCCAATTTTTCAGTCTAATTCTCCAAAATCTTATGAAGCTTACTTGTAAATCGGATCAGCGTCACCTGGGCTCGCGTTGAGGACTCCCAAAAAACAGAAAAATGCCAACAAGAAAAGACCGAAGCGACATTGTGCCATCAGATTCGCGAACAAGAAAGAAGCAAAAGTCAAAAGGGAGAAAAGGTTCTAAAAGATCTCCTTTGTTTTTCTACAAAGCACAGGGAATCGTCTTTGATTGATCAATTTCCAATAAAAATGATAAATCTTACTCCAGACGTCATAAACGTGAGGATTAATGTTGACTTTTGTGGGGTTTTTGGGTATAAACTGTGTCGCGAGGTGCGTCAATGGCGAACGTGAATGCAAAAAATAGAAGGAAAAAAAAGAAAGAAAAGAAAAATTACTGTGCGGAGGCGTGGACTGCAAAGGTTCTTTGAGGTGTGGTTGAGGACAGATTCCTCTCCGGTGCCTTCCACTCCAGTTTTCTCCGATGTAAATGAACTAATGAATCACTGAGACCATGTTTGGCTAAACTTAAAGGAACTTAAAAGTAAATAAGTAAACTTTTAAATCTGTTTTTTTTTTTATTGTTCAAAATTAAACAACACTTCAAATTATATTATCTAAATAATAATATGTTTTAAAACACAAACTTCTAAGTACTTGTGTGAAAGTTATTATTCAACAAATAATTTTTCACAGAATTATGATAAAAAAGTTAAGAAAAAATGTGATAAAATGATTTTTTTGAGAATGTCTTATTGAAAGTGAGTATGAAAAAAAGTGATTCTCAAATAATAACTTTTAAACAAGGTTCTTGAGGTAAGGTTTAGGACATGCTCCTTCGTTCCAAATTATTCAGCCCCTGTTTGTTTGTTATTTTAAAGAAAAATCTGACATTTGGGGAGGGATTTAGTCAACATTTTTTACCAATCTCTTTCACGGTGGGACCCATAAATTTGAAAAAAAAAAGGGTCAAAAAAACTCATTTTTATGTAAAAATAATGTCGAACAAACAGGGGCTTAGATACAAATGAATTGATGAAACAGTAAGGCCATGTTTGGCTAAACTTAAAGGTAACTTATAAGTAAATAATTACATCTTTAAATCCCTTTTTTTATTGTTCAAAATTAAACATTACACTTAAAATTAAATTATCTAAATAATAATATGTCTTAAAACACAAACTTTTGAGTGCTTGTGTGAAAGTTACTAAGCCCCTCTTTGGTACACATTTTTTCAAAACTCATTTTCAATCACATACTTTTCAATAAAATAATATTTTTCATCACAATTACAATTTTTTCTTACTTTTTAACCACATATTTTACATCATATCACTATTTAAAATACATTCTTTCTTCAATAATACTTATCTAACACACGACAAATAATTTTTCAGAGAATTATGATTAAGGGTGTGTTTGATGGATATTATTTTGGAAAAATGTAATTTGAAATAGTAGATTGATAGAGAATGTGTGGTTGAAAAATAAGGAGAAGTTATTGATGTGATGGAAAATATTATTTTAATGAAGAATGTGTGGTTGAAAATGAGTAAAAGAATGAAAATGAAAATTTTAATGGGTACCGAACACACCCTAAAGAGTAGAAAAAAGTTAAGAAAATGTGATAAATAATTTTTTTTGAGAATGTCATATTGAAAGTGAGAGAAAAAATGATTTTCAAATAATAACTTTCTAACATGGGCTAAAAGTTATTTATTTCTAGCATTCCTGCAAAATTGTACTTAAAAATTATTTTTTACGGCAAATTTAAAACCTTTTTTTTTTTGGGAAAGTATTTTGAGAACCATGTTTTGTAAAATAAAATTTAAAATGAAATTTGACTCACTTTTAAGTATAACTAAACACTTAAATTTAAATGTATGTAATTTACTTAAATATGTTATTTTAAAACGTAAAAATTATTATCACTTGAAAATTTTATCATATTATTGTCAGAATGAATATTTAAATAATCAATATTAAGGGTGGACGCAGTTTGATTTGGCCGATTGTATTATATTTTCAACTCAAATCATTTTATGCAATTTGAAATTTTTTCAAACCAAATCATCATTTGCAGTTTGGTTAGGGTTTAATCAATGATGTACCTATTGATATTATAGTAATATATTTAAAACAAGACATCATATATGTTTGGTTGCGAAAAGATACTAATAGAACGAATATATCTTTTTTTCTCATTTGCTTTGCATATTGTTACAAAACAGTTAGCAGAGGCAGAGTAACATTTTGCTGCTATAGTCTGGTTAAGACTCTTTTCATCTTGATAGTAAGATGGAAAATAAGGATTGAACATGATATGTTTAGATGTACAAAGATTGACAGAGTTTGAACTTATTCATAATTGATGAATTTCATTCTCTAACTACTCTAAGAAAGTAGAAGTTAGTAGTACTAGTTATGAAATTTTAATATTTTTGCATAGTCAATACATTTTGTCCTTCGTTCTTTCCAAACTACAAATAAATTTATTAATCACCTAGGCACAAAATAGTCATTTTTTAATCTAATTCACAACTCATGAATGTATAATAAGTTTAAAAACAACAAATGGAAACAAATGGAAACAAAAAAAGTAATGAATCTAACCTAAAGTAAAGAAAATAATGAACAATTAATAAAGAATGTACAAGTAGTGAAAACGGAATGAACACTTAGAAGAAAAAAGAAAGAACAATGGAGAAAATGACTTGAATAAGAATTCGAGACTCACGTGTAAAAGGCAACAACGATTGGGAATCTTATTTCGTTTAATAGTGGTGGACAGTCATCAAATGTTTGAAAAATGAGAGTTCTAAAACTTTGGGTGTGATTTGCTGCTATAGTTTTATTGAATTATGATTTGAATTGTCGAAAATATAAGTTTTTTTTTTGTTCATTTCATATGATCCGGGAATAATTTTAGTTTAGTTTAGCTTAGATTTCAAGTCAGAACACTTGTAAAATCATGGGCCAGTAATGATGAACCTAGTTTATTTTATATGATTATTTCAATGGCTGGTTGTAATTTGTATATTAAATTAATATTTATATTCTGAAAAGCTAAAAATGTAAAATTTATAATTTAATAAAATTAATTTTCAAAAAATAAATTTGCAAATTTTGAAAATCGAAACCGAAATCGAACAATTTTGAAACGATTTTTTTCGGTTTGAGGGAAAAATTGTGAATCTACTTGAATTGACAGTTTCAAACCAACGGTTTTGGTTCGATCTGCAGCTTCACGAATTTTCATGCAGCTCCAATCAATATAGCCCATGTTTGGTAGAGATTCAAATTAGATTTTTAGTAGATTTTGATAAAAAAAATAATGAAATGGGTAGTTGAAAAGTTATGAACACCATAAAATATGTAATTAAAATTAATTGTTGATTTTGATTTATATTAAAATATAGATTTGAATTTCTATGAAACAAGGGATTAATATATTTTTGGTGAAGTTAATGAAACATCAATTTACCAAAAATATGGTATAGCAGTCAATCTAACATGGAAGTCTCAATTTTGATTTCTATATCAATTTAAATCCACACACAATCATATATTTTCCTTTTAGACAATGATTAGAGGTTGTAGACATGCCGTTTTTAGACATGATTCGAGTTCGAGGTCATAAATCATGCCCAGTTTTGTTTCACGTAATGTTTGACTTTTGGGCTAAGCTTGAAAATTACTTATAAGTACATACTTTAATGTTTTTTTAAAAATGAGTGAATTGCTTATTTTAAAAGTTACTTCGATGTCATTTTTAAGATTAATAATAACTCCAATATCTCAATTAAAGTTATTATTAGGTCGAAATCGATCGCATAATACTGCGATTCTAGTTTTAAAAGCTGTAATTGCAGGGAATTGAAGGAAATGAAACTGGAGAGGATGCTACGCAGTAGAGTGTATCTGGGGACCACCAACCAGAAATCTCTTGACCACCACTAACAGAGTTGTGGTCTCGATTCTTTCACCAGTAGTTTTTGGACACGTGGAAGCTTTTTTTTTTTTTTAACTTAACGATGACCTTGACATTTTTATTTAATTAAATAATAATGCTATTTATTAGAGTAATGCTATTCATCCCCACTGGGGATGAAAACACAGTTTACGTGGCGCTAATGTGACATTAAATGATAAGTGAAATTAAATATATCATTTAATTTTACTTTTCATTTAATCTATCATTTAAAATCACCTAAGTCCTAAAGTGTGTTTTCATCCCCACTGGGGATCAATAACATTACTCTATTTATTATTATGATGAAACATCAGAGAGGATAGGAGGAGAGAGTGAGAAATGACAGAGATAATAAGTTACCATATCATCGATATTTTATTATGATTATGATAAATAATATTACTCTTAATTAAACATTAGTTACTCCAATTATAGAAATTATAATTAGTAAATTGATATATTAAAATTCTAAGGTAAAGATCATGATATATTATAATTAGTAAATTGATATATTTCTTTCAGCGCATTTTCGTGGACATGTTAACTTCTTCAATATGTCATTCTTTAAAATCAACTATATTTCTTGCCATGTCACTACAAGAAATGGTAATGTGACCACAAATTGAGATCGTTTAAATGCTCATCGAAATACAAGGAAGCAAAGTTCACAACATGACTTATATATATATATACGGTATTGAAAACAAAAAAGAAAATGGCTAAAATCTTGCTTACTATCTTGTCGAGTTCAATCTAGTGGTGTCAAATATGACATATCAAACTAGAGTAGCACTTGAAAATGAGATTGTAGCATTCAAATTGGCAAGGCATTCGGTAGGAAGGCTAAGGAATGAATCCATGAAAAAGTCATTAATAGGTTCCACTGTTGCGACCCCAACTAGACTGCACCTCCCTTCTTTATTCAATTTCTCCCCTCTTCCTCTTCTGATCTTTCCATCTGATTCTTCTGAAGTTAAAACTGTCTCCACCATCAACGGTGGAGCTTTGTAGATACTCCCTATGGAAAACCGGAATTTGGCCTTGAACTTGAGATCAACCTAGCAAAACAGCACAAGAAGTAACTTGTGACTGAGCAAGAAGTCTCCACCATCAAAGGTGGCAACCCAATAAGGATAAGGTTCTATCGTATAATAATAAAAGCATGTCTAACTGTGCTCAGAAGTTACTTTTTTTTAGAAACCAAGTTAAGCCTTAAAATAACAAGTTATATTAAAAAATTTAACTTGGGATAAATATTTAAGAAACCATGAACAATAAGAGTTGTATGATGTACCTGGCCAGATTCTTGATTGATGCTTCCTTGGAAGAGCTCCGGAACAATATCAATTCTCAGAAATGGCGGCAAGGGCAGTCCCAAGAATTTAGTAGTGGCAGTCGACAGTGGCGGAATATACAACGTTTTTATGTCAAAGTCAACAGAAATTTCATCTTTCGTGGTTTTTGTACCTGTCCCTGTTCCTGTTCCCCCTTCTGCGTCGTACTCAAAATCAGGATATCTCGAAATACCAAGTTTGCAACCTCCCAGAGTTTTGAATTTAACACTGTATGCATCCGATTTTGGTACTTTTGTTTCAGTTAATCTTGTGGTAGAACAGGGCTGTTGTTTTTGTTCTACGTTCACATTGTTGTAAGAAGAGAGAAGGGATATTCTGCTGGTTCTGAGATCGAGTAGTCTGTAAGAAAGTTGAGGATTTAAACACTGAATCCGGTACCCCATTAATTTAGAAGAAAGAAAATGTGTTTGTGAAAAGATTTTGTAAGAGATTTTATTGCAAGGAAGTGAAAATGGAGTGTTTTGTAGGCACCATGAATTGTCTGACCACCTATATTTGTGTCCATGAATTAGAACCTTATCATTACCTCTCCGAAGTCTACCATATCCTTTTTGTTTTTTTATTATTATCATTATTATTTTGTTTTTTTTTCCAAATCAAAACCAATTTTGTTTGTTTTTTAATCAAAAAGTTCTATTGGAAATTTAATGTTGTTAAAGGAAGTGGTTCATCATAGTAGCAGATAACAGTAGCAGAGATGGTTTAATGTGATGCATGTAAAGGTCTCAAGTATGGTTTAAGAGGGGTGTTACACAATGATGGAACCAATGAACCAGTGTGGTTGACACTTGACAACACCTCTTAAACCATATATTAAAAAGAATTCCGTTTTCGATTACATACACATTCTCCAAGATTTGGCACAAAAATTCAAAAGATAAATAGAAAAAGGAAACGAATGAATCTAAACCCCTATTTATCTACCATTATTTCAAAAAATTGTTTGCTACAGTAAGATTTTTCACCATACATTCACCCAATAAAATATTCTACACACAAACCAATAAAGTTACTTTAAATTTCAACCACATTCGTGCATAGTCAATCGTGCTCTTGATACATAAGAAGCAAATTCATGTCATTTACCGATACACGACGCCAAAATAAACATGAAAGTTGGTGTTGACGAAGGAAATAGTGGAAACTATTGGACAATAAGGGATGGAAAACAAGCTAAACATCAAACTCTGTACACATGGCAAAGACTCATTGGCAACTAGCCTATTTTGTCAAGCTGCTAGCATATAGAATTGCGAGTTCAATCTTTTAACAGACAAGAGACGATCTAAGTGACGTGGGCGTTGATAGGAGGGTGCAAGAGGCCCATCGAATAACCGATTCAGTCACCATGAGATCGAGCTGCTCAAATTCACCAAGGCCAATAGTGCGGTTTCTTCTGCTACGGATACCTGATGGCTTAGACTTGCCAGACCAGCTTTTTCTAACCTCAACTTCCTTTTTGTCCATCACACCAGCTGCACACTCCAAGCATTGAGAAGAATCTGGTGTTGTAAACAACTTCCCCAAATCCGAATCTGCAAAAGAAAGAATCAACACGAGTTTGAGCTATGCGGGCATGTTTGGTAAGGAAGATTAAATAGCACTCAATAGTATTAAAGAAAGGAAAAGAAGTTTAAATCAAGTTCCTTATACTGTCCAGGTCTATTAAAGATAGAAAATGAAGTTTAAATCTAGTTCCTGTACTGTCTAGGTCTATTCACAGTTGCGTACCAAGTTGAAACTACATTACCTCTTTCAACCAAGTTGACTCTGGAGGGGTTCATGTCAAGAGCCAAAGCACCATTTCCTTGTTCAACCACATTATCTGGGCTGAAGAACGAAAAGCTTGGCAGTGCAACAACGGGAGTAGAAAATTCCAGAGTGTTTGATCCGCCACTACTACAGAAAGAAAATCCACCGGGTTCAAATGAAGGTGTCAATGGGTCCACCAGGTAAGAAGAGAATGACGATCTGCATGTGAAGGAAGGCGACTGGACTTCACCCATAGTAGGCGATTCAGTTCCAAAACTGATATCCTGATTCCTATGCATTAACAAGGGGGATAAACAACCTTTGTCTGTATCCAATCCACAATTTTGCTTACATTCATGAGGTTCATCGGAAAGCTGCACATCTTCCCTTACCCATAAGTGGTCTGTAAAAGGTGGCCATTATTATGTAGGAGAGAGGAGTATACTTCGTTAAATTAGAGAAGCATCTTATATCTATATCTCAATACTACAATTTAAGAAAGCATCAATGAGAGCCACGTACATGTGTTAAATCTGGTGAATACATTCCAGATTGAACATTCAATAAATGGATGATGTGATAATACTGAACAGCAATGGATATAGAAAAATCCAAAGCATGGTTCCCCTAAAGCAGAATTATGTTGTCATCCAAACTATAATATAGAGATGAATTCCTCAAGACCATTTGTTTTACGCGCCAAAAGAGTGTTGAGAAATAGAAACCTTAGGCGTTGTCTGGAGCAGATTTTTGTATACACAAAAACTGATTTTTTGGACCGTTCGATGTACAATTCAGCAGGCCTTTTTTGACTTTATACTCTAATAGGTGGGTCCTACCTGGGTTTGCAATGGTAAAAAAATCACAAAAATTGAGCTCAAAATCAGCTGCAGACAAGGCCTTAATTCTATTTCATCGAGAGCAATCAATAAATAGAAAGGAATAAAGATTCACAAAATTTATAGAAATTCTATAGAAATTCGTCTCAATGTGAAACTACGTCCTCTTTCACTATAATTAAAAGAAGTTTATAAAAGAAAATTGCACACATACATTATCTAACCTCTCTTTCGGTCTTTTACGATGGTGATTTACAAAATATATAAAAACTCCCTATTTACAAGACAAATTGGGGAAAAAATCAAAAATTACAAGGACTCAAATTCCTAAGACAGATTTCCTAAACTAAACCTCAATGAAATTTTGATCTAGGGGCTCCGCTCCCCGCACCCCCCGAATCCAACCCCCACGAAGACCTCATCGTAAAAATCGATCCGCATGCTAGCTCCACAAAGTGGTATTAATTAGACTCTACAACTTAACAAAGAGAACTGGGAAGAAAAAAATTGCAGCATCAATAGATATAGATTTTCACCAGAGAATTTCATGACTATTTTTCGTCACTATGGCATGCACATATTTGCTTCACCTAATTGATTAGTCATGACAGTTGATCCTAGAAGCATTGCTACAATTTTCAGATGATTTTCCAATAAATTTGAGGATGAATCACTTATATTATCAAGGTGGCTTTTTTCTGCATGTTTGTTTTATCCTTCTTTTTGCACTCTAATGATTCACATCAACGTGCATCTTCTTGGGTTTCAATACAAATCATCCATTATGAACAGAGATTACTGCCCATAAGAAGCTGAAATAGGAAACTGAAATTCAAAACTTCAAATTGCTGTGTGGATGAAAAAGAAAACGTGACCTACCCACAACCTGTTGAGCTGTTAGCCTTTTAGAAGCATCTACACAAAGCATTCCTTTAATCAATTCCTTCGCAGAGGAAGATATAAAATCCCAGGGATTAGATGGAAATCGCAATTCAGCAGCCCTAACAGCCTCAAAAATTCGCGACTTAGTCTTCCCCCAGAACGGCGGTATCCCACTCAGAAGAATGTAAAGTATCACACCAGCACTCCAGACATCAGCTGCTTGATCATACCCTCCTGACAGGACCTCCGGAGCTATATAAAATGGACTGCCAACAGTGCCGTGCAAACTTTGTCCTGTTTTGGAAAACTAAATATGCTAAGAACATCAATGATTAACATCCTATATTGTAAATAACAAGAAATATCACAGTAACATGGGACTCTACCGGGCTTGATGTAGGTTGCAAGTCCGAAATCTGCCAATTTAATTGGAGAAGAAGAAGAAGAATTTGTGGCTAGAAGGATGTTTTCGGGCTTTAAATCTCTATGAACAACACCCTTGTCGTGACAGTACATCACCACTTGCATCAGGTGCCTGAAAAGAACACGGGCCTCAGGCTCGGAGAACCTCCCATGCTTTTCCAACAGGTTGAACAGCTCACCTCCAGCACAAAGTTCCATCAGTAGATGCACATAATCTTCCTCCTCATAAACAGCCTTGAGATCAACTACGTTAGGGTGCCCAGAAAGCCTAGTCATTATTTCAATCTCAAGCTTGATGCTGTGAACATCTTCTCGAGTGACTAACCTATCTTTAGCAATAGATTTGCACGCTAGAACCTTCCCGGTTAACTTATCCATGCATTCCCTGATTATGCCAAACTGCCCCCACCCCAACTGTTTTCCAAGAACATATTGATCATTTAAATTTGCAATCTGGCTCGCGTCCAAAATAGTTTCACTCAAACTTGCTACCCTATAACAAATGAGCGAATAACATGATGGCTCGGTATAGCTGTCGCTATTGGCAACAGCCATACGAAAAGTTCAACCCTTGAAATAATGGGAAATCAGACAAGAACTCTACTTTATGGTTCTTCCAATCTTGAATTTTAGTCTAGATCGTAGATGTAATCCTTCCAATAAGTGAGAATGCAAAATTTTCAAGTCAAATTAGTTGATTGTTGCTCACATGACAAAATAGCAGTCACAGTCAAAAAAATTAAAAGAAGCTTCTGCCTAAAGCTGGTGGCGTTTGAAAAATGACCGCCATGTGAGGTTTACCGGGCATGTAACTCAACAGTTTGACCTCAGAAAAGCATAAGATCAAAACCTAAGCTCCAACATCTTAAAACCTCTCCCAAGTCAGCTGGATCTGAAAAAATACCAAGTGTACAAGAATTAAAACTCAAAAACAACAAACTTTCCACTTTCTTTATTGAACTACAATAAAAATTTACTAAGAGATCAACAGAAGAGACAAAATATCACAAGCAAAAACCCTAGAATATCATTCTTACATGGATCAAGAATATAATCATACAAAATTCAAGCTGAGCGCAGAATACAAAATAACAAAGAAGAACCACTACAGAAAATCACCACCCGCGGCATAAAGTTTCAAACTCGAGCAGAAGAAGCGATTCAAACCCCCAAGAAATCTTGAAGTTCAATATATTTTTAAAATATCACAAACCCAACATTTAGAAACGCATAAAAATGTCGAAGAAACAAAATTCAAGACAATCCCATCAAAATTATAGCTCGAAGAAGCAATCCCAGATCCAGAATTTGTCAAAAAAAGTACAAAGAACCACTTTTTTTCAACTCTCGCCTGTATGTATAAGATGAACAAGACGGAGAAGATGTGAATAGGAGCACAGCACTTAGCAGAAGATGGAGACTTAGGCATGTGGAGCTGCTATTCAGTTCCTCCCATAGAAAGAGGCTGAAGTGGGGCACTTTGATCCCTTCTCAGTTTGCCAAAATCTCAGCCCCCACTTGAGTTTTATTTATTTATGCTGTTTGTGCCTTCAAGTGGGGCACTCCAATACCCCCTCAGTTGGCTTTATGTTGTTTCATTGCATTTTTTTGAAATCAAATGTTTTATTTGCTAGAACTCCCATAAAGTTCAATTCATATACTTTAAGCCCCAAAATTTGGAGTTTATGGCTTTTGATACCGTTTTAACATTATTGATTTGTTTATGAACTTGTCAAAAAATAACCAACGATGGTCAAGATGGTAAATGCTATGTTGTTGTAATTTGTAAATCAAATATTTTATTTTATTTTCATTTCCCTTCTATTTTACATTTTCCATTGTATCCTTTTATAAGTTCAAAAATACCTCAAAACTTTTACCGATCAAAAAAATATAATACCTCAAGCTTTCAGGTGACACTCGATAAACAGGAGGAGATGGCCCGTTTCATTTTAGTTGGGACAAAATTGTTGTTCGTATTTAAGGGTGTGTTTGTCTCCCATTATTGAGAGAAAAATAGAGTAATGAATGGTATTTTTTTGGAGAATGTGTGGTTAAAATTTAAAGTAATTTTGGCCCCGTTCGGGAGGACTTAAAATCCAATTAAAATTGAAAATATGACCGTTATTGGGTCCCACCCGTCTAATAAAAGTCAACAATAACGGCTATATTTTCAATTTTAATCTGATTTTAATCCCTCCCAAACAAACTCTTTATTGATTTGTGTGTAGAATATTTTATTTGGTGAATGTGTGATGGAGAATCTTACTGTAACAAATAATTTTTTGGAATAATGGTAGACAAACATGAGCTAACATATATCTCAAACAAAGTCTTCTAATTCAACAAATAAAAAATATTAAACCAATTCCAAGTATTCTGCTATATATTATGGGCGTATAACATTTTTCATAATTATAGCCCTGTTTAGGAGGGATTAAATTTTTGTACAGTAAATCAATTCTCATTTTCAACCACACATTCTTCAATAAAATAATATTTTCCATCACATCAATAATTTCTTCTTCTTTTTCAACCACACATTTCCCATCATATCACTATTCAAAATCAATTTTTCTCCCAAAAATCTCTCCCAAACAAGCTCTATATTTATATTCGAGGTCTTAAGGTTTCATTGTTTAATATTAAAAAAAAAAAAAAAAAAGCAAGGTTTCGTTTTTTATAAATTTTTTTAAGGATTTGAGGAATGAAATCCGACAATGTTCATGACTTTTCGAAGAAAAGCTTCTTGAGAAAAAATGTCACGAATTTGTCTTGATTCCACGTATGTGTCTACTTTTTTCTCACTGCATTTCATTAATTAAAGCCTTGTCTGGCACTTATTATTTTCAAAATACGCATCTCTTATTTTTCAAACATTTTTCAATAAAATAATATTATACATAAGCTCAAAAATTTTCCTCATTTTTTAACCACACATTCTTCATAAAAATATTATTCCAAAATTTATTTTCATAAAAAAATGAGACTCAAACATGCTTTAAATTAGAGTGTAATTTGTCAATAATTGCTAAGACGCGTGAGTAAAAATAAAATTAATAAATCGGAGAATAAGTGATATTTAGTACGTCAAGAGTACTCTTTCGTGTGAAAATCTTAATTCGTGATCCTCCATACTTCAAGAGTACTCTTTCGTGTGAAAATCTTAATTCGTGATCCTCCATACTTTGAAGAAAATATTCTAAAAGAAATAATCTAAGATGAAAGATGTTGACCCCTTTCTCGTAATGGTTACGTGGACAACAGATATAGAACCCAATCGCGTCCAAGCTAACAAATTCCAAGACGTTTCGATCGGAAATTTGGATGGAGAAGGGAAGTGTTTATGGACATGAGTGGTGTTTTTACGATGCGAGACGAAGTTGTTCAACTACCGACAATACGATCAAAGATGATTGTATATAAACATTTAAACAATTCAACCAAAGTAAGAACAAATTAAACTCAAGCAAATAATAGGGAATGAGCAAGAGAGGAAACCGAATGTATTTTTAAGTGTGAAGAGTTGCTTAATCATAAAGTTCTGGTCAAAGTGGTTGTTGTTGGATGTGAATCACGTGGCCTCATCTCCCAAGCTGAAAGCATCACATCGCTCGGTCTGCTACGCATTTAATATATTAACAATGGGTTAGTCACTCTGTACCCTAGACTAACAAACCTGACATTCATTATTATAAACGTTACATCAATCACTCCTAGAGATTGTCTACAGATCCTCTAAAAGACAACAAGTGCTTCAACCTAAAAAGAGCTTCAGATAGAACGGGGGCTTCGACTAAAGGAAGTTTCAGAACAAAGGGCATCAACTTCTTCTTTAACTTTCTTATTTTGACCAATTGAGTCTTTGTCGATTTTGTCAGATCTCACTCAATGTCCCCACATGGACTATAGCGTTGTCTCCACTAGAAGCCTCGATGACGAGGCGTAACAATAGTCTCCAAAGTCTATACATGATTATTTATGTAACGTGTGGACTTCTGTTAGAAAAACAAATTTTCTTGTTGGGATGGTTATTTTTACAATACCACAAAAGCAATATGAAAAAATGAAATTCTCGAATATGTATGAACCCCGATATATAGGATTTTGTTTTAGATGAAACTAACCCAAAAAACTTGTCCTGATATTGACCAAGAAAGTGAACGATATGATCAAAGGGTCTAATCGAATTTGGATTTTTATTGAATGGATAGCAAGTCTTAACTTCCCAACTTTTACATGTAACAAAATCGATTTTCAAGTTGGTTCTCAATTTATATGATTGATTGATGTATCTCATCCACTAATAAGATTAGTTCAATCACGTATATTTTTCTACCCATCATGTTAGTGAATTATAAACCCTTCATTTCTTAACAAATTAAACAAATCAAGCATTGTTGATCATTCAATTGCTCTTGTTTGGCTACTATCTATAAATTGCTTATAATGTTTGTAAAATGGATTTGAGTAATTTTTTTAATAGGTTGAACTTACCAACCTTACAAAAAATTGAATAAAGTAACGACAAAGAATTGAATAATAAACACCAAAGAAATGAAAGTTAAAACGCCAACGAACATGGACAAAGTAACATAAAGAAAATTGATTCAAAGTCGAGGCTAGAGTTGTACTATCCTTAAGTCAATTTTGCCCCGTAACAGTGTCACGGACGATAACAATCAACTCACAATATATAACGACTACTTTTTGTGTTTATAGTACTCCAAAACACAAGAACAACGAATCAAAATGATGAGTTTCATACTCCTTTCAAATGTAATGAAAAACAGATTTTTATGCACAATTTAGGCTAAAGAAATATGATTTTTATGTTATTCTATGATTACATATGATTGTGATGAAGAAAATGATGTTCAAAAAGTCATATTTGTAAAAGAATAGGGGTTGTGAATGCAGAGTCACGCTCCAAAACTCAGCAACATTTACCAAGGATCGTAGCTCTTTTTGTCGCTCGCTTGTTGCCTGTGCACCACTCGAACGCCAAAAGCAAAGAGTCTGTCGCTCATCGGTGCTGGGCTACGCTCGAGCTACGATCTTAAGTGCTAAAAAAATGATTTTTTTCCTCCAATTTTAGACCACGATTTCTCATTCATTCGGAATATATTTTTAGATTCCAAATATACTATGATGATCTCCTCGACGAGTAGAACGAGTTAGTCACTTTATTTTCATAATTTCACTATTGAATTAAGTTCGAATATTTGGTCAAATTTGACACGAAAGTCACTTTTCAAAATTTTCATGATTTTATACTTAACCAATTTTTATCTCTTTTCAACATATAATTGATCAAATTACTTTATATCCACACATTTTACTCACGAGTATTGCCAACTTTTAAATCACTCTTTTATTTTATTTTATCTATTTATAATTTAACTCCGTTTGTAATATTAAGGGAAATTGGTGCAAATAGTCCATAACCTATGAGTTTGCAGTGCAAATGGTCATAAACTTCAAATATTGATGCAAACATCCTTGGCCTTCGCTAGATTTGGGTACTTCGGATGACTTATATTCAGCCCCTGTTTGACGGGTATTAAGATTAAATCTTTTGTAAATTTTGATAAAAATTAATGAAACGTGTGGTTGAAAAATTGTGGAACCTATAAAATATGTGGTTAAAATGAAATATTGACTTTAACTTAAATTAACATATAGATTTTAACTAATACCAAGCATGGACTCAATTGATTGTTAAAAAAAGTCATTTTTTTTAATAAAAAGAGTAAAATGTCATTGCTTCTAAATAAAATAAGTGAAAAAAATATGACAAAAAGAAAATAAAATTCATCATACCAACTAATCTCTCACATAAGAGCATCTCTAACACAAACGTGAATTGTTTTAAAAATATACCATATAAGTAAAATATAAAATAGTAACAAATTCCTCTTTAATTAAAGTTGATAAGGACTCTATCATAATAATGTGACAGAAAAATGAATATCGAAAGGCTTTCAATCCACATATACAATTTCTCAATGCATTCTATATATTGCCATCTAGGTTACTTTTATTTTTTTAAAATAATAATAAAAATCACATTTAAATTTGCATAATATATATTACCCCCGTTAGCCATATTTATTTTTTCAAACATAATAAAAAAGCTTAGTTAATATAGTTGAAAGTTGAAACAATACATTTTATTACCATTTTTTCTAACATATCATTACATTAATACAATCAATATTCAAGGTAATTAAATTATGCAATGCAATGTTCAAGGTAATTAAACATTGAGGGAATATGAATGATCTTTCACTTTCTTACTCGTGTTTTAAGCAAACGATGAAAGTAGATGATAATGGTGTTGGGAATTTACTTAATCATGCACAGCGGAAATAAAATAATTTTCAATTCCCAAACGAGGATCTGCAATGTGTTTAGATAGAAACTGTGATGAGAATGATACCTTTGATGAATTCCACAAACTCTTTTGCTTTTCCTTGAACTCCAATGATCACGATCTGCAATTCAAGCTGTCCAATTGTCCAGCCTCCAATGGTGATCCACACAGAGAACAAGAATGACGGCTAGGGTTTCTGTTCTTGTGCTAGCAAGAATAATAAAAATCCCATACATTTTTCAAACCCTAGTAGTCTATTAATATAAGTCCAGATGGGCTCGGCCCATCTATTAAACTTATCCCGGTCCAACACTTGTCAATTAATTAATTGGTAAATCTCATTCTTCTGATTCTCTTTTGTGTGTGACCCATTAGGTTCCCGATCACGATGCCGAACGACATGAATTATTATTTTGATCTAATCAAAATCGATAAATTAAAACGCCCATTTTAATTTATCACTAATTCATTTTCGTTGTCCCAGATTGACATCTAGCAATGTATCAGGGCAATACATGTGACGGGAAATATCACGTAGCATGACAAAACCAAACTTGTTCGTTTACCGTGAAACTATAATCCTTTCGTCAATATGATCCGATCAATTATGAGATATGGATATGTGTCAATCCCAATTATCGATCATATCTTTTATCCCACTGTTAAGTCAATGTACGTCGAAAACTCTTTTCCGACTTATGAGTTCACATTGGCCAAGGATTTCATTATTAACTTAACTGGATAAAATGTAGATCATAATCTCTTACTATCTAAGAGTGACGAATCCTCTATTGATCATTCACAACCTTCATATGATTCTTGACATACCCGAACAATGCTGTATTAGCGACCCTTGACAGAGCAACATCCAATACCATCAAAGTATGTCTGCCTTCATATAAGGTACTATGATGACCTCAAGTCAAAGGACCAATTCCACTATCGAACGTTAGAGATTAACCACTAACACTTAGATAGTTATCCATGTGGAATCTCTCAGCGGGTCTCCAATGTTTTGTTCTATAACAAAACATCCACGTGTTCATTCAAGTGTCACCACACTTTAGCTTGTGAGATCAGCTACTTACTTCACAAGTAAGAATGCCACACGCGATAGTCTATCCGTAATAACAATATCCGTATCTCGTTATTACCTCGACCACGGACGATTTAAGATTCAGTCATATGTAATTTGTATCTCACAATCACAACTCCTTGTGATTAACAAATCACCAAGACTTGAATCTACGGATTCTATTATTTAATTTATTAGAATATTAATTCAATTAAATAATAGATATTGCCATATATATGCATTGATTATATATATTCAAAGTGTTTATGTCCAAAGTTGATTGGACCTAGGGCATAACACTTACAAATGGACCTTTTTTATACTCTAAATATAAATGAATAAATGTCACGAAAGATGATTTTTTTTAAAAAAATTAATTTTTCCAACTGAAATTGAATAATGGAGTAGTTTATATTTGTGATAACAAAGCATATTAAACAGAGGCATACCATGAAACTAATATATTAATTATACTATCAAATTAGAAATATGACTATAATTTGGAACATATGAAAAAGGAAAATAAGCCCATTTTGATCCCCGTTATTTGAATTTTAATGATTGGAATAATGTTTTTTTTTTAAATGTGTGGTTAAAAAAGAAGAAAAAGTTTTGAAATTTTGTGTAATATTATTTTATTGAAAACTGCGTAATTGATAAGAAGAGAAAGAAAAATGAATTATAATTTTAATGAATGTCAAATAGAGGTTAAGATTATTTTTATGAGACAGTGATAATATAATTTTTGCCAAGTGAGCATGTTTACGAAACATCTAAATATAAATGGGATTGTGACGATTCAACTTGACGAAGTCCGTGTAACTTGCATTGGAGGGTCTAAATACATTATATTTTGCATATACGATAATTTTTAAAAAACACATCGTTTCATTGAAAATGCTTATGTTGGGATAGTAAGGATCTTTATGAACCTCTTTTTTTAGGAGAATAGATTATTTAGTAGTGATTTTTTTGGGGGGGGGGGGGGGGGTGTAGTTCAAAAATAAGAAATAAATTTGAGTTTATATGTAAAATTATATTATTAAAATGGAGTTTAAAAAAAAAAAAAAATTTAAAAAGGAGCTCACTAAAATGAGATGATTTTTCTCTAACTCTAATATTCATATTTTAGTTTTGAGAAATGATAAAAGTGTACATTTTTGGTGTACACTCACTTTTATTTTTACACTCCTCTCACATAGTGGGTCCTGCGATTATTTTATTTATGACGGGACCCATCCATGTTGTGAGAGGAGTGTCAACAATGCTGTACATCAAGAGTGTACATGTAGCATCTCTTATTATCCTACGGAAATTAAGTTTTCCCTGACTTGTGAAAACTCAAACCCAGCGCGTACGCTTTGCCCTTATTAGTTCCCATATTTTGGAAAAAAAAAATGTATTTTTAAATAGTATTTTGATCTTATTTCAATAACATATTTTTCAATAAAATAATATTATATACAAATTTAAAACTTTTTCTTAATTTTTAACCCACATTTCGTATCAATAAACTATTCAAAAACACTTTCTTTTTCCTTTTTCCTTTTATTTTTTTAAAAATGGGGCTCTTTTATCTGTGAATCATGAACATATATAGGAGAAGGAAGAAAAAAAGAAATAAAAAGAAATAGTTATAGATCCTCCCTCAATTTTCAATACCTTGTCGCTCTGCTAAAATCAAATTCATAATCCAATCCTCTCAAAACCCTAACACCTCATAACCTCTTCATCCGTTATTGAGTCTTCATCTTGAAGTTTAGTTACTTCAAATGATCATATCTGAAATTCATACGCTACCATCCGAAATAATAGATTAGTGCGCTTAAATTTTAAAACCCTTGAAGATTGTTCTTTTTTTTGATTTTTTTTGCTGGTTTGATTATGGATACAGATGGGGGAAGACGAGTGTTTCACAGGCTGGGTCCATCTGGTTCGAGCGACAATGGCGGTATGAAGCAGCAAAAGGTATGCTATCACTGGAGACAAGGAAAGTGCAACAGAAACCCTTGTTTTTTTCTACACCATGAGTTGCCGGCGGTGGCCAATGGGACGTCGAAGCGGGCCCACCAGGGGTTTGGAGTGGACGATAATAGGGGTGGTGGAATAAGGAGGAGTGGGAATTATTATTTTAGTAACATGCCTGAAAGAGTGCAATCGCTGCCTGGTAGTAGTGGTAGCGCTGGTAGCAGGAATTTTAAGAAGATCGAGAAACTGTGTAATCACTGGGTACAAGGGAACTGTAGATATGGGGATAATTGTAAATTCTTGCATCAATGGTCCACGGGGGATTGCTTTTCGCTCTTGACTCCACTTGAAGGCCATCAGCAGGTGAAGATTGTGATATTTCTTGTTCTTGATCTGTATTTATGATTGATTGAGGATATTGCTAATCAAAATTTCTGAAAAGGATAATATTGACCATATTTTTCTTGATTTAATTCGGTTAGGTTCTCCATTAGTTAGGTTATTGGGTCATTTCACTTTGTTGAAGATTTAATCTGTTTTGTTCTATGTTAGTATTTTGAGAAATCAATTCCAGAGCCCAGTACCATGCTATGCTAAATGTAGCCATGGTTTTATCTTGATTTTTCTATGGATATTAAGGTTGGCAAGTTAAAGGTCTTCAAATGAAATTGTTAACTATTATTGATCTATTTTCCTTTTAATTAGGCAGAGTTGAGAACTTTTGGGGTTTTCATTGTTTATTGTTTGGATTTCTTTTGTTGCACAACTACAAGTTACAATTTGATGGAACCAGAAGTTTATCATTAGATGTTCTATTGAATTGTCTCCGTTTATCAAAGATTGGATTTTCTGTTATCTCAATTTTGTTTTAAGAACTACTTCTAGAACAGGTTGTTACCGGGATTACTTTGCCTTCGGGGTCAGATAAGCTTTACACTGGGAGTCAAGACGAGACTGTTAGAGTTTGGGACTGCCAATCTGGTCAGGTAGTTTCTATGGTTTTCTTTTATCTAACACCTTGGTTGCATCATGCATTCACTTGATCACATCCTAGTGGAGATAATTTTGTGAAAGATAACATGTTCGAAGATTAAATTTTTCAAATTGCATTTTATTGGTTTGAGTTCTCCACTACTTCAAAATCTAGTATTTTGGTTGAAACCAAATTAATATATGCTCATATGCCTATGGTCTTATGTATGAAATAAACAAAGTCTTATTTATCAAGTAAAAGTTGGAGAAAAGATAGAACTTGGTTTTTTGAGTTTTGACCAATGAATATTTAAATGGTAAAGGTTTGCATTAAAGATACCAATACAAGTAAGTAGTAAAACAAGTTTTAAGTATTTGCAGAAAACATTCTTTACTTCGACATAAAATATGACATTGATTTTTTGCCTTTAGCTTGTTTTATTAGTGGCTTTCCAGAATGTTAATTTTTCTGTTTTTCTGCAGTTGGTGGGTGTGGTGAATTTGGGAGGTGCAATAGGATGCATGATAAGTGAAGGTCCATGGATATTTGTTGGTTTAACAAATCTCGTCAAGGTCAGAGCCAAAATATTCTTTGCTATTCTTTTTCTCATTATTTCATCACACAATTCTTTTAACTTTGTGGTTCATTCTCTCTTTTACCCATGCATTTATATTCCTTTGCTTAATGTTACACCTCCATAAATGCCCATTTTTCAGTTACTGGTCACTTCTGCTGCTATTGCAGGCATGGAACATTCAAACATCTTTGGACCTCAGTTTAAATGGACCTGTTGGACAAGTCTATTCCCTCGTCGTGGGCAATGATTTGCTCTTTGCTGGTGTCCAGGTATTGTGGTTTCTTTCTCTGTGAACTGAACTCTATTGCTTTTGTTCTCGACATATATTATATTACAAGTAGTTTGCGCATGAATTTTTCTTTATATATCTATTAAAAGTTACACCATAATTAAAAATGTTTTCAGAATGAAACAGTTACAGTGCATGTTAAAATCAGAAAAGCCTACTTAGCACTCATAAATTGCAACCTTTGATATTGCACTGAGCGTATAAAACAAAGGTGGTCACTGGACTTTCGCGTTGGTAACTAAGCTTTATCGTGTTACACGTCTGTAACTTGAAATAAAGTTTCAGTTCATGGACCAACTTGGAACAGAACGTTCAGTGAGCAACGCAAAATTTCTCTTGAAGTTTAGTAACCACTAATTTGTTTATCCTTGTTACTATGATTTTTAATACACCACAGTTGCTTACTCATAGAAATGCTAATTTCTACTTTCTAGTTTCCTTGTTTTGTACTATTTTTTTAAGATGCGCTGTGGTTTTCGAAGTGGTGAAATGCACCGATGCGTGTCTGTACTTTCATAAACAAATGATATTCAGGAACACATTATCATGTGTTAGTGTTTGTCTGAGCATTCTATCTACTGCAGGAAGGGACGATACTGGCATGGAAATTCAATGTTGCCACCAACTGCTTTGAACCTGCTGCATCACTCAAGGGCCACACACTTGCTGTTGTGACGTTAGTTGTTGGAGCTAATCGAGTGTACTCTGGTTCTATGGATCATTCTATAAAAGTAGGCTGCTTCAAACATGAATCCTTCTCGATACATTGCAGATTTCTTTTTAAAAAGATTTCGTAGATGTCATGACCATCTCCAGCTGTTGTCATTACTTATTTTGTTTGATGTTTCTCAATACCTTCAGGTATGGAGCCTTGAAACTTTGCAGTGTCTACAGACTTTGACAGAGCATATAGACGTTGTAATGTCTCTTTTGTGTTGGGACCAGTTCCTGTTGTCAGCTTCATTGGACAAAACTGTGAAGGTTTGTGTTTCTTTCAATTAAAGGGAAAATTCGTTTTTCTCTATAGACTTGAGACATTTTTATCCAGACTTTTCTTAATTTCCTGTTCTTTGTGTAGGTTTGGGCTGCAACTGAGAATGGAAACTTGGAAGTTACATTTACCCACAATGAAGAACATGTAAGCTAGTTAAAGACCTTATGAGTTCGTTAGTTTCTTCTAATCCGAATGGAGTTAACTAATAATAATGACAATAATGGTAAATTTTGACGTTTATAACAACATTTTGTCTAGTTAAAAAATAAGATTTAGTAGGAATACAAATACAAATATCTTAATTTGTATTATGGAAAAATATGTTAATATCACAAGGTTGCTGCAGGGGTTACTCACTCTCTTCGGGATGCATGATTCAGAAGCCAAACCTGTGTTGTTGTGCTCATGCAATGACAACTCCATTCGAGCCTATGATTTGCCATCGTGAGTTTATTGCCATTCTTATATTGCTAATGTCTAACTGCTTTGTTTTATTACTATTGCTTACGTCCTTTTATGAATTTTGTTTTACTTATTTCCATCCAGATTTTCTGAGAGGGGGAAAATCTTTTCGAAAAAGGAGGTTCGCTCCATACAAATTGGTCCTGGTGGTTCGTTTTTCACTGGTGACGGATCTGGTCAAGTAACAGTATGGAAGTGGTCAGCTGAAACAACCACAGCCTCTTGAGACTAATTGTGTTTCTTTAACTATATTGTATAATTTTATTCTTTGTTAATGAAGATGAGAGAATGACATTTTTGAGTACTTTTTTCCTTTTCCCCTAATCACGTAATATTACTTAATCTGTCCAAGTACTGAAGATCATTTTGCAAATTAGTTTTAAAACTAGCATAATCGTGGGTAAGTTCACCCCCCAAAAAAAAAGGACTAGACTCCCCGAGGTTTATTGGGCACGGATATGGAATTTTGAACAATAATAAAAGTTAATTTACGTCATATTTAAACTTATTTAGTGCCTGTTTGTTTGTCTAGGGCTGTCCATGGGTCGGTTCGGTTCGGTTCTGAAGATACCTGAACCGACGCAAAACTTTCGGGTATTTAATAAATGGACCCGTCGGGTCCAAATATAATTATGGAACCATTCGGGTTCGGTTCCATTCGATTCGGTTCGGGTCGGTTCGGTTCCGTTCGGTTCCGTACCATAATTAAATTTTTTAATATTTTCAGCAACACTACATAAATACAATTAATAACATTTCATTCGTAACTTTTACAAATTAACGTAGCCCAATTCAAAAAAATATACAAAACTAGCCGTCCAATAAGATTAATTCAATGCATACAAATACCAAAAAGTAGATATTAATATTACAGCAAAACTACATAAAGTATATTTATTTGCTTCAAATTAAAATGAGCTCATGGATTTTAAAATGATTTGGGCTTAAAAATTAAAATTATGAAATAATCTAATTTATTCAATCAATTTGCTAATTTGTATAGGAAAAAAATAAAATAATTTAATTAATTCAATATAAAAAATAAAAAAATTATTTAGTTTCGGTTCTTGTTCGGTTCTTCGGTTCTTGGTCTAGACCCGAGACCCGACCCTGGTTCTCGATTCGGGTACCCGTTCGGGTATTTAATTTATGAAGAACCGCTCGGTTCGGTTCGGTTCGGGTTCGGTTCGGTCCGGTTCGGGACTTTTGGACACCCCTATGTTTGTCAACCATTATTGAGAAGAAAATGATGTAATGAATAGTATTTTTTGAAAAATGTGGAGTTGAAATTGAAAGAAACTTTATCGGTTTATGTGTAGAATATTTTATTATTTGAATGTGTGGTAGAGATTGATTACTCTAGAAAATAATTTTTTGAAAAATGATAGACAAACAGGGGCTTAATAAAAAAGCTACTTAAAATGTCTTGATTGATTATTCATATCAGCAAATCACAAAACATATTCAAGGTTTAACATCTATAGTTTGTTCAAGCTTAAAGAAAAACAATGTCACTCCTCCTCTCTCACGAGGAGATCATCTTCTCTCGTTTCTTTATTTCACCCTTTACAAAGAACAGCTACTACAGATTAAACATGACCTTGATAGTTTTACCACCATGTGCACTGGTTTCAAAGGCTTCCTCAACCTCCTCCTGAGAGAATCCATACCTGTGGGTGATCAATGGCTTCACGTCTATCTTGCCGCTCCTTAGAAACTCAATGCATAAAGGCCACGTGTTCTTGTATCGGAATATGCCTATCACGTCAATCTCTCTGATGATAATTTGAAATTATCAATTAGGATACGCATTCAAAAAAGACGTATGATAAAGGTGAAAATGTAAAGGAAATAGACGGAAACGAGCTTTGTCTCTGTCACAGTGGCTGTACGATCTTCTAGAACTAGCAAGTGAAAACGATACAAGAGGCAGAGATGTTTCTGGAGAATGTTTAGCTAAGCCTAAGAAAAACTAGAAGTACCTGAAACAAACTTTTTTTTTGGGAAACATCTTTCACATAAATATTAGAAGGGACTTCTAGTTCAAAAAACCTAACTTTTTTTTGTTTTAAATGCAAGTCTTTAATTACTTCATTCTTATATAATTTCACATTTTTTAAGCTTAGCCAAACACGTTCCTAATCATCCCTGTTGTAAAACAGTGTGATCAAAAGTACCTTACAGCAGCCGGGGTGAGGGGCACGGTCATTATGCTATGACCCATTCCCACGAGGCAAACTTTTCCGCCCGAAGAAGTGGCCCCAAGAGCTGTTGTCATGGTTTTATTAAAGCCTGCACAGTCAAAGCTCACGTCCACTCCATCTCCCATAGCTTTCTTAATCTGTTCAATCTCTGCGGCCACATCCTGCTTAAAATTTGTGTTAGTGGATTGCATTACAATGGTGTAGCAGCTCAGTTTGACAGTACGGAAAGAAGCATAACAAAGAAAATGGAGAAAAGTGAGAAACAAGAAGAGAGGATACAATAGTTATCAGGTTTACCATCAATCCGAAAGAGGTCTGCTCTTGTGTACCTGGAAAAACTCTACCTCGGATTTGTTTAGGGAAGCCGATACCCTTTTCTGTTCAGAGATCTTAGAATGGTACAAGGAACAGAGAGTATTATAGATTATATGAAATTGCAGGGGAAGAAGGGATAAAGTAATTCATTGGCTTTGACTTGGGAGAAGGATTTGTTAAACTAACTTCTTAACAAGAGACAGGAAACAGAAACCATTCCACTAGCTATTGATCAAAATGCTAGTAATTGTAGTATTATGTTCACCAGGGGGCAGGGGCGGAGCCCGGGGGACAAAAAGAAATTCTACTGGGGTGATACATAGAAAAAATATTCATAATTTTTTTTTTTTAGCTTAAAATATTAATGGGCTTCCCCTCCCTCCGTCTTAGATGTTCACCTTTTCCCCTTTTCAATAGCTTCAATCGGAGTTCGGAAGGGTCTTAAACATTTATAATCTGATGTTAGAATAATAATATAAATCACATAAAAAATAATGCTTCATGCACAAGATTCAACCTTTATATCAGTAGAAACTTTGACCGCCTCGTCTGCTCCAAGCTCCTTAGCAACTGAAAGACGGTAATCATCTACATCCACAATCACAATTCTTGGGGACCCAAAGGCACGGGCTGCAAGCAGTGTTACAAGCCCAATAGGCCCTGCTCCCATTACCAACACATTTGTCTCAGGACCAATATTCCCACGATGACATGCATGAACACCAACACTCAAGGGCTCACACATAGCCCCCTCCTCCAAACTCACATTGTCGGGGAGTTTGAAACATAAATCTGCAGGATGCACAATCTGTTGCAAGCAATCAAGAGAAGAATGTCACTTTTAACCCCTATAAATGACATCCAGTCATCAAAAGGGATACACCACTACACAGAAAAGAGAGGAGAGGTTGAGAGAACAATGCTCTTCAGCTGTTCCTTGAGTTGGCCCAAGTTCAATGAAAAGCCATGGTTTTGCAAAATATGTACGACTTACCTCTTTCTGGAACATAATATAGAGATAGATGTTCAATTGCAGCATTATATCACGTAGTCAAGGCTAAAGACTTTTATGTGGTAAGAATGTGAGATTGAGAAATCTCCTAGATTGAAGTTTTAGTACATTGATCTTTACATGTTAGTGCCTGTGAAAGATTAAATTGGATGGTCAAAGCAAACAATACATAATGGGGAAATTACTTATTTCAGAAAGATTCTTGTACTGCATGTTCAATTGTTCACTTAAAATGAATTTGAAAGAACATGAAGCTTAGTCAGAAGACTCTCTGTATCTATGGTATTAATAGAGTTAGTCGTCCCATATATACCTGATTTGCAAGGGAACCATGGACCGGGGGAGTAGCGAAAAACTTCATGTCAGTACACAGATTGTATCGTCCTTCTTTGCAAAGATTACAACGCCAACAACTGATTCCTGGTTCGACTGCCACACGATCACCAGGCACGAGGTTTTTTACTTCAGCACCAACTTCTTCAATGATCCCAGCACACTCATGCCCAATCACCATTGGTTCTTTGACAACAAAATCAGCTAATTTCATCTCCTAAAATATTCATAAAACATGATATTCATCTGAGGTTGACAATCCATATCCATCCTCTTATTATAAGACTCGACAGTATGATAAGCAAGATTTTAGCTTATATTATTGATAAAACAAGAAAATATTTCACCTTGAGGTAGTGAACATCACTTCCACAGATACCCACAGCTTTCATCCTAATTCTAGCATCATGGGGGCCTAAAAATAGCATACAAGAAAACATATATAAGAACAATTAGAAAATTATCAAACCCTAAACTCAGAAATCAACAGACATCTCTATATAAATGAAGAAATTCAAAGAAACATAGTAAAAACAGAAGAATCATCAATTACCAAGAGAAGGGAGCTTGAAAGGCTGAATCTTGAGATTGTTAACACCCAGAAGCCAAGCCGCCATGTTCTCTTCTTCCTTCTCGCTATTTCCATGAGACATTCCACCCTTTCCCATTTCCCCTCTCAAATTCTTTCTTCACAAATTAATCAAGATCGAATTTTTATTTGAAATTAGATAGTGATTATGAAGAGTGAGAGTAGCAGGACTATACTGATTAAATAATTTAACGAGGTTAATTTATAGATTGGAATCTTGTGAATAAGATATTGTTGTTTATCAGGGAAAAAAAATTCAAAAAAAAAAGAAGATATTGTGGATGATGATGATTTTTTTTGTAGGAAAGAGAATGGGTGGATAAACAGACTTGTATCGATTTTTTGTCACAAAAATATGAGAAGAATCTTATTGTAATGAGAATAAGATTCTAGTAGAATTCTGGTAAGTTATTTGATGAACTTCGATTAATAATTTTGATTGATTTTTCTTAAAATGCAGTTGATTCCTTATTCTGAAAACATAAATTTTTAATAATTCGTTAAAAAAAGAATTAACTGTGTCGAGATTAAGAGACTCTAATAGAATTTTTGTAAGTTATAAATGCTCATTCACAATAGAGGGTTGAACTTAGTTAATTTACATTGTTTGATCTGTTGAAATATTTTAGCAATTTGGGGCCACATGTAACATATTAAAAATGTGTGTGCTATTATCTAAAGTAAATTAGTCATTAAAGTGATCCACTAAGGATAAAGTTTGACTAATGGGTATTGAATTTCGTGGAATTAAAGTGTAGAGACTGGAAGTTTTTTTTTAAATTGTTGAGGGGCCGATCTAAAACAAATGAAAGATAATGAATGATCATTATCTTATATATGGGTTATGGTCCCCATTTGAGTGTGTTCTTCAAGGTTTCTACATCCCCATCCATAGAAATCAAGATTGAAATGAAGTTCACAAATCAAATTGGAAGATCGTGATCCTTTCAGGCTAACAATCTAATTATCATGGATTCAGGTATGTTTTATGTTTATGTTCATTTTTCAGATTTCAATATGGAAATGGATCTATGGTTTTATGTGAAAAGGATTTGAATAAAGTATGTAATTTGATTATTCCTTTTCAATTTTTCTATCATGATCTTAACTCGACTGTCTCCTATAAATTTGGAGGATGGACTCTTTTCTACGATAAATATAATTTATACATTACTTCATGTATTTTGTAATTGGAGCTAGAACCTCGTCAACTTGTCACGTCTACTATATTTGATAACTTGTCATCTGATAAGTGTGGAAAAATACACTTATTCGGCACCTTTAGGAATTAATTGAAAATGATAATTGAGTTTATTTCTGAGCATAATTGTGTAATTTTCATGTTTGTAGGTGAAAACCCCGATAAGAAGAAGAACAAAGCGAAAAATGATGAAAATTGACTAAAAATGAACAAAAATGTGAAGTTGGGGACTGAAATACACAAGCCTGAAAGTTGGAGGACATTGAGATGCAATTTATGGATGGCAAAGTGAAATGAAAATCAAAATCCAAGGGCCAAATTGTACAAGATCAAAGTTTAGGGACCATTTTGCTCACTTTCCAAAAGTTTGAGGACCTTAGTTTCAATTTTCCTTAGATATTTTGGATTACTTTGTGGCTGAGAAATGAAAATATCTTTGCCATATAACACAAGTGGCTGTACGTTTTTTTTTTTTTTGTATATATAGGATAGATAGATTTTGTAATTATTTTTAGTTTTAGTTTTTCTTTTTTTTCTCTCTAGGTTTTGTCCTTCTTTCCCTTTTCTTTTCTTTTTTTTTTTTTTTTCTTTTCTTTGGTGTTCTTGGCTTGTTTTTGGAGAAGAAAAATTGATAGCAAGGGGATCAAACATCAAGGAAAGCTTGGAAATCCATTGGAGGGATTCAAACTTGATCTTCAAGGGTTTTATCTTAATTTTTGAATTTCTTTATTAATTTCCAAGTTTGTAATGTATTGTATCATGAATCTCTTTGTTACTATCTTTATAAAATGAGCTAAGTTTATTGTGTTAGAATTTATGGATTGAACTTAATCTAGTTGGTTTATTGATTATCGACATATCTACATGTTTAGTGAAAAAATGCAGTTGTTATCAAAATCATAGTGTATTGATCATCATGTTTAAAATGATTTCATTTTTGGTGACGCTTAGATGGAATTGTTAGGTTTTACTTCATTTTTGGTGACGCTTAAATGATTGTAATTAATATTGATGTGATTGTTGTAAAATAGTTGCATTAAATAGACCGAAATAATCAATACCCTGGATTTGCATTAATATGGCCCCGTTCGGTAGGGATTAAAATCCAATTAAAATTGAAAATATGACCGTTATTGGGTCCCACTCGTCTAATAAAAGTCAACAATAACGACTATTTTTTCAATTTTAATTTGATTTTAATCCCTACCGAACGGGCCCTATATCTTTTGCGCGTTTAGGTGATATAGAAATATACACTTACTCTAGGTGACCCTTTGAGTTATTTTCACAAAAATTCATGCAATTGGTTAAGTTTGTATCGACATAGAAATATGTGGTATGAATTAATTAATTAGGGTTAATATCACTCGAAAGAAGGTATTAATTTAAAATAGGAAAATCGGGTCTAACTGTCGCATTTTGGTAATTTGCATCAACGCATATTTGATTTGATATTAATGAAACAATAGGTTAAGCGATATCGTAAATTCCAACCATGTTTTTCCCTCCGAAATTGCCAAGACGTTTTATTTATTATTTAATAGATTTTTAGTTTATTTATCGCTTTTTAAATCATATTTTTAATTGTGTGTGTTTCTTTTGTTGTTAGAATTAAAATCGATTAGAGTGCATAATCTAAAGTATACATTTCTCGTGGGATCGACAATCCGAACTCTTAAGGTCCACTTTATTACTTGAACGCGACCTGTGCGCTTGCGGTACGATTTTCAGCGAACATCATCCATAGTCCCAACTATTTCTTTTATACATTTTAGTATTGATTTTCTAAATAAATAAATCTGTTATGTTGCCATAAAAAATTAATTTAATGTTTGGACTCTATTATTCAAAAAATACATTTTTTTCAAACACATATTCTCTCATAAAATAATATTACATGTGAACCAAAAAAATTTCTCTTATTTTTTAATCACACATTCTCCAAAATATTACTATTCTAAAACACATTTTCTCCAAAATCCAATTTAATGGAGCCCGAATAGGAGCTAAGAATTGTAATATGTCATAAATTCTTGAGAGTTATATAATTAATTTAATAGAGTAATAAGTAATTTATTATTTAAAACTTGTTAATTATAAGTCCTTGTTTGATTTCCATTATTTTCAAAATATATTTCTCTCTTATTTCCAATCATATATTTTTTAATAAAATAATGTTATACGTAAATATAAAACTTTTTCTAATTTTTTAACCATATATTTTCCGTCAATATATTATTTCAAAATGTATTCTTAGCAAAAAATGGAACTCAAATAGACAAGTATATCAAACAATTAAAATAAAAATAGTATTGAAATGTGGAAATTACATGCCAACACGTGTTTGAAGATTACAATTCATAAATCAACTATGAAACTTATTTGTTTACGTATTAGGTATTAATATAGTAGTTAAATATTAAATATCTCAATCCAATTCAATTCCGAACCCTAATAATCATTTCACTATATTCTCACCTCACTATCCATCTTCTCACTTTCCCCACCTATCCACACCCCTTAATTCGACGACGACACACCTAGTGTCGGAGACCAACGTCACACGCACAATGGTGACGCATCTACTATCGGAGATCGTCGCTGCACACACACTTTCTATTCTCACTCCTGAGCGCCAACTCATAGCGGCATTCCACCTACTATCAGAGATATCGATTCTCACAGCGACAATGCACCCACTATCGAAGATCGTCGCTACATACATTTCCCTTCTCACAGAGGCTTTCACCATTGCCCGAGATGGCGACGCTATAAGCGTCGCTGCCCGTGGCCTTGCACAGCTGCTCTGTGCAACAACAAGAAGTCAATTTTTTTCGATTGTTTTGATCGTTGGTGGTAGAGTGGTTTTTGTTGTAGTGGAGTGGAGTGGATTGGTTAGGAGTGTCAATTTGACTCATGGCTCGAGTGGCCTGTGGCTCTGTCTAGAAAAAGCTTGAGCTGGCCCGGTTCGTGGTTCGGTTCGAAGCTTGGGCCTAGCCCCATTTTGGGGCATCAGCCCAAGCTTGAGCCGACCCATCCGTAACGAGCCGAACTTAAAAAAATATATTAAAAAAATCCTGCAAAACTTTTAAAAAAATAAAAATAAATTATTTAGCTGCCTTATTAAGGTACATCACAGTTGCCTTGTTATGGCAACATATACAACTACCTTAAAAAAAATGAGAGAACCGGCTCACTAAAGTTAGAGCAGAAAGCTCGGGTCAAGCCTAGTTTTTTGTCCAAGCTCGGCTCGGGTTGGGCCAAAAATAGCCTGAACCATTTTTACTCAGGTCGGACCTGAGTTTCAAGTTTCAGCTAGCGAGTCGGCTCTACTCGATTTGTTGACATTCCTAAATTTGGTATTGGCGATTTTGGTGTTGGTGGTGTTGTGGTGGTGGTAGCGATGACGATGTGAGGGTGGTTTCAAGTGGCCATGGTGGCGATTGTGTTGATGGTGGTGCTGTGTGACCCACTATTTGGTTAATTGTGATTTAAAAATTCAATAATTTGTGGCTGAACAATAATTTGTGATAAACTAATTTGAGAACTTGTGACCGACAAATAAATGTGACCTATAAATTTTTTGATTTGTGGTCGATAAAATAATTTGTAACCAATTAATTTGATAATATGTGACGTTGTGATTTATAAGTACGCATCTATGACCATTAATTGTATAATTGTGATCTTAATATATTTAATTAAAAAAATATATAATTAATTAATACATGAGTTTTGAATTTTAAAACTTAAAAGATGAAAATTGAATGGATCTTGTTGCATGTACATAAATATTTACAAACGAGATTACATAATGCCATATGACACTCTACTATTTGTTAATTTAAAATACAGTCAATTTTTTTCCCTCTACATCATTTTATATAATCATTTATGTACCATTTTTATGTACAATTGTATAATTCAAATTGAATGATCTTGACCTGTGTACATAAATATTTACATAAGAGATTACAGAATAAGTAGTATAATCCAAATTGAAAAATCTTGTTACATGTACATAAACATTTATATAAGAGATTACATAATTCAAATTGAAGGATCTTGCCCATACTTAATGCCTGACTTGTAAATTTTTTCCTATTAAAATTCGTGCAGTGTAGTAACAAGTCGTCCCTTCTAATGGAGCCATCGGATCACGTAGGTCCAAATTAGTAATATGGGCCGATGTATAGTCTATTTGGTTAGAGAAAATTACCTAAAAACCTATTTTTAAAGTTTCCTTTTCAAAAAACAGGTGTATTAATTTTCTTTTCAAAAATCAGGTCTTAATTAGGTTTTAATAATTACAATTAATAAAAATTTAATTACAATATATTCTCCCAACCCACTTCTCTCTCTCTCTCTCTCTCCAGAAGCTTCCCAGCAGCCCGTCGCCTCTCTCTCTCTCTTTCTCTCTCATTCCCCAACCCGTCGCCTCCCCTACCAGCCCGTCGCCGTCTTGAGAATCACCGGCGAATCAACTGCTACCTATCCATTGCACAGCTCTGCCGCTTCGTCTCCCAACCCCATCACCCTAGCTGTCGGCGTTGGTACTGTTCGGAGATGGCGGCGTTGTGAACGGTGGCGGTGGTTGGTGCTACAGGTGGTCGATGCGCTCCACTACCCACCGGCAACCGTGAGAGTCGTCTGCAGCCACGAAGTGAATGTTGTCGTCGGTGCGATCTGAACGTCGATGTTCTTTTTAACGTCGTTGCTGCAGCTGCGCATCATCACCGCTATGGGTGGTTTGCTGGTGGTTGGTGGTGTCGTTTGCAATGGTTTTTGGGCGGTGGTGGTGGTGGAAAATGAAGACCGAGGTTCACAGGGTCAGTACCCAATCCGAGGTTCACAGTAAATGATGACCGTCCGGTGACTGAGGAATTGTTGTCTGCCAATTTCTTAATCCCTCAGGACGAGAATATGTATAGTGGGAAATCTATTGCCGAGCTCTGTTGTGATTCCTTGAAAGATTTCAATCCTATGGTTCGTGTTTCGGTTCAAAAACAACTCTCCTTAATGTCGTTTGTTCTGCAGTGTCTTATGTGATTCGTTTTTATCTATTCTTTGTTTTCTAACTAATTATCCCTTTGAATATCAAAGTTAGGCAACTAATTTTGAGTTCTTTAACACTCAAATTTCGCAGGTGATTTGTTAAACTTCGATGTGGATTTCTTTGACAAGTTTGATGTTGTAGTTGTCAGTTCTTGCTCACTTTCAACAAAAGTATGGAGTTGATCTCTCTTAAAAACATGTAAACATATCAAATTTATAAAGGCAGAAATCTGCAATATCATGCTAATAACAGGAAGAAATCTGATCACAGAAAAATTCCAATTGGAGGTGATGGTGGTGATGACAGGTGGTGGATTGTGGTGCTAGTCCGTGGTGTGAGCGAATTTGTTCGTTGTGACCATTTGTGACCAAATTTGTGTGTACTGTGACTAATTGTGACCAGTTTTGTGTTAATTGTGACCGAATGTGACTTGAATATGATCAAGTCACAATCGGTCACAATTAACACAAAATTGGTCACAAACGGTCACACTGAACACAAATTTGGTCACAGTTGGTCACATTGAAGGCTGCAACCGAAGTTGGTGGTGTCGGCGAACTTTTCTGATACAGATCGCGATTTGACTACCGGGTAGTTCATTGTGACCGTTTGTGACCGATTAATTGTGACTCGTTGAGGCCGATTGTGACCAATCCATGGGTTGGGGGGGTGTGATTTTCAATTTTCTGAAAAATTTTCAAATCGTTGGAACGGTCGCCGGAGAAGTCGCCGGAGCAGTACCCGGACCGTTGCCGGAACAATGGCCGGACCGGTGCCGAAGATAGAGGGAAGTGGTGTAGTGAGGAGATGGGGTGAGTGAGGTGTCATGGGGTGGTGTAAATAATTAATATATATTATATTATAATTTAATATTTAATATATTATAATTTAATATTTAATAAATTTATTTAGCACCTGATTTTTGAAATATTTTAAGAAGTTTGTTATTTATGAAATGTGAACTTTAAAAATAGGAACCATGTATTGTTCCCATTTGGTTATGTGATGGGCCTGAGACAGAAGGATTATGTTGGCCTGTTTGGTTAAGCTTAAAAAATTGTGATTATTAGAAGAGGAAATTACACTAAACAAGGTGTTTAGTTTGAACTTTCTAAAAATCAGGTTTTCCCTTTATTAAGGCCGTGTTCGGGAGGGATTAAAAGTCAATTAAAATTGAAAATATGGCCGTTATTGAGTCTCACTCGTCTAATAAAAGTCAACAATAACGGCTATATTTTCAATTTTAATCCGATTTTAATCCCTCCCATACAAGGCCTAAATCAATTTTCAGGTTTTATCATCTTAATTAATAATAATATTATAAAATTAAAATAACATATATACCCACCCTACTACCTACCCCACCCAAATTTATTTTAAATATAAAACCCTAAATCTATCAAAACCTAAACTAACCCTCTCTCCATTTCTCTCAACCTGTCGCCACCTCCTGCTCCCCTTCCTCACCACCACCAGCCGCCTCCTTCCTTCTCTCACCTCTACCCACAACTGCGATACATTCATCATCGTCGCCTCCCCCATTTCATTTGGCCGCAGCAACTCACCACTTGACTTACCAAATTATTCTGAGTTTAGCTGCACTAACAGCCCAGCTTACCCTAACTTCCATCTTCCCTTTCACCTCAACAAACGTAAGCCCAACAACCATCATGTGACAGAGGAGGATTTGATGACTATGACGAAGACGGTAGAGATGTTTTATAGCGTGGCGGTGTCACCGAATTTTTCGGCGTCACTCTCTCCCCATCGATGGACGGTGGATCTGAAAATGTTTGTCGCTGGTGATTGTTGGTTAGTGATGGCGGAGGCGGTGTTGGTGATGGTGGTGGTGGTTTTGGATTTGGGGTTTTACACTGATTGTGGATCTGTGATTCTGTGGTTGGTGATTGTGGATATGTGGTTGGTGGTAGAGGTAGTTTTTGGGGTTTTTTTTGTTGGTGGTGGATCTGTTGTTGGTGGAGGATCTGTTGGTGGTGGTTTGAGCTGATATTGTTGGTGGGTGTTTTAGGGATTAGTGTCGGCGGCGGATGGGACGAAGTGTCTGTGACCAACTATTTGGTCGTTCTGTGACCTATGAACAAATATTGTTGGTATGTTGGGATTGGGGGACGGGTTCGGCGGATGGGACAAAGTGTCTGTGACCATCTATTTGGTCGATCCGTGACCAATGATGAAGTATTGGTGATGTACTCGGATGGGGGACGGGTGTTTGGGTGTATGCGACCATCTATATGGTAACTGTGACCTTAAAATTCGTTACTCTGTGACTGAAAATATAACATGTGACCTATAATTTTTTTTATCAGTGACCCACGAAGTCAATTGTGACCTATAAATTTTTTTGATCTGTGACCTTGAAATGACTGAAAATATAACTTGTGACCTATAATTTTTTTATCAGTAACCTATGAAGTCAACTGTGACCTATACATTTTTTTGATCTGTGACTTAGAAATAATTCGTGACCAAACTGTGACCTTAACAATTGCCGGAATCGGAGCAATCTGTGACCTTAACAATTGTAGTAATCGGAGCAGTCGCCGGAATTAAGCGCTGTCGAAAAACAGTCGTCGGAGTAATCGTCGGAGCAATGGAGGTGGAGGAGATGGAGGTGAGGTGGGGTGGGTGGGGTGGATTATATTATGAGCGTGTTTGGTAGCAATTTTTGTAGGATTTTAATCAAAATTATAGCCGTTATAGTCAACTCGTGGGGCCTACCCGTGAGAGGGAAAGTAAAAAATTGTGGCTGATTTGATAGTTAACGGCTAGAATTTTGATTAAAATCTTGATTAAAATTTCTCCCAAACAGGGCCTATATACAATTAAATATTTAATTTAATATAATAATTGTGAAATATAATTAATTAATTCATGAAAAACCTGATTTGTGCAATTTTAAACTTTTGGGCCTGATTTTTGATTTTGAGATAGATAAATCCTGAGTTGTGAATTTTTCCCTTATTAGAATCTGTATTTTTTTTTCAAATTCTCAACATTACTAGATTTATATTAACATTACATTAATGGCCTGTTTGATTCATCAACATTTTCCATGAAAAATGGAAAACAAATTCCATCTTCCACAAATGCCTTGTTTGATGCACACTATTTTCTTGACATTTGATTGTCTTGCTTGGTGTTCACACGGTGGGTTTTCTTGGAATCGAGGAAAACCAATTGGTGGGAAATGGATTTTTTTTTTTTTTTTTTTTTTTGCAATAGAAACAAATTCCATGAATAATTGTGAAATTTTTTTCCCTTCAATGGACAATTTTCATGAAAAACAAAGCCAAACGAATATCAAAAGATCCAAAATTTCAACATTTTTCAGGTGAAAGTTTATACCAATCAAACACATTTAATTGACAATTTTCAGAAAAACAATTCTAGGCAATTCAATTCCCTAAAATTCATTTTCTTTCCACCAAAATTCCACTATTGCAATCAAACGGACCCTAATACTAGATAATATACATATTTAATTAATTTCCAAGTTCATAAAATTTTCTAGTTTTAAAAAGGTCGACCTCCTATAAGTTTTAATTTTAATAAAATTGGATTATTATAACTTGGGAAAATTACCTTGAAACCTACAATTAAAAACTAATTATCATAAATCAGGTGGATTAGTTTAAAATTCATATATCAGGTGATAATTAGATTTTAAAAATTATAATTAATAAAAATTTAATTAAACATAATCTATTCCACCCCTACCCGTCCCAATCAATTTCATTTTCGAACTTTCTCACTCTCCTCCTTCTCTCTTCCTTCTCTCTCACTCACATCTTCTCTCCTCCTCCTTGCACCAGTGGCGTGATTTTCTGGACCAAATTCAGATCGTTGGGCTGTAAATTGGAGTTGACCCATTGCTGGGCTAGGTGTGCCATGAGGTGGGGAAGACGACCCAGGTAGTCGACGACCGTGGGTCGACCGGACTGCACAGAAATCAGCATTTTTCTGATCTGCCTGTTGCGGGTTCGCTACTGCGATAATTTATGTGGCCAACTCAGATTTATGGAAGGCTATTTGGGATAAATTATGGCATGGTTGGAGTCGTCTGGTTGTGGGGAGTCGGCCGGAGGAGGACCGCAATCGTGGTGGTGGCCGGAATGTGCGATTCCTCTGTTGGCCACAGAAATTAAGTGGCGGTGGCCTGAATGTGTGATTTTTCTGTTGGCCAGTAGTGTTTAGTGTTGGTTGGATTCGGTTGAGGTTAGGTGTGGTAGTGTGTGGTGTTATGTTTGGTGGTTGGGTGTAGTGGTGTTTTGGATATGGTTTTTCTGGTGCAGCGACGATGTTTGAATTTGGTGGCACGGGATGAGATTTCGACCAAATATGTGACTGTTTGTGACCAATTGTGACTGGTTAATTGTGACCGATTGTGACTTGAAATTTTGGAATTTTTTTGAAAATTGGGAGTGGATGGATGGGTGGGTAAGTTGATCGGAACATGCATTGGAGTATTATTGGAGCAGTCGGAACTGTAATTGAGCGGCAGCCGGAGAGGTCGTCGGAGTGGCAGCCGGAACAGTCCCCGGAGAGGTGCAGTTTCCGGAGTAGATGGTCGCCTCCGGAGAGAAGGGGTAGGGAGATGATAGAGAGTAGAGAGAGAGAGAATGATTTGGATTTGAAATTTAATAAATTGGGATAATTGTATTATATTATAATTAAAAATATTTAATAAATTGATTTAACACCTGATTTTTGAAAAGATTTTTGAAATTTGTTATTTATGAAAAGTGATCTTTAAAATAAGGAATTATGTATTGTTCCCTTATAACTTTGTCGATAAAATGGTTCGATAACATCGGACTATATGTTTGGCCTTTTAAAAAATAGTTTAAATGGGGTCAACTCTCAAGTGTCGATAACTTTCCAAAATGGTACTTTTATGTTATTTTCTTAGCCACCACCTAGAAAACCTAGTTATCTTCAACCCCCAACTATGGGTTTAGTGGATTTAAAGCAAGCAAGTCAACTTAGAATGTTCCCAAATAATTTCATTAGTTAAATTTTGAGAAATAACTATTTTAGACTTCTATGTCATTAAAGATAATATTTAATTCGACTCTCATTGAATTGAATTGACATGAACTCTATATACGTTTTATTTTTTTTATTGGCTTTCACGTGAAATTCGAATAAACTTTTTCTACACTTAGCCCCTATTTGGTTTAGCTAAAAATCATATTTTTAGTAAATTTTAATAAAAGTTGATGAAATGTGTTATTGATAAAAATTGTGAATTCCATGAAATGTGTGCTTGAAAATGAATTTAAAAGAAAAAAAATTAGAATATGGTGGCCAAACATATGCTTAGATTAAAGAAATTTTATGTCATGGATCATTTTTTCTAGAAATTTTTTGAAAAGAAAACAATTTTTCTATTTTTCTAAGGGTCCGTTTGATTGCAAAGGTGGAAAATGAGTGGAAAGAAAATGAATTGTTAATTAAGTATGTTTGATTGATATAATTTTCCACCCGAAAAATTTTAAAATTTTAGATCTTTTTGTTCACGTTTGATTTTATTTTACATTAAAATTATCCAATCAAACATGGCCTAAATGTTTTCTAATTTTCTCACAACTTTGATTCTCCTTGAAAAATTTCTCATTATAAAAAAACAATCTTAAACCCTTTATTGTTTAGCCCCGATTTTGGTGGAGACTCAAATAAAAATTTTAGTAGTTTTTGATAAAAAATGATAATACGCGTGATTGAAAAATTGTGAATCCTAAAAAATATGTGGTTAAAATTAATTGTTGACTTTGACTTTTTTGAATCAGTTTGATTAATTTTATAAAAATGATTTTTCTAATTTGCCTTTTTCTAAATGTCTTTCGAAATTTTTTGAAAATTAGTTTTCGAAATATTATTTAAGATAATTTTCTTAGAAAGTTGTTTTACTCAAAAGACCTTAAATTGACACGCCAAAAATCGTTGAAAACTTCAACCCAACTTTCTGCCCCAATAATTACGCCCAAGTCCTTCCATACTAACTTTTTCTCATGCCTTCCAACTCCCAGAGTGTCCACACGTTTGTGTGTGTCTATATAAAAATCTCATGTATAAAGCTCTCATACAAAATTCATAGAACCCTAAAAGCTTCTCGCCTGTTTCTCTTATAATATGGCTTCTTCATCTCTTCACATAGCAGATGCATACTGTGCCGTAGTTATTTTGGCCCTTATGTTATTAGGTTCAATCAGTGAGAACTCTCTCACAGATTTTGAATTAGAGGTCAACGTTAAAAGAAACCAGTTCACAGACAGGCCATGCGAGGAAATATATGTTGTCGGAGAAGGCGAAACTCTTCACACCATCAGTGACAAGTGCGGGGACCCCTTCATCGTTGAGCAGAATCCCCATATACATGATCCAGATGATGTTTTTCCTGGACTTGTAATAAGAATCACACCTAAACCTACCAAGGCATAGATGGGGTGATATAGTTAAAAAAATCTTTGCTCCTTTTTCTATTTAAACACTATTCAATTCTTCGTGCCAAACGTGTTAGAATGTGTACCATAGGTAGGATGATGAAGGAATATCGAAATTATGAACTTTAAGGAATTCATGATTCTGATACGTAGAACAATTATATCAATCTTCCTAGAACGATTATGTCTTCTTCTTTAGTTTTACCCATTTCGAGTCTCTTCGGGTAAGGGTGAAATTTAAAAAAAAAAAAAAAAAAACCCAAAAATTTCTGTTTATTGAGTCTAGGGTCTAGGATAAAAAATTAACAAAGAAGTAATTTGATCCTATTGATTACAATTTTTCTATGTAAGTGTCGTGTGATTTAACGTTTAATATACTTGTACAAAATGGTGGCTCATTTGAGAACAACGATTTTTAGCTAAATGGTTACTAAACTAATTAGGTAACCCACTTCTGGTGCATAATGAGTTAAGACTAACACCCAAATGGGATCATTAAACAAAAGAATATGTTTGTGTGTGTTCAAGGAAAAATTGTGCAATTAAAAAGATAAGATCCGAAAGTGATTATGATTGTGGGCAGAGATGGGTCCACTTTGTAAGGTTCCAGGTTAGTGCTGATTTCAATTGCCACCCAACTAAATAAGATATGTACCAATTTTGATGCTAAATTAAATTAGGTCCAGCCAATCCACTTAAGGCCTAAGAGTTGATACTGGATCAGCTAATAGTGGGTAAGACTTACCCAAAGCCTGTCATTTCGGCCCATTTGAAACCTCCCTCAATCCAGCAGACCTTGGGCATACGTACAGAAGCAACTACTTAGTACAATATTGTTGGCACTTCATATTCAAAATCTCAACTTTCATTTTTGCATGGGACAGTGGTGGGCATTGGGTGAAGGTTAGTGTAGAAGGCAATATGTGTAGTCGCCGTACATGCTAGAATGCACACAGCGAGGAGAGCCTGTCCATTGGGCAACGTGGAGGATCGTGCTTACCTATAGATGCGGAGGCATACACTCTAAACGAGGGCATTAACAAATTTGGATGGGGGAGTGAGTCATGGACCTAGAGATAGTTCCTACCTAAGTGGGATGACAAGATTGTCATAAATTGTTGTAATGATTCATATTATTGAATATGCACTAAGATGACAATGTATGTAGCTATTGCCACTATACCTATCCCAAATTCATTGTGATCCTATGTCGAGCTTAATGACCATGTGGCTGGTTAGCTGGCTGGGGGCCTATGCTTGGTGTGGGGTACTGCATGCTGCACAGGCAATTTGTGTCAAGCGGTATCATGAAGCCTGATTCGATAGAAAATAACAAGTTGTGTTAGACCATATCCGAATACGGTCTAGTCTCCTTCACACATTTGAGTAGCACAGCTAAAAATGGAAATATTTCACATTTTTGGAACCCGTAGGCATCTTGCAAAAGATCGTGCACCGAACATTTCTTAAGAAGCCATATAGAGCTCCAACGTAGGGATCAAAATGATAGTCCTAAAGTCACCCACTTGAATCAAGACACTCGAGAGACAAATTGATGAAGATTGAATAAGGATGAGTCCATTATTTTGTATTCGTACGTGAATCAAAGAGTTTGATGCTTAGATTTTTGGTATTCTCAAGAATCAACAGAAACTAGAAAATGATTATATTCTAGTATTCATTTAGAATCAACAAAATTCAATCACGTGTTCATTTTTATTTATTTCTATTGCTTTCGCCATGCTACGTGACAAATCTTTTTGTAATTAATATCTAATGATGATGAAATGTTTATTACTTTTTTTTTTTTCTAAAAATCTTCTAAAAATGAGCTGGAAATTTCAATTACTCCTCGAATGTATGTTTAGTATGAGATAATGAATTGTACTATAACGAACAAGATTTTAAGGCTATACTGCATATTCTCCTTTCAAAACTATAAACCATATTACCATTTAATTCACGGACAAGGGCAGGGAAGAATACGGTGAAACTGAAAGGGTGCTTTCAATATATGAAGTTTATCTTTACATGTTATACCTAAGAAAAGCAGCTATTGATATATCCATATCATCTGCCATTTCTCCACCTGCCCTGCCAAGGGACTCCATATAATTGATAGGGAATTATTGAGAGTAATTACCCAAGGCCCAAGCCCACACCACCAGGCCCAAGTGAGGTTCCATCCCAAAACCAATTGGTAATGGGTGGAGTGGCTCACTTGAGTTATATGGTGGATTTATTTTCTTCTCACAACCGATGTAGGACTTGTTTGCCCCAACAATCCCTCCCTCAAACAAGGTTCACGAGGTAAATCACCACTCATCGAGATAATCCATCGTAGCCTGCACCCACTACGCTACCATGGATCTAACATCTCATGAGAATTTTCCACCACCTCGATTTATCTAGCCACACAACCTTGGTTTTGATACCACTAATAGGGAATTATTGAGAGCAATTACCTAAAGCCCAAACCCACACCACCAGGCCCAAGTGAGGTTCCATCCCAAAACCAATTGGTAATGGGTGGAGTAGCCTACTTGGGTTATATGGTGGATCATTTCAGAATTTTTGGTTGTATTGCTTATGCCCACATCCCAGATATGAAGAGGAGAAAGCTTGATGACAAAGGAGAAAAATGTATTTTTCTTGGTGTCAGTGATCATTCGAAAGCTTATAAATTATATAAACCTGTCACCAAAAAAATTGTAATTAGTCGTGATGTCATTTTTGATGAAAAAAATACTTGGCCATGGAGTTGCAGTATTGTTGGACAGCAAATTCCAGCAGATTTCGATGGTGAAAATGAAGGAGAAAGGCGGCAGTCCTTACAACAACAAATTCCAGCAACTTTTGTACCTGAGAATCCATTCAATGGAACTTCTACGGTTGCTGAAACTTCACCAACAGCAGCAGATTCTGATGAACTTATTGATGCAGCAGCAAGTTCACATCCCCAACGTGTTAGAAAGAGGCCTACTTGGATGCAAGACTATGAGGTAACATGTGACATGTCTGAAAACTCTCTTACATATTATGCTTTTTTTTCGGACTATGATCCCACAACATTTGAAGTCGTTGTGAAAGAATCAAAATGGCGCAAGGCCATGGATGATGAAATTGCAGCCATATAAAGGAATCACACTTAGGAGTTGACACATCTTCCGTAAGGGCAGAAAACCATTGGTGTCAAATGGGTTTACGAAATTGAAGGAGAATGGTAAAGTTAATAAGTACAAGGCACGTCTAGTAGCTAAATGGTACAAGCAAGAGTTTGGTGTGGATTACAAAGAAGTTTTTGCTCCTGTTGCAAGGCATGACACGATTAGAATGGTGATTGCATTGGCAGCCCAAAATGCATGGCCTATTTTCCAGTTGGATGTTAAATCGGCATTCTTACATGGTGATTTGGAAGAACACGTATTTATCGATCAACCTCCTGGTTATAGTAAGATTGGCAGTGAGCATAAAGTGTATAAACTAAAAAAATGCTCTATATGGACTAAAACAAGCTCCACGGGCTTGGTATAGTCGTATTGATGCCTATTTTCTGGAGAAAGGCTTTAAGAAGTGTCCATATGAACATACACTTTATATTAAAATTGGAGATGGAGGAAAGATGATTATTGTCTGCTTATATGTAGATGATCTTATCTTTACTGGAAATGATAGTGCTATGTTTGATGATTTCAAGAAATCTATGATGATAGAGTTTGATATGTCTGATCTTGGAATGATGCATTATTTTCTTGGTATCGAAGTGGAGCAAACAGCTACTGGTGTTTTATCTCTCAAAGAAAATATGTGCAAGAAATTTTAGAAAGGTTTGGAATGAAGAATTGTAATCCTGTGAATACACCAACAGAGTATAGATTGAAGCTTAGCAAGGATCACGAAGGAAAAAAGGTTGAAAGTACTCTTTACAAGCAAATTGTGGGGAGTTTAATGTATTTGACAGCAACAAGGCCAGACATAATGTACGATGTGAGTCTTATAAGTAGATACATGGAGAACCCAAAGGAGATACATCTTCTCGCTGCCAAGAGGATATTACGCTATTTGCGAGGAACTATGGAGTTTGGTTTACTCTACAAGAAAGGGAAAGCAGCAGGCTTGGTAGGCTTCACTGACAGTGATTTTACAAGGGATCAAGATGACAGAAGAAGCACATCGGGCAATGTTTTTATGCTGGGGTCAGGAGCTATTTCGTGGTCTTCCAAGAAGCAGCCAATAGTTACACTATCAACTACCGAAGCTGAGTTTGTTGCAGCAACCTCGTGTGCATGTCAAGCCATTTGGTTGAGGAAAATTCTTGAAGAGCTGCATTACAAGCAAGAGGGAGCAATTGCAATTTATTGTGACAACAGTTCAGCGATAAAGCTCTCCAAAAATCCTATTCTGCATGGGCGAAGCAAGCATATAGATGTAAAGTATCATTACTTGAGGGATCTCACAAATGATGAAGTCATTCAATTGATTTATCGCAGAAGTGAAGATCAAATTGCTGATATTTTAACCAAGCCCTTCAAATCCCCCGCATTCCAGTACTTCAGGAGGCAGCTTGGTGTGTGTACATTAGCTGATCCAATTTGAGTGGAAGTTCTTTGAAATTTGGCTCTTATTTAACTGAATGTTATTTCTGGAACATCAGTTTAAGGGAGGGATTGTTGGAAGTATTTATTTATTTATTTAACTTATTTGAGTCAATTGTTGTCCTAGTCAATAGGATTTTGTTGTTAGTATGTGGTTGTTTAAAGTGTCCTAGTCTATAGGAGAGTTTTGATATGCACGATGTGGAATGCCTAGAATTGTGCCATTAGCCGTTGGTGTATTGCCTATATAAAGGCTATTTGATTATTAAATAAATGTGTGTTCAGTACTAACATGGTATCAGAGTTAGGCTCAATTATGCAATGTTGGATGCCACCCAATATCGATTTGTTCACAGTTGTTTGGTATGGTCCACGGTGTGCGTGAGAGGGCGTATTAGAATCCCACATTGCTTGGAAAAATATAAATAATTCACTTAATAAGGTGAGGGCAATCCTCCCCTAATAAACCGATTTTATTAGCTGGAGTTAGGCCCAATATTCCTAACAATAATAAGACTAGGGTTCAGCCAAGGAGAACCACAAGAAGCGGTTAGGAACCAAGATTCAGAAAATTAAGGGTTCAGTAAGCGAGCCATTCATAGAGCTACTCTCTTATTTGGCATGAAATGTTGGTGGGTCGTGCTATAGTTATGATGATATTATCACTGAATAACATGCCAAAGGAGAGTTGCCCTGTGACTGGCTCGGTTTAATACGTGAGCTTGAATAGCTCGTAGTGCGTGTTTAGTATACTGTTCTTGACAGTACAACGAAATGGATATGAAGCAATAGGCACTAACTAACATTACTATCACAGTAGGATCAGTCGTCCCTCCTTCCTCCGACAGTCGAGCTCACTCGCGACATGTTGTTTATGGGTTATCCGTAAAGTTCAACTTCACAACGTTGATCAAGGAGTCGCGTAACAACGAGGGCAACCATCCTAATACCTTAAGAATTATGCAGAGAATGTTATGTCCAAATTAAAGAACCTTAATTTTTTGTGTCTAACCTAGCCCAGGATTTCTTGGTTTGAAGGGTAACCCCTGGTGTTCGTGTACAATGGTGTTAAAAGTTATGAATATTAAACTTATTTAACAGTTAGATATCTAATTAATTATTTAGTTATATAAACTATTATTTGAATTCATGTGAGTCCTAAATTCATTTCTTATGCTGATGAAACTCAAATTCAGAATCTTTATTTGCTCCGGCACCATGTTTATATTAAAAGACTAAACCAAGTTTGATAAGTAGAAGATGCACTTTGTTTAACGAATTGTTTAATCCCATTTGCTAGCAGAAGGGACTCTAATATGAAAATAAAATGTTTCGAAAACAACCGTCATTCGGCTTAAATATTTGGACGTTTTTGATTTAAAACAAAATTTATTTTTTTGGGTTCTTTTGTTTTTTGTTGTTGTTTGTTTGTTCATATCAAAACTTGCAATGGCAACTTGATCATGATTCTCAATCGGCATCAATAAATTTAGGGTTGATTATGTGAATCTTTCTTTATCATTCCGTTCTATTTGTTGCTAGATCCATCGAAAGATTTATAGCAAATACATCAACTGACGTCACCTCCACTTATTGTCACATATTCTCATTTTTTTTCATCTTATTATGGTGCACATGAATCTTCACTTCCTCGTTTATGTTACATTTATTTTGTGACCATCTTGACATTTACTGAAACAACAGTCGAAGCCATCGTGCATAACTGCTTGGTCTAATTATTGTTTAGTAAAACTTACGTATGAACATAAATGAAAGCTTTCTATTGCCCCCTCCCCCACCCCGCAAATTACGAATCATTAATCAAGAATGGCTAGCTTATAAAGTTGACCAATCCATGATTAGCAAGAGACTTGTACCGGGTGAAAAATGTGCATGTCAAGAGCTAGCATGTTAAATATGAAAGACTCAACAAAATTAGATATAGTTAAGAAATAGATACATAGAATAAAATTATCTCAAACTATATTGTAAATACATATATATTATTAGCATTACATAGGACTGGACAATTTCATCAATTTTAATTTTTTTATTTTCCTTAGTAATATTACTAATATTCAATTTAAATTATCGATAATACTATCACATACATATGAGAGCAATGCTACTGGTCTATAGGCGTGTACATGTTGTGAGTGGGGGTGTAGCCTACGCTACAGTGTCGTGGGCTCCATCACACTCACATTATGTACATGATTATATATACATCTATGTACAAGTAGATTAATCCTACATATGAACAAGTGGGTTGAGAAATAAATGAAAGTCCCAAATCCCATGACCCACTCCATTAATAATAAGAAGCATGCGCGTACAATTGGGTCAAGAGTTGCCATGGAAAGCTTCGCACTAAGACTTCTTTTGGTCCACATACAATCTCGTTGCCGGCCATTACACATTGATCTTTTCTTTCTCACTTCACTTCTATTCAATTCCATTTTCAATGTTTATTGACTAATTCTTATAAAGATTATAGGTTGCGAAATTTATGTGTGAATTATAAGTAGACTAACTTCTAAGTAATTTTTCTAAGCTAAAATTATCAAAGCCTCGAAGACTTTTTAGCGCGAGTGAAATATGAGCAAGGGGGAAATATTACTTATTCTATTTCTCAAGTGTCATCATATGCTAAGTCAACTTTGGCAAAGATACGAAAGGTGGGATACGAAAGGGGGGAAAGGAAAAGCCAAAGTTTGATAAATTTGCAGGAAAAGGTCAATACAGCAATGCTAAACAACCATTTTCAAGACCCTTTCTAAAAAGTGTTGAATACATACTTTAAATAATAGCTTTTTCACACTTCTCTTAATAAGTAAGCATCAGACAACTATTAAAACATGGAAGATGTCGAAATTGAAACATAAAAATAATTGAAATAGTTCAGAGAAGACACAAGAAATATGCACTCGCCTGGCCTATGGGAGGTTACACGAGTTTGCTTTGAAGGTTGTTGTCCGAATCCTATTTTCAGAGGACTCGAGCCCAACCAGGCGACCGTCAAGAACAGAAGCACGTCTGCAACTTGTCGTCACGACTTTGCAGCCACGACTAACTCCTCCTTTTTCCCAAATACTCAGTTCACTAACCATGAATCAATCCCTTCTTTACAAGAATCTTTTGTTCAGTTCATTAAAGCTTACCCCAAGTATTCTGAGACTGCCCAGGTTGATCAAATTCGAACTCAAGAATATGTTCATCTCTCAGAATCCAACCATGTTTGCCTCGATTACATTGGCGTCGGTCTTTTTTCGCAGTCACGGTCACTGTTTCAGTCTCAGTCACAATACATCTCGACAAGCACAATTGCATCTTCGTCTAATCCTCCGTCTCAAAAGTCTGATTGTCCAGTGTTTGGTATAACTTACAAGTCGGTAAATCTCAAGTCGCAGCTGCTTCATGGTGGCGATGGATCCAAATTAGAATCTGCTCTCAAGAAAAGGATCATGGATTTTCTCAAGATCTCTCAGAATGATTACTCTATGGTATTTACTGCCAATAGGTCATCAGCTTTCAAACTTGTTGCAGAATCTTATCCTTTCCAATGTAGTCGTAAACTACTTACAGTTTACGACCATGAGAGCGAGGCTCTGGAGACCATGATTAATACGTCAGAGAAAAGAGGAGCCTATGTCATGGCAGCCGAATTCAAATGGCCAAGGCTAAGGATTCACTCAGCAAAATTGAAGAAAATGATTGTAAGGAAGAAGCAGCAGCAGAAACACAGGGGACTATTTGTGTTTCCTCTTCAGTCGAGAATAACTGGAACCAGTTATTCTTATCAATGGATGACTATGGCAAAGGAAAATGGTTGGCATGTCTTGCTTGATGCCTGTGCATTGAGACCAAAGGATATGGACAGCTTTGGATTTTCTCTTTTCCACCCCGACTTCCTCATTTGCTCTTTCTACAAGGTTTTCGGTGAAAATCCAACTGGTTTCGGATGCCTTTTTATCAAGAAATCAACTGTACCAAATCTGGAAGCTTCAACAGGGGCTGGAATTGTATCCCTTATACCAGCAAAGCAGTTGCTTCGCTTCCCTGAAGACTCTTCAGGCACAGATACAGAGCTTGAACTGATATCCAAATTGGGGACAAACCAAGATAGTATTGATATATCAAGCTCTTTGTCAAGTCGTATTACTGAGCAAAACAAACAAAATGGAAATTCTAAAGAAGGAGATCAAAAGGATGCTGGTTTAAAAGAGAACCGCCTCGAAGATTCAGAACAAAGGGAATCGAATGAGAAGAATAAAACAGCTGATGAACATGGAAGCTTGAATGTTGAATGTAGATGCTTGGATCAAGTGGATTCACTGGGACTGATGGTTATCAGTAGCAGAGGAAGGTACCTAATCAATTGGCTGGTCAGCGCATTGATGAGGCTTCAGCATCCTAATAGGCTGGACAACGCTTCCCTGGTCACAATATATGGACCAAAGGTAAAATTTGACCGAGGACCTGCTTTGGCATTTGATATATATGACTGGAAAGGGGAAAAAGTTGAACCTGTTCTTGTACAGAAGTTAGCTGATAGAAATAAAATTTCTCTTGGCCATGCGGTTCTCAACCACATTTGGTTCTCAGAGAAGTATGAAGAGGAGAAGCAGAGAGTCATGGAGAGAAACAGCAAAGAGAAAGAAACAACAAGAACCGAGAGTAAAAAATCTGAACCAGGAATTACAGTGGTTACAGTTGCACTTACTTTCCTGGCCAATTTCGAAGATGTCTATAGGCTTTGGGCTTTTGTAGCTCAGTTCCTGGATGCGGACTTTGTGGAAAAGGAGCGATGGAGATACACAGCCCTGAATCAAAAGACAATTGAAGTGTAAGCACAAGACTAGTATCTTTCAAACTGTGGAAGTTCTAAGGATGAAATCATTGTAATCTGTCACGGTAAAAACAAAAGCAAAAACAAAAACAAACTCCATGTATCTTTCTGGATTGTGACAGAGTTCCAGTCTTTGAAATAACATTCAAACTAATTTTTTGCATAACAGTGTTGAATCATATTGAAAAGACATGCAATCTAATCTCTATCTTAGTCAACCATATTGAAATCAGCAAGGAATATAACACAAGGGAATATAGAAAAAATAATCAGATTAAAATCAATCTTAAATTATTGAAATGATGCTGATGATATTAATGGTCTTAGGCTGGCTCATCTTGAATCTTTGTAGAGACCTGTGATGGACAACCACCACCATTACAAAGCCTTATTTCCGAAAAGAACTTGGGGTCAGGTAACTCTCATTTTTCCCAGTTCGTTCAATCCTGCAGTGATCCACATAAATACAGATAGCAGAGCTATGCAAGTCTTCGATTTGTAATTGCATCTGCCTACATGACTGAATATGTATTTACTACAGAGCTACATCACATAGATTGTCAACTTCATGTGGACAAACATGAAATTTCTATTAAATTTGAAATGTGGTGCAATAAATAAAAATAGTGGTGTAAAAAATATAATTTCCTTCAATTTAAGATATATTTTTGGAATGTCAAAAATACCCTTACCACTTCACACCACATTGTACCGTCTTGAATACAAAATATTCATAACATTCAACTCCCACGGTTTGACCAAATTAATTACATTCCAGCCCTAAGTTGTTGGACCAGCACGTGTCACCATCCTAAGGCCACATAAATATCTTGGCATTTCTCCACTGTTGAAATGCTTTCCCACTATAATATACACAACCATATTACACAAACATGTTCAATGACAGAAAAATAGGGAAACAAGTGTCGACACACAGTTTTTTAAAAAAAAAAAACACACGCAACCCCACTTTGTCACCCAACTTCCTCTCTTTCACCTTGGCCAAGCAGCAGAGAATTTCGTGGGGTCCCTCTTTTCTCGTATCACAAATTAGATAAAAGCGAGTCCAATTTTTTTTCCTTTAAAGAAAAAGAGTAATAGTATAAAGTACAGTGACCATAAGTGGATTTAATCGAGAATAATGCTCGTTCGTAGCAAAAAAACATACATGGCATCCATTCACCACCAACCCTACCACCTCTCCCTGTCCCATATTGAACCCCAAGAACATGATGAACTCACCACCCTCTCATTCTAACCCTTTCTTGGTGATACTTGTGAGTACAAAAAGCACCACCTTTGGTTCTCCGTTTGACGCGGTAGAAACAAATAAGTTGACCACCGTCCTCCGACATCATGCCCCTTTTGAAAGAAGAGCTAGAGGACTTAGAGGGGTCCTTGTCAGTGACGCCATCACCTTAACCACTACCGGGTGGCATTGCTACAATCACGACTGCTGAGCGATCTAACCACCCGAATTTTGGGCCTTACTTGCCACCGCAACACTTGTTTTCAACATTTCCGATAGGTGTATATCGAATTTTGTCGCCGCCATGCAAGGACTTGGGGCCTCATGCCAACTTCAAATATGGGACCCCTATGAGTATTAAACCCATGCTTGATAAAGATTAAAATCATATTTTTAGTCGATTTTCAAAAAGATAGAATGTATGGTCGAAAAGTGGTGGATCCTATGAAATGTGTATTTAAAATGAATTGTTGACCTTAACTTAGAATAGTCAAATACAATTAAAAAATAGTTAAACATAATCAAGAAAATTGGAAGAAAAAAATACAAGATTTAAATTCCAGTACAAACGTAGAAAAAAGGGGGAAAAAAAAAGATAATAAGTGGATCAAGAAAATTCCAAACTAGACTATATAACACATAGAGAAGCGTTAGTTTAGTTAAAATATTAATCAAAATGACAATGAAAAATTGGGGAAAAAATAGACAAATAAAATGAAATGCAAGAATCTAGAGTGAGAAACGAATACCAGCACCTTTAGCAGCAACTCCTTGAAGTGTAACCATGTAAGACCCACAATGAGAGTATTAGAAAAATTAATGGTTGTAAATTTTGAGAAGAGAAAAGTGACATTTTGTTTATCGTTAAGAAAAAGAAAAATTATGGTTGAGAAGATAAATGATCAAATTAATTATTTATAGAGAAAGTAATGGTTTATGATATATTTATAATTTATGTGACATATAAGTATATGTGATAAATTTTATATGATTCTTTTTAGATATATTTGTATTTTCAAATTTTATTAATTTTTTGTGTTTGCATATGATAATTCTAATTTAAAGAATTTTGTAATTATAATTTTCGTTTTTAACCAATCAATTAACTTTACATAATTTGGAGCCCTCATCAAAACGGGGCCTTAGAGCGAGCATAAATTTGGAAAAGATAAATAAATAGGAAAAGATAAATGTAAATAACTAAATTGAATGGATAAAATAAATTAAAATAAACATTATTTTGAGGTGAATACCTTGAGTGAACTACCGTGTCTTATATTGTTTTTAATGGTGTGCAATTTCTTGATATCTACCTAAATGGAATCTTACTATGGTAGAATATTCATGCGAGACATTCTCATATCTTTTTGGATTGATTTTCTATTTTTTTTTTTTTTGGCTTAAATTGGTTATTTCGTCCAATTTTGACTTGATTTATGTTATATTATATTTTGTAGGTAAAACTTTATGTTTAATGAAAAATTAGTTGGAGTTAAATAGGTTTCAATGGACTTATATTGAAAATTTTAATTGGACCTCAATGTGGTACACACACAGAGAAACAGGGAAAGGAGAGGAAAAACGCACAGGAAAGGAGAAGGAAAACGGCGGTGGGGGAAGAAAGAAAAGAAAAGAAAAGAAAAAAGAGAGAAGAAAGAGAGAAGAAAGAGGCTGCTAGAAAGAAACAAAGAAAGAAAGAAAAAGAAGAGAAACGTGGAAGAATGAAGCACTATTAGATTGGTGGCTGTTTCTTTGTCGAATATTTACGTTTCGTCAATTTTTGGTGATTTCGTTCCATTTTTGGGTGTTTTTATTTTTACAGTACGAGCAACTAATTTCATATTATGAAAAATAATTTAGTCGACTTATGATCCTTTATTTTTCTATTCAAGATTTCTGTGATTTTTTTGTACATGTGTTGATTTTACTATAAGTTTAATGCATTGAATTAATTGATCACTAATTTGATAATTATGTAAGTCTTTTACGAACAAGTGGTGAGTTTGAAATTTAGACCATATAGTAAAATTCAATAAATTAGTATAACGTGTAAATATACCCATACTAATTATTACGGTTATAATATGAATTCTTAGAACTATTGTTTCGTTTAACTGAAGTTGATTCAAATAGAGATGTGAAATTTAATTAGTTAAATATGTTCAATGAGAACTCGAGATGGGTAAATTGAATACAATAGAAGAATTCGATTGAAGTCTACATTATGTTATGAGTCTTGAATTAAGAATTAAGGTGATCAATAGATGAAATTGTCATGTCATAATATTCATCACATATTTGAATCTTCAATCAACCGTTGTTTGCAATCTTTTTATATTTTCAATTAGTTAAAAGTAGTTAGAAAAAATAATCACAACTATCATAATTATTTACTTGTTTTTATTAAATATGAGTTAGGAAATTTTGATTAAGTCATGAAGTATAGTCTTCGTACAAACGATATCCAAACTCAAGGGCTCACTATATTGCTTATTATAATATGGTACACTTGGGCATATCTCTCAGTGGCAAAGGGGAGGGCGGTTAGGGCTCAGCGCGGTAGTGTGCAGAGTTCGATTCCCCGCAAGGTGGAATTGGCTTTGTTGCAAGCGGGAGTTACCATAGGGTTAATAGCCCAGGCCTATCCATAAGCTCTCCACCCTGGCTCCTGGGAGGCACATCCTGCGATTTACCTCCTCCACAATGGTCCAGGGCAGGGTCGGTGGGGGCCCTCAAGGTTGGGGTTCAACCTTAAAAAAGCAATAACAATAAATCAGGCGGGACCCATTCACACGTGTTTAATGACTAGCTGTCACTCTGGGTAGGAGTGACACGTGGTCAAATAAAATGCTCTTGCCTGATTTATACGGTTAGGTTTGGTGCTATGCAAGTGTGTGGATCCTTAAAAAACGGAAAATAATTCGGACCCAACCACGAATATTCTTTGTTCTAACATAAACATTTAATTAATAAAATTTCTTAGTATACCCAATATCTTAAACCTCCGCATGGAAGCCAAATTAAATTTGTAAACCTTGAAAATAAAAAAATCATAAAATATTTCAATAAGAAACTACCATTTGCGAATTGCCAAAAATAAATAACTTAGTACAAAATATTAATATAAAAAAATTAAATTTTAAAGAATAAAATAATTTCTTGCCGGGTGTACAAATAAATTTACACTCACATTTATACAATCACCTAACCTGAATCAGCCACAAATTTTGAAGATAAAAAGACCAAATTTGCTTAAGTAGGAACTCAACTTAAGTTCACACATCTTCCATGTTCGATAACTCTATTTCAAGAGGGAAATGATGTTCTATCTTCACATATTTTAACATAATATTGGATAACATGATTTTAACATATTTCTTTCTTCATTAATGTTTTGATTGAAGTCAAGTCACCTTAGCCCTTAACAATCATTATTTGAAAATTCTTTTTGGTATATAGTTATTTTTAACCACACATTCATATAATAAAATATTCTGTACGTAAATTCTTTTTTTTTTTTACTTTTTAATTACATATTCTCGTAAAAATCACTATCCAAAACTTTGTCTTCCCAAATAACGATTGTCAAAGAGGGCTTAGTGATTATGCTATAAGTTGTCAACATGGACGGCGTAGATCAGAAAAATAATAAAAGTAGATGAAATATATAGTTGAAAAATTGATAAAAATTGTGGGTACCCTAAAATATGTTTATAAAATTAATTAATTGTTGATTTTAATTTAATTTTTATCAACATTTTAAACTACACCAAATATGGATTATTATTAAGCTCCAGTTTGGCCCCAATTATTTGATGTTATAATTTTTGGAATGATTTTTTTTTGGGAATGTGTAATTGAAAAAAAATTATGTTTAATATTATTTTATTGGAGAATTTGTGGTAAAAAAATAAGAGAGAAAAATGTATTATAAATTTAATGGAAGCCAAACGGTGTCTAAACGGGTTGGATGAATACTTGAAGTACGGTACTATACATTGATGTACTCCATCTTTCACCTACTGTCGGCTTTCGAAAACCAACCTGATTGATACACACTAACCATCAGCAATGAACAAACTTTGGAGCTCTTACGTCTCCAAAACGTGGCATTTTCCTCGTTAAGCACTGCTCGCAATATAATATTCATTATTTCCTAAAACGAAGGAAAAAATTAATATTTGAAACGAACATTTGGATGATTGGATTATATTATTGGATTGTACTGAATAATAATTCTAATAATATAGAATGTGTCTCGAATGAATATCATATTTCACTACAAGAAATTTCACTTAAACAACGAATATTGTTATCGTAAAAAGTCATTCTTTTCATGGCAAAACAATTTCGTCATTAAAAGTGAAACTTCTTGTGGTGTTTACTTTCAAAGAAAGCCTAAGATATTGATATTTTTACAGATAGGCAACATCGAACTTTGAATTACTTCACTAAAAAATGTTAGAAGGTGAATGAGTTCATTAGTTTATTTCTATCCGACTTCTCCAATGTCTACACCGTGCCTCGAATGCATAATTGGTATCTAAACTACAAAAAAATATAAATTAAAATAAAAAAAAATTCAGAAAATGTTTATTAATTGTAGTACTGTTGATCTTACAACTCAATTAGGACAATAGTTGGAAATGCTTGTTTTCAAAGCACAACAATGAGCTTTATTTTCCACATAATTTATCTTGATTGAGTAACTTAAAAGTACTGATTTTTCATGCATCAAACTGGAAATTTCGCAACTTATTTATCAAGCACATCAAAACTATATATAGCATATGGTTCTGTAGCAATCTTATTATCACCTGCTTCAACTTCTGAATTCTCGGTTTAATCTAATCGTCTCTTTAAATTTTCAAATAAAATGGCTTTCCAAATGATTTGTTCTTCAATAATTTTGCTTATTTTTGTCACAATTCCGCCACTGACAGAAGCAGTTCTTGATCCCCATTACTACGATAAAACATGCCCACAAGCTGAAGATATTGTCTCCCAAACAGTTCGAAATGCTTCAACTTTTGACCCTAAAGTTCCCGCAAGAATTCTCAGGATGTTCTTCCATGATTGTTTCCTTAGAGTACCCTCTCTCTCTCTCTCTCTCTCTCTCTCTCTCTATAAATGTATGTGCAGAAAAAAGTCATTTTTTGATTCTATTGTGTGGTTGCTGTACCATGTTAACCTTTGTATCTTGATAGCTAGCGACTACCTTATTCGTCTTCAACACTTAGGCACACACACTAACGCCATGTTTGAAATGTGGACGTGACACCATTGTTCAATATCGTTTATGCATATCATAATATACTCTAAAATCTTGTTCATTATATATGAGTATTGTATGTTCTGATATGACGTGCTAAACATACTCTAAATTTACAATTTCTTGTTGAGTAATAGGGATGTGATGCATCTGTATTGCTGGATTCAACCCCAGAAAACAAAGCAGAAAAAGATGGGCCTCCAAATATCTCCCTCAGAGCATTTTATGTAATCGATGACGCCAAAACCAAGCTTGAAAAGGCTTGTCCTCATACAGTTTCATGTGCTGATATATTAGCCATTGCTGCAAGAGACGTTGTCACTCTGGTAATACTTTTTCTTGTTGATTAAAATGAAAAAAAAAGGCCTTAATTTTCATATTTATCCACCAAATTATTATTATTATTATTATCTATCTTTTTGTTACGCTTTCTCAGTCTGGAGGTCCCTCTTGGGAAGTTCTAAAAGGAAGAAAAGATGGAAGAATCTCAAGAGCAAATGAAACCATAAATTTACCAGCCCCATCGTTCAACACATCTCAACTCATTCAAAGTTTTTCCAAAAGAGGCCTTTCCATTAAAGATTTGGTTGCACTTTCTGGTGGACACACACTAGGGTTTTCTCATTGTTCTTCCTTCGAAGCTAGGCTTCACAATTTCAGTTCAGTGCACGACACTGATCCGAGCTTGCACGTCGAGTTTGCAGAGAGCTTGAAGAGGAAATGCCCGAAACCGAACCATGATAAAAATGCGGGACAGTTCTTGGATTCATCTGCATCAACTTTTGATAATGGTTATTACAAGCAAATTCTTGCAGGGAAAGGCGTGTTTGCATCAGATCAATCACTATATGGTGATTTCAGGACAAGATGGATTGTTGAATCGTTTGCAAGTGATGAAAGTTTGTTGTTTAGTGAATTTGCGGCTTCTATGGTGAAACTTGGAAATGTTGGAGTGATTGAGAACGGAGAAGTGAGATTGAACTGCAGAGTTGTCAATTGATTGAGAGAGAATTTTTTGATCCTTCCATTGAGTGAATATGTCTTTTGGAAAATAGTGCTTCTGTGATAAACTCATTTTCTTGTAACCATTTAATTTTCAAATAAATAAAATTGAAAGAAAAATATTTTTTTTTATTAAGAAATCAACGTTTTACGCGAGTAAGACGATTTTTTTTTTTTTTTTTTTTTTCAGTAGCTAACGTCTTTCATGGTTTAGAAAATTCCAATGATAGTGTTCAATGTTTTATTTTACAAAAATAGTGCATAAATCAGATTGCAACGCTACACTAAATTACCCTTATTTTTTTTTTAGAAACTTCAAAACATAAAGCAAAATTAAAATCCTTTAGATTATAATCAACCTAATTTTTTTTATTTTTTAAAGGGAAAGCATAGATCGTAGGGTTACGTAAAAGGCTTCCCGAATCTCCCCGTCAGTCTTTGTAGAACAAATTGGTGGAACTACTTTTTCCAGATTTTCACTTTGTATTTTATCATCTGCAATATTTCACCGTGGGTTTGATATGGTACAAAGATAAGTGATAGCGGCAGAAGTCTCAAAATAGAGAATTGAAACTCGTTGATTTTAATTGAACGTCGAGAGATAATCAAAGAACGCGAACAAAATCCTTTAGCTCTTAAACGAATATTGTTACGACTCGTCATTAGGGATTGCCACGTGACCATCAGAATTAAGTTGTGGGACCTGATCCGATTCGAACACCTTATCCGAAGCCCCTGTTGGACCGAGGCCCTATTATCAGCAGATGCCCAGTTACTCTTAAGGCACCTCCTGGATCCGATGCCTCTCAGCTTGCGACGGCCCATGTGTAGGGATCTACTCATGATGATGATCTTTATTTGAATGATTGATGTGACCTTGGTAAAAAGTGTACTTGTCATGCCCTATCAATGTAAGAACATTAAATGTTTTGAAAAGTTAGAAAAGTCAACTCAGTGGCTAGGAGTTGATGCTTTGGCCGAGAAGATGAGACCACGTGTAAAAAGATCCAAGGGTCACCATTCCATTTGTAATACTATAAATACTCCCACCATATAACAAATGAAGGCTAATGCAACTTTAAATATTCAGAGCAACCAATTTCATTTTCTCATTAAGTTTATTACAATTACAAATATTGTCTTCATAGATTGATCATTATACAATCTTGTTCCGTTAAATCCTACCGGAGTCTGAATGGAAACGTTTTGTGTCGTTGAGCTTCTCCCACGTCCAATTTTTGCAACCATCTTGACCGTAGATCTGCCTTAACGAGTTGAATATGACTTACGCATGCACGAGTGGACTCGATATCTGTTGAGTTCGTTTTCTAAGGTCAATAAATATCAAGAATTCATTTTTATCAACATAATCGTTGATTTGGATCAAGAAATTGAAACGAAACTCAAAATATAACTATATAATCAAAAGCCAAAAAAACCATTGCAGTGGCTGCAGTTTTAAAGAAATTAAACCTAATTCACTAAGTTAATTGAAATTGCGTCATTGGTGCAGAATTCTTCCAAAATATTAAAATCTCCACTATTAAATAATAAATAAAAAGAACAAAAAAGAACATAATATTCAACCCTGTTTGATTGAGATTAAAATTTAGATTTTTATCAAAATCAAAGTCGATAATTGATCTTCACTATGTATTTCATGAAATTCATAACTTTTCAATCACACATTTCATCAAATTTTATTAAAATCTACTAAAAATATATTTTAATCTTCACCGGGCACTAAAAATGAAGTCAAACTAAAAAAAAAAATGAAGTCGACCAGAATTTATCTTCGACACAAGTATCTCATCTTCACCAATAACACATATTTAGAAAATTATAGAGGTCTCCAACGTTTTCAAATGTGCAAATCAAACCCCAACCTTCAATTAAAAATTAAAAAAATAGGAGTTCTTGAATTTTCATGTTCAAAAAAGAGAATTGTTGATCATATATAGTCGAGAACTATCTTTTCAATATTTACAATCAAGTTTTAAACTTTATAAATTGCCTCTTCACTCATTATGGAACGACTGAACGACATGGACAAGTCTATTAGCAAAAGCTCAAAAAGGCTAGTTTTCATATTATAGTGTCACAAAATTTAACCCCGTACCATACATTGGGCAAAGTAATAATACCAAAGCCACATCAAAATCGAGCTATGTCATGCAACTATTCCTTTCACCTATCTTGAAAACTAGTGCAAATATCAACATCGCCGATGCAAACAAATTATCAACTTCTATAATTTCTTATACAAAATTTTTGTTTCTTATACAAAACAAGGAGTGAGAATACATCATCAAAAGCACTTGTCAAAGGACAGCTATACCATTTACATACAAAGAAAGAATAGAATGGAAACAATTTGAAAGCTAAGTAGTGGTTAGTTGCTGGTGCATTTGGGGACTGTAAGGTGCCATGTAGCTTTCACCCAAGGACTAGACGAAGGAACATAATGGGCCATGATTCGGGTCGGGGCTTTTGTTATTTTGTATAAAGAGGGATCTTCCTTTTCAATTTATGTACCTTCATGTTATTGCTTATCAGGGCAGGTATTATTTTGGATACCAGTGGGTTCTGCTGACAGATATCAAGATTTTTAGTGATTTTGATGACCAACTTGATGGATCGGTCCTAATATTTCATTCACCATTCACTTATGTACTGTTCACCCGGGGTTCGGTCATAGTGTGAATTTCTTTCACGCCCCAACAATTCAAATTTAAAGATTTCTACTTTATGAGGTATTTAAGTTGAATGATGATTCTCGTTGAACAAGTCGTTCAATTAGTACCAATTTTTGAATTAAGTTACTCTTAAGGAAGGAGGTAATGTGGAGGTTTTGTGTTCAAATTGCACAGAATGTAAATTAAATTCATGTGAAGCTCAATTATAGTGGACATTACGTAAGTTAAATAGTCTAGGATCTAAGACAAATCAAAACAATTATCTCTCTCTCTCTCTCTCTCTCTCTCTCTCTCTCTCAAAAGGTGTAGAGCTACTTCTAAAGAGAATATTTAAAGTGAGAAAGGTGGTCGCACACATTGATACTAACATACAAACATATAAAAATGTTGGAAAAATAAGGGCAAATTAGTAGGGGTGAACAAAATGTCCAAACCAAATCAAGTGGTTCGATTCGGTTCTAAAAAAAAAATAGTTTTGGTTATTCGAACAAAAAACCATTTAGTTATAATTTTGGTTCGGTTCTGATTCTAGAACCAAGAACCAAACCGAGAGCCAAACTTAGCCATTGTTTGACATCGATTTTTCTTTCATTTTCTTTCTCATTTTTTTTCTCTTTCTTCATTTCAACCACACATTCTATCAATACAATAATATTACACATAAACCCAAAAATTTTCCTTATTTTTTAACCACACATTTTTCCATCAATCACTATTTCAAATCAAATTCTTCTCAAAAATGGATGTCAAACACAAAATTTATAATTTTATTTTTTGTATGAAATTGATTTTATGTTAATTGAAGTCAACCCAATAGTCATTATTTTGGTACAGTCCATAAAATGTGTTTAGCCCATTAATTTTAATTGTATTCAATATTTGTGTTTAAACATCACTTCAATGCATTATTTCAAATTCAAACCCTCAAAGTCTCAAACACCTCCAAACGTCTTCCTAAATTCCTAATCCCTCAAACAATACAGCTTTTCTGTGCGGAAACTCGATCTTTGTCACCACCAATTTGCTGTTCCTCCAAGGCATCAAGGGTATGGTAAAAAATATCATAATTTACTGGACATCTTTCTTTTCTTTCATAGTTTTTTATGCAACTTTATACATATTAGTCAAAGATTCTAGTCAGACAATATTTTTATTGAATTGTGATATAAGTCAATTTTTTTTAAAAAAAAGAAAAGAAAAAGTAGATTTCAAATATTATTTTCTTATGCAAGTTTGAAAATTTAAGTAATAGTACTAGAACCAGACCAAACCGAACCGAACTAAATGGTTCAGTTCGGTTCGGTTCCGCATCTTAAAAAAAACTATTTGGTTCCACTATTAAAAAACTATTGGTTCATAGTTCAGTTCGGTTCTCTTGGAACCAGAACCAAAAACACCACGTCCACCCCTAGAAATTAGGGTTTGACTCCCTCAAATCTTTAAAGTAGTTTGGTTTTAAATCCTCAACCTTCAAAAGTAAATTCCAAACCTATTTCAGTATGTGAATAATTCGATGATTTTTGTCTCTCACTTTAAATTATATGAAGTCATGTGCGATTTTAACGTTCAATTTAACGATTGTCACGTGGGACCATTATTCACTTATTAAAATAAATTAGGAACCTAAAATCATGCTAATCGAAAGATTTTAAGATCTTAGTCCTAATTTTTCCAAAAAATGATAGATTGGGTTGCATTCTTCGTCAACGCGAGAATCGAAATATTTCGCTCATGGTTGGCCAACTACATATAAAAAATGGTCTACTTGAAGCTATCGACCGTTAGAAAAACAAAGTTAATGAGATGAAATTTTGAAAATAATAGGTATGAGGTATCTAGTGATGAAAGAAGACAAAGGAGGGCACGTAGTGGGGGGCAATTCTGTCAACTGAAAGATGGATACTACTTGTCGGGAATCTTACGAACAAAAGGCCTATAAATAATAATTTATGAATAAAATACTATTTTATTAACTTTTTTCATATTTTCTGCCAAAATGTATTTCTATATTAAATACATAAATCATGTTACAAGTACAGAAAAATTTGACAGACAAGAAATGAGAGGAATTGAACGAAAGATGGAAAGAGAAAAAAGAAAACAATTCAATCATCTGCGATCACTTTGGCATCGATAGAAATTATGTCAAGAATTCATGTACTCGTGACTTTTTCCTAAACACGCCAATATTGGATAGGATTAAGAAAGAAGTGTGAAAAGTTCCGTGAGTAATTCAATTCGATTCGATTCAGTTTAATATATCAAATATGTTGGAGGATGAATTTACAAATTAATTTATAATTCAAATTTTTATTTGCAAAATGGAATATAAATTATGAAAATAATAAGGTAAAGTGCAATCAATGATATAATTAATTATTAAGAATCAAACAACTTATATTAAAGGTAAGATTCGTTAGATGGGATCTTTCTATAATATTACTTCCCATTATATTTTAATGTTATTGTGTTTTATCGAGCTGTTTATAAACTATAAATTTTATAACAATATCATAATTTTATAAAATAATATATTTAAAATGCACAAATTAAATTATTAGTGCTTAGCACACGATGAATATTTCATAAGATCATTTATGTATACAGAAATTGTTTTTGATTCTATTTTAAGAAAATAAAATAGAAAGTCTCTTGAAATATATTGCCCTTGTTCGACACATTTATTTGGAAAAAATGTATTTTAGAATAGTGAATTTTTGGAGAATATGTGGCTAAAAAATAAGATTTTTTTTTAAAATTTACTCATAAAATTATTTTAAGGAAAATGTATGGTTGAAAATGCATTTTGAAAGGATTGATTTTTGAAAAATAGAGCCCAAACGGAACATATTCTATTTGGAGAATTTCTAACAAATGCTCAACCCCTGTTTGGTGGCCATATTTTTGGAAAAAAAATTGAATTGTGAATTTTTGGAGAATCTGTGGTTCAAAAAATATGAATTTTTTTTTTAATTCACATGTAAAATATTTTATTGTTCAAATGTGTGGTTGAAAATAAGTAAGTAGAAAAAATAATTTAAAAAAAATGAGAGAGAAAGAGGACTTAAACTCTCTTTAAAATTTACGAGAGACAAGTTCCCATCATCTCGACTAGGACATCCTTATATCAAATAATTCTTATTCAATATTTTAAAAATAAAAAAAGTTTATATTAATTATTTAGTAAATAAATTGCAAGTGAGGATTTCGAATTATGGAGTTAGATGATAAAAGTGAAGAATGCAGATCCCCATTAAACGACCTCGTATTAAAAACTCCAGAGTGATGGATGGACACTTATTTGCTTCGTTCTCCGAGCTATAAAGAGCGTAGTCATATCGTCACCCTTCCTGTTCCCAAGAGAGAGATATAGAGAGAGAAACAAAATATATATGCCAGAGAGAGAGAGAGAGAGAGAGTTCGTAATCCGTTGTTTTCACTGGTGATGCTTGGGAGTGAGTGATAATAAACTGGTAGATAAGAAGACAGAAACTCAGAAAGAGAGAGAATGTGTATGTCTCTCTCTCTCTGTGTATACAATATAGAGAGATGTTTCTTTGTGTTTACTGCAGACCTGTAAAACTTAAATTTTCTTGCAGGAAATAATATGCGGTATTCAGTTCTTGATTCATATATCTGCATTTTTCTCTTCCTAAGCACTAGCATTGTTTAGCCAGTTGCTTTCATCTCATAAAGAACTATCAGTTGTGTCATTTTCAGTTTAATAATTCACTGTTGAAAGCTTTTTGAAACTCTGTTTGGTAAGGAGAAAGAAATAGTTATGGGAAAAGAGTGGCTGAATTGGGTTGGCGGAGGCGGAGGCGGTAGCGGAGTTAGTGGTGTTGGTGAGAGGAATAGGTCCACTAGGAGAAGAAGAATGGTCGGTGAAGTGAAAGAAGCAACTTCTGGCTGCATGTGTGCAGTTTTTCAGCTCTTTGATTTACATCATTTTCAGTTTCCTTTGAATCAGCAGCCTGAATATTTCCATCAAGAAGAAGACACCACCACATCCAAAGGTCGTATTCTAACCCCACCCCCCATTTAGAAAAAAACCCAGGTTTCTTTCTCTGTGTTTGATTCTGCAAATATGTTGAGTTTATAAAAAAGTTTATTTTGTCATATGCAGGAGTGGAAGCACCAAGAAACAGTTTGGAGTTAGAGGAGCCTGCCATGAAAGCTGCTTCATTTTCCTTGGAGGATAAAAAATTGAAAATCCCAGTAAGTACATATTAATCGTGATTATTTCCTAATGTATAAAGAAGTTAATATGATAATTAATTATTATGCAGTTGGGTTATTGTTAATTTTTTGTTTCTGGATTCTGAAAATATTTTTAGGCTCCAATTCAAATCAAATCAAGACTAAGCGACTCTATTTCAGAATCCAACATCATCAATTCACCAGGAACAAAAACTCCAAATTTAGTAGCTAGACTCATGGGTCTTGATCTTCTTCCAGAATGTGGCTCACCTGCATTTTCTTCTTCATCAAGTTTGAATCCTTCGAAAACAAACTCCCATTTGCATTCAAGAAATCTGATTCAAAGCAGATCAAGAAGCAGTAGAATTAGTTATTCTGATGATGATATTAGCATCAATGGTGCTCGTTCGTTGCCTGAAACTCCAAGAATTTCTTCAGCTAGAAGATCAGATGTGGATCATCATCACAGGCTATCTTTGCAAATCAACAAAGAAAATATTGGTCAAGATTATGAATATTCTGCAGTCAAGAAAATTGCTACAAGGAGAGGAATTGTTCAAGAAAATGATCAAAATAGGAGTCCAGGCAATTATGCTAAGCAGATTGTGAAGCAAGTTAAAGAAAGTTTTAATAGAAAAGTTGGCCTGCAGGATATCACCAACACAATCAAGAACAAAGAGCAAAGAAGGGATGAAAATCTTCTTAGAAAACCATCCAAAGTTTTAACAAAAATCGATGAAGAACTTGTTCATCAGGACAAGAAATTGACACCAAACAGCAAAAATCAAACTTCTCTGTCTCCAAAACTTGCTATTTCATCATTAACATCAAATCAAAAGCCTCAAGTTCCATTGCAACACCAGAAGAATTTCAATCAGAAACGCAAGGAAGTTGCAAGTTCAAAAATCAAGAAAGCTCCACAAGTTTCCGATTCTATAAGGAACAAGAAAGAGGAGGCATTTGTTCGGTCAACGTTAACATCAAATAAAGTCAACCTCGGAGATAAGAAATCCAAGAAAACTCCATTGTCAAATGAGCTTCCTAACATCAATGTTCCAACCTTGTTGCCAGTCAAGAGAGACCCTTCTCCCCCAGCCACAAAGTTACCCCAAAAACAGGTATGCAAAATTTATCCTCCATTTTTAATAATTAAAGTATTCATTCTTTTAATTTCTTTCATAAAATTTTTGTTATACTATTGAGCCCCATAGTATTATTTTCCATATAATTTCTACTGATACAAGTGCATACTCTTATATTTTCTTCCGGCCGTGTTTGGTATGCACTAATTGAACAATAATGATGAGGCTATTGAACTTTTTCTTAATTAATATTGAACCGATCAAAGTAAATTTTCTTTTATTTTGTGGTGGGTCGATTAGTCACAGGTATCAGATTCTCATGCATTGAAAAGGAGCACACAGTTATCTTGTTGTTCGAGCCATTCGTACAAACAAGAAACGATATTCACCATCCAAGAAAACACCCAACAAGTCAAAACTAAAGAGCCTATCACCTCCGGCGAGTACAGACAGTACATTCAAAGAATACTTAAACGAATTGGGATCACAGACAAACCCACGCCAGTAATTTCCCTATACAAATTGAATTCACCTTCTCGCCCCCTACTCGACCCCTCAATTTTCAACTTTCTTGAACTCTTCCACCCCTACACCACCGCTGCCAGCACCACCGTGTTGAGCGACCGCTGCAACAGAAAGCTCATTTTCCAACTAGTGAATGAACTTTTAGCAGAAATTGTAAGACCCGACAATTGTATCGTCACATGGGCTACTCCCAAACTTTCTGGTTCAGAATTGATTGACAAATTATGCATGAAAATACAAAGCTTTCCTGCAGCAAATTGCCAGGTTCTTGGGGATATAGATGCGCTGATAGGTACAGAGTTTTCTAAGTCTCAACTTGGAGGATCACGTGCGTTTTTCGAAGAAGAAGGTGAAGGGATAGTGAGGGAGATTGAACGTGAAATTGTGGATTCCTTAGTGCATGAAACCATTGCAGATTACAGTGTCCGTACAGTAGGCAAGAACAGAGTCTGATAAGAACCACGTGGTAAGATTCTATTCGTTGCCTTTTGGCGGCCCACGTGTAAGCGGTCTGGGATTTGTGTAAATCATTTTATTTTTCTCAAAATTTAGAACTTTATTTTTTTCTGTGTTTGAATTTGATGTTCAGTGTAATTATTAATGTAAGTAACTATGTTAACATGGATCATGAATGCTTATGTTTACTTTCTCTTGCTTTCATTTTCCTTTTTATCTAAATTTCATTCAAACGACAAACCATTGAATGAGAAGGGCGTTACAAACATAAAATTAAAAAGTTTGAGATCCAGCTGTCGTAGAAAAAAGGTTGTTTACCCCTGGTGCAAATTTCAATAAATTAGAGATATTGGCTACAAATTTTCCAAAATTATTACCCAAACATGCAAGTACATCCGTATATATGTCACATCACTTTTCATAAAGTTTTACATAGATACACAACAAAATATATCCATTACGAATGAAAGTTTATGTTTTCCAACTAGTTACTCTAATCCGACGGGCGACATATATCTTTTTCCCATTCTACTTTTAAGAAAACAAGGGGCGGATCGAAACCATTTTTCTCTTGAGGTCAAAAATGAGAATTCAAAAATGTTTAGGTAAAAAAAAAAAAAAAAACTCAAAAACTCAAAAAAAATATATATATATATTTGTGGGGTCATTTGACCCCACGTGACCCCATGTGGGTCCGCCGGTGCTTCCGTTTATTACTCTCTTTAACACTCATTATTTGAAATTTTAATGGTAAACAGTATTTAAAAAGAAAAAAAGTTTTGGAATTACGTGTTCTATTATTTTATTGAATAATGTGTTATTAATAAGAAAAAAAAATGAATTATAATTTTAATGGGATCAAATAGAGACTGTCTAAATTTTATGAATCATGGAATAAAAAACTTACAAATTAATAACGAAGTGCTTGGGTTACTTTTTGTCATTTCTAGATCATATTTAGCTTTTTCATTAACATAACTTGTTATTTAAATGAAAGATGAAGTCCTTGTTGAAGAGGATTAAAATCAATTTTTAGCAAATTTTAATAAAAATTAATAAAATATATTGTTAAACAGTTGTGGATCCATGAAATATGTAATTAAAATTTAGAAGAATTCTCGATGTACATCACTATTTACATAATTTTTTACAAATTGATGAGGTTTCAAAAGAAAGTGAAGAATGTTTTTTTTTTTTCAATATTTGGTTGATGACATTTTGATCCAATCAAATCTCATTATATCGTATGTTGATAAATAAATATGTAAATTATAATGTATATATAACATAATCGTAAAATTAATTGTTGATTTTGATTTAAAATTGAAATTCTCGGAATAAGATATTAAGAGAGAGAATATTATAATGACAATATATTAAAATTAATTAAAAGAACTATCTCACATCTTTTTGAGCGGTTTAACATGTCTAATTTGAATTCAATGGATTTAAAAAAGAGCGAAAACACAATTTGAAACTAAGATAAGGACGCAAAGACACAAGTGCAGTAATATATTTGGAATAGTCAGTGACAAAATTATAATATATATATATATATATATATATATATATATATATATATATATATATATATATATTATAGAGAGAGAGAGAGAGAGAGAGAGAGAGAGAGAGAGAGAGAGAGAGAGAGAGAGAGGCGTGTGTACATATATTCTATCCTAGGCGTGAACTATGAGTTAGGCATTACGTGTCGAGTAAGTGGCCTTTGGGGGATCTCAAACATTGCCAGTTTTTCAGTATTACTAACCGTTACAAAACTGACTGCACTGGCTTTCATGATTCCTCTATTATATTACTATTCACTCTCTAAAATAAACAAAAACTTGCGTTACAGATTATATTGATTTAAATCAACAGCGAAACAGATAAGAGGGGTAGGGGTAGGGGTAGCAACCTATCAACATCTCTTAATTATATCTAATACCAAACAGTATAAATCTAATGTGAGTTTTCTAATATTGAGTGATAAAATTTGAAATATATGTGAACAGAATTCAACAGCATATTAAAGTGTAATAACCCAAGTGCACATGCAAATATAAATGTTTTTACCAAAAACTATTTATTAGTGCTAGTCAATATTAATGGTGGAAAGAGTCTGTTTGACTTGCATATTTAGTGTTTGTGAAAGTAGGGTTTTTGTTTTTGAATAGAGTTGGTAAAATTGACTGTGACAATTTAAATTCAATGTTAGGCTACCCCATAATGTTACTTTGAAGAGGGCTTGCAGGCTAATGCCTTGACAAGGACACCAGTGTCTGAAATTTTCCAGTTTCTAATCTCTGGGAGCTAAACAGATGCTATTTATTGCAGAAGGTATTTTATGATGACAGGAGATATTTTACGAATTTTGCGGGTTGGGTTATTGATATCCAATTTAATAATTTTGGATAGCAGATTTGAAAAAAATTCCTTGATAGAAGTGAAAGAGTTGGGCCAGCAGTAACAAGATTAATGCCATCTTTTACTAATGCAACTTTTTTCTATTCCCGTCATTTGCATAGATGACATGTTTAATACACGAAATTTAACCCGTGACAAGTTATCACATGACCCTATTTCTGAATCTCTGATCATTTACAAATGGTGTTAAATTTCGCGTACCAATCACGCTTCTTAGGCAAGCCTACCCACCACAAGAAAGCCCTTTCATTATCCTCAAATACCTCAAATGTCCATCACTTCACAGTTGACACAGGCCATATGATAGACAGAAGCCATTCAATTTGGGAGCAGGCTATTTAATATACTTCTGACGAAGTCATCCAAAAATTATTGTCCACTGCAAAATTGTCTAGGCTTATAATTTGGCCCACCCTACTCGAGCTTAATGTATACAACATTACAAAAACAGTCCTCTTTAATTTAGTTGACCCGAAAATGTACAAGTTTCATCTGCATACTGTCAGGGCCATTATTATAAAATACAGCCTAAAGATGCAATTTTGCTTTTCAAAATAGTAGACTAATACCCTATTGCCAGATCTTTACCTAAACATAGCAATCTAGGCAAATATATTATTGAAATGTCAAGGCAAAATTAGAAGCTGAAGATGCAACCCTCACTGCTAATACTGTAAGCAAATTCATTCAATCATAAAACACAAACTGTAATTAATGCATGAACTCCAAATTAAGCAAAAATTTGCAATCAAATTAATGTAAGGGCCTGTTTGGTACAGATTCTCATTTTCTACAGTAAATCAATTCTCATTTTCAACAACACATTTTTCAATAAAATAATATTTTTCATCACATCAATACTTTTTTCTTCTTTTTCAACCACACATTTCCCATCATATCATTATTCAAAAATCAATTCTTCCTCCAAAAATCTCCACCAAACTCACTCTAAATCCCAAACAATTTTTTTTACATGCTACATGTCAGTTGTACACTCAGAAGATTTTGGGAAATTGGAGACGGTCATTAGCTCTTTTTTCTATACAAGTTTCTTCCCGGAAACTTCAAATTTCTCGAGAGCATCAAATGGCGGTTGTTCAGCAAATTCTAAGAAGGATAATGATAGTTGTATACCATGCCTCTATGTGAGGGGAGTGTACACCCTCCATGTGAGGAGAGTGTACACCATGTTGTACATGAAGCAAAGTTCTTCTAAGAATAGTTAAAAGCAAAATTAATTTGATTCCAAGAAAGGCATTCAAGAAGATTTATCTTGTAAATCTGCAAGAAATGAATGAGTAAATATAAAGCACAATAAATTCTTTTGACCATTTTTTCAGAAATTCATAAGCTGCAAAGTTTCTTTACCACCATACATCCTAATCAGTATAACCATCACCCTCTCCACTTGCGACAGTGCTTTTATCGTCTCTCGCTGTTTTATTGTGGGTGTGTCATTGCCTACAAGTCTCCATGGTTTTAAATATTATAATCAAGAATATCATTATAAATCCGAATCAAAATTGCTGATGAACCACAATTATCAAGTTCACAAATCTATCATTCACAGGCAAAACATTTATGAGACGTTTTGCAATTTTAAAGTAGTCATATCTCATGAAAATGAAATAAATACTCGAATTGACAAAACAGTAAGTTGTAAGGATACAAAATAAGAAAAGACCAGCCAATAGATTAATTTAAAAAATTGAATAAGCAATATACCTGGTTGAAGAGCAGTGAATCTCTCGAAAAATAGTGTTTTTTTTTAATTAATTAATTTTTATTATGGAGAAAGAGATTCTCAAAATGCTGCTCTCAACTTCTACCATCCACATTAAACCCAGCCCCAGTCCAACCAGGAGCTGCAGGACCTCTACCCTTAGGTATTGCTCCTATCCCCTTTAGTCTCCCTTGGAACATACTTTTCTTCTTCCCTCTTCCCTCTCCATCGGTTACAGACTGTTGGTTTTCACCATTTGTTAGGGGAATATTACTAAAATCCCCTTGATTAGATATATTTCTCACCGATCCACCAGCTGGTTCTGATGTGCTTTGAATTTCTGAAGCATCTTGAATTATACTAGTCTGTGCTGGTTCCCCTGGGTTCACACCCTAAACATAGAATTCAAGCAAAAGCCATGCAGCTTTTCAGTAAACATGAATGTACAAGCAAGTGCAGCTCAATTTTGCCGTGTAATTAGTTCACCCCCGTCAGATGTAGTTAGTAAATATAAAATACCAACCATTGAATTAGAGAGAGAACTAATCAATCTCAACAGCATTGGCTGAAATTCATATGGTAATCTTAAAGAAGTGAAAGTCCAGCATCTTGTAGGAGTTTATTTTACAACAATGAGCAATGTGATCTAAGAATGAATTTTTTAAAGCCTAGACGGTCAAGTTAAAAAGAAGATTACAAAGATATGCAAAATTTGACCTTTCCTGATTGCATTGGAAGTAAAAAGAATTTGTGAACATTTTGAAATGAATAAATGTAACTTTTCCCATTATGTAAATCAATAGTAATCACAATAAGATTGGGATCGAGTTTCTTAATAGTTTTCAATTTGTTAGTACTAATCACAGCTAAATGTGCGTTACACGTTATTTTGAAATACTTTATAAACAGTGTAAAAATGATATTTGAAAATTAGTGAATATAAAAAATAGTTAAAAAAAACTGTTTATGTGAAATGAACATTTTATACAATTCAATATCCTCCCCATCTGTGCATTTTGGGCCAAATTCTTTACCCACTTCTTATTGAACAAATGAAATGACTTCCAAAAATATAGTAAGCCTTTCTCCTCATTGTTGTTCACTACGCAAACATGCTAATTATGAAGTACAACGATCAATTGAAGAGAGAAAGCCTATCATATAGTAATTGTATCATGCCCCTTGAAAATTGTGTGGTTACTAACAGATAAAAACTATTATCAGATTAGGACTGTTAAAGGGTTGGATTTTGTTGGAAAATATCTAACAGCTAAGGAACAAGAACCACCAGGAAAAGGATGCACACTTGGGCATAGTTAGGACCCGAATCTCATATAAATTCAGAAATAATCTCCTACATAAAGCTATACAGGAATTCAAGCTTACAGAGGTCACGTTGGTGGACAATCTGTTAGGATTTAAAGCCTCCAGCCGCCGTTTCAATTCCTCCAGTCTAGCAAACTGTGCATTACTACTTTCTTGAACCTATAAACAAGAATTGTTTACAGGAAATATATGCAAAATCAAACAAGTTAAGGTCTCTATAAAAGGATTCCTACCAGATTATTTAAATCTTCACAAAGCTTCTGCTTAATCGCTTCCTCATCCTTCACAGTTTTTGCTGCTGCTTCCCACACCTAGAATTCAATATAATATTGATTAGAGAAACTAAGAAACTATGAACGGAAGTCAAAAAATCAATAAACCTGAAACTGACAACATTTCCTATAGTGACAATTAAAACAAGAAGGGCAAAAGAGGAAAAGAAAAACACTGAATGTGGATAATCTGTACATTAAAAGGCTCAAGGTCCATCCTTGAACTTTAGTAGCATAATGGGCATAAAAATTCATATAGTACTAGGTTTTCTACATTGACGAATATTTCAGGAAATCACATTCATGGAATAAGAGAAGAACAAGACACAGATTTTGAATTATTTTTTACCCAGTCTGAAACATGTTTCAAAATTCTTTTTCCCCTTGCCAACTTATACAGAAAGATTATTACATGGCTCAACCATAGGCGTGGAGGTATGAAAGAGATTCTACCTAGTGCCCAAGAAACGTTGTTATATTAAATTTGAGAAGAGTCCAAATCTCCTGGTCGATGTTATTATTTTAAACTTCAGTTCTTACATTTTCCTAATTCTCCGATTTATAAAGTAAAGGTTGTTCACTTGTAACCATAAATGGTGCACTGTCAAATCTTCTTTGACTGAATACACCACCCTCAAGACGATGCCATTAATTCACTAGAATAAAGATCTCAAAGTACTGAACAATATCCAAATAAAAAGGAGCAAGCCATACATCCAGTAGGCAGTAACATAATAGGAAACCACGAGAGAGGGGAATGTTGTATGAAAATTGCTCTGTCATGAATATTTTGTGCACTTAGAATTTGGGCAAAGGTCCAAGCCTGGATATAATCTAAAAACGTCATACCTGTTTTGTCTGTGATTCTTTCAGCTTAGCACTACGAATTCTCTCGGTCGACATTTCAATTTTCTTTCGCATGTGTTCAAGTGCTGATAGTAGGAAAGAGTGTAGCCAGACTCATCAGGACATATTTATAGTACGTAAAGTAGCAAAGACAGACTCATACCAGCTTTCTTTGGCCCAGAAGTAAGCTTCATCTCCATGGTGAGATTCGATAATTCTCGTTCAACATCCCGAATCTTGGAATAGTTTTCTTCAATGTATCTGGAAAGATGCACCGGATGTATCATGAACATTACTAGATAAGATAATTGAATATTTGAATACCTAAATAACAAATCATGACAGTTCAACCATTTTAAGGGAATATGAAAGCCTATTTTTCCACAAGGAAACAATAGATAACCTTTTAGCAAGATCCTAATTTCAACCAAGAAACTAAAGCTCACAATATATGACAATTATTGCATGTGAACCTTCCTTATAATTTAATGCTAATTTCTTGCAAATTCTAAATGAATTTTTTTTTTTTTTTTATAACCGTGGATGTCCGGGCCAGCTTGCGCGCACCTCGACTAATTCCACGGGGCCCTGAAGTTTACGGTCGGGTACTCACCTCAGTACCCTGAGGAGACTAAATTCTAAATGAAATTTTCAAAAGCAACTATTGCAGAAGTGGAGTAAAACTTTATTTTTCGCTATGATTGCTCTTTATCAACTCCTGTAGATTTTGCCGTACATGGATTACCAATTCAGAACTTTGCAAATGCAAATTTCTATATTTCCTTTGCAGTTCCACAACGCAAGACGTCTGAACCTTGTTACATCATATCTCGTTTCTGGGAACTAAGAAGGACACAATGCATGTTAAGTGATTCATCTCAAAGACTTAACAACTTCATACACTTTATACTAGCAAAAGACACCCACAATAAATAGTGGGTGTCATTAGCTTCCCAAGATGTAGCTTCTAAAAATGTCTCCTGATAATTTGGACCTTAGATTCATCCACTAAATTTTGTATTTCCAATTAGACCATCCACAGAACAAGATGTAAGAACGTAATTGAAGCTGGCGGTCAACTCAATGCTAGGACCTTTTACGTGGTAGGAGTTGACCCAATATCTTGTCTCAATTAGCACAAAGTGTGGAGGTGGTGTGTAGAACCTGGTTGGAGGCAAAGGAAGCCAGTGGCTGGGCACCTTTTGCAGAGGTCAATTACTTAAGCACTAGAGTGGGTGATGATTGACATCAAGATAGACACCAAATTGTGGTGTTGGGGGTAAGAGATGGAATTTCAGTAATATCACTTTTCTTTTAGAGGCAACAGATAGTGAGTGATTTTTTCCTTCTTTGGAAAAGAAAAATGGGCAAAGCGGGAGGCTTGCTGACTAAAGTTACAGAGGCAACATCGATTTTCGAAGAGTGGTACTTGATTATTTCAAAGGAAACATATTATATATTCATTGCTGTTATTGTAGGAGTCATTCAATTTTGAAGTGGTGTAAGAGATGAGTACTATAGGAGTCTAATTAGGTTCAGATAAATTGCTACTGGGTCACTCTGGTGAATTGATCTTCTGAAATGAGCAATCTAGAAGAGCTGTTAGAGATTGACTGTCAAACAAGATTAATGAATTTCTTTCTTCAGTTTTTAACATGAGGATCAACGGAAAATGGACAAATATGATGGTTTTTATGCCCTGATTGGAGCTTGAATAAAAATCTTTTGGGTTGGAAAATGTATGTGTAGTAAATGAGTTGGTTTATGCACAGTCAATTACTGAGCATTAAATCTCAATTTAAAGAATCTGGAGCGGGAACTTCATCTTTGCGGTTGCAGCTGCTTATGAAACCAAGTGATTTAGTTCTGGTGGAAGCCACAATTTTATGTAAAGGGGCTGGGAGAAAAGTTAAGCATTTTTCCTCCACACTCCCCTTCATCTGCTCAAAATATGGAGTTTGATATTTACAATTGGTTGTCGTACAGTATTGCAATCTCAGATGGGGACAATCCTATGTAGACTTCTTGGCAAGTAAAAGGCTGTAAAGTCGATCCATGGTCTTGATCCTCCAAATTCACTACAAAATCTAAAAATGACTGGATGTGTTTTTTGGATAAAAACTTCTGTTACAGCCTTACAGATAGGGGATAGATTCTGATTTTTCTTGCATCCTCCTTGAATAATATAAAGCTTCCCCTTTCCTTCCTAAACGAATTACTGATTTATCAAAATTTTGGAACATTTAGGAAAGAAGAATTATGTAATCTAGCACTACATTGTGGAATGGAAATTTAAGAATGTAATACCATATACTTTATAATTTTATGTGATCCAGTTTAGAGACATAAAATATTTAATTTTACAGGGCCACTCTAAATGCTTATTGTTTCTCAGCACGTTGTTGCAGTTTTAAAACATAATCTTTTTTCACTGAATTAAACTTTATATATTCAGTTATTTCTAGCCATACATAGCAGGTAATTGCACGAAGCTAACACTTTTGCCATTCTGATTACTAAATAATTGTTCATGATGACTAAAGCAATACAGAAACAGAATAATCAATTAATTCTGCAACATTGTATACTTAAACTCCTTAATCCATAAAACATTCAGCAAGGCAAACCGATCAGTAGTTAACACATTAGAGTACCCTTGAAATGTAAAGGATTTAAGCTCTATTATGATAAAACATAAAATTTAACTTAAATATGACAATATAAAAGCAAGCACAATTCAGCGACGAGAAGAAAGTTAACATACTTTCTCAATTGACGCTGCTCTTCCTCTATTATCTGAAGCCAAAATACAACACAAATATCACAATATCAGTACTCCATTCATACCAATTCACCATGCACTACATGTGCGTGTGTGTTTCTGTAAATTCTGAAATAACCTTCTCTGTGTAGGCGATGACGGGTGATTCTCGGGCAAGGCCATCGGGCCCGATCTCTGGTAACAACAACGGCCTGGCATTGTAACTGTCATCCGGACTCGGGTTCAAATTTGAGTTAGTTGCCATAGATGGATCTCGTTGATCAAGGAATCAAATTTTGTTAAAACTGATTTGGTTCAGAAATTAGAGATAAGTTTTGGAGTTCCAGTAACGGGATTTGGGTAAATTGGTGAAACTATTGTGAACAATGCACATGGCATTGCTGGTGTTGGCTTTCGGGTGAAGGTAACTCGTTATTTTTCTGGCGGAAATATAGGGTAAATCGCGCGCTCGGCGCTCCATGAAAGCCTTTGAAACGATTTCTTTGCCCTCTTTTTCGCGTGTTTCGCTAAACTTTTCGAAACTAGCATTTGGCTGAATTATCCCACTTAAAAAGTTGTTGAGATTACTTGCTATACTTACCCACCTTGATACACAATCTTCTACATAACCCTCTCACGTGTGTGTTGGTCCCACAATATGGGGCCAATTGTGAACTCCACACACAAGTGAGAGGATCATGTAGGAGATTGTGTACCAAGTATGTACAAGTAACATTTTTGTTAAAAATAAGATATTAAAATGGATTTCGATAAATAAAATTTAATAAAATTTGTGATTCTAAAATGGTGGATTTCATGAGATTAAAATAATTATTAATTTTAACATTGATTAAAATTTAGATTTTAATTTCGATGGGGGCTAAAATGATTATTTGTTAAAATAATAATAAATTAATAATCTTATTAAATTATATAATAATAATTTCATTTAAAATCAACGAGAGCCCAATTTATCCTTATGAGAAGACTTGAACTTATCGCGGCATAGAGCTACGGAAAATATAGCGCTTAGTTTAAAAAAAAATAAAAAATCAACATATCAATGAGCATGCGAGCAAGAAGCAGAAAAATCATAAGAGCTTACATAAACAAACAAGAATTGAAGTGAAAGAACCGTCCACTTTTTTTCGGAACAAGCTCAATAACAATAATAATAGAAAATGATTTGGGATCGGATGGTATTTTCCTCTTTATTTCAATTTTATGTTTGTTGCTTAGGAAAAAGTTCCTTCCTGCGAGTAAGGGTTCTCTCTCTTCCTCTGTGAAGTTTTTCCGGCCTCCCTCCGGTGGAGGTTGTTTCTTGGGTTTTCGAGTGGGTATTTTCCTGGTTTCACTTGCGGGTTAGTGGTGGGAGCTTAGGCTCCCCCCTTTTTCTTTTCTTTTCTTCCTGTTTTTTTTTTTCGTTTTCTTTTGTTTTTTTCTTCTTGTTAGCTGAGGATTCGCCGATTTGTTGGCGGGTTTTGGGCGGGGAGGTAGTGTGGTCGGCTGAGCTTCGACGGTGGAGATTCGTGTGGGCTTCGGTCGGTGTTGAGAGGCGAGAGAGGTTTGGTCGGAATTTGTGGCTGGCCTCGGTCGTTTGGGGTTTCCTGTGGACGGGGCCGACGGGGATGTTGCTGCAGTTGGAGCTTCACCGGCGGGCAATTTTTGGCTGGTCTTCCAGTGTTTGGTGTCGGTTGGTGGTGTGTGTTTGGTGTTTAGTTTAGGTGTTGTTGTTTTGTTGTGGTTTTTACGTTGTTTTGTCTGTGTGTTTGTTCGATCGTTGTGAAGTCAAGACACTGCCCGTTCATTGTGGGAATGCTAAATTGCTGATTGTGTAGTTGGCTTTCAGTCGGGCCTTGCCTGTATCGTAAAGTCACAGCTGTTTTGTGATTTCGTTTGGGTCGTCTGTCTTGGGTCGTGTATTTGTTTTAGTTCATGTCTGATTTTAGTGGTCATTCCTTTGGCCGTGGTGACACTTTTTCTCTCTTTCGAGAGTATGTGTTTGGAGGTCCTCCTCCTTGTAACCGCGTTTTTTGCGCCTTTTATGAAATGTCTTTTATAAAAAAAAAAAAAAATTATGTTCGTTGCTTATTTATGCTTTTAACAATTTAAAAACATTTAGGACGTGTTTGGTGGAAATTAAAATAGAAAAATTAGTCGTTATTGTTGACTTTTATTAGACGAGTGAGATTTAATAACGACTATATTTTCAATTTTAATTGGATTTAAAACTTAGCCAAATATGCTCTTAGGCCTGTTTGATAAGCCATATTTTCTATGGAAGTTGGAAAAAAAAAATTCTATTTTCTTGCTTTTAGTTTGTTTGATAAGCAATATTTTATAGGTAAAATATTTTCCCACCTCCACGCGCCTTTTTTCCTTATTTGAGGGAAATCATTTTCTCACCAGATTTGTATGGAACAATCAATTTGGAGGATGATTCCTTGTGCGTAGAAGTGCACAATTGGTGAGGAGAATTTGGGAACTAGTTGAAATATATCCCGCGATTTACCTCCTCCAAGATTTTAGGGTAAGGGTTTTGAAGGTTTAGTGACAAAATTGAGAGAGTTGGACATTAAAAAAAAAATTGAAACAGTAATTAAAATAGATTGTCAAATCCAAGTACAAGTTGAAGCAAATGAGGAAAAAGCAGTGACGCGTAAAAACTCTACTCGAGATAAGCACTCTCACGTACATGTGGCACCCATTTATTCCTCTAGAAGATTTTCAAATCACGTCCGCCCAAATTCTCTCTCCCGGATTCACCCCACCCCCACACTCCCCTCAGAACTTCAATCAATCAAAATCTTTGAGAGGATCGCACAGTTTCTTCAGACTCCGCAGAACTTACACAGAATGGCTCTAAATTCAGCCAGCTTAAGACCCTCCTCTGCGTTAACAAGAAAATTCAAGAATTCTAGTAACTATGTCTCTAATCCCATTAAATCACTATCTTTTCTTAATCCCATTCCCTTCTTCTCCAATCTCTCTTTCAAAAAGACTCCACAATCTTCTTCTTTATCCACTAAGGCTTCTTCTCCTTCCACTACCATAACAGATACCCAGGAACTCAAGGTTTATTATACTTGTGTGTTTTATTTCGCAAGGTGTAAATTTTATTGAAATAATCGAAGGTTTTTTTTTCCTCCTATTTTTAGATTTTCTCTGTGCCGACAAAGCCGATTGAGGGTCAAAAGACTGGTACCAGTGGTCTTAGAAAGAAGGTACAAGCTTTTCCTTTTATTTATTCTTTTCTCTAGATGAAGGCATTTTAATATGCATGTTAAATAAAAACACGTGCTTGGAGGTGTAATCATTATTTGATCTCTGTAACTGTTAGGTTAAAGTGTTCATGCAAGAAAATTACCTCGGCAATTGGATTCAGGTTTGAAAATTCATCACACTATTCAGAATACTTTTAGTTGCTTTGTAAATTGATGATGGTTTGTATGTGAACTTGAAGGCTTTATTTAATTCATTGCCTCCGGAGGATTATATGAATGGAGTGTTGGTTTTAGGAGGTGATGGTCGGTATTTTAACCTGGAGGCGGCGCAGGTATTCAAATTTAGATAGCGTGTAATCGAGTTTTATAGCTATGTTTATGCTGAGAAATAGATTTTCCAACTTTATAAAGCTGAGAAATAGATTTTCCAACTTTATAAATGCTAATGTTTCATTGAATGCAGATAATAATCAAAATTGCTGCGGGGAATGGTGTTGGTAAAATCTTAGTTGGCAAGTAAGTGCCTCTAGTTTATTGTTCCTGGTTTTTTGACATTGGATGAATAAATTATGATTCTCCTATTTGTAATTCTTGTTTACGAAAGCATTTGTTGTTTTAAGAGTCACATATCAACATAAACCTTCTGATTTTAGTGGTCAGTTTTAGGGGAGTAGTACCATCTGAGGATAAATTATTGGAAAGGTGATTGATATGGTTGGCACATGTGTTGTGTAGAGATGAAGAAGCGTCAATTTACAAAAATGGTACGATTTCATTAGTATAGATCAGCACTGTATTGAAAGGAGTGAAAAAAAAATGGTTCATGAAGCCAGTTTCAAGTTTATTGGGATTAAGTCTTATCTTGTTGTTGGTAAATGTAGTCTTAGAGGCGATCACTTTTGTGTCACATCTCGTTGGTTTGCATTCTATGGTCCAAAAGATCACAACTTTAAAATACTACGTTGACGTATGAAGGCTAAGAAAATTGATTCAAAATGATCTGTTTGTTGATGTATTATCAATTTCAGTAAAATCCTTCAGCAATTGGGTGGTAGTAGATAAAGATTAGAATTTTTGTGCAGGGATGGCATTATGTCTACACCGGCTGTTTCTGCTGTAATAAGGAAGAGAAAGGCAATAACCGTATCTTTCCTCTTATTTGGTTCTGTTTTACAATAGGATACTTATAAGTTCTACTTATCTTGCAATTACAGGCCAATGGTGGTTTTATAATGAGCGCAAGCCACAATCCCGGTGGTCCTGAATACGATTGGGGTATCAAGGTGTTATCTTTGTTGTTAGTAACTATTATAATTGAATTAAGCCCCCGTTTGGACCACATTTTTATCTCATTAAAATGAAAAATATCACCGTATCAATCACATTAACATTTAAATTTAAATTTTCTATATCTTGTGTGGGCTCCAATAACGGCTATATTTTTCATTCTCATTCTACAAAAAGGTGGCTCGAACAGGGCCTAAATGTTTGGTATGTAGTATTAAATGACTCGACATTATAGTGAAAAAGATTTTTAGCCTTTTTCTTTAACTTTTGCACTACTATCTAGTCCTTTCCACAAAATTCTGTTCATCTTTTGTATTTGAAGTCTTACTGGCTGTGCAATACTTTTGTATTTACATGGTTGCTTGTGATTCCTGCTTTTGCAGTTCAACTACAGCAGCGGACAACCTGCACCCGAATCAATAACCGACAAGATTTATGGCAATACACTTTCTGTATGTACCAGATCCTATATGAGTTAATGAAAAGGGCTAGCATGGTTTATTCTTTTTTTTCCCTTTTCTTTTGGTTAAGTCACATGTATTCGTAAATGGCAAATTTTTGTGCATTATTCACCTGGTTAAGTTTTATTTCACCAAGCGTGACTATTTGACATGTTAACTCTAATGTAGAGTCAATGAATATAATTTTAGTATGAATTCTAAGGGGATAAAATAATGTTGTCTAACACCGATAAAACAAAAATTCAACTTGTTAAGTAAACTAATCATAAAATGAATTTGTTGATGAACAAAACCGAAGAGTAATTTTCATGTAAAAGATATCTTAATATTTCATTTCCTGTTCTTTTCCCATGTTTTTTCCTTGCAAAAACATAAGGTAAACGAAGTTATATAAAACAAATGAGTTGGGTTGTCTAATTCAGTGTCCAGGTTCCCTCTTTTAGCTGGTCACTGAATACCAAAGTAACTTGACTAAAATAATTTCAGATGATATCTTTAGGATTACTGCCTAATGATCATTCTACTTTGAGTAGATTTTGTTAAGTAATCAATGGTTTGATAACATTTTGGAATCAATCATTCTTTTCAAGAAAGATGTTGAAGAAAGAAGTCTATAAAACATTGCAAGAAGATTGGCTCATACATTATATATTCGGTTGACCAATAGTTTTCAGTGCCTTGAGAAAAACTCACGTAGTTGTATTGTTGATCAAACAGAGTGATGAAATACGACAAGTTCATTGACAATAAGGTTTAGCTTATTGTAGATGTCCTAAGCGAGATGTTTGATACATAATGCTTCGTGAACTTGAAGTTGTTGCCTAGTCTGCATGCACGTGCACACTTGCTTTCTCTGTCTCACACTCACATACACAACTACACTCGCATGTGCGGAGTGGCGGAGCTAACATCCGACAAGCCATGGTGGCTGCCCGTGTTGGTTCCCCCGGATTTTTTTTTTCCCACATATTGGGCGGCTGCTCAACGGCCTTTGAGCTTCCGCCCTAGCTTAGATGAATTCCTGGATCGGCCATGGAATTGTGCATCCGCGCACACCAACTACCACGGCACGTGTACACACGAACTTTCCATTGGGAAGGGTAGGGGACAGATATTTGTTGAGACGTTTCTATCTTATATAGCCCAATTATTGGAAATGCTGATGAATGCCTGTTCATTGATCTCTTGCAATTTGATACGTCACATCTTTAAATTTCTTATGTGCCTGGATGTGAAAAAAGGTAATGGATAGAAAGAGGAGCAAGTTTTGTATCTTAAAGCCAAAGGGTCTCTGTTTTATGATAGGGCAGTTAAATACATTGCTGCAAGTCTTCATTCTGACATGAATATCTAATGTATAATAGTTGGGCCCCATGAGGTGAAATTGTTTCTTGTCTAACATTATTAGTTGAATTTGGGAAACTACTTTTTCGTGATTCTACTTGTGAAAAGTCAATCTGCAATCTGATAACATTCTTTAAAAAAAAAAAAAAAATCTGATGACTACAGCTATTATTTCGGCCTCTGAATATTAACTTCAACGAGTGATATGTAGATCTCGGAAATAAAGATGGCGGACATTCCTGATGTTGATCTCTCTAAACTTGGAGTTACAAACTATGGGACTTTTTCAGTAGATGTTGTTGATTCAGTGGGTGACTATTTGGAACTAATGGAGGTACCAACCTGACATGAAGTTTTGTAGCTTTCTCAAAACATTTATTTTCTTTTATACATTAAAAACTTCGTGGGATTTTGGGATTTTCACAGAACGTGTTTGATTTTTCACTTATTAGGAGTCTTCTTTCACGACCAGATTTCAGGTATATAACTTCTTAGTTGCTTCAGTTCATTTAATATTTTGTTCTGTTCATTTTTGTCTAAATTTATTATGTGTTTTCCTGGTGCATTTTCATTTATAAATTGTAAATAAAATGTCCTGATTGATCTAGGTGTCTATTAGAGAAGTTGTCTAATTCCGACTGCTGAAAGTGTAATCTCTTGAGTAATTTAGTTGAGCTTGATAGTTCTGCGTCATACATCATGTAGTATTTGTCAGCTTTAGTAGGAAACCGGGACCTATTCAATTGTGTCTGCAGTCAATTCTCTAGTGCTTAATCATCTTGGGTAGGTGGAAAATTATTAGTTATACTTGTATATTTGAGATCTTATGTGAGGCATATTGTTCTATCTTCACTAGTTTGAGATTTTGAATGTCTATTTAAGTTAATGAATATGGTTCTCGTGATATTAGTGTCAACTGTTTTAACTAAAAAATAATAATTCTTTAGGCTCCAATTAAAATTGAAAATATAGCCGTTATTGGGTCCCATTCGTCTAATAAAAGTCAACAATAACGGTTAGTTTTTCAATTTTAATCCGATTTTAATCCCTCCCAAACAAGGTAAATAAATCATAAATTCTTGAATATTTCCAACACGCTACATCAAACAATTTATTTTATTTTATTTTATTTTTTTGAATGAGGACTTGATAATGGCATGCGAATTTAATGTCTGCTGTTTCTTAATGAATAGTTATTTGGGAAGGGGAAAAATGTAATAGTGAAATCATAATCAACACCTGTTTTTAGGGGAAAAAAAAAAAAAAGCTAACCTGAACTCACCCAAGAAAAAATGAAAAGAAAAGACGTAACTGTAATATATGTCAAAAGAAGGTGGTGAAGGACTTGCAATTTATGAACTTTACAGTTAGATTGAGCAAAACTAATACATGGTCATGATGGTTTGATATTAACCAGTTGCACAATGCATTTATACAGTCTATTTCTTGTATCTTGAACAGATTTTCGCTTTCACGGGTTTCACCCAAATATTAATAAATTATCTCGAGGAATATTTATACTTGATCGTATATGTATAGTACTGTATAAGATATGACCTGCCCCTTAATAATCTCTAAAATGAGTGATTAATGGTTAAATTTCAGGAGTCAGATACATTTGAGATGACAAGTTCGATATTTTTAGTACTTGATTACCAATACTCGCTTTTTGTATAGTATATTGGAGTGAGAATTTGCTTCCAGGTTCTTTATATTGTAATGTATGATAGATAATCGGTCCAATTAGGTTTCTTTTAAGGACTAAAATATAGGTTTCATGTTAATAAAATAAATAGCTAAAATCATAGGCAATTTATGTATGGGCTAAAATTTTGATAGTTTACTATGAACCTTTCCCCTTCACACTACAAGGAATGAAAATCTAATGGAAACAAGTTTGACAACACCAATACTTATGTAACAAATGCTAACAAATTTATTCATAATTTTCAAGCCTATAAGCCTACACAGGTTCCGGACTTTAGGAAGTTTATGGACGCTTACTGCTCCTTTCTCCCTCGCCATCCGTCTTTTCTTTCTAAAACACTCCTCTCTCCTTTTTTTTCTTTCTTTTTTCTATTCTGATCTGAGGTTTTGTTTGTTTACTTACTAGGTAGCTTGCTTCTGTTTTTGTGTGATTATGGTACTATCAAGTTCATTAAGAGATGCTGGTGCTTTATGTAAGAAAAGAAACTTTTCACGGGTTAAAGTATTTGACATTTGATGTTCTCCCCAGGTTTATATTTGATGCCATGCATGCAGTTACTGGTGCATATGCAAAACCGATCTTTGTGGACAAGCTAGGAGCCAACCCAGTACGTTTTACGCATAAATTCCTTTTCAAATTACCTAGTAACCATTATCAGCTTCTTAACTGTAATTTTTTTGTGCATTATACAGGATTCTATTACAAATGGAGTGCCTTTGGAAGATTTTGGACATGGTCATCCAGATCCTAACCTTACGTAAGAAAGTGACATCTTCTGATGTATATGGAATTCATTACCATCAAAGCCATTACTGATTGTTGCTTGTTTTGAGAAAGATATGCTAAGGATTTGGTTAACATAATGTTTGGCGAGAATGGACCTGATGCTGGAGCTGCAAGTGATGGTATGGTTAGGTGCATGATTATTACACAATGGTTTCAGCATCTCTAGGTTATTACACAATGCATTTCTTTGCATGATTTGGTTAACATAATGTTTGGCGAGAATGGACCTGATGCCGGTGCTGCAAGTGATGGTATGGTTAGATGCATGATTATTACACGACGGTTTCAGCATCTCTAGGTTTTCGCATTTCTTTGGAATCATCAGCGGTAGAACCACTCCCCATACCCACCCACACAGGAAAAAACAAAAGGAGAAATGGTAAAGGAAAATTTGGAGGAACTTAGAAACATATCTGTACTCTGTTTGGTTTTTTTTTTTTTTAATTGCACTTTCAGAATTATCTCTGGAAAATCTTTATCCCTATGATAATTTACTCTTCATTATGGCTAGGCCTAACCAGAAATTAATTTTGTTCCCACACGTTCGGCTAACTAAGTAAAAAAGGTTATTTATTTTCGAAGGGAATCTTACCTTATGGTCAATATGAATTACTAACTTATTAACAAAAAAGGTAATTTATTATAAAAAATTTACTCATAGGTAAACTTTTTAAGCTTAGCCAAACTTGCTGATAATATCCATTCGAGATTGGCTAGCCTTTTCATTCTTCTCAAATAATCCACTTTTTCTTGAGTGGTAGTAGTCATCATGTTGCTTGTCTTTCCATCCGCAAATGTTCTGCCAAAGCATAAAATCGCAGTATTTGCAGATGATATATGTTATGCAGTATTAATATGTAATGTCATCACTTTCATGATCATTCAGGAGATGGTGATAGAAACATGATTCTTGGAAGAGGATTTTTTGTTACTCCTTCAGATTCTGTTGCAATTATTGCAGCCAACGCTCAAGAAGCTATTCCATACTTTAAGACCGGTCCAAAGGTTTGAAAGTCATACAGTTTCTCTCCAATAATTTTTTCTTCCTAGAATGCACATAAGAATCTTCCTCCCTTTGTATTTCCACAGGGATTAGCTCGATCCATGCCAACAAGTGGTGCTTTAGATCGTGTGGCTGAAAAGTTAAATCTTCCCTTTTATGAAGTTAAGCACTTCCACGCCTCTTTGTTATAAATAATAGTTGATTTCTAAGCCATACTCTCCTTAATAATGGTCTCCTTTTTCTTTTGTGGTTTAGGTGCCCACTGGTTGGAAATTCTTCGGGAATCTAATGGATACAGGGAAACTGTCAATTTGTGGGGAAGAAAGTTTTGGAACGGGTTCTGATCATATTCGTGAGAAAGACGGGATATGGTATGTATGTCATCCCCTGCATTGTCGATCCTTCATTTTTGTACTGTTTGTATCTGCTAAATATCACCTCGAAAAGCACTTTTACAGCCTAATTAACAGTAAAACACCATCGAAATGCATGTCCCTACTTCTGGTTGGTACAAGCCTCTGTTTTATACCAGCTGTGTTGGTTAAATATTTCCCTTACAAGATGACATATCGGAATATTGGTGACTGGCAGGGCTGTTTTAGCTTGGCTTTCAATAATTGCATTCTGGAACAAGGACAAAAAACCCGGAGAAAAATTGATTTCTATCTCTGATGTTGTCAACAAGCACTGGGCTACTTATGGAAGGAACTTCTTCTCTAGATATGACTATGAGGCAAGCATATTTTATTTTACTGGATTTCAATTTTCTCATCCTTTGCATGTAATTAGTTTCTGTCTTACGATATACTATATGCTGCCTATGAATTCCGGTTTTCTTCCATTATATCTCAGGAATGTGAATCAGAAGGAGCAAATAAAATGATCGAATATCTTAGAGATGTAGTTTCTAAAAGCAAGGCAGGCGACAAGTATGGTAAGTTTAGGGTCATAATTTCCCAATATTTACCAAATTTTACCTTCTTTTCTTGATGTTGAAAGAGAGTTCTTGGTGCAGGAAGCTATGCCCTTCAATTTGCTGATGACTTCAACTACACAGATCCTGTAAGTCAAAGCTTCTTCCACGTTAGAGCATGCTTGTCTAAGCCTAAGAAAATTGTAAAAGTTACTTTTAAGTGACTTTTTGGTTTGAAACATGTTTGAAGAAGTTTATTTTTCATCATCATTTTTAGTAAAAAATGTTGCTTAGTAAGTAAGTCAAGTACTCTTAATTCTTACCTTGATATCAAATTGAGAGCTTATGTCCAACTTTAACCAACCAAAAACGTTAATTGTTTTAGAACTTATTTATTTGTAAGTAAACTTAGTAAGCCTTTAAGCTCAGCCAAACATTTTAACTAAATAATCTTTAGCCATTGCTGTCTGGATTTGGGTGACAAGGATCTCTTATATTTCTTCAGGTAGATGGAAGTGTGGTTTCCAAGCAAGGCATCCGTTTCGTTTTTACTGATGGATCAAGAATCATATTTCGATTATCGGTCAGAATTGCCGTAGATATTATTGTTACTATTATTTTCTTTCCATTCCCTTTTCATGTGGAACCTGCGACCATATTTTGATAATAACCATGGTCTCAATTCACAGGGTACTGGTTCTGCTGGTGCAACTGTACGCATCTATATTGAACAATTCGAGCCAGATGTATCTAAACACAATATGGATGCCCAAACTGCATTAAAGCCTTTGATAGGTTAGATTTTCCTTCTTGTTGGGTGCACTCATTTTAATTTCGAGTCACTAAATATGTTTTTATTTTCTTAGATCTGGCGCTGTCTACATCGAAGCTGAAGGAATTTACTGGAAGGGAGGAGCCAACAGTAATCACATAAAAGAGATTCTAATATTTGTTCTAGTAGACAGACGCCTTTCCCGTAATAAAGGTCGAGCATTTCATCTTTTCTTCTGCACGTTATATTATATATTCTTTTAGTTCAGTTTTCGATGTATGATAGACTAAACATCTGCAATGGACCAGAAATGACAATGTATAACCACATACAATAGGCATGAATATATTGGTAGAGATTCTATAGAATAATGTTTGTGATAAGAGCTCTTTCAGGCAAACTCTCAGAAATTATGAATCTCTAGTTGAATTACACGCTATGTGATCGAGTAAATTTGAACTTTAGTGTACTCAAAAGTATAATAGGCCTTTTGAAAGACTGCAATAAAATATGAGACTTGTGTGTTGTTCTGTTCTGGTTTTTAATGCACCAAGGGCATGTTTGGTACACACTATTGGAGATGACTAGTAGATAAGATTTTCTCAACTCTTTCTCCCATAGTGCTGCCTTATCAAACAAGTCACATGAGCATATTCATTTCTGCTCTTGCAATTACAAGTTCTTGCACATTTTTGGCTGAAAAAGAAGTTAAAATATTATCTATTATATACACTGTTTAATCATGACAAGTGCTGTTATATTTTGCTTTTGCTTTAGTGACCTCTGTTTATGCTTCGATGTCACTTTCATTTTCTTTTTCTTCAAACAATGCAGTAATTGGACAACATAGAGAATCTATTCGTGTGTTTTCACTAGTCATATATCTGAGTCAGCTGTAACCCTTAAAATTGGAGGTTGTTGGGCTCTGTACATATCCTAAACTGCATTTGCTTTCATGGTTTCTTGTCCCCTTGATGATGGACCTCTCACGTAAGCATATATTCTGCATAAAATTATGTAGTGTTGGTGGTGTATCTATGGACCCCCTATTCTAATAGGTTAAGGATCATCTCACCTGTTTATTTTGGGTGCATCACACACACTACTTGGATTGTCCAATGGCATGTCCCGACCAGGGAATGTGGGAGACCAAGTCTACTAGGATAATCACGTCGTTCACTTTGAACAGTACGGGCACCTCGTATAAGAGCTTAATCTGATAGTTCGAGAGGTGATATGTTTATTTATTTATATATTTTTCTTTAATGCAGAGACTGAAGGGTGCCCTTTGCCTCGTATGAGAAAAATCTACTCCTGGAGCTAGCGAATAATGCTTTATTTGCCATCTAACTCGGGCGAATATTTCTTTTTAACGTCTTTCTGAAACAAACTGAATTTTATTCTCTATGAATTTAAAGCTTACAATTGCATAAATTTGTATTGGTATCTATGTGAGAAATTTTACGTCAACTTAGGGATTAAGATACAATAAAAGTATTAACAATTAAATAATGTTGTTTTGTAACCAATTGGATTCCAAAGTTACAATCAAAATAACATTTCTTCGATATTATTGTGTTTTGGGTTAAAAGAAAATGTTTTTATTTTTTTCAATTGCTTATTTGAGCGAGGGAGACACTTTTGCAATCATTTTCCATAAAACCATCCTTTATATCCCAAAAAATCAGAGGCCAAAATCAATAAAGATTGTCTTTGCTCCCCATTTGTAATAAAATCTAAACTAGCAATCAGACCCACCAAGAAAATAATGGCATGGACGAGACGGAAAATAAAAGCAATCAATCTTTTAGTGGATAGAGAAAGGAGAAATACATACATAAATATTTTATAAAACCATTATACATGGTGTGTTGTATTAATAATTAATATAAAACATCGTAAAATCTAAAGAAAGGGGTTGGTCTGACCTCTAACTTGCAGAAAAACAAATTTACCTTGTTTAGGGACGGAGAAAAGTTAAAAGAAATAACATTTGCCCACATCATCATCTGTCGAGAATAGTGCTTACGTGGCTCGTGATTACTTTCGGACTGGTTACTTGAGTGAAATTTCATAAATTTATTATTATATCTGAAATTCGGGAAATTCATAGCATCATCATATTTTCGAAAGGTGTCTCCAGGTTTTACATACGTATATAAACTGTATTTGTCTGTAACTCTGTGAAGGAGAGGGAGCGGTTTTGGGGGTCGAGGGGGCACCCACTTTAAATTTATACAGTTCTAGTGTTAGATCCAACCTTGCTGGGTCTGTCAATTTCATGCGATCTGTTCATGGGGAGAAAGTCATTTGCCCCAGCTTTTTTCTGCATGGAATTTGGGCCACACCTCCACCATGTTAGTTGCCTCCATCGGTGGACCTTCACCTCACCCTTTCTTGTATTCAAGATTTTGGTACTAGGGTTCTTGGAATTATGATTAATATGCCTCTTTTGAGCAGGAATTAGTGCTGACAACTATGGAGCATGTCACTAATTGGGTTGTAAGAATGTCTTAATTTGATGGTTTGTGCCTGATCGATCTAGGCTCGTTATGTATGGTAGACAAAACAACACACGAAAAGATTAATGAATGAAAAGAAGCTCGAATCTTAAGAAACATGCAAAATACATACAGAAGTTTAAACCAAAGTTGTGTTTTGATCATGGATTTGTGCGAGTAGAGGGAATAAGGAAGGGGCAAAAAAAAAGGTATTGTCACAGATAATTTCACGTTAAATTTAATTCCCATACGTAAGATCTTATGCAACGTCTGACACGTTTGGTATTAATGGTATGGGATAATAATAAAGTAGGAAAAGAAGCTAAAATCTTATTCATTATATTGTTCAACTTTATTTAATATTGTGCATCAAATGTATACTGAAAATTAAATACGAAATATTTTTTTTAGTGGAACTCAAGGAACTAATAAATAGTACATAATGATTGATTTAAATATTTTCTTTTATTTGTTCTTTAGCTAGTTTGATATTATATACAAATTTATTAGATAATAATGGCATTATTTGACACCAATCGAAGTACATTAGTTTGTTTTGTCATTCTATACAGTTTAAAATCTTGAAACATAAGCACATGTTTCACACTTCCATTGTCTCCCCATTAGCAAAATCCCTTCTATTTGCCTTGACAATTCATGAACTTTATCACCATTTGCACTTGTTTGGGTATTTTGATTTGAGTTAATGCAAGTAAAAAGTTGAGTTGACGAACACTTGTTGATTTTCAAGTTGCTATTTGCAAATAGGATACAACTACCTTTCTCGGTGAAAGAACCATGCGTAATGTTTTCTTATCATATCAGAAGTCAGAAGTTTTTACTCTACTCGTTAGAAACAGGAGAAGTTTTTACTCTAGTCATTGAAATATAAAGTGTATGAATACTCATTTTTTATATTCTCGTGTTAGTGTAGTCTCTTCAAGTGTTTTTAGCTAGAATAATTGATGCAGAGCATCACTTGAACATGGAAATGAACCCTAATTGAGTAATGCTTGGCATCGATTCTTGGACCTGATTGTGATGTATACTTTTTATGTGGTCGAAATAGGGAGCACGATCTAATGCTGAATGAAGTCAAAGAAAGCTTTCGAAGTTTGCTTAAACTAAACACAAAAATCTTAGAGAATCAAGAATTAAGTCAACGAAAAATGACAATTTTTTGTTGCATAACTTTCAAGTGCATTTTGAATATGAATAGAATTGTGGTGGTTCAGAGTTTGTTGCTCCAGTCGCTTAATGCCCAATTATTTGTCTTTGACTACATTGCTTTCGGTGTAAAACACTTTAGAATGTACGTACACCTTTAAAAGTTCATCTCTTTCCTATATATTATTCCTCTATTTTATTCTTCCATAATTACGCAATTTACATAAAAAAAAAAAATTAAACAAGTTTAAGAAATACTATCATACTTAATTTCATCGAAGCACTTACACCTTGATTACCTTTAAACGTGTATTGTATAAATCAGCACACCCTTCACGTGTAGAGAATGATTGACGACGAGACTACAACTCAGATTCTTTATCTACTTCAATAGCATATTGAATCACTTGATCAATCGTAAAAATTTATATCAATCAAATATTATCTTCAACAAAAAAAAAAAAAGTATTGCTCTTTACCTAAATAGAACAAAGAATGAGAATCGACCTATGGTGTGCTCATTCTCTAAGAACAAGTCCAAATTTATGAGTTGTATTTGTTGGTTAATTCCATTTTATTTAATATACCGAGTTTGTCTTTTAGAAGAAAAAACATAGCATCGAATAATAAAGGAGATTTGGTGACATTTTCTGTTCCACATGATAGTCTTTTGGGGGTGGCCACTCTTGTTACCCAACCTCTTATCTTCATCATTACTGAGATGTAGAATTCGTACCATTTTTTAAAAAATTTTATAATAAAAGTTTAAAGTTGACACCAAAGTTACCACCAAATAGTGCATTGCCAATCATAGTAGAAGAATATGAAAGCCTAAGTGCGTATAAAATGGCCCGCCGGTTTGAGTTGAAGCAACATCTTGAAGAGAGTCTAAAGAGGCATCAAATGATGCGAAAGCGGTTGATGGTGAATTTGATGAAGGTGATTTCTACATGGTCACAAGTTATGATACCCCAGAAAGCTCATTAATTTTAGATTTGGGGTGTTGTCACTACACGTGTCCATACAAAGAGCAGATTAAAGATCATAAGCCATGTGATGTGCGCAAGGTTATGATGACTGATAATTAAAAACTTAAAGTTAAAGGGTATGGTGAAGGTGAAGGTGAAGGTGAAGATGTTTGAATGAAAGATGCGGATATTGACATGTGTCATGTACATCGCAGATTGAGATGAAGCTTGATATCACTGGTAACACTTGACGCATTGGCAAATTAAAGAAAACTCAACAACTACCGACCGGATCCAAACACTACTTTACTACAGGATTACCTTGAGTACCAAATTTGCGCGAATTATCACCACGAACAACAATATCATTAAGATATCAATTAACTTCACGAGCTAGTAGCAGGATCATCAATACCATATTTGCTAGAATTATCACCACATGCAATCCGATCACAATCAACTCCATCCGATTCTACACTTATCAAACTATAAGCACTTAAATAAGTCTCATCGAACCTCTCCTGATGTCTAATATATGTTTTCCTCTATTAGTGACAGTTGCATCAAATGTGATCGTCGAACCTTCCAAAATATATAACTGTGACCTTTTCTACCCCTTTATCACAATTCAATCCTTATGTTGATTCCCCACTAACGTCCAAACAAAAATCTGTCATAACAAAAATTTGGTGTCGCGATCCAAAAGCGAAATATCAAACTTCATAATTGCCCTTCCGAAACAATCCAAGCTCGTTCTAAGTTGATCAAACATCGCTCTAATACTAAACCAAACGGGATCTCCTAGGAACTGTCGAATCTGGCTCTGATATCACTTGTTAACAAATAAATTGATAGGTACACTTGTTAACTTGGGAACATGACGTACCATCAAGATAGAGAATTGTTTTTCACAGTCTAGGTGTTTATGTGTGAGAGAGAAAACTGTGAAAAATTTAGAAAAATGTGCGCGTGTTGTTCACGGTACATTAGTTTTTCCAATTTTTGTGTAGGAAAAAGTTGAGAGTGCATCACAATTAAGTTTACTTCTCTTGTTATTAATGGTTACTATGTATGATTTGTGATTTCACTTTTTGGCTCATTTTGACCTTTTCCATTCCCGCAACACGTCTAGAGAGATTTTTCCCAACAAAATTGATAATAATAAATTGCAGTTTTAAGAGAAGACAATGGTACATCATGAGTAAAGTTGGAAGTGTCGTTAGTTTATTAGATGGAGGTACACAAATTGGTCTATCTGAAACATAACACTACTTAGGTAATCAATTTGAAATTAAATTTAATTTAATGACTAATATGAAACCACACCCACACCTTTGCATATATCTTTCTATATATAAAAAGTGTCTATTTAACGGAATTTGTTGGTTTAACGGAAAAACTAACGGAATTTGTTGTTTTAACGGATTATGTAACGGAATTTCTTGTTTTAAACAGGCAGCTGCACCTTCTTTCAGTGTTTTTATCATACCTTTGTATTCCGATGTTCGATTGAAGCGATTCAAAATGCGTTGGAAAGCTAACCCATCTGGCTATAACTTTGATTCAAACATCATTCTCCAATTCGATCACTTTCTATGCCAAAAATATGTCTCAATATAACGGACTATGTAACGGAATGTTTTGTTTTAAACAGGCAGCTGCACCTTCTTTCAGTGTTTTTATCATAACTTTATATTTCGATGCGATTGAGGCAATTCAAAATGCGTTGGAAAGCTAACTCATCTGGCTACAACTTTGATTCAGACATCATTCTCCAATTGGATCACTTTCTATGCCAAAAATAGGTCTCAATATAACGGATTATGTAACGAAATTTCTTGTTTTAAACAAGCAGCTGCACCTTCTTTAAATATTTTTATTATAACTTTGTATTCTGATATCCGATTGAGGCGATTCAAAATGAGTTGGAAATCTAACTCACCTGGCTACAATTTTGATTCAGACATCATTCTCCAATTCGATCACTTTCTATGGTAAAAATATGTCTCAATATAACGGATTATGTAACAGAATTTCTTGTTTTAAACTGGCAGCTACACCTTCCTTCAATATTTTTATCATAACTTTGTATTCCGATATCTGATTGAGGCATTTCAAAATGTGTTGGAAATCTAACTCATTTGGTTACAACTTTGGTTCGACATCATTCTCCAATTCGACCATTTTATATGCCAAAAATAGGTCTCAATATAACGGACTATGTAACGGAATTTCTTGTTTTAAACAGGTAGCTGCACCTTCCTTCAATATTTTTATCATAACTTTGTATTCCAATATCCTATTGAGGCAATGAAAAATGTGTTGGAAAGCTAACTCATCTAGCTACAACTTTAGTTCAGACATCATTCTCCAATTCGATCAATTCCTATGTCAAAAATAGGTCTCAATATGAGACTAAAACACCGGAGCATAACTTTTCGGTTGAAAATTGATTTGTGATAATCTTTTGACTAAATTTGATCCCCTTGACATCTTCCTTTATCCAATTGACTCCGAGCACTCTCAAATCTTCATCGTGAGATTTGACACAACTTTTAAGTATTTACATTTTAGCCCATGAACTTTGGATCCCTTACAATTTAGCCATTTCTTCAAATTTGTCTACTTTTGCTTATTTTCTTTAATCTCACCAATCTACATCACAAAATCAAAATCACACATCTAATTATTTATCAATTACATAAACATTATATCGTTAATTATTTATAGGGTGTCCGCTTTCTCGTTATAAATCAAGCCGTTGGCAACACAATTCATGCTTAGAGCCGCAATTTTGGACCAATTCCTTTCACCGTAGCTGTAGGCTTGAAAAAAAAACGGTAACAAAATCAATTTTCCTTCCTCCTTGCAAGCTGGCCCGTGACACGCCCTTAATTAACCCAAAAAAATTACATCTTTATTAATAACAAATTAATTATTAAACAAAAATATTAAATATAAACCAAGCAAACGTGCATTGCACGTTGCTTGCACCTAGTATATATATATCATTTTCGTGTACTTTTTTTTTTTAATGAACGTTAAAAGTTATTGCCTAATTATCTGCAGGTGGTAAAAATTTAAAAAATATAAGCAACTTTTTGACTATATTCCAATGAAATTACCAACCAAGAGAGTCATCGGTAAGCATACTTAGGTGGTAAGGTATAAACCTCTAACGGCTGTATTTTAAATGTCAAAAAATGATTTATTATTATTTTTTAATAGTGTCGTGTCAATTTTGTCCTAACATTAGCACATAATTGCAAGTGGGTGTTGATTTGTACAACATTGTGAACTTGTCACAATTCCACAAGCACGTTAGCTAGTTGTTTCATTGCTTGATGGCTCGTCAACCCCTCTCCTCGTTTCAAATTCTTGTCTCTATGATTAGATTCATGATCATTCGGAAGGAAAGTGAAATCCAAACACTTTTATATAGAGGCATCTAGGGTCAAATCTATAGAGAATTAAAGTTTGATCCTGAAACGTTAAATCAGTAAGTGGAGTAACTAACTATTACATTAGAAACCCCTCGTTTACTTCATATTATTAATAGATGTCACCAATTCTCCATCCAAACGAAGTACCGTGTCATTCTGTCCCCTTCAAGTGACCACTCTCTTCGAATGAAAGAGTATTACATATTCTATCAAGGCACTAACTCTTTTATTGCATCAAGTGTCATGTCTTACGTGGCCACAACTGCATTAAGAGCCAACTAATGTGGCACCATCTTTAAAATGAATAAAATTTTGTAGTAGCCCGAAATTCATGCCAAAGTAACGGGGCTAGATTGGCAAAATAAAATGAGTGTATCGATCTTTTATGAAAAGGAAAATAAAGATGGTTCGATTTTCTCTATATATTGATAATACAACTGGTGAAGAAATTTGAAAAGTTTCTCAAGATTTCATCTCGAATAATTGGTCTCAATTCTTTCCAATGCCACGAGTCAAATGAAAAAGTTATAGGGATGCCAACAAAATTCTAAAGCGCAAGACAGGATTAGAAAGTGTTTAGCTTGCCATAGATATGTTTCACCTATATGGGTATGGTGGTCTGACTTGGTCGACAAATAAAACATGATTTGCACTTATTTTCATGAGATGTGACTCACCATTTCACGTACTTTACCTGGTTAGAAACAAGGCTATCTTCAGGCTAAATTTAATTATATTCGTTTGTCACATTTTCCGATTTAAATAAAAATGTACGATTTATTTTTTTGCTCAACAAACTCAATATTTCTAATTCACTTTTTAATTTTCAACAAAGTAACCTAAATTATGCTTGAGATTTGAATTATGGACATGAAAAATTATGTATGGTAGATGTAAATCATAAATCATTACTTGAATAATTGTTCATGATCCGTGGATAAAGTTGAGGTGTTTTATTGCGTCAGATTATATTATCTGTATTTTTTTTCAATATTTTAATCACATGGGACCCACCCCATGTGAGTATCTGTATTTTTTCTGTACATGAGGAAAAATTCTATCATTTATTTGACATTTAGATGAATGATTTATCTTTGTGATTGAATTGTTGATTAGTAGTATTTGTAAATAGGATTAGGCAAATTTTAGTTTTGCGTTATGACGGTTACATTTATTAAGTTTCACAGAATCGACAAATACAAATCAACTTAATCCTGAACTTTGGGTGGTTATGTGACAAATGCACTTCACATAATGGATCTCTTTCTTCCCTTCTGTGGTGGGTTGTGCGAACTTTGTAAAAGTAGATGGTAGTGGTGAAGAAAGGCGTCAGTGGAGATGGCGAGGGTGGTGTTGAAATGTTATTCAAAATTAATAAAATTCTGTGCAATGAAGTAGAGTGGAAATGATATTTGGAGCCACATAGTTGAACTATGCAATAACATAGGCCTATATCGGAACTGATGACCCCGACATGGAATCAACTATGCAGTCGCATAGGTTTAGCTCATGTGACTACATGGAATAAAATAGTGGCCGTTATTTGACCGTTTGGTTCAAATTTTGATGGTTTTTGGAGAGTTTTTTGGCACCACTTCGTATTGTATTGTTTCTAGGCTATACATAGGTGGTTTGTGATCAATAAAACAATGATTGAAAACATACAAAAACTATAGCCACATTTTGAGAAAAGAAATCATTCAAAAACATAGAAACTTATACTTTCTTCTTCATATTCAAATTAAATTTTTCCTTAGTGTTCTTGAGTTTTAGAGGATTACACTTATTGCTTGAGTGTTAATCATTTACAAAGCTTGTTTAAATCCTGTAAATCATTTGCCTTAATCCCTACAAGCATTATTTCAATCCGAGAGGAGACAAATATAGTTTGAGGACGACGATATCGTGTTCAAGCCATCGGTTGTTCGTTTTTCAACTCTATTTTCTGGTTTGGTGTTTGGTTTGTTGATTTCATTGGTGATCGTCATTTTTCTGGTTTTGGTTCATTGTTTTATTCTCCGATCCCTCAAGTGAAAGTCATCAAATTTCCAACCAACGGCTGATAGTGATATGGCAGCAGCAAATTTGATTGATTGTGGTAGTGGTGGTGGTGGTAGTGGTGAGATGCGGTACACATCTGGTGGTGATAGAGTGGAGACTCAGTTATGAGCATGTGGTGGTTGGTAGGTTCGGATAAGGTTTTGTTTTGTTTTGTAGGAGTTGCTTATGGTGTAGGAAGGTGGCAGTGATGACAGTGGTGGTGTTGGTGGTGATGGTGGCATAAAGGTGGTAATTGTGACAATCATGTAACACTATGTTATAAGTGGTAACGGAGGTGTAACACAAAATGTTACAAGTGGTGGCGTCGATGGTGAAGGTGTAACATGGTATGTTACAAATGATGTCGGGGGCACAAGATCAAGTGTTGAGAATGGTGGGGGTGACGGCGACGATGGACATGGAGGAGACATGTTGCAGAATGTGTATAATACACTGTATTACAAAGTTTAATTAAAAATAGGGTAATTGGCACAAAACGTCCCTACCTTTGAAGGTTTTTGTGGAAAACATCATTACCTTTCGTTTTTTGGTGCAGAGCGTCCATACCTTTCACATTTTTTGCGATGAACGTCATTTTCACTAATTTTTAACATAAAATGATCAATATACCCTCCTATATAAATAAAAAAAAAAAGAAAAGAAAAATAAAGAATAAATTGCAATATGGAGGAAACATGTTGCAGAATGTGTATAATACACTGTATTACAAAGTTTAATTAAAAATAGGGTAATTGGCACAAAATGTCCCTACCTTTGAAGGTTTTTGTGGAAAATGTCCTTACCTTTCGTTTTTTGGTGCAGAGCGTCCATACCTTTCACATTTTTTGCGCTGAACGTCATTTTCACCAATTTTTAACATACAATGACCAATATATCCTCCTATATAAATAAAAAAAAGAAAAGAAAAGAAAAATAAAAAATAAATTGCAATCTGCTCCTAAACTTTTTTAAAACTACAAATCAGTCTAAAACTTATGAAAATATTAAAAATAACAAAAACACACTCTCTATTCTCCTCCACCTCCCTCCACCACCTCCACCGTCTGATGACTATATCTACTATTTTCCACCGTTACAACCTCCGGGCATTGGTACCAACACAATCTCTTCAACGCCCTCTACAATTCCATCCCAAAAATTCCCCATATCATCCAATAATTCGGCAGAAATCAGCAAGCAAAATCAACTACTCGAAAAATAGACCAATTGCTGGAAGTCGCACCTCTAGCCAGTAACAGGATCGCCGACCACCACCATCCGGTTGCCCACACCCAGACGACCTCAGCCATGTGGGCAATTCATCTAAAACACTTATCCAATAGGTTCAATTTGAAACTTAAAATAACGCAATCGCGACTATCGGGCCGCGCACTGAACTTGGCTGATTCCGATGTTGTCCCTTTGACCCATGGTCACAGACCACTCCATTCAGCACCATCTCATCATGGCTTGGATTCGTTAGAATTTCAGGTCGAAATCCAATTACAATTTTTGGAACATAGTATTTCTTTCACGAATTGAACGGCTTCAGGTCGAAATTGACCTAGACCCATGGTTGGGCTAGGTGCGCCTGGTGAAGAGGGAGCTAACCCAGGTGGTCCGCGACCATGGGTATTCCGGACGGCGTCGGAATTTTAGAAGTTCGCAGGCTGTGTTGCGACTGGCAAAGAATCTGGCATGAAATTAATTTTTTTTGTTGATGTTTGTTGTAAATTGTTGGCATAGGTGTGGTCGTCTGATGATAGTCAATTGATAGGAGGTGAGTTCCGATCATGGGGTGGCCGGAATGTAATTTCCAACGATTTTTAGATTTGAGGACAGTGAACTTTCGGCATTAATTTCGACGACTACAGTTGATGAAATTGGGAGTGGTTGGGTGGTAATTGAAGGGGGAATTGGAGGGCTGTTGACCGGTGTCAACGTCCGGCGGCTTGGGTGGCAGGAGGCTGTCGAAATTTGGACGCATTTGGGCTGAAAAAAGTTTAGGAGCAGATTGATTTGCAATTTTTTGACTGATTTGCATTTTGAAAAAAGTTTAGGAGCAGATTACAATTTATTCCTTATTTTTATTTTATTTTATTTTTTGTTTTATTTATATAGGAGAGTATAATGGTCATTTTATGTTAAAAATTGGTAAAAAGATGTTCAGCGCAAAGAATGTAAAAGGTAGGTCATTTTATGTTAAAAATTGATAAAAAGGACGTTCAGCGCAAAGAATGTAAAAGGTAGGGACGTTCTGCGCCAAAAAACAAAAAGTATGGACGTTTTCCACAAAAACCTTCAAATGTAGGAACGTTTTGCACCAATTACCCTTAAAAATAAAATAAAGAAAGAATAAAAAGACAGTATTTTGAGGGCATTGAGAATTAGTTTATTTTTTAAGCTCTTTGTTAAATGTTCAGTGTATTGAATCCAAATGGACAAGAGTTGACCATGACTAAAATTGAGCCATTAGAGCTTGGGTGATTTGGATCTTAGGCTCCCCCAAACAGCTCCATAAATAAAAGGATGTATTGAGGCGGTAAATAAACACCCATTCTAGTCTCTCGTGTTCAAATTTCCAACACATAATTACTAACCAATTCATCGAATTATTGAAGTTTCACTATATTACCACCTCAAAAAACTAACTCGATAATCAAACTCGGATAGATCATCCTTATTTTCGACTACCAAGCTCTTTGATCGATAGCTGCTTTGAAGATTTAAAGTCTTTAGATGACCATAAAATTTCTACAATGTTTATGGACAGCCTAGTGCAACAATGATGAGACTTAAAACTCCAAATCCATATATACTTAACACCAGGCTAAATGGCTGACCAAGAATTAATTTTTATTGATCTCTCCTTTGTCCCACAAACAGAACCATAGTCTTTAGTGCTCTCCTTATATAATAAGACCATTTTTTTGCTCAAATCAATAAAGCTGCCACCCCATTCTAGCTAGTATATGTATATGTATATGTATATGTATATATTCATATTGAAACCCCACATGAGATAAGCCTTTCTTGTTTGATTTAAGCATTGAACAAGTAGTGCCCTCCAACAAAAGGTCATGATGTTTGGAGTACTAAATCAGGTCAGCTATTTTCCTAACAGGGGCAGTCCTCTCTTTCTTGTCATTTTTCTCTAGAAAATTCTAGTGTCCCCAACACGACAATCAGTCTCATCTCATTTGTGTATGCTTCTTCTATTTCTATCACTATCATCTGATAAATTTGCATTAATCTTTGGCTACACTGGTGTCTCACTCTATTGCTAATCTTCGTAATCATCGAACTAATCGTATGTATTTTTTTATTTTAATCAAATTTATTTATGTAGTAATTATGAGATTGGATGTTCAGACTTTTTTTGTTTTATCTACATCGATGTTGATTATGTGCGGCTGTGGTGAGTTTTAAATTTATTTATGTAGTAATTACGAGATTGGATGTTCAGACTTTTTTTGTTTTATCTACGTCGATGTTGATTATGTGGGGCTGTGGTAAGTTTGCTTGATTGTTGCTCAAAGGGATATGCATTGGCGAGGAGGCTCGATGTCGAAGTGAAATATGTTGACAGAAAAATTTGAATTAATAATAAATGGTTGCTCACTGAAATGCCCGTGGTTGTCTCGTGTCATGGCCTTAGCTTGATGTGAAGTTTATCTAAAGTTTGCCTTTTGCACTTGCTATTAGCTCTTATTTGTTAAAGTTCGTATTTGTTAGTGTCTTTCGAGACTCGGGTGTCAGAATAAACCATCTTGATTTTTCCATAGTTCCTGATTGATGGATAAGTTTGTTACGAGTGTGATTTCTATTCTCGTATGAGTTTACATTTCCTAGTTTGGATTGCTTTTCCTCTACGGGAAGCTATGCAAACCAAGTTAGACATCCTAGGTTCGTCTTCTAGATTGACACTTCTTTGCATATTGAATAAAAGTCTTTCATAAGCTTGATGTCTCAAGATTAACACCTTGAGATTGATCTTCTCTTACCTTAGGGGCTCGGCCTCAGCCACTTTATGGCTTGGTTCATTGGCATACTAGCATTTATTGTCTTCTTATCATCTTAATCCAAATATCACATCAATTTATCGTACGACAATCTCACATGTTAGAAACTATGAATAGTAAGGCCTAACACCGTCTAACAATAACATATTATATCATGTTTGTCTACTATTTTTAAGAGAAAATGTATTTTTGAATAGTGATTTTTTCAAGAATGTGAGGTTAAAAAGTAGGAAAAAAATCTGAATTTGCGTGCAAAATATTTTATTGTAAGAATATATGGTTGAAAAGGAATTTGAGAAAAAAAAAATAGCTTTGAAATATTAGTAGAAAAATATGGATTATATATAAGTTTTTTTATAAGTATAAATTAAAAGGTTGATATTATTTATATGATCACAAATTTGAAATAACTTCAAAAGTAAATAATCAACAATTACTACGCAATCATACTATTAGGAAAATTTTCACATAAATGAATATTCTAACATACATAGGAGGTGATTAGAGACTTCTGGTAAGAGGTCAAAGCGACGACGATGACAAAAAAAAATAAAAAAATGAGTTCATTAATTGGAAAAGTTGAACATCTTTGCCGTGTATAGATAGACAAAATAAATAATCATAAATTGAGGAATTATATCATTTATATTTTGCCACATACCGTATTAAAAATCGAACAAAATAGAAAAAAACAATATATTGAGATAATCGAACGAAATGATAGAAAAATATTCACACGGATAGATTTTAAGTTAATGGAAATGTTGGGCTACCCTAAGTTGATTTTACTGTTGTAGGCATTAGCTAAAGGCGTAATGCAACTGGTGAGGTTAGTCGGTACGTAGTCACCCTACCAAAGGAAACGCCAAATTCCATCGGGAAACGCCTTCCTGTCAACTTTACAAATACGACAAATTTTATTATGGACCATTCCATAATTTCATTCATTGATTGGTCCTCTTTTGCAATTATAATTTTCAACAAGCCCTTGTTTGCAAATAATTCCTTTTTTAGTTACAGTGTGAGACATACTCAAGAGGGAGACTATAAAGATTCCAATTTTTGTTCACCTATTTCCCCAATGAACGGCCTTGGCTTTTCCTTTATCACATTTCTTAAACTTTCTCCTTTCCCTCTTCTTATTTCTCCCAATCCCTCTTTCCACTCCAATACTCTCCCTCTCTCTGTCTAGTCTGCTATTTCAACTCTTAGAAAACAAAGAATACCTCATGCAATGGCTATTAATAGTCCACTAACGAGCGAGCCACCCACGTCTCTGTCTAGAAACGTACGGAATGATGATTTGCGAAAGAAGTCATTAGTGTTCGATGCCTTGGTGATACAACACGAGTCCAATATACCTTCACAATTCATATGGCCGGACCACGAAAAGCCTTGTGCGAACCCACAGGAACTTCATGTTCCACTAGTCGACTTGGGCCGCTTCCTCTCTGGGGACACCACGGCCGCCACGGAAGCATCCAAGCTGGTTGGGGAAGCGTGTCTAAAGCACGGTTTCTTTCTAGTAGCAAATCATGGTGTAGATGCCAAACTCATATCGGATGCTCATCTTTACATGGACCATTTCTTTGAGCAACCTCTTTATGAGAAGCAAAAAGCTCAGAGAAAACTTGGGGAACATTGTGGATATGCTAGCAGTTTCACAGGGAGATTCTCCTCCAAACTACCTTGGAAGGAAACACTTTCTTTTCGATACTCTGCAGAAAAGGGCTCATCCCACGTCGTCCAAGAGTATTTTAACAAGACATTAGGCGAAGATTTCGTGCATTTAGGGTACAAAAACCTTACCATTCGAATTCATTTCTTGTTTAGAAACAAAACAACTGTACGAATTATTTTTTCAAACTTATTATTGATGTTCCCTCCAGCTTAAAATTTTAAATGATATCTTTCAACACGTACCAAATAGTATTCAAATTCGATTCTAAACTATTTTGCGTATATGCAGGAAAGTTTACCAAGAATATTGCAATGCAATGAGCAAAGTATCTCTTTGGATCATGGAACTTTTGGGGATGAGCCTTGGTGTGAGCCGAAGCCATTTTAAAGAGTTTTTCGAAGAAAATGAGTCGATAATGAGATTGAACTATTATCCACCGTGTCAGAAACCAGACCTTACCTTAGGCACGGGGCCTCATTGTGATCCCACATCCTTAACCATCCTCCATCAAGACACGGTGGGTGGCCTTCAAGTTTTCGTCGAAAACGAATGGCAATTCATCGCTCCAAACTTCAATGCTTTTGTTGTCAACATAGGCGACACCTTCATGGTAAGTATTTATTTGGTACACTAAACACGCTTTTTAATTAATTTATAATATTGTCTAGTACTCAATGGTAGATATTCGAATTTGAAATATTGAAAAGCTTTTTTTGTTTATTTTTACAGGCTCTATCAAATGGAAGATACAAAAGTTGCTTGCACAGAGCAGTGGTAAACAACAAAATTCCTAGGAAATCGCTTGCTTTCTTTCTTTGTCCCAAGAAGGATAAGGTGGTGAGCCCACCAAATGAATTGGTGGACTCCAACAACCCTAGAATATATCCAGATTTCACATGGCCAGCCCTCCTCGAGTTTACACAGAAGCATTACAGAGCTGACATGAATACCCTCCAAACTTTCTCAAACTGGCTTCAACTGAAAACATCTGAGAGTATAGTGTCTTAAATTTAACCCACGTCGTCCCAGTGTTGGCCTAATTATCCCTCTCCAAAGAAAACTACTGGGGGAGGAAAGTTATGGAAGATCGAAAATGAATTTTGGAGAAAAAATTAAAGGCACTGCTCATGTTTACTTTCTCTGGATCAATCTGTTAAAGCAAACTTATAGATTATAGGTTTATGATGAATAAAAGAATAATAGATTTTTACTTTTACTTATTTGAGGCAATTTTGTAATTTCATTTTGACCACTTAGTAGAATTATCATGTCAATATCTTTACATATATCTTTTTCTAATAATTGCGGCATATATGAGAATATGGTATCCAACGTAGATTCCTCAATAAAAAGGAAACTTTGAATTGTCCATTTTAGTATGCCACACCTGCTAAACAATTTTACTAAATTTTCTTCTGTTTCAATTGTCGTTAACATTGTTACTTTTTCTCCTTGCCACAGTATTTTTAAAGAAACGAGACGTATGATAAAATTTGTCAATTTCATTTAGTAGAACGTACATGCCCTACGCAATACAAACTTTTGATCCCTCGATTTTCTGTGCGACGAATGATTTTTGATAAAATCCAAAGGGGAATTAATTAAAATGATGAATAATTGAAAGAACATGAGATAGAATCCACAGAGGATTTCATAAGAATGGATCGTTGTGCAAGTGTGTTGTCCTCTTGGTTTTATTATTGGCATTATTATATTATAAATCTGGAGATTTGGAAGTTTGACGCTTACGACATTGTCCTTGTGTTTGTCTTCGCATGCTACGACATTCTTCCTCTGATATTATATTTCACTAACTGCCAAAACTATTTGATATGTGGAGAGACGTACAAGTCCCCCACGTAAATTAAATACACATACGCTTATACATATGTGCGAGTAAGTTCATCACTCCTGTCGCTATTCTTGGTATTTACTTCAAATTTATCACAAATTTAGTGAAATTTTCAATTAGTGTTCTTGATAATTCAAAGTTCTAGTCGAACCACCATTCAGATCGTAACCCTCAGCTCCCCATGTATAGGTTTTAACTTTTCCTATTTGATTATTTAAGATCGATGAGGACATGAAGACTACTTGAAAAGGAAAATTTGTAGATTAAAAATCAGAACAAGTCTTTATTTTTTACCGAAATAAATAAAAACCTATTTCACAAATTTAATAAAAAACTGTAAAATTCATAAGCCGAGTAAAACTCAAACTCAAAAAAATTATTTCGATTTAAGTCAATTTACACATCCGTAAAATATACTTTGAAAGCGATTACAGAAGATAGAATAGGGAGAATCCAAAACGGCCGCCATTAGCAATGACAAAAATCGAAAGGCAGTCCCTTTCCCTAGATGGCTTCTACAGGCCCTTTTCACGTGGCAACCTTTGTTGTTTTCAATGGCTCTCTCTGTGAACCCTAAACTTATGTGTATTTGTTTCTTTCCTGCCTTTCTTTATGGCCATTGCACGAAATTTCTTAGGATTGTGTCAAGGATTCCACCTGTCCTACCCTTTTCTGTTTCTCTTAGAATATTAGCTAGGGATAATGTAAAAATGTAAATTATAATTATATATCTTATGATAAAAGGCAAGTATCAAATATTAAGGAAAAGAAAGATTGTAACGATGAAGATGGTGATCTCCATAATAATGACAATTAAGCTAACAATCTAATTTATTAGACAAGAATCAATTAAGCCATCCAGTAAAGAAAGTTGATCTTGGAAATCTCGGAAAATAGGGAAAAAATCAATCAATCTCCATATGATCAAATCACTCACAAGAGAATTGAAGCATACTGTAAAAATCATTATTATTCAGGAGATATTCTCTTCGTGTTTCAGTTTTGTGTTTTTAGTTTTGAATTTATTTTGAATTTTGTGTTTTGAGTGTCCATTTTGAGATTGTTGAAAATGTGTTCTTTTTGCCATTTTTAAAATTGTTTTGAAAAATAAAAAATCCCAAAATGTATTTACTTTCTCCCCTGAATTTTCTCGCTCGTCTCTCTCTTCTTCCCTCCTCTCTGTAACCTGCCGGAACCTTATCCTCTGACCACCGTCTTCATTGCGGACCACCACCGATCGACTGCCCACCTCCAGGCCACATAGAAACAGCCCTCAATTTAGTCCAAACAACAATTAATCGAAATAAGGGTCGCGATCCCGTTTCGTTCAGTTCGAAGAAATCTGTGATTCTGGCAATGTCCGTTCAACCCATGGTTACAAACCACATGGGTCACCTTCCACTCCCTCTAGCGCACCTAACCCAACCATGGGTCAAACCTAATTTCAACCACAACTCGCTATTTTTCAGTTCGGTTTCTATTGATTGGCACATTTATTTTGTTGTTTTTATGAGCTAATTGATTGAACTCCTTCCAACAGTGATATCAGAGCGATCTGGAGGGAGTTCTTGATGCTTGTTGGGCTCGATCTTGACACTGACTGCAAACTTGAGCTGCTTTGCAATTTTCTTGAAACCCTAATTAAAGGGGCTTGGTGAGATCTCTTCATTTATTCGGTTATCGCGTTTTTTGTTTAGCTGTATATTGGGTTGGATGTTCTGAATCAAGTTTGGTGTCTGATCTTGTGTGATTATACTGCCTAATTGATTATATTACCCTATTAGCTATACTGCGTTGGCTCGTTTTCTGATTAATTGAGATCACTGTATTGATTGAGTATTCTGCCTAGTGAAGTGTATTCAGTTTTTTACATATTTTTTTGAAAACCTGAATCGAAGACTCCTCGTAATTCCTTTTTCTAGAAACCTTGAGTTGTCTGAAATCTGAGGGTTACTTGGACAGAAGTCGAGATTCTTGCTTACTGAAAATCACTCTGCAGTATTCTGTTCAAACTTGATTGAATTCTGTGACACAATTCTGAATGTGTCTGCTCTCTGTACTTGAAATCTATGTACTATTCTGTATCCCTTGTGTGGTGATACTATTTTGATCTACATTGCATGATTTCTGGTTTAGTGTCTGACTGACCTGCATACATTCATTTCATTAAATTTTTTCAAAGATGACTTCAAAATTTGAAATGGAAGTTTTTAATGGCAAAGGAGACTTCAGTCTCTGACGTCAAAAAATGAGAGCTCTTTTACTTCAACAAAAATGTGCTAAAACCATTGATGAGTCATGGCCTACTGATCTTGAATCTAGTAAAGTGACTGAACAAGATGAAACTGCATGGAGTACTGTTTTCTTGCATTTGTCTGACAATGTGATCAGAGAAATTGGTGAGACTAAGACTACTGCTGAATTGTGGAAAAAATTGGAGAAAACTTATTTGAATAAAGCTATGCCAATAAAGTTTATCTTCTAAAACAGTTTTTTGGTTTTAAACTTGATCCTTCTCTTGACCTAGAGTCTAATATTGATAGATTCAACAGATTGACCCGTGACCTAGCCAACTGTGACGAGAAACTCTCAAGTGGGCAGTTGGCTGTGGTCTTATTGATTTCAATTGGTGATAAATATAAAAATGTTAAAAATGCAATTGAATATGGGAGGGACACTCTATCTACTGAAGTGATCATTAATGCTTTAAGGTCTAAAGAGTTAGAACTAAAATCTGACAAGAAAAAATCTGTTAGTGGCATTAATCTGATGATGAAGTCCAAGTTTAATCCAAAAATTGGCAATTTCAATAAGAGACCTGGACATAAGAAAAAGGGCTACTTTAAGGACAAAAATAAATTGATGACTAAAGGAAAAAAATGCTTTTATTATTTAGAAGAAGGTCATTTTATTAAAAACTATCCTAAAAGGCTTTATGACTCTAAAAACAAGTCTAAAAATGATGGTGGAGCTGCTTTGGCTTACAATGAGCCTAATATTGATGAAGTTTATGTGGCTGTAAGCTGTCTACCTTGCCAAGAGTGGATTCTTGACTCTGGTTGCACTTATCATATGTGTCCTAATAAAGAATTGTTTTCTGATTTTGAAAATGTGACTGGTGGAAAAGTTTTAATTGGTAATCACATGACATGTCAAGTAAAAGGTGTAGGGACTATCACTTTGAACTTAAAAGGGGATAATAAGTTGATTCTTGAGAAGACTAGATATGTTCCTGACTTGCAACGTAATTTGATTTCCTTAGGGGTTTTAGATGACCTTAACTTGGACATTGTTATTAATAAGGGTTACATTAAAATCTTGAGGGACTCTCAACTGATTGTAGAAGTCCCCAAGAGACATGATCTTTACATTTTGCAAACTAAAAATTTTTGGGAGTCCACTTCAGCAGTAATCTCAACCCCAAATGATAAATCACAAATATGGCACAAGAGATTGGGCCATATTAGTGATAAAGGTCTTCAGATTTTTAAAAAAAAGGTGTTTTTGGCAAAGATAACATTGAAAAATTAAGTTTCTATGACTATTGCATTTTAGGAAAGTATAATAGGCTTCCATTCTTACCTGGAATGCATAAATCTGTCTCCATACTTGAATATTTGCATGCTGATCTGTAGGGACCAGCAACTGTGTGTACTCCTTCTGGTTTTAAATATTATTTGCTTGTCATTGATGATTTTTCAAGAAAAAATTGGACCTTTTTGTTAAAATCAAAATCTGACACTTTTAATGTTTTTAAAGAATGGAAACTTTTAATTGAGAACCAAACTGATAAGAAAATTAAAGTTCTAAGAACTGATAATGGTTTGGAATTCTGCAATTATGAGTTTGATAAAATATGCAAATCATCTGGTATGTTAAGGCATAGAACAGTCACACACACACCCCAACAAAATGGTTTGGCTGAAAAAATGAATAGAACTATTTTTGATAAAGTTAGATGCATGTTGTTGTGTTCTGGCCTGCCTAAAAATTTTTGGGGTGAAGCAGTCAAGACTGCTAGTTATCTGATAAATCGATGCCCTGCTAGTGCTATAGACTTTAAGATCCTCGAGGAAAAATGGAGAGGAAAACCAGTTGCAATTTGAGAGTTTTTGGGTGTGCGGCCTTTGTACACCAAACTGAAGGTAAACTGGAACCTAGAGCCCTCAAATGTGTTTTTTTTAGGCTATGGGGTAGGGGTTAAAGGCTATAGACTTTGGGTTAGAGAGCTGAAAGGCTATAAGGTCATTATAAGTAGAAATGTGATATTTAATGAGGATGACCTGCCACGTTTTAAGTCTGAACAGCAACCTGCAGACCTGTTTGAGACCCCTGAACAATCTGAAAATGTGAGAAAAATGGTTGAGTTTGAGGTGGAGCAACCTGGGGAGGGTTCTGACCATTCTGCCCCTATAAATAATGATCAACCTGAAGCTTAAACTGAACCTGGTGAGGTTCCTGAGGCTGATATAGAGCCTGTACAGCCCTTAGTTGATTACCAACTAGTTAGGGATAGGGAAGGAAGGACCATTAGACCTCCAACTAGGTTTGAGGATGATGTTTCCTTGCTGTCCTATCATGATATGATTGAGGATGAACGTGAATCCTATGAAGAAGCTTTGGGTAGCAAAGATTCCAAGCAATGGCTTGCAGCCATGCAAGATGAGATGAAGGCTCTTCACAAAAAATAAGACATGGACCTTGGTAAAAAGATCGGAGGGTAAGAGGGTTGTGGATTGTAAATGAATTTTTAAAATAAAAATGGGTGAACTAAGCAAGAATGACATAAGATATAAAGTCCGTTTGGTAGCAAAAGGTTTTACTCAAAAAAAGGTGTTGATTTCAATAAAATATTCTCACCTGTACTAAAATTTACTACAGTTAGAGTCATTCTTGCCTTGGCCACTCAATTTAATTGAGAATTATACCAATTAGATGTAAAAACTGTTTTTCTAAATGAAGACTTAGAAGAAACCATTTACATGAAACAACATAGAGGATTTGAAGTGACTAATAAATCTGACTTAGTATGCCTTCTTAAGAAATCTCTATATGGTTTAAAACAAGCTCCAAGACAATGATATAAAAAATTTGACAATTTTGTACTTGGACTTGGGTTTAAGAGAAGTAACTTTGATACTTGTCTTTATTATAAGGGTCAAGGTGGAGCTAATTCACTTTACCTACTCCTTTATGTGGATGACATGATATTAGTAAGTCATGACATAAAAGAGATTGAGCTAATCAAAGACAAACTAAAATCTGAATTTGAAATGAAAGACTTAGATCCGGTGAGAAAGATTTTACGTATGGAAGTTAAGAGAGATAAAAGAGAAGACACACTAAGTCTTAGTAAAAAATCCTATATTTTGAAATTACTTAGTAAGTTTTCTATGGCTGAATCCAAAAGTGTTAGTGTCCCTTTGCATAATCATTTTAAACTATCAAATAATTTATGTCCTAAAACTAAAGAAGAGTTTGAAAGAATGGCACAAGTGCCTTATCCTAATGCAGTTGGATTTGTTATGTATCTCATGGTGTGCTCTAGACCTGATTTGGCATATTCTATAAGTGTTTTGAGTAGATATATGGAAAATCCAGGTGAGACACATTGGGAAGCCATGAAGTGGCTTCTTAGGTACATTTAGGGGACCTCAAACTTAGTGATTCAGTTTAGAAAACAAGCTAAATGTGTTATTTTGAAAGGATTTACCGATTCTGATTATGCAAGTGATAGGGATAACCAAAAATCCACTTCTTCATACATGTATACTTTGTGTAATTCTTGCATAAGCTGGAAATCCTAGTTTCAAAAGATTGTGGCTTTGTCTTCAACTGAGACTGAATACATTGCAGCCACTGATGCCATCAAAGAAGGAATTTGGTTAAAAGGATTACTTAATGAATTTGGTTTTATTAATGAAGTTATTCTTTATTCTGATAGTCAATCTACAATTCATTTAAGTAGAAATCTTGTTTTGCACAATAGATCTAAGCATGTTAATGTTAGATTTCATTTTATTAGAGATGTTATTTCACAAGGTGTTGTGAAACTTGAAAAGGTATCTACTAATTATAACCCTGCTGATGTAGGTACAAAAGTTCTACCATTAAACAAATTTAGATCGCTTGACCTTTGCCGAATGTTGCACCTTCGTCGCGATCTGTGTTTACTGCAATTCTGTGCTGATGATATCTGTGTTTTTTGAGTAACCACTGATGCTTGAATCATTGTACCAAGGTGGAGTATGAAAGGAATTTGTTGGCACAATGATGCAATGGCTATTGGGCCAAAATTGAGTTGGCCCAGCTGGAATTGAAGTCCAGCCCAATGTTCTGTTGGTTTTGTTTCTGGTGCAGAAAACGTGTTTTGTGAAGAGGCTTAAAACCGTGTTTTTACTTACTTGATTTTGAACACTCGTGATGTCGTCAAGTGTCACCTCCTACACCGTTGGATTGACGACCTTTAGGTGACTCATATAAAAGCGATTGTCTAGGGTTTGAGACTTCACTTTGGCTTCTCGACTCTTCCATTCTTGTGCTCTGCGCCGTTCTTCGAGAGTTCTCTTCTCTTCTCTGTAGAAATCAAATCTGCTTATTTGATTTCCGGTTTCCCTTCAATAGCTTGTAGATCTTGTGTGATTACATTGATTGAGGGTTGATTCTTGTGTGAATCGTGTGTTATCAGTTGAGAGAGTTCCTATTTTGTGTAATAATAAACCTAGTCTGAATGTCTCATTTGTAATCTACCTTGGGGTCTGATTCGTGCAATAATAGTGGTTATTATTCGAGATTGAACGATCTATTGAATGAACTTGTGGCCTGTAGGTTATAATAAAAGATAAGTTCATTTTCTTGTAGTTCATTTTTGTGTTCAGCTTTATAGTTTATAGTTCTTGTGATTTCAGTTTCTGTAGATATTATTTTTCAGTTCAGTTTCTGTTGATTGGCACATTTATTTTGTTGTTTTTATGAGCTAACTGATTGAACTCCTCCCAACAGAACCGAATTTTCCATTAAAGATCTTGGTTCCTCAAGCAATACCTATGACACTTCAAAATAAGTTCAGATCTTCAGATTCAATTACTGTGGATGCAACTCTCTTTAGAAGCATAGTTGGTGCTTTACAATATCTTACCTTCACCATGCCAGATATTACGTATGCAATCAACAAAGTTTGTCAGCATTTTAGTAGTCCAACATTGACTTAAAGAGTTTTAAGCATATTCTAAGATATCTCGCTGGAACTCAAGCCTTTGGCATTAGGTATCTTTCTCAAAGTCCTCTCATTGTTTATGCCTTTAGTGATGCAGATTGGGTTAGCTACCCCAACACGAGGAGGAGTACCAACAGGTTTTGTGTATTCCTCTGTGCAAATTGTGTTTCTTGGTGCTCAAAGAAGCAAGCTATTGTTACACGATCAAGTTCAGAAGCTGATATCGTTTGATGGCGTCGACCATAGCAAAATTAACTTGGCTGACCTATGTTCTGTGAGACATTGGTGTTCAACTTTCTAAGCCACCTATATGACCATAAATCCCATGTTCCATGCAAGTTCCAAACACATTGAACTAGATTATCATTTTGTTCGCGAAAAGGTTGTTATGGGACCCCTTGTCACTTGTTATATATCCTCATTGTCTCAACTAGCTTATGTCTTTAACAAGTCTTTGGACAAGAGCCCATATGATCAAATCACTTAAAAATCCTTATTATTTAGTTTTTTAATCTTTGTAATCATTCCTTATTTTGTTCCAATTGTGTTGCAGCACTCGTATAAATTTGGGTTGAATTAATGAGAATAACAGAGCCTTCAATATAATTTTTTCTTTAGAAAACTTTTCATCTTACAACTTATGCTTTTTTTTAATATAAAAAGATTATCATTTGAATCTTGAAAACTAGTAAAGAAAGAGATATGTATGCTTTATGTTCGTTAATGGCGGCTGGACAGATAGGGTACATGCAGCAAAAAAAGGGATCAATATGAGCATCTAAGCTTGGGATTACAATTTTTTATTTTTATCAACTTAACATAACTTAAATTTAATATGGGGATTACAATATTATTTAAGATTCAACCGATATTATAAATTATTGCTTTACGTTTTGGCCTTTTATGAGTTTTGTCATTTGACTTGAGTTCGAATAGTTGTTGATCAGTCGGATGAGCTCAAATTAACAACGTGATTAATTTTGCTCCTTGTCAATATTTAATTTATTAATCATGTTTTAACCAAATTAGTTTACTTTTTTTTCTAATTATTATACTATGTACTGTACCAAACAAACCCATAAACTTTTCCCCTCTATGCTTATTTCTTTCTTGAAATCAATTGTAATCAAGATTTATGCAAATCAATTAAAAAAAGTAATTGGTACAAAAAGTCCTTAATATTTGTTCTTCTTATGCAAATCATCTCTATTATTTTAAATTTGATATTTGCACCCTCAAATCAACATTTCATTGCGAAAATGGTCATTTTCGTCTTATTCCATCAATTTCTTTTGTTAAATAGGTGCGTGCTTTGCAAACGACGTAAGTTAGGAGGGTAAAATTTTTGGCCACTGAACCCTTATCAATTAGTTTTAATAAAAACAATATCAGAGAGAGAGAATTAAAGTTCTCAAAACCTCCAATCTCCACCCCCACCACCAGTTCTACCACCACAAACCAATGAGTCTGTTGCCCCGTCCCAAGCGGACAAATCCCAAATCTTAAATTCCGGTGAGTTGAACCTGTCAACTTCGATCCCCTCTCAATTTGGGCCTGATACCCTTGTTAAGTTGTAAAACCTAATTATTGCATTTTTTATCTTGTAAATTTATTTCATAATAGAGAATTACTATATCAACGGAAGATGATGTAATCTTTCATCGAGAAAAACCTCTACAAATCTTGTGCATTCTTTATTTACTTATTGCGGATTTATGGCTTTTGTTGGTATAAAATTAAGGTTTCTAATTCTCAACAATTTCGACCATCATGCCTCCAGAACTCCGTTGTTGCTCTCTCTAAACCTTCTTCACATCGTTTCACCATAAGTTTCTCCCACTTTTTTGAAGAAATTCAAAGTATGAAAAGGAACAATATTTTTGTCACGTGTAAAGCATATAAAGCCAGCAAATCAGAAATTGGTCAGCAACGAGAGAGGCGGAGAGGAGAGTGAAGATCTGAGCCAGCTGCGAGCTCTAAGACATGATGGGCTTTGAATGCCATCTTCAATATATAACAAAAAAGCGTTGGTACGTTTTTCCCTGTCAATTGTTTGCTTCAATACTTTCAAGGGACCGCTGTATCATTAATCATGTTGACTTCTTGGAATCTGAGGATTAATGGAAATTAGTATGGAGATATTCAAGAATTATTCAACTAGAATAATTCGTTTTTTAAGGTCATGGATGATTGGAATTGGGTGGGGCGGGTGGGGGGGGGGGGAAGGGTTTGGCAGGGATAGTTTAAAAGCAATGATCTTTTCTAAGTTTTCTTCTCTCTCAAATTTTAAAACAATCAATATCAATCACATATTTCATTGGTCTTACAACTTTTTTACCATGTATTTCATCAACTTTTATCAAAATTTACTAAAAATCTAATTTTAATCTCCACAGAACAAAGGCTAAGTCTGAGTAACAAAAGATAATTTTCAAAGATATTTACGCCTTGAAAAAAAAAGAATTAAAACAGCTGTCATTCTAATTGCACCCTATTGATATTTCGCCATTACTTTAATTAATTATAATTAAGGATCTCTAAACCCATAATGATTGGACAACAAAGCCATGAGCAACACTGAACAGCTGCTCTGGTTTTTCATGCCCAAAAGAATTTCTTCTAGCCTTAGGTGAGGGGACTAGCACGTGACCCTCTGTGTAATATAATTTGTTTTTTTAGCTTATTTCCATAATAATTAAATCCTTGTTTTTTATTCTTAATTGTGACATTATTAAAATACATTGCAAATGTCCACATTGGCAGTCTCAACCAAAAGGAAAAACAGCAGGACTTGCATAATGAATTGTATCCTCTTATTATATACGAATCCCTCCAAAATAACACAAATCTATATTTAAGCTCTAATCATTTTGTATGATATATAGTCATATGCTAAATTTGTTGTTTTATATTCGTATTCATTCTTAATTAATATTATACTTTGATTGTATTATTCTTATATTATTACATGTTAGATTAGGTCAAGTTGGCAAACTTTGTCTTGTTCGAGCATGTTAAGACAAATAGCATGATCGTATTGAGTTGGGATTTTCGGATACCACGTTGCTTAATAAATAATTATTTATATTTAATCAGAGATTGCTTAATAAATAATTACGTGCCTAGATGTCCAACTGCAATTAATCTACACAAAGATCTTATTTTTTTCTATTTCTTTGTCTTTTCTATCAGCACAGTTCTATGACAGATACCTAAAAGATCAAATTGTTAGTCTATACTTTAGAGGTCGGATTAGGATTTATAGTGGCTGCAAGTCAAAAGCATTAAATGCCCGTCAGCTTACGATTGATGGAGTGATACCTAGGAAGAGATTTCGACCGTTAAGATGAGGTCACGTGTCATTTCATTCAACAGTAATCATTTCTTTTCTATTACTATAAAATCTCATACATAGTGCCATTTGAAGGTAATACAATTTTAGATTCTCAAAACTAGAAGTTTGCTCTCAATATATTTCCTTATACCCTCTCGGATTCGATCTCTTTATATTTCACGAATCACGTATTTAACTCGTCTCACACCTCTTTACTTATATATTGACTGATTTAACCGCCGGAGTGCCTGTGACAACCTCCCTTCCCCTTGAAGAGGTCACGTGCGACTTACAATTTGTTCGAGTGTGAAGGACTAAAGGTTTACTTCAACGCGACTTACGATTTATATTTTTAGTTAATTATACTATATTTAATTAAGGAGTCGACAAAATGCTGAAAATATTTATCCTCATCTAAAAAAAGACAAAACGGGATTGGATTTGCACTCATGAGGAAGGAAGGTTAGATATTTTTGACTGGATTGTATTTTTGGTTAAAATAGGATGGTGTTCAAACTCTGAAAATGCGGTCTAGACAGCGGGCCCTCCCCTTTCAAGACGACAAAAATGCTGAAAATATTTATCCTCATCTCTCTTATCTTCTTTAAACTAGAAACAAGCTAGCTAATAACAAAATAGTAATTATATTTTTATCTTAATCTAATTTCAAGATTCTCTACGTAGTCAGTGTTAATGATTAACACGTAACTTTGAATTACAAGATTAAGAAATGTGAAATTTCATATTTGAGTCGTGCTCATGAACGGAAGTCTTTTTTTATTTATTGGTAGAATTTTGTATGATTTATAGTGCATGTGAAAAGTCTAGAGTGTGGTTAGTTAACCTTACAACATTATCATCATCTAATACTCCCTGAGTGGAAATTGTAAAACTATTCACAATGAGAGATTGTATTTAATTAGAACAATTAGAGAACGGTTAAAAGACTTCGGTTTAAAGTGCAATCATCTTGAACGGATAAAGTGAACTCAGATTCTCGACAACTGAAAAGAAAATACTTGATAGAGATCGAGTTATTATCTAACTCACAACTGCCAAAAATCATGATGCGTAAATCTTGATTGTTGAAATGATTTGGTTCGATCTTAGATCAAACCGTTGGCAAGTCCATATGGATTTAACCAATAAGTTCAATTTGCTATTTTATTTTATTTTTTTGTGCAGCCTCCAATTTAGGGCGTGTTCGACAAAGATTAAAATTGAAAAACTAGCCGTTAATGTATATCATATAGATGTTTTTATTAACATCATTTATATGTGTAAAAATAATCATAAAAAGAAAGTGCGCAAGAACTGATCTACTAAACACTAAAAAAATAATAACATTGTACCCAATAAATCTGATTAAATTCCTAAATTCACCATGAACTTATCCATCACTTAGCATAAACTAAACAATAATACTTAATGAATTATCTCTCCATTTAATTTATCTATTTATTCTACAGATACGATATATAAATAATCCACTTAAAATTTAACAAGAAAGTAAAAATTACATTTAAAATAAGTAGCTTCTTTTAAGCCAAACATGCTTTAATTACTATCTTCAAGAACAGAAATTGTCATCTAATTTTAAATAGCCAGCCAAAATGACCTCCAAAACCCTAGGACATAACTCCTCTGTCTTTAAATTCAAATTCCATAGAAAAAGAGTTGACATTGCACCGCCACCTATAAACCACTAAAATATCTCTAGACTAGACTCATCGATGGAACATATAATAAAAAAATTGAAACTTGAATAAGGTTGATTAAACAAAGATAGCCAAATCAAGCTAGGTTGAACCAACCCACAAAGTAATGTCTGCATGAATAGATACACATTGATCACTCACATCAATAACCTCCGGTAGCGGCAGCTGACATTGAAGACTGAAGCTGCAGCAGGTGGTGGTAGCAGTCCGCCGCCGTCGGCCGCTGCTCTGGGTTGTGGTCCAAACACCTGTTCTGCAACTCCCTAAGCAATTTAGGCACGCCCACCAATCCACAAGTCTTTACTAGTTGACCTACTCCCCACACGTCTACCTTCACCCCATGCAAGCCCCGCCCCATCTCCGGTGCGTGCCTTCCAGTCGACGGCCCACCGTGGGGGTACAACTGTGGAGCACCCTTCGCCTCGTCGAAGCCCGTAATAAACCATTCATTCTCTCTATCGATTCTCTTCATTACTTTGTCCCAACTTAAGTCTCTGTGCATGAATGAAAGATCATGTAATGCAACCAATGCTTTTGTCACATGCTTTAGAGCCTCAATTAATTGACCACAATTTGCTGGCCTAAATTTGAAACCTCTAGGCTTGAGCAACATTGCCAAATCTTTTTCTGAAGATCGGATAATAAATTCAGCATGTGGGATTCTGTGATCAAGAAAATCATAAATTTCCTTCACTGCTGCCCATTTTCTTTTACTTGAGAATAATCTGTTCACTGTGTTTGGTGTCAATTCCATGATATTCCCATCCCCTAAATCGATTCTTTCGAAATCACTATAAGGTACCATCTTATAGCTATTGCCATTGGTGATGAAATTATAGCATCTATCAGCTAACAATGGCAATAAACCTGCGATTCTCCAGCATGGGACTAGGGCTTTTGTTCTCTCCACCGGTGTAGATAGGTCAATCGTGTAAAGATCAGTTCTTATAACACGATCCTCTGATCGGCTTAGCGCACAAAATGTTACAATGTAGCCAACAGCATAGTATCCAAGAACGTAAGGAAGATCCATATAGGTCCACAAAAGCTTGTCAACAATGGAATTGGAGGGATCAAGGTGGCCTTCCCTTAATTGATCAGTTTCTTCTCCTCTCCACAAGCAGAAATTTCTTACGAAACCAGTTACATTAGGCCATTGATCTTTTACAGTTTCTGCTAACGAAGATGAAGATTTTCGAATGAAGACCATTTCAATGGAACAGAATTTGGTAATGATCCTATTTATGCAATCATCCCATAGGCCAATGAATGAATCTCTACTAGTAGATGTTGCACCACTAAGACTAGGGTTTGGTCGCATAATTGGGCTCAAAATGTCGTATGTTATTGCTCTACAGTCTAATAGTTCTGTAGAGGTAGTAAAGAATAGTTCTTTCCCTTGAGGCAAATCTCTGTACGCATCTTTCCGAACTGGAAACCGAAGCTCTTCTGGGGGCGGCTCTTGCAAGTGCCACGAGAGTTCAAACAAACTCGGTAGCGTTGCAGGCGGGACTCGCAGGCACCCCACGTAGTACTCCGTCGGATCTTGAAATTCCAATGGAGGAATAGCTACACCAAGATGAATTTTTATTGAATGTATGCATTAGAAATGGACATTACTAAACAAAAACTTTGATGCAAATGCATTAATCAGTATGCAGTTGTCAATAAATTGATAATTAATGTACATATGGGGAGAGAGAGGGGGAGGGAGAGAGAGAGAGAGAGAGAGAGAGGAGGGGATTTAAATATAAATAATTTGAATCAGACTTGGACAAGATGACATTTTTTATTAGAGAGTGATAAGTGTGTATATACAGTAGTCTTACACAGGAAATGGACTTACATCTAACAGGGAGCTCTGTGGAACGAAGCTGGGATCTTTCATTAAAACCTAGGATAAAAACGCAAGTCGTTACATAAAAAACAAAAGTAGTACACAGTTAAGAATTCGAATATCGAAGAAAAGGGATTATATATACCAGAAGGAGCAGGAGCTATGGAAGATTTTCTTCTGCCAAAGACTTTGACTTGCTGTCCAGAAACGAATCTATCCACAGAAAAGCCTTTGAGAGGTCCATCTTCAAAGGCTTCCATTGTACAAACCACCATAGAATCATCCAGAAATGTCAGTTCATCTGCGTTCAAAAAGCTTGAACCTTGAAGCTTAACCCTACCCACGTTACTATGTTCACCTTCTTCACCCCAAAGGTTTACCGATTCTTCCCATAACATTCTTATTTTGCCGATTCTGCGAGGCTCCTTGGATGAGGTTGAGTATGAGGATGCGCCTGCAATTTCTAATGAAGAGCTTTCTAACCCTAATAAGCTTCCTCTTATTCCATGGTAAAATTGCTGCTCTCCTACTCCACTTGTAACTACCAGCTGCTTTGTCCTTGCTGCAACAAAAAATGTATTTAAGAAAGTGTTATTTTTAGACAAATAAGTCGTGGGAGATTATGTGCTCTTTATACATTGCTTAAAAAAGTTAAAGCAAGAAGAAAAATCCTAATGCATTGTTATGTGAAAAATCGTACCAGATAGTGGGTCATCATCTCTCAATGTAGGTTGCTGTTGAGGCAAAGACTTGTGGCCGGTAGTAAAAGGTAACCGGCTGTCATCACCGCCGGGAATAACTGCTGCGCCACCTCTACTTTGTGGAGTCCTCATTCTTGGTCCCATGAACTGAGCCAACTCTTCAAAGACTTCTTCATCAAACGAAGCAGGCAATCTATGAAGTTTCCTCTCGTAGGGGGAGAGTCTAAAATAACTTTTACCCACTTCTCGCTCACCTCCCCTCTCCCATTCATAAACCTTTCTAAATTCACCCAACATGTTGTCCCATTTTGTACCCGCAGTCTTGGCATCCCTATTCACCCCATGCCTATTCAAAAAATCAGCAACCTCTTTATCTTTATCAGCTCGTGTTTTCCCCCTTCCCGTCGCCGTTTCACCTACAGAGGCTGCAGCACCCTCTACTGAAGAGACTGAACCTTCGGATCCACCTTGATACTGAACCCTCCAAGCCCTCGCCAACCACAGCATTTCATTAGGTTTCCAAACTGGGCTAACATACTTGCCCTTTCTGAACTGTTGGCGAAATACTTGTTCATCCTGAGGCTTGCTGGTTTCCTGGCCGGAGGCGGCAAACCGATGAGGAGAATGAGAAGGAGATGACGTCGTGTCTGATGATGAAGCAGTCGTGTTCTGAGGCTGAGGTGGTGGTCGATTTGCGGCGGCAGTGGCAGTTGTGGGTCCTGAAGGAGAAGGGCTTGTTGCGGTGCTCAATATATTTACCTGGCTTTGCTTTTGCTGAGATGGAGATGGCAATAATTTCCATTGACCTGTTGTGTATCTTGGTCTCTTTGGATTGAAAGCTTCAAATTGCTGATGTTGTTCAAGTGAAACCGGAGTTCCACCACTTGGGATGTACAAAGGCGGAGGAATAAACGAAGCGCCACCAGAAACCACTATTCCCGGTGGTTGCTGGTGACTTTGTGGCGGCGGTGGGGTGGTTTCTGTTGATTCTTGATCTGGGTCATTCGGAGAAGTCGATAAATGCTGTTGTTTCTTGGTAGTTTCTCCTTTACTGTCATCCATTTTTCTCTAAAGAGAGGGACCCAACAAAAACCCTCTAGAAAAACCTCAAACTACAAGCTGAAAGAACAAGATGGATCACCATTACTGTGGAACAAGAACGCCATAAATAATAAGTTGCAATATTTCTGTGTTTTGCTTCTTCTTTAAAGAGTCTCAGCAATTAGGCTAGCTAGGATTCTGAATTCAGAATGCTTTTGGACCTAGTTTTCTACGGGGTCATCAAAAGGGAAAGTTGATGGAAAGAAAAGTGATTGTTAAACATTTATTTGAAGCAGCAGAAAAAAGTCGAAATTGTGGAACCTGCTATGAATAAGACCTTTCAATTACAGTTTAGAAACCCTTTTTTTTATTTCTTGGGTTTTGATTACTTGCAAAATTTGTTGTGCATTGTATTAAGAGAGATAGAGACAGCAAGAAAGTAAAGTACAGCGTGGGAAGTTTGATTAGGGTGTAATATAATGATTGTTCTGCAAAACCACTGTCAAAACGCGGCTCCAAAAGATTTAACATTCTTTGGTTTCATAAAGAGTAGTTAATGGTTTTGTTTTGTATACAGATTAGACAGCAAAGCTTCCGCCTTCTCGCGAGTGAGAGCACACTGTCGAGGGGATGATGGAGACTGCTCGTATTTATGCACCCATAACTTGCTGGCTACGTATATTTTTGTGGGATTTTCCATTTTCTCTGCGTAGTGGGGGGTGGTGTGGGGTGTTGGAGGGCTGGCAGGCTTGTGCATGTTGAGAAGCCACACATTTGGCTATTTGGAAGTATCTTCTCTTTGCATCATTGAACTCTAGAAAATTTTTTGGTTTGTGCTTTGAAGCAAAACCTGATTATCATTTTTATTGATCTTGAAAAAAATTGTGATTATATGGAAATGGCATGTATGAATAAGTTAGAAATTAATATGAAATGTTATAGGCATAAATGCTGTGCCTTTAATATACCTCTGCAAACTAGTAACCGGCAGATTAAACCCATTGGTAGGTTAATAAAATCAATTTTTCAGTAAAATTTGATAAAAGTTAATTAAATATATAATTGAAAAGTTATGAATCTCATAACATATGTTATTATAATTCACTGTTAATGTTTACTTAAATTAAAATCTAAATTTTAATCTCCATCAAACAGGTAAATCATTTATAGCATAACGAATTTGCAAGTTAAGCTTGTGTCTATGGCTTTTAAAATGATTCAACGACCCCCATTTCCGGTTGTCCTCATCTCAATTTAAGAAAGATCCCAAACTTTTAGCAGATTTTCCAAGTTACCATCATTTTCTACAAGCAGATAAATTAAAGGTCAGCTTGGTCAACCAAGTCGATGGAATTGGGATAAAAATGAAGATATTTTTTGTTTCTAGTGCACTTAATCGACATGTGGAATGTTCTTTTATAGTTTTATTGGAGTAAGTTGACCCTGGACTTGATCCTAAACAAAAAATGAACAAAAATCTAGTTCGACGATTAATTGAAATCTAATAATAAGGGATTGGAGGCACCACATTTCTACATGAATATAAGGGAATATGAACACAAGGGAATATGCTGGATGCTTTTGAATACATTCATGGAGATTGTGATGAAGCTTTAATTTTGTTTCAAACTTCGAATACCCATAATAAGTGCTTATAAGTGAAGGTTCTAATAATATGTGATTATAAGTAGGTTAAAATTGGTTTTTTTTTCAAGGTCTAATGAATGTACGCCACCCATCCGCCTGTAATGCAGTTTGACAATTCTCCATGTACATATAGTAGGGTTGAATCCTTTATATCATAACGAATTTACAAGTTAAGCTTGTATCTACGGCTTTTAAAATAATTTAACAACCCCTATTTCAAGTTGTCGTCATCTCAATTTGACTTTTTCAACCCTATTTCAAGTTGTTCTCATCTCTATGGCTTTTTCCAAGTTAGAGGTCAGCTTGGTCAACCAAGTCGATGGGAGTCAAGATAAAAATAAAGATATTTTAGTTTATAGTGCACGTGAGCGACACGTGGAATGTGGTTTTATAGTGTTGTTGAACTAGGTTGGCCCTGAAGTTGATCTGAAAGAGTCGATGCACTAAAATCTTGTTCAATAGTTAATTGAAATCTAATAATAAGGGATTCTTGGCACCACAATTCTACATGAGCAAAAGGAATATACCGATATGCTTTTGAATACGTTCATAGAGACTTCGATGAAGCTATGAACTTTTTCAATCTTCAAATACTATGATAAGTGCTTATAAGCCTAGGTTTTAAAAAATATGTTGGAAATGGGTCAAATTTGACCAATAATTCGGGTGGGACCCGGTATCCGTTTTGTGCGGGTCAATGGTCAAATGTGTTCTACTCCGCGAGTAGATATTCGAGATATATTTAATATCACAAAACAATTTCCGGATGAGTGAGAAATTAATGCTAGAAGTTGGCAACTTGAAAGTAAAAATTCTGGAATTTAAAATCAAGTGTGGGAACTTAATCCCACATAGGAAGTTGAAAGAATTTTGAACCAATTTATATATCTCAAGTGGATATGGGTTTGGGCCCCAAGGGGTACCAATAGTCTTTGAAAGGGGGAAGTTTTAGACAATGTCTAGACTAGTCCAAAGTCCACACGCGCGCCGCCGCCGGTCGTCCGGCTCGGCTCGGCACGGCACGGCACGAGTCGGGTCGGGTCGTGGTTGGTTCCTATATTCTTTTTGGACAAAATAAATTAAAATTATTTATTTAATTTATTTTTATTTTCGGAAATTGATTAAGTGAAAAGGTGTGTCTTTTCTAATCTATTCGAAACTGTTTGGACTAAAACGGACACAAACCAATAGTTGTGTCTATTCAGGAATAACTTTCAAAGAGTTGCAACTCTTGGCCTGCAGCTTTTGGAAATCTATAAATAGGACCCCGGTTTCCGAATTTCGTTCATTCAAAAAAAAAAATCATAATTCTCTTGTCTTGCATTCTGCATAACTAAAATATTTTTCCCGTTCATTGAGAGAGTACGAAACGTTTTCTGGTTCGCTGTTCTTGATGTTAGCGTGCTTCTACACCGCAAGTGAAAGATTGTTGTATCTTGGGAGGCGATTGGCGTCAACTGTAAGCACCGTAGTAGGCCAAAATCGCATGCTATATAATTCAAATTTTTGGTTTGAATTATATAGCATGCATTTATATAATTCTAAGAATCTTAAGACGATTTTTGGTTAGTTTGTTTTACTATTTGAATGCATTTATATAATTCAAATTTAGCGTAACTTTATAATCTGTTTGCCTGTATTTATTGATTTTTGTTTACATGCATAAACTGATTATTTAACGTCATCTATTTTAAATCCAGCTTTGCATAATTCATATTAATTACATAATAGTATTTATACATATTGTGTTTGATCCAACGTTATATCTTTATAATCATTGCCATACTTTGATTATAATTATTTATATTCTGTTTTCGTAACAGAAATGGATGTAACAAGTGGAAGTAATGTAATTTCCCCTATTGGAACCAACAATACTACGGTTCCACCTATGGCTGTTCCTGTTCACACCACTCCGGTTTCACATGGAGAAAAATCGGAAAAATTCAGTGGAATGGATTTCAAAAGATGGCAACAAAAGATGCTATTTTACTTAACCACACTGAATTTGGCAAAGTTCCTAACTGAGGATGCTCCGGCAGTTCAAGAAAGACCAAACAACAGGGAGTCCCTTATCGCTTTGAACGCATGGAAGCACTCAGACTTCTTATGCAAAAACTATATTCTCAATGGGCTGGACAATACATTATATGGCGTTTATAGTGCTATGAAATCTGCAAAAGAACTTTGGGAGTCTTTGGAGAAAAAATACAAAACGGAGGATGCTGGTACAAAGAAGTTTATTGTTGGAAAATTCCTCGACTACAAAATGATAGATTCCAAGACTATTATTAGCCAAGTTCAAGAATTGCAAGTTCTTCTTCATGACATACATGTTGAAAACATGACTGTCAGTGAATCATTCCAAGTGGCTGCCATAATTGAGAAACTCCCTCCTCTGTGGAGAGATTTCAAAAATTATCTCAAGCACAAACGGAAGGAAATGAATCTAGAAGAATTAATTGTTCGGCTAAGGATTGAAGAAGATAATAAGAAATCAGAAAAGAAATCTGGAGGACAGTTCGTGCAAGAAAAGGCAAACATGGTGGAATCTAGTTCAAAGAAGAACAAGAAAAGAAAGTTTTCTGGTGATGTTCCTAAGAAGGACAATAAGAAGAATGCTAAGAAGTTCAAAGGCAGCTGCTACAACTGTGGAAAAACTGGACATCGAGCTAGTGAATGTCGCAATCCAAAGAAGCAGAATGCACAAGCACACATGACTGAAAGAGATACCTTATCCAATGATATACAAGAACTGAACTTGTCTGCTGTTGTATCTGAATGCAACAATATTGGAAATCTCAGGGAATGGTGGGTAGATACTGGAGCTACCCGTCACGTTTGTGCCGACAAAGGGATGTTCTCTAATTATAATGCCATCAATGGAGAACAGTTATTTATGGGAAACTCATCAAATTCAAAAGTTGAAGGACAAGGAAAGGTGGTGCTGAAAATGACTTCGGGCAAGGAACTCGTCCTCAACAATGTGCTGCATGTGCCTGACATTCGCAAAAATCTTGTATCCGGGGCTTTACTTAGTAAACATGGTTTTAAATTAGTATTTGTGGCTGATAAATTTGTACTCACAAAAAATGATGTATATGTGGGGAAAGGTTACTTGAGCGATGGGATGTTCAAAATGAACGTCCTCACTGTTGTACCAAAAACTATGAAGAATAATAATACATCTTCTTCTGCTTATATCGTTGAGTCTTCTTGTCAATCGATTAGGACATGCAAACTTTAAATCCGTTCGTAAATTAATGAACTTAAATTTACTGCATTCTTTACAATTTGATTCTAACCATAAATGCGAGATTTGTGTTGATGCTAAATTAGCCAAAGCTCCTTTTCATTCTGTTGAAAGGACTACTACACCTTTAGAATTGATTCATAGTGATATCTGTGACTTAAAGTTTGTGCAAACTAGAGGTGGTAAAAAGTACTTCATTACTTTTATTGACGATTGCACAAAATATTGTTATGTCTATCTTTTAAGAAGTAAAGATGAGGCCTTAAATGTTTTCAAACAGTATAAGAATGAAGTTGAAAATCAACTTAGCAAACGAATAAAGATTATTCGAAGTGATAGAGGTGGAGAATATGGAGCACCGTTTGAAGAATTTTGTTCTACTTCTGGAATTATTCATCAAACAACGGCGCCTTATTCACCTCAGTCAAATGGCGTTGCTGAACGTAAAAATCGAACTCTTAAAGAGATGATGAACGCTATGTTGATAAGTTCTGGTTTGCCTCAGAGTTTGTGGGGGGAAGCTATCCTATCTGCAAATGTCATTCTTAATAAAATACCTCAAAAGAAAAAGGATGAAACTCCTTATGAGCTATGGAAAGGTCATAAGCCTACATATAAACACTTAAAAGTGTGGGGGTGTTTGGCTAAAGTAGAAGTACCTAAGCCTAAACAAATTAAAATTGGGCCTAAAACTATTGATTGCATATTTATAGGATATGCTCATAACAGTAGTGCATATCGGTTCCTTGTTCATAAGTCAGACATTTCAGATGTACACGAAGGTACTATTATTGAATCTAGGAATGCTGCATTTTTTGAAAATATATTTCCATGTAAGGAAAAGAACGAAATAAGTTCAAATAAGCGGACTTATGATACTGCAAATAATGGACATCTAAACGATGAAGATGAACTTAGACGCAGTAAAAGGACTAGAACTTCTACATCTTTTGGTCCAGATTTTCTAACTTATATGGTAGAAAATGATCCAAAGACATTTAGTGAAGCAAGGTCTAACCCAGAAGCTCCATTTTGGAAGGAAGCTATTAATAGTGAGATAGAATCTATTATGTCAAATCACACTTGGGAATTGGTTGATCTTCCACCTGGAAATAAACCTCTAGGATGCAAGTGGATTTTCAAGAAAAAGTTAAAGTCGGATGGATCTATTGATAAATATAAGGCCCGGTTGGTAGCAAAAGGCTATAGACAAAAAGAAGGCCTTGACTTCTTCGATACCTACTCAACAGTTACAAGGATTACTTCTATTAGAGTCCTTATTGCAATTGCTGCATTACATAATCTTGAAATCCATCAAATGGACGTAAAAATCGCGTTCTTGAATGGCGAGTTAGAAGAAGAAATTTACATGGAACAACCTGAAGGGTTTATAGCTCCTGGAAGGGAGAAAAAGGTGTGTAGACTCGTTAAGTCTTTGTATGGGTTAAAACAAGCTCCAAAGCAATGGTACCAAAAGTTTGACAAAACAATGCTGTCAAATGGTTTTAAAATTAACGAGTGTGATAAATGTGTTTATATTAAAAACACACCTAATGCATATGTCATTGTGTGCCTATATGTGGATGATATGCTAATTATGGGAAGCAACCATACTATGATCATATCTACTAAGAAAATGTTGACAAAACACTTCGACATGAAGGATATGGGTGTAGCAGATGTAATTTTAGGAATTAAAATCTCTAAAATACCTAATGGACTTGTTCTATCACAATCTCATTACGATGAGACTGTTCTTAAGAAATTTGATATCTATGATGAAAGTCCAGTTAAAACACCCGTAGACGTAAGTCTACGTTTGGCCAAGAAAAAAGGTGAACCCGTTTATCAATTAAAATATTCTCAGATTATTGGTAGTCTGATGTATATTATGAACTACACGCGTCCGGACATTGCATATGCAGTTAATAAACTAAGTAGGTTCACTAGTAATCCAAGCAATGACCATTGGAAGGCGTTGAATAGGGTACTTCGATATTTAAGATATACCTTAAATTTTGGATTACATTACACCAGATATCCAGTAGTATTAGAAGGATATTGCGATGCAAATTGGATATCTGATACGAAAGACTCTAAGTCCACAAGTGGTTATGTTTTTATCATTGGTGGCGCAGCTGTGTCCTGGAAATCCTCTAAACAAGCATGTATTGCTCGATCAACAATGGAATCAGAGTTTATAGCTTTGGATAAAGTTGGAGAAGAAGCAGAATGGCTTCGTAACTTCTTAGAGGATATTCCATGTTGGCCTAAACCAGTGCTTTCTATTAGTATCCATTGCGACAATCAATCGGCTATCGGAAGGGCACAAAATAGTATTTATAATGGTACATATTCGTCGTAGACACAATACCATTAAGCAGTTGATCTCAAATGGTGTTATTTCTATTGATTACGTAAAATCAAAAGAGAATCTCGCGGATCCGCTTACTAAAGGCTTACCAAGAGATCAAGTGTACTGCTTATCGAAGGGAATGGGATTAAAAGCCCACTACGCATGAAGTCTTTATAATGGTAACCCAACCTTGTTGACTGGAGATCCTAAGACCTTGGTTCAATGGGACAACTAAGTTATGAAGATTCAGTTGAGCACTTAGGAGTAAAAATCTTATCCATTCCTACGATAAATAAAGTGCGTTCTGCAGAGTGTGTGAGGTTAAGTCTTAACTTTTAATGATTCCTATAGCTTGAATATATCAAGTGGAGTAAGGCAGAATACTCTTAATAGGAGATCACCTATATAAGTGAGAAATGGAGCCGCTTCTATGAGAATTATGGGGCTTGAATTCTCTAAAGCACTTATGAAACCCAAGAGTTGTTCAAGGCCAAAATGAACACAACCATGAGAACCTAAGAAATTGTTAGGAAGGTTATTGTGTAGGTACTGTTGTCTTGGTTTACACCAACGGCTGGACGGTTCAAGACATCACGTTCACCGACTAGCCAAGTAAATCCGATAGTATTTCACTAAGGCAGGTTCAAAGCCGCAAGCTACCTCTTCTGATGCAATAACTTTCCGTTTGTACTCTCTCTAGTGTCTGCATTTCATTTGCATAGTTTCGGTAATTTCCATTCATGTGGGGGATTGTTGGAAATGGGTCAAATTTGACCAATAATTCGGGTGGGACCCGGTATCCGTTTTGTGCGGGTCAATGGTCAAACGCGTTCTACTCCGCGAGTAGATATTCGAGATATATTTAATATCACAAAACCATTTCCGGATGAGTGAGAAATTAATGCTAGAAGTTGGCAACTTGAAAGTAAAAATCCTGGAATTTAAAATCAAGTGTGGGAACTTAATCCCACATAGGAAGTTGAAAGAATTTTGAACCAATTTATATACCTCAAGTTTGGATATGGGTTTGGGCCCCAAGGGGTACCAATAGTCTTTGAAAGAGGGAAGTCTTAGACAATGTCTAGACTAGTCCAAAGCCCACACGCGCGCGCGCCGCCGCCGCCGTCCGTCCGACCGGCTCGGCTCGGCACGGCACGAGTCGGGTCGTGGGTTGTGGTTGGTTCCTATATTCTTTTTGGACAAAATAAATTAAAATTATTTATTTAATTTATTTTTATTTTCGGAAATTGATTAAGTGAAAAGGTGTGTCTTTTCTAATCTATTCGAAACTGTTTGGACTAAAACCGACACAAACCAATAGTTGTGTCTATTCAGGAATAACTTTCAAAGAGTTGCAACTCTTGGCCTGCAGCTTTTGGAAATCTATAAATAGGACCCCGGTTTCCGAATTTCGTTCATTCAAAAAAAAAAATCATAATTCTCTTGTCTTGCATTCTGCATAACTAAAATATTTTTCCCATTCATTGAGAGAGTACGAAACGTTTTCTGGTTCGCTGTTCTTGCTGTTAGAGTGCTTCTACACCGCAAGTGAAAGATTGTTGTATCTTGGGAGGCGATTGGCGTCAACTGTAAGCACCGTAACAGGCCAAAATCGTCTTAAGGAAATAGAGTCGAAATCTAGCCTCAATCTACTGTTTTCTGCAAATTTGTTTAGCGTTTATTCGGTTTGCCATTTCCTTCTCTTCGTTTTTATTTTTGTTATATAAGTCGCATGCTATATAATATTTCTAACAAAATATGTGGTTAAAATTATGAGTCATAACTCATATGTAACATTGTATGAATAAAAATAGTGTTCGATCAACTTATAAGCACTTGTAGACTTTCAAACGTGTACTAAATTTATAAAATCTCCTGCAAGTAATGAATTTGAAAGTCATCATGTGCCCGAGAATCGTCACACGATGACGAGAAGTCGAATGAATGAAGTGTAATTTTTAAAAATTTTACATCGTGCTCCTCGTTTGGTGACAATGAAAGTTTATCTTTTTTTACAACTTTAATTATGGGTCGAGTCGAGTCCACCTAAGATTTTTTATGTTTTATTTACATTATTAATAAAACATGCTGATGATACCAATCCTTGAAGAGTCTCCCGAGCAGCATATCCCGAGGAGTCAGTGCTGCTTCCAGGCCAAATTAAGCTCGACCTCCTCGGGCTCATACTCCTCGAGGTCGATCTCTGCCTACCAAGCAGAGTCCTTGTGAGAATGTGTTTCATCGTTCTGAGAGAATTCTACTACTACAGTTCCATGTCCATACAGACACGTGGGTAATTCGAAGTCAACCACACTACAACTCCCAATTGCACCAAGAGTCCTAGACATCTCAACATTGCGATCCCCACCGGGAGTCTACCACTTACCTCAATAAATACCTCATTCACATTCATTATCAGGTACACAAAAATTTCACACAAGTTACAGCATATATTACTTTCATAAATTCTCTCTCTAACTTAAGCATCGGAGGGGCGACGAGGACACACCTCGACGCCTTTGTTTCAGGTACCAGAAGACCACGTTCGTGCCCATCCTCAGTCGTCAAGCTCGGAAGTCGACAGGTGCGATTTTTGGTAGCATCATTGGCGCCGTCTGTGGGAAACGCTACCAAAAGCCATGGTCAACACACGTTCAGGTCTTCGTCCAACGACTTCCCCCGCACCAAGCCAGCCACCGATGGAGGAGTCCCAGGAACATCAGGAGGCAACATCTACGGCACCAGTTGCCCAGCCACAGGTGGTAGATACGGCCGCCTTCGAAGAACTTCGGCAGCAAGTGACGATTTTGACCCACTTGCTAAGCCAAAGGAATGCTAATCCAACACAAGAACAGCCGCCTGCACCAACAGCAGAGGACAACGTAGGATTCATGGAGGACGCCCGAGCTCGGGGTTCTCGAGAAGCTTATGACATTGGTGGGGCCAGAGCCCCGGGTTTGGCACCAAGAGCCTCGGCCCCGAGACTGGTCGCCATGGATTCAGGAGAGATAGCGAAGATCATACAGGATGGAATTACAGCTGGACTTCAAAAGGGAACCCGAGGCATGACGAGTTTCACCCCTAACACTCCTTTCACGCCGGAGGTGCTCTCATATCCGCTCCCGGACAGGTTCAAGCTTCCCCGGATGAAGGAGTACGATGGAACAACTGATCCTACCAACCATCTCAACGTGTATACGGACGTCATGAACCTCCAAGTGGCACCAGACCCCGTAATGTGCAAAGCTTTTCCTCAAACACTGACAAACGCTGCTAGGGATTGGTTTTCGACACTGGAGACCAATTCTATTGCCACATTCTCTGACCTAGCCGACAAGTTCTCCGCTTTCTTCGCCAGTAGCAAGCGCATCAGGAAGACGGCGGCATCCCTAATGCAGCTCAGGCAGGGACCGAATGAGTCCCTGCGAGACTTCATGACCAAGTTTAACAAGGAAAGGCTTCAGATACCCGACCTTCACATCACGGCAGCAATCTCAGCCCTCACATATGCTATAAGGGGCGATGCCTTCAAGATGTCTCTCTCAAAAAACCCGCCGAAGTCCGTGACCGAGCTACTTACCCGAGCAGAAAAGTACATCAATATGGAGGAGACAATGAACCCGAGGAGAAGTTTTCACCCGACCTTGGATAGACCCGAACATAAAAGGCAGCATGAATTCAATCCTCGACAAGAAACTAAAAAGAGCATGCATAGGCATGAGACGCAGCCGACGTCGTTAGCCCGACTGAACACTTCAAGGTCTAATATTCTGATGGAGATTAAGGACATGAAGGGGTTTAAATGGCCATCGAGAATGCAATCTCCACCTGATGCTCGGGACAGGAGCAAGTATTGCGACTACCACCGGGACCACGGGCACATAACTGAAAACTGTAAAGCCCTCCAGCGTGAGATCGAGGCTTTGATAAAAAGAGGGTACTTAAATTCATATGTCGGTCATGATAAGCGCCCGAGGAACGACAATGATAACGGGAAGGGTCCCGACAGAGGAAGGAATGACAAGCCTACTGCAGGAACTATCAACGTTATTGTTGGAGGTGTAGCGTACGGAGGGGACTCAAACGGTGGGCGAAGCGAAGACGCCGTGCAAGATAGTCCGAGCTCGAGGACAACGACTGAGGATATGGAAGAAATCACCTTCGGGTTACAAGACATGGAAGGCCTGTCACACCCACATGACGACGCACTGGTCATAACAGCGATCATTGCAAATTTTGAGGTGAAGAGGATATTGGTTGACAATGGAAGCGCGGCGAACGTACTCTCCTATGATGCCTACTCTAAGATGGGAATTTCGGCCGAACAGCTCAAAGTCGTTAAAACTCCGCTTCAAGGGTTTGGGGGAGGAACAATCATCCCAGAGGGAATCGTCAATCTTCCACTTACGTTGGGATCGGATCGGAAGCAGGTGACAGAAATCACGTCTTTCCAGGTCGTTCGTATTTCAATGGCCTACAATGCCATCCTAGGGAGGCCATTGCTCAACAAGATTAGGGCGATCGTCTCAACATTCCACCTTGCCATGAAGTTCCCTACTAACAGTGGTGTTGGAGTAGTGCGGGGTGACCAGTCAGCAGCTAGACAGTGCTATGTAACAAGTGTGCGGGGAATAAATTCCTCAGTTATGCAAATCTCCTCATCCGGACCCGAGCTTGACAACGGTGGCCGACTTGCTCCGGTGGAAGAAGTGGTAGAGGTCGAGCTCGAGCCCGGAAGGAAGGTGACGATTGGTCGGGATCTTGACACCAATTTGTTGGGGTCACTGGTAAGTTGTCTGTCCCGCAACATAGACGTATTTGCCTGGAGCGTTGAAGACATGCCCGGGATAGACCCAAGTATTGCGGTCCATAAACTCAATATCAATCCCGGAGCAAGACCGATCAAACAAAGGAAGAGGCAGTTCGCACCAGAACGACGAGAGGTCATCCGGGAGGAGATCGATAAACTAATCAAGGCTCGGTTTATTCGGGAAGTTCAGTATCCCGACTGGCTTGCCAACGTTGTGCTCGTCAGGAAAACCAATGGAAAATGGAGAGTGTGTATTGACTTTACGGATCTAAATAAAGCATGCCCGAAGGACAGCTACCCCTTACCTCGGATTGATAACCTCGTGGACAGCACGTCGGGATATAAACTGTACAGCTTCCTCGATGCATTTTCGGGATATCATCAGATCATGATGGCTGAGGAAGACCAGGAGAACACATCTTTCATGGCGGACTCGGCCATATACTGCTACAAAGTAATGCCCTTCGGATTGAAGAATGCAGGAGCAACTTACCAAAGGCTCATCAACAAAATCTTTGCAAAGATGATTGGTAAAAATATTGAGGCCTATGTGGATGACATGGTAGTCAAGAGCAAGCAAGCGGAGCTGCACATAGCAGATTTAGAGGAAGTATTCTCCACCCTACGCAAATACAGAATGAAATTGAACCCGGCCAAATGTGCCTTCGGAGTGGCCTCGGGCAAATTTTTGGGCTTCATGATCACACACAGAGGAATTGAAGCCAACCCAGACAAGATAAATGCAATTACATCAATGCAATCCCCTAGGAGCAAGAAAGAGGTTCAGAAATTGACTGGCCGCATCGCCGCACTGAGCAGGTTCATGTCTCGTACCGCCGACAGATGCTTTCCATTCTTTAAAGCGCTCAGGGGAAATCATAATTTCGAATGGAACCAGACATGTGAAGACGCCCTCCGGGAGCTGAAGAAAACGTTGGCAACCCCACCAGTTCTCACAAGACCCGAGCCTGGGGATACCCTACTTCTATACTTGGCAGTCTCTCAAAATGCGGTAAGTGGCGTGTTGGTAAAAGAGGTCGGCAGGACTCAACAACCAATCTACTATGTGAGCAAGGTATTGCTTGATGCGGAAACAAGGTATACCTTGGCCGAACAGCTAGCTCTTGCCCTTGTAGTAACAGCAAGAAAGTTAAGGCAATATTTTCAGTCTCACCCGATTGTTGTGTTGACGAATCAACCACTCAAACATATACTTCAGAAGCCCGACGTGTCCGGAAGGTTATTGAAGTGGGCAATTGAGCTCGGCGAATTCGACATTGAATTCAAGTCTCGACCATCAATTAAAGCACAGGCCTTAGCTGACTTCATCGCAGAACTCACCCCAAGGCCTCGGGGGCCAGCAGATAGCCCGACCAGTGACATCACGGAAGCATGGGAAATATTTGTGGACGGAGCATCAAATAGCTCGGGCTCGGGTGCAGGAGTCATAATCATCAGCCCGAACAGATGCACAGAAATACAATGTGCGCTCCGTTTCGAGTTTGACGCTACGAACAATGAGGCAGAATACGAAGCAGTCATAATTGCACAAGAGCTCGCCATCAGTCTCGAGCTTGAGCACATAAAAATCTTCAGCGATTCACAACTAGTGGTCGGACAGATTGAAGGTACCTTCGAGAGAAAGGATGAGAAGATGAGACTGTACTGCCTGAAAGTTCATGATCTTCAAAGACGATTCAAAAGTTGCGAAATTGTAAAGATCTCCAGAGTTGAAAATTGTAAGGCCGACGCCTTGTCCAGGCTCATATTCCTGGGGGTGGATGGCCTGGACCGAACAGTTCACGTCAAATTTGTAACAGAACCGAGCATAAGTCAGTCACCCTCTGTCATGGACATCGAGCATGAGCCGTGTTGGATGGACCCAATAATTGATTTCATAAATAGTGGGAGTTTGCCGGATGATCAGCGTATGGCAAGGAGTGTTCGAGCCCGAGCACCAAGGTATTGCATAAGGAGCGGAGTTTTATTCCGTCGAAGTTTCACACTTCCATATCTTCGTTGCCTCAGGCCTTCAGAAGCTTCCCAAGCTCTAGCTGAAGTCCACGAGGGAATATGTGGGAATCATCAAGGTGCTAGGGCCTTAGCCTTTAAACTTATAAGATACGGGTACTACTGGCCAACCATGAAGATGGATGCCGCGAACTATGTAAAGAAATGTGACAAGTGTCAGAGATTCGGCAACGTCATCCACGCTCCAGCCGAGGACCTCACCACAATTCATTGCTCAGCCCCTTTCGAGCAATGGGGAGTGGACATCTTAGGTCCATTCCCCCTCGCTCGAGGACAATTGAAGTTCGTTGCCGTTGCTGTGGAATACTTCACCAAATGGGCCGAAGCCGAGCCTCTAGCCACAATCTCGGAACCAAAGTTGAGGTCATTTGTTTGGAAGTCAATCATTTGTAGGTTCGGGATACCCAAGGTCCTCATAACTGACAATGTGAGACAATTCGATAACCAGCAGTTCAAAAGCTTTTGCACCAACTTGGGAATAGACCACCGCCTCACCTCGGTTGCACATCCTCAGAGCAATGGCCTAGCCGAGGTTACAAATCGGATCATCCTGCAAGACCTCAGGACAAGACTCGGAGAAGCTCGAGGAGCATGGTCAGAAGAACTACCCTCAATACTGTGGACATACAGAACATCCCATAAGACAGCCACTGGAGAAACTCCGTTTATGTTGGCGTTTGGGGTAGAGGCGACACTTCCAATCGAGACCAGATTGCCAAGCCTCAGGAGACTTGAGCCTAGATCCGAGGAACGCTCAACAGAGCACCTTGACCTCCTTGAAGAAGTAAGAGATCAAGCCTCCATCAGGGCAGCATCTTACCAGAGCACGACAGCAAAACACTTCAACCGCAGAGTAAGATCCAGACAATTCAGGGTCGGGGATCTCGTCTTGAGGAGGGCCGAAGCTGCTGGTCACGTCCCAGGGAAGTTAGGGGCCGTTTGGGAAGGACCTTTCGAAGTCATTAGACAGGTTCGAAAAGGAGCATACAGTTTGAAAGACACCTCAGGAAGACCGCTCCCAAGGCCATGGAATGCCGACAACCTAAAGATCTATTACAAGTAGTTTATCTCGCTCGGTAATGCCCCCTGTTCAGTTTACTTTTCAGTTGTTTAGGCTCATACTTACCTTTCGATTGTTCGGGCTTGCATGCCCAATACTCAGTTTACTTTCACCTTGGTCGGCTTTCATGCCCTTTGATCAGTTTATTTTCATATTAGCCGGGCTTGTATGCCCAGCATCATTTTCCTTCTTAGTTTGACCAGTCCTTTGCACCAAAGTTTGCTTAAATAAATAAGGTCAGAATTTTACCAAAGCAATGTACTCTTGACCTCAAAGCCTTGCTTCCGAGCGAGCATCACAAAGCCTTGCTTCCGAGCAAGCACCTCAAAGCCTTGCTTCCGAGCAAGCATCTCAAAGCCTTGCCATCAAGCAAGCACAACAAAGCCTTGCTTCCGAGCAAGCACCTCAAAGCCTTGCTCCCGAGCAAGCATCTCAAAGCCTTGCCGTCGAGCAAGCACAACAAAGCCTTGCTCCCGAGCAAGCATCTCAAAGCCTTGTTTCCGAACAAGCACCTCAAAGCCTTGCTTCCGAGCAAGCATCTCAAAGCCTTGCTCCCGAGCAAGCATTCCAGAGCCTTGCTTCCGAGCAAGCATCACAAAGCCTTGTTTCCGAGCAAGCATCTCAAAGCCTTGCTTCCGAGCAAGCATCACAAAGCCTTGTTTCCGAGCAAGCACCTCAAAGCCTTGCTCCCGAGCAAGCATCTCAAAGCCTTGCCATCAAGCAAGCACAACAAAGCCTTGCCGTCAAGCAAGCACAACAAAGCCTAGAGCTCCTCGAGCTACACATCTCAAAGCTTTGATATTAAGTTGCTCGAGCTTCAATAAGCCTAGAGCTCCTCGAGCTACACATCTCAAAGCTTTGATATTAAGTTGCTCGAGCTTCAATAAGCCTAGAGCTCCTCGAGCTACTAACTGAAATTGTTTGATGTTAAGTTGCTCGAGCTTAAGTAGCCTCGAGCTACCAACTGAAGTTGCTTTGATATTAAGTTGCTCGAGCTTCAATAGCCTAGAGCTCCTCGAGCTACTAACTGAAATTGTTTGATGTTAAGTTGCTCGAGCTTCAAAAGCCTAGAGCTCCTCGAGCTACTAACTGAAATTGTTTAATATTAAGTCGCTTGAGCTTAAAAGCCTAATGTTCCTCGAGCTACTAACTGAAATTGTTTGATATTAGGCTGCTCGATCTCTAAAGCCTCGAATTGCTACTTTGCTAACATTTGAAATAAGGTCCTCGAGCTTTTTATCGATCATAAAATGCATTCGACGAACACCAAGAATCTATGGCGTCAAAATAACTGTGCAATACCCCCTAAGATCGAGCATATTACAAAACAAATATTCAGGCCCAGTTCGGGCAATGTACTTTGAATATTCATAAAACCAAAAACTAGTAGGGACGGGGAAAGGGGTCATTTCTACTCCTGATCATTGCCCGAGGGCATGTCAACAGCTTCCTCATCCTTAGCAGCTCCATCCTCGATCACAGTCTCCTCAGAGGCTGACAGCTCAAGCGCATCGGTGACCTCGGGCACGCCCTGAAGTTGTTCGGGTTGGACATCAGGAAGATGAGCCCTCAAGTAAGCTCGAGCTTGTTTAAAAGCATAATTATACGAGCCCAGGGCGTAGCCTCCTTTTATCGCAGAAAACTCATCAGACTTCTTGAAGTCCTCGACAGCTTCAACTCGAGCAGAGGCAACCTCGGCTTTAAACTCTTTCGTCTTTTGCTCGAGCTCGAGCTTTGCCTCTTCAGCCTCATCCTTTGCCACCCCAATCTCATCCATGGATTGACGCAAGTTGGCCTCGAGCTCAGCTATCCTAACCAAATTCTTGCCACGCTCGACTTCGAGCTCTGCAACACGTCGGGTTCGGAGCTCAACGGCCTCTTTCAGCCCGACCATCTCGTTAGAGTTAGCCTCGCCCTTCAATGACATTCCTCGAGCAACGCTGAGTACCTGCACAAGGCGATCATACTTCAGTGACATCTAACATGGCCTTACTAGAAAAAGCATTAAAACCCGGGCTCACCTTAAGGGCCAAGGACTGCACCGCCCTTACACCAACCTCGAGGTCCACACCTCGATATCTTTCGACAACATCGGGAAGGAGAGTGCAGACCTCCTCTCCCTCCGAGCCTCGAGCTTGAGGTTGCGCGGGCTCGTCCTCCAGATCGACGATGACAGCAGGGGACCTAGCCACAGTCACCGGTGTCGCCGAAGGCTCGGTCACACTACCCCGAGGAGGCTGACTGGAAGTTTCCCCAGGCCCTTTTTGAATCACTGGGGCTTCACCTCGGGGCCTCTTCTTCCCCTTCCTTTGGCCTTGGCCTCGAACTTGGGGAGCCTTCGATTTTTGGCTCGCTGCCAGTCGAAGAGCCTGAGGATCGAATGTCATATCGTCTGCAAAAATAAAAACAAACAAGGCATTAGGACGAGGATAGGTTGGAACAATGATCGATTAAAGGTCGAGGCAGTTTGACCCTACCCTCCAAACCTTTTACATTTGCGAGATCGAGAATGTCATCCCCGAGCATATCATCGAGATCAAAACACAGGGGCTCGAGGTCTTCCAAACTCTGCCTATCTCTTTCTAAAATTTCAAAATAGGCCTGTCCCTCATTAAATCGAGGAGTGTCCGGGATAGTCCACCGAGGACCAAAAGGATGGTCGGGATCTTGAGGTTGAATAAAAAAATATCGTTGCTTCCACCCCTTGAGGGAGCTCGGCATTTTGGGAATCTTAAACCTACCCCGAGTGGACACGTAAACGAAACTGATTATAGCTCCGGTGACTTAAGCTCGAACACCATCCTGAGGAGGTCGAGTCTAGGTTTGATAGCCAGGAACCTACAAGCTACGAAAAAATACATAATCATCCTCCATGCGTTCGGAACGAGCTGTCCCGGACACATGAAGTGCTCGACCAAGAATTCTACAAAAAATGGATGAAGAGGCCATCTGAACCCAGCTTTCAACGAATCCCTAAAAACCACCAACTCCCCATCCCGAGCACTGGTAATAGTATCCTCGGGCCCAGGAGTTCTAATGTCACAGGCCGGCATAAGCCCAAACTCTCTAGCTATGGCCACTATCTCGTGCTCCTTATACCGGCTCCTAAGATCGGGATAATTCAGAACGGGCCTACTATCTAAAGGGACAGCTAGGGGAATCATAGAATGCCCAACATCCTCGGGCGTTGAGCCCGACCCCGACGATCCACTATTACTAGACATTCAGGAAATAAAGACTTAAATTAACTACTACAAAGCACGAGGTCTTACCTTAGGTCTAAACCCGAAGTGGTCCGAGGAGAGTTAGAGAGTTCAAAAGTTCCAAATAAAGCGAAGAAGTGGGGTATTTATAGAACTCTGAGGAAGATCAAAGGTCTACCCATCTTAGCCATCCATCGTGCCACGTGGCGCCCATCCATCAGGGCAGGCCCAAATATCGAGACCACGCGTCATCAATACGCGAACCCTAGGCTGCACAGCCTTGTTCCAAGTGGTCAGCAATATCCGACAGTGGCCGCACACTGCTCCAAAGGCGAGCAAATTATCCAACATGGCTGCACAGCCCTATTCTAAGGGCCGTGCAGTCACTCATCACGACTGCACAGTCCTGTTCCAAAGGCTGAGCAGTCATCCAACATGGCTGTACAGCCCTATTCTAAGTGGCCGAGCGATCACTCATCACGATCGCACGCCCCTGTTCCAAAGGCCGAGCAGTCATCCAACATGGTCAGTACAAACTCCTATTCTAAGTGGCGATCACTCGTCATGATTGCAGCCCTATTCCAAAGGCTGAGCAGTCATCCAACATGGCTGCACAGCCCTATTCTAAGGGCTGAGCAGTCACCCACCAGTACCGCTAGTCCTATTCTAAGGCCGAGCAAATACCCAACATGGTCAGACACTCTATTCTATGGCCGAGCAAATCCACTCATCACGATCGCAGACAATTGTTCCAAAGGCCGAGCAAATATCCAACACGGTCGCACAAACCTATTCTAAAGGCCGAGCAAATACTCATCACGATTGCACTGACCTTATTCCAAAGGTCAAGTAAATATCCAACATGGCTGCACAGCCCTATTCTAAGGGCTGAGCAGTCACTCATCATGATTGCACAGCCCTATTCCAAAGGCTGAGCAGTCATCCAACATGGCTGCACAGCCCTACTCTAAAGGCTGAGCAGTCATCCAACATGGCTGCACATCCCTACTCTAAAGGCTGAGCAGTCACCCACCATGACTGCACAGTCCTATTCCAAAGGCTGAGCAGTCATCCACCATGCTGCACACCCCTTTCCCAAAGGCGATGATACCCAAAGCCCAAATTCTGAACACCCCTCTGTCGTTTGCATTCAACCCAGAATCTCGAACGCAGATCTGTGGTGTGAACGCACGGGGGCCACTGATGATACCAATCCTTGAAGAGTCTCCCGAGCAGCATATCCCGAGGAGTCAGTGCTGCTTCCAGGCCAAATTAAGCTCGACCTCCTCGGGCTCATACTCCTCGAGGTCGATCTCTGCCTACCAAGCAGAGTCCTTGTGAGAATGTGTTTCATCGTTCTGAGAGAATTCTACTACTACAGTTCCATGTCCATACAGACACGTGGGTAATTCGAAGTCAACCACACTACAACTCCCAATTGCACCAAGAGTCCTAGACATCTCAACATTGCAGTCCTACTGGGAGTCTACCACTTACCTCAATAAATACCTCATTCACATTCATTATCAGGTACACAAAAATTTCACACAAGTTACAGCATATATTACTTTCATAAATTCTCTCTCTAACTTAAGCATCGGAGGGGCGACGAGGACACACCTCGACGCCTTTGTTTCAGGTACCAGAAGACCACGTTCGTGCCCATCCTCAGTCGTCAAGCTCGGAAGTCGACAGGTGCGATTTTTGGTAGCATCACATGCTATTTATAGTTGTTGAATTAGAAAGAAAAACAAATTTTGAACAAAAAATAAATTTAGTCATGGACGAGATTATATAACATATTCAAGATGAGGTCTCTTAGTGTATATGATTAGTTGATTATATTGTTTTGGTCGATCAAATAAAAGAAGGGTTAAATAATTGAAAGTTAGATCAAGAAGTACTCACAAATGAATTACAAAGTGAAAAGCCTTGGAACTGAGGATTCAGCCACAATCACCAAATATTCAACCATAAACACAAAAGTAAAATTGTAAATGAAAGTGACTCGAGCAATTCAAATGTTATAAAAAAAAATTTACTGATTTATCTCGGATCCTTAGAGTTTGTGCATTTTGAATCCCGTTGAATGGTTATGGTTCCGGGGCGTAACTTAAGCATCAATGGGAGTATTTTTTGCCATAGTTCCAAAGATTCGGTGACTACTTCCAACACTTAATCCCTTGTTGAATATCCACCAAGTGAATTATGCCTAGTACTATGATGCAAATCAATCGACAACAGAGGTTACAACTAATACAAACAAGGGAAGTCTCTCTAAATTCCAACATAGCTGCTAATTCTGATTCGTATGCCTCCATGGTTTTACACACACACTATACATGTACTTCTTGTTTCACGTCATTTTTTACATTGTGCCACGTATCAGCACACGATTGAACAATTTTTAAAAATAATACACTTTTTCGCCCAATACTTTTTAAATTTTCACACGATATATGCCTAGATGTAATCAATGGAATGTACACTTAGCATAATTCCTCAATAAATAATTGATGGTGCAGTAAAAGCAAGCACTCAAAAGTTCTTTCTGGCTAAATTAATTGTAACTTCTCAGAACTAGGCCCCATCTTGAATTGGAGCCAACAGCCAAGGTGGCCCTAAGGTTACATTCTTCAATATTCCCCACTTATGCCGCATTCTCGAGACCTGTTAACTTGCATATGGGTTTTTAACGTCCTTGTCCAAATTGGCCAATAAGTTATTTGCAATGAATTGGGGTTATAATTCAAATGAGCATCCCCAAAGTTAATGGATCGTTATCTTCGTGTTTCAGTTTTTAGTTTTGAGTTTTGAATTCATTTTGGATTTTGTGTTTTGAGTGTCCATTTTAATATTGTTGAAAACGCGTTCTTTTTGTCATTTTAAAAATTTGTTTTCAAAAATAAAAAAAATGAAATTTTGGCTTGGTTTTAACTAAAAACAGTCAAAACAACATTTTTAGCGTTTTCCGTTTTCTTTGTATTTTAAACTTATTTTTGGAAATTCGTTTCTAAAAATAGGTAAGTAAACGTGTTTTCAATATTTTCGAAAACTAAAAATGACATGAAAATAGTAAAAAGAACAGACCCTAAATTTTTTAGCAAGTTTCTCTTCTTTTCATTTTTTATTTTGATTAGGTTGGACCTTTTCTTCTAAACACCATTTTTTGTCTTCATATTTTTTAAAATTTACTTATAAGTTAAATCGTTGCTACTTAAAAACGAATTTATAAGGCTGGACTCTATATATCTCTACTTATAATTGCTCTTTTTCACCTACTTTTTTCAAAATTTACTTAAAAGTTAAACAATTGCTACTTAAAAAACTGATTTGTAGAACTCTTTTTACTACTAAGTTAAATACTTTATTAGTTATTTATTGATATACTTTAGAATAGTTGACTATTGCTAAATGTTTGGCTGTTTATAAGTACAGTTTTATCAAAATATACATATTTAAAAATCACTGCTACTTGTAATTAAAATTTAAATATCACTTATAAGTAAAAAAAATTGAGCTATGCCAAATGATCTCTAGTTCTAGTGGATGACGATGAAACATGTTAGCAGCTAGTTTGGGGAATCTTTCAGTAGGCTACCATGAAGCGTACAACAAATTATTCCTGTGAGAAATTTTCTATGTACAACCATGATTGATAATTTTATTGGCAATACGTGAATTGTCAACAAAGTTATCAATAAAAATTGTATAGAGAGCATAACTCTCTATGAAAATTAAAATACTTTGAATACATTTAATTATAGAGAACATAATTTAATGAGTTTATTAAAACATAATTTTAAGAATTAACTGTTTAAAATAAATAGTATCTTATATTTAAAAAATCTCTTGGGAATGCTCATAAGAAACGATTTAGCCTATGTTTGACAACAATCATTTCAAAACTTTTTTTCTACATATCCATTTTCAACGAAGCATTCAAACAATAAAATATTTTACACGTAAACTCAAAAAATTTCCCTAATTTTTAACCACGCATTTTTAAAAAAATTACTATTCAAAACTTCATTTTTTTTCCAAATAATAATTGTCAAACAGGGGTTCATCCTCTTTAAAGGATCAAGTCTTCTCATAGAGTAAACAAGCTTTGAGAATAATGGAAATGGGGAAAATAAGACCCTTTAACATGGATTTAGTTGTATTGTAGAATAAAACCTGTCCACTCTATTCTCTCGTTTTTTTTTTTATATGGCATGTGAGAGCAGGTAATGTCACGTTCTAAGAAATCGCAAGAACTCAATCGATTAGGCGAATCCTTCCCTTGGAATCCAGAATATCATTGCAAGAACTCTGTTGACCAATGCAATAAATCAATCAAACGATTGGCAGATGTCTTATTGACATATTCAATCACTATTACTTGCTTAAATTGCTTTACCACGACAAACAAAATTGGATTTTGCTATTTGTACGATCTAGGTTGACAATGTGGTGCGTTGTCCAAATACATAATATCACATGTCATTCTGTAAACAAAGTTGCCATCCTGTTATATATACCAAGAGGGTGTTTGGTGAGTATTAAAATTAGATTTTTAGTGGATTGCGATAGAAGTTTTTGAAATGCGTGGTTGAAAAGATGTGACTCACGAAAGATATGATTAATATTGATTGTTTGATTTTAATTTAAATTAAAATCAAATTTTAATTCGACCCAAACATGCCCCAAGTATGATTGAACAAAATTACACACAAGTCTCTCCATCTCATGCACGCAAATGCACATAATTTACGCAAAAAAGTTTGTCTCCATCTGCTCTCTTTCGGTGTTTGGTCGTTGAGGTTACATTTCATACTTGGAAACATTGTCAAAATCTCCTTCCAGTGGTGAATTTGAATGCGATCACGAGACAAAGAGATACTACTACATTTGATGCATGATGATGAGGAGTACGACTAGGAAAATATAGGGTAGCTGTCTTTAACTTTCACATTGTACTCCCTCCCAAGGAGGAAAATTTAGCTGGAGGTTAGGTCAAGTCCCCTCCAAAGAATGTAGTAGGTTTTATCTACTTTATAAATAAAACATGGTACATATAATGGTTACGGAATCTTTTATTCTATTCATTTCTCTTTTGTGCATATACTACTTCCTCTTTTGCTGGATATTCGTTTAAAACGAAGGAACATAATTTGTTTATCCTTAGTATGACTACCTTAAATTTTTGATAAAATTCTAAGTTAATTAATTTCAACAACATTTTTATGGGATGCGCAATTTTTTAATCACATATTTTTTCAATTTTATATTAAAAATCTGATTTTTAGCTACACCAGAGATTTAGTCAAATTTACGAACTTCTATTAAGATTATAACTGAAACTGAAGAAAGAGAATGTTTTCTATTGTATTTTTATTTTCATTTTAGTCTCTAAGAAATCATGATTTGATGAAAAAATAAATGGTGAGAAATTTGATGAAATAGGCTCAAAGTGTCTCGCTTATGGAATTAACAACTAAACTAGCAACATGGGTTCGAGCAGTAACGATGTAAAAAGATGTGATCTAGAAATTTTGTATAAAAGAAATACAATCTCTTTTAGGAAAGATTTTTCCTAAGGGTAAGGAGCACAAAATACCATATTTTACACCAAGTTTAATTTTGTCACAACTAAGTCATGAAATTTATAATTTTGTTCCAATACAAGACTGTCAACTTTACCAATAGAAGATTAAACTTTCTAATATCATCATGTCTCATTTTCTTATTTACCTTAGCTTGGTAGCCTGATTTAATTTAAACAAAAATATAGCTATTTATAATTATATATGAATGAAATTTATGAATGGTAGACTTGCTATTATATAATTCATAGGCACAATTCACAGGAAATAGTATGAATTTGGTCGGCAGATCATAGACCTGTGATCTCTCGTGACGAATAGCTTCAATTTGTTTCTCTCTCTTTTACAGAGTGGGCATTGCATCTGTTGTAAAGACTGCAATGCATTGGACCATAAACAATGAATACACCCAACACTTCTCTCTCTTTTTTTTCCTCGTCTTCTGTATATATATATATGTGTGTGTGTTGGGTCCCCAAACCGTTAGCAAATGGAGAAGGGGACACAGAATGACAAGTAAATGCCAACTGAATTCTGAATATATACATACATGGATACACCTCGATCTAACGCTCTCTGGGCTCTACTTGAGTCCCTACTCATCATAGGCCGGCGAAAGTATCCTTTTTACATTGGTATAGGTTTTACAGTAGTCAGCATATCGTGTCCTCTCTCTCACACACACACATATATACTCGTATATTTGCATATGTATATAACTATATATGCACGCACACAAATGCAAAAACTTTTATGGGATACAGATGGAAAGATGCTTAGGTACAGCATGCATGCAAACTTTTGAATGCTTTATTTATCATTATTTTTTTTAAAGAAATTTTTGTTTTTGTATGTTGATCGATATTCTAAAAGGTGTAATGCGTGGTGATGCATGGAAGCCAAGTTATGAGATATGTGAGTTTATGCGAGACATGCGTAAAAAGACAATTTAATATTTTAATAATATTTTAATTTTTAATCAATCAAAAAATTATTTAATAATTAAAAATAATGCATATCAAACATCTCAAACAGATTTATATAAATTTTATACATTTTTTTCAAAAGTTTCCAACAAAAAGATTAGTTTCAAATGTAAATCAATTTTTAAATTTTAATAATAATGCTCGCCTAGGCAAGCATAGTCGTGCTTAGATACGCATTAGCGTTGACCATTAACCGCTAAATAACCACCACAGGCGCCTAAACGACACGCCTTTTATAACACTAACGTTGATACTCAAGGGGACTAAGAGTTTTTGTTAACAAAAATGCTACTTGTACATCACAAATTGTACATAAGGGGCTACACCCCTCTCACATGGGGTGTGGGACCCATTGCATAAATTATTTTTTAATCTAAGCGGGTCCTACCCTCATGTGAGGAGGGTGTACACCCCGATGTACAATGTGATGTACAAGTAGCAAAATCGGTTTGTTAATTATGTTTTTCTTGGCAGGAAACAACGTCATTAATACAGAAGATTTTTCTTTTTCTCGATACCGTATAATATTGTAGATTTTAACTATAGCTATGGTCCCATTTACATGGGCTTTGGTTGTCCGTTTCTGTAATTATCATCCTATGGTCACCAGCTTGCCTTTTTCTTTTCTTTTCCCTTTTTTTTTTTAATTATTTATTGTAGAGTTTGGCTTATACATTTAAGACCGTTACCATTCCTTTCTAGTTGAACAGGGCTTTTGTTGTCGGTTTTTCCGATTGTCATTCATCATGTCATCAATTTCTTTGGCCTTGGCATCGGAGTGCTGAACTGGCTATGTCCCATATGTCGTCTTTCGACTTTATAGAAATTTATGTTTTTTGTAAATTGTCTACCGGATTTAATCACTTGACTTCCTTTGTAAAGTTCATATAATGAATGCCATTTGTGTGTTATTTAAGAAGGCAGCGAGCTTATTTAAACATTCACTGATTAATTATAATGCTATATAAACGAATAATTATTGTAGAGGATATGGTACAAAGTCCGATTCATCAAATGTCCAATTGATAAATTCTCGAATACTAGTTGTTATATTAAGGGATTGTTTGGACCTAGGATGGCAACAGAGCGGGTATGGGACGGATCTGCAATTCCCATCCTCGTTCCCTCGGGTATTTTTGTTATATTGCCCCATTCTCATACCTATTTAAAGCGGGATGGGGCGGGATGGAGGTGGGGCTGGGCAGGTCTTCTGCCCCATTTATCTCCCCATTTATTTTTTTTCTTTTTATTTTTTATTTATTTTATTTTTTACCTTTATTTTTTCAATGTTTTTACTTAGTAAATATTATTACTTTTTTACCAATTTATTAGAAACAACTTATGTTCTGTTTAAAAATATGATGAATCTATTATTTTTGTTTGATAAAAAACTTAAATTTAAAATGCATTTTACAAAAATATTATGATGGAGAATGTGTGGTTAAAAAATTAGAAAAAAAAAGTTTTAGATTTGAATGTAATATTATTTTATTAAAAATTTGTAATTAAAATAAAGTCAAACAACTGTTTAAAAATACATTTTAATGAAAAAATGAGACTCAAAGAGGGACTAATTACTATGCACAAACGTCAACATATTCATATACTATGTTGATATTTCTATTTACTTCTTAAATTGATAATTATTGATAATTGACTCTGCCTTGTTGTTATTATGTCTAAATAAATTGATTTAAAAAGGACAAGAAGCTTCAAGCTTGTAAATTTTGAAAGGATTATCTTATGTAATATTTCATTAGTAATGATTATTATTGATTTTAAAAAATGTACCTTTAACATGATCAACTGGTTTCAAGACCTCCAACGTCTATGCAAGTCTTGTTCCTGTACACTTGAACAAACTGTTAGTCATATGTGACTTCCTCTGATGGGGTGGAGTTGGTCGCTCGTATTCTGACAGTTAAGTCAATTGGAAAAGAAAATATATGAGTGTAGAAGAGCTCTAGAAGTGAGTCTCCAATATAAAAAGAGGGTCGATTTTTGGGGACAATAATTAGAACGATGGTATGGAAAAGTTATAATTTGAGAGTCTAAACTTACATTATCTTTCAAATGACATTAAATGTAAGTTTTTTAGTAAAAAAGGATAAAAGAGAGTCATTGAATGAAGAGACGGGACCTCATCCATGAGGTTGATGCCTCTTATATTAAACATCAATCAATCATAAGCATTAAATGTTAATAACACTTTAGAATCCATAATATTCAGTGTTTTAAAATGCGTAATGTGTTGCGATGTGTCGAGACCGAGAATCAAGAATCACAAATTTATGTGTGTCAATGCGAAGAATAAGCGCCATAATGCGTTTCGTATTTTTAAGGCATTAAATATATTTTTATATAAAAAATAGACTTTTTAATATATCATAAAAAAAATAGATTTAAAAAAAAAATATTAGGCGGGATAATGTGCGCCTAGGCGCGCATTATTCCCGCCTTTTAGATAGAAAACGCATTTTTCGTGCATTTTTAGAATTCGACGCATTTTGGCCACGCCTCACTCCTAGGCGGCGCATTTTGCTGCCTTTTAGAATACTGATAATATCTAACTTGCAGCTTTGAATTTGACCTAATGGGATGGTAGTTGCTCAAAGACAATGAAGTGTCACAACAATCTCATATCAAAGATTGCCTGAGAGATCTTGTGCTCAAGTTCTTTTGTGACCTTGCCTCTATTTGCAGTCCGACTCTTCCCCCATCAGGTCAATGTAATTTAATGGAGTCGATAAGTACATTGGTTCGACAACCATAAGGGATCAGGTCAGATCAGTCTCATATTTCAGTATATTTTGGTGTGGTTCGAGGCCCCACTAGGGATGTCAATCGAGCGAGCGGCTCGTCGGCTCGGCTCGTACTATTCATGCCCACGAGCCGCTTGACGAGCCCGAGCGGGCTGGCTCGCTAGACGAGCCGAGCCGGCTCGTCTAGTACTATTCACGAGCGGCTCGTGGGCTCGTATATATTAAAAAAAAAATTTAAAAACCAACAAAGTGACCGTTTGGTCACATTTTTATTTTTTATTTTTTATTTTCTCTATTTTTCTTCTCCTATAAATACCTACCTATTATAACAATTTTTTCTCACCAAACTTTCACAATTTCATTCTCTAATCTCTATTCTACTTTACTTTCTACTCTCTACTACAATTTACAAATCATTATCAACAATTTCATTCATTTATTCTATAATCATCTTCTACATTTTTTTACATTATTATCTTGATTTTACAATTCAATTTCTATTATCACAAATGGATCCACGAGCATTTGTTAAAAATTTGTTCGGTATGGAAGACGAAACACAAGCCCAAAATCAATTTGGGAATGAATTCGTCGATCTGAATGAATTACCAATTCCAGAAAACATTGAAGATTTCGACGTTCGTGAAGGTAGTCATCCAAATCCAATTGATTTGGATGACATTGATGTTGATTCTAGTTTCCGATTGATTTGGAACAAGATGAACCTACATTAAATATTCTCGATGCAAGAGGGAAGAGAAAGGGGAAGAAGCAGGCAAAATGTTATGACCATTTCAAACTGGTCATGTGGTTGATGGAATTTCAGAAACCAAAGCAGTATGTAAATACTGCCAACAACGACTAGCATGGCAAAGAGGCATTGGAACCACCCACCTCAACCGTCACTACAAAACATGTGCGGCGAAACATGGGCTTCTTCCAGCTGGTCAAACGCAAACTACAGTTTGGCACTCCAAGCGTCGGTGCTACAACTACGCCACTTTCTACGTGGATGTATTCGGAGGAGGAAGCTCGAAAAAAAATGGTGAAGTTCGTTGCCGCGGCGGAGTTGCCACTAGCAATAGTTGACAACCAACATTTCGTCAACTACGTCAAATAATATCTTCAACCGAGGTACGTTGGGGTAAGTCGAAATACTCTTCGGTCTGATACAATTGAATATTTTATGAATTCAAAGAAACTATTAATTTTAGATTTAGAAAAATATGGTGGTGTGATATCGTTAACTTCAGATATATGGGAAGAGATTAATAAGAGGGGTTATATAGCTGCAACTCCACATTATATAGACCCACTTTGGGTCATGCATAAAAAAATTATTGTTTTTAAAATTGTTGAGTACCCGCACAACGCTCAAACAATATTTAACGCTATTATGTTCATAATTAAAGAATATAAATGTGAGAGTAAAATTCGTTCTTTTACGTTCGACAACGCTACTGTAAATAAGGTTGTTATCGATAAATTGCATAGAGTACTTCAACCTGATTTCGGTGGTTATTTATTTCATATCGATGTGTGTGCCACATTTTTAATTTAATAGTTCAGGACGGGTTAAAACATGTGAAAGATGAAATTAACCGAATTAGGAATGTACTTATATATATCACGATTACACCAGTAGGAAACAAGCATTTGAGGAATTTTGTGAGGAAGGTGGGAATACACATACTAAAACATTTATTACTGATGTAGGCCATAGATGGAACTCAACTTACTTATTATTAAAATCATGTGAAGGTTATGAAGCGTTTATTACCGAATTTCATAACAATAGACATGTTAGAGATGAAGACGATACCATCTTGAATGAATCCGATTGGAATGTAGTTTTTAAAATTAAAAATTTCTTGACAAGTTTTTATGAGTCTACAAATATATTGTCTGGTGTTTATTATCCCACTAGTTGTATGGTTCTTGAACGTCTTTATATAACTGATAGGGCTTTTAAGAGATTTCAAAATGATCCCGATTTTGAAGCGGTTATATATTCGATGGAAGTAAAATTTAGAAAATATTGGGAAGAATTGCCTATGTTATTTCCTTTAGCATGCGTCATGGACCCCCCGATATAATTTATCGGGTACTAAATTTGTAATTGATCAAATTTCAAATACTTTAACTTTTAATATGCCTATTACTTATAAAAATTTGGAACAAACGTTAACTGAAATGTATGAATTATATGCTTCACGAATGGGTACACATATTACTCGTGTATCTCCAACTGTTCATCCCACTAATATAACGGATGACGATACTGAAGTTTTAAATTTGTTCGAAAACATGAACTCATATAGATATAATTCAACTGCATATGCATGTGGTTCCTCTAGTAGTAGCAGTAGTTTGATTTCCACTGCATGTACTCAAACTTCGAGTACTAATCCGTCTAACCAAATGTGTGCCATCTGAATTAATTGATTACTTTAGTCATACTTTGCCTAGTAACAAATCAGTTAGGAAAAGTTCAGAAGAGGTCATTGAATTTTGGGGAAATAATGAACGCCGATGGCCAATAGTTTCTGTAATGGCAAAAGATCTATTAACACCTCCGGTTAGCACTGTAACTTCGAAGTCTGCTTTTAGTACAGGGAAGAGGGTTCTCTCCGAGGTCAGGAATCAACTAAAAGAAGATATTTTGGAAGCGTTAATGTGCGTGAAGGATTGGGAAGACGTTAATTATCGAATTCAACATAAATATGCCGAAATTGCATGTAATCAAGTAAGTGATATTTAATTTCACCACATTTATCACAAAATTTTATTTTCATTATTTCATACCTTTATAATTTTTTTAAAAAAAATTGTACACGTAACAAGTTGTTCGTGTACAATTTTAAACTCCGCCTACTCGAAATTGAAGTAGCCGGTCTCAAACCCGGATAAAGGAGGAGGGTTTATTTTTTAAAAAAATTGTTTATAAAATGTGTATATTTTATGTTTAATAAAATATAAAAGGGTAAACAAAAAAAAAACTTAACAAATAAAATTTTGTTCTTATTATTTAAAAAAAAAAATGTAGGAGGGGATTATAAAATGTTAGGAGAAGAAAATTAGCCAAAAAAAAAAATTAAATTTAGACGAGCCCACGAGCTGCTCGGCGAGCTCGAGCACCGGCTCGTTGGAAACGAGCCACAAGCTCGGCTCGTGCTCGCTCGTGTGTGTATGGGCCGAGCCGATTGACATCCCTAGGCCCCACACTTTCTTACCACGTAGGATATTTGGAGCCTTATGAAAGGCGTAACAATTATCATTATTATATATATTAATCAAGGTTAAGTTATGTACACGTGTTAAATAGCCTTAGTTAGGTTACGAATTTTAAGTATTTCACCCGTTTGACAACTATTCCTTCAAAAAAAAAAAAAAAATTAATACTCATTTTCAACCAAATATTCTCATAATAAAAATATTTTTCATGTAAATTCAAAATTTTTCTCTACTTTTTAATAACATGTTCGTTAAAAAATTATTATTCAAAAACTCGTTCTCTTGACCAAAAAAAAAAAAAGAATAAAGAACTGTTGTCGGGTGAAGATTGTCTCATTTATTTTGAAAGCTAAGGGTCCATTTGATTGCTATGGTAGAAAATGAATTTCAGTGAAAATAATTGTCTAGAAGTTATTTTGCAAAGAATCGTTAATTAAGTATGTTTTATTGATATAATTTTTCACGAGGAAAATTTTAAAATTTTATATCTGTTTGGCTTTGTTTTACATGAAAATTGTCCATTAAAGTGATAATTTTTTTACAATTGGTTATAAAATTTGTTTCCATTGCCAAAAAAAAAAAAATTGTTTCCAAAGAAATATTATTTTTAATTAAAATTTATTATTCATTTGACTTTATTTTATATGAAAATTGTCCATTAAAGTGAATTTTTCTTTTACAAATGGTTAAGACATTTGTTTCCATTGTAAAAAAAAACCTGGAAAATCATTTTCCCACGAAAGATGTGAGAAAATGAATTCCCCAAAATCAAGCAAAAGAGGCGCGAGACCCTCTCCCCAAGAAAATGTTTTCCTAGTAGAATTTTGCACATCAAACACCTCATTTGGCTGGAAAAGGAAATGAAATTCCAAGTTCCAAGGAAAATAAAGCAAATCAACCAGGGCTAATTGTTAATTTCTTTTGATGGAGAAAATTTTGCCTCAAGATTTGGAAACATTTATTGTAGTGCACCATGTATGACATTTTTACCACAAGATTCATCGCACGTTTTCCTTAGTAAATTTGAAAGAGTAATACTATTCGTAGTGAAAATTATCAGTAATCTTTCTACATGGTATTTATGTTGCGGTTTGTGATTTGATGCGCAAGTCAATAAAAAACTATCACATTAATGCACCGTCACATAGGAATCCTACCGATAGTTTTCACTGCGAATAACATTATTCAATTTGAAAATATTGTAAAACATTGGCCCAAATACTTCGACATTACAATTTTTTTCCTACCAAAAGATCACGGGTTTTTATTCTTTTTTTTTTTTTTTCCTTAAATTTATGTCTCCAAATACATTTTTATAATTCTCTCTCCCTTTCTTATCTTTATCCCCTCTCTCATTTTCGTGTCTTTCTTCACCACTTAGCTGTTATGTATACAACATTATCTTCAAGAAGCTAAGATGATTTGGCTCAGTGGTCTAAAATTAAAATTTAGAGACCGGTAGCTATCAAAGCAAGATTATGGGACACCATGTTTACCTAATCTAGATACAAAGTGACTCGAACCACATTTTACTTCATCTAACAATGCTACAATATCAAAAATTACAAGACCAGTCCATAAGGTACAAAACTAATTCAGAATATGAGGACTGAATCGCCCTAATTGAATCACATTCATCAATGGAAACGCGAAGTTCAAGCTTTGATTCTGTAGTTCATATAAATCACTTGAAATTTATCTGAGTGCTAATCATGTAAGTCAGCTTTTGTTGCAGCATATGAAGATTGACAGCGGGAACATCCTGCAGGACCTACGAAATTAAATAGGGAAAATGAACTACAATCAACTTCATAACATATTTGGTACGTTAAATTGCACAGGACTCAACAAGAACTCCCAAATTTTTGACATCTTTATTTCTTGCTCGTATCCAGTCCCATCCAATCCAAGGTACCAAAAATCTATACTGTTTGGTATATGACTAAAATAACAAGTTTTATTTGATAATCGGACCTCGGAATGGATCGTGTAGTGTAATTTTCCATCAACTCTGGCGCAAAAACAATTAATGGTATTAAGTCCTTCTTCAAGCAGTATTTCAAGAACCCTTGATAGGGGAAGCCCTTCTGCTGTGAATTCACCACTGATCAAAACTTCAATATGAACCGCACATGATTTGACCGTGACTGAAAATTTTCCATTTTTGAAGTCCAGATCATTTGAGGGGAACAAGTTCTTGAGTTTATCCCTCTTGAATTCCAATTCTCCAATATTATTCTGAAGGTATGTTACATAGTTAGCAGCCTCATGAATATGATCAGATGTCGAACGCTTACCCTAGGAAAAAAAATTAAAACCCTAAAATGAAATTAAAACCTAAAAGTTGATACGATGATACACTTAGTAATATTAATTTAATGAAGTGAAAACCTAGGAATATTGCAAAAATGAAAAACAAAATTAATTAATTTACCTTGAGAAGTTCGTGAGGAATTACTGAACGCAGAGACTCATAAAGCTTGGCCATTTCTTGCCTCCTTTGCCTTTCAATATCTCTATGCACGATTTTTTTCTGCAGATTACTATTTTCCATCGATGTTGACGCTTTCTGCTGCTTTTTCCCCTTATTATTGTTTAAGGGAGAATGATCAATGACTTGTTTTTGTGGGTTTGTGAATTCCAGGATCGTAGCAGAAAAACTTATATTTTCAGGCAAAAATTCATCGTCTTGCTGTAAAGGAAATAATGAACAGAAATCATCATCCATCTTTAAACAAAGATTTTTGTATAGTATTATTGATTGTGAATGGAAATGGAAGAGGATCTGCTTTTTGGGGTTTGAGATCTTAAATGGATATTAAAAACTATAGATTCTTGCAATGATATACACAGAGTGATCTGGAATTGGTCACACTATTGATTTGGCGACTTTGTAGAAAATGCAATTCCAGCGTGCTAATTTCACGGTTGTGACCTATAGATAATTTGAAAACCTAATAATTGGAGACAATGTGACCCAAATGGTTTAATTAGTAATTAAAACTGTCTGATTTCACATCTTGTTGGAGTATCGTAGTTATCTTGGAAGTTATAATATTGGAAAATGCTAGGGGTGTCCATAATGGACACATTATGGGGGCGTCGGGTGTCCATTATGGACACAATATTTAATGGATTTTGCTATATGTACATCAAGATTTATATAATTGATTACATAATGCGACGTGTCAATTTACTATTTGTCAGTTTAAAACACAATAAACTTTTCATCCAATCTTTTCCCTCCACATTATATCACGTATTCTATTATGTACATTTTTTATTTACAAATAACAAAAACTATATTTAACCAAATACTAGGATCCCATTTGGTTCAATTAAAAAATTGATAAAAATTTAAATCAAAGTAAACAATTAATTTTATCCACACATCTATGAAATCCATAATTTTCTTAACCACACATTTCTTTAAATTTTATCAAAATTTATTAAAAATATGATTTTAACGGAACTAAACAGGGAATGATAATTGTAGTAGTACAATTAAAAATAATGTCATTTATTTCTACTATTCAACATTGAACTTGCGTTGTCAGTTATTATGAAATGTTTTATAAGTGTTGTAAAAGTAATATTTGAATCTGCATGAATATTAATTAATTTAGAATTAATGCCAAAGAATACATATGTGACAATGATGTTAAATCATTTGAAATAAGATGTTAATTAGTATACATGGACGCGAATAATGAAATGCATTCTTGAATGTGAAATTCTAATTAACTTAAAATTAAAATTAATAACACTGAATTGCGTAAATGTAGATGAATATTAATTAAATGAATGTGAATGTCAATTAATTAAGAATTAATAATAGAAAATTCATACATAATGAAAGTACATAGGTGAAATGAATATGTCAAATATACATGTACACTGATGACAACTAAAAGATTAAATAAATTTAATATATATTGAAAAAGGGAAAATTAATATATTATTGAAATAAATGAATTATAGTAGGACTAGAATTGTCCAAAAAATGATTCTTACTCGATGTGATATTTAATATATTATAGATTATAGATGAACACCATATGATGTTGCAATTATAGCCTTGGTTAATTTTTGATAGATAAGTTATTTTAATAACATGGAGTTACACGCTTGATTCATCAATCTAATAATTGCTTCTACTTATAAATGATGATATACTATTATTTGAATATTATGAGCTTGTTTGGGAGGAATTTTAATCCAATTAAAATTGAAAATATAGTCGTTATTGGGTTTCACTCGTTTAATAAAAGTCAACAATAAAGACTAATTTTTCAATTTTAATCTGATTTTAATCTCTACCAAACAAACTCTATAATGTCGTCTCCTCTTAGCAGTATTTCAATGTTCCATTCACAATATTCTATTGTTTGCCACAAATCAAAATATTACTTTCAAATTAAGCTCAAAATTAACTCAAATTGTTTGTTTTTTTTTAACTTAAATTAGAATACTATTATCTGTAGCATAGTTATTAGACTCGATCTGAGCATCGACCCAAACAGGGTATTGGGTCTTGGATTACTGGTCGAATCGACGGGTCAGTGGTCGAACCTGTGAGTCATTGCATAAAAGGATTGTGCTACATGTACACTCCATGGTTTACACAATCCTTTACACCACTCTCACATGGAGGGGGGCCCACGAATATTTTATTCTGTGTGGGCTCCCCTCCATGTGAGAGGGGTGTAAAGAATTGTGTAAAAGATTATGTACATTTAGCATAATCCTTGCATAAAAACCTACAAAAAATATAAAGTATAAATTTTTTTAGGGACAAAATTAAAAATTTTAGTTTATTTTTCACTAATTATATAGATCTATAAAATAAAGTAAAGGTTGGACCAAAGTTTTTAAAAGAATAATTTTATAAAACCTATAAATGATTCATTAGATAAATATAACTTATTGCACATAAATAATACTAAAGAACTTTATGTTCAAGTGGTGAGGAACCCGTTATTTTTCTTAAAAAACCTTGGACCCAAAAATTATGCAAGAGGATTTCAAAATCCAATCAAACCGGTCAACCGGACAGATTAAATCACCGGTTAACTCGATCAAAGTTTGATTTTGTTTGAGTCAAATACATTTCTATCAAATTAATCTGTCTACCCTGATCAAGTGGCCAGGACGAATTTTATAACTATGATTCGGAGCAGTTGGCTATGAACAGGATCTCTTGTTGTGAACTTGAAGATTGTATTTATTAAAGTAATGTAAAGTGCATGATTTTATTATTTGGTAGGGGTGTCCAAAAGTCCCGAATTGAACCGGACCGAACCGAACCCGAACCGAACCGAATTGAGCGGTTCTTCATAAATTAAATACCCGAACGGGTACCCGAATCGAGAACCGATGGATTTGGGTCGGGTCTCGGGTCTAGACCAAGAACCAAAGAATCGAATAAGAACCGAAACTAAATAATTTTTTTTATTTTTTATATTGAATTAATTAAATTATTTTATTTTTTTCCTATACAAATTAGCAAATTAATTGAATAAATTAGATTATTTCATAATTTTAATTTTTAAGTCCAAATCATTTTAAAATCCATTAGCCCATTTTAATTTGAAGCAAATGAATATACTTTATGTAGTTTTGCTGTAATATTAATATCTACTTTTTGGTATTTGTATGCATTGAATTAATCTTATTGGACGGCTAGTTTTGTATATTTTTTTGAATTGGGCTACGTTAATTTGTAAAAGTTACGAATGAAATGTTATTAATTGTATTTATGTAGTGTTGCTGAAAATATTAAAAAATTTAATTATGGTACGGAACCGAACGGTTCCATAATTATATTTGGACCCGGCGGGTCCATTTATTAAATACCCGAAAGTTTTGGGTCGATTCGGGTATCTTCAGAACCGAACCGAACCGACCCATGGATAGCCCTATTATTTGGCACTTGGCAGTAGCTTCCTTGTAATCTTCGGCCCGCCAAACCGGATTTTAAAACAATTTTTTAATGGGATAATTAATTGTAGTCGAGTCCCCCAACTATTTTATTGGTAATGTAGGTTTTAATGTTTCAAATTTATAGCAACTTCGTCCATTTATCCATTAAATAAAAAAAATGAAGATGGAAAAAAAAAAAGGCAAACAAAGTAAAAGTAGAAAAATATAAGGTAAGGACAATTCTTAATTTCAGGTATTGTTGACTATAAAATATAATAATTCAAATATTTTTTATGATTATCACAGAAAAATTTAATTGATCCAAGAAAATAATTTGAATGTTACTCGTTAGATCTCTAATTTCAAAGTAAATTTGATTTTATTCAATCCTATCGTTCCAATTTTATTGTTGGTCCTCGAAGGGTCTAGAACTAGACCAACTCTCATAAAGTTTTACTACTCAAATGAAATTAATGAAATTAAATTTTGATTAATGTGGTTTGACGTTTATCGAATAATTTTCAGTTTAAAAATTGGAAAGTAAATTAATTTCTAACGCTTATGACCTGGAGAAACTTGCATGACACCACCGACGATTTTCCTACCTGTCTACTTATATAATTTTATTTTATTTTATTTTTTTCCGAAATTTTCATTATTTTTTCCGATTTTCCTAGCTGTCTACATTTTAAAGAAATCGTAATTATATTCATACCACAATTTTTTTCTTGCACCACATTTTTAAAATTGCACTTAAGGTTCTTAATATATGCTCATCATAGTACTTATATCTCTAATGATTTTTCATTTCATTCTTATTGTTAAACTATACGTTACTTAACATATTTTGTATTTAATAACAGTTTTATGTTGGCGTAAAACAACTCATTTTCTCATAACATTCCCTACTTTGCGTTCTTTAAGAATATCACTTTTCACAAAATATATTCATAAAAAAAAAAAAAAGTTCTAAGGCCCTTATTGAAAGCTCTTTGATCTACGTAATAGTTTATTCATCTGTAAACTGGATCTAATACATTGACATGTCCCAGGCTCACATAGAACTTATTCAAGTGGGAGTGCAAAACAAGCCATGCTTGAACACATATTGGGACCTCATAATATTCTCAACTTTAACCTGAGAATTTATAAACAATTTAATTCATAAATATCTAGACATGAATAGTAGATAAATAAATAGCATTTATGGATTCATTAGAACAAGTGATGGAAAATGAAGTTTGAAATGATATATAAACCATTTATAAATTAGTCAAAGGAGGAAACATGAATAGATAGTACATGGTGTAAACTAAGGTGCTTGCGCTTCACCTGTCGAAAGATCATTTAAACTTGGCTGGGTTTTGCTATTCGTCTAGGACCACATGGGCCCTGCACGAATAGGGGGCGCTATTGGCTGGGCGTCTGTGATAGGCAGGGCATGTGGTGCCACTGGAGTGACATGTGGCCCTGTTACTATAGCAAAACCTAACTTGGCTCGAGGAACTGTGCTCAGTTCAATGATGCACTCCTTCCCTAGTCAATTGCACAAAACTTCCCGAAATTTGTCGGGACTCAAAATCTAGTTTATCCATCTAGCACTTGATTCACAAAAAGAGTCCTCAAATACATTGAAATACTTTACTTTGTACTTGAAACCGTCATCTCTCTCTGGTTAATAGGAAACAGCAAACATCTTCAAGCAAACTTAATGAACCATTAAAATAGAATTTACGGGCTTTTCGCTGATCAAATTAAGGCCCTGTTTGGGAGAGATTTTGATTTTTCTACAGTAAATCAATTCTCATTTTCAACCACACATTCTTCAATAAAATAATATGTTCCATCACATTAATAATTTTTTCTTCTTTTTCAACCACATATTTCCTATCATATCACTATTCAAAATCAATTATTCCCCCGAAAATCCCTCCCAAACAAGCTCTAAGTTTCAACCCCAAGTCTACTAATGTCTACGAGGATCCAGTCCAACCTTTGCTTGTAGCAGGAAGAACTATGTAATGCAGTGAACTGTTATGGGACAAATCATATGCAAAGGCTTTTCGGGGATTACACAAAGATTGGAGTACATCGCCTCCATCTTCGAACTCTTAAAGTTGTGCTAAAAATAGGGCACTGAAAAGAATGAAGCATTCTTTTGATGTTCCATGTTTAATAAACAAATAAATAAGAAGAAACAGAACTTGATGATTGCTGCATCATTATCCTCCAAACTGATAGTTTAATGTTCCATGCTAAAGCAGCAAGCCAAGGCTGTAAAAGCATTAAAGGGCAAGAAATCTAAGTAGATTTATTAACTATTAACAAAGTCGTAAAAAGAAGTAGAAGAACCAGGCCATGGTGGATTTCTTTCAGGAAAAAATCCTAGACAATAGCACAAGTCCATAGAGAGCCTTGACACTGTCACTTTTGTAAGCTCTAATCAAACTATCCTAGATCCCGTCCTTGTATTGTTACTACTTACAATCTTATCTAGCTAACATTGTTCCCGAAAAACCACCAGCTAAAGAAGAAACTAGAAAGGGATGGGGAGGGGTTTAAAACGGTCTTATAGGAATAAGTGGAAAAATACAAATGAAAGAATTCAAGGATGGCTCCAATATCTACCGTCTTTTCCAAATTCAAGAGAAGAGATTGATGTCAATTGTCAGTATTCAATTTCCAAAAGAGATGCTAAAATCCATTGCATTGCTAATGTAATATATATCTTTCTTTATATGAACCTCTGACAATGACAAACATGATCTACAACAATTATAGTTCTCTCCATGGATTCCGAAACTCACCGAACCTTCTTGTGAGACTTATATGGGCGGGAAGGAGGTGAAGGGGAAAATTCAATTGGTAACTGGGGAGTTTCTAAATCTCCAGACAACATCCCCACCACCTCTTTCATGGAAGGTCGGACAGCAGGAGACTTTTGCAGGCAAAGAAGCGCCACTGTGATGCATAGCAGGGCTTGCTCTTTATTTAATGATGGAATATTCTTATCGACTAAATCAAGAAGCTTCCCCGCCCGGGCAAGATGACGGGCCCAGGATAGAAGATTGGCTCGTTGGAACTCTGAAATGGGTGACCCTGTCACCTGAAGCGGCCTACGTCCAGCAATGAGAACTAATAATAGAACTCCATAACTATAAACATCACATTTCTCAGATATATCCCCACCACCCCCATACTCTGGTGCAATGTAGCACACGGTTCCCCTCATACTTGGTGTGCTACTGATACCCCCACTTTTAGGGATCTCTCCACTGACTGAATCATAACTATTTCTCCGAGCTTTCCATAGCTCACCGCTTAGCCCCTCCAACCACCAATCCATACTACCCCTACTGCTCCGACTCCTGCTCCTTTTCATCTTTCTATCAGCATACAATTCATCATCCCTCGGCCAATAATTTTCACTATAATGATCATCGCTCATTGACCCCTGTGCTTGTTTTTTCTTCCTCTCAAGCTCTTCGCAGAACTCCTCCTTCCACCACTCCCTTGCGGGCCTTCTCTTTTCCTTGGTATTCTTCTCATCATCCAATGACACCCACCAATCTAATCTCTGTTTCTTCTTCTTCTTCTTTTTCTCCTTTGAAACAACCCCAGAGCTTGATGAGGCACCAATCCAGTCACTCTTTGGCCTCTCCTTCTTGATCTCATTCCCAATCCATTCCATTACATAATCCTTCACTTTTCCTGACTCACCTTCACCTCCATTATCTTGTTTCCACCACCAATCTTTACCCGAAACACTCTTCTTCTTCTTCCACCCACTCTTTTCCCCTCCACTCTCAACACTAAACCTATCGAAATTCCCCTCTGAGATGCTCGTCTTCTCCAATCCCTCAGATGGAGATGCCATCTCTGCCACTATTCTTGGCGACACCACAGGAGCTACATCCACCTCAGGGGACAACTCCACCCCCACCACTGCCTCTGGTGAGGCCTCAACCCTGACAATTACACTCTCCGGCGACCTTTCCACACCCCCAAGATTATGAACATTATTAAAGTCCTCGAACCCATTCGTGGTAATCACACTCCCCGTCTCCTCCAAAACAGATCCATTATCCTCCACCCCGTTCCCCAGATTACCGTCTTTCTTCACCTCACCTTCAATGTTCTCCACCATCGACCTTGCCAACCCAAAATCACCGATTTTCGCATTAAAATTCCCATCCAACAAAATGTTGCTCGGTTTAATATCCCCATGAATAATCGGGGGATCACAGTAATGATGTAAATACTCGAGCCCTTTAGCTATATGCAAAGCAATTAAAAACCTCTTATCCCAATTCTTTAGCTCCTGGCTTTTTCGATGAAAAAGACAGTCTTGTAAGCTACCATTTTCCATAAGCTCATAAACTAAAAGCATTCGACGTTTACCAGGATTTGAGGAAAACCCCATCACGGAAACGATGTATTTACAGTCAATCTTCGACGAAAAAAGCAATTCATTCTGGAACTCGCGCTCGCCCTGTAAAGACCCAGAATCCATGACCTTCACAGCACCATGAAAAGCAGAGTTCTTGGTGATGGGGTTTGGTTTAAGTGTAGCGCGGTAGACAGACCCGAAACCCCCCTGGCCGAGGCGGAGGGAAGAAGAGAAATTGTTGGTAGCACGACGGAGGAGAGAGTAAGAAAGCCGGTGAGGAGGTTTCTTGGAATCAGTATCAGAAGCAGAAGGGGCTGTCCGCTTCTTTCTGATCCTCCGGAAGCAGAGGGTTAGTAAAATAAGAAAAGAAAACGCCGCCGTCAGTCCACCGGCCAGCGGAGGTACAAGATGGGTGGTGATCTGGTTCTGACCTGGCGGCGGTTGACGGGAGGGCATTTTAGTAAATTCGTGGTTTGCTCAGGTATTAACGGGAACAGGTCAGAACCGACTGTGCAGAGAGAAGGATAGAGAGAGAGAGGCGTTCAACTTTTTCTAGTGAAACTCTGATTTTGTTTTCACTTCGTATCGATCAGTCTTTTTCTGAGTCAAAGGCAATGGGTTATTGATTTATTGTTCAGAATTATTGTTGGGAAATGGAAATCCATTCTAAGGTATATGAGAAAAGTCATATAACTATGAAAAGTTATGAACCAATCGGTCGACGTGGGGCTCCAAACTCAATTTCCCTACTTTTATTCAGATATTTTAGCGTACTTTCATTTGTACAAAATATTGAAACTATGTGTTTTACTTTTAGATTTTTCTTTAATAAATTACGGTCAAATTTTCATGGTGCAAGAATCGAATCCTCGTTATTATATAATATTTTTTAATAATAATAAAAAAAATCTACATTCTTTTCAATTGACATCGAGAAAAATATGAAATTGTTTCGTTAAGTTAGTCGGCTCGAATTGAAAGTTTTTAAGTTGTCGGTTAAACAAACTATTAAATAAAATAAGAGATTTTTTTATATAGAGAGGAGCGTGGAATTTCTTTCTGGGGAAAAGTTTATGCATCAGGCATTTTCTTTACCAAAATTAAAAATCAGGTCCTCAAGTTTAAAATTGTAAAAATCAGGTTTTATTTTGAATTAATTAATTATATTTCATAATTATTATATTAAATTAAATATTTAACTGTAATATAATAAAATCACCCCACCCCACCCCACCCCACCCCCATTGCTCCGGCTACTACTCCGACGACCGGTGACTGCTCCGATCCGGCGACCGGCGACTGCTCCGATCCGGCGACTTTTCGAGGTCACAGATCAAGAAATTTATAGGTCACGGATTATTTCGAGGTCACAGATAAAAAAATTTGTAGATCGCAGATTATTTCGAGGTCACAGATTTAAAATTTTATAGGTCACAGATTATTTCGAGGTCACAGATGAAAAAAATTAAGGTCACAGATTCCTTTTTTAAGTTACAAATTATCAATTTCGAAGTCACAGGTCAGTAGTAAGGTCACAGATACCAAAAAGAACCACAATAGCTAGGTCACAGTCACCTAAACTTTATTTCAACGAGTCACAGACACAATTCCTAGGTCACAGACACCTACCTAGGTCACAGAGACTCGCGATCGCCACCTCCAACGCCTTCGACCCGTCACAACAACACAGAACCATCGCCACAACAGTTCCAACACCACCAAAACGTAAAAATAATCACCACCTCAAAAATTTTAATGGAGATCACCGAATTTATATATTTGTTCAATGCTAAATTGTTTAATTTTTTTTTAATTATTTAAGTATTCAACTTACAATTTTGTCATAGTTTATCTATACCAAATCTCAGCATGAAAACAGTACATTTGGTCCACAAAAGATTTTGAAACAAACAAAACTATCATTTTACAGTAATCAGAACAAGAATTTGTATGAACCACTCTAATACGTCATCTGACTTCAATAAATTCAGATGTACAAAACACACAAGTAAATGTGTCTGCATTCTCTGTCTGCAATATTGAAAAATTACGTGTAAAATTAAAAATACATAAATCGTTCTATGACTATCTGTAGAATATTTTCCTATAAACACCATGGATATCACCTTTAATTAGTGGTGGTTTTCTTTCCACCTTGAGACGTTTCTGGAGATTATACTTGGGGGATTTAAAGGAACTTAAAGATTTGGTGTTCTCCTGGGCGATTTGCAGCAGCGAAACAGGGGGGAGGGGGGGAGAAGGGAGGGGGAGGGGGAGGGGCGGTGATCTGCGGGGGAGAGGAAAGGGAGGGGGAGGGGGAGGGGGAGGGGGAGGGGAAGGGGGGGAAGAAGAAGGGGGAGAGGAGGGTGGAGGTGGCGGCGGCGGCGGGCGGTGGTGGCGGCGGCGACGGGTGAGAGAGGGAGGAAGTGTGAAATGAATTAGGGTTTGTATAGATGTTATATTTAAATGAAGTTGGTGGGGGTAGGTAGTAGGGTGGGTATATATTTAATTTGATTTAAAAATATTATTATTAATATTAATTGTAAAATTAAAACCTGATTTTTGATTAAATAAATTAAAAACCTGATTTTTTAAAAGTCAAAACTAAACACCTTGTTTATGGTAATTTTCACTTTCTTTCTGCCATGTCGGGGATTGGTTGGACCATTTGATTAAATATGAACAAAGTCCAAATGGCCACATGGCCCACTCTTAGAACTAAAGCCACGTGGGGGCGTCTCTTCTTATTTTCAAATCAAGACAACCATGTATTTAATTATTTTGCATATAATTTATTAGCTACATATTTAATATAGAAATAATAATTGGGTGACCGGAAGGATTTATAGAGAAGAATTAAGATTTTGATAGTAACCTTCATGAACATAAAGCATTTAGGATTATGCTACATGTACATCATATTTTACATAATCTTTTACACCCCACTCACACCAAAAGGTGGGGACCACGAGCCGACTTTTTTAATACACGTGGGGGCCACGTTTTTGGTGAGGGGGGTACAAAATTCGGTACCCCCCGTAATCTTTTGTCACGTGTAAGGTGTAGCTCTGCCATCTATTAAATATTATTATTATTTTTCAAAGCAAAATATATTTTCTCCGCCAGAAGAAATATATTGTGGAATTTTCACCTAAAATTCTTAAAAACTTGTGTAGCTATTTAATAATAATTCACCTCGAGCATTGCCTATGTTATATAAACATTCTTTTACGACAATCAACATAGATTGTCATAATGCACATCCTTGTATAGTAAGGAGCATCGAGTCATCCATTAGAACTACAATAAACAAAAATTAAAAATCTTAAGTATCAGTTCACTAAAATATGATGCTATGAATAAAAGCTTTTGCATAACCATCCCTACATGAAGAGTTTTTAAGGAAGTTATCTTAGGCCAACTTCTTGTAAAAACACTTTTAGTCGGATAAAACACTTTCAAACATGTTCAAAAGTAGCTTCTTAATCTCAGAAGCAGTTTTTGACTTTTCAAAAGCCATACCAAATAACTCTTATCAATTCTTGAACTTGGTCCTCCTCCACCCATAAGACAATGCCCTTGTGATCCCAGATAAATAAAAACACAAATTCCTTTCAACCATATCTTTCATGACATCCCATGTTGTGACAATTGATCGTAATATCTTATTATTGCAGACTCGTCCTACTAGAAACCAATCTATTATGAATAAGAAGATTTCATTATGCATAGTACTGGCACGCTTTTCTTAATATCAAAGTGTTCTAGGTTCACTATATATCAGTCTAAATACACGTTGAATACAGCTAACAACATACCGTAGTATGGGGAAAAGATGCAAGTGCCAACCAATACGTTAGCAACCAGCAGCATTTATGTTACAAAATACGTGTTATCACCAGAACCATTCTTGTCTTGCATCCCCAGCTTTTACGTTGGTTGGCACCAGAGGCATGGTACCGTAGAGGGAAATAAAATCATTGAGACATTTATTTCTTGTTTCACTATGCCCGTTCAAACTGCTTATCCCTGATGACCCAATCTCATAGATCTTCCCTGAAAGTTAAGGAACAGTGTTTCAGGAAAACGGAGAAAATTTATCGTTAAAACATCAGTCATCAAAATACCGACCAAGTAAAATTATAAAAGTGAGGCTAGCAATTAGGGATGGATGGCTAGATTCTGGATTAGGGATGGATATTTCTAACTTATTATTGCGTTCAGGCACTTAATTTCTTAGACATCTTGACCGGGCATGATCATAAAAGGCTATACAATCCAAAATAATGGACACCCCCAAATCAAGGTGGAGGGTGGTACTTCTATAGCCAAACAATAATGTATTCCGCAAGGATTCTGTATTAAAATTAAAATTTTCTTTTGAAGTGTGGTTGGAAGATTTGAAAAGAAAGAGTGCACAATAGAAAATTTTAAAACTAAACCAAAAAATTATTTATGAATTCCCAAAAATGATTTTTTTCAAAAAATATCATAAAATCCAGTTTTGAGAAGAAAGTGAAATTTAGCCCTTGTTTGCCTCTTGTTTATAATCAGCCAAACAGCTTTTTATCCACATATCTCATGGACCCACAAGTACCACACATTTATCCATCACTTGTTTTTATTCATGTATAATTTAAATCGATTATAAACAACTCTCAAACATGTTTTTATACTTCATTTTTAAAATACCAAATTCGGAGTTATATTGATAGTATTTGAACAATATTTAAATGATATACATGCAACTTTATGTAACACCTTTAGCTTATAGGCCAATTAGTTCACCATCGTATCATACTAGGCAAAGGTCATGGTCCAAGTCTTGCTGCCACCCATTTAAATGAAGAATAATGCTATCTAGTACGACTAGTGCTACAACATCAGTCTTGAAAGCGTGATGTGATTGACTTAATGAATGATAGAATTAAGTGACCCATTTAACTAATGCAACATTAGTGACACCTAGACTGATATGTTAATACCGGTTGTGTAAAATAGCATAACTCTTAAATGAATTGTGCAAGTGGCTTTTATGGGAAAAAGGAACCCCACCTACGTGTACGGTATAAGCTTTTACATCAATTGGCTCAACGAGATTGAACGTAACTAGCCCTAATTTTATCTGGAATCCTATTATCATGTGGATAGACCTTGCTGGAAAGAATAATAGGAGCAAAAGGAGAATGCTAAGTAGGTTTAATTTGAAACATAAAAGTTAAACTGCTTCACTTTTGACATTGTATGGATAAATGTACTCACGAACATTTTTTATGACCTTTAGAAGAAGCAAATAATACCTTTAACCCACATTGGAGGAGCTTCGGTGGCATTAGCAACAAGAAGAGACATAGCAATGTCTTCACAATTTCTGCCAGATAATAGAGGTCAGAGATGAAAGTTGGACGGGCAGCTATAAACTGAATTAAAAATCTTAGAATAAGGAAACATAAAATAGTATTCATTTGATTATACCTTTCCCTGCTTACATAATCATGTAATGATGCTGGCATACTGTGTGTGTATAACTCCAAGTACTTCTTATGAAAGAATGCAGCTTTCGAGAGAACCATACTATATGTGCCCGTCCACCAAACTGACCACCATCCTCCATATTGATAATGAACCATACCATTTTTCTAGGGGTTATGAAGAATTAATTATGCCAAACAAAATCAAAGCAAAGCAAAGACTGGTAAATTTCAAGAGAGGCGCATGAGATTCATCATTGGGTATTATATGTATAAAATCATACTTCAGCATAGTAAATCGGTGGAATTTGTTATACCAGGGAACTTGAAAAAATCAAGTCAAAAAGACTTATAGCCTACTTAAATTTCTAGGAAAGGCTGAAAAAGTGCTATAAATGGCAGTCCTAACATTTAGTCTAGTCGAAGTTATGAGTTGCAACCCGAACTACACAATACTTTAATCAGCAAGTCAATTCCGCATAATCGACAGAAAGATGAAGGAATGGTGCGGAAAGCAATTACTTTCTAATACATAGAGGAAGGAGTGAGTGTTGACGTGGATATTATACATATGCATATGTTCCTTGAGAAGACTTAGCACTAATTGAGAAGTATTCTTCCAGTCAAAGAAATGATAAAAGTGGACTATAGTTGCTTATCTATTTCTTGATATAGTGGTAAAATAAAAATATAAAAGGCCTAGTGCATGGACTAGAATAACAGACAGACAAGTAATTTTTCAAATATAATTGATATGGCAGTTAAAACGTAGACAAGAACAACTCAAAGCAGTGAGAGTCACGTAAAAGTGCATGTCTAGATTTCTGACACGTGTGTCAAATTTTAGGCCCAGGGGATTCAGACAAAATAGGAGTCTTGACCTTGGATATGGGTACTTCGACTCACCATTCATATATCGCAACTGGAAGAATGGTATAGAAAGTGATATACATCATGTTTCTCTGCAAGTAAAAATTGTAGCTAATTTAGGTTTTAGAACTTATTTCATGTGTTGGAGAGTCATGTCCCCCTCCAAATAACAGGAATCATGTCGAGCATTATGACCTATCAGAATGGCGTAAGTTTGTTAAATGAAATGTCAAAGCAGCATAGCTCTACTTCTTGAGAGTCTTGTGGAAAGACCTTTTTGGTTGGGTCTTCCACAACTGCCTTTTACTGTCCAAAGTCAATCCCTTTAACGGTTGCATAGAAGCAAGTAAGAGGATATCGTTCTTTTGAGAAGACATAAATTCTATGACCTGCTAGTCCTGGTGGATCTGGAAACTCAATGCAGAAATAACGGAAGCGACTCATTCCAAATAATTTTAATTCTATCATTTAGCATTCGCCATCCATTAAAACAGCATATCTAAAAGGTAAATGGAGATGAAATGTTGCATAGCTGCTTCTTGAACAATATGGAAGGCATTCTCTATAAGAATTAGATGGTAACCAGTGAATGTTTAAATGCAAGTACTTTATAACAAGGGCAACTTTGAAAGATTCTCAAAATATTCTGGAATAGTGGAAACTGCTTACCTCCTTTTTCAGCCAATGCATGCGAGGGACAAATCCTACCATTGTGAGTGGAGCAGTTTGCCATACAGTGAATGCAAAATCCAATGTAGGGCATGGAACAATTACATCATCATCCACTGAGAAAATTGCATCAGTTCTGAGATCCTCAATCGGCTTAAATCTATTGTTTAGGTTATCTTCCTCGTTTAGGTCAAATCTGAAGTTGGGCTTGTGAGCCGTCTGCGACTTCTTCAACACTACATTCTTAAGATAATCTTTTAGCTTATCTGAAGGAGGATCACTTTCACTCCACACGACACGTATTGCATCAGTTCCATGGCAGGATGCATAATGAGCAACAGACTGCTTAAGTAGAGAATTCCTCTTCCATGTGTTGATAAGCACTGTGTATCCACCCCTGTCCATATAAAATGTTGATTAAATATCAAGGTTGCTCACGGAAACAGAATTTAGGTAACTACACGATGACCATGAAGCCAGTGCGTTTACAAAACACCCAGTACAGTTGCTAAAATCAAAATACATAAAATTCTTTACCACAGTCAATTTCACTACAAAATGAAACTTTTGCTTACATTGTTACTCTATATCACAAATCTGAAAACTTCAAGAGGACTGCTACTCGATCCTCAAGGAAAATTAGCAAGCGGATATTGCATATGCAAAGTTGATTTCAATTCTGGGGTCTGAGAAAGGTTATAGTTGAGTAAAGAAATCTTTCCCCAAATTTTGATAAACTTGTGGCAATTAACAAATTCCAAGATTAATCATTTAATTCTGAGTTTAGCAGTGCTTATACTGCCTATGTATAATTATATTGTGAAAGATTCTTAAATTAGGGCGGCATCATGCATCACTTAGAGTAACATGAAATGTAACAATTTATAAATTTTTAATCAAAATGTCCACATAATCACAAACTTTCATTGTAATAGATAAACCAATCCACTATTAACAGCACAAAATTAATCATTTTCACCCAGATCAAGGAAAAACGCATAAGAAGATGATACGGATACCTCGAAGTAGAAGAAATGGAAGAAGAATACTGCGGCTTCCAGCCCATGAAGGAGCTGAGCAAATAGAGGACGCTTAAGAGACATAATAAGAGAAGTAGCTTGTACTTTGCGCTGCCAAACAACAGCCGCAAGCGGAGGTGGAGGAGCGGCAATCCGCCGTTGTATACGCCTCTATTCGAAGCTTTCTCCTTCGCCGGGGAGTATTCTCCACCGTTGCCGTTCAGGGCGGCGTCTCTGATCGCGATGAGAGCTGACATTTTCAGAAGTCCATGTAATTAAGGGTCCTGATCTGATACTGGATCAAATGATGTAACCAAATAGGACAGAAAGGGGTTCCTTTGTTACAGCTTTCCTTTTCTCTTTTCCACACCCTTTTTTGGCTTTTACTTTGAAGCCGGCATTGAAGTTTCAGTGCTTGTTTGTTGAATAATATTTTCTTGAAAATACGTGGTTGGAAAGTAAAATAATTTTATTGATTTGTGCATATAATATTTTATTGAAAAGTTTTTGCAAATTATTGACTGCAAAAATTTACTTAAAAGCAATTTTTTTCATAAGGGAGCTTTCTTTAAATAAACTTCTTACGACTAACTTTGTATTAAGGTTGGTGCTGGTTCAATCTGATTGTAGAAGGAGTCGAATTAAAGTATTAATATATATATATTTTTAAAATGAAATTATCGGTTCCATGTCCAAGTATGGTATCGATCTGAATCGTTCGATAGTAGTTCATATTCGATCCAAATAGGCTCCTTCAATTAAAGTTTTCAAATTCACAAAAGATGCAAATGACATGTCTAAGTCTAACCATAAAAAGTGCTTAAGCTATATAATTGTATAAGCATCTAAATTATCATTAATCTCTTCGTTAAAATATTATATATCAATGCTAATGATTTGAACTTTTCAAGTTTTAGTTAATTACTCATTGTTTGGTAGGAATTAAAATTATATTTTTAGTAGATTTTGATAAAAATTGATAAAATATATGGTTGAAAAGTTATGAAACCTATGAAATGTGTGATTTACATTACTTGTTGATTGACTTAGATTAAAATCTAAACTTTAATTTCTATCAGGGCAAAATTGAAAATGATGAAAATAACCTGAGCCTCTTATCAATCCAAAATCATATTTATGAAATTTCAATGATCTACTTGTTTAAGTATAGAATTAACACCATAATGAATTGAATATAACTTGATGTCCTATAGTGAAATTAACAAGATAAATTCAAATTGTCCACAACACAAGTCACTTTCCAACAAAAAAAAAATTAGAAAAAAAAAATTGAGTTGAATCGAATTTTTTTATTCTTAATATTAGAATCGAGAATTGGATCGAAAACTTTAGCCCACCACTAACATTTCCTCTTCTATGCATCTACTATATGCAGTGTTCTAAAAAGCGTAAAGCGTGGCTAGGCGTGGAGGTCAAGTTTCAAGCTTTACGAGCCTAGGTGTAAAAAAACGTTTTTTATTTTAAATTTTTAATCATTGTAAAAAAATTCAACAATTCAAATAAACATACCGAACATCTAAAATTATAAAATACTGTATTTATTTAATAATTCCTATAAAAAGATAAGTTTCAAAAGCATAATTACATAACGTAGATTTCAAAATCATAATTACATAACGTAGATAACTTGTAGTTTAAATCTTACCCAATCTAACTTTTTATCGAACTCCAATTCAATATCTTCTTCTTCATCTAATTCGTCATCCATATCTTTCGATACAAAATCATCATTCTCGGACTCCTAATGTTATACATACCTGATACCCCAAATCAGTGCGGTGTGCGGAGAAATTGAAAGGTTTTGCGCAGTTCTTTCGTCTTTTTTTCCCCATTCTCCTGTCTTCTCAGTTTTCTGAAGTTTTTTAAGTTTGAAGGAATAGTGGGCTACTGAGTCTGGGATGTAGGTTTTATTTAAAAAAAAAAAAGGAAAAAATTGGACTCCCTTAAAATTTGGGCTTGAGGAGGAGGCGCGCCTAGGCGTCCCTAATAACTAGGCACGCCTAGGTGAGCATTAAACGGTCAACATTATCGTTGACCGCTTAATTCCTGCTTGGCTCAAGGAGAAGCGTTTTTATCACGCTTTCCGTCTAGACGCGCCTTTTAGAACAGAGACTCTATGCATCTATCCCGCCTTCTTGCATTTCACCTTACTCCCATTTTCCCTTTGTTTTTGTTTAGTAAGACGATAAGAAATGGAGGTTCATTTTGACTAAGATATAGTCGATTTTGATTAAGTTAAGGTCAACAAGATTATTTTAAAAGCAGATTGTCTTCTGTTAGTTTACAACATCTATAATATATAATATTACATAATTATTTTTTGAACGATTTTAACCTTACTACAATTCAATTATTTCAATAATACATTACTTTTTATTTTTCAAAATATAATAAATACTATAAAATTCTTGTCATGTATGAATTTCATGTTATTAATTCTCAATTAATTAACTTTCACATTAATATAGTCTCAATGAATCTTGACTACATAAATCTTGAGTTGATATAGATGAATTTATTTATATTTATGTATCTAAGAATTTTAATGGGTGTTTAAATACCTTAACAATCTTGAATTTTTATACCTTAAAGGAAGATGACTACAGATGCAAAGGTGGCATATACAGGAGAAATGATACAAAAACTTGTGCAGAAAAGACTTGCATACACAAAATGCACCATCATTCTCACCAAACATCAAATTAGTGGCAGAAGTATAGGCTTTCCTACTTTGAGGTTATAACATAGATCAACAATAGTAGAGAATTAATCATTTGTCATCCGATTAATTGAAAGAATCAGAAATAAAAATTTGATATACAAAATAAACAGCCAAATCTGTTTTCATTTAAAATAGATAATAGGTTCCTTGAACCGTTCATCTCAAGTCTTTAGACTACTTGTTCTACGAAGTTAACAAAACCTAATTGCTTATTAGTCTACAGTTGCTTACAATCTCCAAACTCTCATGCTGGCTCAGTTCTCTTCAAATCAACAACTACGTACGAGAGTATTATTGTCGTCACTTCCCCTGCAGCCAAAGCACATTGGGATCGGAATAATCAAGGCCCTTTATTTTGTCCAGTTATCTCCTCTTACTCACTGAGGACATGACAGGTCATCTCGTTAGACGTGACATCCCACAGGCCATCACCAGCAAGAATATAAAATTCTTGTACCTCAGTCCTCATGAAAGTTATTTCAAGCACACGTGTGCGCGAGTGTATGACTAGAGCATTTTAACCCTTCGTTTCGAAACATATTTGAATAACTTTCTTTTTTCTTACTTATAAGTTGAAAAGGTCGCTTATTTTGAAAGCAATTTTTGCCTTACCATCAAAATTGTAACTTATTTATGTCCAACTTGGACAAGTAAAAAATTATTTATTTTTAAATTTAATTACTTTTTTTTGAGTAAATTTACTTGTAAGTAAACAGTTTAAGCTTAGCCAAACATGCTAAAGTTTTTTCTTTAGAGTTTGAGAAATAAGACAAGTATACGCACAGATCAAAAAACAATTAGTAAACAGCAAAATGACTTGTATTACTATCTGATACAGCAAATTGCAGAAGGATTTATATTTGAATCTGATCCAGCAAAAAATAAATAATTGTCAAATTCGACAACAAACATTTATAATATAAGTTGAACATCACGAATTCACAGGTTCAAACATGCTCGTCTTTCATAGAATTAAAAAGTGACATGGACAAAATAATAGCACCTAGTGAATGCAGACAGATTGCAAGGAAAAAGGAAATCACCTAATGCTCGAGACATAGCCAGAATTGCACCTTCCAAAACCAAAACAAATCCTCCCCTTGTCTCTATCCTAGCAAGTTCATCTGATTTATTAAATCATGGGCTACTTACAGAGTAGTTACACGAATGGATACTTCGATAGCATGATATTGATAGAAATAATGTCAACATTTGCAATCCCTAGTAATAATAAAAAAATGAATCTCAACTCACATTTCAAGATATGTTAAAATTATGCAAATCACTATTAGAATCAATCTTATAATCCCAGGGAGCTTGTGGTTACCCTACTATCTACCACATCCCAAGATGTATAACACACATACGCACGTCTCCATGTGTCTGACCATGTATATACACACCCATTAGCTTACATCCACAATATGTGTGTATGGTGTATGCCTAGGGCTGTAAGCAAAAACCGCTAAACCGGAAAATCGAACCGAAACCGCAATTTCGAAACCGGCGGTTTGGTGCCACGTGGACCCGTCAACGAAATGGTTTTGAACCAAACCAAACCGGTCAAAAACGGTTTGGTTTAGGTTTGAAAATTTTAATTATGGTTTGAAACCAAACCGGACCGGCGAAAAATATATAAAATAAAAAAATAAAAAATTGATTTTTTTAAAAAATTTATCCAAAATTTCAATTTTGTAAAATTGAATAATTTTGTCATTTTGTAAGTATTTTTGTCAATTTCTAATTTCCTATTAATTATTAAGATTTACGACCCGACCAAGCCTAATTATATATAAAAAAATGCCCAAATTTGAAAGAAGTAGCACTAAACAGCTCAACCCAAGTCCATATACTCACAAGTCACAACCCTAATCTTCCAATTTCCATTTCTCTCACTCGCAACTCGCTGGTCGCAGCCTCACTCCCCGCGGCGCCTCTTGGTTTCCCCCAAATCGTCAACGCCCTCGAAATCTCGAACCTCCCAGTCGCCGGTATTGTACGTTCGCCGGTATTATAGACTATTTCAGGTTCTTGCATATTTATTTGATCGTGAGTAAGGCTTAAAATTGAAATTTTGTCACTTTCTAGTTGAAATTTGTTTACATATTTATTGATCGTGAGTAAGGCTTAAAATTGAAATTCAGGCTATCAGGTGCGCAAAAGACATTTGTTTACATATGAGAGAATATGTATAATTCCGTGTTAAATTGCAGAAGATGAAGGTGGGTATATATAGTGGAATGGGGGAGAAAAAATATTTGCAGCTTGTCTTTTGGAAGCCATTATTAGATGGATCCGTGTCTTAATTCTTTTTTTTTTTTTTCCAATTTGCTAATTAAATTTTTTTTTTTTGTATGAAGGACAAAATTGATCATGAGTTCTGTGGCTTCTTGAGTATGTAAATATTTCTCCCTTTTGCTAGTTCTATGAGTTCTGTGACAAAATTTGATGTTTCTTGAGTTATGTGACAAAATTAATTCGTTTATTCCTTTTGCTAGTTGAAAATGGACGTTATTATGTTTTTTTGGACCTTATATTTATTTTAGTGGACTTGTATTGTATCTTTATCGTAAAGTATTATCCTAAAACGTCAAAATGGCGAATAAAAAACTATGTTTTAGTTTATTGTGATTTTACTTATATTTTGTTTGTATTTAAATTTATAGTAAATATATTTAGTTTGTTTTAGATTTATTTCTAGTAAGATATAAATATATATTGAATTAATGGCATAAAAGTATATACTAGACATGAAAAAAATATACGCGAAACCGGCGGTTTAAAACCAGACCAAACCGTTAGGTTTAGGTTTGAGTTTTTTTCAAACCGGTCAAAACGGTTTGGTTTAGGTTTGAGTTTTTCTCAAACCGGTCAAAACGGTTTGGTTTGAAAATTTGTCAAAAACAGCAAAAATCGGACCGCTTACACCCCTATGCATGCCAGTCGCGTGTTAATCACAAACCTAGCTGTGTGCTATCTTTCCGCTTTCTGCTTCTTACTTTTCTTAGGGAATATAAAAACAATTTTAAAAGTTCAATGTATCAAGGACCAAAAATGGCTATTACATTTGGAACCCAAAATTAACAGGGTAAATGGTCCGTCCATGTGTGGACCCTGCAATATCTAAGCTACTGAGGTCAGTTCTATGAATCCATGATTGATGAAACGTGCATGCATGCGGATGTAGGATAATTCAACTTACTGTCACAATATACATGCTAGTTAGCTTGTGGTCAACAGAGAGTGGGATCACACTCCCACTACAGCAGAGGATAGTGCCATTGATTGCCACCACAATGTATTCATCAGTCAAAAACACCACCACCGCTGCAGACCCCGAGCAGACCAACCTATTTCGGTTGCAGCTGCATGAACCCCACAAGCCCCCATCCACACTTATTCATTGTCAACTCCTCTGTTCTTGCGAAACACCTTTTGAATACCTATGTCCCTGCCTCTTTAAACAGACATTCAACATCAGGTTGTCCTAGTGCTGGTGCCCTCAAGCTGCTAGCCCCGCTTGAACTTGGTAGTATGGGGGCATTCCAAGCGCATCACATGCATCCAGTCCCTGCACATTATGGCCACCTGAAAAATATAGTCAATTAGATAAAATATTACTTTTTAACAGGTAGATAAAAAGCTTCAAGTGAAATTATTACAAAATATTTAGTATACAGATAATATTTTTCTAACAGAAATACCCCAACCATGTTGTCGTTTTCGGTGATCATAAAAGATTGTCTCTGATTTTTCACTTTAAAAGTTCTAGGTCTTGTATAGATTTTGTTCTCCAGAAAATGAAAACTATAGCAAGAGGAGATTAGAGGTGGTGGAATTTTACATGAGCTCCTCCATGTCCATAAAAAACACCAAAGAAGTGCACTGGACGGCACTGATTAATGTGTGGCGAGCATAGGTTGGTCTCAATAGTCACAGTGTCCTCCATTCTATGTAGCATCCCAGCGACTGCTACTGCTCCAACCACAGGACTCACGTCAGGTAAGTGATTCAAGTTTCTCTCTGCCACCTCATCTGAATCCTCTGAAAAACCCGTCATTGACAAAGGATAAGCCCAGGCAGTGGAACCACCCTGCTGTTGGTGATAACAACCCGCAGCTTCGCTGACTGCGATGAACACTGGTATAAGGATCATCTCTGGCTGGGGAACCACCCTGATGTGGGTCCTGGTGAGTAACAGTGTGAGTAACAACACTGTGGCTTCCCTGCCCGGGATGAACACCAGGAGAAAAGGAAAATGACTCAACAAATAAATTTTGACATACTTGGATAGGTAATGCTTAACATCTGTTAGTTTTCCAATAGAGAAACAAAGTATAAAGGTATTCTCCATTGGTGAGAGCCTTGTTGCAACCAAATACACAAATATGCTTTTCCTCACCTTTTTATTACATTTCTTTTCTTCTTTACTCCAAATTCCAAACAATAGTTTTATATTTAATTTAGTTAGCAAATTAAAAAAAAAAAAAAGTATACACTGAATTGACATCATTATAAACTCTCATATGCAGACTCCAGAATACGTTCACAAATAAACTTCCCTTTCATGTATGTAAAAGACAAGACAAGAATAAAAAATACTAATGAGCCAAAAGAACAAACCAGTTCATAACCATTCTCATTATAAACTCAAAAGGCAAGCTGCTGCTCTTTGATTGATTTGTGCATGTTTAGTGCAAGTATTGGACAGAGCTGGATAGTTAAATGAACAAAATTGTAAATTCATTTTCTTTCTTAGCCCCTATTTGACAACCATTATCCAAAACTCTTTTTTCTAGCCATTTTCAACCATATAATCATACAATAAAATATTCTGCACGTAAATCCAAAACTTTATTTTTCATTTTTTAACCACACATTCTTCAAAAATTTACTATTCAAAACTTTGTTTATGGATTTTAAAGGCCATCAAACAGGGGTTTAATATGTTCTGTCCAGTACTACTCAACCCACCCCTCCAAACACCACATTAGTGGCAGATATATAAGCTTTCCTACATTGAGGTTATGGCCTACATCAACTATAGTAGAGAACTAATCATTTTTCATCCTACATTTCATCATCCCTTATCAGGTTCATCAATCAGGAACACGATTTAGATTGAAATTAAGTGAAAGGAAAGGGAAATTATCTATTTAAAATAGATAATAGGCTATTGAACCGTTCATCTCAAAGTCTTCAGACTACTTGCTCTAAAAGCTTAAAAACCTACTTTCCTATATAGTGAATAGTGCTTGTGATCTCCGAACTCTCATGCCGTCACCATCCTCTTCAAATCAACGACTACAACAGTAATATTGTCGGCACTTCCTCGGGCAATGGCAAGGTTAGTCAGTAACCCTGCAGCTGAAGCACATAGGGATGGGAGTAATCCATGCCCTTTATTTCGTCCAGAATTTTCTTCTCTTAGGCACTGCCTGACGACATGACATGTCATCTCGTTGGACATTACATCCCACAGGCCATCACTTGCAATAATAAAAAATTCTTGTTCCTCAGTCCTCCTTATGAAAGTGATTTCAGGCACCGATATCACAGAAGGTTTTAGATACCCGTCTCCTGCTTGAAAAACCAAAGAAAGTAAAGCACAAGAATGTATGACTAGAGCATTTAAGTAACTTTTTTGTTTCAAAACAAATTTGAATAACTTACTTTTCTCTTACTTTTAATTGAAAGAAGTTACTTATTTTGATAGAATTCTTAACTTACAAACAAATTATAACTTATTTAGGTCTAACTTCGACCAATAAATAATTATCTATTTTAAAACTTATTGACTTTTTGAATAAGTTTACTTGTAAGTAAACTGTTTAAGCTTAGCTAAACATGGTCTAAAGCTAAAGCTTTTTCTTTAGGCTTGACAAATAGATAAGTATACGCCCACAGATCATCCACAAATCAATTATTAAACAGCAAAATGACTTCTATTACTATCTGATACAGCAAATTACACTAGAATTAATTTGAATCTGATCCAGCAAAAATATTAATAATTGTCAAAGACGACAACAAACATTTATTTCGATATTGGTGAGAATAAGTAGAACATCACAAATTCTCAAGGTTCATATTAAAACATGCTAGGCTTTCATAGAATTAAAAAGTGACAACATGGCCAAAATAGTAGCATCCAGTTAATGTAAGCAGAATGTAAAGAAAAATAAAAAAAAATCACCTATTGCTCGTGACATAGCCAGAATCCCTCCAACACGTGGTGCACCATCCAAAACAAAAACACATCCTCCACTTGCTTCTATCCTAGCAAGTTCATCTGGTCTATTAGGCTGCACGCACAATAAAAATATTAGAACTAGCATTAAGAAAGATTAAATCAATGAACCACCGATAGAGTTATAGAGTAGTTACAGAAAATACTTGCATAGCATGATTATTGATAGAATTCCTACCTATCCCAATTAGCTCGGTTTAAATAGCAAGTAATAAAAAAAATATTAATTTCATCTCACATTCAAGATATGTTAAACTTGTGCAATTCACCATTAGAATCAAAATTATAATCCCCTGGAACTCGTGGTTACCCAATTATCTACCACAATCCAAGATGTTTAACACATGCATGTCCCCATGTGTCTAAGCATGTACATACATCCACAAGCATATATGCACAAATTTATGTGTGTATGGTGTAGGCCAGTCAAGTGTTAATCACAAACCTAGCTCTGTTCTATCTTTCCACTTTCTGATTCTGTCTTTTCTTAGGGAAAATAAAAACAATTTTAAACATTCAATGTGCTCGAGGACCAAAACTGGCTATTACATTTGGAACCAGAAATCAGCTGGATAAATGGTCCCTCCACATATGGACCCTGCAATATCTAAGCTACTGAGGTCACTTCTATGAATGTCATGATTGAAAACACATTAATGCATGCCGGTGCTGGATAATGCAACTTGCTATCACGATATACCTTGTGATCAACAGAGAGTGGGATAACACTCCCACTGCAGCAGAGGATGGCACGTGAATCACCACAGTTTGCTGCCAGAATGTATTCATCAGTCAAAACCACCACCACCGCCGCAGACCCTGAGTAGACCAACCAATTTTGGTTGCAGCTGCACTCGAATCCCACACGCCCACATTGACACGTATTCATTGCCAACTCCTCTGTTCTTGAGAAACACCTTTGTAACACCTGTGTCCATGCCTCTTTAAGAATACATTCAACATCAGGTTGTCCTAGTGCTGGTGCCCTTGAGCTGCTAGTGCCACTTGAACTTGGTAGTATGGGGCACTCCAAGCGCATCAGTTCTTCCTCCAATATCACATGCATCCATTCCCTGCACATTATGGCCACCTGAAAATTATAGTCAATTAGATAACATGTTACATTTTAACAAGTAAAGAAAAAAAAAGCTTCAAAGGAAATTATTACATAATTATTTAGTTTTCAGATAATATTTTTCTAAAAGAAACACCCCAATCATGCTGTCATTTTCAGTGATCATAAATTTCACTTTCAAATTTGTAGCTCTTCTTTATAGTTTTTTGTTTTCTAGAAAATGGAAACTGTGGCAAGAGGAGATTAGCGATGTTGAAATTTACATGAGCTCCTCCATGTCCATCAAAAACACCAAAGAAATGCACTGGATGGCAATGATTAATGGTTGGTGAGCACAAGTTGGTCTGAACAGTCACTGCATCCTCCATTCTCTGTAGCATCCCAGCGACTGCTACTGCTCCAACCACAGGAATCACAACTCCAGGCACATGATTCAAGTTTCTCTCTGCTGCCTCATCTGGATCCTCCTCTGAAGAACCTGTCATAGACAAAGGATAAGCCCGGGCGGTGGAATAACCCTGCGGCCGGTTTTGGTGGATAACAACACCCTGGCTTCCCTGCCAGTGATGAACAATGGGAGAAGGATCAGCTCTTTCCATGGAACCACCCTGATGTGGATCCTGGTGAGTAACAACACTCGGCCCTCCCTGCCTGAGATGAACACCTGGAGTAAAGGACAGTGACTCACCACTGGCTGCCGTGACTGCAGCATTCCGCCTTATCTCAATCCTTCTCCACCTTCTCTCCTGGGATGTCTCACGTAAACAATCACCATTAGCTCTCAGCATTCTGCTATACCTAGGACTACCTCCACTATGTTCACTTAATTTACCAAAACCTGATTGATATAGCCCCAACTACCTACCTTGTATACAAGCAAAAATCTTAACACACCATCCGCTCGCATGTAACTGTATATAAATGTAACTGATGTATCTATAGATAGATAATTTTTGGAGCACTGATGCGGTGAAACATAGGAGGGCAAACAAAAACGTGTTAGGTTTGATGCTCCATCAGTATTTAGCCTGGAAGATGCCAAGGCTAGCCAATTCTAAAGGTAGCCTGACCGTGCTGCCCAAGCTGCCCGCAAGAGAAGTCTGAACTGTTCTTTCTACATGTGTACTCAGTAATACTTCTATGCATTAAATGTTCTCTACCAATTTTTTCAGCTTTTCCTGCCTAATCAATTTATCATATCAAGAGATTTAGTGAATCTCGTCGAAATTTATACTGGCATGTGCAAAGCTAATTCTGATTCTGCAGTAAACGTGGACTAATGACATTCTTCCAGTCCAACCAGATGTCTACAAATATACAGTTGGCACAACTCACCAAATAATGCCTTCAACCTACATCTGTAGTGGTTAGATGGAAGGCAGCTGTTCTTGGCTGATGTTAATAACAGGTTGGAAAGGGCTGAGCTAAATTTATGACTCTGACGTGATCAAAGGTGGGCAACCACTGGGTTCGAGAAAACAGAAAAAAGATTTACTCTGCCATATCAGATGGAACTCAAGGGTCAGGGAAGGGAAGCTGGGAGGAGTAAAATTGGGAAGGTCACATTGTGAACAAGGTGGGGCGATGAATGAGTCTACTTTTTTTCAATCCAGTGATTTGAAACACATCAAGAACTATATTGAATTATGAAGTATAAAAGATGTATGGCTTTTTGGAGAATGAATGTGCGTAGCCGAAACCATCAATCAGTCCAACTGTCTACTGGTAAAGCAAATTAATGCTTATTTACTAAATATATAATCCATCAATTTTCTCGGGAATTTAGTTTAGGATATTGACCATTTAAGAGGAATCATGTTGGTTGTTTCACTGCATAACTATTTATCTACTAGCAATTCCTTAAACCAAGAAAAAAAATTCTAATAAGGTTTGAATATGCAACTTAGTACCCTCCAGATACATGTCTAATCCATCAAAAGTTGCTTGCCAGTTATTTCCTGTCCATTAATTGATATAAATCAATTATACTCATGTGTTAAAAAAAAATCACTTAAACTTGTAGAGATTATATATGAAGCAAAAATTCCCTAAACAGAAGGAAGGCAGTGGTAATGCAAACTAATAAATTCCTAAACATACGATAACTCTACATTTGTACCTATAGGTTGATTTAGAAGCTAACACAGAGGATTTCATTTCATTAAATAGAATTGTTGAACAGTTTACCAAATTGACCTAGCATAAGTAAACTTAGTAGCCTCATTAATTTTTGATTTTCCACTAGCAGGGGCTCTTACACGATCGGCAGCACTTCCATGAATAACCACTGGTATGAAATGTTCTTATTGTTAATTGAGTATCCTCTAGATTTTCTACTCAATCTGAATCAAAATTTTACAAACATGTAATAATGTTGTTACTTTTTAATATATATATATATATAGCACAAGTTTAAACTAGCACGTATTTAACATTTGTTTTTCATGCTAAGCATGGCACTGCCTTAATCAGTTCAGAGCACAGATGAAACTGAATTGTTCAATCTCATTTAGAGAGAACTAGCTCAAATCCGTACAAGGCACTCACATGTCAAAAAAAGTAGAACCAAGAGTTCATTTTATTAAAAAAAAAAAATGGAAATAAATAAGAAGGAAGATACAATTAGGTTCTAGAGCTTTCGTAATTAAACATATTGAAAGGATGCAATATCGAGATGAGTACAACAGTATATTTACTAGCTATAAAATCCACCCATACATATCAACAAAGAGCTAAAAAATAAGCATTACTTCCAGTAAATTTGAGGTTTAGTTAATGAATCATCCATCCGATCCATCATAAACATCTACGGGATATGCAATAAAATCCTCGGCAATCACTTTAAACAATGCTAGTTCTAGTTTATCTCTTTATCTTCTAACATGTTCTACTGCATAGCTCTTGTGAAGGAGATCCCTTTTTAAGTCTATTTAAAACACGTCCCCACCACCTAAGTCGTATTCCTTAATTTGTCCTCAACTAGTGACACTTCCACTATTGTTATATTTTTTCACTTCTGATCTTATTCATTTTAGTATACCAGCACATCCATCTTAAACAATTCATTTATGCTACATTCATTTTATGAGCATTTGGTTATTTTATATTAATTCATATCGATGAGTAAAGGATTTCACTCCAACATATCTGTTTAAATAAACCTTTTTCAACAAAACTAGTCGGACTCGTGCGTTGCACGAGTTTTGTATTTATTGTGTTTTTATTAGCGTGGAAATGAAAGTAACAGGAAGAGTGAGTGATTTATTTGCCAAACATGTAATTTGATATTTTATCATTCATTACTACTTATTTTATCATTAGAACTTAAGTTTTGACTCTTATGTAAAGTAACATTTCAGTAGACGGACATAATCTAATTCATGTTATAAGAACGTAAAGCTAGAAGCACAACTTACTTTTTTGCAGCATGCTGCCTTCAAATGATATCCAAAATGCTGAAAGTTTCTTGGGAGTTCTCAAATTCCTGACCGGACAATAAAAGAGAAAGACAAGGGTTTAGAAATGACGGAAGAAATTTGCAGATATGCACCTCATAATTGAACAAAATGTAGTGCTCCAATGTCAAAATCAGGGAATAATTATAAAAACATACCTGAATCGAAAATGTTTGATGTTGCTTTAATTTATGGCGAGAGAAGAATTCATTTTATTTCTACAGGAGCTCAGTGGTTTGCACAGACAGAATTTAGCAAACCCATAAAGTCAATACCTTTCGAATACCAGTATGTTTAAATTGAACAGGTAATCATCTGGTGCAACTTCAAATATGTAGTTGTTCTCGACACATCCAAGAGAACAAGAAAAATTGGCAAAAATAGTTTCAAGTTAACACTTTTCTTGAATGATTTTCTCAATATCTTCAGCAATATATGGTTGTTGTTCAAAAAAATAAATCTAGACTAAAAATATGAAAAATATTAGGAGTCCTAACTGCCCTCACAATCTCAAACCAAAACATTTTTTACCCTTTCGATAGTTATTTGCAAGAAGAACAGATTACAGGTAGTAAAACCATCATAAAGATTAAAGAAATAGCACATACAGCTAAAATAATATTCATATACATGTTTTTATATTTTCAAAACTATGTAGTAGTCATTAGGTTAAATGAACTCATGTTCACAACTATAAATTACTCATTAAATTAAATGAATTCACATTTTGTAGCTTAATTGTCTTTCCTATGCAGCTCCACAATCCTAATATTTTGCAGTAATTATGGATAATTATATTAGATCCCAATAAAAACAGAGCCAAAGACTTGAAGATAACTAAACTGTTTTTCAACTTAATTAACAGAAATAAAGGGATTATGAAAATGAAACTCACAATATACATGTTTTTATATTTTCAAAACTATGTAGTAGTCATTAGGTCAAATGAACTCATGTTCACAACTATAAATTACTCATTAAATTAAATGAATTCACATTTTGTAGCTTAATTGTCTTTCCTATGCAGCTCCACAATCCTAATATTTTGCAGTAATTATGGATAATTATATTAGATCCCAATAAAAACAGAGCCAAAGACTTGAAGATAACTAAACTGTTTTTCAACTTAATTAACAGAAATAAAGGGATTATGAAAATGAAACTCACAAAATCCACTCCAATGGTGCTAATATAGCTGTCAAGAAAGCATCAAAGAATGCTTTTCAAAAAAAAAAAAGCATCAAAGAATAGCATCATGTCCACTATACAATTTACCAAAAAGAAACTTTAATAAAAATCTAGAACGAAATATACTAACCCAACCGTATTTCCAGAAGCAATTAAATTTAGAAACATTATTCAAAAATCTCCATACCTCCAAATCCAAGAATAATCCCAAGCTGCAATTATGGTAAACTTAGTTGTGTATTAGGAGTAGATATGTGGGCATGGTAACCCTGAGAGCAAGACAGCCAAAGTCATCACACAAATTCAATAGGAAAGTATGAGGAACAGAAACAAACGGGAGAGCTCACCATTGCCACTTCTAATTCTCCACCCAATGCAAGGCCATCAATAGCGGCTAGTGAGGGTTTTCTTGCAGCTGAAAACAAAGACACCCATGAACAAAGAAAAAAATATAAACAAATAAAATTAAGAAAAACAAATCATATGCTACAGCATATTTTACTAAGGCCTGACTGATTATAATATCCAATAATTTACCTACCACAGTATCACATAGAATTTCCATTAACACAAAACCTGGCTTCAGTGCAGCAACTGTGATCAATACAGGGTACTATTAGCAAAGAATTGATGAGGCAGAAAAAAAAACTTCACGTAAAAGCAAACAAATAACATGCACCATTTCCTCCTTAGATTTTACCAAACACGCTGATATGAAATCCACCAGAAAACTTGCCTCGTGCACCTGTTGAAACATTATAAATTACCTTCTACATTTTAGTCATCTCCTGTGCATAATAGAAAACAACAATCTATCATCATCATTTACATGCTCCTTAATTACTATAATAATAAATAAAATTGAAGAAACGAAGAAAGAATCCAAAAAAAAAAAAAAAAAAACCAAAATTATAACGAAATCTGAAATATCACAAATAGATTTAGGCATTTAGCAAAACTGAGGAAGGAGCATTGGAAAACAAGAAGAGCTAGAGAGAGGGACGAACGAGAGAGGAAATGATTGTGAAAGAGGAAGAGTTGAAAATGGATGAGAGAGCGACTGAGTTTGTAAGAATGAAAGTAGCGTGTGAAAGGTAGGAGAGGAAAGAAATAAGTTGCGTGTTGTCAGATGGGAAATTGGGAAAAGGAAAAATGATGTAAGTAAAGAAGAAATTTTACCGAATTTGTACACATTTTTGAATTCCTCTCACATGAGGAGGTGGGGTCCACATGAATTAAATATTGTTAAAAACAATGGGACCCATGTGTTGTGTGTATTCGGTACAAATTTTGTAAAAAAAATTCTGTACCCATAGAGTGATTGTGGGAAAAGAGTGGCCAAAGTTGCGTGTTGTCAGATGAAAAATTGGAACGGGAAAAGGGTTGAATTTTAGTCGGTGACTCGTGCGTTGCACGAGTTTTATATTGTGTTTTTATTACGTGAAAATGAAAGTAATAGAAAAAGTAAATGATATTTAGTGATAACTGATAACGTAAAATTACAGGTATGGAACCACGTGTTTGTGTTAAAGATCACTATGCACAAAAACAAAATGATAGAAGAGAATACATTTATGGGAGTCCAAAAATTAAAACTTGTAATTGGATGATTTGAAAATATAAATCTGAAAACTTTGGGAGTCCAAAAATAAAAACTTATAATATCGATTTGTAACATAATATCAGGTGATTTTAGTATTTTTAAGGTTTGTGATTTTGGTATTTTTCACAGTGTACAGTATCACTATAGTTTCATTTCCATTCCGTTTGGGAATATTTTTTTTTAGCCATATATATATACCTGGAAAAAAAAAAGGACGCTAGTTTTGAATTAAAAATACCAAAATCACTAAAATTACTAACTGGAAAAAAAATCATTAACCTCCGCGTGTGCCTCTGTGTGCGGAAGTACCAGCCTCCGCACGCAGAGACATTTATTCTCCATTCTTGCCAATTACATTTCATTTTCCAATAAAAAATGGTAGGCTACTGAGACCCAATGATAATTTCAGCCTCAGCGTGTAATATACTATATATTATTATTGGAAAGACAAATACAGGTGGATGTGATACCTTAGCTTTTCAAATTTAACTATGACGGTAATTTCTATCTCACCCTTGACATGAATCACGATAAAATATATACCCATCTGTAAATTTGAGGGTAATTGTGTCAAATTAATTATTAGAAAGAGGGCATAATTGTCTTCCCAAATTTCAATTACATTATGTCAAAATGTTCACGCAACCGGCCACTCCGTCGTCCATTTCCACAAGCTATCTTTGTCCACCTTCACCAGCTATCTTACTTGCACACACAGCAAGTGCCAGAAAAAATGGGAAAAAAATAACGGCTCCTCTTAAAAACAAAAAAAAAAAAAAAAAAGGGAAAATAAATGAAATGGCACTAATCACTGGTCGCAGGAACAGTGACTTTGGATTTTTGTCCACCTTCACAAGTTATCTTACTTCCACACACAGCAAGTGCCAGAAAAAATAAAAAAAAATAGTGGCTCCTCTTCAAAAAAAAAAAAAAGGGAAAATAAACTAAATGGCACTAATCACTGTTCCCAAGAACAGTGACTTTGGATTCACCTTTTTATTATAGGTAGGAAATGGTAAATACTTGATAAAGAAAATATTCCTACTCCAAACTCCTATATAATCTTTAAAATTTGGAAGGCATTGTTCCCATAAAAATGTCATCCAAAATACCAACAAAATGCTGGAAAATACCTTTTATCACTGGTCAATTCTCTATGGATTCCAGTTTAGGTATGCAAAGAAAGAGACAAAAATAGTGAAAGAATATTGGTATGTGAAGTTTTTGAAATATGATATTAGGAACAAAATATGATGCTATATATAGAAAATAAGAATGGTAAACATATATCATGTAGCTTGAAAAGAAAGTAAAATGTTTTAAGCGGTCGATGTTAATACAAGTAATAAATGCCGGTAACCGTTGATGATGATAACAGGAAAATGGTTGACATGTATTGGAAGGCAAATGCTTATTTTGTCCAGATCTGACAAAATGATTGATTGACCAAAAGAAGATATTCTATTTTAGATTACGACGCAATGTGCTCGAATGTTGGTCATTCAATTTTTTCTATATATAGCATCCCCTATCTCGCTCAATTCAATAGCAATTTCACGTGATAATTCTCATCTATTTCGATAATAATTGCACAAGCCTTTTCCTTCTCTAAAATCGATCATTTATTTTCTACATCACAACCGGCTAATTTCATGCTTACACTTCTCTTTATTCTAAAACATAATATCGGCAAACATATATTATGTTATTACATCTCAATACAACAAAGCATCCACAATTGTTTTTCATGTTCCACAGATCCAGATAGCGGGATCTTTTTTACGTCATTAACCAATGCTAATTCTTTCCTTTATTCTCATTGCAATTTTTGTACCCACTCTTGCATGTTCAATTTATCTTCAATGTGAATATTATGGGTACCCTGTGAATTGCAATCATTTTTTTTTTTATAAGTAATCAGAGAATATATTAATAAATCAAGAGATAATACATGGAAAATGTATTATCAATTTAAACAATATAGGAACGACATGAAATTAGGCAACCCTTCTATATGGTTATTAGCCAAAGTACTAAACCAACTATACAAAGTCAGATAAAATAATTCTCTGAACTGCTCTATTGTTCTTGATTGGTCTTCAAAACAGCGGCTATTCATTTCTCTCCACACGCACCATACAATGCATCCCGGAATAAGATCCCATACAATCCTACTATCTTTATCACGAAATTTCCTCCTCCATGCCCGTACCACATCTTCAATTCGCCTAGGCATCACCCAATCCAAATTTTGAGAAACAAGGATGTTGTTCCAAAGCCACCGAACACCATCGCAATGAATGAACAGATGGTCAATCGTCTCCCCATCCTTATTACACATGTAACACCACTCGGTAACACAAAAACCCCTTCTTCGAAGATTATCCACCGTTAACGCTTGCCCCCGCACAACCGTCCACAATAAAAAAGCCACCCGTGGAGGCAATTTACATTGCCACACCATCTTCCATGGGAATGAGCTCGGCGCAGGTTCAACTAAGGATCTAAAATACGAGCGAACTGAGAATATACCATTCCGTGCCAACCTCCACCTGCTACGATCATCTACTCCAACCTGAACGTGCGCCTCATGCAAAGAGGTCAGAAACAATGCAAAATCATCTAATTCCCAATCCTGTAAACCCCTCTCAAAAATAGTATTCCAACTGTGACTTCCATTATGAATGGTGAGTACATCATTTACCATAGCAGACGGCTCCAAGGCAATGCGATGCAAAGAAGGAAAACGCACCTTAAGCGGTTGATCTCCACACCAACGATCGTCCCAAAACCTGATATTATTGCCATATCCCACCTCATAGTCCACATTATCTCGAAAGTCGCTCCAACCTCGTCGAATATACCTCCACAAACTCACCTCATAAGAACCACGACCGTCAACTGAGCACCAACCCCCCTCTATAACACCACACTTCGCTCCAATGATTTCTCTCCAAAAACTCAGCCTCTCCACCCCAAATCGCCACAACCACTTGCCCAGCAATGCCTTATTAAACAGGACCATGCTCCTCAACCCAAGCCCCCCCACCCTTACAGGAGAACAAACTACACTCCACTTGATCAAATGGAATTTCCTCTCTTCTCACATCCCTGCCCAAAGAAACTCCCTTTGGATCTTCTCTAATCTACGTGCCACTGTAACAGGAATAGGAAACAACGATAAAAAATAAGTAGGGAGGTTGGAGAGAGTGGATTTGATGAGAGTAAGGCGGCCACCCTTCGAAAGGTACATACGCTTCCAGCCCGCTAACCTCTTTTCCATCCTTTCAATGATTCCATTCCAAATATGTTGACATTTAAACCGTGCCCCCAAAGGGAGTCCAAGGTATGATATAGGCATATGCGCAACCCTACATCCCAAAATACCAGCCAACTTATCCACGTTAGCAACCTCCCCCACTGGGATAGCCTCAGATTTTCCCAGATTAATTCTCAAGCCTGACACCGTTTCAAAGCATAGAAGTAGCCGACGTAAATTCCTCAATTGCTCATCATTAGCATCATATAAAATCAGTGTATCATCTGCAAATAGCAAATGCGAGATCTGTGCATTGTAATCATAATTTCCATTGTTTAAAAAAACTAACCGAGACTTATGCCTTGAGTCCCGTCCATGTGAGGCTTACGCCTCCACATGGGTGTTCGCCCGCTTGTCAAGCATTTTCTGTTCATTTAATTGCCGTTCTTATTTTAAGATTTATTTCTTTATAACCTAAAATGTCTACGAGTTTTTCTCTCGTTCTTATTTTTAGATTTATTTCTTTATAACCTAAAATGTCTACGGGTTTTTTACTTTCTTTTTCCTAGACACATGGAAGTAAAATATGAAGGAGGATACTGATGAAATATTAGAAGAGATTCTATTTAATATAGTTTCTAATTTTAAGGCTTATGTTAGGAAACTTAATCATGTTTGATTTAATATCTTTTATTAGGCCCTTGTTTAATCCTCATTTTTTCTAAAATACATTTTCTCTCCTCTTTTTAACCACACATTCTTCAATAAAATAATATTACACGCAAATTCAAAACTTTTCTTTATCTTTTAACTACACATTCTTCATCAATCTACTATTCCAAAATGCATTCTTAGAAAAAAAATGGAGCTCAAACAACCTATAGATATTTGCTACTTAGAATAGGATCTTTGAAACCCTATATAAATGTGGCTTTTGCATTGTAATAAGACAACCTTTGAATGAATAAAAATTGAATTTCTCTCTTCCTATTCTTCTCTCTTTACCCTCCTTTCTCTTCTTCTCTTCCTTTTCCCCTTCTCTTACATTTGTTCTTAGCATACTGCGTCAATTTGGTATCAGAGCTTAAATTGATTTCTTTGACCAACAAATTTGACCGCCACACTCCAACCAACCATTTCAACCTTCAACAACCAAACCATAACCACCAACAAATCCCGTTTTATCCAAACAGCCAAAACCCACTTTAATCCACAAAAAAAGGAGGCAGCAGCAACGAAAAGTTGTCTCAGCAGTAACAGTCTTTTTTGTTTAGTAGTTTATAACAGTTGGAAAAAAAAAAAGAAAAAAAATGAATAGCCGGAATTGTTCACCGGCATATCAGTAGTACATTTCGTTTTCTGTTATTTTCATTCAAAAAAAAAAAGTGAGTCCGGATACCGTCAATGATTTCTTCTGCTGTTGTTTTCTAAACTCGGATATGCTGTTCATAACCCATAATAACCATACACAGCCCTATACATAGCCATACAGCCCACCTTTACTAGCCCTATAACCCAACACATACTCTAAGCCCATACATACACCCAACATATCCAGGCCAACATTCACCAAAACAACACCCCAAAACAGCCCAAAACACCCAGCCCAACTATCCCTACCCTAAGCCCACTATACACACATATACACTCCAAACCCGGCAAACACACCCACATGTACCAAAATTGTTATCCATAAGCCCAGTTATAACATAGCCCATCACAGTCGAGCCCAATACTTTAGATAAACACCACTCAGATTTCTTGATCAAGTAAGTCCAAAACTTAATCATGTATAATTTAAGATCTTTTATTAGATATTTGCTAATTAAAATAGGATCTTTGAAACCCTATATAAAGGGGGCTTTTGCATTGTAATAAGACAACCTTTGAATGAATAAAAATTGATTCTCTCTTCCTATTCTTCTCTCTTTGCCCTCCATTTCTTCTTCTCTTCCTTTTCCACTTCTCCTATAAGTTTTCTTAGTATACTGCGTCAAATACACTATTGCACGTGGAGGATGATGATAAAGAATGAGAAGAAACTTAAAAGTGGAGAGGGTTATGTTAATAATTCACTTAAAAATCATACAAATAGTGCGATATAAGAGATTTTTTAGATTTTTCTATTTCTGGTAAATTGATGATAAGTTCGTTATATCATTACTAATTCGATAATTCATAGGTGCCAAAGAAGAATGAGAAGCAATCTAAAAAAATGCTGAAAAGAACATAACCTCCTACAGAATAAAAAGCATAAAACCATGTCGATGTCCTAATTGTAAGACTTTGGTATGATGTCCTTCCAACGTGGTTTCCAGTAAAACATCGTACCACCATATATATAAAAAATATGATGCCCAAATTCAGAAGTATAGCACACCATTGAAATAAGGGCATGTACATCGCACCTCCTTTTGTTGTTGCCAAAGTTCCGAGTAAACCCGAAATTGGCCTTGGAATTAGATCTACCAAATTATAAGGATGCCTATGAGATTTCATTCATTTACTGCTTTTGCAAAGACGATATCCTCCCAGAGCGGACAGTACGTAAGATAACGGCCGAACACAAGGCTCAAGTCATTACAAACCTACCTAGAATGGAGTACCTAAAAAGATACGAGGCATGAAAGTGAAAACCAAAATACAAGTAGCAATGATTGAGGATTTGGGAGTGGTTTGGAAAATTCCTAGACTGAAGTACTGAGAAACTTTGACATACTTGGATAGTTTATGTCTAAGGTTCGTTAGTTTTCCCGAAGTGAAATCAAGTCCAAAGTATTCTCCACTGTGTAGAGCCTTACTGCAACCAAATACACAAATATGTTTTTCCACACCTTTTTTTGGTTACATTTCTTTTCTTCTTTACTCCAAATTTCAAAAATCTTATACGATGAATTGACATCATTTAAACTCTCAGATGCGCACTCCAGGATACCTTAACGAATAAACTTCCCTTTCTTGTATGTAAAGACAAGACAAGAAACAAAATACTAAATGAGCCAAAAAAACAAACCAGATCTAGACTTCAAGAAACTTCGGTCCAAACTTGGCCCCCGAATGTGTCAGCATCTTTTTTCTGAATACCTGTTCATGTCAACAGAACCAAGTTTACAGTGGAAGAATTAATATTCTTAAGTGAAACGCAAAAGAAATTGAAAAGGAATTTTTAAAAAAAAACGCAAAATGAATATGCAAATGCCGAGAAAGGAAGTATAAATATGACAGTTAGGAAATGTTCAGTGCCCAGAAGAGTTCTCATTTACTTGCTTGTAGACCAAAAAACGGGTATGCAGGATGGTAAAGTTTCAGTTAAATATTCAATATCTTAGAGCTGTGCATAAATATCCAGTGCTGATAATCCAGACATCGAATTGTTTTGGACTTTCGGCAAAATTTCCAAAAGTGATAATAATCACTGAGGAGTGCTGTTGAATTAACATATCACCTGTTAGACAAATCATGTGGTTGTCTCTCACCCTCGCCTGCACTACCCCTCCTTTTGCTGTGCTCAATTCTCTGCACGAAGCATTCTTGTTCCTACTGCTTCCTCTGTCAACGGTTGTTTCGCTGAAGTCGACTGGTCTCTTGATCTCACAAGGTCCTGACCTGATTTTCCCTTGAGAGCTGATAATGCTAAACCAGTTGCAGTATTGCAAACTTACCTCTTTTTAACATTTTTCTGTAACCTCATGGGCATCAATTTTCTCAGTCCACGCACAAGCCAAGTCTCTTGTGGGGTCTCTTACCTCTTTTTAACATTTTCTGTAATAGACCCCAGAGACTTGGCTTGGAAAATTGATAAGGTTATGTCTCGTTGGGGCGTTTCGTCGAACAGTTGGAGGTTGTTGTTCCGATGACCACGTGCTGACAAAGGCGTGGTGGCATTTCCTCAAACACCTGGAGACTAAAGAGTAACTTTGCAGTCGAACGGTGTCGTGTGGTTTTTTGGGCAGCAGCTGATGGGTTGCTCTTCAGTAGGATGTAATGTTCTCTCAAACTTTGGGTAATTTGGCGTGTTTTGCGAATTTTAACCTTAAATATATCATCGGGTCCAAACCTTGTGGAGCCATTTCATGGACTTCTGCAGGGCAGTTAATGGGCCCAGCCAGCCCTCCTTTGGGCTCAACTTGGCCCAATGGATGAGCTGACTCGTGCTCACTTTGGGGGCGATCCTAGCAAGAGTCAGATCATTCCAAAAAAGTTGACTCGTACGTGCCTCTTCTTGGGGACGAGCTGAGCAAATTTGTTAACTGTGAAACTCAAACAAAAAAAACTCTAAAAGTATAATAAAATAAATTTGAAGTTGTAAAAATCATCTTCCTTTATCTGGACTTGGGGATGTCTACATGATAAGTAAATGGCGTTAAAATTGTACCCAAATGAAAACTTGAATCAATTTTGGTTGTGTTTTTAACCTTCCTATGGCTGTGTTTTAACTTCCATAGAAGGTTGTCACGCTTTGACTCGCAAGCCAACTTATCCAAGCCAGCAAGTGGCTCACACGAGAATAATCTAGCTAGACTCGTCCCACAACTCACTTTTGGACGAATAGCTCATCCCTTTTGACACTCATAAACCTCTTATAGCAAACAATGCCAGCTAGGGTCGGGAGCAGCCCTCCCCATTTTCTTGACTCATTTGGGATTTTTGGGAGGTGCCCGCCTTATTTACTCATTTGTTGAAAAAAAATAATAAATAAATTTGCGATGGGGACCATGATACCGGATGGGAACAAGAAGTAGCGTTTTTATCATCCTAACTCTCTAGTGACCTAGTCTACTGGCTCCACAACTTGGGACTGCCTCGAGGTTTAGACATTTAGTGCGTGTTTGGTTAAACTTAGAAAATTGAGTGATAAGCAAATTTTTATATCCTTATTGCCAACTTGAACGGGTGGATTAACGTTTACAAGTGGACTGGACATAAGCACTGAATGTCGGCTAAATCTATTTTGACACATTTTATATAGTGAAAAAAAAATGAGTAAATGTTTATTATAAGGTAAAAGAAAAGAAAAAAAGGATCAGTCCAAAAATATCATAGACTATAACCTCATTTTTTGGCTCAAAATGATCCCAAATTTGAAATTTTCCATCCAACAACTCATCGAACTCACATTGCAATTTTGATTGCTTGCTACTTGAACTCTTGTTCTCTGTATTGGAGCATGCACAAATTAACCAAGTCACAACGAAGCTTCCAAAAGATACTCTTGCTGATGTGTTATTCTGCTGATGTGTAATTCTGTTATAACCAATTTTAGTTAGCATTGTTGTATTTATACTACACGCTTTGTATCATTTTAGCATGAAGAAAACATTGAAACCTTCATTCTTCATTACTGCATTTCATCTTCTTCTATTTTATTTCCTCCAAGTTTCTATTACTTACATGGTATCAGAGCCATGGCAGAGGATAACAACACAATGACAAAGGAGAGCAACGTCACCACCAATTTTTTTACCAACCTTACAAATCCTTCCAATCCATATCGATTGGAGACCTCAGACAACCCAGGAACCGTCCTCGTCACTGAATTGCTCACCACTGCAAACTATGAAACCTGGGCACGAGCTATGCAGCGAGCGTTGCGAGCTAAGAATAAACTTGGTTTCATCAATGGAACTCTGAAGAAACCCACAACTCTTGATGATCCCCTTTTGGAGCTATGGGAGCGTTGTAATGACATGATTGTGTCCTAGATTTACAACTCCATAAACCAACAACTTAGATCTAGCGTGGCTTTTGTGGATAATGCGAATGAAATCTGGACGGAATTACGGGAGAGATTTTCTCAACAGAATGGTTCTCGAATTTATGAATTGAAGAAGACCTTATCGAATTTGACTCAGGAAGAAGACTCTGTGAGTATTTACTATGGTAAACTTAAAAGTTTATGGGATGAGCTCTCAGTCTATGATCCCCTACCTGAATGTACCTGTGGCAAACTAAAATTGATGCTAGAAAGGTATCAACGCAACTGTGTGATGCAGTTCTTCATGGGATTGAACGAGTCCTATTCCAACGTTCGTGACCAGATCATGCTAATCGACCCCTTACCATCTGTAACTAAGGTCTTCTCCTATATTCAGCAACAGGAGAGACAACGGATAATAAATTCACCTCCATCTTCTATTGAATCTGTTGCACTAGCTGCACGAAAATTTTTTGGTCACTCTAAGTCTGTTATAAATTCATCTGTTTTTAAAAAGGAAAGGCCATATTGCACTTACTGCAAAATTACAGGTCACAATTTTGACTCTTGTTTCAAGGCAGGTAATGCAGAGGCACCAAAATGTACCTACTATCATATGGTGGGTCATGTTGCTGAAAAATGTTACAAACTTAATGGCTACCCCCCAGGTCATAAGCTTCATGGTAAAGAGAAACCAACTGGAACCTATGCCAATCAGTCTTCTGTCCAACGTGATAATGACAAAGATGTTGCAGATACCAACCTAATTTCACTAAGCAATGGTCAATATCAAGAGTTGCTTACATTGCTCAAAGCCAAGGGGTCCTCTACTGCTATACCATCTGCTAATCATGTTCAGAAAATACCCTCCACACCTAATATTCCACCATCCATGTCTGGTATATCACTTTGTCTTTCAGCTCACAACACACAAAATTTTGTGCTACCACAACCTATTTGGATTATAGATGCTGGTGCTACAGATCATATGATCTGTAACACCTCCTATTTTACTTCCATAACTTCTCCAGTTTCTTACTCAGTTAGAATGCCCAATGGGACTATGTCTCCTGTCACACATATAGGAGTTGTACAGATAACTAAATCCATAATTTTGTAGGATGTCCTTTGTGTCCCTTCCTTTACTTTTAATCTGATTTCCGTTCAAAAACTTACTTCACAGTTACATTGTTGTCTTGTTTTCTTACCTAATGTGTGTTTTATACAGGGCCTTTCATCTTGGACAACGATTGGGAAGGGTAAAGTTGAGCACGGCCTATATCACCTGCAGCCTAGCCCAGTGTCTCCAACTGATCTTGAGCACTCTCTTCCTATTTGTTTCAATAAGAATAGTTTGATTTCAGCTTCTGTTATACATTCTCCTGTAGAATTTGATTTGTGGCATTATCGTTTAGGCCATATTTCTAATTCCAGATTTCAACTTATTCAAGATCCAATTGTAGTTTCTAATACTCAATCAAAGGACTCTCATGTTTGTCATATCTGTCCTCTTGCAAAACAACATCACCTCCCTTTTCCCACTAGTACACATAAAACCTCACAACTATTTGATTTAATACATGTGGACCTTTGGGGACCTTGTGCAGTTGAAGCTCATGATGGAACACGATATTTCTTAACCATAGTTGATGATTTTTCTAGAAGTACATGGACATATATGTTAAAAAGAAAATCAGATGCAAAATTCTGTCTGACCTCCTTTTCCAACTTAGTCGAGACACAATTTACCACTAAGATCAAGATTTTACGTAGTGACAATGGCCTTAAGTTCTCCCTTCCTGACTTTTACTCAAACAAAGGAATTATTCACCAAAAGAGTTGCGTTGAAACACCAAAACAAAATGGCTTGGTAGAAAGAAAACATCAGCACATTCTGCAGATAGCACGAGCTCTTAGGATTCAATATGGGGTTCCTATGCAATTTTGGAATGAATGTGTGATGACTGCTGTGCATTTAATAAATCGGACTCCTACACCCCTGTTACAAAATAGAACTCCTTATGAAATTCTGTTTGGACATAAACCTTTTTACTCTCACTTACGTGTCTTCGGTTGCTTAGATTTTGCATCCACACTAGCAAATGGCAGAAGAAAATTCGATCCTAGAAGTAGAAAGTCAGTTTTTCTGGGATATCCCTTTGGAGTAAAAGGTTATAAACTCCTTGACTTGGCCACAAATACTATTTTCCTTTCCCGTGATGTCTTTTTCCATGAAACATATTTTCCTTTCCAAGTTCCAGCTACTTTTCCTCACACAACAGATTATTCTTCACCTCTCCCTTTTCCAATTTATTCCTCCACTCCTCCTGCAGAAATAGTAAACTCCTCTCCCCCTTCTCCTTCTAACCCGCTTGAGCTTCCGCATACTCGTTCTCCAGCAGCTTCACCTAATTCACCCACTATATCCACCTCACTCACACCTTCCAGTTCACCAATTCCCACATTTTCACCTCATCTTGCTCTTCAAAAGTCTACCAGAACTCGTACAGCCCCTAAATACTTGCAAGATTTTCATTGTCAACTGGCTTCTTCATCACCTTTGTAGGTAAGCTCAACTCCCTCTTCTCCATCGTCACCCAAGATAAGGCTTTCCACTTCAGGTAAATCTTCTTCCCTTACTGATTTTTTATCTTATCAAAAATTATCACCCACATTTCATGCATTCACTACTTCACTATCAATTCACACTGAACCAACTACCTATGGTGAGGCAATCAAGGATCCCCTCTGGCTTGATGCGATGGACTCTGAACTTTCTGCTCTTGAACAAAATCATACCTGGATCCTTACCACTCTTCCTCCTAACAAACATGCCATCGGGTGTAAATGGGTTTACAAGCTAAAATACAATTCTGATGGTACCTTAGAACGTCACAAGGCACGCCTAGTTGCTAAGGGATACACACAACAAGAGGGAGTGGACTTCCATGATACATTCTCCCCTGTAGCTAAACTTGTAATGGTAAGGTGTTTATTGGCTATTGCTGCAGTACGGGGTTGGCATTTGAAACAATTTGATGTTTAGAATGCGTTCCTTCATGGTAGTCTCGATGAGGAAGTCTACATGAAGAAACCTCCTATTTATTCCAAGGGACATCCGGGGCAAGTTTGTAAACTACTTAAAAGTCTTTACGGCTTGAAACAAGCTTCCCGTCAGAGGTACTCCACTTTTTCCAATGCACTTCTTGATTTTGGTTTTCAACAATGCAAGGCAGATTACAGTCTTTTTACACTGGCCACAGATCATTCCTTTACAGCATTGCTAGTTTATGTTGACGACATCATTGTTGCTAGTTCAGACTTGGCTTCCATTGCTTCTTTACAGGATTTTCTCAGCGCTAAGTTTCGCATTAAATCCCTTGGGGACCTCCGATATTTTTTGGGCATTGAGGTAGCTCGTTCACAGCGTGGAATTGTCATTTGTCAACGAAAATATGCTTTGGATGTTCTTGCAGATTCTGGCTTTCTTGGTGCTACACCTTCTAAGCTCCCTATGGAACAAAATTTGAAATTAAGCAAATACTCAGGTCAGCCACTTACTGACCCTGCTGCTTATCGCCGTTTGATTGGACGGTTACTCTATCTCACAATTACACGTCCGGACCTAAGCTATGCCATCCAGAATCTTAGCCAATTCATGGCCTCTCCTACTATATCTCATTTACATGCTGCACATAAGGTTCTTAAATACATTAAATCTTCCCCGGGACAGGGTCTTTTTTTCCCCATCTCTTCTCCCTTAAATTTGAGGGCATACTGTGACTCAGATTGGGCTTCTTGCCCAGACACTCGACGCTCTGTCACTGGATATTGTATACTTCTTGGTTGGTCATTGATATCTTGGCGTTCTAAGAAACAATCTGTAGTATCTTGCTCCTCAGCTGAAGCGGAGTACAGAGCTATGTCGAGTACCTGCTGCGAGCTCACTTGGATTCGGTATATTCTCCATGCTTTGCAAGTCGACCATCCTCAGCCAAGTTCGTTGTACTGTGATAATCAAGCCGCTATATATATAACATCTAATCCTATGTTTCACGAAAGGACAAAACACATAGAATTGGATTGCCACCTAATTCGAGATAAGCTTCAAGATGGTAGTCTGCAAACATTCCATGTTAACACTCATACTCAACTTGCTGATATTTTTACTAAAGCTCTTCCCTCTTATGTCTTTCGGTCACACTTATCCAAGATGGGGATAGAAAACCTCTATACTCCATCTTGTGGGGGGATATTGGAGCATGCACAAATTAACCAAGTCACAACGAAGCTTCCAGAAGATACTCTTGCTGATGTGTTATTCTACTGATGTGTAATTCTGTTATAACCAATTTTAGTTAGCATTGTTGTATTTATACTACACGCTTTGTATCATTCCAGCATGAAGAAAACATTGAAGCCTTCATTCTTCATTACTGCATTTCATCTTCTTCTATTTTAATTCCTCCAAGTTTTCTATTACTTACACTATGTTCTTGCATTTAACAAAGTGTAAATTGACAATTATTGACATGTCCACACTAACATCATAGGACTTGATAAGTATGTATGTTGCTAGATATTCATCTATGTCGATAATTTATTAATAGTCTACTTGTCATTAATACTCAATATCCAAGAATCCAACTTAAGTTTTACTAACATTATTATATGGAGGGATGACTTATGTATCGAAGGAGTAAATCAAAGCACCAACCTCGTGACAGCATGGCATTGGCCCTTGCGACCACATGGTTTTGAATGGAAACCAATTATTGTAATTTGGTCCCTAAACTTTTTCACAATACATTTTGATCATTTTTACTTGTAATTTTCATTCTTTTATCTTCAAATTGTATCCCATTGAGCTCGTAGCATCTTCAATCAATCTCTTGTGGTCCAATTCAATTATTGGAATGTTGCACTTTAGTCCCCACAATTTGGATTTCACCGTTTTTCTTTATTTTTCCATTGTTTCTTCCAATTCTTCGTCAAATCATTGAGTTATACCTACTAAACATAATATACGACAAATTAGGCAATATTTCATCAAAAAACTATAATTTTTGGTGATTATTAAAAATTTAAAATTAGATTTTTAGTAGATTGTAATATAAGTTTTTGAAATATGTGGTTGAAAAGTTGTGGGACTCATGAAAAATGTAATTAATATTGATTGTTTGACTTTCACTTGGATTAAAATCAGATTTTAATCCGGACCAAACAGGGACAAAATGTCATTGTTTTAGACCCTAAATAATGGCATACACTTATCACATAGAATTCTGCTAAAGCTTGGACATGTATTCAGAGGCTAGATATACCGTGTGTTGACCCCAAAAAACGAGCTCAACAGATACCGGGCCCACTCTTGCCGTGTCAAGTACGATTCCGGCACGTTTCTACCGGAATGCGATCGGTAGCTCAACTGTTCATGAACGTGGGAGGTACTTTCTGGCCAGAGACAGTGATGTTTTGGGTTCCGGTAATAATATATGAGGGAAATCACACTATCAATAATTTTCGGGTTTTCTTCACGCTTATTATTCAGATTCTTCTTCTACCAGGGAATATGTGGAAGGATAGATAAGATGTAAGTTCAAGTGTTTCTCTGGATTTTTTTGATAACATTCAGACCTTTTTTCCTCTTCTCTTCGAAGGAAAAATCTCCCTCTTTCTCGTCATAGAAATGCATTATTTATACAATTCTGGCAAATGTGGCGATCGTTAGATCAGATCCACGTGGAGACATCTCCCAAGCTGAGGCTTCACGTCGCCGTCTAATCATCGCATTCAATGTTTGGATCGAAGGTCACCACTCTAGTGATCGGGCGGACATTAAATACGACTGCCCACTTTATTGTAGGCGTCCTATCAATCAATCAAAAAGATCTTCGAATCTTCTCGGAGCAACGTCGAGTTCATGACCCTCAAAGGACATCGGGAAGACCTCGGATCACGCACGTTGTCGTCCTTGAGGAAGCGCCTCATGCCGAGGCTGTATAGAAAATGTTTATTTATTTATTGATGAAGGGCCTCGGCCCGTTACCTTCGCGGGGCTCCCGACCCACTTGGTTGTCCTCTCTGCTCTTTTCTGACTGCCCTACACGTGGCTTGCCACGTGGCCAGCCTTCTGCCACCCTCGAAACGAGGGGGGGTAACAATAGTCCCCCAAGTCTAGGCATGATTATTTATGTAATGCATGGACTTGAAAGTAAAATTGAGATAGAGTTTCAGATAATAAGATATCCTCTTAGAGCTACTATGCTCTCCTAGAGCTTCGAGAAACAAGATGCTCTCTTAAAGCTACTGTGCCCTCTTAGAGCTTCTACTAATAAGATGCTCTCTTAGAGCTAACTGACTTCGAGGCTCTCGGCCTTTGTAAAATTTGCATAAGTCGAGGCTCTTGGCCAAACAACTTTGAGGCTCTTAGCCTCTGTAAGTAAGCAGCAAAGGCTATGCTCCGAATGTATATACATCGATAATGTAGAGGCACGACGAGCTCTCGGAAGATAACTGTAATGGTAATGCAACATCTCATATGGTGAGGCATCTCGCAGGGTGATGGACGAACATCGAGCTAGCGGCTCATTTTGAACTATCAGAGCCTTATAAACAACTTCGGAATGATGAGGACTTACAACGAAGCTCTGTAACAATGTGAGACGAGGAATAACCATCTCGCGAGACCATGAATAAACCTCTGACGAGGCGGTTTGCCTCTTCCTCTTTCAAGGAATGAGGACTTCAAAATGATGTTCCTCTTCTTATTTACAAGAAGAGTTCCCTTAGCAGCACAACTATTGTAGAACAACCTAACTTGCATCACTAAAGGCTGTTCCATGTTCCCAACTTTCGTTCCCTTTTGTTGACATGATACATCCTCAAAATGTTTATTTATTGATGAGGGGCCTCGGCCCGTTTCCTTCTCGAGCTCCCGACCCACTTGGTTGTCATCTCTGCTCTTTTCTGGCTGCCTTACACGTGGCTTGACACGTGTCCATCCTTCTGCAACCCTCGAAACGTCTCGAGCCTCAGAAAAGAAGTGGTTCAACTAGAGCTTTGGAATTAAGACGCTCCATTAGTTTCAGAAAATGCGATGCTCATAGAGCCTCGGAATTCAGTTGATAAGGGGCTCTTTTCCTTTAAGGGGTGCCTACAGATCCGGACCAAAATGAGGAATGAAGCTACACATAGCTTCGAATCGAGGGTCATGTGGTTTATCGTCATTTTTGTCAATTGTGGTATTTACGAGGCGTTTTAATCATGGGGCCCAAATGATTAGATGCTATGATGTCTTCCCAAGAAGACAGCTGGGCCACTACAATTTCCAAAACACGCACGAGCCGCCGTATTAAATGCGTGATAATGACCATTCCTCACGTCCATTCACAAAGTTTCAGCTGCGTGAAGGCAAGTGTGAGGCACGTTCAAATCCTACCCCTTGAAGACAGAACGTCAGATGTCGTGGACGGTTTAGATCATAGATCTGACAATCAATGGTGGGATGGCCTGGATCGAAATCTAACGGCTGGGGCTGCACAAACATCGCCTATATAAAGGGGCCATAACCCTTGAGAGAATTTCCTTCCACTTGCTACGTGAATCCTTGCACTCTTTTCCTTCAAGTCTTCCTGTTCTTCCTGCGCTCTCTGTTTCTTTTTCTCATCTGCATTTCTGTGATTTCTTTGACTCATAAGTAACTTATTTTTCACGAATTTTCTTTGGCATTTTCCCATTACTCATGGCTCCTTCTGGGGATGACATAGACGTAACCAAAGTAGGCAGCGAGTTAGGATTCCAAATAACCAGTACATCCGACCTTAGGAGATCCATGGAGGCAGGACGAGGCGCCTCCATATCCGGAGCGTCGCCCGGTGTGATGATGGCATGGGGCGGGGGCGCCAAAATTCCTTCATGTGTTAGCCCGATCCAACCGGCCAACCTCGTAGAGAAATATAGGATCCCCTTTGACATCGAACTCCTTTCCCCCACTTATGATGAGCGAGCCTGCTTCCCTAGGCAGGGGTGCGTCGCCATTAGCGAGTACCTCCTGAAGGCAGGGCTTCGCCTTCCCCTTCACCCTTTTTTCCGAGCCGTCCTTAGGTTATACGGGTTGGCCCCCACACAATTGGCCCCTAACGGTTGGGCCCAACTGGTGGGTTCATACTTTTTGTGGAAGCAAGTATCCTTAGGCGAGGACATGCCCCTCCACGTTTTCCAAACAATTTACCAGCCGAGGTCCTTAGGAAAGGGGGACTCCAAAGGGTGGTATTCCTTGTTCCCATGGGGGGGGCACTCGCCTTTCTTACTGGGTCTTCCTTCCTCAATTAAGGGGTGGAAGGAGACCTGGTTCTGGGTTCGGGGAAGGTGGCAGGAGTGTGAGGGCGACACTGTCCCCTACATTAAGGTTCCAACCTCTTACTCCGAACCCAGTGAGTTCTTCGCCATTTTCTTCACCGCCACTTCTTCATTCCGAACTTGTCTCTAACCCGTAATCACTTTTTGCAGGGTCGGTGGAGCGTTTCAATTTTGACAAGAGCAACTGGGATATCTTGTCCGAGATTTATCGCCGACCATTCTCAGAGCGTGATTTCAGCCGTTTGGTGGTTCCCCGACGCTTCTACGAGGACTTCTGCTTGATGGCTCGACGTGGTAAGGTCCCTTGATCAAACTGATTTTTACTCATTGCCCTTCTCCCTGACCCTTATGTTTTGTTGGATCGTAGGTGATTTTGAGAAAAGGAAAGCCCCTACCCCGGACATGGCCACAATTTTGGCCGCCACCTCCACCGCTGGTCGCAAAGGCATGAAGCCTTCATCTGCTGGAGGAAAGCAGATGAAGGATAAGATCGAGAGGGTCAGCAAGGAGGCTGCCCCTCAAGAAGAAGAACGTCCTTCCCTGGGAGATAGAGGGAAGAAAGTGGTGGTCGAGGAGCCTAAGAAGAAGTTCAGGGTATCCACCACCGGGGTGGGTAGTTCCAACGACGTCCCCCCTCCGCGCTCCGAAGTCCCTGCGGGGCAAAAACTGTTGGCAGCGTCTATAGCTGCGGCTACGGGGGGTCAGAAGCGGGCAACCTCTTCCGAGCCCACAAATCAGGGGCCTGCCAAGAAGCCAAATATTTCCAGCGATTCCACTTCGGATCGCACTAAAGGCAAACCTCCGTTGGCCAAGAGGACCGACGAATTGGAGCCTGAGGCTATATCCCTTCTGCCTCCGGAGATCCAGATGGCCACGACGACGTTCCACCAGTTCTGGACCCCGAAATGGCAGAACTTCGTTGAGACAAGTGATGCCGTGGACGTCGTCGCTACTATGGTGGCCCAGACGTCGAGGGCCTTTGGCATGGCCATGGAAGTGGAGGCTCTTTTCAAAACCCTCCAAAAGAATAATCGAGACTTTGTTGGCAAGGCTTCCCAGGCTGAGGAAGCGCTAAATAAAATTAAAGCCGAGGCCGACGCAATAAAAAAGAAAGAAGTTGAGGAATCAACGAAACTTGCTTCTGCGCTGGCAGAAATTGAATCTTTGAAGAAAGAAGTCCACTTGTCTCAAAGTGAAGTGGCCTCTTTGACAAAGTGGGTGGAGACTTCCGATGCTCATCAAAGAATAACTGCTGAGGCCCTTGAGAGGGCTAACAAAGAAAAGGAGGGGCTAACGGGAGAGATGAAAGAACTGACCTCCCAATTTTCCAAATTGAGGGAGGAGATAGAGGGGGTTCGAAGTGAGGCCGAACGATTCAAGGTTGAGGCGGAGGATCACTTCCTGGCGAACTTCCACCTCACTGAGAAATATCAACAGTTTGCCCTTTATTGGAGGCGATATGCATATACCGAGGTGGTGGAGTGGATCGAGGTGCATTCTACGCAGGACACCTCAGAACTCAGGGCTGAGTTTCTTGATGAAGAGCCGGAAGGGTCTGAGCCTCCAACTCCTTTAGAGGAGCCTCAAGTCATTGAGATTGACGAGGACGTTGCTCCTGAAGTGGCTTCTGACGCCATAGTTCCTTTTGTTGATCCCAAACACCCTCCCCAGTGAGCACAAGTGTAATGGCCTCGGCCTCAGCTTATGTACTTTTTGTAATGAAATTTTTTGTAATGAAATTTTTTGCATTTCTTCTTTCTTCTTGCTTTTGAGGTCTTCCAAATAATATTTTAAGCGATTCGAGGCTCCTAGCCTTCGAAATACTTGTTTAAACAGCGTGAGGCTTTTAATTATCAGAATAAGATTTTAAACGGATCGAGGCCCTTAGCCTTTCAAATAACGTTTATGGTGTCTGAGGCTCTTTGCCTTTTAAGAACAACAATTTAATAACTTGTGGCGTTTAGCCTTTAAAACGATATTCAGACGAACCGGGGCTTTTTGCCTCAGAAATGATTTTGCCTCAGAAATGACTTTTATAAGGTCCGAGGCTCTTTGCCTTCTAAGAACAAAATTTTTATAATTTGAGGCTTCTAGCATTGAGAATATCATTTATATCGTTCCGAGGCTTTTAGCCTTTTAAGAACAAAACATTTTTATAATTTGAGGCTTCTAGCCTTGAAAATATCATTCATAACGTTCCGAGGCTTTTAGCCTTTTGCACCATGTTGAAAATACCCTAAGGCTCTTAGCCCCTGAAACAATCTTTAAATAACTTCGACTTGATATTTAATTAACGTTAGGCTCCCAGCCACTGATTTATACAAAACAAACGATCCAGTTGAGGCTCTTAGCCTTTCATTCAAATACAACAATCAATCCACACAAAATAGACGATACATACAAAATAAACGATCCTACTGATAGTACTTCCGCAAGTGTTCCACATTCCAAGGATGAGGCTGTACCCTTCCATCCATGTTTTTGATTTTGTATGTTCCGGGCCGAATTTCTTCACATACGCGGTAAGGACCTTCCCAATTTGGACCCAGGGTTCCCGACCCATGCTCTTTAGAGGGTGGGAATACCCTGCGAAGAACCAAGTCGTCCAACCGGAATGCTTTCTTTTTTACTTTCGAGTTATAGTATCTGGTCATCTTACGTTGGTACATGACCATCTTTTCCTGGGACTCGTCCCTCCTTTCTTCAAGGAGGTCCAATCCGAAGCATCTTGCCTCATCATTGACTGTTTCATTGTAATGCATTCGCCTGGGTGACGGGAGGCCCACTTCGACTGGACTCATAGCCTCAGCCCCGTAAGTCATTGAGAAAGGGGTTTCTCCCGTCGCAGTTCGACTTGTAGTCCTGATTGCCCAAAGCACTTGGGGTAATTCCTCCACCCATGCTCCCTTCGAAGCATCAAGTTTCCTTTTCAGGGTGTACTTGATTGTTTTGTTCACAGCCTCGACCTGCCCGTTAGCTTGGGGGTGATGTGGGGATGAGAAGTGTTTCTTAATTCCCAGTTCTTCGCACATTTCTCTGACCTTCTTGTTGTCGAACTGCTTACCATTGTCTGTGACAATAGAATGGGGAATCCCGAACCTGCAGATGATGTTTTTCCAGAGAAATTTGGAAGTATTCGCCTCAGTTATTTTTGCAAGAGGTTCGGCTTCTACCCACTTCGTGAAGTAATCGATTGCAACAATTGCGAAGCTGGAATTCCCTTTCCCCCTGGGCAGGGGTCCGATCAGGTCGACTCCCCACTTAGCAAACGGCCAAGGGCTGGATACTACATTTAGTTCTTGCGAAGGTTGCCTTTGGACCGTGGCAAAACGCTGACATTTGTCACATTTTTTGACGAACTGCTGTGCATCCTTTTTCAAGGTGGGCCAGTAATATCCTTGCCTTAGTGTTTTTTGCGCCAAGGACCAGCCTCCGGCGTGGTTGCCACAAACACCTTCGTGGATTTCTCTAAGCACGTAATCTGCTTGTTCCCCTCCGATGCACCTTAGCAGGGGCATTGAAAAGCCGCGTTTATACAAGACATCGTCTTGTAAGACGAAGTGGGCAGCTCTTCTTCGAAGTTTCTGAGCTTCCTGTTTCCCCAAGGCTATTATGGTCTGGTCTTTCAGGTACGACATGATGGGCGTCATCCAGGGAGGGGTACCTTCTGTCCACATGACTGTTTCGCCGACCTCTATGGAAGGTCTCAGGAGGTGTTCAATTGGGACTACGTTGAGCAGTTCGGAATCTTTGTTACTTGCTAGCTTTGCCAGTGCATCAGCATGGGAGTTGTAAGACCTTGGTATCTGCATCAGTTCAAACCTTTCAAAAGAAGGGACGTAACTCATCACCAGTTTTAAGTAGGCTGCCATGGATTTGTCTTTGGCAGAGAAATTTCCATGCACTTGACTGACAACAAGCTGGGAGTCGCTGTTGACTATCAGCCTCTTTACTTGCATTTCTCTTGCCAAACACAGGCCTGCTAGCAGGGCCTCATATTCGGCTGCGTTATTAGTTGCCTTGAAGCCGAATCTTACTGCACAATTGAGCTTATGTCCTTCTGGACTGGTCAATACAACCCCTTGTCCGTGACGAAGGAAGTGTGTTCCTCGTCAGGTGGGAACATGGGGATTTGGTTATAGCCGGAGTAGGCGTCCATGAAGCTAAGTATTTCATGCCCTGCAGTCGCATCCACGAGCTGATCTATCCTGGGAAGTGGGAAGCTGTCCTTAGGGCACGCCTGATTTAGATTCGAGAAGTCTATGCAGACCCTCCACTTTCCATTGTGTTTTTTGACCAGCACCGGATTGGAAACCCACTTTGGATACATTGATTCTCTAACGAAACCGTTGTCGATTAATTTCTTCACTTCTTCCCTGAGGGCCTCGTATCTTTCTGGATTGAGGGCTCTTCGTTTCTGCCGATGTAGCGTGGCCTTGGGATCGATGTTTAGGTGGTGGCAGCTGTCCCTAGGATCAATGCCCACCATGTCGCCGTGTTTCCAGGCGAAAACATCAAGGTTCCTTACTAAGAAATTTTTTAGCTCCTTCTTCACCTTAGGTGGCAACTTGCTTCCCACCTGTAGACACTTGGATGGATCCATTGTATCAATAGGGAAGGTCTCCAGTTCTTCCATTGGGGCTGTCTGGGGCTCGCAATCGATAATGTGGGGGTCTAATTCTTCCAGATAAGTCATTTCTTCTACAGTAGTCCCTTTTTCAGGGGCCTCGGTCATGAGAACGTCTCTTGGCATCGGCATAGCCCCTTGTTCAGGGAGTTCTTCCATGTCGACGTCGTTGAGGATGACGTTGGTGGTTCTTGGTTCAGCCTTTCTCAAGGAGTTGGAGTAGCATTCCCTAGAACCTCGCTGGTCTCCTCGGACCGTAGCCACTCCGCCATCCGTCTGGAATTTCATGCACAGGTGGTGAATTGAGGTCACAGCGCATAATTCCTTTAGCGCGAGTCTTCCCAATACCCCATGGTAGGCGGACCTGCTATCAACTACAAGGAATTCCATGAAGTTTCTGGTGACCAGTGGTTCGGCTCCAATTTCCATCGCCAAGGTGATTTTCCCCCTTGGAACGATGCTATCTCCCGTGAATCCGAACAAAGGGGAGTTAATTGGGGACAACTCGTGATCAACCTCCATTTTGTCGAACGTGGCACCAAAGATGATATTGACCGAGCTTCCATTGTCTACCAACATCCTTTTCAGGCCATTGCGAGCAACAACAGCTCTAACCACCAATGCATCGCAGTGGGGATAATGTACCCCCAGTGCATCTTCTTGTGTGAAAGTGATTGGGGACGAGAACCCACTCGTAGATTGATTCACTATATAGCTTGACATGGCTGGATCAGTTGCTTCCCTGGCATAACTCTTTTGGGAATTCCTCGAATCTCCTCCCATGTGAGGACCACCGATGATGGTGTCAATCTCCCGAACAGGTTCGTTGCTCGGTTGAGGTCCTCTCCCTTGCCTTTGACTTTCCCTAGGCTCTCCGTCGTTATCTTCCCTTCGTTGGGGGTGGTCATTGTGGTTAGCCCGACGTCGTTCGTGGCCTCCAGGGGGTCGGTTAAGTTTGTAAGGAGCGTTCCTGGGGGGATTCTTTCCCCTTGTTTGGTTTTGATTTCGAGAGTGTCTTGCGACATCCCAGCAGTTTTCCGTGCGATGACCATGGGACTGGTGGTAGGAGCAGTAGTTGGGAGCTTCATCCCTATCTCTAGGTTCAACTCCTCGTCCCCTACCTTGACCCTTCCATGGCGGTTGTGGGTAAGATTGACGCTGATGCATTTCAACACCAGGATTCACCTCCTCATAGGCTAAAGTGGGTACGGCATTGAGAGTGGCTGCAGCGAGCTCTTGTCCATGGTTCAGTGGGACCTGATGATCCATTAAGTGAGAAGTTGGGCCCTTTCCTCTTTGCATTTGTGGAGGCGGGAGGCCTCGACTTGCCCGGTTCCTGTGGTCCTTTAACTCTTCATTCAGAATTTCTCGCCTTATCATTTCTAAAAGGGCGTCATAAGTGGTTGGATCCTTGTTCTGTACGTCCCTCCAGAAGAGGGAGTTCATGTCTAACCCTCCCCTCAGGGCAGTTAACGCTTCCCTGTCTGTGACCTGTACACAGTAAGTCATTTCGTCCGTGAAACGGGACAAGAAGGTTTTTAATGCTTCACCCCTTTGCTGTCTCATGTCCTGCAGCCGCTGGATTGGTCTATCTCCCTCCTTGCTTGTCGCGAAGCGTTTTAAAAATGTTTTCTTCATGTCTGGCCAACTTCGGATGCTCCCTTCAGGTAGTCTAGCGTACCAGACTTCGGCACCTCCACTTAACGTTAGGTGAAAAGCCCTGCACTTTGTTGCCGGAGTGGCCCTTTTCAAATTCATGTGTGTCTTGTAATTATTTATATGTTTGGCAGGATCACCTCTCCCATCATACTTCGGGATTTTAGGGAGAGTGAAGTAGTTCAGCATGGGGGCATTTCTTATCGCTTCTGAAAAGGGGGATTGCTCATCATCGTCATCTAGGTCGCAGGATCTTTGGGGTTCGTCTGAGTCTTCATCCTCAATTCTGAAGGGTTCTGGACGAGGCGGCGAGATTGCTGCCTCTTTCCTAGCCTGGCTCCTCCTTTCCCGCCTATTTCTAGGGGGCGGAGTCAGTGATTCATTCTTTGCACGTCGGCCGACCTTCATGATAAAGAGGGTCCGGTCGCCCTCCCCCGTCTGGATGAGAATAGGTTTGCCTATTTCTAGGCGCGGAGGGAGAGAGGTCTTGCCTATTTCTAGGTGCCTCCGAACCTATTCTGTCAAAAACACTTCCGGCCCTTCGAGGTCGTCCTTTTGGCTCGTGACTCGGGAGATGGTCAAACGGTGCTCCGTATGGCCTTTCTGGGGCGTAATCTATGGATGTCTCCATTTCTGTCTCCCTTTCTTGAGGGGCTTGCATTCCAGTATACGGGGTCTTGGCCGCTTGGCTTTGAACTTCCTCCTCTTGATAATACCCTTGTGCCTCAGGGAGGATGTCGTCTGGGGCCGTATATGGGGGGGCATGATATCCCTGCCATTGCATGTTCGCCAGCATCTCTTGCATGGCCAAATTCTGCTGGGTTATGTTCCTCATGTTGGCGGCCATGGTAGCCATTTCCCTTGTGAGTCTGGCCGCCACCCTGCCTCCGCCTCTAGATCCTCCGCGCCTTCGTATCGGAGGTCGTGGGTGTGGAGCTGGGGAAGTGTGCGAGGGCTCCCCTTTTTCAGGGTGCTCTCTTGTCCTTCTTGGGGCTTGCTCGTCGGTCGAACTCATGATCTATAAAGCTTCCCTCGTATTCACAGGTTCTGATCCTTCCTTCCTTTCCGAATCTTGCTCCAAAGCAGAGCTTCAAAGTTGTAACTTAGCTTTTTCTTCGTGTGCTTTCGTGGTTAACCGTATAGTTTCCCACAGACGGCGCCAATGCATGACCCCAAAAAACGAGCTCAACGGATACCGGGCCCACTCTTGCCGTGTCAAGTACGATTCCGGCACGTTTCTCTGGGAATGCGATCGGTAGCTCAACTGTTCATGAACGTGGGAGGTACTTTCTGGCCAGAGACAGTGATGTTTTGGGTTCCGGTAATAATATATGAGGGAAATCACACTATCAATAATTTCCGGGTTTTCTTCACGCTTATTATTCAGATTCTTCTTCTACCAGGGAATATGTGGAAGGATAGATAAGATGTAAGTTCAAGTGTTTCTCTGGATTTTTTTGATAACATTCAGACCTTTTTTCCTCTTCTCTTCGAAGGAAAAATCTCCCTCTTTCTCGTCATAGAAATGCATTATTTATACAATTCTGGCAAATGTGGCGATCGTTAGATCAGATCCACGTGGAGACATCTCCCAAGCTGAGGCTTCACGTCGCCGTCTAATCATCGCATTCAATGTTTGACTGAAGGTCAGCCACTCTAGTGACTGGCGGACATTAAATACGACTGCCCACTTTATTGTAGGCGTCCTATCAATCAATCAAAAAGATCTTCGAATCTTCTCGGAGCAACGTCGAGTTCATGACCCTCAAAGGACATCGGGAAGACCTCGAATCACGCACGTTGTCGTCCTTGAGGAAGCGCCTCATGCCGAGGCTGTATAGAAAATGTTTATTTATTTATTGATGAAGGGCCTCGGCCCGTTACCTTCGCGGGGCTCCCGACCCACTTGGTTGTCCTCTCTGCTCTTTTCTGACTGCCCTACACGTGGCTTGCCACGTGGCCAGCCTTCTGCCACCCTCGAAACGAGGGGGGGTAACACCGTGTTTCAGAATTTTCTTTAGTATATTCAAAACATGAAATTTAATATACAGATGAGAGAGATTCTGTAGGATGGAGTCCAGACATTCCTATTTACATATAAGTTGGTGGAAAGGTTCTAAAGAACTTCCTCCAAGCATTAGATTAAATGAATTTCCACCATCCACTTGAGGTGGAAGCTACAAATGGCAGTAAAGGCCCTAATTTTCAAAGCAAGGAAGGGACTGTTGTAAACAAGACGAAGGAGAAAGAGGCACATTTCTTCCAAACTCTCTTGTGCACTTTCTTTACTTAATTACTTGGTTATCTAGTTGGGTGATGCACGCAGATTGGTTACATGGTCTGTTGTGGAGGTTGTGAAAGATTTGATTGCATTTGATCTTCATGTAAATGTAGCAATGGACTGAATGGAGTGACGAAGTAAAACTGCCAACTCCAAATTATTTGGAGTGGGACTTCTGCTGCTTCTGTTTTAGTTTGGTAGAGCCTGTCTTAGCTTAGTACATTGGTTGTGGGGTTTGCTGAACATGAGGTTGGTCGTAGTTTTATGCTTTCAGTATGCATTAGAGTCGAATGCAATGTCGAGCATTAGAGTCGAATGCAATGTCGACCTTAAGATAAAGATATTTCTAGTTCTCAAATGATAATGAGTTATTTGTTAAGTGCAATTATGAAAAGTTGAACATTTGAGATTGGATTTCAGACCTTTTAGGCACAGTACTGTTTCTAGTCGAATTACTGGTCGAGACAGAGGGCTTCAACAACGTGGGACTTCTACTAAAAACACTCTGGATCCCAACTTTCATGTTAACTTTATGACCTGGTCTGCAAGCTACAATGCCTCAAACTGGAAAAAATTACACCCTTTGTCACTCAACTATGTTGAATAACATCAAAACAATTGAAAAAGAAATCATCTTGCCAATTGCCAAATGGAAAATTAAAAAAAATGATCTTCATTAAAAACTTTAATGTCTTTCAGGCTGAATTCACTGAGTTGCATCTCAATGTAGTTTTACCAGGTTAAATTTTGGCTCAATGTGCCACTTGTTGCAGAATGAAGTTTTCACTTAACATCAAGAAATGAGAACATTTTATTTAGGATATCAGATTGAATTTTCAATTTGCTGAATGAGTAATTATCACTACAGTTCAATTTATAACTTTACTGCTTTTTGTGCTACCACCCCCAAATTTATCAGTGACTCTATAGTATCTTACAGTTGGCTCTTAGTACTTAAGTGTGTCATATAATTTACAAATGGTATGATATTGTGGAGGTTCAATGCATATTTGTACACCTGAAAGCAGCTATAACAGAAAGTATCCCTGCTACGTGGCTTATGGAGAAGTACTGGAGTAGCTTAGACGCGTTCTCTGATTATACTTTTGAGTTGAATTACGTGATTCTCATTTCTTAAACACACATTGTAGATGGTTATACCAATTATTTTCTCCATGGTTTTTGAATCTTGTAATCTCCAAACAATTGAACGAGAATTCGTCAGCCTTTATGTTATGATGTGTGGCAAGAAAAATTATTTTTACAGTAAAGTAACTTGCATTTTCTTCTTCCTGCATTGAAATTTCTTCATATTTATCCAGTATTTAGTCAAATCTTTATTTTCTAGCCTATGTATTGGGATTTCACCTTTTGAAAACAATAACAATACAGAAAACAGAATTGAAAAGCTAGTTTTCCATGAAACTTCTTACAGTTGGTGCGAAAGTAGAAATCTGTCAACAGACTGTCCGAACCATGAGCACATCCTGTCTTCAAAAGGCATCTGGAACCCTTATATATGACTGGAATAGCCCCATCTTAGTCTCATTACCAGTTGCTCAGTCCCCAATCCTCCCCCCTCTATATTTTTTCATATTCTATCTTCCTTCTCTTCGGGTTAAGCAGCTGTTCTGTTTAACACTGAAAAAGAACTTTTCACATTTCGCTTTTTGGTTGTAATTATCATCTAATTTAATAGGTTGAAATTGACAATGTTGTTGCAAGAATTGAGAAAACCATTTCATGTAATAACAAGGGGTGAAACATGGGGATCTTACAAACATCTCCTTATTGAGGTACATCCTGAATTCATGTTAAACATTAGGCAACATAATTTATACTGGTGGTAGCCAAGTGATTATTATTGGGCTTCTTACCCTATGTAACCCATCTTTCCATATCAAAGATCCAAATTCTGGAGCTGTTTGCCTAGATTTTGTAGTGAAAGTAATCTTGTAAGATAGTTTCTGAAGTCTGCTGTTGAAATTTAGTCTCGCAGGTTCAACCTTCAAAACTGCACCCTTAAGTGGTGAAATTACAGCATGGTAGCTTGAATTTGGAGGACCAACATTGGTGACTGTTCTGCGTAGGGTCACAGATGTGACGTTTGCTGTCTCCGGGAACACAACCGAGATGGCAGGGTAGTTCAAATCCCCAGGATTGCGAAGAGAGTGTCGGCAAGTTCTGTTGGAGAATTTCTCAAATACTACTAATTGGGAGGGTTCCAGACCTTGTGTACACAGGAAGTCAAAATAATCCTGTGCTCCAATGTCATAAATCAAGCCTGGGTCAAGAGCTTTCCCTGGATTTACGTGTCCTGCACCATGGTCATATGGTGAGGAAGGTCTGGCTGTTGAGGCATCTATCAGAGGATTTTGGTTGTTGCCATGAATATAAGCTGTCGTCATCAATGCAGATTTAATTGCAGCTGGACTCCAATCTGGATGCTTGGACTTGAGCAGTGCTGCAATGCCACTAACATGTGGGCATGACATGGAAGTTCCAGACAATATATTGAACTTCGTTCTTCGATGGTCTGTAGGTAAACTCGATGGTCCCAAATCTCCAGTCCAAGCGGCAAGAATGTTCACTCCTGGTGCCACCAAATCAGGCTTCAGAATCTCTAGTGACAGGATATTAGGTCCTCTGGAGGAAAAAGCGGCCACCACTGGAGATGGCCTAATTCCTAGCTTGGTCCCAAGGAATGCTAAAGTTGCAGTAGCATTTCTACTTGTTGTAACATAATGCTTGATAGTTTTTCCTTCGGTTTCTCCAACTGCAATTGCCGGGAGAAGATGACAATCTGCTACCAGCTCCTCCCCATTGGCTGCAGTGTTTGACAAAATCATGCCTACTCCTCCAGCATTTTTCACCACCTGTCCCTTTTGAACTCGGGGACTAATTCCTCGATCGCATATCACAATTTTTCCTGCTGCAGAACGACCAAGGGTTCCTTCTAAGCACATTGAACTTGGTGTGGGAATGGTTGAGTTACTTCCATGATAGATTAAAGGGTACTGCTTTTTTGTGGAAAGGTTTATTCGGCCTTTGTATAGTGAAGCTCCAGTCAGATATTTGCCTGTCCCGAGCTTAATAGTAGCCGGGAAATCTCTATCCATTGTGCTGGCTCCAACTGTAGTGACCCACGGAGAAACATTCGTGAGGCTAATGGGATCTGGTCCACCATTTCCAGCCGAGCAAGAAACAAAAACTCCCTTCTCCATAGCCCCAAAAGCTGCAATGGACAAGCTGTCCCGATGATAAGATGAAACTCCACCACCTAAAGAAATGGACAAAACATTGACTCCATCAGCCACGGCTTGATCAACTGCAGAGAGAATGTCTGAGCTAAAACACCCTCCAACCCAGCAAACTTTATAAGCTGCAATCCTCGCTCCAGTGGCCATCCCTCGGGCTGTACCATAAGCATAACCCAAAAGGTTTGCACCAAGAACTGGAGCACCGGCAACCGTTGCTGCAGTATGAGTGCCATGGCCGTCTTGATCTCGAGGCGATTTATACTCTTCTTGTTCATTAATTTTGCCTGCAGCTGCCTCATACCCACGGTAAAACACTCTAGCTCCCACTATCTTTCTGTTACAGTGATGTTTAGTGAAACCGCGACCTACATCACACGTGCCTTTCCAGTGAGCAGGAACCTGTCTCATAGAGCTATCATTGAAGCTCGGGCTCTCGGGCCATATCCCGGTATCCAGCACGCCTACAATAACATCATGATCAGATATTTTGTGAGACTCGACATGCATTTCATCTTCCCGCTCGAGCCCAAGGAACTTAGGACTTCTTGTGGTGTGTAACTGGTATACAATCTCGGGGAAGACAGCCACCACACCGTTTTGTTCTTGCAGCATCTCAACTTCTTCTTCACTAAGTTGAGCAGCAACTCCATGAAATGCAGTCTGGTAAGTGTAAAGCATCCTGTCATTATCTGTATCTTCTTCTTTTTCGGGTTTTGATGCTACTGATTTTATCATTGATGAGTACCATTGTTTATGGTCACAGAATTCTTCTGGTTTTGCCCACTTATCTACTTGTATTATGTATGTTTTCTTTGTTGATGGGTTGTTATTGGTACATGAAACTAGGGTGATGAAAAGAAAGGTGGACACAAGAACACACAATTTTCCTGAAATCCATACCATTTCTCCAGGCAGAGAAAAAAAAAAGGTAAAATTGGGTTGAAGAACTAGAGATTTGAAGTGAAAATATGAAAATGCAGAGAGACCTTTACTCAGTCATCTTGTGTAGGTTAGAAATGTGGTGGTTGCTCCATGAATGCCATTTTGTATTGTATTTAGTACAATTGAATAGGGAGGGTCATTGCGCACAATTATTTAATGCTTTGTTTTCACTTTGGCTAAATTCCTTTAGGGGTTCTCAACCTTTCGTAAATGTGACATCAATGTATCCAACCTTTAGTTTGTGCCATCCCGTGTCCCCAACCTTCAACATTTTGCACACGGTGTCGAACTTGATGGAGAACGTCTAAATAGACGGTAAAAAGCCACACAATAGGCACGTGATAAATGTTTGAAGGGTATATTGTCCAAAATTAATCTCTCTCCACTTTCAATACTACTTTTTCATGACTTGTTACTTTAAACAACGAGTATTTAAAGTGAAGGGAGATTATCTTTTGACAATTATACTAATCAATCATTTATCAGGTGCCTATCGCGTGACTTCTTACAGTCTATTTAGATGTTTTTTTGTTGATTGGGACACCGTCTGCACATTATTAAAAGGTTGGGAACAACTGGTGGCACAAACTAAAGGTTAGAGACATAGATGTCACACTTAGAAAAGACTGAACGCTGGAGGAATTTATCCTTTCATTCTTGGACCAGTTTACTTTAATTCCAGCCCACTTTACTAGTTAATGCTAAGTTGCTATCTGGTGACACACTGCCACCAAATGCAAAGTAATAGTGAGTGATGTTCAATCGGTGACACATTGAACAATAATTACAGCAAAAGATTCCAAACAAAGCTGTGCTGGGCTCTTCAATTTTTGTGCCCACCCCAATAAAAAAGGTGGTTCAAAGCTGTCAAACGGTAGAAATTATTTAATGTTGATCTCATCCTCAAGTGAAGCCAGCACACTGAGATTCAAGCTTTAGCTTAATTGGTTAGGATAATTCAAATTTTATTCTATCATAGAGATGTGGGACAACACACTGAGAAACTCAATAATTTCGGCAAGGAGGGGTTCTGCTAACCAATGTGGATGCAATTTCTAGGTGCAAGGGGTTGTTTAAAAATACCTGATCTCTCGTAAAATTATAAGATCATGTATAAAGATCAACGTATGATCGAAAGACCATTGAGTGGACTGAGGCAAAGTCGTAAGACTATCCAAGGGGACCGAGGCAAAGTATTTAATTCGATCTAATTAAATGATCCTGCTGGTGAGATGGGCTTTCATTCTGTATGAAGCTATTCCACCAGCTGAAAAAATTACCATAAATGTTTGATGTTATTGAGACAGTTCATGTGGTCCCTAACTATTCACAAGATGCCTGCTAAGGAAAAAAATCCGATAATGTAATTTTACGGTTTTGTGGTTTTGGGGAAGGAAAGATATTCCAAATAGGATTATTCTATTGGTACATCACCACTTACACAAGGGTGTCCATAATGGACACACGGCACCTCCTCATTGAAGGAAGTGCCGACCCTCCCTCCAATGAGGAGGCGCTGGGTGTCCATTATGGACACCTCGATGTAAGAGGTGATGTACCTCTAGCATCTCTTTTCCAAATAAGCTCCATTTTTGTCTCCCTCTTTTCTTAGAGCCATGCTATGTGTATACTTTTGTTCATACTTTGGTTTACACTATGTGTTGAAAGATTTGAACACGTTAATTTTAAAAACACTTTTTTCAATCAATTGTTCGATTTTTGACACATAAAAAGTGTCAACCAAAGTGTACATATTTGAGTGTACAAGCAGGCTTATTCCTTCTCTTATGTACATATTGATTTACTTCTAGGTCATCGATTGGCCATGGTTAGTGTCATCGATTCCTTAAAAAGGATGGATTGGTTCGATGATCGGCATATTTTAACTGAATAAATGTGTCTTTAAAATTTCTCTTTATAAACTAATGAGTACTTGGTTACTATGTTATTCCATTATTGGTCATGCTTTTCTTGTAAAGTGGCAAAAGCAGCACGCTTAACTCTTCTAGAACCTTAAATCTCACTAATTGCTCTTTCACACTACGTCTACTATTGGGATTTACATGCATGTCCCGCATAAGCAGATCGACATCTTAGATAGTTTGTTCCGGCTTAGAAAGTAAACAGAACGAAGTGAAGGAGCAAAGATTTTTTTTTTATTTTTTTTTCTCCCTTGGTGAACGAACTCAAACAAAACAAAATTCATGGTCGAAAGGTGACAAGAGGTCACATCTTTTTGTAAATCGAAAATAGTAGAAGCCCAAGGGTACGTATTGTCATATGTAAATGGACATATTGAAACGAGGGGATGGTTGTAATCATGACTTGAAAGAAAGTTTGTTGGGGGTAAATGTATATTTCTCACCTAATTAACCTAAAGTAATTAATGCAATTATGGTGATAGCACCATAAATTCAATTAAATGAATTATTTGAATTTATATTTAAGTAAATTTATTATTTCATGTCATGTGGTTATCACATGGTGACATGGACTGGTGTTTGGCACCAGTGATACTGAGTAAAATTACTCATTTAAGAAATGCCAGCCTCTCAATCTTTACGTCTCGCTCACTGTCTTCTTTTCCATTGAGTTGAAGGTTGTTCAACGCCTCCATAACTTGTAATAAATACCAGCATTTAAAGCCACAGAGCAATGGGCTTCGTGTAAGATAGCAAAACCGCCTTCCATCTTGGTTGATATTTACAAAATGCTATGTGGATCTCATTCAAAATGACATTTGATTGTCATTTAATTGACATCTAAACTTAATAAACAAAATGTTACATAATATAACTGGTTCTAAGCATGGATTTAGATTGTAATTAATTGATAGGTAATCTTAAATTAAACTTATCAATTCACTTAATTGCCACTGGCACTTTAACACCAGTTGTGCTCTCTAGCATTACTCAACAAAATATGATGCAACACAATCGGTGTTATGCATCGGTCTAGGTGGCGTACATGTTGGGAAGTGATTATAACATTATCGGTCAAGGACACATTTTATCTGCATATTTTGTATGACTTATAATTATTACTTATTATCCACATATTCTGTAAAACTCGGAACTTATAATCTTTTAAATTTTAAATAATCACTTCTCTAACATGCACTCAGATAACCTTCAATTACTTTCACTTAATTGTCACATAAGTTGACATTAGTTGTTGTTCTATGTAGCATTGCTCAGTAAACGAAATGTTTTGTAGAACAAAGGGTGATAAGCAACCTATATGGCAATTAATTTATAAATCGTCTTAAATAGGACATAAATATTTTCCTATATTTAGCCCCCGTATGATCCCAATTTTGGGGGTAAAATGTATTATGGATTAGTAATTTTTTGGAGAATATGTGATTAAAAAGTAAGGCAAAATTTTTGGATTACGTGTATAATTATTTTATAAAAGAATGTGTGGTTGAAAATGAGTTTTGAAAAAATTCGTTCTTGAAAAAATGGGGCTCAAACAGATATTTAAAATAATTTATCAATCCATTTCACTTAATTAACACGTGGACGGATGCTTAGAACCAATTAGACTAGTAGAATTCCTCAAACATTTTATTTGGTCATCAAAATTAATAGAGTAGGTACGTCATAATTAATCATAAATCCATTGCATGTTATGAAAATCAAAGTTATTTATGTTAAGATTATTATACAAATAATCAATGTATTAAAATGCATCACGATTTCATTAGATAATGAATTAGGAGAATCATTGTCATCTAAATCGATAATTATCTTTACTAATGATGAATATCATTATTTGACAAGAGCAATCTATGGTTATTAATTTATGTTTTTTGATAATCTTCGAGGAATAAAATGAAAGATTACATGAATGGCTACTTTTAATATTAATAATTGCCACAACTTCATTAAACAATAAATCAAGGAATAATTGTCACAACTCCATGGACAATGAATCAAGGAGCAACGGTCACCTAAACTGATGATAATATCTACTAATGATGAATAGCATTACTCGATAAAAATAATAAATGATTAAATTTTGATTATGAGCCTGTTTGGTGCAGATTCTTATTTTCTACAGTAAATCAATTCTCATTTTCAACCACACATTCTTCAATAAAATAATATTTTACATCACATCAATACTTTTTTCTTCTTTTTCAACCACACATTTCCCATCATATCACTATTCAAAAATCAATTCTTCCCCCAAAAATCCCTACCAAACACACTCTATGATCATTTTTAGGAATAAAATGAAAGATAACGTGAATGGTCTTTTTTTCATATATGCTAATAATCGCCACACATTTATTGAACATTGACTTAGGTGTTCACAAGGTGTCCAAATATTTGCCTATGTGACGTATGTCAATCTTTGGACACCTAACTTTAGTAAAACTGCAACTTTGGATTAGATGGATAATTGCACATTGTATGTGTGCTGTTGTTGAAACAATTACATTTCATCCCATATCAAAATGGTAGTCGAAATTTGAAGTTTTTAAAAATAATGCAGGTTTCAGCTTCGAGCGACGTTGTGTATCAAGTGAGGGATCGAGTTACAAAAAGTGTTAGATATTTTTTCATTATTTTTTTTATTTTTTTATTGTTGCTATGCAAATGGTTTGCCGTGTATGTGTTGAATAGTTGTGTCTGTTGGAAGTTAACGATTTTTCTCTAACAGACATACACATTCATTCCAATGGACATTTTTCTCCTTAAATATCAAGTATGTTGCCCATTTGCAGATACGACATAGGTATTCATTCTACTTCTTCTTTCGTTCCCTTGGCATCATCAGTTTTCTCATATAGTGTTATCTTGGTTTGATCAAATCGTCAAAATTTGAATCAAAAACATTCATTGTATCCTGAAAGAGATTTTCATTTAAACCCGATTGTGATATCTTTGGATAGGAGAGAAAGATCTCTTAAAAGATAGCGATTTATGTGCCTAGGAGTTTATTCAGATTCTCATATTCTCTATAATTTTCTTAGATTCCTACAAAAAATACAGTCGACATGGAGAAAAAAAACTTGCACATGCAACCGATTTCAAGTGGGCATACTTCCGTGTCAGCATGCTTTGGCAATCACTTGTAAGAAAGAACTAGAGACGTACAATTATTGTTCAGGCCACCAAATGAAAGAATTATATTGGCCATGTGCCAAGGGACCATCAAGCCACTCAGTGATCAAGAACACTGGACATTGCCCAATAGTATTGGAAGGAAAGAAATACTTCCTGCAGTTAAAAAAATAAGACAATTGGGGAGGTCGAAGGATACTAGGTATCATTCAAAGCAAGAAGGAACTCAAAAACAAAGTGCGGCATCTATGGAGGTAAGGGACATGATCGTAGGACATGCAAGCAACACTAGCCGATGAAACAATCAGTTAAGTGGAAGCGGAAAATTTAACTGAAGTATCTCGCGACAAAATGAAAGTACAACCTAAATGACACTAATGAGGCCTAGATGAATAATGTAAAATGAAACACATGCAAGTCAACTTATTGAGTCATTTCATTGGACAGTATCACTAGAGTTGTCAATTGAGCAGGCGCGATCTGTGTCATTTTCTTGTTCAACTGGATAATCTTGATTTCATTCAACAGTTGCATAATTAACTATAATTATACGTTGACTGATATCTCCATGAGAAAGGGAGACGCTTTCTCTCCATTTCTGTAAAACATATATTTGATACACATAAAACATCACGTTTTACAATTCATCTTACTCAGTAGTAGTGCCATAGAGTCTATACACAAAAAAGAGATGCAGAAGCCTTGACCAAATTTCAGCATCCGAATCTGTGAGCAGCGCGAAGATGGAGCCCCCATCGATCTGCAGTGTTAGCATTGTTCTGTATTTGACAGCTTTATTTTCATCATTCAACTTAAACGAGAAGACACCAAGCAGCACAGCAGCATATATATATTTTCATCTGCCAGTAGGCAAACTCTTTTCCAAGACAGATTCTTGGTCCTGCCTGCATACACAATTTACATTCACTACATAAGTATGATGTTCCACTCTTTTAAGTGTAGTCATTCAAGAATGCAATTATATTCATGCATGCTTGAAAAAGATTAAATTTGAAGACAATGTACAAGAAGAGAAATAAAATTTAGCACTGGATATGCCACCACAATAGATAGTGATTGTGAACTTTTTTTTGTTCCTACCTGAAAAAAAGTATGAGGTTTTTGGCAATGTCGTCTTCTTGTTGGTCATTATTTGGGGAATTTTTTTTTTTTTTTTTTTCAATTCTATACTAGAGCTTTATGTCAGCATAATTTGTGTAGAACAATGTGTACTCATCCCAACAGATGTGAGACAACAGAAGATGTTGGGGGTGATTGTTGGAGACTAAATTTTAATAAATAATGTGTCTCTAACAGTTTAAGCTTTTATACGGATTAGTTCAATATGATATTAGAGTAGGCACACGTCTTAAATTTAAGTCTCGCTACACCTATTTATTAGAAATGTACGTGTAGGAATTTGATAAATAATGTGTCTCTTAACAGTTTTTTTTTTGATAACCGTGGATGTCCAGGCCAGCTTGCGCGCACCTCGACTAATTCCACGAAACCCTGAAGTTTACGGTCGGGTACTCACCTCAATGGCCCTGAGGGAACTCGAACATAAAATAACAAAAACTAAGCTTACTTGGAAGGCTGTGAACTTAAAAGAGCTTTCTTTCTGGAAGACGCCGTTTTCATCTAACCATCTCTGGAGCCGAAACTCCTCTCAATCCTCGCCCCAAGTATAACCAAGATGGAAATAAGCCAAAAGAGTTTGAATTCTGGGAATTAACTCGCCGTTTTTCGTATTAAAGCAACGTGCAATATTGAGCTTAACAGTAGTAATTGACAGAGAGTGAGAAAGGTAGTAGTAGTACCTTGCCATAGTTTACAAAATTTGTTTTGAGTACATATTCAACTACTGCAGGGTCTGCAGTGTAGACTTCACTGTTGTTAAGGGAAAGCAATCTGAAAGTCATATTTTTTTGCGTCAATTCAGCCCTCATTTGATCTACATTATTATCTCATTAAAATGAAAAATATGACCGTTATCCATCACATCAACATTTAGAGCCTGTTTGGTACAGATTCTCATTTTCTACAGTAAATCAATTCTCATTTTCAACCGCACATTTTTCAATAAAATAATAT